>OZ024815.1:41683418-42933418 GCA_964017055.1 Chloromyia formosa
TAGGAAAGGGTAGCGAATGGCGCCCAAAGTCAATTGGTAAGGTCAGTAGAGTGTGAAAAGTTAAAAGTCTCAGGGTGATGTGTTTAAGTCCGATTCTAGTGTGCAGCTTGTTTGAAACCCGGGTTATAAATCAGTCGCACCATGTGTGGATAGAGCTTGCAAACTGCATGCAATTGAATTATAAACCGGTTGCATCACAAACTGATTTACAACTCGAGGTTTAAACTAGTTGTATCATGTGCGGAAGGCCTAAATGACATTGGGCACATGTTCTTTACGAGAAGAATCGCAATGTACTTACCTATGACTCAAATATTGCCTATGTGAATTCATACACGTCCTAGCTAAATTTCTTCTTTTAGGTGGAGATGAATGAGCTCTTCGGAGTACGGGCGTTCCTGTAACGATAAGAAAATAAGACAAGACAATTAGTATTCGCAAAAAAAAAAATTAATAAAAAAATTTAAGGAACATTCCTGTTTTGCAAAAATTAGGAGAATTCTCTCTATTCGATTAGAGGGAACTTTCTCAAAACTCGACAAATTTCCGCTTTAGAACCTGCAGATTCCCCCGTAAGGGCTCTAGGTTCTCACCACCTAAAGTTGAAATGAACTACCTAAGGCGGAAATCCCGCAATTAAGGAATTTTAAACATTCTCCTTAAATGCAATAGAGAGAATTCTCCTAATATTCACGAAACAGGAATGTTCCCATTAACACATCAAACCGCGATGTGACATCATCAGTCCATGTCCTGACGATTCACCAATCGCCACTAGCCACTCAAAGTTCGTTATTTCAGGCCATCGCAAAAAAATGACGAGAATCTGTAGGGAAGACTGACTATAATCTTAATTGGAGATGAAGGGCTGGGCTCTTTGAATTAACGACTTAGGATTATCGCCCCCAAACGAAAATGGAAAATCGCCCCAAACAAAACTTCATAAAATTCGGGACAGCAGTTCCAAATGAACCATGGTCCCAAACCCTATTTTTTACGATGAAAAATCGCTCATTTTTATACTTCCTAAAGCGGAAGTTATTTAAATAAATAACTGGCGCAACAGTCCAATTTGAACCATGGGCTCGAGATGAGTTAGCATCATCTCATTTTCTAAATCGTGACAGTACTCGTATGTCTTGTGCAGAGGTGTGTGATCAGCAACATGCTCAACCGAGTTATTTACTTAACACTTTACTTAACAGCTGAATGGGCTCATAGTCCGACACGTAAATACCTTTTTATCGAATATTACCTCATTCAGTAGGAATCGAACCGGGGGCCCAGTGCGTAGAAGGCGAACGTGCTAACCGTTGCGCCATCCGGACTACTACGGAAGTTATTTGATATTTGTATACAGTGGCGGACAAAAGTTTACGGCAGCACCTTATATTAAGGTTCTGGTTAATTGGAAGCGTTAATCAAAAATCCATTGATGCACATTTTTTCAGTAACGTAAATATATTTATAAAAAAAAAAACAAAAAAAAAAACTTTTTATAACAAACTTAAAGAGAAATTTATAAAAACCTAAAAAAATGAATGGACAAAAGTCTACGGCAGTCAGTGCTGGCTGACTTACACACAAAATTTTCAACTAAACGTATCGGAATTTTTAAAATTATTTGCTGGCTTAATACTTGGTTGGACCCCCTTTAGCATCAATTACTACTTGCAGTCTTCGGGGCATAGAGGCGACTAAATTACCAATTTCTGCGGATGTAATTTTCTCCCATTCTGTAATGAGCGCTTCCTTCAACCAATTTTTATTTTTTATGCAACATTTTCGAATTTTCCGCGCCAGAAGCTCCCATACATGTTCTATTGGGTTTAAATCCGGGCTTTGGGGAGGCGTATTCAGCTGCCTGGGAGGTGTGGTGTATTAACGTCAATGGAAATAATGTCAATTGACGCTATTTCCCACCTAAAAGTGAAATAACGTCAATTGACATTATTTCGTTTTTCCAAAGAGAAATAATGTCAACTCCCAAAGTGCAATAAAGTCAACTTCTGATATCAGGTCGTAGAGCTGTTTAGGTTTAAAAGTAACTGTTTTCTAGCTACAGTTTTTTGAAAAGCAGGCTATTTGTTGTTTTTAATTTCATCTTCAGAGCGTATTCGGTTATTTGCCATCCCGTGCGAGTGCAAGTTTTCATTTAAAAAGTGTGAAATGGATTTGATATACGAGGAAATAAGTGGATTTCAGAAACTTTAGAGTTGATTTCCGCTTTAGATACCCGAAGTATATATCCGCTATAGGTAGTCTGAACCTTACGAAGATTCGTACTAACTAAAGCGGAAATACACTTTGGGAAACATCAGAGTTCATTTCCGCTTTAGTTAGTACGAATCTTCGTAAGGTGCGGACTACCTATAGCGGAGATACATTTTGGGAACCTTTAGAATGTATTTCCGCTTTAGTTAGTAGGAGTATTCGTAAGGTCTGGACTACTTCTGAAAAATGTTGACTTATAAAAGTGAAATAATGTCAATTGACGTTATTTCACTTTTGAAAACGGAAATAAGGTCAATTGACATAATTTCACTTTCAAGGGTGAAATAAAGTCAATTGACATTATTTCCATTGACGTTAATACACACCTGCCTGGGAGCGTAGTACAACAACCAATTCTTGACGAAAAGTGCTGAGTGCTTCGGATCATTGTCCTATTGAAAAATCCAGCTCCCTCCAAGGCACAACTTCTCAACTGATGGCCTTAAATGTTGTTCCAACAGGTTCTTGTAAACATAGCGGTCCATAGTAGTTTCAACAAAAGCCAATCTGTCGACCCCAGATACAGCAATGGCTCCCCAAACCATAACATTACCTCCACCGTACTTGACAGTAGGAATCAAATTTTTGGTCTCTAAAGCCCTATTCTTTTTTCTCCATATTTTATTGCGACCATCACACCCGAACATGTTGTATTTCGACTTAGCGGTAAAAAGGAATCGATTCAAAAAAAATGATTGTCCTTGTTGATATGGACCTTGGCGAACTCTAGGCGCAGAAGTTGGTTTTTTGCGGATATTAATGTTTTTTTTACGTGGAGTTCTGCTTTGAAACCCATTAGAATTTAATGCTCTCGAGATTGTTCTAGCATGGGCATCCTTTTTCCTTACCGCAGCCACTTGTTTCGCCAAATCTGGAGCACTTATTTTTGGATTTTTGCTCACTTTTTTTTAATTGAACTAATGTCTCTGCGCGAAAGCTTTTTCGGTCGACCAGCTCGCAGTTTATTTTCAATGGAAACACTGTTTTCAAAATTTTTGATAATGGTATAAACAGAACTTCGTTTCAGTTTTAGTAATTTCGTAATTTCCGAGCACGACTTATTGTCTTTTTTATACTGGACTACCAAATTTCGGACATCACTAGAACTTTCTTTTCGCGATGACATTTTGCGGTCCTTACAGTTCGAAACTAGCGATAAACCTAAAATATAATAATAGAGTTGCAGCTGCACATGCACTGAATGGCAGTAAGAGCAAATAAACAAATTTCGAAGAAATAGTTAGGTTTAGTTGGAAATTTTTTGTGTATAAGTCAGCCAGCTCTGACTGCCGTAGACTTTTGTCCATTCAATTTTTTATGTTTTTATTCATTTCTCTTTAAGTTTGTTATGAAAAGTTTTTTTTTTTCGTTTTTTTATAAATATATTTACGTTACTGAAAAAATGTGCATCAATGGATTTTTGATTAAAGCTTCCAATCAACCAGAACCTCAATATAAGGTGCTGCCGTAGACTTTTTTCCGCCACTGTTATACTGTATATATATTATAAGATACTAGCTGTGAGAGTTCGCTACGTTCGCGTTGTTCGCTTCGCGGACAACTTGACACTACTTCGTCTAGTGTGTAACTAAGTAAGTTTAGGAGGGGAAAAATTACGAACACACGCACACCGGAATCCTATCCTACTAATATTATAAAATTTACTCATTATATTTATAAATTATAGCATATGTGTTATTCTGATGTATAAACCAAAATACTGTAAAGTTTCATCAAAATCCGTTCAGTAGTTTTTGCGTGAAAAAGCAACAAACATCCTCACAAACTTCCACATTTATAATATTAAAATATGAATAGGAATAGAACTTTGATTTGTGGAGCGGAATGGATTTCCGTGGGTTCGTACTACCTGAAGTGGAAATCCACTTTGGGGTAATATGTTCGTCCTGCCTAAACCAGCAATTTCCTTCGAGATTCCCCATAATGGAATTCTGAATTATTACTACCAAAAGATGAAATTCCTTTTGAAATTTGCGAAAGTGGATTACCATGGGATTCAAAAATTGGGATGATTGATTGTTCAGCCGTAGAGCTGGCGAAAATCTAAAAAATGGCCACATACTTGCTGTTTCAGGCAGCCTCCAGACCACGTCTTAACGAGGACGTAGTTTTTCCTGCTTACGACTACTGGCGAAAGCTGCCTTAGTTTTCTTAAAATCTTTTATGGCATTAAACAAAATATTGTATTTTTCTATTTGTACGAGCCAAATGTTTTCGAAACAACATAAAGAATTTCAATTCAACGACATACGAAAAATTACGAAAATCAGTAAATCAGGATGACAATTATACACCGTAAAAGTTCCGATTAATAAAAAAAATTAAATGATGAATTGTAAAATCCATAATATACATCTCAATCAAGACGAAATCCTTGATTGGCTCGAACCAGAGCTTTCGGGTATAAACTGGTCTACGTATACGCACATAAACTTATTTAAGCTTCCTCCTCTTCGTTCCTGGATACATATGTATGTATATATCGCTACGCTAGCTTTGATGCAGGTATTTAAATTATCATTCATTAAACATAAAATAGAATGTCTGGGCCCTAATCGAGGAAATTGTTCATTTGTCTCATTAGAAAATGTACAATGCATATATTCATGATTCTCTCTCTCCCTGTGACGATGAGTTGTCCATTTACAACAATGCAAAAAAAATTAAATGCAGAAAAAAAGAAATCTACTTACGGAGAAGATGTTGTCTAACAACGCCGGGCAATTCTCGTCGCAATAGTACACCCACCATATGACGGAGTGTCAGTTTTTTAGAACAACTTTTTAGTGCCACTTTAATTTGTTGAATAGATTAAACCTTATTAAAACTGATAAACTTTAGTCTATCCACTCACACCCCGTCGTTTCTCACTTTCCCTATCCGTGCGCTACACGTCGCTTGAAAATTTTCTGAAAAGTGAGCAAAAAGCAGTAGTGTTCTCAACGATATGATTCACTTGCACTCGCTTCAATTGCACTACCTCTCCACACTTACTCCAGCAGCAGCTGATATGCAGGGAGCTAACTATGCCTAAAACGGTTCGCGTTGAAAACTTTTCAACACCCCAATACTAATACAGAAATGTCTAGAACTTTGTTAAGGAAAGAAAAATTCTGCACAAATCGACTCGGATGATAATGAAATGTTCAGTTGGATCTTTTCGCGCGATAGGTATCACGCAACACCTGGAGAGTGGCGTGCACTTTTCTATTTCACACTTGAACTGTGAAATACGACGAAATTATCACTGAATCGTGTTTAGTTTCGGGAACAAAATGTATAGAGAGACTATGACATATACAATTTCGTTTTCAACTTGTAGTCACCCCAGCAGCATTTGAAATATTGATGCAATGTACAGCGCATGTCCTTGGGCTCAAGCTCCTTGGGAAAAAAGCTCATTCCTTTCAGTCCAGTCATCAAGCTTCATTGTGCTCAAGTTAATGAAGCCTTTAATGATAATAATTCAAAGGCATTTACTGTGCAGATTAATTACACTTCCGAATGTATTCATGGATGAAGGCATAACCGCATTGCCGAGGTAGAAAATCGTAAAGTGACAATTTCAAATGAGATCCTTACTCGTAAAGGGGATTACATGTTGGACACCATCACGTTGGCGGAAGGGGGTGTTCTGTAGAGGTGAAAACTAAGGAATAGGCTGACCTTGGCGTCAAACAAGTGACCATCAATCCTATAGTTTAGATTTGACCTTAAATGGCTATTGTTTTTCAAAGTAACATTATAATAGAAACTCAACTGAAAAAATAATAAACAATATCCTAATATGTACACGTGAGCAGGTGCAATTTCTTGGAAGCGATGGAACAACGGGCCTTCGACAGAAAAACAATCTTCGACTTTCAATAGCTGGGCTCCGAAGGACGACAAATCGACAGCGCGTTTCTTATAGGATCTTTTAAGAATTTTATAGGATTTGCAATAATAATTGGGAGGACGCGGTCACTTGACCGAGATAATTAGAGGACAATGATCCAGAAAGTAAAGACCCGACGTCGGGCTGTAGCGCCACAATAGGCGCACTTTTTTTCAACAGACATACAGAGCAGAGCAGGTCAAGACCACACAATTACACCAACAATTTGATCTGAGCTGCTCTGGATAAAACGTCAGTGTAATGTAATGTAATGCTTTTGTGTAATTTATTTGGAATAGTAAACATACAAAATATGATAATTATGTTGCTTAAAGGAAATTTATCCGATTGTAGGTACATATGTATGTATATGCACCAAGGATTTAAGTTTTCTCTTGAAATTTGAGTTGACATTTGAATTCTAACTAAACCAAGACACTGCCAGCAAAGACATGCCCCGTTTTCGTGTTCCCTACCCCAATTTCCTTCTCGATCTTTTTTGTTGCCGCTTAACCTGCTCTACTCTGCTCTGTACAGAAAAACGCAGCTAATGATGACGACATACAAATGGATTATTTTTTAAAGGGTTAATTCGCCCTCAAATTATCAATGTTTCTAACAAAATTCTTGCTCAATATGTGAATGAACACGTGTTCTTATATTTGCAGTAGTTGAACAACCAACAGCTACATAGGAAAATTACTTATGGAACAGCTCTCTCTGATAGATAACACAACCTCTGGGTGGATAGCTCTTGAAAGACTCACCACGAACATCACCAAAGCCATTTTGACAGCATACGAAGAAAATTGTCCTTTAAAGACCGCCAGCCAGACAGCAGGGGAGTTCCGTGGTGGAACACTGAACTCTACCGCCTAAGGAAAACGACTGGGAAATTGTTCAACAGAGCTAAACGCAATGGTGAGTGGGACCTACATATACCGTTCCACTCTCACAGAATACACGAAGAAGATTAGAGATGCCAAACGTTGCAGCTGGATGACTTTCTGTGAGAATGTCAGCAACACCAACAAAGCTGCTAGACTACACCGTGTCCTGGCAAAGAAAGGGTCTAACTTAGTTGGTGGGGAAGGCGAGCAATGCTTAGGTTCGTTCAAATTAATCTCCACCAGTCTAAAGCAGCCTCTGCTGCGATTCTTCTTCGCCTGGCGCGTAGTGAAGAAGAGATTTTTTTAGTACAGGAACCCTGGGTATCTAGCGACCTCGTTAGAGGCCTGGGGTCCCCTGGGTATACTGTCTTCTATGTTAAAGATCGGGGTAGGCCCCGATCATGCATTCTTGTTAGGAATTCCGTCAAGGCCTTCCTTTTGTCTAATTACAGTGACAAGGACAATGTTATAGTTTGCCTTGAACTCAGAGGCAAGGTGTATTGGATTGCATCGGCATACATGCCACACGACAGTGAAGATGCCTTCCCTTCCATTAATCTGAGAGAGGCTATTGATTATGCAAGAGCAGCAAACATTAACATGATTATAGGCTGCGATTCCAATGCACACCATGAAGTCTGGGGTAGCTCGGACACGAATGAGAGAGGCGAGCGGCTTCTCGAGTATGTTTTGGGTACCAATCTGCTAATCTGTAACGTGGGCTACGAGCCAACTTTTGTAACAAGTAACAGACAGGAGGTGCTGGATATTTCCCTCGCATCGGAGAATATCGCGCATCGAATCAAAGACTGGAGAGTGTCGTCGGAGCACTCGCTCTCGGATCATCGATACCTTCAGTTCAGTCTTGTTGAACGTCCTACGGAGACTCAGCCGACGATCAATCGAAGGAACACCAATTGGTCTTTATACAGGAGTGTCCTGAGTGAGAGGTTACCTTCACTGCCAGGTCAGCCATCCTGCATACACGAACTGGAGGATATGGCCAATTCTCTCACGGGTGCCATGAGGGCAGCGGTCTCTGCATCGTGCCCCATAAGCAAGCACCGTGGTAAGAAAAAACCAGCCTGGTGGAGTATGAGAATCTCTGAACTCAGAGCTGCGTGTAGGAAGGGTTTCAATAAGGCTAAGGCGTCCAGGCTGGAGGCTGATTGGAACTCGTACAAGGAGCACCTTAGGTGCTTCAAGAGAGAGCTGAGGACAGCTAAACGCAGCTCGTGGAGGAACTTTTGTGAACAAATTGAAGGGAACTGCGAGACCTCTAGACTTCGTAAGATTCTGGGGTCGATACCATCAGCGCCAAGTTTCCTGCAAAGGAATGACGGGTGCTGGACGTCCTCACGCGAAGAGACAATTGAGTGTCTTCTTGACACGCATTTTCCTGGCAGCTCGACTGTTACCTCTGCTGAAGTTTCCTATGCGTGTCACTCACCACCCATTGACAGCGGATCCATACTATCTCGAGAGAAGATTATGTGGGCTATATCTAGCTTCGAACCTTTCAAGTCAGCTGGACCGGATGGTATTATCCCGGCAGACTTGCAGCAATGCTCGGATATTTTATATCCGTGGTTAGAAAGAATCCTGAAGAGCTGTCTGGGCTGGTTTATATTCCTCGCTCCTGGATAAAGGTTCGGGTCGTTTTTATCCCGAAGGCGGGTAGAGTTTCGCATGCACGTCCGAATGATCTCAGACCTATTAGTCTATTCTCGACGTTGCTGAAATTACTGGAGAGATTAATAGATGTCCATCTGCGTAGCACCATATCGGAGCGCTCCTTATCCATGTCGCAGCATGCTTATTGGAAGGGCAGATCGGTGGACACGGCAATGCATTCCTTGGTTAGTTTCATTGAGAAATTTCTGGAGCAAAAGGAATACACGATGGTCGTTTTCTGGATATTGACGGCGCTTTCAACAATATACTACCAAGTGCAATCGTTGAGGCGCTCTCGAGTCTGCAGGTTGATGAGTCGCTCTGCGCACTTATCAATATGTTATTGAGTTCAAGACTTATTCATGTAACCATGGGTACATCGGCGGCATCCAGGTTTGTCTGTAGGGGAACCCCTCAAGGCGGTGTTGTGTGTCCTTTGCTCTGGAATCTAGCGGTCAACGGACTGCTAGTGGATCTGGAGAAGATTGGGTGCAAAGTTGTTGCCTATGCGGACGACATCGCCATTGCCGTCAAGGGAGGGTTTCCTGAAACCCTTAGTGGTGTATTGCAGAATGCTCTTTCCATTCTAGTGGAGTGGGCTAATCGGTGCGGCCTCAAGGCCAACCCGGATAAAACGGAGCTTGTGTTGTTCACTAGAAGGCACACGATTCCCCCTATTGTGCCTCCTACCCTGGAGGGAACTAATCTGGTTTTCTCTGATAAGGCCAAATTTCTAGGTCTAATTTTTGACAGGAAATTACAGTGGAAACTCAACATTCTGGAACGAGTAAAGAAGGCCACTGTTGCGCTGTACTCGTGCAGGAGAACCATAGGTAAGAACTGGGGCCTTCAGCCGAAGGCGGTACACTGGATATACACAGCTGTCGTACGTCCCATATTGTTGTACGGTATTTGTGTATGGTGGACAGCACTTAGAACGGCGGCCTACTGTGGTCTGTTAGAGAAGGTGCAAAGGCTGGCCACGATGGCCTTCACGGGGGCTTTTAAGACCACCCCGTCAGCCGGACTCGATATGATACTCGGCTTGCTTCCGCTGGATATTCAGGGAGAACAACTGGCGGCTAACACGGCTCTGCGCCTTCGCGAGGCGGGACAGTGGCGGGCGCTAAATAAGGGGCACTCCACTATACTGAGCGACCTGAATCTCCCTACAGAGACGGACTATACACCCCCTGGTTACCATTTCGGCAGAAACTTCACTAGTGTGATTCCGACGAGGAGCCAGTGGATGGAAGATATGCCTTCGACCTCGGATCTTGTGGCGATCTATACGGATGGCTCCAAGACCGACGAAAGGGTCGGGGTTGGTATATTTAACTTGGGAATCACCCTGTCAGCTCGTCTTCCTGACTTCTGCAGTATCCTACAGGCGGAAATCTCGGCGATCTCGATATTTGCCCAGATTCATGATAGCAACTGACAGCGACGGGCCATTGTCTGTAGCAGACATAAATAGTAGGGTACGCCGCGTTGTAAGGAGAGAACCGACTATATGACTAAAATTTCAAAACGATAGCTTCATTCTATCGAAAGTTATCGTCCGAATATCCTTTAATATGTTATACATTTTTGTCGTAACAAAAACCGATTCGAGAATAAAAAAAAACAATAGAGTACAGTCGTAATAATAACACACGATAATTTCAACCCTCGAAAATTCCAACATTTGTTTCGCAACATTAGACATGCTATAATTTTCAGAGCATATTTTCTATAAATACCGACTTTTTGCAATTTTTCTAATCTGCAGTTTTGGGTATTTCCCTTTCTGACTAAACTTCCAAGAAATGTAGATTCTTTATCAATTATGTTAATATATGTTGTTGACTCTACTGTATTTCGATATATACCACATGTTCTTACATTTTTTACTCGATCCAATAATCTGTCGCTAAAATTGCAGCTGGCTTGGTTTTTTTTAGTTGATATTATCGCGACTGTACTGCATACACCCAATACCATTATACGGTCTATGTTTGGGGGATACAAATATCTTATTCTCAATAATAATAATAATAATAATAATAATAATAATAATAATAATAATAATAATAATAATAATAATAATAATAATAATAATAATAATAATAATCCCCCATAGCTGGCTAATCGAGGTCCTCCACATGTACCGCGTAGATCCTGCCGTAATCAACTTTTTGACAAAAGTGATGGAAGGATGGCGCACAACACTATCAGTGCCATCAACCGAAGGCAATATGCTCTCTCAACCGGTACATATCCGAAGAGGCATATTCCAAGGGGACTCTTTGAGTCCTCTCTGGTTCTGCTTGGCGCTGAACCCCCTTTCATCACTTTTGAATTCGGCTAGACAGTGCGGCTATACGATCAAGCATGGTCTTCTTGGAATGTTTTCCAAATTCGAACTGACTCACCTGATGTACTTAGATGACATCAAACTATACTCGGGAAGCGATGCACATCTTAAAAGTCTGCTGCGGATCACAGAAAATTTCAGCCGTGACATTCGGATGGACTTCGGATTAGACAAATGTCGAATCCGTGCCATCCGCAAAGGCGTTCACGCACCGCACCCCGGCTTCACCTTGGATGATATCCATATAGGTGCAATGTCGGAGGCAGACTTTTATAAATACCTAGGAATTCTGCAAGGTGAACATCCCAGCATTGATGACTTGAGAGAAGGACTGCTGGTTGAGTTCTGGCGCAGGTTGAAATTGGTGTTAAAATCCAACTTATCGGGAAGAAATAAAATAAGTGCGATAAACTTGTATGCCATTCCTTCACTGACCTACTCATTCGGAATAGTCCCGTGGTCTGTCACATCTTTGGCGGACATTGAACGGGGGGTACGCGTTTTGATGTCCAAATTCCGAATGTTACATCCAAAATCGTCAGTGGAGCGAATGTGCCTACCTCGTGACATCGGAGGTAGAGGTTTAGTTGACATTGCCAACTTACATCATCAGCAAGTCAACTCACTTCGCACTTATTTCCGAGGCAAAGCAACATCGAGTGCTCTGCATGATGCTGTCTGCAAGGCAGATGATGGTTTGACTCCACTGAACTTAAAGGATCAATCATTTGCTCCTTTGAGTCTGGTGAAGTCAGACCAAGAGAAGATCGACAAATGGAAGTCAAAGGCGATGCATGGTAAACATGCGAGTTGCCTTTGGCAGCCATTTGTCGATCTTCACCTGTCTAACAGGTGGCTTCGTGCAGGATACCTCTTTGCCGAGACAGAAGGTTCGATGGTTGCCATTCAGGACGGCGTGGTCCCCACCCGTGCTTATCTTAAGCATATCTGCAAACAAAGGGTGGATGACGACCGGTGCAGAATGTGTGGTTCGGTTTTGGAAACACTTGACCATCTCATTTCTGGTTGTTCTGTAATGGCGCCGGTAGAGTACACGGACAGACACAATGCTGTATGCAAGGTAATCCACCAACACCTTGCATACAAGCACGGGCTGGTCAGTGAAACCGTACCGATCTACCAGTACACTCCACAACCAGTGCTTGACAGCACTCGCTTCACGATGTACTGGGATCGCCAGGTAAACACTGATCACCCGGTCGCCCACAACAAACCCGATGTACTCCTAGTCGATAAGACGAGTCGCTCTGCATACATAATCGATGTTGCTATCCCCCATAATAGCAACATCGAGAGAAAGCATGCGGAGAAAAGGGCAAACTATAGTGCACTGGCCCAAGAAATCAAACAACTTTGGCATCTTGGCAGTGTACGAATAGTGCCTGTAATATTGTCGGCTACCGGTATAATACCCAAAGACCTTCTGACTTCCCTCACCCAATTAAACCTGCCGCACAATCTCATTGACGTTATGCAAAAATATGTAATTTTGCATACGTGTGCAATAGTGCGCAAAGTGCTCGGCGACCTCCACTAAATTATATTAGTTTCAGGATGCCGGCATAACACCTGCCCAAAGCATCCATATCCGTCAACTTGATGCGTTGCATCCGTTGCGGGTATACTTACCGGCCAAAGGGGCCGAGATTACGCCAGCCAGGCGATAATAAATAATAATAATAATAATAATAGAGCGCTCGTAGACGCAATCGGTGGCCGTGTTCGTTCAGTCGACGCTCTACGATCGGAGAGGTCGGTCGGCAAACTATTCTGAATAAGGCCAGATTTTTTTAAATTTTAAGCGAAGCGAGCGGGGTAGTAAACTCGGAATGCAACTATTGTACTTACTGATGTGGTTAACCTATTGCCAATGAAGGTCAGATGAAAGCTTTTCAATTTATAGTCAAACAGATTTCAAAATATGGAACTGCCTGTCTTTAGACATTGTGTATCCATGGTTAAAGGACATCCTAACGGCCTGCCTAGAGCTGATCCATGTTCTTCGGACACGGACGGAAGTGTTGATCGTGTTCATCGCGAATAGGAGTTCGCACGAGTTTTGTAATAATAAAATTTATATTTTATTATTGAAAGAATTTATTAAAACTTAAATCTATTACAGAGCAGATGAGCTTAAACTATGCATCGAACATGTCTTTTATATCCGATGCCTCCCAATAATTTCTTATCATCTATAGAGTTGTTATCTTTGAGTAGATACATCTCTAAAGGGTATGACCAACTTTGGGTCGTTCAGGTCAGAGGTGACATGTGATAACATAACTCACCCGCGCCCAAATGGCTTCAGACCAAGTAGTCTCTTTTGCATCATGCTAAAATTACATGAGAGACTGATGCCATCCATCTTCGAAGCACCGTTCCGTAACGTCTTTTTCCGCTTCGCAACTTGCCTATCGGAAAGGCAACTCAGTGGACACGGCTCTACACTCTCTCCTCAGCCTTACTGAAAATTTTCTTAATCACAAGGAATTCACCATGGCTGTTTTCCTCGAAATCGAGGACGCGTTCAATAATGTCCAACCCAGTGTGATTGTGAAGGCACTCTTGAGCCTGTACGTCGTTAAGTTGCTCTATAAACTAATAAAAAGCTGTTAATATCTAGGCTTTTTTTGTTGGGAACTACACCAGCCTTATTCCCTCTAGGAATCTTTGGGCAGATTATATACCCTTAAGTATCACTATACACTGTCGAACTTGATCTCGAACATGGCACAAGTGGACCGGTTTTCTTCACGTTTATGTGAAGTGTGTGTGTCTTGAGCTATTCAGAGGACATTTGCACCAGGTTCGTATTCGAGATCGAGTTCGACAGTGTATGGTGACACTAATGTATAACTCCATGGTCATTTACACGGATGGCTCTAATTGTAAGAGGAAAGTACATAAATCCTACATTAACAATAGATGGGGCGCATTAAGGACGTGCATCACCTCTAGGAAAATATGGCCATCCTATAACACATAAAGAACTAATGGCCTTCTGATAAGGACCCATCCAGAGGTGGCCAGGCCTGTCGCCGTTACAACGGGTCACTGGCTTGTGGGAGAGCACGCAGCATGATACCAAGATACTTCATTTTCTAAATTCCACAATGTGGATATAAGCTAGGAAATACCTCGAATGATCCCTCTTTTAGACTTAATAGCATCAGTTTTCCTCTTATGAGGTTCGTGGCATCAAAACGGCGCGCACCAGCGCTAATTAGGTATTCCCCTTTTGGAGGCTCTACCAGGGCTGTAACCTACTAATAGAGTACAATCAGCTGATTTATATACAGTTGTGTTCATGAAAATAGTAGTGCACCTCACAACATTAAATATTCATGTTTCGACATACTGAACATTGCAAATTGAACACGTGTTCATATTTTTCTAAGAATAGCATGCAAAGAAGAGAATAGCGATAAGATCCCGTTAGTTTTGCATTGGTTTGGGTAAGTTTTTAATGACTTTTGAGTGATGCACCGAAATTTGGCTGTTCATTAAAATAGTAGTGCTCGGTGTGAGTGGTTGAAAAACAATTATAATAATTGATTAGTACAACAAAAAAAGTCAATAGTAGGTGTAATTTAGCAATGAATATTTTGATGATTGATATTCATTGGGTTTCTAACTACTTTTTATTCTAGTGGGCAGAGGAAAGCATTGCACGGCTGAGAAAAGAGATTTAATAGTTAGCCTTAGAGCAAAAGGCAAAACGTACACGGAAATTGAAAATATTCTTGGCTGCACACCTACAATGAGATTTAACGCGATTAATTATAAAATGAAACCGGAAAATAGAGGGCTATGCCCGCAATCCGAGGGTTTTGTAGTGTCCCATGCCAATAGGAGATGAACTGTCCTACTTTTGGAGATGCTTAACCATTCATGTTAAGACAATATTGCAAATTGTAAGTTTGCATAAAAAATATTGAAAATAAATTGTTTGAATAATTATAGAGAATAGAGTCACCGACGAGCATACCCCCCCCCCCCCCCTTCCCCCTCCTCCCACCTCTCCTACCAATCATTACCCTTTTGAAAATGGTTAACTCCAATTCGCTCTACGGAAAACTATATGCAAGTATGTTGTACTCGTAGTACTAGTATGTAATACAAGAGACCTGTTATGTGCATTTTTTGTATGGATGATATCAAAATGACCAAATCTAAATGAATGTACTACTATTAAATTTTACGTGATTATTACGAAATTTGGAGATATTATTGCACATGGTGTTGATTATCGTCGGCCATCAATATTTTCGACCTCGGATGAGTTTGAGAAATGCAGGGGTGTGCTAACTGTAACTATAGAAATATTCTATTATTAACCTATTTTGAGAAGATATCAAAATTCTATTTTTTTTTTGTTTTCTGTGCTAGTTGAAAGCCATCTTCCTGTATGTTTTCATATTTCTAAGTGTAACGGTCTCGAAATGGTAAGGGGGGTGGGACAAATTACAATATGATCTCATATTTTCCCCTCTACCTCTTTTCCCCTTTCTTCGAATTTGATGAAGTCGCCAAAAATGGAATGTACTCTGTAGTACCTTTCTCATGATACCCCACTTGCCTATATCAGATGAAAAAAAATGTTGACCTTAATTTCGCCTCTATGGGAACCTCCCTTAAAGCGGCAACCCACCTACCTCCCCCCTTAAACTTCTCTCCCCTACCACTCCTATACCACCAATCTCCACCCCTTCAGAAGTGTTTAACTCCAATTCACTTTACGAAAAACAATATTCAAGTATGCAGTACTAGTATGTAACCGGTTATGTGCATTTTTTGTATGAATGGCATCAAAATCTCAAAATTTAAATGAATGTACTATTATTAAATATTATGTGGTTGTTATGAAACTTGGAGGTATTATTGCCTATGATGTTGGATATCATTAGCCATCAATATTTTTGACCTCGGATGAGCGTAAGGGGTGCAGGGGTGTGCTAACTGCAACTATAGAAATGTACTATTATTAACCTTTTCTGATAAAATTTCAAAATTTTAGAAATCTAGGTTTTCTACGCTAGTAAAATGGCGCTTTTCTGCAAATTTTCATATTTCTAAGTATAACGGTCTCGAAATGCAAGGGGGGGGGGACAAACTCGGATGACATATTTTCCCCTCTCCCTCTTTTCTCGTTTCTTCAAATTTGAAAAAAATTCCAAAAATGGAATGTACTCGACGGTACCTTTCTTATGATACCCCACTTGCCTGTACCAAACGAAAAAAAAATTTCGACCTTCATTTCCCCTCTATGGGGACCTCCCCTTAAAGTTGACCTATTACGACGATTCGCTTTCTCCGGCGAATTATAGTAATTCTACACATTCCTACAAAATTTCATGTATGTAGCTTCAGCCGTTCGTGAGATATTCCATGGACAGACGGACAGACAGACATTTGACCGATTTCATAAGGGTTTTGTATTTACTACAAAACCCTAAAAAGGCCAGAAAATCGTGGTGGGAAACGCAAAACAACCGCTGTCGAAGATTGTGGGCTTTAGCAAGATTCGGCCGTCATCATCCTCTAAAGTTATCAAAAATGATTTAAATCTGTCGGTCAGTGATGTTACAGTCCGTCGTCGTCTAATTGAGCACAAGTTAAATGCCAGAAGTCCTAGAAAGGTACCCCTTTTGACTCGGAAGCATGTGGAAAAATGGCTTAGATTTGCAAATACTCATCTGGTCTGGCCCGCCGAAAAATGGCGCAACATATTGTGGACAGATGAAAGCAAAATTGTTTTATTTGGTGGAACAGGCTCTAGGCAGTATGTACGACGTCCACCAAACACAGAATATAATCCTAGGTACACCAAGAAGACAGTTAAACATGGTGGCCTAAGTATAATGATATGGGCTTGCTTTTCTTACAATGGCGTTGGTCCTATCCGTATGATAAATGGTATTATGGACAAAAATGTTTATATTGACATACTAAAAAACACAATGCTACCATATGCCAGTTGGGAAATGCCTATAAAATGGACATTTCAACAGGACAACGATCCGAAACATACTAGCAAGCTCGCAAAAGATTGGTTTATATCCGAGAAGATCGATGTGATGCAATGACCACCTCAGTCTCCAGATCTTAATCCGATAGAAAACTTATGAGGAGATGTGAAACGGGTTGTGGCAACTGCAAATCCTTCAAACAAAGCACAGGCTTGGCAAATGGTTCAGGAAGCATGGTCTTAAATTCCCTTGAAGCGTTGTCAGGACCTTATCGATTCCATGCCCCGCAGGTGCGAAGCCGTTATTAAAAATAAAGGATATACAACTAAATATTTGACTTTTTTCAATAATAAGAACCTGTAAAATCAATTTTTAATAAACCTATACAGTTTTGTTTTTCCTTTCATGTAGCCACTACTATTTTCATGAACAACACAATTTTGTTATATTGTTTTGTTTAAGCCGTGCAGGCAAATAAACCTTAGTTTTTAATACAAAATTACATGGATATTAATTAAAATACGTACATATATTAAAATTGTTAGTCTAGTTTTTCTTTAAAATACTGCTTTATTTAAATTTTCTGCGCAGTATTTAAAATTGAGCTGCACTACTATTTTCATGAACACAGCTGTATATAAAAAAAGGCCAAGAATTCCTTGGAATGTTAACTGCAAATTAACGGTGGATTTGCTCATATATTGTAGATTTACAGCCATATTTTATAACAAATTCTCTGCGCTAAAAATGGAAATTTTTGTTTTAGCGATTGAGTGGGAAATTCCCGAGAAATGATTAGTGCAATTGGATCGGTCCCAATTTTTCGGCGGTTTTTCGTTAATTGTAGCCTCCGCAGTCCGAGTTGCCCTTAAGCAAATTAGTATGTTAATAACGAAACCACTAGCTACTGTTTGGCATCTTATCGGTTTCAAAAAAAAAAAAAAAAAATCCAAGTAAAACGTTCAATTGATTTACACTAGGCGTGTTTTTTTTGTACTGCGGTGTGGGTTAATTGAGGGCTATCCGGGTTAACTTACACATATTAAACAAACAACATACCCTAGTTGTTTGTGTAATGTGTAAATTAACCTGGATAGCCCCCAATTAACCTGCACCGCAGTACAAAAAAACACGCCTATAATAAGTGGAATGGGTGGTTAATGTTGGACATTCACGGACGGTCCAAAGCCAAGTTTTCCCTGGTCGAAGCCAAAATTTGTTGTCAAATCCATAGTGCGACTGAGGAAATTTTCGCTTCGACCAGGGAAATTTTGCTTTGGATCGTCTGTAAATGTTCAGCATTAGACTCCGTCCCGCAGATTTCTTTGGATGCCCACCGACCCGTCCATCACACAATCTCAGTCCATATTAAATCAAGGAAGATCAAAACTGCTGTAGCAGTAATTTTCCTCGTGCTATTGCGTAACACGTTCATTATCTGATTCCACATCACGTTGCCAGCTAACTAGCGCTAGCTTTCGTGACAGGTTGAGCGAGTTTTTACTGGCGTGCGCGCACTGTAAAAGACTCAATTTATGTATTTGGTCACCAATAGCCAAATTCAAAAATAAAATTTTCGTTGCAAAACGCGCACACAACGGAAACATTGACCGGCTTACCACGGAACAGGTTACCATAGTGGTCGCCCGCTACCTTTCGCTTTCAA
Organism: Chloromyia formosa; assembly: GCA_964017055.1. Taxonomy (NCBI): domain Eukaryota; kingdom Metazoa; phylum Arthropoda; class Insecta; order Diptera; family Stratiomyidae; genus Chloromyia; species Chloromyia formosa. The sequence goes on from OZ024815.1 coordinate 41,702,167, forward strand.
TCCCGCATGAAAAGCAAAAGTGAATTTGCGTCCAGCGGTGGCGACCACGAACATTTGATGGTAAGCAACAGGTATACCGGCAACACCCGGCTAATTGCATACTCTTGATTCTGATTAGGCTAAATCCAAACTTACCGCTGATTCCGTCAAAAGTCATATAAAATCTCGTTCCCCTCCGGGGTGCAGTGAATCGGGCACGGAAAAGATGAGTGAGTCGCGAGTGTATCCAAAATTTAACTCAAGGCGAGGAAAAAGTGCCACCGCCACAACAGCTTCAACTGGAAGGCCACGCTACTCCGGTCCTGTCGGCACCCAAAAAAATCTCCGGACTCACGTTATCGCGAAAATTCCACACACTGTGCACACAATTTGCTACACGCACACACTCGACGTGTTCTTGGGAGTTTTTTTTCCGCCTCAGCCAAAATGGAATTGCACTGGAATAAACGATAAAACGGAGAATTGCAAATGTTTATGGTAATTCACACACTCTGGGATTTGGTCGCAGTTTCAGCACAAATTGTCTCAGGAGTCGTACGTAGTAGACACGCCTTCGAATGAGTTGGGTCTTCTGCAACGATAATGGCGAAATTTGATCAGCCAATTTCTTCAAAGCATGCACCACCGCTCATACAATTGCGCGACATATGACGACATTTTGGGGACGTGTGCGCCGCTGTCACCTGGCGATTGCACGTTTTTGAAATTTGTGAATTTGCGGCGATCACGTCCTTTACGAGCGCGGTCAAGTAAATATTTACAGAGCTAATACTTACCTAATTTGCACGGGGCCCTTCAAATATGAAACTCAGATCCAATGTCAATTGAACAACGAGGATTTCTTGAGATTTCTCGAATATGGCGTGAAATTTCTGTGGTGCGATTGGCACGTTTACACGCGCAGCTAAAAGGCACTTTAGATGGGGTTTTTGTCCAATCTGACAACTGAATGTGTGAACCGCTTCGAGAAGTGTTCACAATAGACAATGCATACCGGTTCGAGTAGTTACAAAAGAAAGTGCGACGTGGCGCCATAATCGAAAACTCGCTAGAGTAGACGGAGTAGACGTTACCGATTGGTAAGGGGAATCCCCAGTTCCAATAATAGTTGATTTGCATACGGTTGGTTGAAAACATTATAAGCATAATCTTGTTCGCATCGACAGAATTTTTGACTACACATCATCCACTTCAAAACTAAGCAAAGTACTAAAATCTCTAGTCTAGTCCGGATGGCTCAACGGTTAGCACGTTCGCCTTCTACGCACTGGGCCCCGGTTCGATTCCTACTGAAAGCGGTAGTTCTCGTTAAAAAAAGGGATTTACGTGTCGGAATATGAGCCCACTCAGCCGTTAAATGAGAAACCCATTTATGGGGTAAATAACTCGGTTGAGCGCGTTGCTGATCACACACCTCTTGTAACGGACGGTTTTGTGGGCACCCGAAGATGCCCGTGGGGACGGAGCCTTAGGTAGCATAATGACCGTGAAGGTCGGGCCCTGCCATCTGGCGAAGAAAAAGGCCCCTCAACGAGCTAAGCAGCGGCCTATGCTTGCTGTAGTTTAGTTCGGGAGATGTGGGCGGGGTTTTCGCCGCTCGTTGCCCCTGTCCTTTACGTATTAACAAAAATTCATAGGCCTGGGGAAGACAACACAAACAGGGGAGGTAAAAATGGGGAATAAAAAAAAATAGTCGATAAGGATGGAATGGTTGGCGGACGGATCAGACGCCCACGCGGTCGCACCTGGGTCCGGGTGTAATGGGACCCTCGGTTTCTGGTTTCGTACTACCAACAGATCACTACTCATCAGGTGCTGCTTCGATTTGCCGGTAAGACCCGCACTACCAGACCATAATATGGTTCATTACAGGTGGTTCATTACACTCTGTACAAGACCGTCACGATCTAGAAAATGAGATGATGCTAACTCATCTCGAGGCCAAGGTTCAAATTGGACTGTTGCGCCAGTCATTTATTTACTAAAATCTCACACAAAAACTGTCAAAAGTTTCGTTTGCACGTCATTTTGACAAGCGCCCGTCATTAACTCTTTGATACTAGTTGCTAGTAATTTCTAGTTGTTTTTTTTACAGGGATGATGGGATTAGTGTGGCTAAGGCGCTTTCTTCATAGTGTCAGTGAAATCCGAAGCTGTTCTCATCATTTCCCTGGGAGGGAAAAGGGAAAGGGTTAGGCAAACACGCAAATGGAACAACGATTGAATTTTAGGATTTTTTAACAGATACCTAGACCCCACACATATTAGTTGTAAAAGAAATTAGTAGGCGCCAAAGACACAGACATAATGTACAAAATTAAAATCATCATCATCATCGTGGCGCGACAGCCCGACGTCGGGCCTTGGCCGCCTGGATCATTGTCCTCCAATTATCTCGGTCACGACCGCGTCCTCCAATTTTGGGAGCCCAGCAGCTGCGCGGCGTCCACACCTACTGAGCTCTCCCAACGAGATCTCGGTCGTCCTCGCAGTCTCGCTCCGTCGACTCGTTCTGCATTCATTACTCTCTTAGGCATGCGATCATCGTCCATTCTTTGTACATGCCCTGCCCATTGAAGTCGTTGTAGTTTGACGATTTTCGAGACTTGCAGCTCATCGTACATTTCATACAACTCATGGTTGTACCGGATGCGCCATCCATCTCGATCGCAAACAGCCCCGAAAATTCGCCGTAGAACCTTACGTTCAAAAGTGTCTAGCATGTTTTCGGAGGCTTGAGTTAGGGTCCATGCTTCGCAGCCATAGCATAGCACTGGTCGTATAATGGTTTTGTACACGCGGAGCTTCGTGTTTCTGTGCACATGCTTCGATTTCATTATGGGGAGAACCGAGAAAAAAGTCTTATTAGCTAACTGTATCCGTCGCTTGATTTCGTCAGTTTCGTTGGCGTCCCTTGACAGGTTGCAACCCAGGTAGATGAAGTTGTTCACGAACTCGATGTTGAGGTCCCCCACGTTGATGCTCGGTTGTGCAGGTGTCCTTGTCACCGATTGCATCATTATTTTAGTTTTACCCTCGTTAATACGTAATCCAACTTCCTTTGCAGCGGTATCGAGCGTATGCAGAAGTTCTTCTGCGTCAGCCAATCTTCGGGACATGATGTTGATGTCGTCGGCGTACGCTGCTAATTGTGTCGACTTGATGAGTAGCGTCTTGCTGTTGTCCATATTCATGGCCCGAATAACGTATTCCAGTGCTAGGTTGAAGAGCGTCGGTGCCAGTCCATCGCCCTGTTTCAAACCAGTGCGTGTTTCAAATAGATCAGTAAGTCTATTCTGGATCCTGACTTGTGAGACGGAGTTGGTCATCGTCATCTTTGTCAGTCGCACTAATTTTGCCGGTATACCAAATTGCAGCATGATGTTGTACAGTACTCCACGATCGATACTGTCGTATGCCTGCTTGAAGTCGACAAAGATTTGGTATACGTTTACGTTGTATTCCCAGCACCTCTGGAGTATCAGTTTGACTGAGAAGAGCTGATCGGTTGTGGAGCGACCAGGTCTGAAACCGCTTTGATATTCGCCAATGACTCGTTCTGCGTACGGTTTTATTCTATTTTCCAGAATTTTCGTCAAAATTTTATAGGACGTACAAACTAGTGATATGCCCCTGTAATTCTCACACCGCAGTTTATCTCCCTTTTTATGAATTGGACAGATGATGCTTCTGCGCCAATCGTCTGGGATCTCCTCGTTCTCCCATATTCGCAGGAGTAATTGATGTATGGCATCAACTAGACTCGTTCCACCGAATCTTAGCAGTTCAGCTGGAATCTCGTCAGCGCCCGGCGCTTTATTTCGTTTTAGTGACCGCAACGCGAGATCAACTTCCTCTACTGTCGGGGGTTGAATGGGTGGGCCTAGATCAACAATATCGTCGAGAGCTTCCTGTGTGGGGATGTTAGATGGTCGGTTTAGAAGCTCTTCAAAATAAGAGGCCCATCGTTTGTTAATACCATCGGTGTCGCTGATGATGTTTCCATCCTTGTCCTTACAAAGGCTAGTCCTGGGTTGGTAGCCGTTCTTAATTGTATTTACTAGTTTGTACGCTTGTCTGGTGTTCCTATTAGCTAAGTTTTCGTTTATGTTCAGCAACTGCTCGTCAAAGTATTTACGTTTCTTACGTCTAATTATTCTATTCGATATTCGCCGTAGCTCGTCATATTTTTCTCTTCTGGCTCTGGTTCCTCGTTGAATCCATTGTCTGTAGGCCTCGTTTTTCGCGTCAAGTGAATTTTTGCATTCTTCGTCGAACCAGTCATTTCGCGCTCGCCGGGCTTTATATCCCACGACCTTCTCTGCGACATCCTTGATGGTACCCTTGAGTTCTTCCCAGAACCCATGGACGCCTGTGTTGCTGATGTTGTGTAGCATAGGTGATAGTTTTTCCTCAAGGGCGGTAGTATACGCCACCGCTGTAGCATCACTCAAGAGCTTATCAACCGCAAAGATTTTGGGAGGGCTGATTCTTGACTGGTGCACTGAGGAAATTCTACATCTGTAGGTCGTCTTCACCAAGTGATGATCTGAGTCGCAGTTTGCTCCTCGATAGGAGCGGACATCCATGACACTAGACGCCCATCTCCTGCAAATGAGGACGTGGTCAATTTGGTTGACGGTATGTGCGTCTGGAGACTTCCAGGTCTGCTTGTGAATGCGTCGATGCGGGAAACACGTAGAGCTTACGACTAGATTCCTGCTGCAGGCGAAGTCGATAAGTCGCTGGCCGTTATCGTTACATTCTTCATGGAGGCTGTGGCCTCCAGAGGTCCCCCGATGCCAACTTTCATTCCCGACTTTCGCGTTAAAGTCTCCCAGCAGCAATTTGACGTCGTTTGTTGGAAGTGAGTCGAAGAGAGTTTCAAGGCGGGCGTAGAACTCGTCTTTTACTGCGTCTTCTTTAACTTCAGTGGGGGCATGCACATTGATGAGCCAGAGATTGAAGAATCGAGTCTTGATGCGAATCGCACACAGCCGTTCATTTATGGGTTTGAAGTCAGTAATATGCGGTTTGAGGTGATTGTTCACTATAAATGCTACTCCAAACTCCTTGCGGCCCGATGGTTTGCCACTTGTAAAAATTGTGTGCGATTTCTTGTCATTAATCTCGCTGCCAAGCCAATTTGTTTCCTGGACTGCAGTAATGCTCAGTTTGTACTTTTCGACCTGTTGAAGGAGGGCCTTCTCGGCCCCCGGTTTGTTCAGGGAGCGTACATTCCAGGATCCGAAAGAATAATCCTTTATTCGTTTGCGTGGTCGTCGTTGTTGATCCGTCCAATCCGAGGCTTTTGTTCCAGGTTTCTTGACATGGAGTGGTTTTTACAAGGACGAGTTGTCAGCACGTCGCTTAACCCCATTCAGGGGATGGCCTCGGAGATAGCTGCTTCAGATGGTTTAATAAACGTGCTGGGGCCCACACAACTATGTAGCAGGTCCAACTACGCAAGTCATTCCATCCTACTAGACCTGAGACGCTTAGGTGTTCGTCAGCCATTCAGGCTACAGCTATCTGCCTTTTCCAAACTGTCTTATCGCTAAGACATTGGCCGTCAGCGAATTGATACACTGCCGTTACCAGGGGGCGCCCACGCGGAGGACTATGGAAAAGGTCTTTGCCCCCCAAATTAAAATATTGAAGCTAAATTCAACACTATTGTTTTGCCTCCCAGACAGCGTAGAAACGCTGGTGTGAGGGAATGCGAAATAAGTATTTTCAATCTGTATAAAATTTTTCAATTAACGCAATTGACGCTAATTAAACTGTAGTTGGTGTATACAAGTTAAACTGGTGTTTATTTTTAAGTTAAGTAAAAAAACTGATTAGACCGTAAGTGTCGCTTTAATTTTCTTTTAAAAGTTTCGTACGATGTTAGAGTAAGAAGCGGCGAAAAGGGACCCAAACGTTAGTGGTCTGCATCGGCTATCCCCCAGAATATAATAGAGTACGAAGCTCCGAAGGTAGTGAGTTAAAAAGCATTATTGATGACCGAATTGGGTCGGTTAGCCGCCATATTTATTACATTATCCGATCCGTCGTCCGATCGATCGGCCGATAGATCGCCACAAAATATCTGCCGATCTCCACTGCACACACACTGTCCGATTTTCGTGTGATGCGATAACAAATGACAATCAAAAAAATAGGTTATGATTCACTCCCAATGCAACCTAGATTAATTTTTGATTTGTGTGGTATTTTCGTATACCACATATTTGCTATTTCAATTGCAGTGCCATTTATATCATTAGAATCCTTCAAATTTCATCATTTAATAATTTGGTAATTTGACATTCACTTGCGATAGTCACATACACTACCTATATCCAATCGATCGTCACCGACGGATCGGACGAAAATCGCACTAAAATATCGGCAGATCAAAATTGATCGGCCGATCGGTGCGATTTCCACATACACAGGCCGATCCGATATCGATATCGGGCGACGGATCGGCCGATCGATCGGTGTGTGTATGGCACGTTTTAGTATTAGCTGAAGGTGTTCTGAAGTTTCCAGCATTTCGAGTACTATATAGCTATGAACTTCTCTGTTCAAGGAGGATAATCGTTATCCGGTTCGGCTATGATGGATCTTAGGACAGTGTGTCGTAAGAGAGACGTACTTCGTACATATAACAATATTATTATTAATTATTACGTGATTGTAACGAAACTTGGACATATTATTGCCTATGGTGTTGGTTATCGTTCGTTGGCCATCAGTTGGCCAATTTTGACACCCCGCTTTCTCTAGCGAATTATAGCATTTCCACACATTCTCGTCGAATTTGATGTATGTGGCTTCAGCCGTTGGGGCGACCGGTAGCGCAGTGTGTTGAGGCATAAGTCTCATGTTTCGTGGCCATGGATGTGCAGGAGGTGGCATGCTGGCAACTGCATTGTCCGAAACCAGTTTATGCCAACGAAACGTCAACTGGGCCACATGGAACAGTTGACGCGCTATGCCCCACAAGGGGTTAGGGCAATTGAGAGAGAGAGAGAGCTTCAGCCGTTCGTCAGATATTCTATGGAGAGACGGACAGACAGACAATTGACCAATTTTATAAGATTTAAGATACAAAACCCTAAAAAAAACGAAATTTTATGAATAATTATTGTTAGAATCACCGCCCCCAACCAATCTTTACTCTTCCAAAAATGGTTAACTAAAAAACTGCATTTCGCACTACGAAAAACAACATGCAAGTAGTACTCGGACCTATGCATGAGGCCGGGAGGAGATTGATTTTATTTTTTATTTTTTTGACCTGGGATGTGCTCAGGGGTGTTCTATCTAACTGCAACTATAGAAATGTACTATTATTAAACTTTTTTGATGAAATTTAAAAATTCCCCAATTTTTAGTTTTTTATGCTAGTAAAATGACGCCTTTTTGTAAATTTTCATATTTCTAAGTGTAACGGTCTGGAAATGCAAAATGCTAATTATGATCTCATATTTTCCCCTCTTCCTCTTTACTCCTTTCCTTAAATAAAAATAAATAACTGGCGCAACAGTCCAATTTGAACCACGGCCTCGAGATGAGTTAGCATCATCTCATTTTCTAGATCGTGACGGTTTTTGTGCAGAGGTATGTGATCAGCAACACGCTCAACCGAGTCATTTACCCCATAATGGGTACTCATTTAACAGCTGAGTGGGCTCATAGTCCGACACGTAAATCCACGGAATCGAACCGGGGCCCAGTGCGTTGAAGGCGAACGTGCTAACCGTTGCGCCATCCGGACTACTCCTTTCCTTAAATTTGAAAAAAAAAATGCAAAAACTGGAATGTACTCGGTGGTACCTCTCTTACAATACCCCACTTGCCTATAACACGTGAAAAAAAATTTGACCTCCATTTGCCCTCTATGAGTTAAAGTTGGCCTATGACGACGCATCCTATTCCCCGGTGAATTATAATATTTCTACACACTCCCACCAAATTTCATGTATGTATGTAGCTTCAGCCGTTCGCGAGATATTCTGTGGAGAGGCGGACAGACAGACATGACCGATTTCATAAGGGTTTTGTTTTTACTACAAAACCCTAAAAATGGGTATCATAATATAAATATGATAGTGTAACAGCGGCCTTAGGTTGAATTCAGCCTTGCGTACATCGGCTGGAGTTGGCAGAGCAAGAAATTTGGCATTGGCGAAGGGTCAAAAACTGTTCCAGCCTTATTGTGGTTGACACACGTGTGGTGTTCAGCGGGTAGAGGGTTTGTTGGTTTGTCAAACCTGATAATGAGATGGTTAAATGATAAAGTTAAAACCGGCTCCCAGTGGGCTTCATTTAAGAGGGTTGACACGTAGAACTGGCTGCCGCAGGAACGAGCAATGGTTATTAGCGAGATAAGCGTTAATACCTCTCACTGTTGCGATTAAAGGAGGCATGTATTAAGACAAATTTTCTCACTAAACTGTAGGCTACGTTCATGACGCACAGCGGCCGGCCTACTACTGAGATCTTGTTTTATGAATCCTCTCTGCTGAGCTTGTGATGAGCCAAATGTATTTTTTTCCATCACAAAAAAAATTTGCGTCGACCCCTCACTGGTCTATAGGCAATACGAGTAAAACCTAGCCTTTACCAATTTTCAAATTCAAAATTACAATCTTTGGTTCTCGGATGTCACGGATGTATTCCCTAAAATAGCTACATGCACAAAATTGATTTCATCTGTTTGTGATTTGATATTGCAAGAGAGGTCGTAAAGTTGCTTTCAACTAAAGCATTCTCCTGTCCGACAGCTGTTTAGTTAGCAATGTATTGAAGAGTATTCGGTCACACTTTATAATGAGTGTGTTGTCACCGAATACTCAAATATTCTGCCAAAAACCATCCAATAATTTTTAAGTTGACTCAACTCCTTGCTCCGGAAAAAAAAGTACTGAATACTTTGTTATCAGTGATCGATAAAAGGCACTCTCATTGAGTACGGGTACAATGACAAAACAAGTAAATTGCAATTTTCGATAAGAATTGAACGTAAGCACATAATTGTATGTACTCGTTTGTATGAAGACAACACATGCTAATAAACCGCTGATAACTGCGCGCAGTTCGTAACAACTCTGTACCTGTATAATTTGTTAAATGAAGTATCATATAATATGTACTCTTTTTTAGAGCTACGAAAAAACTAAAAAAATAATAATTCTTATGCCTTTTTTTTCGTTTGTATGTATTTACATAAAATTAAAATCTTCATTAAAAATTCAATACATTTTGTTTGTGTTCACGTCAAAATTGAAACGATGAACAAACTAGAATACAACATATATAAATATCTAATACACATTTCAAATAAAATACTCATTCATTTTTGCTGATTTCTTCAATATTTCCAACATATTTTTTTGTTTGTTTCCAATTATTATTATTAGAAGAAAATGTATAGTCTAGATTACGTTACATTGTAAGTTTGCATGTTTGTATATGTATATTGTACGATATAATTCAAAAATACCTTTAAACAATCAACTTTTCGGTTGTGGGTGTATAAAATTGGCATACAATTTTTCGTTTTTTAAATACAAAAGAAAAGAAGAATAATAAAGAGTTAATTCATAAATAATAAATGTGTCTAACAGGAAAAATGTATAAAATGTTTATGTATATAGGTATATATAACAATCACTTTCTTCAACCATCCATGCAGGAATAGTGAATACGATGGCTGACCTTACAATTAAGGAATACGTTTTTCAGTTTCATAACATATTTATGGGTGTGTGTGTGTTATTTTATTAATTGGATTTGTTGTAATCTTTTATGCATTTTTCTGAATTAGACTTTCCCATTTAGCGATCAGGTCATGCGATGATGGTGCCTCTTCGGGATCTAAATCGCATAATTGTGCTAGCGAAATAGCTGGACGTAATCCATGATGATGATTTGGCATCTTCAAATCGAAATTTGGGCTGGGAGTGATCCTGCAAATGAAAGAAATCGAGCAACGTGATTAATTATGTTTAATTATGTCGTAGGCTTTTAGAGAAACCCGTCATTTCAAGAACTGCCTGACAACAGTGTACTGATTTAATTACATTGTATACCGCCTTTATTTCAGGAAATCCCGGTAAATTGTAAATAATATGCGGCAAGCTGCAACTTCACTAACTGCCTAATTTAAGCATGCTAGTAATTTAGTGTGACATTTGTTGCCGCCAGGTGTGATGCATGCAACGTAGGTTCGTATCACAGTACAAACTGACCTTATATACATCATCATAACATTAATTTTATTTTTAATATTGTATTATTATTATTATTATTAATATTTCTTTTAATCAAATTATAACAATTCAATGGACATATAGTTTCTCAAGATGCCAGCTTATAGTGCAATGGCAATGTTACCATATTTGCCGGCACTGAATGTAATACCACCGGCAAACGAAGTGTTTAAAGTTCTACAGTATTTGCCGGGCGAGTTCACGAAATGACGAATTGCGCTAAAAGCCTACGATATATACACTGAGCGCCCACTATTCTTCCTGCTGAAGAGAACAAGAAAGGCAAGATTGCAGTTTTTGTTACTAGTATAGGAAAAGTACTCAATTGACCTAACCCCTTGTGGGGAATAGCGCGTCAACTGTGGCCATGTAGCCCAATTGACGTTTCGTTAGCATAAACTAGTTTCGGAGAATGCAGTTGCCAGCATGCACCTCTCAGTGAAAGTATGATTAGATCGTGGGGTAGAAAGTCCGAAGCCACTGGTTCAACTCTCAATCAAATACCCGCTTACGAGTCGATGATCCGGTATCACGTTGTACGGACGTCTGAACATTGCGAATTGTTTCCTCTGTTCTTATTGACCTTGGGCGTCCTGATGACTTCTGATTGAGAATTGAACCAGTGGCTTCGAACTTTCTAACCCACATTCCTGCGGCAGCCGGCTCTACGCACCGAAGCTACCCGTTTTACAACGGCCAAGAGCTGTCAAAACCCTTCAATGCAAGAAGGAAAGTTTGTTTGTATGTTACATGCCTCGTATCGTCTTTTTTATGTTCACTGGGAGCAAAACATCTCGGTGCAACTAATCTCAGTGCTACTTCTTCGCGCTGGCATTAAGAGAAACCCAGGACCGTGGATCTGCTGCTTATGCGACAGAGTACTGCATCCAAACGCGACTACGGTGAGATGTAATTGCTGCAATCAGTGGCGCCACCTAAGATACTGCTCTGGACTCATCCATCACAGGCACTGGAATTCCTCCTTTACTGCCAGTCAGTGTAGGAACAGAGGACAACTAGTAGCAACCTCGTCTAACACGCCCCAACATCCAACACCATCGAGCGCTCAGACAGGTTAACAGCCATCGCCGATGACTCCTGCTAACAGTTCCCATAGGATTTCTCAACACAATCTTACACCTGCACCACCGACTGCCATCTTCAATACGCTCTCACTCGTCCAACTCAACTGCAATGGGTTGCAGAACAAGATCGCCGAACTCGCATCATTTATGGGCAGACATCGCATCCAAGTTGGAGCCATACAGGAGACGAAACTGCACTCCAACTCGTCCCTCAACACATATGGTAACTACGCTATTGTCAGGAAAGACAGGTTGATCAACGCTGGAGGAGGGCTTGCCTTCATTATTCACCATTCCGTGCAATACCGGGAAATCGATATCACTAGCAATGATAACACCATGGAAGTGCAGGCCGTCGCCTTAAAATCGGGTAATGTTGATATCGAAATTTACAATATCTACATCCCACCGGTATCCAGCTGTCCCCCAGGATACCACGTAAATATCAACCATCTCCTTACCAGTCAACATCGCCTCCTGCTCGGTGACTTTAATGTTCACCATGAACTCTGGCACTCCAACCTTAACAACGACGCCAGAGGAATCTCCATAGCTGAACAGCTTGATGCCTCCGATTTCAGTACCCTAAATGATGACATCCCCACTCGCATCGCTGGTACATGTTCCAGTTTTCCAGACATCACGATTGCTAGTACTAGCCTCATAAACGAAACAAAATGGGAACCGGTCCTAACACTATCTTCAGACCACCTACCAATCGTGATAAGGCTTGACAAACCGACAAACATCATATCTGCGAACACCGCACGTTTGTCAACCCCAATAAGGCTGATTGGTACGGTTTCTCCTCCTATACCAACGCTAAATTCCTCGATCTGCCAACGCCAACCAACGTTCGTACAGCCGAATCCAACATAAGGAAAGTCCTGAACAAAGCGGCCGCGAAATTCATTCCTGCAGGACGGATTCCGAAAATTCGACCCAACTCTCTCCTCGCTGATCGTTCCGGAAATCCGGAAAAAAGGGAGAGTCATCCCAATATTGAAACCTGGGAAGAAAGCGACACTCGGTGAATCCTATCGTCCAATAACCCTACTGTCACCAGTTGCCAAAACGTTTGAAGCACTAATCCACCCTGTTCTTGCGGCCCACATCCAGCTTGCGGATCACCAGCATGGCTTCCGAAGCATGCACAGTACGACCACGGCCTTGGATGCCATTACATCCCGCATCCCTTATGGTCTCAACCAGGCTCGTCCATGTCAAAGAACAATACTGGTGGCGCTTGACCTGTCGAAGGCCTTCGACACTGTCAGCCATTCAGCACTTTTGTCTGACATCAACAGTTCATCGCTTCCGACGCAAGTAGTGAAATGGATTGCCAATTATCTCGCTGGCAGGCAATCCTATACAGAATTCAGAAGCAGCAATTCCAAGCTTAGGAAGATTAAACAAGGTCTACCACAAGGAGGAGTTCTATCCTACACCACCTGAAGGGATCGACATCATCCCCTACGCTGACGATTGCTCCATTCTGGCAACAGGGAACAGCATAGCGGATATGTGCGAAAACATCAACGGTTATCTTGAAGAACTCAACTCGTTCTTCATAAGCAAGAACCTTACCGTCTCAGCGTCCAAATCCTCGGCATCTCTATTTACCACCTGCACGAAGAAGGTCAAGATGCAGCTTGAAATCTCGATCGGGAATCATCCTATTCCTGCTATAAACCATCCTAAAATCCTAGGAGTCACGCTGGACAGCATGGCCACATCATCACCCCATGCCTCAATCGTGTGCGACAGGATGCGCAGTAGGAATAAAATCCTCAAAGCCCTGGTCGGTAGTACCTGGGCCAAAGATAAGGAAACTCTACTGGTCACGTATAAAGCAATCGGAAGTTCAGTGGCCAACTATGCAGCTTCTGTGTGGTCGTTGAATCTCTGTGACACACAGTAGAAAAAGATTCAGGCGTGCCAAAATGCCGCTCTCCGTACTGTTACTGGCTGTCTCCTGATGTCACCCCAGGACCATCTACATCAGGAAACCAGGATGATGCCTTTAAGGGACCACAACCAGCTTCTTGCCAAGCAATACCTGGTGGGTTGCTACCGAAGTGATCACCCAAACTCCAACCTCATGGACAAGACGCCGCCGCCCAGACATGTCAGGCGCGACTTGAGGCACCTAGAAAGGGCTGTCCAGAGGTACAAAAGTGTACCCTTTGATAGTGGCCCACACAGGTTGACCATCGCAGCGATATATCGGGAAGAGGTTCATCAGTCAATCGCAGGTTTAGGTTCGAATCCAATTCTCTCGTCCATATCACCAATGATATCTTCGGAAGAGGAAAGACTTCCGAGAGCTACGAGAACGACACTCGCCGAACGTCGGTCAGGCTGGTATTCACTACTGAACTCCTACCTATCCCGCATCGACCAGGACGTCCCAAATATCTGTCCTGCATGTAATGAAGCCCCTCACGACGTAAACCACATCTTTAACTGCCCAGCTGCACCCACGCACCTGACTCCTAGATCGCTGTGGGAGAACCCAATAGAAGCAGCTAACTTTCTATCCCTCAACACCGGGGTTGAAGACGAATCCGTTGGCATGTAACCAACAAACACACCGAATTCCGACCATTGCTACAACAACAACAACAACATTTTATGTATCCTTATGCAATATACCTGACTGGGATAGTCAGACAGTCAGATTGCTAATTTTATTTAAAAAGAGTGCAATGCCTCGAAGTTATTGTTCCGGTTCAAGGTGAACAAAACTGGTATTCAGATAAAGAATAGAACTTAATGGTAACTAAATCAATGAACACGCAAAAACACCAAATTCCATTCCTTCATTCATTACGCTACTAATTTTAATCAATTTCAAGCATTGAGCGGTTCGATCGGTCGTTACAATTTCGGGCTCAATAAGTCAATATACCAATCTGATTATCTAGCAATCGCATCTAAAGCCTTGGCGTCACAATCCACTGACAATTGTCTGAAAATATTCCGTCTGCTCTTTTTGACACATCTTATCTTATTCCAGTAGCTCCTAGGTTTATCCTGGTACACAGATCGCCGTGGAATAAAAAGTGACGTGAAATCCATATAACAATTTTAAACCGGTTCACGGGTGAAAAATTTCGCGAGCATTTTGTATGAAATTTCACTGCAATTTTTATTCAAACACCACTCGACCACGTCATTTTCATTATGCTCGCCACAGACGATCGAACCGAACCGTTCGTGACCACCACCGAACTACGTCATTTCGTTGACGGTGGGAATAAGGAGATTTTTTCCGTACGTTCTTTTGAAATCGTCGTCATTCGGTAATGGTCACAAACGATCCGGTTCGATCGTCTATGGCGAGAGCTTTAGGAACAGATATTACGTCTGATATGTGCTCCATAACTCCGCCGAAGCCTGTCCCAAGCCATGGTTGTGAAAGGAGGAGGGAAGAATAGTTGTAGCCTGAATGGATGAGTGACACCTAAGCGTCTCAGGTCAGTAGGGTGTCATGAATTACGTAGTCAGACCTGAAACATAGTTGTGTGAACTCTGGCACGTTATGAACCACCTGAAGCAGCTATCACCGAGGCCAACCCTGAGAAGGGTTTAGCAATGGGTCAACCACCCATCTTTGTAAAAACTACTCCATATCAGGAAACCTGGAACACTAGCCTCGGATTGGACGGATCAACAATGACGACCACGTAAACGTTTAACGGATTATTTTTTCGGATCCTGGAATGTACGCTCTCTGAACAAACCGGGGGCCGTGAAGGCCCTCCTTCAATAGGTCGAGAATTACACACTGAGCATCACTGCAGTCCAGGAAACAAATTGGATTGGCAGCGAAATAAACGACAAGAATTCGCACACAATTTTCAAAAGCGGCAAATCATTGGGTCACAAGCAGTTTGGAGTTGCATTCATAGTGAGCAAGCAGCTCAAGTCGCACGTTATTGACTTCGAACCTATTAATGAAAGGTTGTGTGCGATTCGCATTAAGACTAGTTGTTTCAACCTCTGGCTCATCAACGTGCACACGACGACGAATTTTATGCCCGCCTTGAGACACTGTTTTACTCACTTCCACCACAAGGCGTCAAAATACTGCTGGAAGATTTTAATGCGAAAGTTGAAAACGAAAGTTGGCATCGAGGAACCACTGGAGGACATAGCATCCATGAGGAATGCAATGATAATGGTCAACGATTAACTGACTTCGCCTGCAGTAGGAATCTTATGTGATCTTATGTTTTCCGCATCGACGCATTCTCAAACAGACTTGGAAATCTCCAGGCGCACGTACCGTCAACAAAATTGACCGCGTCCTCATTTGGAAAAGGCGGGCGTTCAGTGTATTGGATGTCCGATCCTATCGAGAAGCTAACTGCGATTCAGACCATAACTTGGTGAAAACAACCTATCGGTGTTGAATTTCTTCAGTGCACCAATCGAGAATCAGCCCTCCCGAAATTTTCGCGATTAAAAAACTCTTGAGCGATGCTACGGCGCAGGCATATACAATCGCCCTTGAGGAAACACTATCACCTTGTAGTCCGGATGGGGCAACAGTTAGCACGTTCGCCTTCTACGCACTGGACCCCGGTTCGATTCCTACTGACTGCGGTAGTTTTCGATAAAAAAGGGCATTTACATACGTGTCGGACTATGAGCCCACTCAGCTGTTAAATGAGAACCAATTTATGGGGTAAATAGCTCAGTTGAGCGTGTTGCCCGTCGAGCGCGAATTGGCTGAATTCACGAAGAATGCAGAAAATTACTCAACGCAAAGAACGAAGCCAATAAGCCAGACAATATATCCAACGTCCAACTAGAGTCAAAAAAGAAAAATATGACCTATGGTGCATGCTGGCAACTGCATTCTCCGAAACCAGTTTATGCCAACGAAACGTCAACTGGGCCACATGGAACAGTTGACGCGCTATGCCCTACACGGGGTTAGGGAAACTGAGAGAGAGTTGCTGAACATGAAAATCTAGCTGATAGAGACACACTAATAAATACAATTAAGAATGGCTATCAACCCAGGACTAGCCTCTGTAAGGAGAAAGATGGAGATATCATCAGCGAAATCGATAGAATCATTAACCGATGGGCGTCCTATTTTGAAGAGCTTCTGAATTAAACATCTAACGTCCTCATACAAGAAACCCAAATCGATGGCGTTATTATTGATCATGGCCCCACTACACAACCTCCGACAGTAGACGAAGTTAATCTCGCCTTGCAGTCACTCAACCCAAATAAAGCGCCGGCGCTGGCGAGTTTTCAGCTGAGCTGCTTAAATCAGGTGGAACGGGTCTATTAAATGCAATACACCAACTACTTCTACGAATCTGGGAGGACGAGGTGATCCCAGAGAATTGGCGCAGGAGCATCATCTATCGCATCCACAAAAAGGGAGATAAATTGCGGTCTGAGAATTATAGATGCATTTCACTAGTCAATACGTCCTACAAAATGTTGACGAAAATTCTGGAGAATAGAATAAAACCGAATTGCGCCCGGAAACCTCGACATTACTTGGCAAGTGTGTGCTTAACACTCAAACCCATCGAAACAGCACCATCTTAATTTACACAGGCGTGGCATATTTAGGAAAATGTCAAAGAAGCGGTACATAGGCTTTACGTATATTTGATATAACCTAAGTTTAATGACATGTGTACAGTGGTTGTTCTAATACGTAAATGTGGGATATACAATTTTATGAATTATAAAAATTATTAACAAAAAGAAAATTTTTATTAACTTACAAAATGTATGGGATGCATCAATTACTTTGACGTGCTAGGTCCGAAATTGCCAATAGACTCATAAAACGGCCAATTCATTTTTGCGATTCTGAAATACATATTAATGTCACCAAGCATGTTATGTTAGTTGCCTTAAACCCTCCAGGGGCATAGGCGCGACAACATATCTAGAATAGCAATGCCTTGCTGACATTTAGGTAGCGTATAAATTTCGAATGGTGCAGTTGCTAGCATACAAAGCATAGAACAAAATATTACGTAATTTTTTTCATCCATTTGTTACCTGAACAACTTTTCCGTCTCTTTAAGGTAGAAACCTTTCTCTATTGGCAGTTGATGCCGGTAACATAGCAAGAAACTGAAGCAACCGATAAATATTTGGAGAAAGTGATTCGATTTCTAATGATATCCTTGCTCAGTTTTTGTTTAAACATTTCAAATTCTCGAGCCGATTACAACGACAAGAAACAAGGGAACATTCTTAGTTGACCGATCGACGCATGGTGGTTTTCGTCTTGTACTAATAGTGAGTTTTAAAGTAAAAGGATTTTGCACTCCCCTTCGCTGGCGCCCCTACCCCCAGTATACCGCCCTAGAACGTTCGCTCTATACGCTACAGCGGTAAAGCCACTATTAGCCAGGAATCGAACCACGATGCGTCATCCGATGAAAAGTTTCATCCTGTTCGGAAGTAGTACTATAGGGATAATGGTTGTAACATAATGTGTAACTGTAGCTTGTAGCGCAAGTTCGATTGTTTGGAAAAGTTGTAGCTGAAGTTCGTAGTTCGCAGTTCGTTTGGCGTTTCTCTCTCTCTCTCTCAATTGCCCTGACCCCTTGTGGGGCATAGCTCGTCAACTGTTTCAAGGTCGATTCAGACACATCAGTCACGTCACAGTTCAGTCAACCTTCCGAATCATAACCGTCGCCGTCAAGTCACAGTCAAAATAGCGGCTGTATTCACATATAGCCGTCAGGGTATTCAGACCGTAGTCAGTCATTTTTTGTGTATGCTCTCGAGTGTACCTAGATTTACCATCTATTTTTATTTCATTTCCAATTTGCTTCCATATCCTGTTTTTATATGCTATATCCATATATTTATTATGCGATAAATCGTATAGAACGGGGTAATTTCCAACCAACTCGATTAAATTTTCGTCGTCGCCCATGTTCACTTTCTAAACTGACGTCCGTCAAACACCAAAAATATCGTTGGGAAGAAATGTGAATTTGACTGTTCGGTGACGGAAGCGCGACTGACGGTTCCGATTCGTGACTGCGCCAGCTCAATGTAGACAGCGCCACTTGACTTTCAAGAAACGATATTTCTTGTAACTGATACTGGACGGTTCTGACGGAACTGTGACTTGACGTGACTGATGTGTCTGAATCGACCTTCATGTGGCCCAGTTGACGTTTCGTCGGCATAAACTGGTTTCGGAGAATGCAGTCGCCAGCATGCGCCTCCTGCACATCCATGGCCACGAACGCCGTCGTGGACGGGATTCGAACCCGAAACGCCGGTAGTCAAACATGAGACTGAAACCTCAACAACAATTTCAAGCTACACATTGTGCTCCAGTCTCAATAGCCCTGTTTATGCCGTGGAACTAAAAGGCGGTTTAACTAAATCATTTTAGTGCTAGTACTTGTTCGTGGTGTGTTTATACCGACCATACGGAAAGGTACTAAATATGAAAGATATCAGGAGTGCGTTCCATAACGTAACTATAGTTGACTATAGTCAACTATCACTGACTATTGCCGTTCCATAACTCCGATAGTCAACTATTGTAGTTGACTATCGTCGTTCCATAACACACAATAGTCAGCTCTGTAGTCAACTATTCTAGCTCGTGCTCATGAGGGGAAGCTATCGATAGCTATCACACACACACGTATACACGAAGGCAAACTGACAGTAAACAGTCAATTGTTGTGCAAAATTACTTTATTATTGCTTTAATTTTGAATTGTTTTATGCAGTTTAGAGCACGTTAAATTTAATTTGAGGAAAATTGGTGCGAAAGAGTGTTTGTGTGTTACAAATTTTTACATGGAGAGTGAAATACCGACGCAAATGTGTGTGTAGTGAAAAAGATGGCGGGTGTTTGTGCTACTTTACGACTATTGTCGTTTCATAACACCCATAGCTATAGTTGACTATGACAGTAGTCAGAGTTGACTACAGCTCTGACTATAGTTACGTTATAGAACGCACTCCAGTTGATGGTTTGTGACTTCGGTGACTTTGGTTTACAAAATGTCAAGAGGCAGTAGCCTACTAATAAAAACGCGTTTATACCGCTACGACCAAAGGATGAAATGAATGCAGAGTTTCAGGAAAGGATGAGGTATTTAATATATATAACATATAAAATAGAATTTTCACCAACAACACCATTAGCGAAGACAGGAACACCATTTAGCCCCAATTTTTCAGTCCAGTTCTGCATGGCAAGTGGAGCTAAAATTAGTACTAAAATTAGCTAATACGACATGTTTATATCGTCGTGAGTTAGCTCAAATTAGTTAATACTCCAAGATAGTTCCGCGGCATAAACGACGCCAAAAAGGTAAGGAGCAGGTGTTTCTGAACATCATCAGTAGAAAAAAATAGAATAGATGTCTCTCTTCACTACAAACGCAAACTGCTTCGATATGCACAGTTCAATAAAGATAAGTTCCGTGGTGGTAAAAATATTTTTTTAATTGATAGATCAATATCAAACGCAGATTCTGATTTCCTTAATTAGTGGTATCCCCATAGTTCCATACGGCGAGTTTGATAATGACCTGCATTTTCAATTAAAGTCTGCGTTTTCATTACGGATATTTGTTCAACTGTTTGATGATTGGCATTAGAGATTATATTTAGGAGACTGCTTTAATTAATGTTGTGTAACGTTACCTTGGTGAAATGTTGCTATTATCACAGAGTTCACTAATTGACTTAGTGGCGCGTAGTTTTCCAGGTGCGAAGCAATGCTCAACGTCTGAATCATCGTCAGACTGGTATTCTCTGCAGAAAAAAAAAAATATCCAGTGAAAAAGCTTGATTAGAAACAAAATCGTTAACTTACTCATCTTCTATTGAATCCAAAAGATCTGGCTGTGATTGACGCATTTTAAGTTTTCGTATACGCTTCAGCTCGGTCTCGCGACTCTTCAGATCTCTCAATTCCTTCTGGATCTTCTCCTCGACCGGAACGTATCCACGGCGAATTGGTCGACCGTCCTGATCCCGTTGTATGATCGGTGGTGTCACGATTGGTGCTTTCAAAAAGTCCAAACTGTTTCGATTCAGCTCTATCGGTATCAAAGGACTGCCCAGCTCTCGTCCTGGTAGGGGTGAACTGTTCACATACTGATTTGTTTGGGTCTGTGATCCTCCCAACTTTCCTCGCGATGCTATGAATCGTTGCATGATACCCTTCTGGGCGGGACTAACATTGAATCTGCGCCCGGTCAGTGTGATCTGGGGCGTGGAACTTGCACGTAGGAGGAATTTCTGTTGTGGCAACTTAGCAGTGACCGAACTGTAGCTGTTTGGACGAATGTACTTTGGTTTTTGGTTAGCCGATGTTCCGTTGATTGGACTGGACGATGCTGAAATGCCGGAATCGTCTGAATGCACTTCATCTGTGCCAGCACAGTTGGAGGCTTCGTCCGAGTGACTCATTGATGAACTTTCGTGTGACGAATCTGGAGGCGTAGGGGAGACGATTTGCAGGGTCTGTTGAAGCTGCATTTTTTCGCGAAGTTCCTGTTCCCGACGTGCAACTTCGTTGATCTCCTCTTGAATTCGCTTGAGTGGATCGTCTTTCTGGAAATATCGAAGAGTATGGACGTTTAGAGACAATAATGAAGAGCAGATAGGAGAGTTTGACGCACTCGGTAGCCGTGAGGTGTCGGTCGTCACTCTACAATGCTTGAATCTAGAGTTAAGATTCCCCCAGATTCATTCCCCCAGTGCGTTAATAAAATAAAAACTGCCAGTAGGTACTATAAGAACTCCCACAGCTTTCCAAGCTTGTCAAAAGACGCCTATACGGATAGGAGGTGTATGCTAGCAAATGACTTAGTTAACAATGGTCAACGACTACTGCCATCCCATGGGGCGCCCACGAGGAGGACTCATTCTTATTAAAAAACCGATTCACTAAAAGACTCATTAACAACCGAGTACTCGAGTACTCAAAAATGGACTCGCTAAAAACCGACTGGCTCTCATGATTAAAAAAAACGAGTTAAAAACCGACTCCTTAAAATCCCGATTTACCAAAAAACCGAACCGAGTACTCAAAACCGACTCGTTAAAAACCGACCGGCTCATGGTTAAGAAAACCGAATCAAAAACCGACTTATTAATTAAAAACCGTAGACAAAATCGAGTATTTTTGTGTAGTACAGTACAGGACGGAATTATTCAGGAAAACGTTTTAGCTTTTGATTTGAGTGATTTGGTATGTGGTAAGTCCACACATTTGGTTGTCAAGGGACACGCGTTCAAAGTTAAATAGACATAATAGACATAATAAACATACCCATTGAAAGATTGAATTGAATTGAGAAAAAAAAATGTCGGAACTGATGATTATGAATAATAAAAGATTTGAAAGTGCACATGGTTATCAATGGACCTGTTAGAAAAATTGTCATTGTGTTATTGCATGGCGGTTGAGACTCATGTATTCTAAATAGTGGAGGTGTTAGATATATCCACATTTATTCAACTTTGGACGCATGTCTTTTGACGACCGAAAGTGTAGACTAGCCACATACTAAATCACACTCAAATAAAATGCTAAATTTTTTTTTTAATAATACCGTACTGTACTGTACCAAAAATACTCGAAGATTTCCTTTCGGGTTTTGATGTATCGGTCTTTTTAAACACAAGTCGGTTTTAAATGAGTTGGGTTTTAACTCGGTTTTTCTAACCATGGTTAGCCGGTCGGTTTTTAACGAGCCGGTTATGTGTACTCGAGTACTCGGTTGTTAATAAATCGTTTTTTTGGTGAATCGGTTTTTACGAGTAACTCGTTTTTTTTTTTAACCATGAGCCGGTTTTCAGCGAGTCATTTTTTGAGTATTCGAGTACTCGGTTGTTAATGAGTGCTACAGAATCCATGCTGACTGGGACAAATCAAGTGTCCAAAGCAGTCTACAGTATACGATATGTCGAAAACAATCCGGTCAAGGAGTTTAAAAAAACTTGAAAGGAGGGAGATAGAGCGGTAGTTGGAAGCATCGATAGAGTCACCTTTTTTAGGAATTGGGACTATGTAGGACGATTTCCGTTGAGACGGGAATACGTATATGTATACCTTCTTGAAGACTTTTGTTAAAAATTATAGCAATTAGATGGGGAAATGACACTAGCCGCGTTGTTTTCACTGTATCAAAAGCTTATTCCCATACAAAACAGCTAACCGTTCGATAATCCAAATATCGTACGCGATCACATCTGGATCAGAGTTGAAAGTGAATTGGTTGAACGTCAACTTGTTTCTCGGCAATTCGCTTTGTACATTTGTATACGAAGTCCGAAATTCGCCCCCACGCGGCGAATCATTCGTATGGTGGCAGTTTGAATTCGTCCGCAACTTGATCCTGACCGTTCTTGTCACAGATCAACTCTATCCGTTTGTCATTATGAGTTTTCTTAAGGAAATAATTAGGTATACCGTCGGGGCCTGAAGATGAGCTGCATTTGAGGGAAGAGATGAAACATCAACATTGGGAGACCCAATTGTGTTGAAATATTGGCCGATTGGACAGATTTGGAGAAGGTGGAATTGCTGGACTGACGAAATGTGCTGGAGAAATATGAAGCGAGTAGTTCGAAAATTTCGGTGGTGAGTTGGCAGTTTGGCAGCCATAGGGGATGGAAGAAGGGCGAGAGCAAGATGACCGTATATTTCTTACATAAGGTCAGAATAACTGGTTCTCATTTTCGATGCTTTCTAGGCAAGCGGTGCGTGCCGTTCGTATGAATCATTTAGTTTTGGCACGAAGTTCATAAAACAGTATGAGGTCCGAATGACGCTTGAAACGTTTATATCTAGAGTGGACACGGTTCTATTTCCTGATAATTACATGTATGTTCCGAGTAAACCAAATAGGACCTATACAGGGCTTAGAAGAGTGAAGAGGAACAAACTCGTGAATAACACTCTGTAGAATACTGTAGAAGGTATCGACTGCGACATTGCAATTGAGAGCCAATCAATTTGATTTAGTACAAGTAGGATGGTATCATAGTTACCTTTCCGAAAGATGTAATGCGGATTCTCGATATGTTCGTGAGTGGGTTAATTCCGAATAGTCGATTCAAATTCAAATGGAGGATTAAGGGGGGAAACCACATTAGGAGGTTAAAAAATCCATTTTTTTATTGCATAAATTGTTAGCTTAACAATCCAAAAAACGCTGCCAAAATTTCAAAGCGAAATTCGCATTCGTTTAGATTTCATGAGCATAGAACCAAGCGCTCACCGGGTATAGTCTACAGGCTCGAGCGTACTCTAGTGGGTAGAGCGAAGCACTACCTCAGGTAGTCGCTTAAGGGCTTACCCGGGTCAAAAATAGCCAAAAAAAAAATTATTTTTTTATTCGATAGTACAACATCTCAGGAGTATTGTGTCAAAAGCTCAAGTCATTCCGAGCAAAACTAACGGAGATATGATTTTTTGAACGTTCCGACTCGGAGACCCGAGCGTGTCGCAGGTATACACGCCAGGTATACGACTCGTCGGCGGCTGGCCTTTCCCGGAACGGCTTTTGTCCTCGAGCCTGCTTTGTAAATATTACAGGCCCATTTGTTCGGTGTAGACGTGTTTCTATTTACTACATATTTCGGGACGTTTATTCCCGCCTTTTCGAAGGGAAGAACGCTCAGTTTGCCAAAATTAACAAACAAAAATTGATGCTTGTAAAACTTTAAACGCGTTTTTCTGTTGTTTTCAAAGTCGGTGTCCACTGTAACTCGGCGAATATGTAACCGATCGTTTTGAAATTTTGCACAAACTTTCTTCACACATATTACCTCCCCCCAACGATGTCATTTGCCCCATTTTTTTTTTGTTGTACCGATTTTGCAGATACAAAATGGCGGACTTTTAGTACCGAAAAACACGATTTTTGCTTCTAAACGTTCCCAAAAATTCAAAAATGAAAAAAAATATCAGGAATCGTTGGGGGGGAGGCAAAACATGTTCAGAAATGAAATCTTTTTGGGTTTCTGCTTTCAGATAATTTTTCATCGAAGCGAAGCGCTTTTTTCAAGCAGCGAGTTCGTAAAATGGCTGCCATCGGCTGAATTTTTAATATTTTTATTTGTAACTTGGACGAAATAAACTTCAAAATATACTTAATTAAATTTACTTGAATGCGCTTATGTACCTTATCACCGAACAGAGAAAAAAATTCCCAAAAATGTCGTATTTTTTCATTCAAAAAACCCGGGTAAGCCCTGAATGTACTTTCGTAGCCTTGTAGCGGAACCCCACTTTTGCCTCTTTGTTTTCAAATAACGGTATAGAAGGTACTAGAATCATCAACGCAAGGGATTATTTCGGTTATATTCTGTTTTTCAAACGCGTTTTTCTCAAAATGACTTTTTCACATTTGCAGGAAGTCTAATTCAAAAAGTAATGAACCGATCATAATGAAAATTTAAAGTATGATTCTTTATAAAATTACGAAGAATATGAATTAACATTTGGGATGATATCATATTTTTAAGCATAATTAATGACAAAATTGGTGAAAATTGAAATAATGTTTTCTAACACCTGCAAAAATTTTGAATTTCCATTATTTTCACCTGCATTGCGGTTAAGATTCTTAGAAAATAAGTTAATAATGTAAAATTAAAACCTTTTTGATTTCGGATAAAAATTGGAATCGCTACACGTCCCGCAATTGGAGAACTCTAGTTACGGCTTCCAGCGGACATCAGGGCGTAACTTTGTTATTTTTGGCTTAAATTATTCAAAAAAATTCACAAAAGTTGTTCGAAATATGAATACAATTATGTTGAAAATTTGATTGAATTCTAGTTAATTTTTCCGACCCAAATAAATCCTAAAATATCAGTGAAAATGAGCCTCCTAATGTGGTTTGCCCCCTTAAAATAATCACAGGAAAGAAGGACGTAAATGGGATAAGTGGTAGAAATACATGCAAAAGGAAGGTTGCTCAAAACGATTCATGAAGCTGCGAGTAATGTTAAATTGTAACAGAGCGCTTAACTCCATGAATGAAAAAAGCGGCAAGAAGAGTGTATGTGAAGAAGAGAAAGTAGGAGGTCCCGGGCTGTCAGGCCCATAGATATTGGGAACGTTATAATTACCACAGATAACTATAGGAGAATTAGGGTGCAAAATATTAATTATATTGGAATAATGAGTGAAAAGACTCGTGAAACAGTCACGAGATTGGCTAGCGGTGATGGATAGTAAGACACAATAAATGTTGTGCCGTATTGCAATAAGGGCACCGCCACTAAGAGACATCCCAGAAAGCGCATAATTGCGGTCGAAATATGGCATAGCCTTCTAGAAGCTCTACACTGTTGATAGAAGAACCAAGTTCTCGATAAGCACAAAATGTCATACTGAGCAGACAGAGCAGCAAGATTTAAATTGTGAAGCTTAGTCCTTAAGCCACGAACATTTTGATAATAAAAAGATAATTTACAAATTTTTAGTACTTTGGCATCGTTGGCACATTGAAAATTCCGTTGAACGAAGTCCTTAAGAAGAACCCCAGGCGGCCAGAATGAATCATCGCAGGGTGTTAATAAGTTGCTAGGTAAAGTTATTTTGAACGATAACAAAACTTTATTGGTGAAATTATCCTTCGTCCACTTGAGGCAGATAAGTATTGATGGGTGTGGGTTGTAGCCAAGTTTGCCAACAATGGCTGCGTTTCTAAAATTCAACTTGTTTCATTCAGCAAATCAATTCAGCAATTCAGATACGTGTGAACCTAAAAGAGGAGAAATGTACCTGAAAAAATGTGTGGTACTTTTCTCATCTGTCAAGTTTACATGCAATCTGCACTTGAAATTGAATGGAAGTTGAAACCAACAAAACATGTTTCATACTTGGCTAAACGTAGGTACCCAATGTAGTTATGAATTTCGGATTCAGTAGTGTCGTAAGCAAGCCTGGACACAAACAACTGCGTTGGTGGAGAACATACAAGAAGAGTTCCAATCTGGCTTGAAGAAATCGAAGGAGCATCATCAGAGATAATAGCCGCTTTCGATTCGCCGGATCTCAGACCATTTTCATACAAAACGACTGACCGGTTTTAATCCAGGTCTCATATGGTATCTCACCGGATAAAAATTGAAAGCAAATCGGTTGAGCGTCAGCTTATTTCGCCTTCATCTAAATGTATACTGAGTCTGAGTCCGCAATTCGGCCCCTCGACGGTATCTGTATGGTGGTGGTTTAAGTTCGCTCGTCGCAGAGCCGTGACGTTCTTTTCGGCCTGAGACCAATATGCAGTGAAACGAAAGCGGCTAATGTTGATTGATGGTGGA
This sequence comes from Chloromyia formosa, assembly GCA_964017055.1. Classification (NCBI taxonomy): domain Eukaryota; kingdom Metazoa; phylum Arthropoda; class Insecta; order Diptera; family Stratiomyidae; genus Chloromyia; species Chloromyia formosa. Next base: position 41,728,844 of record OZ024815.1, read on the forward strand.
TCCGGGAAAAAAACAGAAGGCGCAGGAGGATGCGTTGAAATATTAGAAGGACCCGCAGCATTGCGAATAGAATGATTGGAGGATTGTTGTTGCTTACGTTTATGTTGAGGTGAATGATGAGGGGATAGAAGAGGCGATTGTAAATGCGATAGCTGATTTTGACCGATTTTCAGCTGCAAGCGGGAAGTAACGCCAGCAGGATCTACTAAACTCGAATTAGTAGATTATGCAGTATCAGCTGGAGCTAGTAGCGGAGCCACTTCAGATATGGCCGAACCGAGTTTAGACTGTAACGGCAGCTAGTCCGGAAGTTGCATGAGTGAGGTTGGCTGTACTGGTCATATGACGACTTAAGATTACTCATTCAATTTTATTATGATTTCTCATGGTGCTCAGAAAGAACAAAAGACTAGGAGTAGGTCTGCAGGTATGGGTAGATAGAAAGGTTTTAATAGAACAGGAGTCTAAAGTTTGGCCACCTTGAACCCATAGATAACTTCGAGTGTGTAAATATGGACATACGAGTATGAGTATTTTAAAAAACATATTTGATGAAATAAGTTCCAAAAAAGCACTTTGTCCAAAATCCAAGAAGCACTGCTGCATGAAGTATAATTTGACTCATCCATCTTTTAATTGTTTAAAGTCTCAATTTTCAAAAATGGTGTGACCAAACAGAAACACTTCTACGAGTACTAAGAACACAGACAGCAAAATCTGAGTTGGTGTATAGCTGAGAAACCCTGAAAACGATCAAGGTATTCCACTATGTTTAAAAATAAACATAAATTTATTGTAGAGCACACCAACCGGCTAAACCTTCACTGTGATCATGAAAGTATGTTCATGGGTGAGAAGTGAGGTGAATCGACAACGTTTAGGTATATTCTGCATCCCAAAAACCCACTAAAGACTGAAGAGAGTTCAACAATCACACAAATTCAATTACCTACCACGATATCGCGACTGTTTATTTACCGGACCTGTTTGTATCGATAGCAGCCGTGACTGGTTTGTCGCGAATTAGCTACAGACGCAGAAGTCGTGATTTTGTAATTGAATTTCGCTAAGAAACCAACAAACAATTTATGGTGGCTCATGTGGCCCATGATCACGATGAGAGGCTCGTGGGATCATGGGTGTAAGATGTAAGTGGGAAGTTGGCCGAAACAGCACTGAACAATCCAGTTCTTCGGAGCTCCTCCGTACCAGTAATGTATTCTGTGCACTAATTAAAGGTCACAACGGTAACCCGTTAGACAAGGAAGACAGTCAGCAGAAGCAACAACCAAACACTTAGCACGAGATAGTTTACCGCAATTGCATTATATTTTGCTCATTGTATTGTGTTACGATTACAAACGTGAAATAGCACATGACTCAAGCTTTCTCAGCCAGGGTCACGTTCAAGGCGATCATCTTCATAAGAATAGCATCAAGAACTTTAACAATACCCTCAGCAATAGAGCAACTCTGTGCTGATTACACAGCACGAACTATCGAATCATTCGACTGCAGCTGGGATTATTGGTAAGATGCAGATCTTGTGTATAGTCGTCTAGTGAAGAGATGCTTCATCGACCACCACTCTATTACTATAGCTACTAGTGTGTTTTGGTTAACCGCATGCAACGGTTCCTCGAAATAGATCTTCTCGGAAGCTATCAGCACTCGCGAAAACCAGTTACCGCTTCTAATGGCTGCCACCAGACCATCGATTTATGATAATTGAATGACTGAATAGATTGATGGGTTGTTGGTGGATTGGACCGAAGAACGTTAAAACTGGACTACTGGGCTTCAATCAATTTTCTGTTCTTTCGCGGGGACCATCGTATGAAGCTAGGCAATTTTCTAATTGGGACAGTGTAAATATAATTCAAATTGCCCCCTAACTTTCATCTTATGAGTAATCGTAATTCATGAAGATTTCTGCAATTGCTAACAATTCAGCATTCCGCCAGATGAGTGAGTGCTATTGACCGATTTATCGAGAAGCGAGTAAGGTAGGAGGAAGGCGCAGACCAGTATCTATCTTTCTATTGCTATACCTCCTAACACACATACTTCCTACATTCTAAGATCAATCAACATGAGCCGGTGGAATCTATGGTACTTAGTAATATTGAAATTATTTTATTGTACACTTAACCTGATAGCTTTAATATTAATTTCCCCACACATATTCGTACTCACAATACAGCTCATTTTCGACACGCTAATATTAGAAGTGGAAAGCTAATAATATACGACTAGTAATATTCTACCTGAAATTGACTTTATCGGTAGAACTGCAACACACGATACCCCGTAATGAGTAAAATTTCGGCGAATAGCCTAAACAAAAAAAGTGGAAGTATCTACGTTTGAAAACATCGATTTTTTCGGAATGGATCAGTTCACGAGAAAAAAAATTTAATTGGACCATAATCATTTACCAGGCACCGATGACATGTTTACTTATGTCTTACTATGGTATGCTTTTTTGGGAACCGGAGCCAGTAGGCTAGAAAAGAAATACGTAATGACTTCCGTGTAGAACGCTTTTAATTGGAGGAACGCAACGGTGCCTACGGATTAAGTTTCCGCACAATAAGACCTCCCGGCATTTCGGGAAAGGAATAAGGTTTTAATGACCACTACGATTAAAACGCAAAAATATTGAAAGGCGCGGTCTTTTGCGTAAAATAATAAGAGATTTGTGGTGTCTGTAATGCGTGTGCGTGTTGGTTACCCTACACTCGACAGATACGCAAAAGAACGCACCCGAGGAAAGTTTTAGATGAGCTTACGGAAATGTTAACGATAATTTTAGTAGACGTGCAAATAATGATCAAACTGGAAGAACTAAATCTGCAGAAATCCTGATTAACAGTCAACAATCAGGGATTGGAGTGAAGAGTTTGCATCGGGTAACCACAGGAGGACATAGCCTTCACAAGGAATGCAATGACAATGGTCAAACACTAATTGACTTCGCATGCAGTAGGAATCTTGTCGTAGGTTCAACATGGGCTGCGTTCCTAAAACGCCAGCGCTGAGTCAGCACTAAGAAGCGATTAGTGCTGCATAGCAATTCGCCGTAGAAATGCTGCGTTCATAGGCGCCGACTATGGGGGGGGGGGGGGGCAAGGCACTTTTTGTCCCTTCAATCCAAATATGGGGGGGGGGGCAACGCCCCTCCAATATTTCAGGCACAAATATCGTTTCGCAAGATCCTCACTCGGGTTCTTCGTTCAAACAATCAAACGCGTATTTAGCTATGACAAATAGGGAAGGAAGGAGCTTGTACGAAATTATTGTATACGAGTATATGGCCCACGAGGAATTGTAACATTGAATCCTGTGCTTTAAGGTGCGTTTCGCTAGGCACCAGATCCCAGGCGACGTTCAAAAAGGTACATACCTATATAAGTAATGTTCCGTGCTCTATGGTTTGATCGCTAATCGCGAATAATGTGCGACGATCGTGTGCCTTGTAAACGTGTAACGCACCTTTAACAATGCTTGACAGTCGTCAATCCCCCGGGTCACCAGAGCCCGTTTGATAATAGCCCGAACCATATGAGGTATTAAAACTCGTCGTTCAATTTGGTTACGATTCCTCAAGATGCTGTCAAAACTTAATGGATCTGGATCAAAAAGGCAATATGGTTCCATTTATAAATGCTTGAAAAATTGCCTTTATTCTTCAAAGCAAACAACAAACGTCATTTCCATACAACGCTTAGTGGACGTTCACACTGCGTGCGATGCCGAGCCGAGCCGAGCCGGGTCGAGCGATGCGATGTGGTGGGTGTTCACATTGCACGCCGTGCGATGCCGAGCCGAACGATGGCTTGCGATGCAAAGATGATCCGAGCGATGGCTTGCGATGCAAAGATGATCCGGGATGTTCACTGCACGCAATGATGGAGAGTAGAGACCAATTTAGTTCAAGGAATAGAATCTGTTCGACATCATGTCGTTTGTGCTTGACCCGGTAAATTTATTTCTGTTCGAAAACAGTGCTCTAAAAATGGAAGGGCGTCGCCATTAGGTGCATCCCATTAATGAAGAAAGGCCCAGTGTTGCTGAATTTCATCATCTCTTCCGCGACCTCAAGACGAGAGGTTTCACAAGCGGATTGAGCAGCGGCGCACCGCTGTGTATAAACGCTAAAAGCGGCAGCCGCGGCGGCTTTAGGACGATGAATGTATAAACCACTCGACTTGCCGTTGCGGCCACCGCCGCGGTTTGTGGAGCGGCGAGATTGCATTTGAATTCAGTGTAAGAGCCGGTACACATGGACGTCCAAATGACGTCGGACGCCTCGTCACTTAAGCTCCTCCCTCTTTGATACCTATCTGCATTTCAATTCACATGATGCGATAGGACACAGCGTCACTCTGTATTATATAAGCCGGGCCACATAATAGCGAACCTGAATTTACAATTTATGTTATTTTTAGTTTTAAATAAACTGTTTTTTGGCCATAACTTCTAAAATATAAGGAATATCGCATTTTTAACACCATTTTCAGCCCCCTTACCCCCGTCCGAGCTGAGAGCTCCCTACCCACCATTTTTTTTTCAAAATTAATTGTCAATTGTAGTAGTCACGATCAACGATTAACAATGAATTAATTAGCACTTAAAAGTGATCCTCAAGCGAATGGCTTAAGAAACATCATACAAATCAGACATTGTGACCGTGTCCGTGTTCCGGGTTCGAATGTATGTGGGCCGGCTTATTAAAAATTGATATGCGGACGCGTGAAATGTCGCAGATAGGAGCAGAAACCAGCATCAGGCGTCATTTGGACGTCCATGTGGACCGGCGCTAAATATGTAAGCCGCCGGTTCTGATCTATGCCTTTATACGCAGCCGTGTCCGCTGCTCAAACCGCTTGTGAAACCACGCCTTCTAAATGGACCTTATTACGGTGGTAATAACCTTTCGTTTGAGCCATACTGAATCAAAACCGGAGTCCAAAGCGTATATACCCTAGACTTGTACAGACCTAGTTGTGATACCAAAACTTCCAACTGGCAACGGCCATTGCATTAAAAGTGAATTTTCCATATAGTCAGTTTGAGCTGTGGGCGTGGATTCAATGAAAAGTTTCATCGTTCATCCATTCGAATTTTGGATATTTACATTTGAACTAACGTTTACAGTAAAGGTTGCCGTTCATTCAATAGGATCTTGCCCATTCTCAAAATCAACTAACCAACCCACACTATAAATATTTGTCGCATTTTGCAAGTCGCTAGCATCATTGTATCGAAAGTTATTGCTCATTTGAAGTTTCATTTGTAGGGGACGTAGGGGTTGCTTGGGACGGAGCTTGGCCATTTCCAATACCAACCAACTAAATCTAAATCCAAATATTTGAACCAAATTTCAAGTCGCTAGCTTCATTCTATCGAAAGTTATCGCTCATTTGAAATTTCATCTGTAGGGGTTCCTTCGGTCGGATCTTGCCCATTTTCAATATCAACCAACTAGATCATGCTACAAACATTTGACCATAATTTCAAGTTTCTAACTTCATTCTATCGAAAGTTATCGTGCAAACGGACAGACAGACAGACAGATATGGCTAAATCGATTTAGGAGATGACCCTCATAATTTCCATGTATACACCGCCACACCGCCGCGCCTAAAAGTCTAGGGTATAAAAGCAGACATACATGCATTTTTTTCAGTCCGATCTTACATCAAATATTACTTTACAGCTCGTACTTGCACCATACTGGCTCCAAAAAGCTTCACATCGCAAAGCATCGCAAAGCCCATAAACTCCATCGCAAAGCCCATTAAATTCCATCGCAAAAAATCAGCAGCCGGTACTCGCACGAAAAAGCAAAGAAGTTTGTGAAAACATCGGGCCATCGCTCGGCTCGTCTTTGCATCGCGCGCAGTGTGTACACTCAAAGCGTGATTCCATTTAAAATTGAAGACTTTCCATTTTCTTGCTTTAAAAGCTTGTAATCGCATTGCATCGCTCGACCCGGCTCGGCTCGGCATCGCACGCAGTGTGAACATCCACTAAAGGAAGTCTATAGTTGATATGTACGAGTAGTGTAACTCTTGCACTTAAAAAAAAATTCCTGGTGATGGATCCACGAACAGAACGGCACAATAGCCCTAACTAAGAATGCCAACGTCTTAGTGGATGTTCACACTGCGTGCGATGCCGAGCCGAGCCGGGTCGAGCGATGCAATGCGATTACAAGCTTTTAAAGCAAGAAAATGGAAAGTCTTCAATTTTAAATGGAATCACGCTTTGAGTGTACACACTGCGCGCGATGCAATGATGAGCCGAGCGATGGCCCGATGTTTTCACAAACTTCTTTGCTTTTTCGTGCGAGTACCGGCTGCTGATTTTTGGCGATGGAATTTAATGGGCTTTGCGATGGAGTTTATGGGCCTTGCGATGCTTTGCGATGTGAAGCTTTTTGAAGCCAGTATGGTGCAAGTACGAGCTGTAAAGTAGTATTTGATGTAAGATCACACTGAAAAAAATGCATGTATGTCTGCTTTTATACCCTAGACTTTTAGGCGCGGCGGTGTGGCAGTGTATACATGGAAATTATGAGGGTCATCTCCTGATTCGATTTAGCCATATCTGTCTGTCTGTCTGTCCGTTTGCACGATAACTTTCGATAGAATGAAGTTAGAAACTTGAAATTTTGGTCAAATGTTTGTAGCATGATCTAGTTGGTTGGTATTGAATATGGGCATGATCCGACCGAAGGAACCCCTACAGATGAAATTTCAAATGAGCGATAACTTTCGATAGAATGAAGCTAGCGACTTGAAATTTGGTTCAAATATTTGGATTTAGATTTAGTTGGTTGGTATTGGAAATGGCCAAGCTCCGTCCCAAGCAACCCCTACGTCCCCTACAAATGAAACTTCAAATGAGCGATAACTTTCGATACAATGATGCTAGCGACTTGCAAAATGCGACAAATATTTATAGTGTGGGTTGGTTAGTTGATTTTGAGAATGGGCATGACCCTATTGAATGAACGGCAACCTTCGCTATAAACGTTAGTTCAAATGTAAATATCCAAAATTCGAATGGATGAACGATGAAACTTTTCATTGGATCCAGCCCAGCTCAAACTGATAGCTATAGCATTTTGCCGCCACGATAGCTATCTGGGAAGACGTTGGTTTCTGCTTCTATCTGCGTCACTTCACGCGTCCGCATATCAATTTTTAATAAGCCGGCCCACATACATTCGAACCCGGAACACGGACACGGTCACAATGTCTGATTTGTATGATGTTTCTTAAACCATTCGCTTGAGGATCACTTTTAAGTGCCAATTAATTAATTGTTAATCGTTGATCGTGACTAGTACTACAATTGACAATTAATTTTGAAAAAAAAATTGGTGGGGAGGGAGCTCTCAGCTCGGACGGGGGTTTGTAATGGGGGTGAAATGCTGTTAAAAATGCGATATTCCTTATATTTTAGAAGTTATGGCCAAAAAACAGTTTATTTAAAACTAAAAATGACATAAATTGTAAATTCAGGTTCGCTATTATGTGGTCCGGCTTATATAATACACAGTGACGCTGTGTCCTATCGCATCATGTGAATTGAAATGCAGATAGGTATCAAAGAGGGAGGAGCTTAAGTGACGAGGCGTCCGGAGTCATTTGGACGTCCATGTGTGCCGGCTCTTACACGAATTCAAATGCAAACTCGCCGCTCCACAAACCGCGGCGGTGGCCGCAACGGCGAGTCGAGCGATTTATACATTCATCGTCCTAAAGCCGCCGCGGCTGCCGCCTTTTGCGTTTATACACAGCGGTGCGCCGCTGCTCAATCCGCTTGTGGAACCTCTCGTCTGAGGTCGCGGAAGAGATGATGAAATTCACTAACACTGGGCCTTTCTTCATTAATGGGATGCACCCAATGGCGACGCCCTTCCATTTTTAGAGCACTGTTTTCAAACAGAAATAAATTTACTGGGTCAAGCACAAACGACATGATGTCGAACAGATTCTATTGCTTGAACTAAATTGGTCTCTACTCTCCATCATTGCGTGCAGTGAACATCCCGGATCATCTTTGCATCGCAAGCCATCGCTCGGATCATCTTTGCATCGCAAGCCATCGTTCGGCTCGGCATCGCACGGCGTGCAATGTGAACACCCACCACATCGCATCGCTCGACCCGGCTCGGCTCGGCTCGGCATCGCACGCAGTGTGAACATCCACTTAGGCTCTGCGAGCGAAGTATCCCCCCAATGAACTTTCGCCAAAAAAAAAAATGACAAAAAATTGTTGTTTTTTAAGGTAATTGTTCATCGTGAATTATTCCCCAATTTAAAATGAAAAATCAGGTTGAAATTTCTGTCCATGTTTGTTCTTACAGGTTTCTAATCAAATAAAAACCCGTCCGAAGCGTATATACCCTAGACTTGTACAGACCTAGTGGTGATACCAAAAGTACCAATTGGTAACGACCATATGCATTAAAAGTGAGTTTCCTATACGGCCAGTTTATAGGGGAGGTTGGCAATGATTCAGTAGGATCTTGACCATTATCAAAATCAATTAACTAACCCATTCTACAAATATTTGTCGAATTTTTCAAGTCGCTAGCTTAATTCTATCGAAAGTTATTGCTTATTTGAAGTCTCACTTGTAGAGGAGGTAGGGGTTCCTTGGGTCGGATCTTGCTCATTATTGCCACCAACAAATAAGATCATGTTGCAAACATTTAAACAAAATTTCAGAGCTTCACTCTATCGGAAGTTATCGCTTATTTGAAGTTTCACTTGTAGGGGAGGTAGGGGTTCCTTGGGTCGGGTCTTGCTCATCATTGCTACAAACAAATAAAATCATGCTACAAACATTTATACAAAATTGCAAGTCTCTAGCTTCACTCCATCGAAAGTTATCGCTTATTTGATGTTTCATTTGTAGGAGAGGTAGGGGTTCCTTAGGTTTGATCTAACCCATCTTAAATACCAACTAACCCGATCTCACTTCAAACATTTGACCAAAACTTCAAGTCGCTGGCTTGATTCTGTCAAAAGTTATCGCTTATTGAAGTTGCATTTGTAGGGGAGGTAGGGGTTGCTTGGGTCGGATCTTACCCATTTTCAATACTAACCAAGTAGATCCTACTAACAACATTTTGTCAAATTTTCAACTCGCTAGTGTCATTTTGTCGAAAGTTATCGTAATTAAAAGAATATTTAATTTTTTGAAATTTGTAGGGGAGGTAGGCGTTCCCTTAATCTGATTATGCCCAACTTACTAGAACTTAAGCATCTTTATCTCCAGGGTTACATGCCAAAAATCAGGTGTCTACGTCAATTGGTTCAAGAGTTATAGACAAAAAACCCGAAAAGTAGGGTAGTACGGGGCTCTTTGTGAGAAAATTACCGTTAGTTTTCAGCTGATCGATTTAATTTTTTTATGGGAGTAGAAGATTATCCTCACGAGCAATCTGCCAAAGCTAGAGCTTTTCATGTTTATTTAATCGGGAGTTATAGATACATTTAATTATTTTACATATATAGGGGAGGTAGGCGTTCTCTTGGCCTGATCATGCCCATTTTCAATACCAACCAAGCAGATTATAGTTCCAACATTTTACCAAAATTTCAAGTCTCTAGGTTCATTCTATCGAAAGTTATCGTGCGAACGGACAGACAGACAGACAGACGGACAGACGGACAGACGGACAGACGGACAGACGGACAGACGGACAGACGGACAGACGGACAGACAGACAGACAGACATGGCTGAATCGAATCAGGAGGTGATCCTGATCATTTATATATATATATATTGCTATACCTCCGGAGCCTCCTTTAAGGTGTTACATATTTTCGTCGTGACAAAAACAATATACCCTATACTAAAAGTCTAGGGTATAAAAAACTAGGGTGTTCCTTATACTGTAAGTTTTTTACAGTATAAGGAACACCCTAGTTTTTTTTTATTTAATGAAAAATCACCCACAAAAGACGAGTCTTGACTCAAAAAAGAAATTAAACATTCACCCAAATTTGGGGGGATATTTCACATGGAAAATGTCCCCAAAATCGATTATGATCCATGCCCTTAAAATTTTACTTAAATAATTACATATATTGATATTTATTTTAACATTAAAGTGGCGTTTTGTATGATAGTGCTAATAATGTATATGGTGTCTACAGCGGAAACCCACTTGAGGGTGGCCCAGAGTGGATATTCGATTTAGGCAGTACAAACTTCATAACAATAACTTCACAAAAACGTTTTGTTTGGAGTGAGCATAGCGAAGGTCCCAAATTATAGCGGGTGTAAACGCCTTTTTTTTTAATGAACTATGTCTCCAAAATTAAATTTGCAGAGATTGTTCATTTTCTAAATTTATGAATTTATGTGGTCATTGTTCATATAGAACTTTTGGGACTTTTCGGTGGGAAAGTTCGCAGAGCCCTTTCTTCGATGATCTTCGGAAATTTCGCGGGAAAACCGTTCATCTGGCCGCACTGCTCTTGAGCGATGCATATACAGTCACTCTTGAGGCAAACTACGTGAGATCGGCAACACAGGAACTTATTTAGTTGAGCCGCTAAGCTGACCATCTGTCCGCTAGATTTGTTTTCGTGGAGTAACATAATTTTGTGGTTCAGTTTCGTTTTCTTAAGTCCAACGGAATGGAAGTAATGTTGCTGCCTATTTGTGTTCAGAACCAATAAAAATCGCATTTTCATCCAGCAACGTCATACGGTGATTTGTTTTTTTTTCTCTATGTATGCCATCAACCAACAAGTGCGAAATTTAACCCATTTTTCACCTCTATTTTTTGCCATTTCTTTGTTAATACATATTTAAATCTACAGTGCTGTTCTCCCTCACCGGAACATCAGCTGTGGAATATTTGGATTGAATGATGTGTTATTGTAATTATTTTTTTTTCTCTACTATTTTATTTGCTTGTTTTGTAAAGACGCTTGCATTGTTCAGCAAAGTAGCAACCCTATCAGCTTGACAAATCAATAAATTGTATTGAGTGTTATGTTTTAAAATAAATAATTTGGTAAGAAATGTATGTTTACATACTACTTTACAACTATTGTTCAGTCATTTGTTTTGCCACACATTATTATCTAATTATTTTATTTTATCATACAACAATTAACAAAAGTTGTTGATACAATAAGAGCCGAGTATTTGTCAAACCAAGAAGATTGTGTCTTTGCTAAATAAACTGCAGACGCAACCCGTTGGCGAACGACATCCAATATGCGGGCAGTCTTAAGCTATTTTTATTTTTTATAATAATTTTTATGTTTTCTTTTGTAAATAAAAACATAAATTTATTTTATTATTTCTTATTGATTATGGTTTTATAATCACCTTTAGGATAAGTAAGAATCTCGTTCATTTATGGAGGACCCATATAGTTTTGCGGCCAAGTGATTTATTTTTTGAGTTCTAGAAGCTAGTTAGGTTTTCGTCGTTATTATGGACGTAGTCACTTAATCATCACATCAGTAATGAATGGGTGCATCGTCCGAAACTGGTTTATGCCAACGAAACGTCAGCTAAGCCACATGGAAAATGAACCGACAAAAAATCCGCCCACATTTCCCGAGCTACCGAACTACAAGCATGTCCGCTGCTTTTATTTTAGTCGTGAGTATAATTCAGAAACTCGAAAAATTGGGGAAACTTAGCATAATGAGATTATACTATAAATTCGTTTTCAATACAGAAAAAAAAAACTATATAGATAAACTCGGTGAATATAACGCCACTTCAGGAATTATATAATACAAAACGTGCTTTAACCCCTGAGTTTACCGTGAAAAAAAGTAAGCATTTTTATGGCTACTTTTACTATCAACATTACATGTAATTTGGCATGTAATGCAACCATTAGTTGAGAAATTAATGAACTTAACCCGAAGAGGAAGGTAAAAACGGGTATAATACGAGCATGTAAAAAATATATAAAGTTGGTGGTTTTTCTGATTTCTAATCATTTATTAATTACTCAGAAAATTCAAAGGTCGGCAATTACATATTTTTACCTATTCTGGCTATCATCAAAACACTTTGGGAATAATAGCAAAAACAGCATTTTTTTTATAGATACGGTTAATAAATCTACGGACGGTTAGATAACTCTGTGAGTAACTGCGAGTTGTTGATAGGGGATTTACTAAATATCAGTTGCTTTCTTTTTAATAATCGTTTATTATCTATTCTATAATTACCGCCATAATTTTCTCTATTGAAGAGAATGCAGGAGTACAAATAGTAATATACGTACACATATGAAATAAGTATATGAATATTGCAGTTTGTTTCTCGATTAGAGGGTTTGTATTATATTTATGAGCAATGTTCGTGCTATGTTTAAAGTGAATACGAACGTAAGCCTTATATCCGGTTTACACTTTCGCGGAGTGGACGAGGCGAGCCAGCTCGGCGTGGATATGCCCGAGGCAAGGAGCCTAGGCGAGTACTTTTTGGAAACTACCCAGGGGAAATACACACTGATGTGGTTGTTGTGGGAACTGGCAAACAACTGAGAAATCGCGAAGAAGCAAGGGAATGTGAACATGGCGACCGGGCTGTCTCATGATACAAGGAAGACAAGATATCGCCTTCCCGCGTCTCATTTTCGTATCGTTCAGCGTATCACGTCATAAGCGCATATATACGAGTATTTGAGAGACTGGTGGTTCATTATTGCAACCCTCACGACAGTATCGCTTCTCTTCGTCTTCCTTGTATCATTGGGCTGTCTCGTGCTCGTGCGTCGCGTCTCTTCGCTTCCGGAACGAAGTCGGACGAGGCGTGGCGAGGAACGACGAGGACAGACCTAGAAGCATGTTTACACTCTCGTGTCCGCCAGATTAAGACTAAAGTTGGCAGATAACCGATTTTTTTTTATCTTTTTTTTTTGTCACCATAATTTACTCGTTATATTTAGTGCTAATATACAGCCTTCCCCTCGCCATTCGTGAGGACCGTTGCATGAGATAATTTGCTCGCCGAACTTCGTCTTCAATAATTCGATTGTGTCGTACGCTGTATGGCACATTGCGCCGTCCTGTTGGCACCACATATCGTCCAAGTCCATAGCGTCAAGCTGGTCCCAAAAATACCCCGATGCCCGATATCATGGCCCTGTAGCGATCGCCGTTGACAGTGGTTGGCGCTTCGTTTTCATCAAAAAATAAAAATGTGCCGATGACGCCGCCGGCATGAAAACCGCACCAAACGGTTAATTTTTTCGGATAAAGTTGTGTTTCGTGCATCACTTCAGGCTGCTCACTCGCATGTTCATACTAAATAATGTCTTCTACGACGAAAGTACCATATTTAGTGCGCTCATCCAGCCCCACCCAAAAAAAACTGAATATGTATGTACTTCAATTATTTAAAATGAAAAAGTACTGACTGGCTGACAAGATGACATCACATATTGGGCGGGTTCAGGAGTTGCCGAGTAATTTCTGCTCAGGTGCACATAATCAAATGATCACCCAGAAAGAAATATTGCCTGCATTCAGGAATCATCATCGCTCCCTGAGCGGTCCTTCCCCTCTTGAGCGCTGTGGAGTGCTACTGTCCCAATGTCTGGTGAATACAATCGCTCCATGGAGCCGTTACTGAGCGGCTACTTCTCCTTTTGAGCGAAAATATTCCACGCTCCCTTGGCTTGGAGCGTGATACATTTTTGTTTTCACAATTCGCATCACAGATGGTGCGCGCGTCATATGTCATTTGATTGAGTGTTGAGTGTTTGACAACACAACGTCCTGCGTGTTATTTTACGGGAATTTTGCAGCAAAATTACAATTAAAAGGTGAGTGGTGTTTTCATTAATTGTATATTTGTATAACCCGGCCAAACCAAACAATTTAAACAGACAGCCGTTAGCCGTTTGTTAGACATTTGCCATGTCAGCTGATTGTCTCAAATTCGATATGTAGCCGGTGTATTCACAAAACAGGTGTGTAACGGTTGTGACAGGGAGCAGTCGCTCCGTGTGACATGGAGGGGAGATGTCGCTATGTAGCTGCTCAATGTTTTGTGAATGAGCCCATTGCTGCTCACCACTCACACTCTTCTTCTTTCTTCCTGATTTTCGTATAAAGTGTGTTATGAACCATATTCTGGTCTGGTCATGCTGCTTCCACCGACAGATCGAAAGCAGCACTTGGGGAGTAGGATCTGTCGGTGCTACGAAACCAGAGGCCGAGGATCCCATTACACTCGGACCCCGATCCGAGACGGAGGGCATTTGAGCCGTCCGCCAACCATTCCATCCTTATCGCCCCATTTTTTATATTCCCAGCTTCTGCCTCCCCTGTTTGTGTTGCCCTTCCAATTCCAAGGTCTAAATTTTTATTAATACGTAAAGGACAGGGGTAACGAATGGCGAAAACCCCGCCAACGTCTCCCGAACTGGGCTACAGCAAGCTTAGACCCCTGCTTAACTCGTTGAGGGGTCTTTTTTCGCCAGATGACACGCCCCGACCTACACGGTCATTATGCTACCTTGAGCTCTGTCCCCACCCAACAAACATTTTTTCCGAGCGACGGAATTCATTTCGGATTTCACAACACTTTTCCGAGTACAATTCCGAGACCGCACTAACACATGCAAACTGTTGTAAAATTTTTTGTTCGAGTTTGTACTTTTCCCTTTTCCCAAAAAGCGGAGACGGTCTCGGAATTGTCCCGAAAAAGTATCAACTTTTCCGAGAAAATTCCGAGACCCTCTCCACGTGGAGACGGTCTCGGAATTGTTTCGGAGAAAAGTCCGGGAGCACACAAGCTAAATGCATTCGCCGTTAATTGATGTTATTTTTCGATCGTAGTGCATCAGTTTGAATGTGGAAGACTTAAGTGAGTTCTGTGTTATGCCAGATTATGTTGTGTGAGATCACCGCTCTGCATATTCCCACTTGTTATGTTCCAAATGCGATACTCGATTCCGATCCGAATTCTCTTCAAAATCCCTATAAAATTCCGAAATGACCAAACCGAAATCTGTAACGATAACTGTGCAGAAAAGTCTCGGAAATGTCTCTGCATTTTCCAAATTTGTCATTGTATGTGTCATGTATTCGGAAATGCTGGGACACTTTTCATATGACGAACTGTCAGTATTCCGAGATGTTAAGGCTTGGATTCCGACTCAGACGGAAAATGGTTCCATCTTCCATATTCCGAAAGAATTCCCTCGGTGTGGTTTGTTGGGCATGGGCATCTTCGGATGTCCGCCAACCCATCCATTTCAAGTGTGTAACAACGAAAGTGGCGTTCAGCAGGCACAGGCTGCATAACCGAGCGATTGCGGAACAGCTCGGGAGCAGTGTGTGTCATATTGCATATAACCATTACAGAATCGCTGAACTGATCCAACAAAATTATTTAGATAGAAACAGAAATTCAATGTACATACTACTATTCATAGCCATACGCTGTGCACTATTAGGCGTCGTTTAGGAGCTGCGGTTTACAAAGCGGTTTACCAAGCGGTTCGAGCAGCGGCACCTGCCGCCTATACAAGCCGTGGCTTCTTTCTGAGTGACGAGATTCTATTTATGTAAATAGAATGTTAATTTTAGAAACTGCTGCGGCTGCCGCTTGTTTGCCCTTATAGACAGTGGATGCCGCTGCTCAAACCGCAGCTTCTAAACGGTGCAACATATTTCCCGAGTTTTACCCTTGTTGAGTAGTACGCACTCGCCTGGAAATTGATGAAATATGTATTCCTATCTGATCGATCAGACATAATGATTGCGTTATCTACATATTGTGGTACAAATTGGCGCATCGTATCTTATTTCTCGCAATTTCGCATTGGAGCTCCACATTCCAAGCCACCAAAATCGAATTTTCCTATACATTCTAATATACTATATTGGCTCTGCAAATTACATTTTCATTCATTTTTATTATTTTATTTTGCCACAATATGATGCCGGCCTTTTACTGCCGCGTCTGCATTCCATTTCCGCTTCTTTGATGCAATTGGCGGATATTTCTCTCATGGAGGATAGCATGTATGTACATATAGTACATACGAGTACATACATTTAAAGGCAACAGATTTCGCTACTTTCTTAGTAATTGTGGTCATCTTTTCATATTTTTCTACTATTTTTATGAGTCTTGTGTTTGAAGCCGAACACAAAAAAAAACAATGTACGCATATCGGATGGTTCATAACCGGAGAAATTCGTAATTATCCGAATCGATGTTCCTATAACCCGTATTTCCGACCAATCTCTTGTATGCACAAGTACGTCGAGAAACCTTAGCATAATTGCTGATTGCATTCTGCGTGTACTGAAGGCTATTTGACGCATTATCGCAAATGTGCGGCGTATCCACAACAATAGTCGCCATTTTGAAAAAAAAAAGACCCAGCAGAGCAAACTTGTAAACAAATAAATATAAACAGGGAACGGACGGGAAGCAATATCTAATTGTCAAGGTGACGATAATGTTTGCCGATAGATAAACAAAACAGCGAAAAACCGAACAATTTTATTCAAAGCCCCCTTAGGTACACACATCTTTAAGGTTTGTTTTTGTTGTATTGTATTGCACCGACGCGCCGCCATTTTTAATTGTTTACCGTTATCAAACAATTGAAAGCTACATATGTGCGCGGGACGGCATTTACAAGAAATTATGAAAAGTGAGAGACGATAAAATCAATTTTCAATGATTTCACTTTTATTTTGTACATTTGTACAATTGAAAATGTTTTTTGGTAACGTTTTATCTCATTGCATTCGGTCGATGGGGAAAAGTGATGACCGTGACCATTTAGCAGCCGTTAAAGTTGAATGTATTGTACATACCTACATATGTTAGAAATTTTTGGTGCGGAATCGCTACGGCGACTTACTTACTAACCATAAACCGCGGAAATTTCAGATATTTTGGAAACCAATAAAGCATTTGAGCGCCGTACAAAAGCATTTGTCATTCAATAAATACATATTACTAGCGCGTACATGGAGAAATGAAAATTGAACGTCTGATTTGAACGAAACGAACGAATATTGATAGTTGGTGCCGGCAAAGAAAATGTTAAGCCATTCACCTCGGGAAGAAAAGACCTCGGACAATAGCAGCAAAGCACCATAACCACTTCTGTGTCCAAAAAGTCGACGAAAAAAAAAGAAGAAAAAAAATCCGCCTGAAATTATTACAACGATATGCATTAGCACTAATGGACGCGGAATTACCGTTAGATGATTTTCCAAATAACAAATTTTCATTAGGAATCGATCGTATGGACGGGCAAACAGACAAAACGCAACATTCACTTTGGGCATATTCGCTTCGGTTTGGTTTGTTTAATTATTCGAGGTGATTTTGTTGAAAGCTTCACTGTGCAACCGTTTGTGATTGCACAGCCAGCACGTTTTTTTTTAACTATCTTTTTCGAGCGGTGAAAGAATGCGAAAGTCATGCAATATTTTGTGTTAAAGCACTTTTTTATAGGTTGTACTTACAACTTAAAATCGTTTACGCATATTCAAAATGACTGGGGCAGAAAAGGCGTTTACGGTATTATTATTTTTTTTATTTTCACAGATACATTTTGTATTAATGATTATTAATAGGTTTGTATCGAAGCCGTGTTGTATCGGAAGCAAGGCGAAGCCACCTGTTCGTTTAAAACCATCTGTATCTTTAATTTATTCGGAGTTATTAAACCCGCCACTTAAAAAGAAAACTGAGTTTTTTTTTGTATTGTGGTTGCTATTTCCGATCGATGAACATGTGTGTCTAAACCATGGTTCAAACGTTCAAAATACTATTAGTACTTTCCTTTTCTTTTTACATTTTGGGTGCTTTTCTATGAAAATAGCTAAACATGTCGAGATATGAACGATCTGTGATGCAATAAAGTGTCAGTTATTTATGCTTTTTCGTAACGCACTTTAAGCATAAAACGGTATGTTCCGGAACAGCATAAGCATTATTGAATAGGTCTCATAACTTTTTTTTGGGCATACAAATGCTAATAAGTGGGTCTTAAAAAGATGATCTTTGCATATGACTTACAAAATGCAAGCAACATTCAAAGATATGTACTACTATACTACTTTGCCTTAACCCCTAGTGGGGCATTGCGCGTCAACTACCCCTGCGAGCCATTGAACTCTGTTCTGGGCAATGGGACGCAAACTCCCAAAAAGACTTACCCAGTGCTTTACACTCGTTTGCCACAGATCCACGCCATGTGATTCTAGGACCTCCTCTTGGTCGGACTTTGTTGGAAATGCGGTTTCCTTTCATGGCGTGTAGAGCAATGCAGTTATCACTCTTCCGCAATTTGTAACATATCCACTGTCATCCCGTACGCCGACTTACTCGTAGCTCTGCATTTTATATTATTGTTTTGGGCCAGAAAATTTTTAGGATTCAACGAAGACATGAGTTGACGAAAACTTGTAGCTTTCTTGTAACTCTTATGGAAACTTTCTATCTACTGCTCCCATACAAAAGCATAGACAGTACCAGGTAGCAAAACAGGCCCAGCTTGGTCTTGATGCTGAGATAACTGCTCCCAGATTTTGAACAGAATGCCGTATAAGCATTTAGCCTGGTTGATACAACGAGCGATGTCCTGCTCCGTACCATCATTTTCGTCAACAATGCTACCCAGGTAGGCGAAATTGTCCACTTTCTCCACAGGGTGCCCATTAATATTGATGGCAATAGGTGCAGGATTTCCTTTTTGCAATGGCGGGCTAAGAACCTTGTGGTCTTGTGGGTATTAATCTTTAGCCGAACCTTGCTTGCCTCCCTCTTGAGATCTAACGTCATTGCGGACAGATCCATGATTTTGTGAAAGAGTAGGCAATAGTCAGCGTACACACGTTCTTTCAAATATCCCCAAAGGAAAAAAATTGGGAAGGGTTAAAACCGGCGAACGCGGCGGCCAATTAAAATCGCTGTTTCTTAAAATAATGCATTCGCCGAAAATATCCTGTAACAATGCCATTGTTTGCCTTGCTGTATGCGCTGTGGCGCTTGTTGAAACCACATTATGTGTATATGAATAAGCCACAGACCATACCCTAACTAAAAAATAATATTCAAGAAGAAATTCGAGCGAAAGCACATGAAATATTGAAAAAAATCATGGAAAATGTTTCAGAAAAAGCGCGAAGCTGAGAATGGGCACCATTTACGCGATGTTATTTTTCACGTTTAAGTTAACAAAATTCCCGATTTATGAAGTGTACTAAGAAAAAAAAAAGAAATTCGATTGATTCAAAAATAAAGGCATTATAGACTATTGAAACCCCTTCGTTTCTTTTGCGCCACCCAGTATATAAAACTTCATATGATATAAAACAACTTTTTTCGGGCTGCCAAAATCACCGCAACTTCAAAAATACAACCGTTCAGTTCAAACTTTAAAGAAATTTCAAAAACGATTTTTCATCGGAAATTCAAATGATTATTTTACAACCATACATCCAACTGTCAAAGCTGCAAAGTTGAGAAAAGTTGCCCCATTGTCTTAGCTTTCGAACGGCATATCAATTTTAACGACTTAGATTTGAAAATTTGCCAATATTACGTATTAAAGGAAAAAGAAAACATTGTCGGAAGAAGAAACAAATTTACATCAATCTTTGCTTAACTATTAGGCCAGATAATCTGATTCTCAAAGGGCGCATTAAATGGGGTGGAATAGATTTTTTGATATGTTGTTGATGGTTGTGGTCTTATTCTAATTCTAAGTTCTTCGATCTCCCCGGTTGACCGGAAGTCCTTGAAGGAGGAGGTTAAAGGGGAGTTTTGACGTGACAACGTCTATGGGGATTGTATCCAGAAAGCTTGGGACGGAAGTAGATATAGTATGCGCGAACAACGCGGCTTCTGCTGTCAAATAAAGTTGAACCAATGTATTTCAGATGGCGATAAGTATACTGTGCGCGAACAACACGTCGCTCACGTCGCAAAAGTTGAGACGAGTTCAACTTTGTCGCAATCAACGAGCCGCGAAATATCAATTCACAATAGGCATGTGGTTTAAAACTGTGGGTGATCATTTGTTTTGTTGTAAGTTACTGTTATGCGCTTGGAAGTGCATATTTCTATTCTTAATTGAAAAAAGTGTTTCAAGTTTGTTAGGAAGCCAGTTTTTCACAGCTCAAATGTGTCAAAAGAACGCGAACAAGAGATTTGACTATAACTGGCTGAACAGCTGATTTTCGTTGACTGCGAATTGTGGACGTAATTCGCGCACATTATAATTCCGAGGTGAACGCTTGGTGTTGACAAAAGCTCACTTTTGGACATGAAATGAAATCTAGAAAATACGGGTGTCGTTGTCGTCTGAATTGGGGTGATGAGGCCAATGTTCTAGAGTGTTATTGAAGGCACTTTTAACTCTATGGTGTTGAGACGAACACATTATTGGACAAGAAGTGAAATCTAGGAAATACGGGTGTCGTCTGAATTGGGGTGGTGTGGCTTAACCCTATGGTGTTGAGATTAATACATTCTTGGACATGAATTGCAATCTGGGAAATACGAGTGTCGTCTGAATGGGGGTGATGAGGCCAATGCAAAGGAGTGCGGTTGTTGACGCTGTTATCCCTATGATGTTGAAATGCACACATTCTTTGATATGAACTGAAATCTAGGAAATACGGGTGTCGTCTGAATCAGGGTGATGAGGCCAATGCTCTGGAGTGTTGCTGAAGGCACCATCATAGGGTAATGGTGTTGAGATGAACACATTCATGGACAAGAAGTGAAATCTAGGAAACACGGGTGTCGCCTACATAGGGGTGGTGAGGCCAATACTCTGAAGTGCTGTTGAAGGTGCTTTTAATCCTATGGTGATGAAATGAATACATTATTGGACATGAAGTGAAATCTAGGAAATACGGTTAATTTCCGCTATTCATGGTTTATTAGAATCTAAATTACACTACGATTGTGTAATTCAGAAATTCAGATATTGATTATATCAAATCCTGAACGAAACCAATATCTTCTTAGCAACACAGACATGATCCAATATTTTTCCCAATAAGGGGAAAGTTTGTGTCTTTTTTTTAAATTGCTTTTGAAAACACTTTGACGTTATCACGCAAAAACTTAGGCATTGCCTCAGGCACTGCCCGTGAATTTTTTTTTTTTGCGTATACAGACACATTTTATCGGCCTCGCGTGGTCAACAGCAAATTGTTAATTAGGTGTAAGTATATTTTTGTATATAGGAGTGTAAGAAAGAATACTATTTCAATTCTTTTTTCTATTTCTTTGGCACCCTAAAACCGCTCTCAGAATGCCTATCCATCTCGGCTCCTGTTGTCTCCACTTTCCGTGTGCCTATCTATCGGTATTAGAAAGGTAATGCCTATAGTGACATCCTGACCCCAATCCAGCGGCATTTACTCATGCGTTTATGCCGGCCTAACCCAATATTTCCTTAAATATAGTACAATCAAACATTACACTTGGTTTTTATCTAATTTCAGCAAAATCCATCAAACGGTGTAAAAGTTACAGCTCCATCAACTAGATTCATCGTCATCATCGTGGCGCGACAGCCCGACGTCGGGCCTTGGCCGCCTAGATCATTGTCCTCCAATTATCTCGGTCACGTGACCGCGTCCTCCAATTTTGGGAGCCCAGCAGCTGCGCGGCGTCCACACCTACTGAGCTCTCCCAACGAGATCTCGGTCGTCCTCGCAGTCTCGCTCCGTCGACTCGTTCTGCTTGTAGCTCATCGTACATTTCATACAACTCATGGTTGTACCGGGTGCGCCATTCATCTCGATCGCAAACAGCCCCGAAAATTCGCCGTAGAACCTTACGTTCAAAAGTGTCTAGCATGTTTTCGGAGGCTTGAGTTAGGGTCCATGCTTCGCAGCCATAGCATAGCACTGGTCGTAGAATGGTTTTGTACACGCGGAGCTTCGTGTTTCTGTGCACATGCTTCGATTTCATTATGGGGAGAACCGAGAAAAAAGTCTTACTAGCTAACTGTATCCGTCGCTTTATTTCGTCAGTTTCGTTGGCGTCAACTAGATTAATTTCGCATAAATATAGTTGTTTGCTTCCAAGAGAAATTTTGCTTACAACTTGTTACTGTTATATAACTAGCTTCTTAACTGTCCTGTGGATTTGGCTAAACTACACCGGAATCTAAACCTCACCAACTGGGCAAGTATAGAGAGTAGTATATAGAGTTATTTCGCTTTTACAATTTTGCTATTATATAGCTGTAACTTTGAAACTGTTTGATGGATTTTGTTGAAATTAGATGTAAACCTAGTCCTTACTAATGCCTACCAATTTTACAAGTTTCGATCAGCTAGCTTCTTCCGTTATTTAGGTATTTAGCTTACAAAATTTTCCCGTTATATAGCCGTAACTTTTAAACCGATTGATGGATTTTACTGAAATTTAATATGAGTCAAGTCCTCACCTCCACCAGTTTGACACCCTGCTAGTCGTCCGTGATTATACATACATATGTGATTTTGTATCCAATGTTTAGAAGGTCAAAAAGAAGGTGTGCGCAAAAATTTCGCTTAATGGGCGTGTTTTTTTCAACAGTCAGATCAAGAGCAGAACAACAATCGTACGCATTACACTAACAACCTGCTCTGTATAGAACAATTTTATCAGTGTAACGCGTGCAATTTTTGTTCTGCTCTGATCTGGACACGACGCGCCTATTGTCTTTCATTCTGAGGATGGATCCTTATTTGATTGGGCTAATACTCCCATACAACCTAGCTTGCATAATGCGGTGAATCTGTAGACTTGCATTGATCGAGGTGATAGGCTTGTTCGACGGCGCGCAGGCAGAAATATCAACTAGCATCCAATAGGATGCCCATTCTATTGAGATGACTCAATTAATTGACGGAGGATGCTTTTGCAGTTGGGGACCTAGCGACGGGTTCTATTACATTATAAATTATTATAAGTAACAAGACTAGAACTTGCACGATCGGTTCTTTGTTAAATTCTGCATACAGTTCGTCGTGACTACTACCGTGAAATCCATACATATTTTGCAACATTTTTCTACAGGTAAAAACGGTGGCGAAATTTTGTGGAGAGCTACATTTCACTCCAACACCAGCTGTGTACTACTTCGACAGATAAATTTTTTCTTTGTGGAGAGTTATATTTTAACTAGGTGGGAAAAAATTCCCGTGTGTTTGGGATAACAAATATTTTTCACCAAGATGGCGGTGGTTCAACGATCAGCTGTTGGCATTTCACTGGCACACAGTTCTGGCGAAAATTGAAAAAAAAACTGATATTCTTCACAGTTTTATCACAAGCCATTTCGCAGGTGAAAATTCTACAAATTTCACTGGGGAAATTTTTCGCAGCTGTGTACTTAGCTTAATGCAGCAATAAGAGAATGGTAAGCGTCCGAGGGTTTGGCGGCGGTAGAGGGTTAAAGTTCACAAAAACAAAAATTACGTAATTTAACAAGTTTGCTGCTTGTGTTATGATTATACTCAATTGCCCTAACCCCTTGTGGGGCATAGCGCGTCAACTGTTCCATGTGGCCCAGTTGACGTTTCGTTGGCATAAATTGGTTTCAGAGAATGCAGCATGCATCTCCTGCTCATCCATGGCCACGAACGTCGTCGTGGACGGGATTCGAACCCGAAACGCCGGTAGTCAAACATGAGACTGCGCTACCGGTCGATACTAATGTCCTAAAGTATTATTTATTTTCTATTTTTGGAGTAGGGTTCAATATGCAAGTGCTCGAGAATACAAAGTGAACTTTCGCAAAATCTTGGAAAAACTACAAAAAATTAACTTTTTAGTTTATTCAAAAATTTTGAAAATGATTAATTGCATCGAAAACATTCTGTAAAATGAAAGATCACCAGAAAATTTATAAAAGGATAACTTTCGATAGAATGATACTACCGAATTCAAAATTTGGTGGAATGTTGCTAGTAAGACCTACTTAGTTGGTATTAAATATGGGCAAGATCCGACCCAAGGAACCCCCACCTCCCCTACAAATGAAACTTCAAATAAGCGATAACTTTTGATAGAATGAAGCCAGTGACTTGAAATTTTGGTCAAATGTTTGAAGTGAGATTGAGTTAGTTGGCATTAAAGATGGGTAACATCCGACCTAAGGAACCCCTACCTCCCCTAGAAATGAAACTTAAAATAAGCGATAACTTACGACAAAATAAAGCTAACGACTTGAAATTTTGATCAAATATTTGTAGTAGGATCCAGTTAGCTAATATTGAAAATACGTAAAATCCGACCAACGAAACCCCTACTTCCCCTACAAGTGAAACTTCAAATAGGCAATACCTTTCGATAGAATGAAGCTAGCGACTTGAAAAATTCGACAAATATTTGTTGATTTGGTTTGTTAGTTAATTGATTTTGAGAATAGTCAAGATCCTACTGAATGAGTGCCAACCTCCCCTATGAACTGGCCATATAGCAGACCCATTCTTAATGCATATGGTCGTTGCCAATTGGTACTTTTGGTATCTCCACTAGGTCTGTACAAGTCTAGGGTATATACGCTTCCGACTCGCTTCGCTTCGGCCCGGTTAATGTTATCAAATGTTTAAAAAAGGTGATTTTTAGTACACGCACATACTGATGAATATCCTTGCTTTTGCCCCTCTCTATATCAAATCCTGGCTACGCCCATGCGGATCGTATCGCATTTGCATGAATAAAGAAGTGAAGAATCTTCTAAATAAATATGTAATTAGTATTCACTACCAAATAAACGGCATAATCTAATATTGCCATCACGTTTTTAATGTTCCTCGCCCGCTATTAAGTACATGATTATGAAAGTGTTACATCAAAACACACCCGACCCTGTTGGAATGCTAATTAAGTAATTCAAACATTTTTAGCACGTAGTACAGGTCTGCTCGGCCATCGGCCAACGTTCGTCCACTTTTGTTTAATGTACTGGTCATGCACGATTGAACGAACCTATCTTATGTAGACGAAAGCTTACTGGTATTATGGCTAATGCCGGCATAATATATGATAGATAGTTGGGTTGCATTGTCGTGTAGGTTAGTGTACACGACCAAGTAAACAACCTTTCGGTTGAAGATTAACATATAAAAGCCGAGAGGATTATCTGTTTACATTCACGATCTAGAATGGAGACGACACCCATATTCTACCTACTAATGGTTGGCTAGAATTCACGCTCATGTTTAAGATTCACATGTGCAACTATGTACATATAACATATGCTAGGTAAGTAAACGAAGAAGAAATTCCTGAAATGCTGAAAATGGAAGAGCCCACGAAATGAGGTCAATGAAATTTATTTACAGAATCCACATACAGGGTATGTATGTATGTCTGTATCTAACCTCTAACGCACGTACAGTTCGTACAGATCCATATATAAGTAGATATTAAGTGCGAATGAAGTAAGCAAAGGGATTAGCTACACTTAGTAAGAGTTTGAGTAAGTAATGCTGGAAGATATTGTTTGTATTTCGGTTGCATTAGTAAAACTAAAATTTAGTTGGATCCACGAATAATATTTTTGTTAAAATTTCAACAAAGCGTCTTCCAAAGCTTGTGATGAGTCTGCAAAATGAACGTTAATGATGTCTGAAGGTCTGATGAATTGTTTGACGAATTTATTGCACTGGATTTTGGACTAAGACGGATTACGTATTTTATAGGGTAGACTTAAGAAACAGATAGGAGTATTTTACTGAAGAAGAAGTTGAAAATATGTATGTAATTGCAAACATATTAGTAGGGCAAACAAAATATGCAAAATGTGTTATATGAGCGAAATCCCGGCTCGAAAATATAACATGGTTAGATGATGAAAGACTAAAGTCTTCTTGGTGGTGCGGTCCGTCATGCCTAGATAGCATTGAATGTTTACGCATGTGGTCATTACTTGAAAGGACTGCTGGTATGTTTGAGATGTGTGAATGCGTTTTGGTTTTGTATTCTTGCATTGTTTGATAAGTGGATTGATACGCAATAAAGTAATCGCATGTATGGGTAGCCGTTGATATTATAGTTCCGTCTTGGTATCGATTGTTAAGTGGATGGAAACACTTGTGTATATAAATTATTGATTAGGCATGCATGAGAATGAAAGAATGCGAACAGTTTAGTCTTGAACGAACAAAGGGCGCATCACCAAGTTGATGAAACATAGTCAAGATTGACGAGAAAGAGTCGCTAAGTCAAATAGCGTTTAACAATTGGATATTTTTTCTGGTATGTCCTTTCGAAATATTTGTACTATGCACTAAGCATATTTTTGCATATTTTACATATCAATGCATAAATGCATATTTTTCCATATTTTTGTATTTTTATTTAAATATTTATTCAAATATTTTTGCATATTTTTGTGCATTTTAACAAATTCTTGTATTTTTATGTATTATATATATAAAAATTTGGAAAAAACTGTTGCGGCTTGCAATACATTCTTCAGAGCAATACAGCAACAATTGGTTTCGTGTCAGTACTAATGCCGATGCAGAGGTTTTTCGCTAATGCGGCACTACAATTGTGGTGTGAAAGCCTAGATTCAACAGATATCTTGTGTAAACTAACAGAACAGCAAAAAGTATTACAATGGGTTCCTGCGAGCGGACCAGGATTTGATATTTCCCGAATTCTCCTCCATATATGATACTTTCCCCTCCGGTAAAATTTGTACAGACACTGTCAATTTTCAAATCCGAACATTTACAGTTGTCCGTACAAATTTTATCGGAGCGGAAAGTATATGGAGGAGAACTCGAGAAATGTAATATCCTGATCCGCTCGCAAGAACCCACCCAATAACTTAGTTCCGCGTGTATCATCGAAGATTTGACTTTATACATTGTAGGATACGTATTGACAGTTCCCGGTACATATTTTACCGGAGAAGAAAGCATATGGAGGAGAAATCGGAAATGTTAGATTCTCGATCCAGATCAGAGGGCTTTCAGAACCCCGACCATTTAAAAACTTCTCTTGCTAAGGCTGATACTAACTTCTTCGTGCGAAAATGTTGTACTTATCTCTCCCACGGAAAAACGACAGCGTAGACTTGCACACAGCACATTACCGCGGCGCACGACTTTTGAATTTCCCCTCCAGTCAAAAGACTGGTTTACAAGCGAAATAAAGTGCAAAGTAATTATTTTCGCGTAAGAATTGCTCATAATGATGTGGAGCCTTTATTCTTCGAATGAAATAGGTTAGTGCTAAGAGAGTGCAAATTTTTCGTGCGAACGCAACTTGTGACAGTTTTTGCACGAGATTTCGTACGAAAAACTGATTAATGAACGAAATTTCATAATTAGCACGAAAAATCAAACAGAATTTGAATTCTGCCACTGCCCATACAATTTTCGATTTTCCGGTCACAAAAGAAAATTTTTATTTTATTTTTTAATATTGAATGTAAGAATTTTAAATTTATAAGAGCATATTTGTCAATTTTAAGGGCATATTATTCTGTTTTTAGACCACATTTTTTTATTTTAAGAGCATATTTTTAGGGCGTATTTTAGTTGCTCTACATATTATTAAAGAATGTTGTCGGATATACAATATTTAAAGATTACACAAAGCTTGGATATGTGATAGAAATAGATAGATAGATAGAAAACCGAATTTCTACAAAAAAAAATTATCGAACTTTTTTTCCTTTGCCTTTCCCCCTTAGATTCAGTATTGAAATTTATCGAAAGTAAACACAAAATCCCCAACAAGATTTATGAAAAGATAAGCAAAATTTGCGCATGTATTGGGTTTTTGATAATTCTATATCTAAGCCATTAGTTTATCAGCTTGTCATCACATTCGGTGAATCGAATTTCCATTTCTAGACACCTACGACACAAAACCGTGTGATAAACTGAGCGCAATTTGCAATCACCACGAAAATCGTTCGACAGCAATTAAATGGACTTTCAATTGCAAGCAACAAATAAATTTCCATTATCGTCATGTTTGCCGCAAACATATTATCACCTCTTTGCCAATGCCAGTAAAAATATTGGAAATGACACAAAAAAAAAAATAACTTTTACCCAAAATGACTCGTTAGGCTAGGTGCAAAAACCGGGCTGCAGCTCATCATATAATTCTCCTCCATATGTGCAGCTGATTATTATGAAATTACGTAAGGTTAATATTAGTCAGGCAATTTAAACAATGAAGAAAAATGTCGTTTGCGTTTAAACAAATGACAAATAACGAGTGTATTTGCCTTATTCTGAGTGGTGTTTCGGCAAACTATCGATTGGATAAGAAGTGGCGAAGAATAGTAATTGTATGTACTACATTTTACAATTCACGTCACATTCACTTTGTTAACTGCTGTATCTCAATTGGCACTTGGCGGATAATATCAATAGATTTATCAAATCAGCCAGCTGATATCAACCATATATGTATGTACATACTCCTTTCCATGTGAGTACTATATATGAGTAATTTGATCTGGGCCGAATTTCGTATTTTTAACTGCTCCAGACTTCATATATGTACATACCTCTGCTAATTAATATTTTTTTTTTATTTAATTGAAACAGGTGCAATTAGTACATTTGTTGCTCAATATTTTCTTTGTGGAACAGACGTAAAATATACTATAGCTTATATATTTTTAGATTACTTACTAGAGATGGAAGGTGAGAAGTTGGATAAACACGAAAAGATTTCGCGGTGTTATCTTGCATGTAGAACATCGAAGGAATTTTTTTTTATTTTATTTAAAAAAAATACAAAAAATTTTCTGAGTTTGTATATCTATAGATCAGTAGAATGGAATTATTAAATCTAAGGCCCGTTTTCTCAATGTCTGGGTAAACTGTCAGTTAGTTAGCTACTCGGAACACTAAATTAAACGTTAGCGTATACAATGCTCAAAATATGAAAATGCAGTAGAAGAATCAGCTAATGCAATAGAAAATCAGCTGATTTTCTTGGCGGAATTCTACCGTCTGTTCTATTATATTCTATCATACGTCTGCACCGTCTCTCAGCATTAATTTGCGGCTGAGGTGCTTTCAAATCCTCTTCCATCGAATGAATTTCCTGAACACTGTTCTTCGTGATCAGTTTGCCTCATTTGCATGTGCAAACAGTTCTAGCTGTCATAATCAGCCAACATCAACAGCCCAACTGTTTGAAATTATCGTCCCCCCACCAATAATTTTTAACAGTCGGCGCCTCTGGACTCAAGCATCGATTCTACACATTGTCTACAGTCATCGATCCCCATTCGATCTCAATGTCGATGCTACATTGACTACAGTCATCGATTCTACATCCACTACAGTCACTGAATTTGGATCGATTCCTGTCCTCATTTTCGGTATTGCAAAAGCGGCCAAGCCCATACATTTCCGGCATTTCATCGATACTCATCGATTCCTTAATAGACAGTCTTCAATCTAGGATCGATCAAGTCTCGATTCTTGTCCGGAGAAGCCTAAAAGTAGGCGTGGAGTAACCCACCATATGCATAAACTGCGAATCCGCATATTAAAATCCAATTTTCAATACTCATGGACTTCGTAATTATTGCGAAAATACATTGCAACCTGAAGTAAAACAACTTTTTCATCTTAACTTTTTAAAAATCTGCAACTTTTTAAATTTTATCCGAAACAGACGTTTTTTTGTGCATTCTTTTCAAGAAAGTATATAATAAAAGGCTTCTCTTGTAGTGAAAAATTTCATAATTAGCACGAAAAATCTAAAAACAGAATCCACTGCCCATACAATTTGCTTCCAGCATAATGCCGAAACCAGATTGAACGCAAAAAGCAGCGGCAGCAGCAACAACAACAACCTGCAGATCTGCTTTTGCCGCTGTCGCTGCCGCTGCGTTCAATCTATGTAGGTCGCGTAAGGGAAATGCATGTTTCCTAACCACATTTGTTTCCATTTGTTTTTATTCGACATGTTTTGACATGAATATGTCTTATCGCTGGGGGTTATACAGAAAATTTGTCCGTCACGTAATGTCACGATTTTGTTAAGGGAAGTGTAACTCCGTTAGTTTTCATCCCACGAAAATCAGCCCTCATTGGAAAGCTCTTAATTTATCTCAACAACTCGTACTGCCGAAATCCGCCCTACTCGACCTCATACCAACGAACATGGAACACATAGAAGGGGCACTCAGTACATTAATTTTTGTGAAGCGGGATGCAAATAGTCAGCCCCACACATGTTTACCCATTTTTGACATGAATCTAAAGGGGAAAATGCATTGGGTAGATAAGGACAGTATCACTTCATAATCAGCTGTTCAAATGACAAGCTTCCCACGTTTTTAAATGTATTGGTAGCCTGAGAGAAAACAACCCTCGTTTATATTTGTATTGGTATCACTTTTACCCGCAAAGTCTTTCTTCAGCTCGGTTGGCCCATTTTCCGAAAATCCTTCGAGTATCATTACAAAGTACACTGAGCAACATCCATTCTTTCACTAATTTTACAAATATTTCGATTTTCTCGCCCCAAAATCTAAATATTGCTTTCGTTTTCCGCACCAACTTTTTCCTTTTTTTTCCCCAAACTGCACTTTTCTCTTCACTATTTTTAGACAGGAAACACATACTTTGTTATAACCTAAGCTAATAAAACACCATCACTCTAACTACTTCGAAGAATTTTTGCGAAAAAGGGAACAAAATAGTTTGAGCACTGTATATTACATTATATTCTTGACTGAATGCTGAAACACACTTTTGTTGACCGACTGAGAGCTTGATTAAGTCTGTTGAATGAAACTATAGCTCTCACCACGAGTTTTGTCGTTCGACAAAGGTCGAACCGTTATTAAAGCTAACCTCACGCTATAAGATATGAAAATGTATAATAAGACGTTCTCATTCGGATGAAGCCGATTTCCGAAAAAAATCTTGATTGCTTTGTCTCTTGTTATACCCTAGACCTTATAAGGTATAGAATATATTGCTTTTATCACGACGAAAATATGTAACACCTTGCAAGAGGCTCCGTAAGCATAGCAATGTGTATACATAAATGATCACGGTCACCTCCTGATACGATTTAGCGATATCAGTCTGTCGTGCTGTCCGTCTGTCTGTCCGTTTACAAGACAACTCTCGATAAAATGAAGCTAGAGACTTGAATGTCAAATGTTTGTAGTACGATCTAGTTGGTTGGTATTAATTGGGCATGATCCTGTAGGGCGAACGTCTACTTCCCCTATATAAATGTAAAATTAAATGTATTCATAATTTCCGATTGAATAAACGTGAAAAGCTCTGTTTGCTAGATGACTCGAGAGGATTATTTCATATTCTCTTGTCAAAATGAGAACGATCAGTAGGATACTAACGGTACTTTTCTTACGCCCCGCCCCGTATTACCCTACTTTTCACGTTTTTTTGTCTCTAACTCTTAAACAAATTGAAGTAGAGAGCTGACTTTTTAACTGTAAACTTGAGAAGAAAAACTGCTTCAGTTTTAGTAGATGGACATAATCAGACCAAAGGAACGCCTAATTCCCCTACAAATGTCAAAAAATGAAATATTCCTTTAACTACTATAACTTTCGAGAGAGTAAAGCTAGCGAATTGAAAATTTGGTCGGATATTTGTAGTCAGATCTATTCGTACTGAAAATGGTCAAGATCCGATCAAAGAAACCCCTACCTCCCCTATAAATGCTATTTTGAATACGCGATAACTTTCAGTAAAATGAAGCTAGCGACTAGAAATTTTGGCCAAATGTTTGTAAATGGATTCAGTTGAAAATGGGCATGATCGGACTGAAGGAACGTCTACCACCACTGCAAATGTAATCTCAAATATACCATATATAACTTTACATAGAATGGAGCAAACGACTTGAAATTTTGGGCAAATGTTTGTAGTGTGGATTAATTAGTCGATTTCAAGCATGGGCGAGATCCTATCTCCCCTATAAAGTTGTGGTAAAAAGAACTCACTCGTCTGATATTGGCACCCACCTTCCCTACAAATATTTCTTCCTTGTAACTTTATCGACTAACTTCTGTTCAATTTGACCATATAGTATATAAAAACACACTTTATGCATATGGCTGTTGCCTATTTGATGTTTTTGTGTCACCACTAGGTCTATACAGGTCTAGGGTATATGCGCTTTGGACTCGGAACCAAATCGAAGCTTCGGTCTCATTCTTTAATTATAGCACTTTAAAACAGCATATTATATAAAAGTAAACAGTTCGTATACTACAATATATTGTACAATATGTACCTTAAATTGTGTAAAATCAACTTAAGCACTCTCCTTGAAATGCAATACAAAATATGGGGGCACTCCAAACAATTAGCTTAACTTTAAAAGTACGTGTATCAGATAAAACGTAAAATTGAGTGGTGTTATTTCGACAAGCAAATATCGACATAGATTCACAGGCTTACTTATGTGTAAGATCAATGAGCACCTATAATAATTGCATGTGCAAGCTAATTTCAATGAGAATGCTGAATTAAATTGGCCACTATATGAAATCCGAAAACTGAAAAAAATTGAGTTCCACTTAATACTAGAGAACCGCAATGCAAAATAGTAGAAGAAAGAATTACGACAATTCGGCAGTGTAGATGGAAGAAAAATTTATGCCGAAAAAAAGTCTTCAGATCGAACTATGCACATACATATGTATGTACCTACATGTGTAGGAGTTCAGATAAATTTTCCATCAAAATTATAGAGAATTGTTGAGCCACTGCCCTAAATTGCTCAAGAGAGAAAATTGCCATTCGTTCGCTACGGTGAGATGATTTGCATAAATTTCAGTATGTGTGATTTCTAGATACTATTCTAATAGTATTTATACCCTAGACCTTATAAGGTATAGGGTATATTGCTTTTGTCACAACGAAAATATGTAACACCTTAAAGAAGGTATGTATATGGCAACAATATATGTATATGGAAATGATCAGGGTCTTTTCCTGAATCGATTTAACTATGTATGTACTCGTATGTATGCCATCCTCGCAGCTTCTACAGAAGTCATTGTAGGGTAGGCGAAGTCTTCTTGCGTGCTCCACAATGGGACAGTGCCCAGTGATAACATTGACCACCACACCAATGTGCTTTCTGTTCAATGATAATATTGCAGCAGAACGGCCGGGGTCCGCTGTGGGCCATAACCTCTCCATGATTTGACACGCACCGTCCTTAGTCCATCTAGCGCTCGCTTTATTTTTCACGTTAGAGTTGATAATTCGCTTGCATATTGCGAAAGGCACTCCGATGTCCCAATGACCATCCTCAACTGCCCCAATCGTCCCAGCCCGAGCAAGCTCATCAGCCACACAATTACCAGCATAAGCACTGTGACTGTTAGTGTAAATAGTGAGTTTCCTACCAATTGTGACATTATATCCCAGCCAGACGAGAACTTCTGAAATCGCCAAAATCTCTGCCTGCAGAACGCTGCAATGATCCTGTATGCGGAAAGATAAGCTAATCTTCAACGTCAAGATACCGGCTTCCACTCCAGCATCCATTTTGGATCCGTCAGTATTTAAAACGATGGAGTCTAGGTGAGTGATTGCCCCAGTTTCCCACATGTCGCTTGAGGGAATCTGGCTCACAAAATTTTTACCAAACATATACTTAGGAGAGATATAATCCGTATATGCAGGGAGGTCAAGATTATTCAAAATAG
This sequence comes from Chloromyia formosa, assembly GCA_964017055.1. Classification (NCBI taxonomy): domain Eukaryota; kingdom Metazoa; phylum Arthropoda; class Insecta; order Diptera; family Stratiomyidae; genus Chloromyia; species Chloromyia formosa. The sequence continues at coordinate 41,762,551 of OZ024815.1, forward strand.
CCGGAGCTTAGCGCACGCCACTGACCGGTCTCGCGAAGTCGCAATGCTATAATCGCTGCTTGCTGTTCAGCAAAAATATCGAGCGGTAAAAGATCTAGAAGCACATCCAGGCCAGCTGATGGAGTGGATCTGATAGCCCCGGTTGCAGCAATCGTCGCCAATCTTTGCACCTTCCCCAAGAGAGTCCGGTGGGTTCCCATTCTACGCGCCGTCCACCAGACAAGAATGCCATGCAAAAGAATGGGCCGAAGAACTGATGTGTACAGCCACAAAACCACCTTCAGCTGTAGTCTCCAGTTTCGACCTATCGCCTTCCTGCAGGTGTAGAGTGCCAGAGTGGCTTTGTCAACACGTTCCTGAATATTTGGCCTCCATCCCAGCTTCCTGTCTAGAATCCTATTTAAATCCAAGTTTATGAATATTGCCGGCATTTAAAGAAAACTCAACATGCGTAAAATTTCGACTTACGTATGTAAATTCCCTTGGAACGAAATACTTACGTGTCGAGAAGTGACTGTATAGATCCCACATCCCAGCCATATTTGATTGAAAATTCTCCGCGCCAAAAATAGAAATTTTGATTTTTGCGATTGAGTGAGGACTTGAGAGAGAATTTGAGTGAAATTTTCCAGGCTCAATTTTGACGATTTTTTGTTTATTGTAGATCTTGCGATCACATAAGCTATCGACTGTTCCATGATTCTCATCGACTACAAAAAAAATCCCCATTAACAGAGTATTACGATCCAGGATTACTGTACTATCAAAAAGCATCCGTATACTGTTTTTTGGACATTAAGGCACTAACGTGTTTTGCTCATAAGTTTGTTCAACGCTACTTAATCTTCATTCGTTACTTTTCAAATTCTTTCAGGAAGTGTGTATCTGCAGTATCCGCAGAACGATCGGCCATTAACTCCACTTAATGAATTCCAGTAATTTTCAAATTTCACGAAAATAGACTGGCTTGTTTTTATAAAAAGTAGCAAAAAATACCATGATTGTCGGCCATTCCTCCGCTGGCTTTCATAAGAAAATCCCATTCCATTACTCTTTATTATGGATATGAATTACAAATTAGAAATGTACACGCGATTTCATTTTCTCTTTCAAGATAGAGTTGAAATGTAACCAGAACCACACCACCAGGTAATACAATGCGATAATTAGCATCGAATCTTTTATTTTTCACAAAACTCACGGTGGGAATCTTCTCACAATCTGCCAGCCAATGTACTCGTACTCGTATGTGTGATGTGTGAATGTTTGTTAGAAAACATGGAAGCTCATCGGATCATACATTTCTCATGCACTTGCAGCAGTATGTTGTCGTATGTAGATATGTACTAACTCGCGTAACTATTATTGCTGCTGTCTAACGCGAATAATTAAAATCAAAGTAGGCTCGAAGAGATCATGCGGTTTAATTTAAGACGATCACAGCACGTAAACTATACCGAGTGTACATAATGCTGTCAAGGTGAGTTCAAAGAAACTACGAAAAATGCTATTAACCGACCATCGGAGGCAGCTCAAAGAAAAGTCTTTTAGGGTAACTACACGTATTTGAGTAGTAAGTATGGATATGAAGAAAATCCATCATCATGACTTTTAAGCGAATATTAAACACAGAGTTATTGTTCATTAAAAGCCGTCATATTTTCAGTTTCTTAATGCTTGGAATCTGCTTATAGTTAGTGTGTAATGAACGGTTGACCAAGTCCAATTCGGGATGAATAAAATTTCATCCTCAGTCTGCGAGGGAGAGAGGCATCTGCTGGTGGGCGTCTCAGTTCAGTAGAGTAACGGGGTGGGTGTCCTCGCTGATGGACCAAACACATCACAACTAAACTTCAGATGCCATCGGGGTAGTGCAATAATAGAAATGACATAAAAGATAGGGGAAAACCAGGGGCGGCAACTCCCAACCGGTCGACATACGGGGGTCCCGGTATATTTCCGTGTTGACGGCGTCGCACTTCCGCTCTTCGTTCACCAACGAATCCATGGAGCCGCTGACCTAAATTGGAGAAGGAAATGGCGGCAGTGTGGAGTTCCCCGAGGCAACCAGGCAAAAATACCCAATGCAACCTAGCGAGCCTAAGCTAAGTAGCTGCTAAGGCGCCATCGCGCCAGACCACCCTCTATAAGCAATTGGTGGAAAGCGAAGGGGAGGGCTAGGGCAGGACATCTTTTCTTCGTATTATTAACACATTTTTCTTTCTTTTCAAATCAACGGTTTAATTTTACATTTTATAATATACGTTGCGTGCCGAATAAGTTTGAACAAGAGCACCACGACACGGGCGAATAACGCGGTTACGTAACTGAATAAATTATTATTATCACTGATACAGATCTCGAATAAATTACTAGATAATACTAAGTGCTCCTGGGAGCATGTTCTCGCATCACACAGTAATGTATAATATAGATAATATATATTTTTTTTTTTATGTACTCACGGTTTTTTTTTTTAGCCTTTTTTTTTTTTTCGTTGTTGCAGGATCCGGTGGCGGCCGCTACGGGATGATGATTCGAAAAATAAACCTAGGCGAATTTTCCTTTTTTTTTTTTTTTTTTTTTAAATAGAAGAAATTGTGATGCGAGTCGCTCCTTAAAACGAAAACAATAACTTAACTAATTATTTAAATTAATCACAACTACACAAAACACATAATACCCCAATCCAGGGTTTGACCGGGCTCTTGCAGTAGGGCGGAGGCCGACTCGCTCGTCAGATATATGGTGTCGGCTGAGCGGAGCGCCTATGGGGCTCAGTGTGGGTCGTTGGCTTGGCGGAGCGCCTATGCGGCTCCCTATGTGGTGCTGGCTTGGCGGAGCGCCTATGCGGCTCCCTATGTGGTTAGCTTAGCGGGGCGCCTATGGGGCTCAGTGTGGGTCGTTGGCTTGGCGGAGCACCTATGCGGCTCCCTATGTGGTGCTGGCTTGGCGGAGCGCCTATGCGGCTCCCTATGTGGTTAGCTTAGCGGGGCGCCTATGGGGCTCACTAGGTGGTTAGCTTGGCGGAGCGGGATTTTTTTCTTGGGTTTCGTCCCTCCCGCTAGGACGAAGCCCGCTAGGGCAGGCCTAGGGCCTGTTGTCCCGCACACCAATTAATATCGCAACCACCGCACGCACTTTGCACTTTGCACACCAGATAGCCGCGAAAAACGCCTAAAAATCAGGATTTTTATATTTATTCTTCCTCAAATTTTATTTCTACTTACTCTTTCTTCTTTCTCTATATCGAATTTCTATAATTTGCTTTTATTTCCTTTAATTTCTTATTTTCGGCTGTACTATTTGATCTATTCCCCTGCCGGTCGAAACTAACCATGCGGCCGTCCAAAATTCTCCTCTGGCCCCCTTTCCGGAAACGCCTTTTGAATGAGGGAACACAAATTTCCCTTTTTCCTGCAGCTTTTCCCCTGGGTGGTGAAAAAGAACATATTTCTTTCGGAACACCACCCAGAGAGAATTGCCACATCGCACATTCCGTGTTCCACATGCCTTGCCAAAATTCCGGTTCAGTGGCGTCAATAGAATGAACGTCACTGATATTATGACAGTTGGTAAATTGTTTACAGGCAATCTGTGTTGGATGGAGACTCATCTCTTTGATGGAGACAGGAAAGGATTTCAGCGAGGCAGTACGTCGGGGAACCCATCGAAACTCCGGGAATCTTCTTCCCAAGAGGTTCATCGATAAAGCCGGTAAGTCCTACTTTTGTTTATGATGGTGTCCGGTCCTTTTTTTAACTCTCTTGTTCTCTTAGAAGCTAACTCGCGAAGCAATGGAGCGCTACCTACACGGGCGGAATGAAAGGGTTGTTGTCATCCTGCCTGCAAAGGTCACTCAAACGTCCTATGGCAACGAAACCGGGTCTTCTGCTCGCCACCATGCATATATCTTGTTCAGCAACGGTTGGCGCGACGTCAAGAGAAGTGCTACGAAAAGGAGCGCCTGCCATATAGAGTGGCAGGACCACGTCCGACTAGCTCGATATGGTGTGGCGGTGTCACCTTGGAACGAGCGTCAGGTAATTCTTCCCCTTTTTTTTTTTTTTTTACTTTTGAACTATATTAGATCGCCAAGTGACAATTCAATTTTGGAGTGTATTCGTCTTCCGACTCGATGGCCTGTGTAAATACTATTCATGTCATCGATTGGAATCCGAAATTGACACTTTAATATTTAAAACATCATACAAGCTGTCATCATCATTAATGATACATTACAGGGCAGGAAATTTTACCTCAACGACTCTCAAGCCTACATCTTCTTCCTTCCATCTTAACTTAGAAATAATATTTCGATATTTGACTATGGTAATACTGTAATACTTTTACGTATGAAAGTTGATAATATTTGATCTGACCGCTTCAAACATATTTAAGCCTAACTTATTTTACAATTAACCTAATACTACTCTAAGGGAGATGCTTCCAGGTATTCCGAGGATGATACCGCATAGCGTCGGCTGAATCCTCCGAATGAACATACTTAATGTAAACTACAGCTAAACTTAACAGAAAGAAAGAAGAGGGACCTATAAAGAGTCGTGGAAGGAAAAGAGCCTGAAGGAGTACTAGCAACGTCTGATGTCTTTCTGATTATATTTGCCTAAGAACTTGCCCGACAGGTCAGACAATAAATAATCCACGGTTCCGACTCTTTTGACGATTTGCGCTGGTAAAAACTTTTTGTCTAATTTTGCATTGTAATTGTGGGCGAAGTTGCTTTGCGAGAAGTTGCGCCTAAGGACGATATCTCCCGGTTTAAAGGTGGAAGGGTTGGACCGGAGATTATAAGTTTTTGCATTTACGTCATAAGCGTGTTTGATAGCTTTCTGTGCATTTGATCGAATCAACTCTGTTTTTAGGTCCGGCGTTACATCAGCAGAAGATTCCTGAAGCAGATTAAGGTTGCGCAACAAAGAGTACATTTTCCCATGTGTGATCATGTTCTGTCCGAAAACAGCGAAATATGGCGAGAAACCGATGACGGAGTGGTACGCAGAACGAAGCGCCATATTGATGCTGGATAATTTTGCATCCCAGTCCCGTTGCGATGGGTGAATGTAAGACCTAACAGCGGCAATAACCGACCGATTTAACCTTTCGGCTGCGTTTGATTGGGGTGAGTAAACGGCTGTAAAATTGTGTTTCACTCCATATGTTTCAAGCAGTTTAGCCACCAATGCCGACTTGAACTGGACTCCATTATCGGAGATCAATACTTCGGGGACTCCGAAAACGTGAAAAATTTTACGTTCGAGGAACTTAACCAGGTTATCAGCTGTAAGCTTTCGTACTGGTTCCACGAACGAGAACTTTGATAACTGGTCTAAGGCAACTATTGCCCCGATATTTCCCGACTGGGATCTGGGGTATGGTCCAATGAAGTCCACGTACAGACGCTGGAATATGCGCTCCGGAATAACTAGATTCCCCATTGGAGGTCTCAGAATCTGGTTGGGAGCTTTAGTCTCCTTACACTTGATACACGCAGAGATGTAGTCTTTGACCGCCTGAGCCATTTTAGGCCAGAAAAAGAACAGTCTAAGACGTTTCAGGGTTTTCCCAACACCACCGTGAGCACTCAACGGGTGGTCATGTGCGCGTGCTATCAAGGTCGACGTCAGCTCCTCCGGAATCCAGAGTTTCCAAGAACTCTCCTCCTGAGTTTCATCGCCGGTCGCATATTCCGAGCGCCGGTACACAAACCCGTCAACAACTCTCAAATCCGGAAGCAGGTGTTGATTTTGTTTCACCCTTTCGACCAAGGCGGTATATTCATCCGTCGAAAAATGTTCCGATGTTAAATCCACCTCCAATGACGAGTCAGACAGTTCCAACGAGTCGATGCACTCAGTAGCATGCACTCTTGACAAAGCATCCGGAACGACATGTTGCGTGCCTTTTCGGTGCCTGATGCTAAATGAAAAGCCTTGAAGCTTTAATGCCCATCTGGCAAGCCTTCCATGAAGATCAGGTTGTGTCATAAGCCACTTCAACGATGCATGGTCCGTGACTACTTCAAATGTGTGGCCTTCGACGTACGCTCGAAATTTTTTTATTGCCGTCACCGCTGCCAGACACTCTTGTTCCGAAACCGTGTAATTACGCTGGGCTGAGTTGAGCTTTTTAGACATGTAAGCCACTGGAGCTTCCGCACCCTCTTCGGTCATCTGCACCAGAACTGCGCCAATACCACATTGGCTGGCATCGCAGTGTATAGAAAACGGTTTTGCAAAATCTGGGCTGTGCAACACCGGTGCGGAAACTAGTGTTTGCTTTAACGTGTTGAAAGCCGTGAGCCCTTCCTCCGTCCAGGTAAACACACGTTTTTTTTTCAACATGTCTGTCAGCGGAGACGACAATGTTGCGAAGTTCTGCACGAAGCGGCGGTACCACCCGCACATGCCTAAAAATCGTCTTAACTGTTTGACCGATTTAGGCAAGGGAAACTCAGCTATACCCTGTACCTTACCCGGATCAGTACGAATAGTACCATTACCAACAATATACCCCAAATAACGCACTTCCTTCATCAGGAATTTGCTCTTCTCTACATTCAGAGTGAGCCCAGCCTTCCGAAGACAAAGAGCGACCTCCTGCAACAGCGACAAATGCTCGTCAAAGGTTTCGGTAATCAAGAGTAAGTCGTCGAGGTAAATAAACACTTGATGACGAAGGTGTGCAGGGATTACCCGATCCATCAATCTTTGCATGGTTTGAGGCGCGTTGCACAGTCCGAACGGCATAGTTACGAACTGGTACAACGGCCTCCCTGGTACAGTGAAGGCGGTTTTATCCCTAGAACACTCATCAAGAGGTATCTGCCAAAAGGCATCCTTTAAGTCCAAGCTTGTTATAAACTTGGCTTTAGGGAGCCTGCTCAGAATACCTTCAATGAGTGGCAAGGGATATGCGTCCTTCACTGTGACTGAGTTCACCTTTCGGGCATCCAAGCACAATCGAACTTTCCCTGGCTTCACTATCAATGTTACCGGGGACGACCAAGAGCTTTGGGACTCTTCGATTACCCCTAGAGCTAGCATTCTGTCGACTTCCTTATAAAGCTGCTCTTCTATGGCCGGTGATACAGCGAAATGCCGCTGTTTAATGGGCTTGTTATCGCCGACATCGATGACATGTTTCGCCAGCTCAGTTCGTCCCAACCCCTCTACAGCGAAGGAAGGGAATAAAGCGATGGCCGCTTTGAGTTTGGCTTGCTCTCGAGAATTGAGGAAGTGACAGTTGTCGCTATTACACGTGGACGCACTTAGCAGGGACTCCGAATGCAGAGAAGATACAAATAGGTCAGCAGCCAGTGCAAACCTTCGTACAAAATCCACGCCGAGATACAAATTTTGAGACAAAGATGGAATTATTAAAAAGGTAAGCGGATGAGTTTGTCCTCTAAAGGATACATCTGCTGTCACTGCACCCACAGCCGAATGTGTTGTCCCATCTGCCGTATGAACGGAGACAGTAAAACGTTTCCAAGGAGATGTATTTGCCTCCAAAAAGTTCTGGGCAAAGCCTGCTGATATGCAACTGACGGTTGCGCCAGTGTCAATCAACCCCGATACATTTTTTCCCAGTAGGGAAACTTCCGCATAAGGGCGAATATCATCTCGCGGAGAACCCGGACCAACCGCCGAACAATCTAAGCGCCGAGCTTGCTTCACCTTCCTCCAGAATGCCCTCAATCGCAGGGTACTTCGCTTCGGAGTCCGAGATTGCAGAGTGACTTCTGCAAAGATTCGTCGCTTAGCTTCGGAGTAGGCTCGCAACCGTACATGTAAAGGCAGAAAGCTGTGATGTATTTTGTCATGACTTTGCAGAGCTTCGGGCAAGACATTATTAGAGATGGAAGTCATTGTTTTTGATTCGAGGGTCGTGGTGGAGGGTCGACCCTCGACGCGTTCCAGTTTTTTTGGTTTTTGGAACACTTGGCACATTGCGGTTTATAGGTGTCGGGAGCCCCGCAGCCATAACAAAAGATGGCACGAGGTGCCATACAATCTGCAAAACAATGACCGCTTTCACGACAATTCCAGCAAATGTAGGAGCCGGTACGGCTTATAGCCTCTACACAAACTGGAGTGTCAAGTTCAGCTGGTTCAGCGCTACCCAGTTCCGAAATATTCCTCTTTCCACGATCAATGCGAGGATTATGGGATGTTGTTTTTATCTCGTACTGCAAATTTTCCCACTGGTAGGCATAAAAACGAAGCTGTCGAATAGAATTTATCGGCTGATACAAAAGCTCTTGACGCAGTTCCAAATGTAAATTGCGCTTCAAAATCTCGATCAGTTCCCATTCTGGAAGAGGTCTTGTCAAGCGATCCAGCCACTCCATTACGCTATCATGAAATGCGTCAAACGTCTCATGAGGTCCTTGCTTTCGATTGCGGATCAGTTCCAATAGATCATAATTAGATAATCGTTCTTGGAACTGATCGCGCAACGCATCGCAGAAGGTGTTCCACTCTATGTACCCAACCCCTCGATGAAATCGCCAGAACCACTTTGAGGCAGGGCCAATTAGCAAGGTATGAAGATGTCTGGTAACCAAGAATAGGTCTCCGTCAAGCGTAACGGAAGCCAAGGTACGAATTTGATACAAAAATTTCTCAACTGGCATCCCTGGATCTTCGCCACTAAAGCGAATATTCCAGCCAGCAATTATTTTTCCTATTCGTTCATCAGGAAACTGACTCGACCGACGAACGTTACGAGTTGCTGTCTCGGATGGTCCCGCAAAGTCCTGGGGGCCTGGCAGATTATAATTTGAATGTGATGCCCTATAATTATTTCCGTGTACTCCCGAAAGATCGTGATCGTATAAGATACGGTTACTTGCTCGAAAAGGTAGATCCGTTCTGGCTTGCTCTAGGTTAACTCCATTAGATGGACGCAAGGAAGGCGGAGCGGGTTCATTTCTAACAGACTCCAGTTGGCTATCACTAGGCAATGAAGGTAACGAGGAAGGAGCTGGACGGTTATTTAATGATAACACTGCCATTTGTCGGCTTATAGCCTCGGTAACTAACGCGTTAATTTGAGCAATTACATTATCACTAATCCGATCCGAGGATATATTAGCAGCTTGATGAACGGGCAAGCTGGCTTGGTCTTGTGGAGGTGGTCTCAGAGATTGTGAAGTCAACGCTTCCTCTCGGGTTCGGGACCTGGTGACCATCCTGGGTTTTGGGATTGCGCCTTGATTATTTGCCACCCCAGCTTCCTGTGTAATACCACTAGAATCTTTCTTAAAAAGAAAAGACTCTAGATCGTCTTCCCGAACAGACCGTCTGCAAAGCGGACAAGTGGAATGGTGTGTTAACCAATTGGTTAAACAATCCCGGTGAAAAACATGTGCACAAGTGGTCACAACCGCCTTGTCAGATAACAGAAAGTCGTTACTGCATATTGTACATTTGGTCGGACTATCTTCCCACAGACTTGGCAAGTCTTCTGTGCTGTGCCGAACAGCCATTATTACCAACACGCTTAAATAATGTACTCAAAGCAAGAAAACACTTATTTAACAAAACGTACGGAATGGAAATACTAAAACTAAACACCTATTTCGTTTTAGACAGTGTACGCAACATCAAAAAAAAACAGACAATATTCGAAATAAGCAGCAAATTTCTTCAAAAAAAAAAAATAATCAAAAGATGTCCACGCTCATGCCTTTCCCCAACGAACGAGTGTAGATACTTGACAGTATAGAAATCTACATCTCTATGGCTATAAAAATTTTGGATGGCTCAAGCTACTCTGGTCTAATATTAACAAAGGGATTCTGCAAGGTAATGAGAAAAGAGAAAAAAAAATGAAAATTTTTGATCTGTCTTGTAGCAAAAATAAACATAAAAAGTATCGGTCATTAGCTAATGCTCCTTATCTTTTTCCAGAAGAGTCGAAATGGGGCGTAAAATAACACCATCATTCCGCAATTCTCAACCATCAAGCGAAAAAGAGCACGAGAACTAGTTTGCAATACTTCCTATGGATCTAGGACCACGGAAGGAGAATCACCCATACAAAAAGGCGAGGAAAGACCCAATCCGAAGCATACCAGAGACGAATATTCGATATAAACATCAAACAAATCGTAATTCTCCAGTAGCAGGATGGAATCCACCGCAGAGTTTCAAACTCTAGGACAACACGTGAGTGGTTTCCTGTAGAGATAAAAAAAAACGTTAATACAAGACAGACTTCCGCAGTTCTCACGGCCCAAAGAAAATGCGTGCAGCAAAGCTAAAGAGACAAAGCTCTTGAATTGTGAGAACCCGGAAGTGGAGCAAAAAAACCGATTTAGTCAAAATCTATCCTTTTCCTAATTTTTTTAAAGTTTTATGACTAAAGATGTGATATAATTCGATTTTCGTGCCCCACGTTGGGCGCCATTTATGTAATGGTCGGTGACCAAGTCCAATTCGGGATGAATAAAATTTCATCCTCAGTCTGCGAGGGAGAGAGGCATCTGCTGGTGGGCGTCTCAGTTCAGTAGAGTAACGGGGTGGGTGTCCTCGCTGATGGACCAAACACATCACAACTAAACTTCAGATGCCATCGGGGTAGTGCAATAATAGAAATGACATAAAAGATAGGGGAAAACCAGGGGCGGCAACTCCCAACCGGTCGACATACGGGGGTCCCGGTATATTTCCGTGTTGACGGCGTCGCACTTCCGCTCTTCGTTCACCAACGAATCCATGGAGCCGCTGACCTAAATTGGAGAAGGAAATGGCGGCAGTGTGGAGTTCCCCGAGGCAACCAGGCAAAAATACCCAATGCAACCTAGCGAGCCTAAGCTAAGTAGCTGCTAAGGCGCCATCGCGCCAGACCACCCTCTATAAGCAATTGGTGGAAAGCGAAGGGGAGGGCTAGGGCAGGACATCTTTTCTTCGTATTATTAACACATTTTTCTTTCTTTTCAAATCAACGGTTTAATTTTACATTTTATAATATACGTTGCGTGCCGAATAAGTTTGAACAAGAGCACCACGACACGGGCGAATAACGCGGTTACGTAACTGAATAAATTATTATTATCACTGATACAGATCTCGAATAAATTACTAGATAATACTAAGTGCTCCTGGGAGCATGTTCTCGCATCACACAGTAATGTATAATATAGATAATATATATTTTTTTTTTTATGTACTCACGGTTTTTTTTTTTAGCCTTTTTTTTTTTTTCGTTGTTGCAGGATCCGGTGGCGGCCGCTACGGGATGATGATTCGAAAAATAAACCTAGGCGAATTTTCCTTTTTTTTTTTTTTTTTTTTAAATAGAAGAAATTGTGATGCGAGTCGCTCCTTAAAACGAAAACAATAACTTAACTAATTATTTAAATTAATCACAACTACACAAAACACATAATACCCCAATCCAGGGTTTGACCGGGCTCTTGCAGTAGGGCGGAGGCCGACTCGCTCGTCAGATATATGGTGTCGGCTGAGCGGAGCGCCTATGGGGCTCAGTGTGGGTCGTTGGCTTGGCGGAGCGCCTATGCGGCTCCCTATGTGGTGCTGGCTTGGCGGAGCGCCTATGCGGCTCCCTATGTGGTTAGCTTAGCGGGGCGCCTATGGGGCTCAGTGTGGGTCGTTGGCTTGGCGGAGCACCTATGCGGCTCCCTATGTGGTGCTGGCTTGGCGGAGCGCCTATGCGGCTCCCTATGTGGTTAGCTTAGCGGGGCGCCTATGGGGCTCACTAGGTGGTTAGCTTGGCGGAGCGGGATTTTTTTCTTGGGTTTCGTCCCTCCCGCTAGGACGAAGCCCGCTAGGGCAGGCCTAGGGCCTGTTGTCCCGCACACCAATTAATATCGCAACCACCGCACGCACTTTGCACTTTGCACACCAGATAGCCGCGAAAAACGCCTAAAAATCAGGATTTTTATATTTATTCTTCCTCAAATTTTATTTCTACTTACTCTTTCTTCTTTCTCTATATCGAATTTCTATAATTTGCTTTTATTTCCTTTAATTTCTTATTTTCGGCTGTACTATTTGATCTATTCCCCTGCCGGTCGAAACTAACCATGCGGCCGTCCAAAATTCTCCTCTGGCCCCCTTTCCGGAAACGCCTTTTGAATGAGGGAACACAAATTTCCCTTTTTCCTGCAGCTTTTCCCCTGGGTGGTGAAAAAGAACATATTTCTTTCGGAACACCACCCAGAGAGAATTGCCACATCGCACATTCCGTGTTCCACATGCCTTGCCAAAATTCCGGTTCAGTGGCGTCAATAGAATGAACGTCACTGATATTATGACAGTTGGTAAATTGTTTACAGGCAATCTGTGTTGGATGGAGACTCATCTCTTTGATGGAGACAGGAAAGGATTTCAGCGAGGCAGTACGTCGGGGAACCCATCGAAACTCCGGGAATCTTCTTCCCAAGAGGTTCATCGATAAAGCCGGTAAGTCCTACTTTTGTTTATGATGGTGTCCGGTCCTTTTTTTAACTCTCTTGTTCTCTTAGAAGCTAACTCGCGAAGCAATGGAGCGCTACCTACACGGGCGGAATGAAAGGGTTGTTGTCATCCTGCCTGCAAAGGTCACTCAAACGTCCTATGGCAACGAAACCGGGTCTTCTGCTCGCCACCATGCATATATCTTGTTCAGCAACGGTTGGCGCGACGTCAAGAGAAGTGCTACGAAAAGGAGCGCCTGCCATATAGAGTGGCAGGACCACGTCCGACTAGCTCGATATGGTGTGGCGGTGTCACCTTGGAACGAGCGTCAGGTAATTCTTCCCCTTTTTTTTTTTTTTTTACTTTTGAACTATATTAGATCGCCAAGTGACAATTCAATTTTGGAGTGTATTCGTCTTCCGACTCGATGGCCTGTGTAAATACTATTCATGTCATCGATTGGAATCCGAAATTGACACTTTAATATTTAAAACATCATACAAGCTGTCATCATCATTAATGATACATTACAAGTGCGACTTCAATGTATGACAATGAGTGCGTTCAGAAGGTGGCAAAAGAGCAGAAATCGCTCGCGAGCTGCTCCGCAACTGCTCGCGAGCAGCTCCGGAGCTGCTCGGTTTGGAGTCTGCACCTGCTGAACGCTACTTCACCAGCTGAAAAATCGACCAGCTGAAAGCTGCCGATGACAATTTTAGACGTCAAGTTCCGAAAAGTGGAACTTACATGAATCCCACGCTGTCCATTACAAAAATCACGAACAACGAGAAAACAAAATCAAAAGCACCCGAAAACCAAAGAACTAGAAGCCGAAAGCGGCGAAAACACAACAACCAACTTGATAACTGTCAAAATTCGAAAGTCGCAACTTGAGCGTGAGGTTGAAGAAGAAGAAGAAGAACCTGAGCACTGAGCACTGATCAGTGAGCAGAAATATTTCTTGCTCGGTGAAATTTGATCATGCTCACCCGAGCAGAAGTTGCTCGGTCACTTCTGAACCCGCTCGTTCTGAACATGTTCGCTGAGCGGAAGTTGCTCAGTTCCTTCTGAACGCACACTATGTCGAATGTTAATTAGAATGAATGGAGAAAGGCTTTTGTCAATTGGAAAAAGAAAGAGAAAATTGCTTGTGTAAACCGCTATAATTACAATAAGGAGGAGCAGTAGTCGTTCTAATATAGATTATTTGTAATTAATGGTCGCGCGATCCCAAAACATCGAAATCAGGAACGTGTTTAACTTCTGATCCAGATCCAGGTCGTTGATAATTTTTGTCTGAAAGACGGCTATGATCAATCAGCTGTCAGTTTTGAGGTTTCTATCAAACATTATCATATCAGAGTATCTAAGGAAAACTGTAATGAACCATATTATGGTCTGGTAGTGATGCTCCCACCGGCAGATCGAAGCAGCACCTGATGAGTAGTGATCTGTTAGTGGTACAAAACCAGAGGCCGAGGGTCCCATTACACCCGGACCCAAATTCGACAGCGTGGTGGGTATCTGATCCGTCCGCCAACCATTACATGCTTATCGACTATTTTGTTTTATTCCCCATTTTTACCTCCCTTGTTTGTGTTGTCTTCCCCAGGCCTATGAATTTTTGTTAATACGTAAAGGAAAGGGGAAACGACCGGCAAAAACCCCGCCCACATCTCCCGAACTGAGCTACAGCAAGCATAGGCCGCTGCTTAGCTCGTTGGGGGGCCTTTTTCTTCGCCAGATGGCACGACCCGACCTTCACAGTCATTATGCTACCTAAGGCTCCGTCCCCACGGGCATTTTCGGCATATCATCTGTCCCACTTGTCAAATGCCATGTTAAATTTGGCTTTTGACAGAAAACTCAAAATTTATTGCTTTGATGAGTCCCAGGTGACTAGAGATGGGCAAAAAATAACGCAGCAGTTGCAAAAAACGGTTTTCAAATGAAAACTGAAAACAACGGTTTCCGAAAAACGAAAAAAAAACGGTTTTTCCACATATTCAATCTCACTTAAATTATCCTGCAAATTGTGCTGTGCAAGATACTATGCAGCACTATCTCAACAGCTTTAAACAGCGTTCTGACGGGGCAAATACACGACAGTGTGGGACGATTTCGATCTCACGCTTGTAACGCTTGTATCGAGCGTGGACTGGAAAGTGAACTGCCATGGGTCGTGGACCGTTCACACGACCACGATTCAGTTTATCCCATGAATCCGAACATGGAAGAGCTTCTTATTGAAAGTTGTGGAGTTTCGAGTTCAGTTTTTAGTGGAACTCCATTGCGGGCTGAGGAGCATCCAAATAGTGGGGCTGCAGCCCGCATGGGAGTTCTTAAGGGGGGTCAAAATGGTGTCAAAAATGCGAAATTCCTTATATTTTAGAAGTTATGACCACAAAACAATTTTTTGGCCATAACCCCCTTAAGAATAAAACAGTTTTGTGGCCATAACTTCTAAAATATAAGGAATTTCGTATTTTTTGACACCTTTTTGACCCCCCTTAAGTATCCGAAAGAATGCGAAATTCCTTATATTTTAGAAGTTATGGCCACAAAACAGTTTATTTAATCAATCATTAATCCTTGATGTCTCGTTTTGACGCTGGGTGACTGCAGAAATTTGAAATTTGACAATAAGAGTCGCAGCCATTCTTTCACGGCAAAGCGTTTTTCTCTAAGAAACAAAAAACCGTTTTTTTTTGTCACAATGATGGTCGCAGCCGTCCTTTCACGGCAAAGCGTTTTTCTTTAAGTAGGAGAAAACAGTTTTTTCACAACGAGAGTTGCAGCTGTTCTTTCACGGCAGAGCGTTTTTCTCTAAGAAACAGGAAAATGTTTTTTTACGATCATGCGTTCTCCCTCGCTTGTTTAGTGACCATATAATTCTTGCTAACTTTCTTTCGAAAATTTCTCGTATATTTTTGTTTTATGATTATGAAGTATAACTAAATATAATATTATTCTAATTCGGATATGCTATGATTATTGTTCGGCGATTCGAAGACTTACTAATAAAAAATAACAGTCAACAGGATCAATTCACACATTCTATCTAGAAATTGTCTGGTTGTTGGTATCGTTATATATAAAGTTGAGTTCGAGATGATACATAAGACGATAACTTTTGTTTTAGAATGTTGGGCTTGTTTTGGCTAAACGTGGATGTGCGGTACGACGCGACGTAAGTGAATGATTATTGATTTGCTTGCAGATGTATTCAGCATCAGCATGGGTTATTGTGTATATATAAGTAACCTAACACACAGCATTACTTGTTTTCAATAATATTCATTAAATATTAAAAATAAACCGTTTTTTAAAGAACAGTTTAAAAAAACGGTTCCTCATAAAAGAAAAACCCGTTTTTTACGTCTTTGAGAAATAACGGAAACGCCCATCTCTACAGGTGACACACAAGATATGGTAACAACTTTCTTTCCCACAATAAGGTTAAACAATTACGTTTAAAACACGACCATCGACCATACACAACACAACCGAGGTTAGAATCGAAGTTTGACAATTGTCACAAATGTCAAATATTGCGCTGAGCCAGAAAAGCGAGAAAATTTTATGCTGACTAAAAGTGTAAGCGCTTGGTTTAGCACAACGTTTCGACGACGAATTGCCATTTGCCAGTCCACGCCAGTAGACTTGTCGGCAAATCTACGAATTACAAGAAACATATGTTCGCAAGTCTCTACTGGAATGCCAGTAGCAAATCAATTGGCCCGAGAGGCCAGCTACTTGCAAGGCGCCGTGCGGGTCTACTGGCCTGGCAGTTCACAGGCACGGGTGTTTACACATATGCAAGTGACAGCTTGCTAGTTACTTGCAATGCCTGTAAAATGTACGTCCTAGCACGGTCTACTGGCATGTGTAAACGCTACTTTAGTGCTGACTGACTCAGCGTTGGCGTTTTAGGAACGCAGCCTATATGAGTATAATTAGACAAACAGAAGTCTCCCAAATGCATTCACTTCGTTTATATGTTACGTCCCAGTAAATTTGACTGCCCGACCATGGATAAGTAAAAAGTGAGCCACTTATTGACAAAAAAAAAATATTTCTTTTTTCCGGTCAATCTGACTGCTTTCCATTCAAAGCTAAATAGCTTGCAGAAAATTTAATAATAACTCCAAAATTCGCAGATCATAAAGTAAATAGGCTGAAGAAATTCAGTTTTAAAATACATAAAAGTAGTAAGCAATCTTTACAATTTCACCGAAATGACACTGCGGTGGTCATTAAGACGAATCACTATGCATCAGATTCAGATGGCATGCTCCAGTGACTCGAAGACCAATGTCCCACCTGGCTTCCCATTATGTATAATCATTCACTTGTTTACTGTTTCTTTTGGGTTTTCACAGTGTTTGGTTTTTTTTTTATTTCTCCGAATTTTATTTTAATTAATTCGTCGAAATTCTTCTTTTATTGTTATTCTATTCACGGGTAAAAGCATAAAGTCCCGCTCGCACCTGAATGCGGCTCATCTTCTTCACCCATTGTAGACTCTGAGACTGCTCATCAAAACGGTAGTGTGTATAGTCCTCCTCTGGTTCGGTCACTTTGACTAGTTGGCCCCCTTTTTTCTGGCGCAAAGATGATGCTGTCCGACATTGGATCGTAAGCATACCTGCTTCTTGTTGGATCTCTTCGTTGTTGTGTCTTAGATTGTTATGGATGGACCACTGTCGTTTTCACGTAGAGTCATCTAATAATGGTAAGACCAGTGTGTTGTGACTTGGTTGACTATGACTATGCGATGCGGATTGGCGATCTGTACAAAAAAGTTGCCGTTACAATTGTTGAAGCTCGATATGGGATCCGTTACGGTGGCCAACTGAAAGTAAAATGGGATCGAATGGCTGCTGCTCGACACACCACCAGCCTATCTCGCCCGCAATAGTGATGCCAGGCTCTTGTAATGCCACTCGAGTAAATCAATACCTGGCAACTCATATTTGTACTCCATGGATCGTCTATTGATTAGATCGATTTCGATTTACTGCAAAAAACCGCGGAAAAGGTAACAATGTCGGCACTAAGTGGCTTAGATAACCGAAATGAATGGGAAGTTTGATGAGCAAGTATGCGTGTACATACAATGTTTGCGGTTCGCTTTCATTCCTTGCAGGTATTGATTGTTCTGTATTGTATCTCGAATATTCTCCACGCTCTACCCCAATATACCTATAATACGTATATACGGATACACGAGTGATAGTTGATATCATTTTTTTTCTGCTGTACATACTTGATGGGGAGTAGTGTGTTTACTGATAACTGATAAGGCTATTTAAAAAAATTCACCAATTTTCTGATAAATTTCAATGCAGTCTGATTACTGAATTCCAAAATTACTGAAACAAAACCGGCCTCTATGGAACAGAATGAATCACAGTTATGTATGAATCCTTAAAAAAATAGAAAGAAAGGAAAATTAAACCGGAATATAGAGGGCTGCGCCCGTAATGCGAGGGTTTTGTAGTGAGCGCTCCTACTTATCAGTAGTGTTTACTGATAACTGATAAGGCTATTTAAAAAAAAATTCACCAATTTTCTGATAAATTTCAATGCAGTCTGATTGCTGAATTCCAAAATTACTGAAACAAAACCGGCCTCTATGGAACAGAATGAATCACAGTTATCTATGAATCCTTAAAAAAATAGAAAGAAAGGAAAATTAAACCGGAATATAGAGGGCTGCGCCCGTAATGCGAGGGTTTTGTAGTGAGCGCTTATTTTGGGATGTCGATATCGGCTCCTTACTTCTCTTGGTTAGTACATAGTTATCTACTTAGTACAAGTTAACACATGAAGACTGTATCAATAATTAGTATACCCATGCTCTTTATGAATGTGTGAAGTATGAGCATTTATGAAAGAAACATGTGCAATTTTAAATGCACATAATTACGGTAAATATTATACGATTGATATGAAAGCTGGTAGGCTTTTACTTATATTATAATGTTGTTAATGGATTAATATTAACACTTTCCATTTAGGCTCACTTAAGGGGAGTGCAGGGGGCACCAACTGAAATTACAGAAATATACTATGTATTAACATTTTCTTTGAGGATATCAACATCCTGTATATTTAACCTGGTTATCCTCGTAATGCCAATTTTCGTAACTGTGGCCCAAAAAAATCTAATTTTCGCGACCCCCCACTCCGCTATGGTTACTTCAAATTGGAAAAATATACCAGAAATAGACTCTTCTAATTGTACCCTTTGACTTCACACCCCTCATGCCTATACCCGATGAAAAGGAAAAAATATCCCTTTTCCCTCTGGAGACTGTCCCTTAAATTTGGTCTATTACCATGAAAACCTTTGAGCTATTATAGCAGTCCTTCATATCTCTACCAAATTTCATTCATGTAGCTTCAGCCGTTCGCGAGATATTCTCTGTACAGACGGACAGACATTGAACCGATTTCATGAGGGTTTTGCACAAAACCCTAAAAAGGGGATAAACCGGATACTTCCTGTTCTTAGTCTCGCGAGTTTCAGGTTGCTTTATGGGAATATAATATTCTCGGGTTTCTTTTACGAGTGTTGCATGGTGTTTGGAATTAAACTGAAAACTAGAATTAATAATCCTTTTAAAAGGGGGATCGATTGAAAGGTAGAAAGAAGTTCACTTACATTTTCCCTGGCGAGCTCTAATGACAATTCTGTCCCACATTAACGATACACTTGACGTAGTAGCCGTCAGTGCAGGATGTGGGTTCATGATTTATCAGTAGATTTCTTTAGTGCCCCTGTCACAGTTAAAAAAGAAAACTCTTGTCAAGAAGAAGATTCCGACAAAGAACAGAAAAACGATCCAGATAAGGGTAATGATATCGTTATCTGGATCGGTGCGATAATTTGGTGAGGTACCACCCTGTGGTGTGGAGCGTAAAAATAAACCACGACCTTTCCCTTTGCCGGTCTGTCATAGAAACAGACAAACAAATGACAAGATAGGGACTGACTTTTGTCTATCGTAAAATGACAAAGATTGAATTCTGGAATATGAGTACTGGATGATGGATGGACTGAATAGATCAGAAGGTCCCCAAAACGCACGATTTCTTCAATTAGAGAGTGAATTTCTACGGTATAAATTAAACATAGGGATTAGTGAGATAAGATGGTGGAACAGCGGAGAATTTATCTCTCCAACGGGTAGAAGTGTAATGTTGTACTCCGCTAGAACTACCGGAAGTGATCGTGAGTCAGGTGTGGGGTTCCTTTTAACAAGAGCCACACGAAACGGTCCCATATTCTGAGATCCGGTCTCCGACAGAATCATGACAGCCAGGTTCCGGACCAAAATGAGGAACCCGACAATGTCTTGGCGAAGGACTACTTCTACGAACAATTAAACGCCGTTCAGAGCAGAACACCTAAAGGTGACATTATAATGGTTATGGGGGATTTGAATGCAAAATTTAGCGCTGATAACTATAGGCTCAGACATGTGATGGGAAGACCCGGTCTTGGTGATCGTAACGACAACGGTCAAAGATTTGTAAAGTTCTTCAACTTTCACAATCTCTTCATTGGTGGTACTATCTTTGAGCATAAGAACCCCCACAAAATCAGTTGGTCCCTTGATCAGCGCAGAACACAAAATCAGATCGACCACTTTGCCATTAGTAAAAGATTCAAGAGTTGCCTCCAGGACGTGCGAAATAAGAAGGGTGCCGTGCCGATATTGGGATGGGAAGAGACCAGTATCTTATGCCGCTAATGTTCGATTGCGTATTGCTGCGTATTGCAGCCGTGTGCCGTCCTAGCGACGAAAGATTCAGGCGCCACAAATTCAACACCGCTCAGCTAAAAATTCCAGCTGCCTTATATCAATATAACGACCATCTTGCGCAAGAAGCGGCTGAGATAATTAGTCATCCAGATGGTGACATAAGTGGTAACTGGGATGCCATCAGAAATGCGTATATTGACAGTGCAGATACCATCCTTGGCACAAACCCGGATTTCCGGAATAAGCCCTGGATGTCTGACGCTTCATTTCGGCGGATTGTTGAAAGAAAAAAGGTGAAGGTTCGTTCGGCTGCAGCATCATACGAAAATCGAAGCAGCATCAAACTCCTTTGTCATCAGAAAGCTCGAGAAGTTGAGCGTAGCGTGCGACGCGATAAAAGAGTTTATGCGAATTCTTTTCTAACTTCAGCAGAAGAAGCCGCAAGAAGTAACGATTTAAAGGCCGTATCTGGTGTCAAGAGGTTTGTAGATGGTCGAAACTCATACCAACATCCGGTGAAGGATAGTGATGGAAAGCTACTTATCGTGGAGGAAGATCAAATGTGGCGATAGAAAGAACACTTCGCCGGGGTCTTCAACCGTGTAACTTCTGGTGAAGTTCCCCTTCATATAGATAATTTAGCGAACCATCGAAATATGCGGATACGGTCCACTGCCCCGACTAAAGAGGAAATAGTCGCTGCAATTATTGCAGTAAAGCGAGGAAAGGCCGCCGGACTTGGCGATATCCCTGATGAACTTTATCAACCAGTGCCAAGCGTAACTGGCGATTTGCTGCACTCATTTGTTGACAAAGCGTGGAATACAGAGACTTTCCCACTGAGTGGAAGGAAGGTTTGATCATCAAACTTCCGAAAAATGGTAGCCTTACAGATTGTAATAATTGAAGAGGCATTTGTGTGCTTCCCGCCGTTGCCAAGATAATAGCTAAAATCTTCCTGAAAAGACTAAGGACTCACTTAGAAAGCACAATTGATGAAGAGCAGGCCGGGTTCCGATTCGGATTCTCGTGTCGATCACATTCATACCTTGCGAATCATCATCGAGCAATGCGCTGGGTACGATTCTCCGCTTCACCTGCTTCTCATCGATTTCGAGAAGGCTTTCGATAGTGTGAACCAGGATTCTATATGAGCGACCTTGCGCAGGAGAGGCATCCCTGAGAAGCTTGTGGTTATTATTAAGGCAACCTATGACGGAGCGAAATGTCGCGTTCTGCACAAAGGTAAGGTGTCGGGGGACTTTGAGATTCGCAGTGGAGTTCGACAGGGGTGCATCCTCTCACCGATCCTATTCCTCATAGTGATCGGCAATGTGTTATATGCAGCCCTATCCGGACTAGACAGAGGAGTTCAATGGACTTTAACATCTTATCTACAGCATCTTGACTAAGCTGACGACATATGCCTACTGTCCCACAAAATCATGGATCTGTCTGCAATGGCGTTAGATCTTGAGAGGGAGGCAAGTATGGTGGGGCTAAAGATTAACACTAACAAGACCAAGGATCTTAGCCCGTCATTGCGAAAAAGAAATACTCCATCAATATTAATGGGCAGCCTGTGGAGAAAGTGGCCAACCTCGTCTACCTGGGTAGCACTGTTACCGAAAATGGTGGTACGGAGCATAACATCGCTCGTTGTATTAACCAGGCTAAATGCGCATACAGCATGCAGTCCAAAATCTGGCAGAGCAGTTATCTCAGCATCAAGACCAAACTGGGCCTGTTTCGCTCCCTCTACATGGAAAGTTTCCGTAAGAGTTATAGTTTCAGAAAACTGTAAGTTTTCGTCAACTAGGTAATGGCCACCGTTTTCTGGGATTCCCAAAGTGTGATCTACATCGACTACCTGGAGAAGGGCAAAACGGTCACAGGGCTCTACCAAATAGTATAGATTCCCCAAGAGTTATCACTCCATAGAACTTTCGCCTCTGCCAGGAGATTTGTATGTATTGACAAATTGTATAAACATAGTATAAACTGCACAAGAGAATCAATACATACAAATCTACCGCCGGAGGCTAAAGTTGTATGGAGGAAGCTTTCTTGTGAAGTCTATACAATTTGTCAATACATACAAATCTCTTGACAGAGGGGAAAGTTCTATGAAGTGATAACTCTTGTGGAATCTATACTATTTGGCTCTACTATGCCGAATTATTGGGCCGATTCGAAGCCGAATTGCAGAAAAAAACCGCCCCATTTGGCGAAGAAAAAAGTGCTCTTCACCATAACAACGCACCGGCTCACACCTCCGCCGTCGCCACGGCAAAATTGATCGAATTGGGCTACGAACTGCTGCCCCATCCACCGTATTCTCCAGATTTGGCCCCTTGCGACTTCGTTTTATTTCCAAACTTGAAAAAGTCACTCGCCGGGCAGAAATTTGAGTTGAATGAGGAGGTCATCGCCGCCACAAAGGCCTACTTTGCAGACCTCGAGAAAACGTATTTTCCAGATGGGTTCAAGAAATTGGAGCATCGCTGGGTCAAGTGTATCGAGCTAAAAGGAGACTATGTTGAGAAATAAATCGCCACTTTTCCAAAATTTTCGTTTTTCTTTTGTAGGCTAAGTATTTATCGGACCGCCCTCGTATGTACAATATACAATAGAAAATAGTCGAAAAACGATCGAGTAGCTCGAAAATTGCTGTCGCACAATGTGGGGTCAGTGTGATTTTATCTATTTAATCAATTCGAAACTGGCAAAAATATTGGCGAATAGGGGCGCGGTGCCATTCGTAATAAGACCAAAAAAAAAACAATGAAAACTGTTTAGCCTTTACCTTAACGATATTTTTTGATTTTAAAAAGTGTAACGTATAGTTTAATTTATTAGACAGGAGATTTTACGCATCTACATAATGACAAATTTACAGTCTCCACGTATGGTAGAGAGAGAGAGAGAGAATGAGTGACCTCAAAATCTTTCGGGAGGGGTTCGGACCCCTCCCCTGGCTACGTCACTGGCCCCATTGCCCAGAACAGAGTACGATAGCGCGCAGGGCTAGTTGATGTGCTATGTCCCACTAGAGGTTAAGGCAAGGTAGTAGTAGTAGGCAGCATACTAAGAGACTTCCGCTCCAAAACAATGAATACTGTAGGAGGAAAGTTTTCATTTGACGATTGAGTTAGGCACGGGATGATGTCCCTGGGAGTACCACAACGGACCCAGTAGTTGTGGTCTATGTGTGCTTCGATCATTTTTCTTTTGTTTCAAGGCAGCCCATCTAACCTTACCTATTTCGATAATTCAAATTTTTACATCCATTTTGAAAAAATCACTAGGAAATTTACTATCTATTTAAAGCAAAAAATTACATTTTCGCTTTTAGTGTGGCTGAATGTTAGCGCATGGTCAATAAAGAAAGAACTTTATTCAAATACGGCATCCAAGGACATTTTTTATTTAAAAGCCTTTAAATTGACCTTTGCGAAACACTCAATTTCGGCGACTCTAAAGCCCACTTCCTTTTCTAAAGTAGGCGATTATACATACAAATTCGAGAGCTAGACATATTAGTTGACTATTCATATTCCAATCTAAGCATCCGAATCTGTTTCAAAAATCCAATAAATGTCTTATTGACCATGGACGCTTCTATAATTCTAATAGATAAAAGCATACGTCCATAATGAACGTTAGGTATTTGTTCGAATTCTTTAGCCATATCCATAATGTTGGTGCCTAGCATAACTCCGATCTACAATAATGTACACAGATCCGCTCTGATCTCCAACACTGGATAGACTTCACTATGATGATCATGGTGAATGCCAAACAACCTGGTTACTGGTTTGGTTTCCCTATTTCGCATAACTGCAACACCGAAATTCCATGCTTAGAGCGCGAGCCAAGTCAGAAGTCACAGAGCAGAGAACAATTACCATCTAACATACATAACTACGTTTACATACATCCGAATGGGAAACCCATGACACCGGAAACATTTCACTGAACGCAACGCAGATCGCAGAACAGAACCGGTCCACTATAAGTTTGAGTTCGTATGAGTACAGGGAAATGGTTGACTGGCGGTGGGTATACACAGGAATGTAGTGCGGTGGCACGCTGGTATGGCTCTCTCACCTTGACCAGGAAATTGGCACGGTCCAGCGGCGACCGGGCGACTACTGGCCACCTGGTCAGCGGGTTTCGAAGGGGCCCCACTCTCATCGTCAAGGTGCGTAAAATGCATCAATGAGTGTAACAAAATTTGCTGGGAAATGGAAAGTTTTAATGATCGCGTCCTGTTTGCTGCATTTTCTTTGGATAAATGGATGCTTTGTTAGCGACTTTGTGCTCTCGTCAGAATTTAAAATGACAAGGATCTTTTTTTTTGCTGTTTAGATACTGTGGACTATGATTTCAATATTCACATTCAAATCTTAAACGAAGAGTTTGGCTTTCTCGGATCATAACTTTAAACCCTCACGTCCGACTTCAATAGTTCTTTGTCGGCGCGGTGGTACAAAGAAACCACATTTCTCCAGTAAGCGACCTATTCATGCTACTCCACCATAATGTGCAGTCACCGGCACTCTAACTGAAACCTGATGCCTTAAAATACAAATAAAAGCCAAGAAACGAACCTCGCCTCCGATCTGTCGCATCTTTGTCTCTGCCGGAATGGTGATGTTTTGCAACTCCCAAGGTCCACAGAAAAAAATGTTTTCCAATCCTAGACTATCGAATCACCGGCGGCTATTCCCAAAGTCACAAGTAACGAACTTTTCACTTTTTCTTTCGTCAAATTAGTGCGCGCCAACTACAATATATAAAAGGTACAAGCCCGACGACAACGCTTACGACTTCTTGCGCCCGTTTTATCTCAAAGATCGTTCAAATGTACTAACACTTTCTTCGTACGAAAAAGAAATTCCCGTAGACCACGTGACACTCACCAACTGCTGACTGACGTCGTTCCGTAACAACCGCACCGAAGTAACTGTCTGATGGCTTTTGGGTCAGAGTCAGGCTTGCTGTGAACTCTCCAGCGAACCACTACGGGGGCCACTTGCATTGAAGTTGGGGAACGGGGAAGCGCTACTGGTGTGTACACCCAACCGATAACGTTCGCGAAGTCGCGGTCCATGGAGCATTTCAGGTGAGTACAGGTGAGTGAGTTTCCGTTGCGATTCAGGTGAGAATGATATGGGGGAACATCGCAACTTCAGAGCAATAGCGATTAGCCAGTGGATCGAAACGTTCAAGGTGTGGAGTGAGTAAAGGGACAGCAAGGGTTTTGTAGTGTTACTATTTACGGCCCGGAAATATTTCACGTTACAATTTTTGTTGAAATCAGTTATGTATGTATTTCTAAAGAGTTTTCCAAGAAGTTTTGTTTTCGTGCTTTGAGGGCATATCGACGATTTCTCCACTGGCTGGGGTTGATTTACCAATGCATTGCAATGCAATGGAAAATCATCTCCATCCAGCGGAAATCGTGGCTGTGCGAATACCAGTGGCGTAGATAGCTTTTCGTTGAGGGGGGATGGGTCTTCGGCACTATTTTTTCTATTTGAAATGCACATTTAAAATGCACCTAATCAAATACAAAAATTGATTTAATTTTTGTTAGACTTGATTTATTCTGCGTATAAACTTGCAAGTCATTTGTTTTGTATTATTCGAAACCGCTCGAAGATCACGCCTCTGAGCAGGACAAATTTTGTCAATTGTAAAATGAATCTGAGAATATATGTAGAAGGGGGCTTACATTTTTACGTTGAGTTTTGAAGAGTCCATTTGCCTTTGATTTGGTTAGATAGTAGCCATCATCTGGCGTAATTTTCCGCCACTAGCGCCATCGAACATCGCCGAATTCGGTTTCAGTTGACGATCATTTCCATTGGGGTACTACTACTACTTTGCCTTAACCCCTAGTGGGGCATAGCGCGTTAACTACTCCTGCGCGCCATCGTACTCTATTCTGGGCAATGGGACGCAACTCCCCAAAAGACTTACCCAGCGTCCTACACTCCTTTGCCACAGATCGCCATGTGATTTTAGGACCCCCTCTAGATCGGCCTTGGTTGGAAATGCGGTTCCATTTCATGGCATGCAAAGTAATGCATTTATCACTCTTTCGCAATGTGTGACCTATCCACTATCATTTTCGCCTGCGCATCAATTCGTTGATTGCCATCTGACCCGTACGCCGACTTAGCTCTTCATTTGATATTGTTTCGAGCCAAAAAAAATTCCTATAATTCGACGAAGACATGAGTTGACGAAAATTTCCAGCTTTCTGTTAACACTTACGGAAACTTTCCATGTACTGCTCCCATACAAAAACACAGACAGAACCAGGAACGAAACAGGCCCAGCTTGGTCTTGATGCTGAGATAACTGTTTTGGAAGATTGTGGACAACATCCCGTATGTGCATTTAGCCTGGTTGATACGACGAGCGATGTCCTGCTCCGTACCACAATTTTCGGCAACAATGCTACCCAGGTAGACGAAGTTGTCTACCTTCTACACAGGCTGCCCATTAATATTGATGGCATTAGGTGTCAGATTTCTTTTTTCGCAATGGCGGGCTGGTTTTGTTGGTGTTAATCTTGAGACCAACCTTGCTTGCCTCCCTCTCGAGATCTAACGCCATTGCGGACAGATCCATGATTTTGTGGGAAAGTAGCCATATGTCGTCAGCGTAGTCAAGATGTTATACGAGTACATAAGATGTCAAAGTCCATTGAATTCTTCTGTCCACGTTGGGCGCCAAATTTGTAACGGATCGAGACGCCCATGGGGACGGAGCCTAAGGTTGCATGGAGACCGCGAAGATCGGGCAGTGCCATCTGGCGAAGAAATAGGCCCCTCAACGAGCAGCGACCTATGCTTGCTGTAGCTCAGTTCGGGAGACGTGGACGCGGTTTTCGCCGCTCGTTGCCCCTGTCTTTTACGTATTAATAACCAGGCCGAAGCGAAGCTTCGGCCCGAAGTCCGAAGCGTATATACCCTAGACTTATACAGACCTAGTGGTGATACCAACAGTACCAATTGGTGACGACCATATGCATTAAAAGTGAGTTTCCTATACGGCCAGTTTATAGGGGAGGTTGGCAATCATTCAGTAGGATCTTGACCATTATCATCATCATCATTATCATTGCTTATTTGAAGTCTCACTTGTAGAGGAGGTAGGGGTTCCTTGGGTCGGATCTTGCTCATTATTGCCACCAACAAATAAGATCATGCTTCAAACATTTAAACAAAATTTCAAGCCTCTAGCTTCACTCTATCGGAAGTTATCGCTTATTTGAAGTTTCACTTGTAGGGGAGGTAGGGGTTCCTTGGGTCGGATCTTGCTCATCATTGCTACCAACAAATAAAATCATGCTACAAACATTTATCCAAAATTTCAAGTCTCTAGCTTCACTCCATCGAAAGTTATCGCTTATTTGAAGTTTTATTTGTAGGGGAGGTAGGGGTTCCTTAGGTTTGATCTAACTCATCTTAAATACCAACTAACCCGATCTTACTTCAAATATTTGACCAAAACTTCAAGTCGCTGGCTTGATTCTGTCAAAAGTTATCGCTTATTGAAGTTGCATTTGTAGGGGAGGTAGGGGTTGCTTGGGTCGGATCTTACCCATTTTCAATACCAACCAAGTAGATCTTACTAACAACATTTTGTCAAATTTTCAACTCGCTAGTGTCATTTTATCGAAAGTTATCGTAATTCAAAGAATACTTAATTTTTTGAAATTTGTAGGGGAGGTAGGCGTTCCCTTGATCTCATTATGCCCAACTTACTAGAACTTAAGCATCTTCTTATTCCAGGGTTACATGCCAAAAATCATGTGTCTACGTCAATTGGTTCAAGAGTTATAGACAAAAAACCCGAAAAGTAGGGTAGTACGAGGCTCTTTGTAAGAAAATTACCGTTAGTTTTCATCTGATCGATTTTATTTTTTTAGGGGAGTAGAAGATTATTCTCACGAGCAACCTGCCAAAGCTAGAGCTTTTTATGTTTATTTATTCGGGAGTTATAGATACATTTAATTATTTTACACATATAGGGGAGGTAGGCGTTCTCTTGGCCTGATCATGATCATTTTCAATACCAAGTAGATTATACTTCCAACATTTGACCAAAATTTCAAGTCTCTAGCTTCATTCTATCGAAAGTTATCGTGCGAACGGACAGACAGACGGACAGACAGACAGACAGACAGACATGGCTAAATCGAATCAGGAGGTGATCCTGATCATTTATATATATACATTGCCATACCTCCGGAGCCTCCTTTAAGGTGTTACATGTTTTCGTCGTGACAAAAACAATATACCCTATACTAAAAGTCTAGGGTATAAAAATTCATAGGCCTGGGGAAGACAACACAAACATGAGAGGCAAAAATGTGGAATAATAAAAAAATGAGGCGATAAGGATGGAATGGTTGGCGGAAGGCTCAGCTGTCCTCGCGCTCGCATCGGGGTCCAGGTGTAATGAGATTCTCGGCCTCTGGTTTCGTACCACCGACAGATCATTACTCATCAGGTGCTGCCGTCGATCTGCCGGTGGAAGCAGCACAACCAGACCAAAATATGGTTCATTACAGATTCTCAAAAAAAAAAATGTTCCAAGGCCGAATCAAGTACATAAAAATTCCCTACAAAATGATATACCGTTCTCTCGACTATAAAATGGTAAAATATATTATATTTTTTTATGATATACAGGTTCATTGACTTCCTCATGAGGAAAAACGGCACGTTAACTGCCGATAAAATATGTAATCTTGCCGGTCAACAAGACGTTGCGGTAGCCGCAATTTAAATAAACTCAGCCTTACGTATCTTTTCTTTTTCGGGGGTATTTTTGGGTGTTTTCTCCTGTATTAATAAAACAGCACGACATGTGCTATACTTGTGAAACGGGGCCCTATCATACGATTCGAATTGCTTTCACGAAAGGACGAAAATTGTACCATGTAACTAAAAAATGAATTTCTTCATTCCAATAATAATCAAGTATTCGATACGAAATTTTTTATTCGAAGCGAATACTTGATGATTATTGAAATGGAGAAATTCGTTTTCGAGTTATATGCAACTCATTTCGAACCGAATTACATGATAGGGCCCCAAGCTCTTGACCACATTCTGAGGAGTGTGTGACTGGAACCGATAGCGAATCCAATTGTTGTTGTAGCGGCGCTTCGAGCTCAGATAAAGTTGTGTGTCAAAAATTCTGACTATCCGTGTTAGTATCCTCTTTCCTCTGTGTCCAGGTGGAGAATGGCAGTCGCCTCGACGGGGTTTTTCCATAAAGCAATAGGAGTTGAGCGCGTGGGGTCTGCTGGACAATTAAAGATGTGCTCAAAGTCGTCAGAAGCGAGGCCACATGCTGGGTAGATTTGGACTTCACTGTCGATGTGTGATATGTATGAATTCAGACGCGAGCACCAACCAGAACGCAGTTGAGCTAACGTGGTTCTGGTTGCTCTTGGGAGCCGGGCTTCGTCTGGAGATATGGCAGGTAGTTGCGCATTCAATACCTTGTTCGGTTTTAGTTCCGCGATCGAAGAAAGCACTTCTTCACTGTGCAGCGTTAGTAATGGCCGACTTATATAGCTGGTATTATCGAAGGGAACTCTTTTAAACCTTTGGACTTCCCTTTCGTGGTCCCTCATATTGCATCTAACGTGACGTGGCGGTGGGGTTTTCTCCATCAAGTTTGAGTTGGGATAGTCATTCCGATAACAGCCAACTAGATACTGCTTCGTGAGAAGAGTGTTGTGGCTTTTTAGGGGCAATATTTTGGTCTCTTGATGTAGATGGTCCTGTGACGACATCAGGAGGCAGACTATGACAGTTCTAAGAGCAGTGTTCTGACAGGCCTGTATGTTTTTCCATTGAGTGTCGCGTAAATTGTCTGACCATATGGAAGCCGGATAATTGGCCACAGAACTCCCGATGGATTTGTATGTCGCGAGTAGGGTCTACTTATCTTTTCCCTCAGGAACTGCCCGCTAAAGCTTTCCTGGCTCTCATCCTGTCACAAATGGTTGACGCATGAGCCGAGGAAGAGGCCATGCTGTCAAGGGTGACACCGAGAATTTTTTGGGTGGTCAATTGTGGAAATAGTTTGACCATCTACCGTAATATCCAGTTGCGGCCTCACTTCCTTGGTCCAGGTGGTAAAAAGACTAGCAGAAGACTTCGGCGCTGACAGAGTAAGATTCTTGCTGATGAACAAGTTGTTGAGCTCTTCAAGATATCGGGTGCAACTATGAGCTGTAAAATCTGTGCAACGAGTTGGAAGATCCAAGCTTTGTCTAAAAACCACAGCAATATCCAGGGCATATACAACGCACGGACGACAGCCGAAACGTATATTTGCAGGACACATCAGCGGAGTAAGGCTGAAAGGAAAACCGAGACCTCGGTGACTTTGTAGATGCGGACTGCAGAACACTGCTTAACTTTGCAGCACGCTGTCATTGGACACTTGAACTGAAAAGTAAAATAAAGAAAAACATTCCAGCTACTATCATGTTTTACTAAAATATTTATAATTGTTATACAAACAGAAAGTCGAATTGTTCTTATGGAAGGAGATACACTACATCCTACAAAGATTTAAACAAAGTGACACAGTGGTCATGAATTCATTATGATCTAGATTCAAATATTTTTTATAGTTTGTTTTAATACAATTTAAGAAACAATTACATAGTATTGAAAATGTTTTTTGCGCCAAAGAATGTTCACATTTATATCTTAACTCCTAACTATGCGTTTGTTAAACCCCCCTCTACAGAACCATATCTGTAACAGTCTCATTACACGATAGCTTGCCCTTAGCGTTTTAACTTTTTTGTACTTGTGCAATGGTAAATTTATTTCAAATATTAGACGATTCATTGCACTCCCGTGTTAAGCAACACACAAAAACGCCATGTCCGTGTTGTACATGTATCTTAGCAATAAAATACTTGATCAATAAACGAAAAGTATAGAAGAAATTGATTTTTCCCCCGTAAGATTGATGTGATTTTTTTAGCGTTTTCTGTACAATTGAAGTGATCTTAGTTATCATATGTCCAGTAGATTTTGCCGCCAAGTCGCATGATATGGTACTTTTAAAATTTTGAATCTCGTATTCGGCATGCCGGCGAACAGAATCTCCTCCACTCGGACGAGTGGTAAAATTTCCACTTGTGGAACATCTGAAGCGGTCTTTTGGGCCTTATCCAATTCATCTACAATACCAGGTACCGGCTTCAATACAGGTATACTTTCATCAAAGAATTTCTTGTCCTTTTTCTTGTTATCGCACTGATCCACGTATAGTGCTGTGACGCGTAACAATTCCAACGTGACGACCCACGTCAGATTCTGTAATGTTTCGGCCAAATTGAGCACAGCACTCAAGACGATATTGTTTGTTGTAGCCGACTGCGAAATGTATGTGGGAATCAGTAGAAGCCGCTTGATATATTTGCACTTGGAAAGCTTCTCCTCGAAGCCGGTCTTAATGTCGAAGTTGACCAATTCCAACTGCTGCAATTTTGTAAGCTGTGAAATCGCGTCCAATATTTCTAACGTACAGCAATTCTCTTGACCCTTTTCCAGTCGCAATCGATTCAAATTTACTAAATTCACTAGAACGCTGGTCGCAAACGATTCCCCCAAATCGCAACATTCGCCCAGATCCAATGATTCAAGATGTGTTAGTTCGCCCAAAACGGTAATGTCCTTCGTTCCTAGACCACGAACTGAAGTAAGCGATAAATGTTTCAAATTGCACAGTGCACGTAATCCGTACAATTCACTTTCCAATGAAAAGCCATCGATCGATTTGAGGCGTAGTTCTTCGAGGCTCACCAATTGATTGATGTTTTCCAAACTGATCGATTCATCCTTAATTGCAATTGCATTCAACACCTTTAGATTTGTGTTGGATGCGAAAAGACCTTCGACAATTTGTGATGAACAACGACATAAATCGATAATTTGTAGCGATTCAACTTCTTTAATGTTTGTCGCAAAACTTGACCACATCTCCTCGCTGTTGCCGCTCGATATCATTTTTCGCAAGTCCAAGTGTCGGGTGACGTTTCGTTTAAGGGTCGCCGCGAATCCGGTCCAATCGTTCACTTGGGAATTTTTCATCCGAACCGTACGCCAAAGGGAACGATGATTGGCCGCAGCGTTCCACAGACGACAAACACAGGCGGCGCGAAGAAGTTCCTGCAAAAAAGACGAGAAATAAATTGTTTTTTTTTTTAATTTTAATTTTTTTTATGGAGGGAACGATTGCTCAGTTCGACAGAAATTTACGCGTTGGCCTTCATTATATTTATGTATGTCATTTATATGAAGATGCTACCAGATATGCCTTAAATCAGGTCGGCTATGAATGTGCGGTGGACTTGGACTGATGTGATGCAGCCCTGCCTAGAAGGCTTGATTCAGATCTTTGAGTCGCTAGAACTGGATGTTGTGTGACAACTGTCTCACCCTCTTTCAACAGTTCTTCATTTACGATCTAAATTCTCTCATTTTGGTGGATCACCATCAGTATTGTTGTCCGATTTCACCGAGCCGAAATACAATATTTCAATTTGCCGAGCCTGCTGCGGCAATGATTTTGACAGTCCTCAACATCTGATTAGGGAGATTAAATCAGAAATGGAGGCGAAAGAAACTGCTTTTGCGCTTTCCTCGATATTGAAGGTGCATTTAACAACACGTCATTTGCAGCCATCAACAAAGCACTAAAGGAGCTGATTTCACCATCGTAAAATGGTTGCGACAAACGCTCTCGTGGAGGAGGGTCACTACTACGATTGGAGGCTTCTCCGTAACAGCTAGTGTCACACGTGGAAGCTCACAAGGAGGAGATCTATCTCCACTTCTATAGTGTATTCTATAATGTATTCAGCGATGTAAGTCTCCAAAGCAAACTGCCCGGCTTTGGAGACATACATCGCTGATTATCTCCTCACAAGGTTATGCTGATGATCTGGTAAAGGATAAATTCGAAGAGGTCTTACCAGACATCCTTCAAACAGCATTGAGTCCAGAACAGAAATGGTGAGACGTAAGTGGCCTTTGTGTTAACCCCTGTTGTTGTTGTTGTAGCGGCATTTGGGATTCATCATAGGGCGTCACTTAAAAACGCCTCCTCTTCTTCTCCATCTACGTCGAGGCCAAGGAAGAATGTGACCTCGATGGGGTTTTCCCAAAGATTTAGGTGTTAAATTTGTGGGGTCCTCTGGGCATTCAAACAGATGTCTGACATCATGTGGAGTACCATTGAAAGCGGGGCACGTGTTGTTGATGTTTCGATCGATTCGAACACCAGATCGGAGCTGTGCTTGGGTGGTCCTAGTACGCCTAGGCAGCGTAACTTCGTTGGAAGGTATGTTTGGTGGACGTGACTGGAGTACCGGGTTGGAGCGAAGATCTTGGATCGATCGTCGTGCCTCTTCAGTGTGTATCGATGCAATGGCAGTCTTGTAAGCTTCGTTGTCGACCCCTCTTGAACCTTTGGACCTCCTTCTCAAGATTCCTTAGGTTACTTCTGATCTTTCTAGATGGAGGAGTTTTATCCATGAGATGTTGGTTAGGATGTTCGCTGCGATAGCACCCGACAAGATATGTTGGTTTCCTGTGGTGAAGGTGATCCTCGGAGGACATCAGATGACAGCCCGTCACGGTGTGAAGAGCAGCATTTTGACAGATCTGTATCTTCCTCCAATTAGCATAATTTGCTACAGATCGTCCTATGGCTTTGTAAGTAGTAAGCATGGTCTGTTTGTCCATTCCCCAGGAGCTGCTGGCGAGAGCTTTTAGGACCTTATTACGGGCTCTCATTCGATTGCATACCGAAGAGGCGTGGGCCGATGATGTGGCCATATTATCGAGGGTAACCCCTAGAATCTTCGGATGGTTAACTGTGAGGATGGATATGTTACCTATGCTTACATTCAGCTGTGTGTTGACCTTTTTGGTCCAAGTTGTGAATAGGGTTGCTGTAGACTTAGGTGCTGATAACTGTAGATTACGATTGGCGAAGAAGGTGTTGAGTTCCGCCAGATATCCGTTAATCTTTCCATACATAACCGGGATACTATTGTGCGAAGCAACAATGGAGCAGTCATCCGCGTAGGAGATGAGAAGCAGATCTTCAGGCGGGGATGGCATACCGGCCATGTAGAGGTTGAATAGGGTGGAGGACAAGACTCCGCCCTGTGGGACTCCTTGCTTTTTTCTGCTGAGTTTGGCCTTTTTGCCTCTAAACTCTGCGAATGATTGCCTGCCAGAAAGATAGTTAGAAATCCACTTCTTGACTTGAGCTGGGAGAAATGATGACATGATGTCCAACAGAGTGTGGGTGACCGTGTCGAACGCCTTCTTGAGGTCAAGGGCCACGAGAATTGTTCTAGAACATGGACGTGACTGATTTAGTACATTGTGGATGCGAGTCGTGATGGCATCTAGGGCTGTAGTCGTGCTATGCATCTTTCTGAAGCCGTGTTGATGGTCGACAAATCGTCTCTACTAACGGTTTGAGTATAGCCTCGAGGGTTTTCGCGACTGGGGAAAACAGAGAGATGGAACGGTAGGACTCTCCCAAGTTGGCCTTCTTACCGGGTTTTAATAAGGGAATTATTTTCCCGGTCTTCCATATTTCCGGTATCACCAACGACGATAGTGATAGGTTCAGTGTCGTCGTTAGGTACTCAATGCTGCAGTATCCAAGTGTTTCAGGATGGTCATTGATATGCCGTCAGGTCCCGACGCCTTGGTGTTGTTTGCATCCTTAATAGCTTTGGCTACTTAACTACTACTCAGGGGTGACCTGAAGCATTTGGCCCACTGCTAAATTGCGGATATTTCTTCGGATTGTGCGTTTGAGCTTGTCGCTGGGTGGATGCTCGACAAACTGCCGGTTGATGTGGTTAGCGCACTTGATCGGGTCGTAGTAAGATTTGTTCCCGAGCTCGATGGCGATGTGTCCGCTTTTCTTGGGGGTTGGTCAACTATTTAACAGTGGACCAAAGCCTAGATACATTGGACTTGAGGTTGCAGGTGTTCAGGTGGGCATTCCATTTGGTCTTTCTATGTTCAGCTACCTGTTTATTGATTGTAGCATTCAGCACTCCTATTTGTGGATGGTCTGGGTTTGATTGGCGAATGCGATCTCTGTCATCTGCCAGTCTGGCGGCAGACGAAGGAAAGTTTGGCCGGACCTTAGGGATTCTGCCTGCAGGTATGAATCTAGCTGCCGCCCTATTAATGATTTTCCTAAAGCTAGATTCAGTATCTCGCACATGCATAGGTACTGGGAGAGCAGAGATAGCGTCGTTGATGAATAGTTGGAATCCATTCCAATCTGCTCTATTGTAGTTGATGAAAGTGCGGTGTTCAGCAGACAATTGATGCGAAGGTCGGTCAAGTTTTATGATGATTGGCAGATGATCAGATGACAGGGTGAGATGTGGTTCCCAGATGAGATTGCTGATGAGACTGGCACTAGCAATCGAGATGTCAGGTGAACTGATGCATGAGCCTCAAGGGGCAGAAATCGGAGGAGTCGAGTTGTTCGGCGATGGTGACTCTTCTAGCATCGTTGCCGAGATTAGAATGCCATAGCTCATGGTGCGCGTTAAAGTCTCCTAATAATAGACGATGGTAACCGCAGAGTAGGGAGTCCAGGGAAACTCGATAACCTGAGGGACAGCTGGATACCGGCAGGATGTAGATATTGCATATTTCAATCTCTACATTCCCGGACTTAACTGCTACTGCCTGGCATTCGACGACGCTGGCGTTGTCATCAGGTAACGTCAGTTCTCGGTATGGTACCTCCAGGTGGATCAAGAAGGCGAGTCCTCCTCCTGAACCGGTAGGTCGGTCTTTGCGCAAGATGGTGTAGTTGCCATGAGAAGTTAGAGACAAATCAGCATGAAGTTTAGTCTCTTGAATGGCTCCAATCATGTTATTTCTGCCCATGAACGTTGTTAGTTCGTCAAGAATGTGCTGCAATCCATTGCAGTTGAGCTGCACCAGTGAGAGCATATCAAAATTTGGTGTTGGTTGTGCCGGGGTGAGACTGTGCCGACCGGCGGGAGTTGTTGTTATTATCGGCGTGGTTGTTGAGTTGTGGCCACCTGATCCAGCTAACGTAGTAGGGTTTGTATTCACCGGGCTAGATTGTGTTGTTGGTGACCTATTAGAGCATAGGGCAGCGGTGAAGGAAGTATCCAATAGCCTGTGATGGGATAGCCCTGAGCCGCTTCTCAGGTGGCACCAGTCGTTGCAGCAATTGCATCTCACTGATGTAGCTTTCGGGTGCAGCACTCTACTGCAAACGCAGCAGATCCATGGGCCTGGGTTCTGCTCGATGCCGGCGCGAATGAGAAGTAAGCGGGTGCAGTTGCACCTGTGTGTGCTGCAACCGGCCAGTAAAAATTTGTGACGAGCGGGGGTCTGTCAAGACACCCTTGATGAATCCTTCGTGTCGAGGGGGTAGGGCAGCTCTTGGCCGCTGGTAAAGAGCGGGTCGTTCCGGTACGGAGAACCGGCTGCCATAGGAACGAGTGTTAACCTCTCGAAGACAGTTGTTGTTCCAATTTCAAGCAAAAGGATCCTCCGACACATCAAATGTCCCCGTATGTAACATTTCGTCTATACCACTGGCAGACTACCCCAAGTACCAGGGCGTCATCATTATCGTGGCGCGACAGCCCGACGTCGGGCCTTCGCCGCCTGGATCGTTGTCCTCCAATTATCTCGATCACGTGACCGCGTCTTCCAATTTTGGAAGCCCAGGCCTTAAGGAGGATATCAGATGCAGTGCAGTCGATTTGGTGTAAGGAATGCCGTTAAGAGTGCCTGGTGAGTTTATCTTCACGGATTTGGATACGCCAGACCCTCAGCAGTTTGTGAAAAAATTCCATCAGCATATGCGTGTGTTGCAACCAAAACCTACAGCTCATCATGCGAAGCCGAATTTATTTTTCTTCAAGGAGAGCATACTTGCACGCATATATTCCTTCGAACCGACGCCGTGCGAAAATCACTCCAACCACCGTATACCGGCCTTCATCTCGTCGTAAGTCGACCAAACGGCAGCCAATATACCATCGAAGTCAACGGGCGACAAATGATCGTGTCGACTGATCGGCTTAAATCAGCGTTCACGTAGCGGCGATACCAATATTTCCGGAAATGGCGACAACAGTTCGTGTCGAGTTTATGGGCGAAAATCGAACGTGTCTGCGAATCAGCCACTCAAGGGGAGTATTGTGGCGACGCTAAGGTGCTTCCCGATAGGGGCGCTCGACTCGACAAGAAGACGTCAGCTGACAGAGAATTCTCTCTCGCGTTCCATCTTTTGAAGTAATAACAAGCGTTTTATTTGAGCTTTCAGAAAAAGAAAATAAAAGTTTTGTTTCAATTGTTTTATACGCAGAGTTTTGTTACTGAACGTGTGTTACCTCAACAACGCATTCTAGTGAATTAAAAACGAAACGTCAACGTATTTTCCCACAGAGACATATAGAAGGAGATGAAACCACCATTTACTGTACACTAAATTCTGGACGTAATTCCACCACATACGAACTATTAAAAAGTAAACAGAGAGACACACGCCCTCCATTGCGCAACACCCGCGCAATCCGTATAGAAGCACATGAGATGTCATCTCCTCTCATACTTCTCCTTTGTGAACAATAACATTCCATTTTGTCTCTCTGCCGCGGAACACACGTCCAGTCCATAGAAGCAAATGAGATGTCAAATTTTCATCCCCCTTCCTACTTCCTCACTTGTGGCGAATTACTTCATTTCTCTCGCTCTTTTTCGTTTCCTTCTAATTCTCTTCTGTGTATTTTCCCCACATCCGTGTGGCGATTATGGACACCACTTTTGCCACGGAGCGGCGCTGACATCGACACAAAGAAGACATCGAATGATCTTAGAAAATGTAG
The DNA here is from genome assembly GCA_964017055.1 of Chloromyia formosa. Classification (NCBI taxonomy): domain Eukaryota; kingdom Metazoa; phylum Arthropoda; class Insecta; order Diptera; family Stratiomyidae; genus Chloromyia; species Chloromyia formosa. The sequence goes on from OZ024815.1 coordinate 41,800,758, forward strand.
ATCTGGCAATGTAAATTAGTACTAGTATACACACTTCTGTCACACGAGTTACACAAACTCCTGTGAAATCTAAAATTAAATAAAGTTTTGTTAGTTATTCAAGACTCAGTATTATTCTTAAAAGCGCTTGATATCTTGGACAAAGGAAATCTCCAAAATCAAGGTATCTTTTTCGCTTTATTGGTGACCCCGCCTCGCGAACATTCGCGACCTTCACAAAGGCTTTGAGGACTATATTCAACTTAACCTCTCGCGTGTTGAAAAACTCATCGTGCAACGAACACCACACATAGGTGATCCGCATTTCAATGTCATCGGAAGGTGATACGCCCAGGATGTCTTTGGAATATCCACGATAACACCTGCGGACAGCAAGGCAACCGCCACCAACCCTACGGCAACGGTCACAAAGCCGACCCCCACCAACGCTACAGCAACGGACATAAAGGCAACCGCCACCAACGCTACGGCAACGGTCACAAAGCCGACCCAAACCAACGCTACGGCAACGGTCACGAAGGCGATCGCCACCAACGCTACAGCAACGGTCGCAAAGGCAACCGTCACCAACGCTACGGCAACGGCCATAAAGGCAACCGCCACCAACGCTACGGCAACGGATACAAGGGCGACCGCCACGCATACGTCAACAACCGCTAACGCTTCGGCAGCGGCCACAACTTTCACGTCAACTTCAACAAGTGCAACGGCATCTGCCACGCGCATTACGGCAAACGCAAAAGCAACTGTCACACTACCAAGAGAAACCGCCACGAATACTCCGGCAAAAGCAACAGCAGCTGCCACACATCCGTTGGCACGAGCCACGAGCATCATTGCAACGGCTGGCCAATGCATCATCCCTCCAAGGACCGTACGTCAACACAAAACGTCAATACTGGGAAGGGAATGACTGTGGCGATTATGGACACCACTTTTGCTACGGAGCAGCGTTGACATCGACACAAAGAAGACATCGAATGATCTTAGAAAATGTAGATCTGGCAATGTAAATTAGTACTAGTATACACACTTCTGTCACACGAGTTACACAAACTCCTGTGAAATCTAAAATTAAATAAAGTTTTGTTATTCAATACTCAGTTTTATTGTTCAAAGCTTTGGATACCATAGACAAAGGAAACATCCAAAACCAAGGTATCTTTTCGCTTTATCCGAGAAACTCATGGCGCCATCTGTAGCCGACGAGTGTGCGTTGCTGGAGAAGTCGTTGGTGGTAGTAGTTGATGCGCTATGCCCCATTAACGCACTCGGGGCCGTGGTCGTTCGATCGCCGCTCTACGATACTAATCTAGAGCTCGGAGTTCAAATTTCGGCGCGATAAAAAAAAAACTGCCTGTGAGATGTTGACGCGCCCATGCCCTGGAGGGTTCAAGGCAATTAATAACATGCCCCACTCGAGATTAAAGCAAATTAGTATTGAAAATCGCTCCTCAGTAGTTCGCTGATATGATTTAGTTGACCCCTGAATATGCGTTATATGTATAGTATCTACAATGCCGTGCGCATAATACATATTACTTATAACCTCCACTGCTTCAAAAACTTTAGACTGCATGATTGCCATAGTTGATCCAGTCACGACTTCATTTTCAAAAATATCTGTCATCAGAGTAAATTATTAATTTTACAAACTGAATTTCTTTTGCAGATTTCTTATTTAATAAACTGCTAATTTGCTAAACTGATTATTTGATAAACTGCTAATTTGGTAATCTGATTATTTGACAAACTGCTAATTTGGTAAACTGATAATTTGGTAAACTGATAATTTGGTAAACTGCTAATTTGGCAAACTGCCTTTTCTTTAACAAATTGCCTATTTAGCAAACGACTAATTTGATCAACTACTAATTTGATAAATCGCTACTTTTTTAGCTGCTTACTTTCTTAAACTGCTAATTTGTTAATTGGCCCATTCGGCAAATTGCTTTTTTATAAATTACCAATTTATGAAACTGCTCATTTAGCATGCTATTTTACTTCAACGACAAACGGTATCTGTTACTTCGTAACATGGGCACCAACTTGCTATTACCATCAGCATCAGCGATTTGCTGCCAAAAATTGCCGATATTAATTATTATAAACAGAACAAACTCTTCAAATAACGAAAATCAAAAAAATCAACGCCCATTACATTTTCGCTAATCTATTTCCACCGAACTATTGTGCTTACCTGAACTTTCAAATATTGGAACGTTTGCAACAAAATCTGATAACCAACCGCAACGTTACTGAAGAAATTGTCCGAATGTGTTGAAATTTGCTGTTGTTGCCAAGCCGATAGTTGACCACTACCACCACCTGCGCTTGATTCGGCCGTTTGAATATTTTCCGATGATTTTGATGATCTTGCACTTGCGCCACGTTTCCGTAACGAATGTGAATCGTCTCCGGTGGCCGAAGACGGATTGACAGGTGAATTTCTATATTGACGAATGAATGTGAACAAACTATTAGTCGAACAGGCGCAAATTATTGATCCTCAATTTAAGAATTATCTAATTGAGAATACTTGTCGAATTAGCTACGAAATGAAGTAGGATTACTAATGGGGATGGGAACATTTTGTGGATTATGAGGGTTTCGAATAGGATTAAACTTGATTTGAACTAATCGCATATTCCAACAGTGTGCATTTAATAAGAAAAACTAAACAATTTAAGGGACCGCAGGAAAAAAAGAACCTAAAAAAATAAAAATTTTAGTAGAATATTTTTTTAGTATTCAAGAAATGTAAGAGAAAAAATATATGGGGGGTTTGGGCAAATAGTATATCACTTTTATGAATTGTAGGTTGGTGATGTCGAATAGCGGATAAATATCAATTAGAGCTGTGAAAAATTCGCAACATTAAAACGCCCAATTCTACAAGCTTTTTCAAACGCTCAGTGTGCAAACACGAAACTTTCTTCTTCAAACTTGTTTGATATAGTTTGCAAAGTAATACGACCCAAAAGCACGATGGGACATTTTAACACCTCCAATAAAAACAACACAACTATTTCAGAAAAGGAAAAAAAGTACTTTCATGGAATGCAACACTTTACTACTCACTCGTTCGTTGCATCCTGCCGTACGTTGCTGGGCTTACGAATAACAACGTACTTGCGACCTTTGATAACAGCTATCGATTGTGGGAGTGCTGCGGCCGAGTCTGTGGGGATGTTAGGATTTTTCGCGGTGCTATTAGAAGCTGTCTTGTTTCCGCCACCATTACTACTTGTTGATGTCGATAATTGTTGAGATTTTGTCAAATCTTTTGTTGCGCCATCGCCTCCATCACTACCGCCCTGACCCTGATTTGAAATCGAACCGACATTATTCGACGCTTTCGGCAGACTTGCAACCAAGCCCGCGGATGGTTTCTGTTGTAACGGTGATGGCGTCTGGTTTTTGCAGTACTGTGGAGAAAAGTGATATTTGAAGCATCTTCAAAATCTACAAGACAACAACAAGGACATACCTCACAAACATAACCACCAGACCCAATCAGCATCCCACTTGAATGACCGCCGTTTTCAACATTTCTCGGACCGGAAGTGGCTGCAGTACATTCGTGATGATACAAACAGAGGCATTTAACGCATTGTAGCTGCGGTATGGTGCCCATTGCTAAAACACACTCAATAGAGCATGGCTCGCCTCTGAAACCATAAAATGTAGAAAAAGGAAATATGCACAAAAAGTGTTGTCTTCTGTCGCTACGCACATAATTTCATTTTGAGAAAGTTTTTCATAGAGTGTTATCATAAAATAAAAAAAGACGAAAGAGCCTAATCACGATCTAAGAATCGCACAACGAAATCGAGTTGTTTTCGTTCGAAAGTTGGAACAGATTAGTCCAAAGGGGATTTGGGGGGAAACAAAAAAAATGTTGGGATGGAAGGTGAAATAGTTTCTCTTATGATAAAGACAATTACTTTTTGTTCTGCTTGTTGGATATCCTGGACGATGTTTTGGGTGTTGCTGGAGTTTTCAAATCACTCTCGTCCGATAGTCGTGTCGCTGGAATTGTTCGGGGCGAACTAGCGCTCGACGATTTAACAGCCTAAGTTAAATTCATTAAATTAGCAATGAATGAGAGTTATTTTTTCTGGCCTACCTTAGCTGGTGTCCATCCTTGTGGCGGTGGACTTGCACCTTTCGGTCCTTTTGGTTTCGGCACTCTTTTGCCGAGCGTAACTTCCGCTGGTGCTGATCGGGCCGTGGGCTTTGCAACACGTATCATTTCTTCGTCTGCACTCATGCCAATAGGCTCGCGAGCAAATGTGAAATTCTCCAATTGCAACTCGGCCGTGAGGTGCATTTGAAGTTCATTTCGGGTGCGAATTTTCTTCCCCATCGGTGTTATGTAGTAGACTTCACCTTTATCTTTACTTGCACCTGGTACGGCACGGTAAACGACTTCACGTTTCCAGCCTAACGCAAACGGTTTTTTATAGATGGAATCTTGAATGTGTCGCTGTTTTCCAGAACTGGCAACGATGGCCGACGACGATTTATCCTCCAAATCAGATTTCTCTGATACATCTGGAGGTTTGTTTTCTTCGCAATGTTCATCTAATTCAGATTTTACATCGGACTTTAGAATATCGTCGGCTGTATTTTCTTCCTTAATTATTGTTGAGTCCTGTTCTCCTTCTGATGATATTTCTTGTTTAATTCGCTTGTATGAATTAACTGTAAATATAGGAAATATTGTAGTATGACATGAAAATATGAAAAGAAATGTTTTGTAAATTTGGGATAATGAAACAGGGTTGAACCGATACAACCGAAACTTGGTTTTATAGTGAGAATCACGTCACAGATCGTCTTATGAATTAAAGTATTCGAATTTGTCCGAAGTATGGAAGATATTGAAATACAGCATGAAATATGCATTATTGTTGTTGTAGCAATACTTGCTGGCGTTGAAAGGGTTTGGCAGCCCTTGGCCGTTGCTAATGAACGGGTTGGTCCGGTGCGTAGAGCCGGCTACCTTGTTGCTGTTGTAGCGGAGCTTCGAGCTCTAATAAATGTGTGTGTCAAAAATGCTGACTTATGTCTAGGTGGAGAAAAGCAGCTGGCGGAATGGGATTCTCCCACAGCGCAATAGGAGTTTAGCGCATAGGGGCTGCTGGACATTTAAAGATGCGCTCAACATCGTGTGGAGCGAGGCCAAATGCTGGGCAGGAGTTTTGGATGCGAGGCAGGTATGACGCGAGCACCAACCAGAACGAAGTTGAGCTACCATATCCTGGTTGCTGTTGGGATCCGGGATTTGTCTGGAGATATGGCAGGTGGTTGCGCATTCAATACCTTGTTTGGTTTTAGTTCCGCAACCGAAAAAAGCATTTCTTCACTGTGCTGCGTTGTGATGGCCGACTTATAGATGGGGTTATCAAAGAAACTCTTTTGAACCTTTGGACTTTCCTTACGCGGTCTCTCATGTTGCGTCTAACGTGACGCGGCAGTGGGGTTTTGTCCTTAAGGTTGCAGTTAGAATGGTCACTCCGATAACAGTCAACTATATGCTGCTTGGTGAGAAGAGTGTTGTGGCTTTTTAAGAGCATCAAGAGGCAGCCTGTGACAGTTCTAAGAACAGTATACTGACAGATCTGTATCTTTTTCTACTGAGTGTCGCAAAAATTATTTAACCAAAGTAGTCCGGATGGCGCAACGGTTAGCACGTTCGCCTTCTACGCACTGGGCCCCGCTTCGATTCCTACTGAATGCGGTAGTTTTCGATAAAAAAGGGGATTTACGTGTCGAACTATGAGCCCACTCAGCTGTTAAATGAGTGCCCATTTATGGGGTAAATAACTCGGTTGAGCGTATTGCTAATCACACACCTCGGCACAAGACCGTCTTCTTCTTCCTTGCCCTTTCATACCACTCTGCGGCTTCGCGTTGCTCTGCCTGTGGTGTTGGCACTTCGCCCATTCTGGCGGTATAATCTCAGCTTCCTTCTGCAGGCAGCATGGTCTTGGATCGTATCATCGACAAGATTAATGCGCTGTTGTTGCTTTTTCATCTGATCGATCCATGTGTGTTTCCGTCTGCCTCGGCGTTTGGGTCCAGCAAATGGAACATTCGTTGATAGTGCCTTCATGACAGGGTTCTCAGGCGGACGCCTTAGAACGTGGCAATACCAATCCATACGACTATCTTCGAGCTTTTCAGTGATCGGTTGCTCAACGAACAAGCTGCCTCGGATGTAGGTACTTTTGATATGATCCTTTTTGGTTACACCGGCTGACATCCGTAGCATTTTCATCTCAGTCGCAGTCATTTTGCTTTCATATGTCTTCTACATAGTCCAACATTGAGACGCATACATGAGTGCGGGACGAACGACCGTTTTGTACAACTTGCCCTTAAGCTTTCGTGGCATTTTCTTATCGCAGAAAACTCCAGAGTTTTCTCGCCACTTCATCCAACCGACACTGATGCGATGTTTGATGTCGTCATCGCAGGTAGCTTCTTTGTTGATCATCGAGCCCAGGTATTTGAACCTTGTACAGGACTTCAACTGCTCTCCTTTAATGTAGATATCTGGTATCGGTCTCTCTGGATCTGAGAAAGGACAGCAAAGATACTCAGTCTTTGGTATGCTAATCCTCAGTCCATGATCCTCCAGTATCTTACACCACTTGGTCAGTGCAGCCTGCAAAGCAACGATGTCTTTGCTACCCAGGACAATGTCATCGGCGAAGAGAAGGGATATTTCCAGGCCGTCATAGATGAATGTTACTAAATAGAACATGATGATGTTGAAGAGCAAAGGACTCAATACACTGCCTTGGTGAACTCCGACTTTAACCGGAAATTCTTCAGACTCACCAGCTGTGCATCTAACTTTTGTGGCTGCCCCATCATAAATGTCTTGTATCATCTTGACATATGCCTCTGGGACCTTAAGTGCTCTTAGGGCCACCCATATCAGATCACGAGGAACTCTGTCGAAGGCTTTTTCCAAATCGATGAACACAAAGTGCAAGTCCATACGTGCATCACGATGCTTTTCCATCGTAACACATATGCACTGAATAGCATCGACTGTGGACCGACCCTCCACAAAGCCGCATTGATTGTCATCCAACCGTACAATCTCTTTCAATCGATTGCAGACAACCCGCTCGTAAGTCTTCAAGGTGTGAGATATTAACTTGATTGCCCTATAGTTGCTGAGCTTGCGTGAGTCACCCTTGTTCTTATAAAACGGGAGAAGGAAGCTTTTTCTGAAAGCGTCAGGCATCGGTTGCCCTCTTTTAATTTTGTTGAAAAGAACAGTGAGCCATCTAAGCCCGACATGATTCATCTTCAACCAAAATTCCAAGGGTATTTTGTCCTCGGCACAAGACCGTCACGATCTAGAAAATGAGATGATGCCAACTCATCTCGAGGCCATGGTTCAAATTGGACTGTTGCGCCAGTTGTTTATTTTTTAAAGAGGAGCCGCATAATTGGCCACAGATCTCCCGATGGATTTGTATGTCGCGAGTAGAGTCTCCTTATCTTTCCACCAGAAACTGCCAGCTAAAGCTTTGAGGACTTTGTTCCTGCTTCTCATCCGGTCACAAATGATTGCCGCATGAGCCGAGGCGGTGGCCATGCTGTCAAGGGTTACACCGAGAATTTTTTGGCGGTTAATTGTGGGAATAGTTTGACCGTCTATCGCAATATCCAGCTGTAACTTCACTTCCTTAGTCCAGGTGGTAAAAAGAGTAGCAGAAGACTTCGGCGCTGACAGAGTAAAATTCTAACTAATAAAGAAGTTGTTGAATTCTTCAAGATAATAATTTATCTGCTCGTACATTTGGGTGATGTCATTGCCGGTTGCTAAAATCGAGCAGTCATCAGTGTCATCGACGATTTCAACTCCGTCAGGTGGCGTCGGGAGTCCTGACATATAAAAATAAAACAGGGTGGAAGATAAAACTACACCTTGGAGACACGCTGTTTACACGTAGTTTAGATTTCCTATTGCTAAACTCTATGTAGGACTGTCTTCCGGTAAGGTGATTGGCGATCTACTTGATTATTCTCGACGGAAGATATCTACCGCAGGAGAAACCGAGTTGCTGACAGTGTCAAAAGCCTTTGACAAGTCTAAATTCACTAGAATTGTTGGTTGACAAGGATGTGCTTGATTGAGACTATTGTGTATTCTTGTTGTGATGGCATCCAAAGCCGTAGTTGTGCTGTGCATTCTTCTAAAGCCATGTTGATGGTCGGCTAATTGAATGTGTCTTCTGAACGGTTCAATTGTCGCTCAGCCCTTGCGGAGATAAGTAGTTTTCAATATCAATCAATGCTCGTCAGGGGACAATTGGTGTTGCGAATGGGAATCGCAAAAAAACATTACAGTATGTAGGATGCGACAATTACTAAACGATGAAAACTATTTGTCCCGGACACGATACCATATCATACCTTTTTTTTTTCTGTGTATAGGAGGCATATTGGCAGGGAAGTGAGTGAACTTGCTTAGGAGATCCGTCTTCCTCACAATTACTACTGCAGGAGCTGTGAGGATGCGGATGAGGACAAAGTTCGTCCATCAGTTAAAGACCACCAACCACTACTCAGATCGTCAATGATTTTAGGGAACAGCATTCCACATTAACGCAACGAACACGCATTACACAAACAACAACTCGCTTGTTGTTTTTTTGTTATCCTACACTACACTCGATAGAACACGCTCTTCAACTCATTGAATATATAAAGGGAAATCATCAGGTCAAGTTGAGAATCTGCGGAGTTAAAATTTGGTACTAAATTGCACCAAATTGTTTCGCGTGTTGTTCTATTTATTAAAAGCCTACACGTTGGTAGTCAATAGTACAAGCCATAACTTCTAAAATATAAGGAATTTCGCATTTTTGACACCATTTTGACTCCCCTTTAGAACCCCCATCCGGGCTGAGGAGCATCCATCCCCACTATTTGGATGCTCCTCAGCCCACATTTGGGGTCTTAAGGGGGGTCAAAATGGTGTCAAAAATGCGAAATTCCTTATATTTTAGAAGTCATGGCCACAAAACATGGAGCATTCATCCCCACTGTTTGGATGCTCAGCCCTCTCCCTCCCTATCCCCTTCTCCCTTCTCTATGTAAGATTCGTTCAAAAAGAGCGATACAAAATCGAACCGCACAAAAAGATTCGTTCAAAAAGAGCGACGCAAAATCGCCTCGCAAAAAAGGTTTGTTCAAAAAGAGTCAAAACAGCCCGCCCCAGATTGGCTGCCTCGTTTTCATGGGAAATAGTGGTCCGATTGGGCTGGCTCGAACTAAAGGGTATTGTAGGGTCGCGAACTCCGAATATGGGGTCAAAAAAGAGAAAAAAAATGGAGGCCGCCCATCCCAGGCTGGCAGCCCCGCTTTCATGGGAAATAGTGGTCCAATCGGGCTGGATCGAACTAAAGGGAATTGGGGGGTGGCTAACTCCGAATCTGGGGTTAAAAAAGAGAAAAAAAAATTGGGGGTCGCCCATCCCAGACTGGCAGCCCCGCTTTGATGGGAAATAATGGTCCGATCGGGCTGGCTAGAACTAAAGGGCATTGGGGGGTCGCCAACTCCGAATCTGGGGTCAAAAAAGAGAAAAAAAAAGTTGGGGTCGCCCATCTACGACTTTTATTGAATATGCTATTAACCAAGTCTCAGACTCTTTGCATGACTCTTTTTGAACGACTCTTTTTGAACGACTCATTGGAAAGAGTCAGAGCTTATGTGCTGGCACAGTGAAAAGAGTCATTATGCCCATCACTAGTCCATATCAATCCTTTTTCCGGCTATTGATTTTTCTTTTTTTGTTGGCTGCAAACTATTTACAACAGATTTGTTTTTGGGATATATATATGTATATTCAATAGCTTACAGCCCCAGCTATCAAATTCATTTCAAAGGTCGTCTCTGCTCAGTGGTTGAAGTCCGAACTGTCGTTTTAGTCGAATTCATCAGCTGCCGCCGTGTACTGCACTGGACTGTCGTGCGAACGATTATTTTTTTGGACAGTAGCGAGTATTTTAGTTACTAAATTACCCGACTCGACTAAACTACTAGCCTAGTCCAAACGAGGCTTAATAAGAGATGAACGTCAAAAGCAATCGGGACGCCGCGTAACTTTCAATCCTATCACTTTGATGCCTATCGGCGTTTCAATGCACATGAGGTGATAGTACGCGCGTCAGTCTGTATTATATTAGCCGGGCCACACACTGTCGACCACGAACTATAGCTATCTGGGCTGCCACTGGTTTCTGCCCCTATCTGCGTCATTTTCAATCTCTAGCGTCTCACTAGTACACAGTTGAGAAAAAGCCGGTGTACATGTGACGCAGCGTCTGCAGATAAGTTCTAGGTAAGCCCGACCACACATCCTCGAAATTGAATACGAACATGGCCAGTGGACAATTCCCCTCAGATTGGTGTGAAGTTCCTTGAGCCACTGTTGTTAAGATTTCCTTCGAATCGCCCAAGAAACTTCACACAAAGTTCGACAGTTTGTGGCCCGGCTAATACAGACTGACGCTGGGTCCTATAAGCTCAAGTGCACTGAAACGCCGACAGGTATCAAAGAGGTATTGTAGCATTGAAAGTGACGCGGCGTTCCGATTACTTTCGACGTTCATGTGCACCGGCAAGGGATAGCGATCTTCATGCTGGCTAATTATCGAACTTTCGTTCGACATATATCTTATCCAGGTGAAATCTTTGAATGTATAGCCATGGAATGAGCTTGTCCTGTATGTCTCCATAGAAACAGTGGCTCCAAAATCTGGGTACTAAGTCGACATGTGGTCGAGTCAGCTAACTCAGTAGACCGTAGCGCGGTCAACAATGGGTGGTATGCATAATAATGAGGATATACTCAAGAGTGAAGTCTATTGAGGACATTCCTGAGTCTGCTATGTTCGGTGAATCGAGTGAAAAAGTTGTATGCATACAACTACTCTCCGCTCCATAGTGAAAATTGAGTGGAATTCTGTCAACTCAGCTTTACTCCACTCGTATCACTTTATGCATACCACCCATTATGTCAAGTCCGAAACGCCAACTGAGTAGGCTAACTGTCGATAATCTGACAAGAATTGACCTTTATTCATGCACAATTCGACAGAACAGTCAACATATGTCAATATCAAACATCAACCGAGTAGGCTGGCTGTCGACTTATTCGCCAAATGTTGGAGCCAGAGATATACAGGATAAGCTCATTCCATGGCTCTATATTCTAAGGGTGAAATGTAGTATTTACATTGGAAATCCATTACGTTCGATTCACTCATAAACCAGATCCGGGTAATTCGAACGCACCTTTGTAAACCAAATTACAAGAAAAACAATACCCACCAAATTGTTCTCCATTGCATTCCTCGAAACCGAGAAATTCCTCCTCGTCGCTGGATGAATCCAACTCTTCTCTTTTCCGTTTTGACCCGTTCGTTTGCTCGGACGCCGCCTGCTTAGACCCACTACCAACTTCATCAATGTCCATTGCCTTCACATTTTTATCTTGATTATCCTGAGAAGCCGCCGGTCGGAGCGATTCCCTGCTGGTATCGTCGTCCGAGGTCACAACAAGCGCAAGCTTTCCCGAACTATCGTCCGCCTGATCTGCAATCGCGTCCACTTCACTTGTTGCCGCCGTCGACACTTTACTTTCAGAATCCACTGGACTGTGATCCATACCGTCGGCTGATGAACTCATAATCGCTTGCAATCAATCAGGCAAAAAGAATTCGTTGCACCTTTTTTTCGGCTAGGAACTAGTAAAATTGCGACAGACGTCTTCACAAACCCCCGCCTTTGAGGTTAGGACACAGCAACTTGCGCCGGCCGTTACTTAAATGTAGCGGAAAATCGTCTTTTCAACACACAAATTGCTGCACAATGCACAATGCAAACGAGGTGAAATGCAACGAATCGAAAGGATTTGAGTGCACGGAAAACTATAAACAAAAACGACGCCTAGGCGCCACACACACGACCCGCCGTCTCTCCAATTTCTTCAAAAACAAACCAAGGAACGCGTTTGACAAATAAATATGTCTCCGCAAATGCAATCTCTCCAATTGCGCGTGATTGTGAATAGACTACGTGATGATTATGTAGCGCGGGTACTTTGAAAGTTGTTTGGTACGAGGTTAATTTCGTTTAGTTGTCTTCTACGACAAGGAAAGGCTACGACAATTCTTAAGGCCGACATACACTTGCGTCCAAAATCCAAATTTTCTCCAGGTGAATCCAAAATTTCTCTGTCCAATCCATAGATATATTTGGTCTACAACTTAATAATGAGACTTTTTTTGGAATTTTGGGCATTTGTTCATAGATTTATTCATATAACTAAATTATTCAAAATATTGGCCATCAGCAGCGATAACTTTCTCCCATCTTTCGGGAAGTCTACGAATTCCGTCGCGAAAAAAATCTTGGGGTTTCGAGGCTATCCATGAATCGAGCCAGTTCTTAGTATCCTCATATGAAGTGAAGTGCTGATCAGCCAACGCATGAGTCATCGAAGCGAACAAATAGTAATCGGATGGAGCAATGTCAGGGCTATACGGCGGGTGGGGTAGCACTTCCCATTTGGTTGTTTCCAGGTACGTTTTCACGACTTGCGCAACATGAGGGCGAGCATTGTCATGCTGAAGAATTATTTTGTCGTGCCTTTCAGCAAATTGTTGCCGTTTTTCACGCAATGCTCGACTCAAACGCATCAATTGCAGTCGATAGCGCTGCCCGTCAATGGTTTCATTCGGTTTTAGCAGCTCATAATAAAGAACACCGATCTGGTCCCACCAAATGCAGAGCATAAGCTTGGAACCATGAATATTTGGCTTCGCGGTCGATGTTGATTGGTGCCCGGGCGGTCCCCATGATTTCTTTCGCTTTGGGTTATCATAATGAATCCACTTTTCATCGCCGGTCACAATACGATGCAAAAAACCCTTCCGTCTTTGCCTTTGAAGCAGTTGTTCGCACATGCAAAAGCGCCTCTCAACATCTCTTGGCTTCAACTCGTACGGACCCAGTGGCCTTGCTTTTGGATCATTCCCAGTGATTTTAACCGCTTCGATATGGCTTGCTGAGTCACTTCCAACGAAATTGCCAACTCTTTTTGAGTTTGGCACGAATCTTCTTCGAGTAATTTCGTCAATTCTTCGTCTTCAAACTTTTTTGGCTGGCCAGGTCGCTCTTCGTCGGTAATGTCGAAATTATCATTTTTGAACCGATGAAACCACCGAAAACACTGTGCACGCGAAAAAGCATCGTCACCGTAAACTTCCACGAGCAATTTATGACTCTGAGCTGCAGTCTTCTTAGCAAAATAATGTCCAAGTAAAACTTCCCGCAAATGTTTTTTTCGTGAATTTTCGAAACTTTCCATGGTCCGGTAAAATACGTTGTCAACAATCAACACGAAATGTTTATACTGACATTGACAGCTTATGAATACAAACTTCAAATGGTATGTATGTCAAAGATGGACTACCATTGGTTTATCGGTGTTGCCATCTCTAAAAAAAGTCTCATTATTAAGTTGTAGACCAAATATATTGAAGTCAAATCCAAACATCGACGGGAGAATGTGTGTGTCGTGTCCACTTTATGTTTCACACCACAGGGGGATTATTATCAACGCCATCTATGTAGACAGGCCTGCACTCAGCTGGTTTTGACGCAATTATTTCCTTTGATGACGCCATCGTATTCACAATCCAGTGGTCGGCGACTGATGGCGACGAGTCCCCGGTATTTGTGCGTCCCGTGATTAGTTTTCGTTTTCCGCGTTGAGTGTTTCTTTGTCAGTAAAATTTCTTCTAGTGATCCGGGAAAACTAAGACGTGCGCGATGAAAGTGTGTCGTGCGGTCGAAAGATGTATTTTGTCAAGTGTGAACTGTTCCACGATGCTCTGCGACTGATCCCCGGGGCTGCGGCTTCGACCAAATTGGTTCAAGTGTCCAGAAAGTGTATTTTTAGAGGACTAAAATGCCGTCTGGCGCAATTCCAATTGTAAACACACGTCGTGCCGGGAACATCGTCGTGTGCAGTCACTGCCTTGGCATGGCCTTGGTGAAGGAAGTAATGACGTAACGATCAGCTGAGCGCAGGCCTGTTTATCTAGATGGCGTTGTTATTATTTGAGTTAATATATGCATATATGTAATGCTGTCAAGGTAAGAATCAAATCGGCCTCCGAACAAGTGGCAGGTGTGGATAAAAAAAAATGGTTTTTCCATAAAGGCCGGTTGACACGTTCAAATTACACTTTGGCAAAGTACGTTGACAACCTACTTTGAGGTTACTTTGATCGTGTGTTAGGCCGGCCGCATCTTGGACGTAGGCAGGGCAGCGCAGTGCGCACATGGCATTGTTGTTGTAAAATCAGATTTTGACAATTGTTACAACAATGCCATGTGCGCGCTGCGCTGCCCTGCCTACGTCCAAGATGCGGCCGGCCTAACGGACGGTTTGGTAGGCATCCGGAGATGCCTGTGGGAACGAAGCCTAAGGTTGCATGATGACCGTGAAGGTCGGGCCGTGCCATCTGGCGAGAAAAAGGCTCCTCAACGAGCTAAGCAGCGGCCTATGCTTGCTGTAGCCCAGTTCGGCAGACGTGGGCGGGGTTTTCGCTACTCGTTGCCCCTGTCCTTTACGTATTAACAAAAATTCCTGGGAGAAACAACACAAACAGGGGAGGTAAAAATGGGGAATAAAAAAAGTAGTCGATAAGTATGGAATGGTTGGCGGACGGATTAGACGCTCACATGGTCGAATCTGGGTCCGGATGTAATGGGACCCTCGGCCTCTGGTTTCGTACCACCAACAGATCACTACTCATCAGGTGCTGCTTCAATCTGCCGGTGGGAGCAGCACTACCAGACCATAATATGGTTCATTACACGTGTCAATAACCATTCAAAGTGCTTTGAAGTCTCTAGCGTCCCACCAAAGTAAAGTAGGATTGCGCTCAACTTTACTTCAAAAAATTCATTGCAAATCAATAAGTTCACAAAAATAGTTGTTGGAGCGGGAAATAGTGAGGTGTTGGTGGTTTTTATTCAATTTATGGTGGTCCGAATAATGTGTTTTGGTGTGAATTCCCTGGAAATGCCAAATCCATCGTTTTTTGCATGTCATGTCAACCGGTTATTATTGAATTAAAAAAACCATCTTCCCCTACATGAACACATATCCCTTCCTCCGCCACCCCAACATTTTGTTTGATTTTAGGAATTGAATAAAAAAGATTGTTCTATTTTCAAAATAAATATTTTATTTCCCAAAAACGGTGGTTCATACAAGCGGCCGAGGAGAAAAGTTTTGCAGAACATATTTTTTTGTGTACTTTTATTTTATGCCCCACTAGGAGTTAGGGGAAATTAGCAGTATTTATAATTAATTAATTAAAATAATTAAAGCATTAAAGTCACCAAATATAGTCTTAAACAACCTATCGAAGCACCCAAGTACGGGTTTGCAAAATGTTATTAAAAAATCTGCTTTGGGGGCTGAAGAGTAACCAAAAAATCCGCTTTCGGGACTGAAGAGGATATGGCGCCAAAAAACTAGACAGATAGATAATAATACAGCGGACTACTGACCTAGCGGGTGGGCACGACGTGCGACCATAGAAGTTTACTCCGCCGTAGTCCATTAAACTGTCAAAACACCGCCATCTTAACTCTCAGGCCGGAGTGTCAAAGCAATGACGTCATGACAAGCAGTGAACCATATGTAAACAAAGTGAAGAACGCGTGCAGTCGACATCTTGAAATTTGACGATTTTCGTGCGTAAAAGTGATTTTAGTGTCACGATTTTAAGTGCAGTTGAAAGTAGTGCTTGTCACTGATATTTGGAAGTGAAAAAAAACGCAAGGTGCCGCGAACTTCCGACCAAAATGAACTGCTCGAAAGTGCGCGAGACATGAGTGTGGTTATGAAAGTGCGACACGGAAAATTTAGAATTTTTCGTTAATTTTCCGCCAATTTGGCTAGTGTGAATGGTGCAGCACTACCATGGGATGAATCCTTGGGCCGGTGAGTTCAGCGGAAACTCCCGGAAGTGCTCCAAAAAGTGAATTCAAAGTGGTTGTCAAATGACAACATTACAAGTGATTTCCGGCCTTTTCATCGGAATTCATAGGGTAAGTATATGTTTTTTGTTGTGCTAAAATTTTAGTAGATTGATGCGCCCCAAAATACGGGTCTTGCACGCGTTGTTGACGAGCCAGGCGAAAGTTTCACTGCAGCTGACATGACTAGATGCCTGGCGGTGAAACTTTCGTCCGGTTCGCCAACATTGTCGTCAAAATCCGCATTTTGGGGCGCTTCAATCCACTAAAATTTTAGCACAACAAAAAATGTATACTTACCCTATGAATTCCGATGAAAAGGCCGGAAATCACTTGTAATGTTGTCATTTGACAACCACTTTGAATTCACTTTTTGGAGCACTTCCGGGAGTTTCCGCTGAGCTCACCGGCCCGAGGATTCGTCCCAGGGTAGTGCTGTACCATTCACACTTGCCGAATTGCCGAAAAATAAACGAAAAATGCGAAATTTCCCGTGTCGCACTTTCCTAACCTCGCACTTTTCAACACACTATTTTACTCGATATTTCCCGGCACTTCGCGTTTTTTTCACTTTCACACGGCACTGATAGCCACTTCTTTTAGTTACACTTAAAATTCCGGCACTAAACTCACTTTTACACACAATTATCGCGATATTTCACCGGGCGACCGCACGCGTTCACACTTCGTTGACTGCTTGTCATGTCGTTAGTGCTTTGACAATCAGCTGACACTCCGGCCTGAGAGTAAAGATGGCAGTGGTCAAAATATCATCCACTCTCCTAATGAAGGACAGCATATCTTTTGCAAGAATTAACCTAAAATATGCAAAGCTGATAGTAGCCTGTCCAAGGAATGTGTTTAGTTGTTTCCACGTCCTCCAGGCAGAGACGGCATTCAGTCCTGCTGGACAGACCCATTTTGTTTAAGTGATACCTGACCAGGTGATGCCCTATAAGTACTCCACTAGAAGTCTTAGATGAGTCCTACTCATTAGACTTGTACCCTTATATTTGAAGGGCATTATCAGCTCCTTCGATTGGCGCAGCCCTGGGAGGCTATTTCAGTACTGCTGACGTAATAATGCAGACCAGTCGCTGATTCGCAATTTGGCCGAAGACAGTCCCATACCACAGTAGGGCTCTGGTCCATGAAAACGATTGGATGATCCTTGTCTAGGAAGTTCATCCGCAGCCTCATTCCTCTCAATGCCCTGGTGGTCTGCCACTCAACACAAGAAAAAACAAGAATTTAAAAAAGATATTTCCAAAGAACTTTTATAGTGTAACAGCCGGCTAAGAAAAGATTTGCGACATGAACGTTGCTTGTTTCAAGCACTTTTCTTACAAACTTCCGCACCTTCTCAACTAGGCGGCTAATATAATCGTTCACAAAAGATATTTGTAAAAGAGCTTTTATAGTGTAATAGCCACCTAACAAAAGTTCGCGTAGTTGGTGATTTTTTATTAGTATTTCACAAATTAAAAAATTGTAGTCGATAGCTTAAGGTTTTATTATATTTCATTCCAATTTTCAGAATTCTTGTTAAAAATGCAGACGAGACAACGAAAAATTTGAGACGGAAGGTCTTTAGAGCCAACGCTGCCAACACAGGAAGAAATTCGATTTGTCATTCTCTATGGATTTCGACGGCATTTGTTGCCAATACAAATATTCGACGTATGCCAAATTGCATATCAAGTGGATGCACTTCTAGTAAGTGTTTCCAAGTGGTACAAGTGGTTCCAAGCAGGACATTTTTTTGTGGAAGATGAGTCTAGTGATGGTCGCCAAAAATCAGACACCAACGAGAGAAATTTTGTTCTCGTGAAGTCAAAAATTGATCCAAGACAAACATAACAATTGACTGGTGATAATTTAGGCTTGAATGCCAGGGATCCTTCACAAATCTGACATGACAACTTGGGATACACCAAGAAATCTGCCCGGTGGGTACCACCAATTTTGACTAACACCCAAAAAAGAAGCATGTGCGCATTTTGCCACATATTTTCTTAAAAAAAAATTATAAGGAGAGCTGTAGCACTTTCCATAAAATCGTCACAGGTGACGAATCTTGATTTTATAAGTACGACCCGGAAAACTAAACAGAAGTCTACGGTATGGAGCCCAGATTATGCTAATTTATCCATTCAAGCAAGGCAGGAAGCTGCTATCCCCTTGGAAACCGGTCAAGCGGTAACGTCTAAGTGGTATATAGAAGAGGAGATCTGCGGCGATACTTCCTACATCACGATAATGCTCCAGCTCATACTGCTCAAATAACAAGCAACACAACGATATTCCCCATATCTAGCGCCGAGTATTTGCTGGTTGTTTGGAAAAATTAAGGAAAATTTTAGGGGAAAAACGTTTTATAGCAATGAGGACATCAAATGTGAAAATTAAGAATATGGAGATTTAATTTTTTTTTTAACTCAATAGATAGACGCTCACTTCAATATTTGAGATAAAATTGATTTTGGAAATTATTGTTTATAAAAGTGATGCAATGTACATAAGTGGATAGGAAATGTGAGGAGAGGAAGACAGAAAAAAATCACTAGAGAATCACTACTCAGGAAAATACGCTGATAAGATCAAAGTGAAGAGAATACTATAACCGAGCAATGAGCTGTCTGCCTGATAAAGAAGCTCCTGGAATAATATCAAGTAAGAATCAAAAACTTTCCTAGTCGCAAAAATTCAAATGAATGTAGGTACGCAGATAACGTCCCTGTTAACTTGGCTAAGAGAACTGCAGAGGAAACGTTACTATAGCCCTTGCTCTTAATCAAACAGCAAATTAACAGAGCGGAAAAAATTGCTGGTAAAATCCCAAAAAAAAGAGGACGAATATCGCGGAGATACAAGTTAGGTGATCATATCATAGAATGAATAGACAACATCGAATATTGCAGAATTAATCATAAATCCGAGCTGGAACTTACTGAAAAGTGGCTTCATACATAGGAAGGCCATTCAATAAAACAGTTATCATATCATGTTACTCTGCAGAGGGCAAACAGCCAGACAGCAAAGTACCAACAACAATTTTATTCATTAATATAACGAAAAGGGCGAAGTTATAAAAACATAGTAACAATAATAATGATATTCACACTGAAAATTTGGAAAATTTCATTCGAATTAAATTACATAGTTGATTGCAATTTTTTTCATTCTTCATCAGTAACTTCTTCATCTTCTTCATCTTGCAAATCAAAATTCTCATTGTATCTACTGAAAGTAGCGAGCTGGCGTTTCGGTGACTTCTGAAATAGTGGAGAATGTTTCCATCGAATAGATCTTTGTAAATATAATTATTTCTGTGGCTTAACTTTCAACTTACCATTCCAAAGAGATGGCGCATAAACGGAAAGAAGAATGTCATTGTTGCCATCAGCAATATAATTTGAATCATCCACGTATAGGACTGATCCAAACCCAATGGTGCAAAGTCTGCAGCTCCTCCCTCTGGTCCAGCAATTGGTGTAGCTCCTTCTCCCTCTGGCCCAGCAATTGGTGTAGCGTCTCCTCCCGCTGGCGCAGCAGTTACTGCAGTGCCTTCAGCATCCGCAGCCGGTGGAGCTGCGCCCTCCTCTTGCTTTATAAACCCTCCATCAGATCGATGTGTTCCATTGCTTACACCATTCGCAAGAATATGCCGCATTTGACGCATTTTTAAATCTATAAATTTGCACAAAATAATGTAGGACTTTAAAAATATCTGACGTATGTACATGTTTGCATATGTATTCCGACTGATTTCTATTTTTTTCTCTAAAGTAAATATCAATTAAATTACCTTCAATAAATAACACGTTTTGTTTTTCAATGAAAATATTTATGGCCACTCAACAGTGAAAAAGTTTACTACCGTAGAAATGGTCGTGCGAATCGTCCGACTAATACACAATCAACAAAAATCATGAAAAATCAACTGAAAATCGCTTCGAAATTGTTATACGCCTACTTAGTGAAATATAGAGAAAATTTAAATTGCTAACTCGTAACAGAAAATTCCACTAAATTGAGTAGATAGATGCCGTGTACATTTATTGTATTGTACATAAAAGCGGTACTATTGTACCTCTCCCAATTGGAAATGTACCGAACAGAGAAATGTCAAAATCATAATAACGTCAGTTTGCCAACGACCGACACTTTTGACGGGAAAATTGATACAGGGCGTAGGTTGTGCGGTGTCGCATAGCCTGGTCGGTTCTCCGCCTGCTTTACGTAGTCTGTGCACAGAATAATTTATTTGGATAGAAGATGGTCTAGTTCTGTGGGAAACTGTGGCTGTTGCTGATACACGCGTAACTTGTCGTCTAAGATTATTGGACAAGGATTGGCCATGGCCCGGATCCTTATCATTGAACCATTCTACGGCGGAAGCCACAAACAACTTTTGGATACAATTCTTGAAGGTAAACAGATCTAAATGGAAGTCATTTTCACCTAACATTCAGATGATCGGCATGCAATTAGCAGAGAAATGCACTGAGTAAAGGACCTTTTTATCATCCCCGTCTACTGAAAAACCACAATCTATGGAGAGACAGTAAGATCTTATTGTCGCTTGTTGCACTAGCGACCCGTTGAAAACTTTCCGCCTCAGCTGAAGTTTATGATTCATTTGAAAGAGTTTGCTTAGAATATCAGGAAATATAACTTTTTTACAAGCCTGGCATTCCTAGCGATGCTGAAATGATGTCCAGACTACGTACTTCTTCTTTCTCCTGTACCCAAAAAAGGCTTGGTATCCTGGTGTAACACAGGGCCGGTCAAAGGCTCAGGTGGAACAGGCGGTCGCCTGGGGCGCCAAGAGGAACACAAAGAGGAAATCTTGTCAAATTAGAGCCGAATTTGATATTATTTCATTTAGTTATATGTAATTATTTTGCGATTTATGCGATCGAATTTGGACGCCATATTATGGATTACAACAGCAGTTAGATAGATAGATAGATATACAAATACGAGCTACTTTCCCAGCAGGAAGGCACTGCGACCATAAAGATCTATTGTGCCGTAGCTCATTAATCCAAAAGACCGTCCACCCTTCTAATAAAGGGCAGTAAGTCTTTAGCAGGAATCAACCTGAATTCTGCAGTGCTGATAGTAGCCTGCCCGAGGAGTGACATCCTAAAACGCGCGATGGCGGGACATTCGCACAAGATGTGCTTGGTCGTTTCCACGTCTTCCAGACAAAGACGGCATTCAGTCTCGCTTGACAGACCCATCTTGTTCAGGTGATATCTGACCAGGTGATGGCCAGATAAGTACCCCACTAGGAGTCTTAGGTGGGTTCTACTCATTTGAGTAGTACCCTTGTGACTGAAGGGCATTATCAGCTCCTTTGATTGACGAAGCCCTGGAAGGTTATTCCAGTACTGTTGACGCAATCGTGCAAACCAATCTTTGATCCGCAGTTTGGCCGAGGCCAGTCCAAAGCCACAGTAAGGCTCAGGTCCATGAAAACGACTGGATGATCCTTGTCTAGCAAGTTCATCCGCAGCCTCGTTCCCCTCAATGCCCTGGTGGCCTGGCACCCAACACATGAAGACTCGGTTCTTGGTTGCCAACAGTTGAAGGAGATTGTAACACTCCCTCACCAGTTTTGAAGAGACCTTAAATGAGGAGAGCGCTTTTATAGCTGCTTGGCTGTCTGAGTAGATAGCAATGTGAGCGCCGCGAAGTCCAGTTTCCAAGATTACCCTGGCGCAGACCTCAATGGCGTGGATCTCAGCTTGAAAAACGCTGGGCGAGACTCCCATTGCGATCGAAATCCTGGTGTTGGGTCCAAAGACACCTGCACCAACACCCTGTTCCGTTTTAGACCCATCGGTGAACCACTTGATACATCTAGGGTCTGGACAGGGTGTGCCATTTACCCATTCAGAGCGGTTAGGGATGAGGGCTGAATATTTTCTGCCGAAGCAAACCTCCGTGATCATGTAATCTGATCTCAAGCAGATCTGCTCATCAGGAATTTGATTCAGAATGCTCATGTGACCGCTTTCTTCACTACGCACGTCGGAAGTTAAACGAAGTCTGAGAGCATTTAGAGCTGCTGATTCTTGAATGAATATATGCAACGGAGTAAGTCCAATAATCGCCTATAGGGCTGGCGTAGTACAAGTGCGCATAGCTCCAGTGATGCCAAGGCAGGCAAGACGTTGAAGCTTATTGCACTTCAGTAAGACAGAAGATTGCTGAGTTTTCGGCCACCACACAAGCGCTGCGTAGGTCACCATAGGCCGCACCAGTATGGTGTATAACCACTCAATTATCTTTGGGGTGAGCCCCCATGTCCGTCCAAAGAAACTTCTGCAAGCCCACATTGTGCGTGTGGCTTTGCCAAGTACATTATCTATGTGAGTATTCCACGTGAGTTTCGAGTCTAGAGTTACTCCGAGACATTTAACTTCAGTGGAATAATCTAAGGTCGTGCCGCCTAACGAAATTGGATCCAATGTTATGTTTCGTTTACGTGTGAACGGCACAACGACAGTTTTCTGTGGGTTTACATGTAAGCCCACAGCCACACACCAGTGTAGAACTATGTCAAGGGCCGACCTCATCACCTCAATGATGGTGGATTCGAATTTGCCCCTGACTGATAATTAAATCATCCGCGTATCCGATAGTAAGATAACCGCGCTCATTAAGCATGGAAATCAGCTCGTCCACGACAAGGGACCACAAAAGGGGTGACAGAACGCCACCTTGTGGACAACCCTTTACGGCATTCACGCAAATGGATGTACTGCCTAGAGTTGAGTGAATATCCCGTCCCCGGAGCATGGCATCTATCCATGCAATGGTAGCGGGCGGGATGTCCCTGAGTTCCAGTGCTCTGGAAATGCACTCGTAGTCGGTATTATCGAAAGCCCCCTCAATGACAAGAAACGCGCACAGCGCGATTTCCTTTTCACTGAGGGACTTTTCGATTGTACTGACAAGGCTATGCAAGGCGGTTACTGTTGACTTACCCTTCGTGTACGCGAATTGCATACGATGTAGGGGGCTCGACAGTTCCATCTTGTGCCTGATATGCAAATCAAGCAACTTTTCCATGGTTTTAAGGAAGAAGGAAGTAAGGCTAATCGGTCTATAGGATTTGGGCATATGTTCCGGCTTATTGACCGCTTTGGGTATGAAGACCACATTAACTTTCCTCCAAGGTTGTGGTATGTACCCTAGGGTGTAACTTGCCCTAAAAAGTTCGATTAGCGGAGTTATTATGATCTCCAAGCTGTTTTGTAACAGAGCGGGGAAGATGCCGTCTACTCCGGGAGCTTTAAATGGCTCAAAGGATTCTATCGCCCATTTTACTTTGTCCATGTCAAAGATGACCCCCGATAAACTGCGAGCCCGGCTTACGGGAACCCGTTGGGGCCTCACATCAGCAGTTAAAGACATAAAAAACACCACTGCGCGAAACTCTTTTAAAAAAGCAGGATTTAAATGGGAAAACTCAGTTCAATCTGAGCATGAAGCATCAAATGGAAATGAGGAAGCTGATTTAACCAGTTACTTCGAGGTGCTGATTGTGAAAATAAATAAAAAACTGGCGCAACAGTCCAATTTGAACCATGGCCTCGAGATGAGTTAGCATCATCTCATTTTCTAGATTGTGACAGTATGTCTTGTGCAGAGGTGTGTGATCAGATCAGCAACACGCTCAACCGAGTTATTTACCCCATAAATGGGTACAGCTGAGTGGGCTCATAGTCCAACACGCAAACCCCCTTTTTTATCGAAAACTACCGCATTCAGTAGGAATCGAACCGGGGCCCAGTGCTTAGAAGGCGAACGTGCTAACCGTTGCGCCATCCGAACTACTGTGTGAAAATACAGACTACATTCCTATTGATGATAATGCTAAAGTGACGATAAAAGTCTTGATCTGAACGCAATGCTACAATGCAATGATGAGTCTCGTGACAAGAGAGCATGCCAAATGAAGAAAATGACGAAGGTCTTCAGAAAGTGACTTTCAAAGAAGCTCAGCAACTGAAACATTCTTTTTTGAACAATGATGATACAGTTGGACTGAATTTAGTAGCTTAAGTTCAGATACATATTGAGTCAGGACACAATAAAAACCTTAAGCAGACTATCCTGCCCTGCTCTTATTAGTAAAAGAAAGAAAACTCCAAGCTCTTTCTACTTTTTTTTTTACTTAGATGACTTGAAAGGCGTAAATGCTGGTAATCCACTTCGCTGCTTTATTGACAGCTTCGGATAGTTTGACGACTAGGCTCTCGCGGTTTTTGAACTTATGAGGTATCACAACACAACAACCCAGGGTGGTCTTTGTGTGCTGCGCTCTGCATGGCAGCCTATCTAGCTTAACCTACCGACTTTTGAATTCTAACATTTGAATGTACCTTTTTATTTATTGTATTTTTCATGTATTACTCAATTGCCCTAACCCCTTGTGGGGCATAGCGCGTCAACTGTTCTATGTGACCCAGTTGACGTTTTGTTGGCATAAAATAGTTTCGGAGAATGCAGTTGCCGGCATGCACCTCCTGCACATCTATGGCCACGAACGTCGCCGTGGACGGGATTCGAACCCGAAACGCCGGTAGTTAAACATAAGACTGAGACCTCGCGGGACCGCTTTTCTAGGTGGAAAAAGAGGGATTGTCCCGCGAAAACAGGACAGATAGGAGCGTTATGAAGCCAACTTTTTAAATGGCCTTGAAATGGTTTGAATGAAAAACAGTCACAAAGTAAAACTAACGCAAGGAGTTGAACACTACAGTAAACACTTGATCGTTGCTTATTCTCGAAGATATGATCTTTTTAGTGAACGGATATTCACCAATTTTAACAATTTTTTAATATGAATAATTGTTTTGTAAATATTTAAAAAAAAGTGATTTTTATTTATTTATTTCACTAAACAGTTTACTTATGACATTAAATAGCCATGTACCCAATAGATTCGAACAATTTTCTCCTTTCCAGGAATAAATCCTATCGACTACGAAGTCTTCAGTCTTCCAGCTAAAAAATGGCATTGGCGAGCTCGCACAAGTGCTTTATACTTCTCACAGACCATCCCCACGGAGCACCAGTATCAAATTCTATTCACCAGTTCAATCCTCAATTTGGCCGAACTTCTTGGCGTACGTCCGGATTTGACCAAGTGCAAAAAGATTGTTTACTTTCACGAAAATCAACTCATCTATCCGGTGCGCGACATCAAAGAGCGTGACTGCCAATATGGACTAAATCAAATCATGACTTGGTAAATATTGATTCATTAATAATTTTCCCAATACTCCGCTTAATATACGAGTACATGTTGGTATCTTTCAGTCTGTCGGCGGACGAGATCGTCTTCAATTCGAATTTCAATCGAACATCATTTCTCAACAATATCGTGCCATTCCTAAACATTCAATCCGACTTTAAACTGAAACATATCCGCGAAAAGATCGAACCAAAATGTGAAGTGCTCTACTTTCCGATTAAATTTCATCGTATGCCCAAACGTATTCACGACGACGACGAAGTTGATATGGAGACGCCATCCTCTCTGCATTTAATTTGGCCACATCGATGGGAACACGACAAAAATCCACAACTACTGACTGAAGTTTTACTAGAGTTAAATAAGAGACAATTAGATTTTAAGGCGACCATTTGCGGTGAAAATTTCCAAACCATACCCGAATGTTTTGAGGGAATCCGAGAAAAGTTGGGACCAAAATTAGTTAATTTCGGCTATTTGTCGCGCGAGGAATATTTTCGAGTTTTACTAACGGGTGATATTGTCATATCGACTGCGGGACATGAATTTTATGGAGTTTCGATGTGAGTAATGAAGACTTTGCAAACTAAACGCAGCTTCTTTGATTATATCTTGCATTTCAGGCTCGAAGCATCGTATTGTGGATGTATGCCAATTGCACCAAATAAACTTGTCTATCCGGAAATCTATCCAGCCGAGAATCTCTACAATACGTCCAATCAACTCATCAAAATGCTTTACAATTGGTGTCGCAATCCAACATTGTTTAGGAAACACCGTGATAAGTTTTTTGAGAATTTTTCTTTTGAAAAATTCTCGGCACAATGTCTCGTTCCGAAATATTTGGATAAATTAAAAGTACAGCCGTAAATTGTTATGGAAGGTTCTAGTGCAGGGCGAAAGAAATATTTTTGAAAAAAATATTTAGCCATGTACACGTTTATATATTTTTTTTCCTTTCTTTTTTAAGATAAAAATTTGCTTTATTGTGTATAAATATGTGTTACATCTTAGTAAAGTCATTGTTATGGTGCAATAGGCCAATTATTATTGAGTTTGCTATCATGCCAAGTTCACAAAACGAAACAGTTTTAAAACTGTTGCGTGGTTGACAGAGATCTGAAACGCTGTTTACCCATTGTTTGTCTTAAACTGTTTTATTTTCTGAACCCGGCATTTGGAAGGTTCGGCTTGAATAACTGGAATGAAATTAAAATCCGGAGAAACAAAGTAAAAATGTACAAAAACTCCAGTGAGTTGCCATCGGTTGAAATTCAATGAAAACAATTGAATATTGGAGTTGTTTTGTGTTCTGTGTCCGAAATCTGCATTTACTAATAAAACTGTATCGTTTTAGGAAAAATCGACCTTATCTTACTTCCTTTGTTTACAGGCGAGGAAAACATCGACGATAAAAAGAGATTATCCATCCATCCACTTCTTTACTAATTTTGATTAATATTATTTTTTCGTCGGAACTGTGCTGATGTCATCTGGGTATGCTACTACTACTACTCAATAACGCGTCAACTGTTCCATGTGGCCCAGTTGACGTTTCGTTGGCATACATTGGTTTCGGAGAATGCAGTTGCCAGCATGCATCTCCTAGGTCATCTGGGTATCTTAATATTTGAATATCTCATATAAGGAAAGTCGTTTCTCTTCTGACAAAGCCAAATTTTGCCTTCGACCAGGGATAATCTGGCTTTTGGTCGTCCGGGAATATCCAGCTTAAGACTGTCCAGGGTGTCTATCAGTCCAGCCGGGCACGCAGACGTTTCTGGTAAATATATGTGTTTTTCATTTTTTAAGTCTGACAAAAATGATAACTTAATACTTGAAGTACTGCTAAAAATTAACACACATTCATAAATTTTTATACAGTAGTTTCACTTTAATTTTGTCTTATTGCACCTAGCACGAACGCTGTGCGCGCACGAATGCCCATATGTATACGGTGGGAGCATGCGTGCGCGCACAATTTTATCCGCACGAACACGATCCATCGCTAGTGGATCCCCGTGCGCGCACGAATGCTCATATGTATACGAGGCTTTATGTTTTATGTATGTATAGGGAAAAATTGGGGCAAAAGACCTTTTCCATAGTCCTCCTCGTGGACGCCCCTGGTAACGGTAGTGGATCAAACCGCCGACGGCCAAGTCTTAGCGATAAGACAGTTTGGAAAAAGGCAGATAGCTGTAGCCTGAATGGCTGACCAGGTTAGGTTAAAGAGCCAGCTGCGCACAAGCACAGCACACATAGGCCACCACTGGGTCCGTTGGGATACCTCATAGGCGCAAAGACGCCATGTGAGCCTAGTCGTCAAACCACGAGTGGCTGACCAAGCGTCTCAGGTTTAGTAGGATCTAATGATTTGTGTAGTTGGACCTGCAACATAGTTGTAGGAACTCCAGTACGCTTATTAAACCATCTGAAGCAGCTAGCTCCGAGGACATCCCCTGAATGTTGTTAAGCGATGTGCTGACAACTCGTCCTTGTAAAACCCACTCCACGTCAAGAAACGACTAACGGATTATTCTTTCGGATCCTGGAATGTACGCTCCCTGAACAAACCGGGCCCCGAGAACGCCCTCCTTCAACAGGTCGAAAAGTACAAACTGAGCATTACTACAGTCCGGGAAACAAATTGACTTGGCAGCGAAATCAGTTACAAGAAATCGCACACATCGCACAAGTGGCAAACCATCGGGCCACAAGGAGTTTGGACTAGCATTTAAGTGAACAATCACCTCAAGCCGCACATTATTGACTTCAAACCCATAAATTAACGGCTGTGTGCGATTCGCATTAAGACTCGATTCTTCAATCTCTGGCTCATCAGTGTGCACGCCCCCACTGGTGTTAAAGAAGACGCAGTAAAAGACGGGTTCTACGCCCGCCTTGAGACTTTCTTTGACTCACTTCCAACAAACGACGTCAAACTACTGGTGGGAGACTTTAACGCGAAAGTCGGAAATGAAAGTTGGCACCGGGGGACCACTGGAGGCTACAGTCTTCATAAAAAATGTAACGACAACGGCCAGCGACTTACCGACTTCGCCTGCAGCAGGAATCTGGTCGTAAGCTCTACATGTTTCCCGCATCGACGCATTCACAAGCAGACCTGGAAATCTCCAGATGCACATATCGCCAACCAAATTGATCACGTCCTAATTTGCAAGAGATGGGCGTCTAGTGTGGTAGATGTCCGCTCCTATCGAAGAGCAAACTGCGACTCAGATCATCACTTGGTGAAGACGACCTACAGATGTAGAATTTCTCCAGTGCACGAATCGAGAATCAGCCCTTCCAAAATATTTGCGGTCGATAAACTTCTGAGCGATGCTACGGCGGTGGCGTATACTGCCGCCATTGAGGAAAGACTATCGCCTATGCTACACAACATCAGCAACACAGGCGTCTATAGGTTCTGGGAAGAACTCAAGGGTACCATCAAAGAGGTCGCAAAGAAGGTTGTAGCATATAAAGCCCAGCGAGCGCGAAATGACTGGTTCGACCAACCATACAACCCAGGTCTAGCCTCTTTAAGGACAAGTATGGAAACATCATCAGCGACGCTGATTGCATTATCAAAGGATGGGCCTCTTATTTTGAAGAGCTTTTGAATCTACCAGCTAACATCCCCATACAAGAAGCTCTTGAGGATATTGTTATCTAGGCCCACCCATACAACCCCCAACAGTAAAGGAAGTTGATCTCGCGTTGCGGTCACTAAAACGAAATAAAGCGCCGGGCGCTGACGAGATTCCAGCTGAACTGTTAAAATTCGGTGAAACAGGTCTAGTTAAAGTCATTCACCAGTTACTTCTGCGAGTATGGGAGGACGAGGTGATCCCAGGCGATTGGCGCAGAAACATCATCTGTCCAATTCACAAAAAGGGAGATAAACTGCGGTGTGAGAATTACAGGGGCATATCACTAGTTTGTACGTCCTATAACATTTTGACGAAAATTCTGGAAAAAAGAGAAAGAATAAAACCGTACGCAGAACGAATCATTGGCGAATATCAAAGCGGTTTCAGACCTGGTCGCTCCACAACCGATCAGCTCTTTACGGTCAAACTGATACTCCAGAAGTGCTGGGAGTACAACGTAGACGTATACCAAATCTTTGTCGACTTCAAGCAGGCATACGACAGTATCGATCGTGGTGTACTGTACAACATCATGCTGCAAGTGGTCGTGCTCAGTGGCCGTGATCGTTCGGTCAACGATACTAATCTAGAACTCGGAGATCAAATCTCGGCGCGGTCAAAACCTGCCTGTGAGTACTAATAGAACTCTCACAGTGCTCCGAGCTTGTCAGTATAAAGACGGCGCGGATAGGAGGTGCATGCTAGCAACTGCACTTCCGAAAAGTAGATATGCTATTGAAATGTCAACAAGGCATATACTCGTAAATGCTAGAGCTGTTGACGCGATGACGAAAGATGACGATGACCAACTCCGTCGCACGGTCAGGATCCATGATAGACTTAATGATCTATTTGAAACACGCACTGGTCTGAAGCAGGGCGATGGACTGGCGCCGACGCTCTTCAACCTAGCACAAAAATGAGCCATTCGGGCTATGAAAATGGACAACAGCAATACGCTACTCATCAAGTCGACATAATTAACAGCGTACGCCGACGACATCAACATCATGTCCCGAAGATTGGCCGACGCAGAAGAACTTCTGCATACGCTCGATACCGCTGCAAAAGAAGTTGGACTACGAATCAACGAGGGTAAAACTAAAATAATGATGCAATTGAAGACAAGGACACCTGCACAACCGAGCATCAACATAGAGTTCGTGAACAACTTCATATACCTGGGTTGCAGCTTGTCAAGGGACGCCAACGAAACTGACGAAATCAAGCGACGGATACAGTTAGCTAATAAGACTTTTTCAGTTCTCCCCATAACGACATCGAAGCATGTGCACAGAAACACGAAGCTCCGCGTGTACAAAACCATTATACGACCAGTGCTATGCTACGGCTGCGAAACATGGACCCTAAAACATGCTAGACACATTTCAACGCAAGGTTCTCCGGCGAATTTTCGGGGCCGTTTGCGATTGGGATGGATGGCGCATCCGGTACAACCATGAGTTGTATGAACTAAACGATGAGCTGGAAGATTTGAAAATCGTCAAACTACAACGACTTCAATGGGAATGGACGAATGAACGATGATCACATGCCAAAGAGAGTAATAAACGGACAACGAGTCGACGGAGGGAGGACGACCGAGAACTCGGTATGTGCGGACGCCGCGCAACTACTGGGCTTCGAAGATTGGAGGACGCGATCACGTGACCGAGATAATTGGAGGACAACGATTCAGGCGGCCAAGGCCCGACGTCGGGCTGTCGCGCCACGATGATGGTGATAGGGAAAAATCTTAGGTGTGGAAAATTTTGCCACCTCACCTTAAAAAGGCAATAACATAAAATGTTAATAACTTTCGATCGGATGAATGTAGGTGGCAGAAATTCTACTTAAGACAATGGTTCTTTTTGCTGTTACCTTAATGCATAATTGCCAACGAATAGAACCTGTCCGAGGGATCCTTCATTAAGACACGTTTGTACAAGAGAAAAAAATGTTGGAGTGTAGAAAAAACTCTCGAGACTTGTAAACATTGCGTAGAGCTCTACGCTATATCTACAAGAGTGTTTTGTGTAGAGATTTCTCTACCGTGTGAACACCTTTCGTGAAATAAAATAGTTCATCCTCTAAATCTGCTCTGCAACATACATCATCATCGTGGCTCATCGTGGGGGCTTGGCAGCTCTTGGCCGCTGAAAAACGGGTCGTTCCAGTGCGACGAACCGGCTGCCGCAAAAACGATGCAAGGAGAATTGGTATGACGCACCAACTTATCGACAAACTCATCAACTGAAAATTTCAATTTAAATTGGAATTGTTTGTGACACTTGGTTTCATTCTGCACACCAACTTAGTATGCGTCTGTAGCTTAGCTCGGTAACGCACCGGGCATTTTTTGCTACTCGAAACACGGTCTCTGCGGTTCGCGCCCCGCAACGGGACCAACTATTTTTTATTCTCAAATTCCCTCTGAATTCATTTCTCCGAGTAAAGTAAAATTGCCAGGGAACAAATATCTCCACTTCTCACCCTCTCTCCACCCCTCTAGTGAGTTAATATAAGTGCTTCATACCATCTAGACCTCCACGGTCGAGTTTTCAAGTAAAATCACGCCTTCACGGCTTATACAAACAGAATTCTCACACTTTCGTGGTCGTCTTGCACATGGATAGCTGCAAAGATGCAAGACCTGATGAGTGCTACTATCCATACGAAACCACTAAGCTCGGAGAAATGAATTCAGAGGGAATTTGAGAATAAAAAATAGTTGGTCCGGTTGCGGGGCGCGAACCGCAGAGACCGTGTTTCGAGTAGCAAAAAAATGCCCGGTGCGTTACCGAGCTAAGCTACAGACGCATACTAAGTTGGTGTGCAGAATGAAACCAAGTGTCACAAACAATTCCAATTTAAATTGAAAATGATTCGCACTTGTACATTTGCAAGAACATTAATACATAAAGTGAAAATTTCAAATTTAACCATCGGTGGTGGAAAGTACAAGTTTTATAAAACATATTCATGTTAACAACAACTGTTATTCAAGTGCAAAATTTAATAATAACATAATTGAAAAGGCAATAACATCTAATAAAATTAATCCATCATCTTTACATCTAGCTCTCTTCCGAGCCACCGTATCAGTCAACCGTCAATCAGAAGTGTATCAAACTTTGTGAGCACTTTTCATTCTCGCATAGCATAACATCACCGTAAATAACATGCTCGCGACTAAATGTTAAATTCTTAATCAAATTGAATCGCATAATGATTGCCTTTTCTCGAAACTCGCCTGAATAGGCCAGCCGACCGCAAATACACACTGGCGCTTCTAGAAGTACGTCCACGAGATCACGGGGAACAATGGCTGGCGTAATTGGAAGACTGTAAATTGTAAAATATTCACAAAAATTAGAAAATTCTTGTAGAGTGGTCGGTGAATGATTATACACTACTGACTTTTTGAAAACTACGATGCGACCGGCCAATTCCCAAAGAGATGGTATTCTTTTCGTTGTTCTCTTTGGCACTGCGGAGCTCTCGTGACTTATTGTAAAATTATTGCCCCACGTATTTAGATTATCAAGTGGCATATGGTTGAGTGGTTCCGGTAGGGATTCCAATCGGTTCTCGGATAAACTTAAATGTCTAGAAAGCAAGCGGTTGTAATGTTGTATTTTATTGTATGTACGAGTATATGTTCGTAATAAACTGCTTCACAGAAAAAAGTGACGCAACCACCATACTTCCTGCTGAACAAAACAAGGACGGCAAGATTGCAGTTTTTGTTACCAGTGTAGGAAGGGTGAAAAGGAACCAACATTTTGAAAAATAAATTTGCAATATAACGGTAAATTTATTTTAATTTTCACACAAGGCCAAAAATGTGACTTACTGTCGATCAAAAATCCGTCTTTAAGGGTGTGTGTTTTGTAAATGTTTGCTATTGTTTAACTAGACAAGGACCACCCGTAAAGTATTAGGCTAATTTTCTCCGGATTGAACCTATGTAGGATTATAAGCTTTATAACGGAATGCCGTTACCGTTCAGTGCTTGACCTAGACGTCGAATTTTGGATGAGATTTTTTAATCCTTACAGACGGACTTTTGATCGACAGTAACAAGTCGATTCGTAATTTCTTCCAAAATGTTTGGTCCTCTACACCCCTCTAACACTAGTAGCAAAAACTACATTCTTGTCTGCCTTGTTCTCCTCAGCAGAAAAAATAGCGGATGTGTCACTTTTTTGTGTGGAGCGGTGTACTTTATATTTACCTTAATGAACGTAGTCTTCTTATTGCAAATGGTAGTCTTTTAATTAAATTGTTATCTAATTTTATTGTGTGGATTTTCCGTAATTTTACCAGTCTGTACGGGAAGGCGGTGAGCTGAAAATGTACAATTGTTTTCATATTATGATTTTGTCGGAATTTTGGCATTAAATTATTCAATTTTAATTCTGTTAATTATCTAAGATAGATAAGAGAGGGGCGGTGGGCCCGGAAAGTTGATGAATGTGTGTGTGTCATAAAGCTTGGTTCTCCATGTTTTCTTCAGTGTCCAGGTGTAGAAACGCAGCTGCCTCAAAGGGATTATCCCATAGCGCAGTAGGTGTTAGGCGCGTGGGAGCTGCAGGACAGCTAAAGATGTGCTCAACATCGTGTGGAGTGAGGCCACAGGCTGGACAGGAGTTCTGTATTTCGTTATCAATGCGGGATAGGTACGTGTTCAGACGTGATCACCAGCCAGAACGAAGTTGGGCGAGTGTAGTCCTGGTTGCTCTAGGAAGTCGCAGTTCGTCTGAAGATATAGTAGGTGGTTGAGCATTTAGTACCCTGTTTTATGTCATTTCCGCGATTGAGGATAGCACTTCTTCACTATGCAGTGTTGTGATGGTCGATCTGCAGCTAGCGCGTTATCGAAGGAAACTCTTTTAAGCCTTTGGGTCTCCCGCTCGCGGTTTCCCATATTACGTCTTACATGACGTGGCGGTGGGCTTCTATCCATAAGGTTAGAGTTAGGATGGTCACTCCGATAACTTCCAATCAGATACTGCTTCGTTAGAAGTGTGTTGTGGCTTTTTAGGAGCATCATTCTGGTTTCTTCGTGAAGATGGTCCTGCGACGACATCAGTAGGCAGCCTGTGACAGTTCTGAGAACTGCATTTTGGCAGGACTGGACGTTCCTCCACTGAGTGTCACATAAGTTTTCCGACCAGATGGGAGCCGCATAATTGGCCACAGATCTCCCGATAGACTTGTAAGTCGTTAGTAGGGTCTCGTCGTCTTTCCCCCAGGAACTGCCAGCTAGAGCTTTGAGGACTTATCTCCTGCAAATGAGAACGTGATCAATTTGGTTGGCGGTATGTGCGTCTGGAGATTTCCAGGTCTACTTGTGAATACGTTGATGCGGGAAACACGTAGAGCTTACGACTAGATTCCTACTGCAGGCGAGGCGAAGTCGATAAGTCGCTGGCCGTTTTCGTTACATTCTTCATGAAGACTGTGGCCTCCAGTGGTCCCCCGGTGCCAACTTTCATTTCCGACTTTCGCGTTAAAGTCTCCCAACAGCATTTTGACATCGTTTGTTGGAAGTGAGTCGAAGAGAGTCTCAAGGCGAGTGTAGAACTCGTCCTTTACTGCGTCTTCTTTAACTTCAGTGGGTGCGTGCACATTGATGAGCCATAGATTGAAGAATCGATTCTTAATGCGAATCGCACACAGCCGTTCATTTATGGGTTTGAAGTCAGTAATGTGCGGTTTGAGGTGATTGTTCACTATAAATGCTACTCCACACTGCTTGCGGCCCGATAGTTTGCCACTTGTAAAAATTGTGTGGGATGTCTTGACATTGATCTCGGTGCCAAGCCAATTTGTTTCCTGGACTGCAGTAATGCTCAGTTTATACTTTTCGACCTGTTGACGGAGGGCCTTCTCGGCCCCCGGTTTGTTCAGAGAGCGTACATTCCAGGATCCGAAAGAATAATCCGTTAGTCGTTTGCGTGATCGTCGTTGTTGATCCGTCCAATCCGAGGCTTTTGTTCCAGGTTTCTTGACGTGGAGTGGTTTTTACAAGGACGAATTGTCAGCACATCGCTTAATCCCATTCAGGGGATGGCCTCGGAGATAGCTGCTTCAGATGGTTTAATAAACATGCTGGAGCCCACACAACTATGTAGCAGGTCCAACTACGCAAGTCATTCCATCCTACTAAACCTGAGACGCTTAGGTGTTGGTCAGCCATTTAGGCTACAGCTATCTGCCTTTTCCCAAACTGCCTTATCGCTAAGACTTGGCCGTCAGCGGTTTGATACACTGCCGTTACCAGGGGGCGCCCACGTGGAGGACTATGGAAAAGGTCTTTTGCCCCTCGATTGTCGTCTGATGCTGCAGCCAGCCATGCTCTTTTCTTTCAACAATTCGATGCCATGAGGCGTCAGATATCCAAGGCTTATTCCGGCAAACCGGGTTTGTGCCAAGGATGGTATTTGTAATGAACCATATTCTGGTCTGGTAGTGCTGCTTGCGCCGGCAGATCTATGGCAGCGCCTGATGAGTAAGGATCTGTCGTTGGTACGGAACCAGAGGCCGAGGGTCCAATTACGCCTGGACCCCGATACGAGCGCGAAGAGATTCGCCGCCCTCCGCCAACCATTCCATCCTTATCGCTTCATTTTTTATCATTCCCCATTTTTGCCTCCCGTGTTTGTGTTGTCTTCCCCAGATCTATGAATATTTATTAATACGTAAAGGACAGGGACAACGAGTGGCAAAAACCCCACCCACGTCTCCCGAACTGAGCTACAGCAAGCATAGGATGCTGCTTAACTCGTTGAGGAGCCTTTTTCTTCGCCGGTCATTTTTCTACCTTAAGCTCCGTCCCCGCGGGCATCTTCGGGTGCCTGCCTATCGTCCATTACATATCTGCGCTGTCAATGTGTAGAACAGCTGAATTTTTTGTTGAGCGGTGTGTGGATCTTTCGTCGCTAGGACGGCACACGGCTGCAATACGCAATCGAACATTAGCCATTACAAGATAATGGTCTCTTCCCATCCCAATATCGGCGCCCTTCTTATTTCGTACTTCCAGGAGGCAACTCTGGCCAACTCGAAACCGGGATGCCACTACATGATCCATCAACTTACTGGATCGGATCATCCTCCGTTTAAGTCCAAGACACCGAAGGACCCCGGATCTAGTGCTGTTTTGAAACTATGTACATAAAGAAAAACGCTCACCTGATTATTGCCCAAATCTAAGCATTGCAGCGAGCTAAGAATTTCTCTGCCAGCAAGAAAGTCCCATCGATCCGGATCGCGGCACATGCCCAGCTGATTGCCCGACAACTTCAACTCAACCAGCCGTAACTGCCCAAGGTCCTTTGGCAGCTTTTGAACTTTATTTTCCGAAAAGTCGAGAACACGCAAATTACTTAGCGTACATATTGACAGCGGAAGCTTCTCCCGCCCGATTCCTATAATCTGGAAGAAAAAAAAAACATTTGTCCATCAACCTCGCCCCCACAAAAATCCACATTCATTCTACCCCTAGAGCTTTTAGATTCCGCGGGAATCCTTTCAGCGGATATTCCGATCGTTTTTGAATAATTATCCTATCGCTGGGAATGCTCTTCGCCGAAACGGGAGTCACAGCTAGTGAACCAATACCAATTTTACTCATTTCTCGTTTATTCTCCAGACCCAGCTTGAGGGCGTTCAGAAAGCACTTGAGCTGAATTGGGTCGGACGTAATCAAAATGTTGTGTTCGGGCACTTTGAACGATATCGTCGCCTTGCCATCCTTCACGAAGTTCGTGAATACCCTCTCCAAGTTGTCTTTGACCTTGTAGCGAACGCCCGTCTTATTTTTAGTTGTGAAATGGATGATGAAAAGCTCAGAATTATCCTTTCCAGGCGGATGAAATCCCAGAGCCAAAGTCGACTTGGCCGACGAACTTTTCAAATGGGGACTCTGTCGATTCACCAGAATCGTATTGCAAAGAAGTTTCATGTTGCGGACAAGATAGTGAATCTATTGGCGTAATTTGATTCACATTGGAGGAATTTGAACGGGTGAAATCTTGGTTTAAAGATGCGTTTAGTAGCCGACCGACACTTTATCGCGCAAAACTTTGACGTGGGAATAGCAACAATTTGTAAACAAACGAAATTCAAAGAAATTTTTACGTGTTGAATGTTGGCACGATTGGGAGATTTATTTTCACCAACACATGTACAACAGTAGGCGGCGTAAAAGAGGGACAGCGTGGTGATTTGGTGAGAAAAATTTATGATTCCATAATATTTACACAATTCCCAGATTACTTCATCTGCAGCGTAATCTGGGTGTGGTGAGTTTATAATTGTATATATATGACAGTTGCAGATGAAGTCAGCCGGCGCAGATTAAGTAATCTGAGGATAGTGTAAACGTAATATAATATAAGGCTGCGCGCAAGTTGGCTCACGTTCGCGTGTCGCGTTCACGTGTTTTTTGTCAAACGACCAAAGACGCGAATCTGTCAATATGACAAATGCTCGGCTATTGTCGCATCAACAAATTGAGTTCATTATTGTGCTTTAAAATGGATAATTAGGTGAGAATAGAGTGGCAAAACAAACGACTGGGGAGCAGTAGGATGTGCATAAACACACATTTCATACTAAATTATTGGCTGTAACACACAATAATGAACTTAATTTGGTGATACGACAACAGTCGAGCATTTGCCAATTTGACAGATTCACATCTTTGGTTGCAAACTATAGACTCAAATCGTTTGACATAAGACACGTGAACGCGACACGCGAACGTGTCCCAACGTGCGCGCAGCCTAAGACATGCCACATACACGGCCGAACATTATCCAATCCGTCGCCCGATCGATCGGCCAATGGATCGCCTGAAAATGTCAGTTGATCAAAAATTATACGGAACTGTCAAAAAAATCGTCAACGATAAGCGCATACACAGGCCGGTATTGATATCGGGTGACGGATCGGCCGATCGATCGGTGTGTGTATGGCACGGTTAATTTGACATTTTGCAATCGCTGCTGCTGTACTTTGCGTTCATTCTGGTTCGGGCATAAGTTCACAGAAAAACGTTGTTGGAGCGGGAAATAGTGAGGTGTTGGTGGTTTTTATTCAATTTATGGTGGCCTGAATAATGTGTTTTGGTGTGAATTCCCTAGAAATACTAAATCCAGCGTGTTTTGCAAGTGGCAAAGTGGTAATTCACAATGGTGGATACTCTTTCCAAATCATACTTTGGCAAAGTGTACTTTCAACATGTCAACCGACCTTTATTATTGAAAATTTACCACGCCCAGTCCACACAGCCATACAATTCGAAAGTTATTTCAAACTTCACGAAACGCCAATTGCGCGCACATAACCTCGCGGTGTTGTTTTGCATTTTGTTGAATTTGCAAATTTCCTTAATTTTGCGGATTTTTCCAGAAAGTACGATTCGTTTTTGGTCTGAGACAAAATAAACCATATCAACCGTCATGGACGTGCTGGAATATTCGGATATAACGGCTGAAATTAAGGGACTTCTGGTAAGAATTTAAGTTTTCAAACCCTCGCCGCACGACTCATGTCGCCTTCTCTTTGCAGACACCCGGCCGTTTAAAGATGACCGATCAAGGCATTGTCTTCAAGAACAATAAAACCGGGAAAGTGGATCAGATAAACGCTTCCGATATAGAACTGGCCAATTTACAACGTTTCGTGGGCACCTGGGGCGTACGAATTTTCACCAAAGGCGGTACCCTGCATCGTTTCTGCGGCTTCAAGGATCACGAGAATGAGAAAATCGCCAACTTCTTTAAGACCAACTATAAAAAGGACATGCTTGAGAAGGAGTTGTGTGTGAAGGGATGCAACTGGGGCACGGTCAAGTTCAACGGCTCGGTACTGAGCTTTGATGTTGATACGAAGACCACCTTCGAGATTCCCCTGAATCATGTGTCGCAATGCATGACCGGCAAAAATGAAGTGACGCTAGAATTCCATCAGAACGATGATGCTCCTGTGGGCCTGATGGAAATGCGGTTCCATATTCCGTCCACCGAAGCGAGCGACACCGATCCCGTGGACAATTTCCACTCGAACGTTATGAACAAGGCGTCGGTGATTTCGGTATCGGGCGATGCAATTGCAATCTTTCGCGAAATTCAGTGTCTCACGCCGCGTGGTCGCTACGATGTTAAGATATTCCAAACGTTCTTTCAATTGCACGGCAAAACGTTCGATTACAAGATCCCGATGTCAACTGTGTTGCGACTGTTTCTGTTGCCGCACAAGGACAATCGGCAAATGTTTTTTGTACTGTCGTTGGATCCGCCTATTAAGCAGGGTCAAACGCGATATCATTATTTGGTGTTTTTGTTTGGCAATGAGGAAGATATGAGCATTGAATTGCCGTTCACGAAGGAGGAACTGAAGGAGAAGTACGAGAACAAGCTGGAGAAGGAGCTGTCCGGGCCGGTGTATGAAGTGCTCGGAAAGATTATGAAGGTTCTGGTGAATCGTAAGCTGACTGGACCGGGAACTTTTGTTGGGTAAGAAATATTGAGAATAGTATCATCAACAACGGGAGCAACCTGTTTTGGTCTTATGTTTCTAATATGCGGTCTTTTTCGTCCCACCCGTTATCCCTTTTCTATTTTACCGCAAGGGCAAATGGAGAAATCGGGGAGTTTTTGTATTTTTCAAGTTTTTTTCCTTCGCCATTCCTAATCAGAAACTCGTTCTTCGGCCATGGTAGGATTCCTAACAATTTTATGAAAAAAAAAAACTCAGCTGCACTTGGAGGCCGGTAGCTCAGTGCGTTGAAGTGTCCAGTACCGTGGCTGTGTTGTGGGGCATAAAAATAACCCGATCCTAACCTCGCCTTTAACTATCGTCCTTCTTGTCTTCATTCATATTTTTCTAAAATATTTTACTTGCCAGGATCGTCGTCTGTAGAAATAAATCTTGGGTCACAAATTTGGTGTTTTCGACGTTGCCGAAATTTTCGCTGTGTCCATGTCAGCAACTGTCAAAGTGTGACACACATATACATCTTCCTTTGGGCATTGAAGGGGTTGTGGCAGCTCTTCGTTTGCGAAACTAACCCGGGCTATCTGAGAATTAAGGAGTTAAACCTTGATATTTACAAACAGCTAACCACAGGAGAAGAAAATGGAACTCTCACTTGCACTTAACAACAGGCGTTAATAAGCTTTAGTCAGAGGTTAGGACCCTTACAAACACACACATAAAGGCCGACATCGAAGCACGTCAAAATCAATAGAACAGTGGAAATGAGATTTTTTTTCTATTGACTTCAAAGGTCATGTTGCAATCCAATTCGGCAACACCACGGTTAACGATCCGACAAAATACGCCAACCACTTTAAACAGTTTATCAAACACCCGCCACCTGATAGACTTAAACGTATCATCACTAGGAGTATCCGCAACCCTTCAGTTGATCAGGCACTTCAATTCAGCTCAGAAGAAGTTGCCACAGCCATAAAAAGAGCGAAGACTTCGAAAGCCCTAGGACCAGACGATATTTCGATGGTCATGTTCAAACATCTCAACAACAACGCCCCAGCAATTAAATACATTACGACCACGATCAACCTCGTTGTTTATCATTCCTGAGTTTTGGAAGAAAGGAAGGGTGATCCCTATTCTAAAACCAGGAAAGAAACCAACGTTAGGCGAATCATGGCGTCCCATCACACTTTTATGCCCTGTAATCAGCACTCTTCAAGCGTTACTCCATCCTATAATTGCGACTCACATTCAACTAGCCGATCATCAACATGGCTTTTCCGAAGAATGCAAAACATCAAGGATACTCAATGAACCACGTCCATGTCAACGAACTATCCGACTTGGCGTTAGTTTTGTGAAAGGCCTTTGACACTGTCAGCCACTCGTTTCTTCTGTAAAAAAGTGGATCATCAACTATCTTGCCGGCAAACAGTCCTACACAGACTTTAGAACTGGGGAATCTAAACTAAGAAGAATTAAGCAGGGTGTCCCCCAGTGGGGAGTCTTATTTTCCACTCTGCTTTACTTGTACATGTCTGGACTCCCTACATCACCTGATGGACTCCAAATCATCAGTTACGCTGATTACTGTTCCATTTTGGCAACCCCTAACGACATCACCCGATATATTGACGAACTTAACACCTTCGTAAATAAAAAAGCTCTAGCTGGCAGTTCCTGGGGAAAGGACAAAGAGACTACTAGCGACATACAAATCAATCGGAAGATCTGTGGCCAACTATGCGGCAACTTTCTAGTCAGAAAACGTATGCGACACACAGTGGAAAAAAAATACAAACCTGTCAGAACGTTGCTCTTAGCACTGTCACAGACTGCCTCCTGATGTCGTCGCAGGATCATCTTCACCACGAGACCAGAATGATGCTTTTAAGGAGGAATTCCTATGCTGTGTTTTGAGCCTACGGCTAGAGCCGCATCCGCATGTCAAATTGTATGGAATTTAAAGGATTGCGAGAGTAGCCGTACAGCGTGGTTTGTTTACGACACGGTAATTTTTCAAACTGTAAACTCGTAATTTAATTGATACATGAGCATAATGGGTAATTCGTCGTTTTTATTAGCGTGGCTACTTATTGTGTAATGAATTACATACAATTTGACATGCGGATCTAGCCGTACGGCTCAAAACGCAGCATAGAAATTTCTCCTTTAAGAAACCACAACACTCTTCTCACAAAGCAGTACCTAGTTGGCTGTTATCGAAGCGACCATCTCAACTCCAACCTAATGTACCACCGCCGCATCACGTTAGACGCCACATCACGTTAGACGTCACATCACGTTAGACGCCACATCACGTTAGACGTCACATCACGTTAGACGTCACATCACGTTAGACGTCACATCACGTTCGACGCCACATCACGTTAGACGCCACATCACGTTAGACGCCACATCACGTTAGACGCAACATCACGTTAGACGCAACATGAGGGACCGTGAGAGGGAAGTCGAAAGGTTGAAAAAAGTTCCCTTTGATAACGCCAGCTACAAGTCCGCCATCACAACACTGCAAACGGGGAGGTGCTTTCTTCGATAGCGGAACTTAAACCTAATACAGTACTCAACGCCCAACCGCCTGCCATATCTTCAGACGAAACCTGACTACCAAGAGCAACTAGAAACACGTTGGTTCAACTCAGCTCTGGTTGGTGCTCTCGTCTGAACTCGCATCTGTCCCGTATCGACAGCAACATTCAGAATTCCAGCTTGTGGTCTTACTCCGCATGGTGTTGAGCACATTTTCAACTGTCAAGCGGCTCCCACACGATTAACACCTATTGCGTTATGGAAAAACCCCGTGTAGGTAGTTGCTTTTCTCCATCTGGACAAAGAGGAGAACAACACGGACATTCAGACTTTGTGACACACAGTTATCGATTATCGAACGCGTTGCTACTACAACAATATGTCCATATAACCGACACATACTTTTTTCTAAAGCGTTTGGCACGGTTACTCAAAAAGTTCTTTTGATAAGTGAATTGCTCTAAAATTTTCCTTTCTTGATTGTCACTGGCCTGTCTCTTACCTTCTTGATCGGACATTTCAAAACACGTTTTGTCCGTCCTTCTGATCATCCTCCGATTTGCCGCAAGTAGGGCCTGTGTACTCATTTGCCCTAACCCCTAGTGGGACATAGCGCGTCAACCAGGGCCGGTCAAAGGCTAAGACGAAATAGGCGATCGCCTGGGGGCGCCAAAGGAAAGCCCAATCTGACAATGTAGAATTTTGAAATATAATTCCATTTAGAGCCCGCGCACACGGCAAACTTTTTAGTTTGCAGAGAAACTAAATAGTTTAGTCAAAAAAAGATACAAAGTATCTACACTGCATGCAGATACATCGGAACATGGATATGTCTATGACTACCGACTGCGTGGAACCTGTTGTGTTGAAGATATCGACGTATATATAGTTATACTGGATGAAATCATTCAAAAAAACACGTCCCACGCTTTCGGTAGGCATAACACATATCCATGTACCGATGTATCTGGTGGCAGTGTAGATACTCGTCATAAATTCTGCTTTGCTTTGTCCTGTCCGCTCGGGCTCCTTTCTCTCGTGGGATCGTTTCGTTTTCGTTTGCATCGCGTGTGTGCAATATTCACCTCCTCTCGTGCACCCTGTTCCATCTACCCGTTCGGTACAGTTTGAAGACTGCAGCCTATCGACATTTCTCTGAGTAAGTTTCTGCTAATCGGAATCACGCTTCCCACCACCTTTTCCCAATCGGACGTGTATTGTGTTTGTGTATCTATAGCAAAATCGCTCCCACACTATCCGCCTCATCCCGCCCCTTTTATCAACAGTCCGGGTCCGGCACACACAATCTGTTTCTCAAGTAACGCGTGCGACTCTATGCGATTGTGTCCGGCAAACAGAAAGGGAAACTAACAAAAGTAAACAAAACATTCCAACACACGCACAAAGAGAATGCACAAGAAAAATTTTGGAATTTTTGCAGAAGGGGGGGCATTTGATCTTCTGCAGACCTCTGAATATACATCATGTCACGATGAGCTGCCCGGAACTATAACATCCTGCGACGAATATTTCTCTATTTCGGGGCTTGGGAGATTTTAACTCGCGCAGTACGAATCCGCCATTTTGTTTTATGATATGTTTATTGCACGTGTGGTGGGGGCCCACATCGTGGGCCAGTCAGACCTCAAATCGCCGCCATTGCAAATGAACAACCACAGTTGCTGGATCACCCAATTTGGATAGAATGAACTTCATCCGCGATGGCTCTTCGGGGGGCGGGAACTATGTAATGTACACACTCTCAAATTGCGTCTGCGCATGTCCAAATGTTAGTCGAACTGACTACTTGCTACTTTTTCTGTTACCCTATTCATTCAGATATGTAGTACAACGCGCGCTATTTTATTTGTTTGGATTCCAGCCATTTTGAACAGTTTGGAATTTTTGCGGAAGGGGGGCATTTGATCTTCTGCAGACCTCTGAATGTACATCATAACATATAACATCCTGCGACGAATATTTCTTTATTTCGGGACTTGAGAGATTCTAACTCGCCTAGTATAAATCCGCCATTTTGTTCTATATGTTTATTGCACGTGTGGTGGGGGCCCACATTGTGGACCAGTCAGACCTCAAATCGCCGCCATTGCAAATGCACAAACGCAGTCGCTGGATCACCCGATTTGGCTCGAATGAACTTCATCCGCTCTCGCTCATCTTCGGGGGGCGGGAACTATGTACACTCTCTCAAATTACGTCTGCGCATGTCCAAATGTTAGTCAAACTGACTACTTGCTACTTTTTCTGGGACCCTAGTGATTCAGATAGTACAACGCGCGCTATTTTATTAAATGAATGAATGGGAATTGGCGGAAATTGAAGGTCATTGGAGAGCAGACGACTTCTTGCGACGTGTTCTGGGGGCCTAGTAAAGTTAGGTGGAACGAAGCGTACTCTATATTTTTGAGCATTTTGAATGTATGGTATGGTGTGTATGCAGGAGTTTTGATTATGGCGTCGCGTTGACTGAGAGCGTGGGACAGAGCACAGAGAGCGCCTGTTCACCCGTACACTATGTTATTTCTTGCCGTCCACAACGTCAACCTTTATCGCTATCAAATCAACATCCCAACATGTACACACAGGATCCCC
The DNA here is from genome assembly GCA_964017055.1 of Chloromyia formosa. NCBI lineage: Eukaryota > Metazoa > Arthropoda > Insecta > Diptera > Stratiomyidae > Chloromyia > Chloromyia formosa. Next base: position 41,845,470 of record OZ024815.1, read on the forward strand.
GAAAGCGCGCCGCCCGCGCGGATCTACAAGCAACAGCCATGCACAATGACCACTTCACTCAAACCATATGCATAACCAGAAAAGAAAAATTTTCAATGGGCTTGTTTCCTCTTCTGACCCCCGAGTAGAAAAACAGACATTTCGTGTGACGGACAGATTTTTAGGATGACCCCCAGCTATAAGACATATCCATGTGAAAATAGAACGGTGGTTTATGAGACCGCGCACTCAGCGATAACTAAATATTATTTTTGTGGTAGCGATGCTTCAAATATTGCAGTTCTTCTTGCATCGAGGGGGTTTGGCAGCTCTTGGCCATTGAAAAAGGGGTTGTTCCGACACGAAGAACCGGCTGCCGCAGGAACGCGATAACTAACTAGTTTAGTCTACTGTGTGCGCGGTATCATAAACTGCTGTGTGTTCTATTTTTTTACTAAACTATTTAGTTTTTCTGCGAACTAAAAAGTTTGTCGTGTCCGCGGGCTCTTAGTTATAAATATTTCGCGATTAATCCGATCAAAAGTGATTCTCACAGTTTAATTTAAGCGCGTCAACAATTCAATTGCGAATCTTGGGATTCATTCTCCGAGATTGAGATTGATTTAAGCGCGACACACACGTCGAACCAAATGGTTAGCGAAACGAAATTGAAATGAGAATTTTTTTTCCGCGTGTTCTATGAAGCGTCGTGATCACCGTTTGGTTCAATGTCTGTTCCGACCATTATCGATCATAATTAGTGCCAAGCAAACTGCCGGGACAAAAGTGGCGCTCTCACAACCACTTTCCTCCAAGCGGCGTCGATATTAGTATGAAGCGTAATCGCTTAGAAAAAGTGGCAGCACTGATACCAAATACTCGTACATGAAAAATACCTGTAAACAGTATTTGAAGCGTTGCATCAATCTAGTTTATATGAAAAACTGTTTTGAAAAAAAGTGAAGCGAGGCGCCAAAATATCCTTGCCTGTGCCTTAAACTAGACTTTGACCGGCCCTGGCGGCAACTATTGCGTGTGCCTTAGCTGATGTTTCGTCGGCGTAAACCTGTTCGAACGATGCACGTTCCCAGCATGCACCTTCTGCTCCCATTAAGCCGCCTACCTGCGACAAGTCAGGCGATGTTATGTCTTATTATTATGCCCCGCACCACAGGGGGAAGGCAACACAAACATTCATGGTCACGAACGCCGTGGATGTGACTTGAACCAGTAACGATCGTAGTTAGAAAGCAGATAGAGGAATGGAATGGAATGGTGGCCCAGTTGTAGCAAACTACAATGCCGCATGTCTTGTTATAGAAGGACCCATGTGTGTAATAACAGCTATTGAAGCGGTTATTGAATTTACCCCGCTGCATATTAGTATACCTTTTTATGTTGACGTTTCGGTAGCATATAAATTTTGGATGGTGCAGTTGCTAACATACACTTCCGAACTGTATAGCCGTGTTTTACTGACAAACTTGAAACGCTGTGGGAGTTCAGATAGTACCCACAGGCAGTTTTTTTTTTATTTTATTAACGCGCCGGGAAATGTACATCTGATCTCTAGCCTCAAGAGTGGTAGAATGTCGACCGAGATCTCACGACTACCGAGCGCGTTTAATACAAAATGTTTTCCACTCGGGAATTCGCGCGTAGATTGTCTGGTTTACACAACATAAATGGATCAATCTACCGAAATCAAACTACAAACATCGTAGACCTCAGAATATTTTTTACATTATCTCTTCACTTACAGACATTCACAAACGCCTGCCATTGGCTGTTCATACAAAGCCGCTGCAGGCTACTTGTATCCGCTCGAGCGAGGCTTCATCTACGTTCATAAACCCTCGATACACATTCGCTTCGAAGAAATCGCTGCCGTAAATTTTGCACGTAGTGGTGGATCCACAAGAAGTTTCGATTTTGAAATCGAATTGAAATCGAGCACAGTGCACACATTTAGCAGTATCGAGAAAGAGGAATACAAGAAACTTTATGATTTCATTATTTCCAAGAAGTTGCATGTGAAGAATCGCGGCAAAAACGATAAAGCTACATACGAAGAGGACTTTGGCGATTCGGACAACGAAAACGAGCCCGATGCCTACTTGGCCCGTGTTAAGGCCGAAGCCGAAGAACGTGAGTCTGATTTGGATGATGATGAAGGATCCGAAGAAGAGTCAACCGATGAAGATTTCAATCCGAATGCACAGGCTGAGTCGGATGTGGCTGAAGAATATGATAGTAACGTGGAAACAGATTCATCGGACGACAGTGGTTCGGGATCGGATGAGGAGGCGAAGAAAAAGAAGAAGGAGATGAAAGAGAAGAAAAAGGAAAAGAAGATGAAGGATAAGGAGAAGAAAGAAAAGGTAGATTTTATTTTCAACTGACTCTCATCGAATTGACTACTTAACATTTTTTCCTGTCCGCAGACACCGCGAAAATCGAAGAAGAAGAAGGAAAAGGACTCCAATAGACCGAAACGCGCACCCACCGCCTTCATGCTTTGGCTCAACGAAACCCGTGAATCGATCAAGAAAGAAAATCCAAATCTGAAAATCACCGAAGTTGCCAAGAGAGGCGGCGAACTTTGGAAAGAACTTAAAGACAAATCCGAGTGGGAGAAGAAGGCGGCCAAAGAAAAAGAGAAATATCAGGAAGCCATGAAAGCGTACAAGGAGAGTGGAGGCGGTAAAAAAGGTGGTAGCGACAATGAAGGTGGTGGGTCGACATCGCCCAAGAAACGCAAGAATGAATCGCCCGCAAAGAAATCAACTTCAATGGCTGGTGCCGGCTATAAAAGCAAAGAATACATCTCAGATGATGAGAGCTCGTCATCGGAATCCGGTGGCGAAAAGAAGAAAGCAAAGAAGGTTCGAATGAATGGTGCTTGTAAAATATTTGTTTTTTTTTTTCTAATGTGGTGTCTTTTTTAACAGGACTCGAATTCGGAGAAGAAAGCAGCAACGAAGAAAGCAGCCACGAAGAAAGATAAGGATAAAAAGTCAGATGCCGAGAGCGAAGAGGAGGAGGAGGAAGAAGAAGATGATGAGGCTGAGTCGAGTAAAGGAGAAGAAAGCGGCGACGATTAGATTTACAAATTTATACAGAATCGATTTTTTAGTATTCGTTGGCGCTTACATCTCATTCCCAATTGATTTTAAGAATGCTCCTTATTTTTACCCTGAACCTGTTAAGTTATATATGCTATGAAAATATGAACAAAAAATTACATGGACAAATTTGTGTTTGGTTTGCAATGGCTTAACGGAGGTGAACTATGAAATAACCTGACAACAGCGATGTCAAATACTACGATTATCGTATTTTTCACGATTTTCAACTTCAAATACGATTTTACGATTTTTCTCGAGGCCTGGAACAAATTTTGATTTTGAAAAATCGAGAATACGTTTTTTACGATTTTTTAGCTCAATAAAAAAATCTATTTCCATATGTATTTCAAATATATACATTCACTGAATCCACTTTCAAATGGTTCCAATTCTAACCGTAGTCACACAGTCTTGAATATACAGTCATTTCCACAAGAGCGTATACTTTGTAACTTTTTAATGCACCATTTCTCAAAGAGTGGTGGGGGACTTTTAGTTACCTGCATTTTTCCTCTTTTTCGCATTGTATAAATTTGGTCATTCTAAGTTCAAGTAGGAGAGTGATAAGACGTCAAGTGAAATGAGTGCAATTTACAAAAAACGATTCGAAGCTGTGTTTTTAGTAAGTCATCCGAAAGGACCAAAAATGACACCTGCATCGGCCGGAAAGTACCTGAAAGTTTCGACACAGTTTGTGAATAAGTGGATAAAGCGTTTTAAAGATACTGGAAATGTAGACGATCTACCTGGTAGGGGTAAAACCCGAAGCACTTCAAAAACCCAGGATAAGGCCATCATTGATATTTTTGATATTTTGATATTTTGATGATCATTTTGTACAAGAAAGGATTATTGAAGTCTGCTAGGATGCTATATGGCAACGACAACACCGATTGGTTTCTACAAGAAGATAACGATCCGAAACATAGAAGTACTTGATTGGCCTTCGCAATCGCCGGATGCCAATCCCATTGAAAATGTTTGGGGATTAATGAAGCAGAAGCTTCAAGGAAAGCAAATAAAAGGAGAAGCACATTTAAGGCGAACGCTACAAAAAATTTGGAAGAACTTATCGACAGACTACGCGGAAAAATTGGCCGAAAGTTGTCACCGAAGATGCCATGCCAGTCAATAATCAATAGTGACGGCGATTGGACCATGTATTAAATATAATTGCGAAAATGTATTTTGTATTTACTTTCAATAAAAAATAAAATTTCTTACTTGTAACATTTTGTTTTTATTTTGTGAGGTATACGGTCTTGTGGAAATGACTGTATTTCGTCACAATTGCTTTGTTCAAGAAACGACATTGCCGTTTCTTCCCAAATTTAGTTGAAATCGATGAATGCCAGGATATTTAGGATTTCGAGAAATTATAAATTTGCATTTCATATCAAAAGTACCTACATCCGAGGCAGCTTGTTCGGTGAGCAACCGATCACTGAAAAGCTCGAAGATTGTCGTATGGATTGGTATTGCCACGTTCTAAGGCGTCCGCCTGAGAACCCTGTCATGAAGCCACTATCAACGAATGTTCCATTTGCTGGATCCAAACGCCGAGGCAGACGGAAACACACATGGATCGATCAGATGAAAAAGCAACAACAACGCGTTAATCTTGGCGATGATACGATCCAAGACCGTGCTGCCTGCAGAAGAAAGCTGAGATTATACCGCCAGAATGGGCGAAGTGCCAACACCACAGGCAGAGCAACGCGAAGCCCCAGAGTGGTTTGAAAGGGCAAGGAAGAAGAAGATAAATTTGCATTTCACAAAAAATGTTTTATAGAAATAGAACAGTTTTGAGAGACGATTTCACATTATAGACGTGCAGATTAGTCATGGTTGCCAATTCACGAATCTACTCTTTTTAACCTACTCCGTACACCGGACTAAGTCGACCTCCGCAATCGAAAAATGATCCGATCGAAAAATGATCAGGTCGGAGCATGAAAACGAACCCGGATCATATAGTTCCTTTGAGTTCATGTCGGAGTTGGAGCAGTTGAAAAATGAACAGGGAGTAAGTTTAATAGTCCCGTCTGTCGGTATCGGAGCATGATCAGATCAGATCGTTTTAATCTGAGGAGAATAGAAAAGTAGACGAGAGAACTGAACTATTGATTAGATTAAATGATGTGACATACGATGGCGCTACGCTATATTCTGGTGTAGAATGAAGCGGAGTAAATTTTCAATTGGATTTTATTGATGTTGGGTAGAGTGAACCTTTTCGTCTTTTATTGTGTTGTGGGTGGTCGTGGCCGATGATGGATTGGATAAAAGGATGGTATTGAATTGGGTGCACATACATTCGTACTTATATGAATTGTTCAACCTAGAATAGGTGTTGCGTTGCTTTGCAATGCAAATGATAGAAGATAAGATGATTGGAGCCGGGATTGGGAATTAAGTTAGGTACTACTATAATTAATAAATGCAAGAGATGGGAACGACTCAAATGTCGGCACATAAGATGTTAAGACCGATTTTAGATTTCCTTCGAATACCTGATTTCGATTTGAAACCGAAATTGTACATAGACCAAAAAAAAAAATGCTGGTTCCAGATATGTTAGGACGAAACGGATGCAGGTACATATAGAAGGAGTCAAACGAGCGACCTAGGGCTATATGCGGAGGGTCGCAACCCCCAAGGGGTGGCGCTAGCCCAGCTCGTTTCAAACCGAAATTGTTTATGCACAGTTTGGACGATACTGCGGGTTATGAATCAACAGTCACTGGTGTGGGGTTCCTCTCACTACGCTCGCTCCGCGATTAAGGAATCGCAACCCTCAGTATCGTTCAAACAGTAGTTAAGAGAATGGCTCTTATTTACAATACAATTACTACTCAGACTTCGACGAACCTAGTTCACCCACTCTTCTGTTCTTTCACTCGATCTGCAACTCCATGACGGACGACAAATTCGTTCCATATACGGAGTAGGTCTGCGAACCTAGTTTCTTAAACCTACTCCGTTGTCCGACTCGGAATAGGTCGACCTGATCCGCAAGAGGAGCAGGTCATGCCATGACTAGTGCAAATTGTTTCATCGCATTTCCTCTGATTTGTAAATTCCTTTTTTGAAATGTTAACTTTACCGAATTCGCCAGCAACTGTAGAAAAAATATTTTATATACATATCTTAATACAGGTATATAAAAACGTTTGTGCATATGTTGCTGTTTTTATAACTCACGAACCAATGAAGCTATCCAACTCATATTCACACCATATGTTCGTTTGGTCCTCCGATGTGCATAACTTGTTTTTGTACTCGGTAGGTGGCACTGGAATGGAGTTATTTACAAAATTCTTATTTATGGTCCAATTTGGCTCAAATTCACAACATATATTAATTAAATAATAATAAAGTTGTTGGCAAATTTGGACCTGGTAGGTGGCGCTGGAGTTGAGATATTCATGAAAATGTGTGTTTTATAGCCCCCATATAATCGGATCGCCACAAAATATCTGACGTTCTCCGCTGCACATACACTGTACGATTTTCTTGCGATGCGATAACGAATGACAATTCAAAAAATAGGTTATGATTCACTCCCAATCCAACCTGCATTAATTTTTGTTAACTATTTGAATTTGTGTGGCATTTTCGCATGCTACATATTTGATATTTCCATTGCAGAGCCATTTAAAATCATCAGAATCCCCCAAATTCATAGTTGGGCGATTTGAAAATTTGACATTCACTTGCGATAAACAAATCACATACACCATCCAACCGATCATCAGACCGACGCGACGGATTGCAGTAAAATCGCATCAAAAATCGGCAGATAAAATTTGATCGTCAGATCGGTGAAATCGTCAACGATAGTCACATACACTGTGCAATCGAACTGACGATCAAAATATCGGCAGATCGATCTGACGACGGATTGGATCGTGGGGGCTATAAGACACGTAAACGCGACACGCGAACGTGAGCCAACGTGCGCTCAGCCTAAAGGCCACCACATATGAACGCGCACAACCACGACCGAACTTCCGAACCATCAATTTAATAGGACGTGAAACAAAATTCACACTATTTCCACCGTTCTATGAAATTGGTGGTTCGATGGAAGTTCGGTCGTGGTTCTGCGCTATCATATATGGCGACCTTAAGGTCGCCACCCATTGACGAGCACAACCACGACCAAACTTCCATCGAAACATCAAATATCATAGGACGTGTGGGAAAAAAATCCCCCTACTTCCACCGTTCTATGATATTTGATGGTTCGATGGAAGTTTGGTCGTGGTTGTGCTCGTCAATGGGTGGCGACCTTTAAAGATCGACATACACGACAAGCATTTTGTCCGCGAGCATGCATCGAATCATGTCAAAGTTAATAGAAAAAGACACCTGGGGCAGTGAAGCCAGAGGAACTGATTTTTGATATGGGCTAATTCGGGATCATTTATGAGTTTATGTAAAATTAAAATTACGTTTACACTATCCCCAGATTACTTCATCTGCGCCGGCTGATTTAATCTGAAACTGTCAAATACATACAATTTTAAACTCACCACACCCAGATTAAGCAGCAGATGAAGTAATCTGGAGATAGTGTAAACGTAATATAAGATATGGGTGGGATACTTAACTGCAGTTGTTAGTACCAGCTGCAGCTGCAGAATTTTGTATTTCGATATTTGCGGCGATATTTTCAGATGGTGAAACTTTTTAACTGTTCATTGTTTTTACAATATGAATTTATCTCCAGTTTCATTTTAAGTTTCATCAACTAAATGCCTTTTGTGTAGGTAAATCTTTGCTTATTATACTTTTTGCTGTTGTATAAGCCTGGCATCCCGCAAAAAACGCATTGTCGTCCAAGAAGAGGAACGCGTACATTTAAATGGAACGCTTTACACTTATGCGTTATAGCCGCCATACATTATCCGATCCGTCGTCGGATCGATCGGCCGATGGATCGCCACAAAATATCTGCCGATCTCCACTGCACACACACTGAACGATTTTCGTGCGATGCGATAACGAATGACAATTCAAAAAATAGGTTATGATTCACTCCCAATCCAACCTACATTAATTTTTGTTAACTATTTGGATGTGTGTGGTATTTTTGTATACCTCATATTTGATATTTCAATTGCAGTGCCATTTAAATGATTAGAATCCTTGAAATTTCATAATTTAATAATTTGGTAATTTGACATTCACTTGCGATAATCACATACACTATCCAATCGATCGTCACCGATGGATCGCACGAAAATCGCACTAAAATACCGGCAGATCAAAATTGATCGGATGATCGGTGCGATTTCCACATACACAGGCCGATCCGTCGGCCGATATCGATTTCGGGCGACGGATCGGCCGATCGATCGGTGTGTGTATGGCACGTTTTACGACAATGCTGCAGTTTACAGGAATCGTTTTGCAGCAGCAAGTCCAACGACAGCGGGAAGACTTCTCCCATAAAAAACGCAGTGAGAAGATGAAAGAACGGTGCTATGAAATGCATTACACCTTCAGTTTTTGGTTCAACGATAAACTATTTTAGAAACGCATGCACCCAGTGACGAAATTCATGCAGTGCAACCATTGGGGACTGGCTGAAATTGTATCGGCCTCCCGACTTCTACCTACTATATTGCCACAAAAATAAAACCATCAATATCCTCACTGGGATATATTTATTTCTTTCACAAGCTTTTCCCGCAGAAAAACGCAATGTGTAATTATAGGGTTCTCTTCTCGTACGACAATGCGTTTTTTTGCGGGATTACTCTTCCTGCAGAAAAACGCAAAGTGTAATGCCAGGCTTACTGTAACCTTTCGACTGTACTGTGGATTTTCCTGAAACTGCACCGGAAGCTATTCCTCACTAATTTTCATCAATTAGACAAGTTTCGCTCAACTAGCTTTTTCCGTTATAAATTAACTGTGTTCCCAAAATTTTGCGGTTATATATTGTAGCTGTAATTCTGGAACTGACTCATTGATTTTGCTGAAATTAAATAGGAACCCAGTGTTGACGATTGCCCACAAATTAGAAAAGTTTCACTCAACTAGCTTTTTGCGTTATAGTTATTTCGCTTAAAAAAATTTGCCGTTATATGGCTGTAACTTTTGAACCGTTTGATGCATTTTTCTGAAATTAGGTAAAAGCCGAGTTCTCCTTAACAATTACCAACTGGATAGGTTTCGCCAAGCTAGCTTCTTCCGTTATGTAAAATAGTTATTTTGTTTATAAAATTATGCCGTTATATAGTTGTAACTTTTTAACCGCTTGATGGATTTTTACTGAAACTCAATAATAGGCTAGTCCTTATTGACGTCTACTTACTGGGCAAGTCTGGTTTAGCTAGCCTCTTCCGTTATGAAGTTATTAGGCTCAGATACTTTTGCCGTTATATAGCTGTAACTTTTTAACCGCTTTATCGATAGTGCTGGGTTTCAATAGCAGCCGGTTCCTCACTGACATCTATCAACTGACAAAGTTTCACCTCGCTTACGACTTCCGTTCGACTGTTATCGTGTCCACAACATTTTGCGAACAATCTAATGATGCCAATCGATTCCTGGGGTCATGAAACGTAAAGAAAACCAGCTCCGGGGTCGAAACACGTTATTGAAGGAGGGTCGAATAACTGATTTTTTCTTCAAAAATCAGTTAAAAATCCTCTCATTTCCACTGTTCTGTTGATTTTGACGTGGTTCGATGCATGCTCGTGACGAAAATGCTTGTCGCACAGAGATTACTATATATAGAAGGAGCACCAGCATATATTGTACACTAAATTCTGGTACGTAATTCCACCATACGAGTATATGATTTAGTAAAAAGTTAACAGAGAGACATACACCCTCCACTCCGCAACACCCGCTCAGGCATTTCCGCGGCGGCCTACTCCAAAGTGTAAAGTAATCGTTTTCGCGTGAAAATTTCTCTTAATGATGTGGAGACTCTTTCCTTCGAATGAAATCGGTTAGTACTGAGAAAAAATGTTTTCGTGCAAACGCATCTTTTGACAGTTTTTGTATGAGACTCCGCACGAAAAACTGATCTTAGTATCTAGCTTAAGGCTGGTACTAACCTCTTCTCGGGAAAATGTTCCATGAAAAAGTGACAGTGTAGACGACACGTGAACTTCCCTTCTACTCCAAGACCAGTTTTCAGGCGAAATAAAGAGCAAAGTAATTGGTTTTTTTTTCGTGAAAATTGCTGAAATATATTAATACTGAGAGAGCGGGAATTTTTCGTGCGAAAAACAGATATTAATACATACTTAGCTTTAACTTACTTTACAGAATTAAATGATTTCGAAAATATTTTTGAAGCTTTCCAATTTTTACAAATGCTTCATTCTGCCGCGATTCTGCTAATAAATATTATATACTCGTCTAAACAATAATAGACTTACGAAAAAGAAACTTCATTCATAAAAGGAGGGAAATTTGTGGATAAATGAATATGACTGTACTCTCAGACTTGAAGAATCAACAGTCATGCCTAAATTCTTCGTAAATCTCATATTGGCGCCAAAAACCCTGAAAATCAAATGCCTGCCATCGTAGACCATCACAGTGTCATACAATTCCATCAATTACACCCCGGTCACAAATGTACGTGCATGTGACCTACTGACAGGATTTTCACCGAAAATATCCTAAATCGGGATATACAAGTAAACTCGGTATAGATATACAGTAGTGATATACTCATATAAAAAGGTCTACCTAGGGATAACAAGCGTCTCTATACAAACGATACAATTCCTCGACGAATTGCATAGGAAAGGAACCCACATGCCCATGGCATGCACTTTCGTAGTCCTAATACCTTTCTCGAACAACAACCGAGTTTTGGTTTGTTCAGGCAAAAAACAATCTATCTCGTCGTGCAGGAGACGAGACCATTCTCACAGGCCATAGGAAAATGTTCCGAAAATATTTTTCCCTCCCTTTTGTATCAGCTTGTGGTGCACGCACTATGCCCAGTACAAAATGAAACCGAAAGTGATTTACAAAGGGGATAACCGACACCGAATCGTTTTGCCTCGCTTTTGAGTTACACACAAACCAAATGGGACGGTAGAAACTGTACCAAGAGCAATATCCTTCGCACGAGTGCGTACTGTGTTGTATGTGACTATGGAAAAAGACCCGCCGCTGCTTTATACCGAATGTCACTTCGAGGTGAGGCTTTCAATGCGGAAGGATATGTATTCGTGTTGTAGGCTTGCTTCGAGTAAAGTTCGTTCCAAAACGATGCAAGGGCGAATATGGATCACAGCATTCAAATTTACATTGAAGGGTTCTATAGAGGGCATATGGTTTCATCTTTTATGATTTTCATTAAAAAAAAAAAGTTTTATTTGGCAGCAACAATAAATTTCGTTTTAAACTGACAATAATGTTTAGTAGCGATTATATCAGGAAGAAAAAATATTTTTTTTTTTTTACTTTCAATGTCATGTTCGTTAAAGTTTACTTCCGATCGAATTCAACTTTGATTCAAGAAAAAGTCGGGCTCGCTTACTTTATATTCCTTTCTATTACTTACTTTATTAAAGTCGCCACACATGATCGCGCAGAACTGCGACCGAACTTCCATCGAACCATCAAATATCATAGAACGGTGAAAATTATGAGATTTTTTTTTTATTGAGTTTGACGTGGTTCCATGCATGTTCGCGACCAAAATGGTTGTCGTGTGTGGCGGTCTTTAGGCATACGGTCAAGCAGCTATCTACTCCAGGTGTATGGTGATTTCAGAGTGCATGTCAGGCACTCTCTGATACTATTTTAAAAATCGATAGAGGCTTATATTACGTTTACACTATAGCCAGATCGTTTCATCGGCGCGGCTTAATATTACGTTTACACTATCCCCAGATTACTTCATCTGCTGCTTAATCTGGGTGTGGTGAGTTTAAAATTGTATGCATTTGACAGTTCCAGATTAAATCAGCCGGCGCAGATGAAGTAATCTGGGGATAGTGTAAACGTAATATAATCTGGATGTGGTAAGTTTAAAATTGTATGTATTTGACAGTTGTAGATTAAATCGGCTGGCGTAGATGAAATAATCGGAGTATAGTGTAAACTTAATATTAGTCACAAAGCTTTAATTCAAATTTGCATCCCCTGAAAAATTTTCTAACGGTACTTATTATCTTCAAGTTTTGTATACAAACTGTTTAGTTTAAACTAATATTACGTTTACACTACACCCAAATTTTTTCATCTGCACCGGCTGATTTAATCTGCAACTGTTAAATACATACAACTTTGAACTCAACATACCCAGATTAAGCCGCAGATGAAGTAATCTGGCTATAGTGCAAACGTATTGTAAGAGCCGCCATACACTATGCAATCCATCGTCCGATCGATCGGCCGATGGAGCGCCGCAAAATATCTGCCGATCTCCAATGCACACACACTGTACGATTTTCGTGCAATGCGATAACGAATGACAATTCAAACTAGATCGAAGCTTCGTATATACCCTAGGCTTCTACAGACCTTGTGGTGATACCACAAATACCAATTGACAGCAACCATATGCATTAAAAATGAGTTTCCTATATGGCCAGTTTATAGGGGAGGTTGGCACTCATTCAGGAGGGTCTTGACCATTCTCAAAATCAATTAACTAATATTACGTTTACACTATCCGCAGATTACTTCATCTGCGCCAGCTGAGATAATCTGCGACTGTCAAATACATACAATTTTGAACTCACCACACCCAGATTACGCTGCAGATGAAGTAATCTGGGGATAGTGTAAACGTAATTTAATATTACGTTTACACTACAGATTTACAGATTAAGCAGCAGATGAAGTAATCTGGGAATAGTGTAAACGTAATATAAACGTAATAAAACCCATTCTACGAATATTTGTCGAATTTTTCAAGTCGCTAGCTTCATTCTATCGAAAGTTATTGCTTATTTGAAGTCTCACTTGTAGGAGGTAGAGGTTTCTTTGTCGAATCTTGTACATTTTTAATAACAACCAACTAGATCCCAGTACAAAATTTAAATTTAACCAAAATTTCAAGTTACTAGCTTCATTTTATCGTAAGTTATCGCTTATTTAAAGTCTCATTTGTAGGGGAGGTAGGGGTTCCTTGGGTCGGATTTGGCCCATCTTTAATACCAACTAACTGAATTTCACTTTGATTTGATTTGACCAAAATTTCAACCTGCTGGCTTCATTCTATCAAAAGCTATCGGTTAGTTGAAGTTTCATTTGGAAGGGAGGTAGAGGTTCCTCGGATCGGATCTTGCCCATTTTCAATACCAACTAACTAGATCTCACTACTGATACTCTACCTAATTTCCAACACGCTGGCGTGATTCTGTTGAAAGTTATCGTAATTAAAAGAATAATTAATTTTTTGAAATTTGTAGGGGAGGTAGGCGTTCCTTTGATCTGATTATACCCAACTTACTAAAACTCAAGCAGCTTCTCCCTTCAGGGTTACATGCCAAAAATCAGGAGCCTACGTCAATTGGTTCAAAAGTTGTAGACACCCAATAAAATTCTAATTAAATTAGGACTAATAATTAATAATATTATTAAAAAACGTGAAATGTACTGTAGTACGGGGCTCTATGTAAGAAAATTACCTTTAGTTTTCAACTGATCGATTTTTTTTCCAGGAGAATATGAGATTACCCTCACGAACAATCTACCAAAGCTAGAGATTTCCATGTTTCTTTAATCGGGAGTTATGGATACATTTGATTATCTTACATATGTAGGGGAGGTAGGCGTTCTCTTGACCTGATCATGCTCATTTTCAATACCAACCAACTAAATTATACTGCCAGCATTTCAACAAAATTTCAAAGCTCTAGCTTCATTCTATCGAAAGTTATCGTGCGAACGGACAGACAGACAGACATGGTTTAATCGAATCAGGAGGTGACCCTGATCATTTATATGTACACATTGCTATACCTTCTTTAAGGTGTTACATATTTTCGTTGTGACAAAAACAATATACCCTATACTAAAAGTCTAGGGTATAAAAATCTCTTCGTTTCTACCGTTCTATTATATTTGATGATTCGATGGAAGTTCGGTCGTGGCTCTGCGTGATCATGTGTGGTGACCTTATGATTCGCTCCTTCAGTTATGCATTCTGGCTGGCATGGATAGCGAACTACTTGACATAATCAACACCAACCGTTCATTCCTATTCAATTATGCGCACTGAATGGCTTGCACTGCGAACCTCTTGACAAAGAACCCACAATTCATCTAAGCATTTTGTTCGAAGTAATGAAACGAATTATTAAGATCGGTTTTTATGGGCCATTAAATGGTGTATATTATTATTTTTGGATTTTTCGCAAATCACCATCAAAACCCGCAGACAGCTAATTCGAACAAACTGTGAAATTTTCATCCAAATCGGCCCAGTAGTTTAGGCACCATTTCGGTAATCACGGAAAAAGGGATTGATTTTTTTATATATAGATTCACCACTATGAAAAGGATATGTCTCAACTGAGGCAAAGAAAGGGGAATATAGTGGGCTCGGTAATTGAGATTTGATTGTCCAAGCCTTTTATTCAGAAGACCTGTCAACCAATCACTACGTTTAGACCGCGGGACTATCTTCGAGATCTAACTAAATCGATCTAACTCTCGACGATATAAACGTATCGATTTAGTTAGTTTTGGACTTGGCTTATCTCTACTTGCGATGCGGAACTGGACTAAAAAAATTGGGACTATGTCGCTGGCATCGCTAATGTTGATTCGGTGGTTGACGTTTCCTTTGTTGTGGTTTTTTTTTTTTTTTGTTCGGCGTTTGCTTTGTTTGCAATTTCAGGAAAGCAGTGCGTGATCACGGGCAAGAAAAAGTCTTTTTCTGTCGTAAAATTTATATTTGTAAAATTTATGTGCTGTCAACGGAGAATGAAGAAGAAGAAGTACCTCTCCGTATGGTCGGTATAAACACTCCACCAACAAGTACTAACACTAAAATGATTTAGTTAAATCGACTTTTAGTTCCACGGTCTAAACGTGGCCAATGACTTCTTTTTGGTTTAAAAGACGAGTCTTGGAAATTTACTTCAACAGTACCGAATATTTTAGAGACATGGACGCGAACCACTAATTGGAAGGTATAAAAAGATGCGACTACCTTCAGTCCAAGTTACTGAACTAAAAAATAATCAGGCTGAAAAATTAAACGCAAATTGCATGGTACTTTTTACAATGTTTTTCCACGGACTTCTTAGCCTTAATTTTTTTTAATTTTAAGGGTAAATACTTAGTATCTGTCTAAATACCTATATATAAGGCATTTCAGAAAAGAAAATTCTCGCAAATGGCGCTCATTTCGATAACTTGCCTTGGGGTTTGCAATTTCGCATGCAGCTAGGATGTCTGCTATCCATCCAAATCAAAGATCCTCCTTGGGAAGACCCTGCATTCGATGCAGAAATCCTTAAATTTGACAAAAATCAGTAGACATTTTTGTAGCCAGAAGTTTTCAAAGGCATCGATGAATAAATTCACTGAAAGAAAATTATATAAACATTTATCAGTATCTCGGCTATCAGAAGCCAAATCCGGCAGAGGACAAGCAGCCTGATAAATAAGTAAGTATCTCGAAAGAAATATATGTATATGTATGTCCGAAGTCCGAAGCGTATATACCCTAGACTTCCACAGACCTAGTGATGATACCAAAAGTACCAATTAGCAACGACCATATGCATTAAAAGTGAGTTTCCTATAGGGCCAGTTTATAGGGGAGGTTGGCGCTCATTAAGAATGATCTTGATCATTCTCAAAATCACCTATCTAACCCACACTACAAATATTTGTCGAATTTTTCAAGTCACTAGCTTCATTCTATCGAAAGTTATCGCTTATTTGAAGAGCCACTCGTAGGTAAGCTAGAGGTTTCTTTTGTCGGATCTTGCGCATTTTCAATTACAACCAACTTGTTCCTAGTATGTACAAACATTTGACCAAAATTTCAAGTTACTAGCTTAATTTTATCGAAAGTTATTGTTTATTATACCCTAGTTTGAAGTTCCATTTGTAGGGGAAGTCGGGGTTTCGTTGGTCGGACTTTAATTATTTTCAATATCAGCTAACTTTTTCAAACATTTGACCAAAATTTCAAGTCACTAGCCTAATTTTATTAAAAATTATCGCTTAAATTAAGTTTCATTTGTAGCGGAGGTAGGGCTTCATTGGGTCGGATCTAGCTCATCTTTTATACCAGCTAACTAAATCCTACTTCAAACATTTCGCCAAAATTTCAAGTCACTGGTTTCATTCTATCAACAGTTATCGTTTATTTGAAGATTCATTTGTAGGGGAGATGAAAAGGAGGGTAATGTGGAGATTTTTGTAAAAAAAAGTACCGTTAGTTTCAAACTAATCAATCTCGTTTTTACAGGAAAGTACAAAATGACCCTTTCTAGACATCTGCCAAAGTTACTGCTTTTCGCGTTTATTCAATCTGGAGTTATAGATATTTTTGATTATTTTGAATATATAGGGGAGGCAGGCGCTCCCTTACCCGGATCACGCCCATTTTCAATCCCAACCAACTAGATCATACTACGAACAATTGACGAAAAGCCTCTAGCTTTATTCTATCGACAGTTATCGTGCGAACGGACAGACAGACAGACGGACAAATGGACAGATAGACAAACAGACAGACATGGCTAAATCGAATCAGGAAGTGACCCTGATCATTTATATGTGTACATTGCTATACCTCCGGAGCCTCCTTTAAGGTGTTACATTTTTTAGTCATGACAAAAACAATATACCCTATACTTATAACGTCTAGGGTATAATTACGTTATATCAATGTATACTTCAACTGAAAGCGTATTCGGCGATGTTCGTTGGCGTTAATGGCCGAAAATTAAACCTCATGACCATCTAACCAAATCAAACACAAATGGAGTCTTCAAAACTCGAAAAAAAAAGAAATATTATCCCCCTTCTTTATTCTAAAATTCATTTTACAATTAGCAAAATTAGTCCCGCTAAGAGCCGTGCTTTTCAAGCGGTTTCGAATAATATAAAATGAATGACGCTTTGTCAAGCTAAAACTGCTAATCTTTAAAAGCATACTAAGTTTATATTCTGAATTAACCAAGTCGCCAATTTGTGCATTTGTTTATATTCATTTCGACGAAAAACCATCTACACCACTGATGATTAGAAATTTGAAAAATTGTCTATAGAAAAATTTTTGCATTGCTTATTGGTGCTTAAGCGTACAGCGATTTGATTTGGGGCCCTTTATCTCAAATGCCCGGAGCGACCCTGTATGAGGGGGAACTTCACTAGGGGTTACACGTTCAAGACCGCGGCGAAGTGTTCTTTCCACCGCCTCATTTGATCTTCCTCCAAGATAGGTAGCTTTCCATCACTATCCTCCACCGGATGTCCTCGATGACACCGTATACGGCGTTCAAGTTGTTGCTTCTTGCGGCTTCTTCTGTTGAGGCTAGAAGAGAATTTGTATAATATCTTTTATCGCGTCGCACAATACGCTGAATTCCTCGAGTTTTCTGGTGGTAAAAGAGTTCGATACGTCTTGGATTGTGGACTTATTAACCTTTGTATGATTTGGGGTAATCTTTACTCGATTACCCATTTTTGGGATGAGATTACTTTAACCGATCTCCAGAAATCTGGAATGTATTTCAGAGCAAAGCTGCCCCTGAATATAGGTATACTGAGGAGTTATGTGATTAGAAACTGACTGGATTTGACTGGACACAGTTGAGTATGTCTAGATGTCAGCACCGCATTTAGACCGCACAAGTTAATACAGACATTTCGGATTTTTGGCCTTCCTATACTTTACAGTAGAACCCCGCTTAACCGAACTTCGCTTAACCGGAACCCGCTTTAACCGAAAGGGGGCGACTAGATTTTATTTTCTAGTTTTGAACTCGTATAATGTACACACGGTTGCGCGATATAGCTTCTCGTAAGCGCTACAACACGAAAATTCAGACAAAAATATCAGATTACTTAAAAAAATAATGAACATATGTATCCAAACAATCATCTTGTATTAAACTCCTTGCCGTACGAAATGTTTTTTATTGACCTTTTCATTCAGTTAGTTGTTACCATGGATTAACCGAAATTTTCGTTATCCGAAATGGCTTCAGCCCCCTTTAATTCGGTTAATCGGGGTTCTACTGTACTTAAATATATGAGGAGCCAAATCCTTAAAGAAGGATTTCAATCAAATTTGGTCTGAAATGAACGAATCTACAGTCCTTTTTCGCGAACTCATAATCACTGCGGAGATGATTTATCTTTATAGTTCTGTTGTATGGAAAAATCCAATGCTAGAATTGTATATAGAATAAATTTCCGTTTTAGGTAGCTGCGAACCTACTGCGATACATCATCATTTGTTTATACATTCAAACCTCTCGTATTTTAGTTAGCGTGAACGAGCCGCCGATACAATTTGGCGCCTCAGATATTGAAGTTGCGCCCAATTGCTGCTGCATTTGCACTGAGCAAGAGCGATAAGTATAAATGTTGTGTTCAGCTGACAACACAAGTTTTTTTTACGCTGATCTTAAGATAACGTCCTCATTTTCTTAGCTCTAGTACTGACAACCAATTAACCCCATCAATGCAAAGCTTAAACCCTGAACCAATAATATTCATTCATCAGTTGGCGCCAAAAAACGGTCGTGAGTTTTCCGTTACTCGTCACCACATAACTGGGACCCGTTCTAGATGCGTTAAAATACCAATTTCTTCTGAAAATCCTCCGAATGCAACGGATGTAAACAAACGGCCGGTACAAGCAGAACGAATTCCAGCCAAACAAAAAAATGAAATAAAATAAAATTCTGTATGTTCCCGCGAGGAAAACAAACGCATAAAGCGCTCACAGCCGGCATTTTAAAAGGCGAGATCCGTTCCCGTCCGTTGCTTGGCAAAATGCGACGCCACACTCGTCCGTCACCTTTTGCTGACGAACAGCGACCCAGGCCGAGGCAAGCGTCTTGGCGGCCGCGCCGCAATACGACGCTACCACCACACATATTCTCCGTCCGCCATCGCGTAGCGCGTACTTGAGTCCGACGAGGAGTCGTGGCCGTCGTATTGGCTGATAGCTGAAGTGAAGCGCTGGCTCGTAGTCGTGTCGTCGTAGCTCTGTTCGTTCTTTGCGTTTTGCCCGTGCTCAGTGCTGTGTGCAGTGAAGAAAAGTTCCTTTGACTTTGTAATTTTTAGTGTCAATCTTGGCCGTGCCATTACTCAGGAAAATTCTTCAGGTGAGTGAAAAAGCCTCTTCCATGAACGATAACTGCACGGCTCTAGTATTTTATTTTGCCGCATGCACTGAAATCTGGAGCCGTTTATTATATAAATTTTACGATTTTCATCGACCCATTTCGGCGTGGGTTCTTCGCGACTTTTCTTTGAACAATTTCTATGGCGCCGTGTATTGTCTCGTTTCCACCGAATTGGTGGCAAATTCTCGCTAAAACGGTACTGAAGCGAAATTCCCTAAATCTACGAAATTGATTCGATATGTTGGCGTTCCAATTGGCCGGGAATTACGCTGCGCCAATGTTTTCGTCATCACAAATTTGCCGTCTGTCGAAAAAATTTTCATACAAAAATGGCTCGGGCCAAGCATCACTCGACACCATTGCAAGGGTGAAATTTCAAAATTGAATTTCTCCGCGACGACGACGCCAATTTCGAAACGGTCTTCTATGAAAATTCGCAAATAATTTTCCCGACATTTTGGCATACTCAGCGCGAGGCGCGTCGTAGAATTTTCCGAAAATTGGCCATTTCGCGCCAAAATGTCGGACGACTTGGAAATTTTCCTCGACCAGAAGACATTTTGTACCGAGCCGTAGTTCGTGGACCGTGGTCGATAGAGTGCGGGGCGAATGGCGCGGCTTGGGAGGGCGCCGTTCGACGCACGGCGACGCGCTTTTCACTTGGCGAATCCGAGCGCCGTACATGGCTGCGGTGGCAACATGGACGGGATGTCCGTTGGCGTGCGTCAAGCTGTTTTGTTCGATTCCCATCGAGCTGGGAGCCAGATACGTAGATACGTCGTACATTTTGTACGCGCGGTGACCGTAGATACTAGTGGTAGAGGTGGTGCTTGGAGGTGGCGCGCGAGACTCGCGGTGTGTGCAATTTTGGCATATACACGAAGACGACGACGGTGTGGACAGCGACACGTTCGTGTTGTACTTTGCTTGGGCCTTTCAGTGCGGACATCGAGTGAGTTGCCGTGTTTGCTGTTTAGTTCGAATTGAGATTTTGTCGTGTCGGGGAGTTTTTGTATTGTCGGGTGAATATTTGAAAATATTTTTCAAGTGTCATAAATTGTTAATTAGGCTGTGATATAATTTTTGTAAGTTGATTTCGCTTCTTTTCTGCATATACATCTTATTAGTTTCTTTTATTAAATTTTAAACTAAAAAACAAAGGAAACGTCTAAAGTTTAACTAAACGCTACAATTTAAATGATCCCAAAGTACTTAAAAACCAATTATAATTTGCTCAACCATTATGAAAAATCTACTCAACTTAGAAACGATTCTTGTATGGACAAATTAAAGATTTTTAGTGTATTGTTTCTGCATTTGAAGGTCTTTAACTACTCGAAGTGGAGTAACTAACGCAATTTTTCGAAAATACAAATTCATTTTTTATGTGGAAATTCGAGGAAATATAAAAAAGTGGAAAACCTGATTTTTTTAGTTACAGAGCTAGCTATAACTTGTAAAGTAAATGTTTTTTTTTAGAATGTGTACGAGACAAATTTGGGATATAATAGTAACGTTGTAGTTGTGTTTGTTTGTTTCAAAGTTCAAATTAGCGAAACGCTCCTGTTTTCTCAGTGGCAGTGACTGGTATCGCGTATTTGCATTTGCACTTCTTTCGGAGCGTCGTTGCTGCCGAAGCGACCACAATAACGACATTTGCGACAGTGAAAATTTCAGACGTGTTTGTTATTATTTTCACTTCGGCGCGCTCAGTAGGTACGTAGCTTGAGTGCGTACACACCTGATCATGTTTGGAAACATTTCGAGAAATGCACTAATAAACACAAGTTCTCCAAAGCCCACGCGCAGACCATGCTTGTTATTGCATTTGCATGAATGTTCCCAAAAATATTCAGGTGTGTACAACGCACTCTAATGCTTCGTTTAGACGTGAACGCTGAGCTAAGCTCCGAATATTGAAAATTGCTTTGCAAAGCATCAACAACAGAAAGAAACCTTGCTCTTACATGGTCAACATGAATTCACGAATATTTGAGCCGTTTCCATCTCTTGTGGGAGCAACTTTACTTAAATACTTGTGAATTCATGTTGGGCACATAAGAACAGAAAGGTATCTTTTTGTTGTTGGTGCTTTTCAATGCAATTTTTCAATGAAACAGGAAAATACAATAAACACGGAATGCGCGCCGTCTTTCCAGAGCGCGTCGTGTTTGTTATTTGATTTTCCTAAATGGGCCCGAATATGTTCTTGGTGGACGAAGAAGCATAAACTATAAAGTGGAACGCATTCTCCCACTATCGTGAGAATGAGATCTTGGTGGAAATCTGCCGGGCCCCAAGGATTGGACGAGAACACAAAAGATCAGGTTTACTGTTTAAAATTGCCGAAAATGTAAAGTAAATCGACTGTCCCGGTAAATAGCATCCGGTGATGTTGAGATAAAAATCCGAGCCAATTGAGTTGAATTCAAATCTTAGCTACCTATTTTCGACGACTACTGCTAAACATCTCCATGAAAAGGAGATGTTTGTGTAAAATCACATCGCATAAACGGCAACACTCCTCATAACTTGAATGACTGATAAATTCAATTGGAGCTCTCTGATGATAGTATCAAATAGCTGAGTATTGTGAGACGAAGCGACAAATTCACTTTCACGTATTATTTTGCTCCTCTACCGTTCAATGTACGCTTGATTGTTGAGCAATCTGTTCCATCTGCTGTGCACGACTTTATGCGTTGGTAGCCGTTAGGATGTTTGTGCGTCTCTACTTTTGTGTAATCATTCTCTCCCCTTTCATCCTGTAGTTTCTTGTCTGCATCAACTCCACACCAGGATACAAAAGTGGTAGCATGGGACAGGCGTAGAACAACTCAATGGGTTTTACACAGTAACAAGAGCACAGTCACACAGTGGCACAAAGTAGCATGTTGAATCCGTTGAGATTGTGAAGCATAGGGGAGGAAAGGAAAGCAACTCTGAATCCCAATACACTAGTAGATAAGGTGGGTGGTTTTATAACCGGGATGATGGCTTTTGGGCTTATACCGATTTTGGGGATGCTTCCAGCCATGCATTTATAATAACGGACGCTATACGAGCTCTCTTCCGAGCAGCAGAGCATAGTTCACAGGCACAAACCATTCGCCAGGTCAGGCAGGTTTGAAAAGAGGGTGGTATGATGATTGTACGGCGAACGCAAGTGCAGTATTTCAACCAACCAGCACAGTCCCATTCCACCCGAACTCGGAATAGCAGCTCATTATAATTAACCGTTTTTTATGTATTTGTTTGTCATGGCTCCAAGATTGTCGATGGCAGCACTAGCACATGACCGAAATGGAATTGCCTGGCGAATGATAAGAAATCAATAGGCAAGCGGCCAGCCAACCAGCCGATGATATGCCGATGAACGATGATTTTGCATCACATTAGCGCCACCAAACCGACCACATATGGTGGGGTTCCGCTTTGAGGTTTCGTCGTCGCCTGCAACTGGTTGTAACGGATTTCAACGGATATGAGTTTGTAACGGTTGCTTTTGCAATCGGATATGGAAAATTCTGGAATTTGTTCTACCCGTAAATGGCGATTTCAACAACTTAATACATTTTTTCTTATTGAATTTAAGAGGATGTTTGCATACTTTCGGAAAGTGTTAGTGAAAATACCAATTTATTTGTATTTACAGATTAACTTCTAATCAGTCGACAAGAAAACAAACTTAACAACATGACTGACAGACCGAAGCGTCCTCTTTCCGCCTACATGTTGTGGCTCAACGAGACCCGTGAATCAATCAAGAAGGAAAGTCCTGGCATCAAAGTGACAGAAATCGCAAAGAGAGGTGGTGAATTATGGCGTGCAATGAAAGACAAATCTGTAAGTATTCGAAGAATATCACAAAATATTGAATCATTCAGGAAAAAAAAAACGAGTAACGGAACTGATTGCGTGTTCTCTTAATTTGATATCTCCTCTCAGGAATGGGAAGCAAAGGCTGCCAAAATGAAGGACGAGTACACAAAGGCCGTGAAAGAGTATGAGGCCAACGGTGGTACTGATACCGGTGCCGGCAAGAAGCGATCAAAGCAATCCAGGAAACCCGCCAAAAAGTCCAAGAAGAAAAATGACTCCGAGGATGAGGATGATGGCGATGAAAGCGACTAAGTTAATAAACAAGCAAAATGCAAAACCTTACAAAATAAGTATCTTGTATTTTAAGCGGAGTCTTGTTATACATAATTCCGTTTGGTTTTCTTCTTTTTACACGTAATAACTACACATGAAAACTGCTATCACACACGTTTATTTCTTAACCGTTTTTTTTACTACATTTGTCGTAGAATGTGTGACCTCCCTTCATGGACTGATAGGGTGTTCTCTGTTTTATGAAAATTGACAAGTAAAACAAGAAATGTAATAATTTAGACTCTACAAATACAAAACAAGAAATGTAATAATTTAAATTATAAAAATACATACAATCGACAAAGTTAAGGAACAATGGAGGCAGGAGAATATTTAAAATATTTTAATTTGTCGACAACAATTTAGTTTAATTTGTGAACAAAGTTGAAAAAAGAAAAATATTAATACAAAACAAAACAAACCAGTTTTTGTAAGTTACGAAAATGTTTTAAGAAATAAGTAATTATAGACAAAACAAAATGAACGAAACCGAAGTAGATGTTTTTTTATTTTTACTTTGATGTATGATATATGAATGTTTAACAAAGGACAAATTACAACACTTGACTCTTTTACTTTATTTTTTCGTTGTTTCGGAACGGGTTGGATTTCAGCAAACGCCGAGAGCATTTTTTCATGCGTTTTTTGTGCAAAAGGATGCAAGGGGGGAAATTTAAGGTCACTGATTGAACTAACTGTAGGTGTCTTTCAGTGGATGGCTACTTTAGGAATTTAATTTAAAGAGAGCAAGATGTATTAAAAACAAATTTCCCTCGAAAAGAACTATTGTATTTTGTTAATCTTACGTTCTGAAATGGTAGTCAGAATGAACTTTTGCTTTTTAATGATCTCTGTAATATCCACAACTCAACAAAAGTGGATAGTTAGCATCTGGTAAACTTTTTTGTAACTTGTTGACATTACGATTTAGACGATAAGCGTCAAAGCTCTCATGTTCTTAAATCAGTTTTCAACATCATGCTGATTTCCTGTAAACTGTATCGGAAACAATGTATTTATTCTATCGATGTTGCGTGTTGAAAACATTCTTTGTCATTTGTAAATTATACATATTGTATGATCATCTAGTTTTAAATATAGAATCGTTTGAAAAGAAAAAATATAAAGGCAGTTTTTTATTTCCTGGGTGCATTTACACATCCGGGGGGAAGCCATTTCGTACGCAAGTCAAAAAATGATTCAAGGGGATTCACGTTTTTGTCGCCGGAGAACGCTAGAAGGCGTTGGTAGTAGCAACAACAACGCTTCCTGTCATAAATGTAAACTTCTTTCATCTCCACAGTTAAATGACAGAAGTTCACAACTTTATGACAAATATGACGTGAGCACGAATGAAATGAATGGATTTCTTCTTTTGTGAAGACGATATTTCTTTAGTTCGATCTGCATCTGACACCCAGTGAACTCGAATTAAGCTAGCAAAAGTTGCAGACTTAATTTGAAAGAAGTGTGCTGAATTCGAGCCTATTTAGTGCTAATTTTGTATAGTCGAAAAAATTATTATGCTTACTCCAAAGTTACGGTTGTGTTTGCCGGCTTTCTTGGTTGACACACACGACAAGCATTTTGGTCGCGAGCATGCATCGAACCACGTCAAACTCAATAGGGAAAAAATCGCGTTTCGACCGTTCTATGATATTTTATGGTTCGATGGTAGTTCGGTCGTGGTTGTGCGCGTTCATGTATGGCGACTTTAACACGATGAACCCAATAGTTCGCGACCATTGTTGTATCACGTCACTTTCAAGCAATCGCTTCTCTTTATTTCCTACGTTCCCATGAAAGTGATGTGGTTCAGTGATGGTCGCGAACCATTTGTTTCATCGTGTGTGGTTAGCTTTAGCAGCGAAAGACTGCTCACTCTTTCACTCATTTTGTTGTGTTGAAGTAAGGTTGAATACTTACCAGATGCCCGCTATTGGCAACATGGCACCACTTCGCCAGAGACGCTCCCACGGCATCCGGTTCTACGTACCGGAGCGAAGTCCTTCTTGGCATTCCACTACAACAACTTCAGCAGAGAACATTTTTCGGAGAGCACATCAATTGATAATTGGAGAGGTTCAGAAGATGCACACTGATGCCGAACGGTTGCACAGCTTCTCAGTAATTCTTTTCGAGTCTTCTGAACGAGATGTATCATCAGCCAGCTGTGAAAATTTTGTTTAGGTTGAATATCACTACGTTTATATCGCGCGACTATATTTCAGTATTAACTTTCTTCTTGCTTGTCATTTCATACCACTCTGCGGCTCCGCGTTGCTCTGCCTGTGGTGTTTGCACTTCGCCCATTCTGGCGGTATAATCTCAGCTTCCTTCTGCGGGCAGCTTGGTCTTGGATCGTATCTTCACCGAGATTAACGCGTTGTTGCTTCTTCATCTGATCGATCCACGTGTGTTTCCGTCTACCTCGTGGTTTGGGTCCAGCAAATGGAACATTCATTGATAGTGCTTTCATGAGACAGGGTTCTCAGGCGGACGCCTTAGAACATGGCAATACCAATTCAACAATTCAGTGATCGGTTTCTCAACAAACAAGCTGCCTCGGATGTAGGTACTTTTGATACGATCCTTTTTGGCCACACCGGCTGACATCCGTAGCATTTTCATCTCAGTCGCAGTCATTTTGCTTTCGTATGTCTTGTATATAGTCCAGCATTCAG
Organism: Chloromyia formosa; assembly: GCA_964017055.1. Taxonomy (NCBI): domain Eukaryota; kingdom Metazoa; phylum Arthropoda; class Insecta; order Diptera; family Stratiomyidae; genus Chloromyia; species Chloromyia formosa. The sequence goes on from OZ024815.1 coordinate 41,871,738, forward strand.
ACGCATAAATGACTGCGGGACGTACGACCGTTTTGTACAACTTGCCCTTAAGCTTTCATACATAGCATCTTCTTGTCGCAGAAAACTCCAGAGTTTTCTCGCCACTTCATCCAACCGACACTGATGCGATGTTTGATGTCATCATCGCAGATAGCTTCCTTGTTGACCATCGATCCCAGGTAGTTGAACCTTGTACAGGAGTTCAGCTGCTCTCCAAGATACTCTGTCTTTGAGATGCTAATTCTCAGTCCATCATCCTTCAGTATCTTACACCACTTGGTCAGTGCAGCCTGCAAAGCAACGATGTCTTTGCTACCCAGGACAACGTCATCGCCGAAGAGAAGGGATATTTCCAGGCCATCAGAAATGAGTGTTAATAAATAGAGCATGATGATGTTGAAGAGCAAGAGACCCAATACCTTGGAGAGTAATTCCAATATTGAAACCTGGGAAGAAAGCGACACTCGGAGAATCCTATCGTCCAATAACTTTACTGTCACCAGTTGCCAAAAGGCTTGAAGCACTAATTCACCCTGTTCTTGCGGCCCACATCCATCTTGCGGATCACAAGCATGGCTTCCGAAGCATTCACAGTACTACCACGGCCTTGGATGCCATTACATCCCGCATCCACAATGGTATCAACCAGGCTCGTCCATGTCAAAGAACAATACTGGTGGCGCTTGACCTGTCGAAGGCCTTCGACACTGTCAGCCATTCAGCGCTTTTGTCTGACATCAACTGTTCATCGTTTCCGACGCAAGTAGTAAAATGGAATTTAGGAACAGCAAATCAAAGCTTAGGAAGATTAAACAAGGTGTACCTCAAGCAGGAGTACTATTTCCTACCTTATTTAATCTATACCTATCAGGACTCCCAACACCACCTGAAGGGATCGACATCATCTCCTACGCTGAAGACTGCTCCATTCCGGCAACAGGGAACAACATAGCGGATATGTGCGGAAACATCAACGGTTATCTTGAAGAACTCAACTCGCTCTTCATAAGCAAGAACCTTACCGTCTCAGCGTCCAAATCCTCGGCAACCCTATTTACCACCTGGACGAAGGAGGTGAAGATGCAGCTTGAAATCTCGATCGGGAATCATCCTATTTCTACTATAAACCATCCTAGGAGTCACGCTGGACAGCATGGCCACATCATCACTCCATGCCTCAACCGTGTGCGACAGGATGCGTAGTAGGAATAAGATCCTCAAAGCTCTGGCCGGTAGTACCTGGGGCAAGAATAAGGAAACTCTACTGGTTACGTATAAAGCAGTCGAAGGATCAGTGGCCAAACAATGCGGCTTCTGTGTTGTCGCAGAATCTCTGTGACACACAGTAGAAAAAGATTCAGGCGTGCCAAAATGCCGCTCTCCGTACTGTTACAGGCTGTCTCCTGATGTCACCCCAGGACCATCTACATCAGGAAACCAGGATGATGCCTTTAAGGGACCACAATCAGCTTCTTGCCAAGCAATACCTGGTGGGTTGCTACCGAAGTGATTACCCAAACTCCAACCTCATGGACAAGACGCCGCCGCCCAGACATGTCAGGCGCGATTTGAGGGACCTAGAAAGGGATGTCCAGAGGTACAAAAGGGTACCCTTTGATAGTGACGCACACAGGTTGGCCATCGTAGCGATACATCAAGAGGAGGTTCATCAGTCAATCGCAGGTTTAAGTCTGAATCCAGTTCTCTCGTCCATACCACCTATGATATCTCCGGAAGAGGAAAGACTTCCGCCATAAGATTTATTTGAAATCCAGTCGCTATACTGGTTTCCGATTTTTACACATTGTTTGCAGTTTGTGACGTAGCTTATTAGTAACTTCAGTGGTGTTCCACAGATTCCTATTTCTTCTAATTTTTTTATTAGTTTAACCTGAGAAATTGAATTAAAATAAAAGCCTTTGCTAAATCCATGAAGATTGCAAGCGGTTTATTGTCTGATTCAATTTCCGAATATAAATAGTTGCAAACCTCTATTATTGCGTTTTCTGTGCTCCTTCCGTTTCTAAATCCATATTGCTGTTGTGATAAGATATGGTTTTCATCTAAATATTTATCTAACCGCACCTTTAGGCATTTTTCGAATAATTTAGATATCGTAGGTAATAATAATAACGAAATAGGTCTATAATTCATCCGGTCTGATTTGTCGCCATTTTTGAATACTTGTATAATGATTGCTTTTTTAAAGATCGTGGGGAAAGTACCTTTTTTTATATATATGTTGAAAATTTTCACAAGGGAAGATTTTTTTTTATCTTTAATTTGTTCAGCATTTCTGCACTAATATTATCGCAACCTGGAGCAGATCTCTTTAGTTCACAGATCTTGGAGCTGATTTCATCTGATAATGTCCAGTTAAATTTAAACTCGAGATAAAATTTGTTGTTGTTTCCCTGTAAAATTTGACAGATGGGTACGTTCAATGTCTTGTTTAACTGGAGTTCAAATTTTAATCACATTGAGGCCCGTTTTCTCAATGTCCAGTTAAAATTTAACCTCGAGATAAAATTGGTTGTTGTTTTCCCTGTAAAATTTGACAGATGGGTACGTTCAATGTCTGTTAAACTGGAGTTTACATTTTAATCGGACATTGAGAAAACGGGCCTTCATTAGGTACGCTCAGCAGAGTCTCGAACCATCTAAATTGTTCTGGAATCCGAGATAAGCTATATAAAGCAAGGGTCGTCAAGAGTTAAAAAGTCAGTAAGTCGAAGTTCAGTATCAGTTTCCAAAGCGGAAACGGAAAGTTCAGTTGTAATTAAATTGTCGCTATCGATCTACCGGAAACGAATAGTTAGAGCTATAGGGGTTTCCAATAGGGACGATGCATTTTGTTTTTGACATATCTCGAATAGAAGTGAAGTTGGCTTCGCAATTCTTTCACATTTTGAAACATCAGTCTATGCCATTTAATCATGGAGAGATGCACGCTTCAACAACGTTTGCAAATTATTAAACTTTTTTTTTTCAAAGTTCACCTTCTATCGCGACTATGTTGCACGCGCTTACGCCAATTTTCGGTCGACGAAACCGTCAACAAGACTGACTGTTGAACGTTTAGTGCAAAAATTCGAAACAACTTATGCATTGCATAATGTCCCAGTGCCTGTGCGACAACGTAATGCTCGAAGTGAAGAAAATATCGTGGCCGTTCGAGAGAGTGTGCGTGAGCAGTCAAGGATGTTGATTCCACGCCGATTGCAGGCGTTAAACATCAGTGTGACCAGTTTGTGGCGAATTTTCCGGAAGGATTTGGCTCTCTGCCAAGAACTGAAGCCAACCGAGTATTTTAAGCGTCGCACATTCGCTAACTGGGCTCTGGACCAGATGCAAGCTGAAGACGACTTTCACAAGAAAATCATCTTTTCAGATGAAGCTCACTTCTGGCTCGATGGTTTTGCCAAGAAGCAAAATTGCCGGATTTGGTCTAGTGAGCAGCCTGAAGTGATGCACGAGACTTTATCCGAAAAAATTAACTATTTGGTGCGGTTTTCATGCCGGCGGCGTCATTGGCCCATTTTTCTTTTTTGATAAAAATGGCGCACGAACCACCGTCGACGGCGATCGCTACAGGACCATTATATTAGAGTATTTTTGGGACCAGCTCGACGCTATGAACTTAGACGATATGTGGTGGACAGGACGGCGAAACGTGCGTACCATACAGCGTACGACACAATCGAATTATTGAGTTCGGCGAGCGTTTTATCTCACGTAACTGTCCCCGCGAATGGCCGCCTTGTTCGTGCGATTTAACCCCTTTGGACTTTTTTCTTTGGGGTTATATTTAATCGCTGGTCTATGCCAATAAGCCAGCAATGTTAGAAGAGCTGCAGGCCAACATCGAACGCGAAATTCCTGCTATTTCAACCGATTTGTGTGCTCGAGTCGTGGAAAATTGGGTCCAGCGTATTCACTCGTGCCCGCGGTTCCGCGGCGGACATTTGAACAATATCGTATTTCATAATTAATGGCATCGATTGTACTTTCATTTGAAATAAAAATCATTTCCATAATTAACCCACAAGTCTTTTAACTGAAAAAACAAAATTCGTCGCTCTTAATGAAAACCCCTATAATTAGTCGTTGGTTGTTAGTTACGTGTGTTTGTAGTTCGGTTATTAAATGAATTGTGTTTGTTTTTCAATCGAAGTGTTTTCATTATTCAGCATAGGAATATCTAACGGACTCGGCTTCGGTCAAAACATTACAATACCTTTAACAGTAGTCAAGTACATTCGCCTCAACACCCCCAGTCATATGATATCCACCTTACCTAGATCACTTCATTGCTAAAAATATCCTTTCTCCACACCAAAGGACGCAAAATGCCTTCAGCAGTAGTCTAGTGCACTCGCCATCCCCAGTCATACGATACTCATCTTGCTAGTCATCGCTTCATTGCCTATAATGTATTTTTTTTACCAAGAATGTCCTTTTTCCCACAAAGGACTCGAAATGGTATCAGGCCTGACCAAAGGACTCAAGATGCCTTTAACAGGACTCGAGTGCATTGGTCTCATCCCCCGAATCAGGAGATACCCGTTTCTAGGTTTGGTTTCCGTTTAATTCCATGATAAAGAGAGTCCTTTTTCTCTTATGCACACATGCAGGAGGACTAAAATATCACCGTATGGTACTTATAATAACAAAAGGAAGCTACGTACAAAATTTGGTTGAAATCAGACCACGGGAAATGCCTGGAGGAAAAATATTTAAAAATACTTAGGCGAGTAACTCTATTTTATATTACGTTTACACTATCCGCAGATTACTTCATCTGCGCCAGCTGAGATAATCTGCGACTGTCAAATACATACAATTTTGAACTCACCACACCCAGATTACGCTGCAGATGAAGTAATCTGGGGATAGTGTAAACGTAATTTTAAACAAAACAGAATCTACAGTTAGTCCACTCGATGATCAAAATTGCGGTCCCCGATTTGGGCTCTGGGGGACACAAGGAACCTGCATACTAAATTTGGTTAGGATCGGAATACGGGAGGTGCCCGGACAAACGTACAAACGACCCGCATGCGTCGGACTATCTGCCCGTTCATATTCATATATGTTTATATCGGACGGGCCAAAACCGCAGAGTAATACGCTGTGGGGGGATTTGATTTAACTAAACAATGAAAAAACGTTGAAAAAACACATACGGCATTTTTTTGTGGAGCAGTGTATTTTACCAATAAAGTTTACCTTTAGTCTGAACCTGACCTTAGGATGTTTGAATCCTTTGTTATTAATTCAGTGCAATTTGCAGTGAATCTCTCGCATTCTTGCTGACTGGTATTGGTATTGACTTTTGACTGTTCATATTACTTAAAAGTGCACTAAATTAGTTTTTGTGGTATAAAATGTGTCTCAGTGACTTTCCGTTAAACAGTATTTAAATTCGCCATTTTCGAAAACTCCAGAGTGCAACGAAGTTGGTCTCGGAACACGCATCGCCATTTCGGATTACATCTGCCATGCGTTCGCCGGCCGTTTGAATGTGTTGTGTCGGTGTGTGTCCGTGTCCTCGCAATTCTCGAACGAAAAGTCGAAGCGGCAAAGTGAACTCGTTCTGTTAACCGTCGTTTCAGTACTTGTGCTCAGTCGTCGTTTGAGGAAAGTTGCGTGCGCCCGAGGAGTTCCGTGTGGAAAAAGTGTTCCTTGAAAGTTGCAAGAGTTAGATCAATTTGTGTGCTTTAAGTCCCTAAGACTTGTAAGAAACAGCGAGTAAGTAAAATGTCTATTAAATTTCCTCAGTTTTTCGGCGAGAAATTGCAAAGTTCGGGCGATTTTTCCCGGGATGTAGAGACGCCCGCTACCGCCATCAAGATGTCTGCTGGTGTGCTTTCTATTGCGACTCGTGCAATTTCTTCATTCGATTTTCCCCATTTTCCCTTTAATACTTTATTGATGTTGTGATGATTTTCGGGCGCTTTTACGTCGGTAGATCGAATATATGAATTATTTTTTTGAATTTCGTGTTATCGACGCGCTTGTTTTGATCCCGGAATTTTGTAAACATAACCTTAGTTGGCGTCACCCTCACCAGTATCGGCAATTACGCTGAAAGTACGCAAATTGGCCTGATAATAGCACGCGCCAACGATTCGTGATGTCCGCCTGGTGATTTGAATGGCTTTCGTGGGTTCGTTGGACGGAAAATCGCGCATTTTTCGATGGTTTGGAAGTGACGCCCAAAAGCACCAACGCCGCCGTGTTTTTTTTATATGGCGGCGTCATCTTGTTCGCTGGTGTGTACTGTGTTGCCGCCACAAGCCGGTCGTACGGTGACGAAGCATCGATTCGTCTTCTTTTTGTGTGTTTGGAACGATTTGGCGCGTTGTTTGCCCGGTCGGCTCTAGTGCTAGCGTTTGGTTGATGTGTTTTTGGCGCCCAATTTGAATTGCAAAGAGATCTCCCGGCAATTCTTACTTCCCCAAGTTTTGCAGGGTAATAGGCATCGCACTCAAGTGTTTGCGCATGGTTGCTTGGGTTTAACGCGGAAATCATTTTACGAGTTAAATAGCAGAGAAATAGGTAGATGTTGGAAGATCTAGTAGCGGAAAGTTTTAACAATTTTTGTGCTTAATTTGGTGGCAATCGTTGCCTTGGTGCTCTCTACGATATTGACCCAAGCATGGTTCGGCGCGCGTTCGGACTACAAGAGACAGAAAGTGATCCAATGTGTAAAAAAAGAAACAGATCTGGCAAAATTTCTTGAATTACTTGCTCCGCTTTGTTTACACCCCACGAAACTACAGTTTTCTTAAATCACGCGTACCGTAGGCCATTTTTGCCTTCTTGCTGTCTCAACCAGCAAGGCATCGGTCGTGGGTAGCCGAGATGCCAGCTAATCAATGAAATCTGCAGTTCCCGCGCTTTTTTCTCGCTATGTGTGTGACTCAGTTCCCGCCCGGCGCTGTGATACAATTCCAAAGTTACCATACTCGGCGTTTTCCGTGCATAGCGTCCTTATTGAAATTTGGCTTGTGCTTTGTGAGGTCGTGTGAAAAAAGGACGCGTTGTATGGGGAAGCCATTGTGCATCGCTTCCTTCGCACGAAATGCTGAGGATGCGTTTTCTTGCTCAATATGGTAGATTTTCTTTCTTGGGAAGTGCTTTTGTGTCGTATTATAAGAGCCCGGTGCACCCCCCTCCCCCCACCGCATCTGCGGCACCGGATTTTACAGTCCGTTTCAGCTGCTGATGCCTCATTGGAGGGTTATTTTTCTTGTTGAAGTCTCTTGCAAAAGTCTCTTGCAATACTTCTAACAGTTTTTCTCAATATTTGTACAAAATTTCTGTTTGTGTACTGTGTAATCTATGAAGTTCTATTGTTCCTACAAAATCTGAAAAAAAAAACTTGTGGCGCATATTGCCAAAAATCGATGAAAATATTTGTAACGGACGATTTGGTGGACATCCGGAGATGCGTGAAGGTCGGGCAGTGCCATCTGGCGAAATAACAGGTCCCCTCAATGAGCTAAGCAGCGGCATATTCTTGCTGTAGCTCAGGGGTGGGGGTTTTCACCGCTCGTTGTCCCTGTTCTGAAAAAAAAACACATGAGAGGCACAAATGGGGGGAATGATAAAAAATGGGGCGATAAGTGTGGAATGTTCGGCGGATGGCTCAGATGGCCTTGCGCTCGCATGGGGGTCCGGATGTAATGGGGCCCTCGGCCTCTGGTTTTGTACTACCGACAGATCATTACTCATCAGGTGCTGCCATCGATCTGCCGGTGGAAGTAGCACTATCAGACCAGAATATGGTTCATTACAGGTGGCCCATTACATTTTCGTCCCGCGGGCCAAATCTGTTCAGCGAGTTAGCATTGTTCCTGTTGATACTTTCCAAAAATAAAAATCCTGACTACTTTCTCTTAAATTATTTTCTTCAATAAGAAGAAGAAGAACCGTCTAGTTTACTACGATATAAATTTGATAAACAATACACAGTCCAACACAGCTGTGTAAACAAATGTTGCTTATTCATCTAAACAACAGTGTGCTTAGAATGTGATTCGAGTTTTATTGATCATCATAAAATTCAAATTATCCAACAGTTCCTGATATGGAAAAAAATCAAATTTAAGCAAATGGTTGAAAAAAATGATCACAACATAATTTGAATGCAATTCAAATCAATTTATTTACTACATTAGAAACTTAATTGGAATAATCACCCAGACAGCACGGAAAAAATGCCAATTACTGTCCACATTCTAGGTGTATCATATGGTAAAAACCTGCCATTGCTGGGGTCGCCAGATTCAATCGCTATGGAAGTCTAGCTTAGCATCTATAATGGCTCGTTTACATTTGCCAGTGCACCGGCATGCCTGTAGACTTGTCAACAAGTGCCTTGCGTGTAGCTGCTTGCATGACGTGTGCCAGTAGGTGTTTACACACACAATTCGAGTTGCAAGTTGCCTGGGATTTTTTCTTGAGTGTCAATTTGATTATCACGTATTTACCATTGCGACATTCAGTTGCAGGCGACATTGATCTTTGATCGTTTTTTGGCGTACCAATGACAGCAAACATATGTTCGCAAGTCTACTGGAATGCCTGTAGGAAATCAATTGGCCAGGGAGGCCAGCTACTTGCAAGGCGCCGTGCGGGTTTACTGGCCTGTCAGTTCACAGGCACGGGTGTTTACACATATGCAAGTGACAGCTTGCAAGTTACTTGCAATGCCTGTAAAATGTACGTACTTGCACGGTCTACTGGCAAGTGTAAACGCTACTTTAAGTCTAGTTCCATGACATTGAGGCCTGCACCAAAGAGACTAATCCAGAGTGCATGGAGATCCTGGGAATGTCCGGTGGACACCTTCCAGGTCATTCTGTACTGGGGGCCGGGTGGTATTTTTGGAGAACCAAAGCACCTGAAGAGTAATAGTCCATCGGTGGACGAAACCAGATGGCGGGTAGGGTAGGTGTGGTGTTGTGCTGATTATAGGAAGTTGTAGTGGTTTGGACTATAGCCCACTTCACTGAACTCTTATTCTTAAGGAATCGACCTGACTACAGGATTAACACACAAACTTTTCCATATCAGCAATTCGTCTAATGAATAGCTGAAGATACAGCTTTTCCGTTCCGATCAGCGGATCAGTTCGATTCCGGATACCAAGTGCATTACAAGCATTTAAACTAATATGCATGGAAATACCCTTACAATTTGGACGAAAAAATTATGGCAAGAAAAAACAGGTGTGTTAGATATTAATATTATCCTAAATGCATATTTTTAGGTATGCCCAGCTCCATCGGGGTACGGCCTGGGGCATTTCGGTACCTTGTCTCTGAATATACACATTTGCCTTAACCTCTAGTAGTGGGGTATAGCGCGTCAACTATTCCATGTGGCTTAACTGACGTTTTGTTGGCATGAGCTAGTTTCGGACGATGCACGGTGGTCTCATTAAGCTGGCCTAACTTTTTTTTGTTTTTAACAGTTACATTGTCCATAATCTCGTTTCCGTTTGGCACTCGTATTAAAGACTGCTTTATAGCGATTATATGACAAATGCTATTAAAAAACGTCTGTTTTGTTGCTTCGAAATCGATACTGGTTTACGGTTAATTAGTCAATTGAAAAACATCGATTTTGTCATTTGCTTTGGGTAATAGACATGGCTAACGACTTACAATGCCGCTGCGTCGCGTCACCGTGTTGTATGGGTTGAAAAGAGGCTGATAGGCTGGGATCATTCATGAACATTTTCCGTACCAGAACCCTTTTGTGTGTGCTTAGCTCAGCCTCTGCCAAGACTCTGGGAAGGTAATGGGTGTTAGCAAAAGACAGCAATACTCTGGACTGCGAAAGCGTTACTAGCTTTTTCATGCCCTGCCGATGAGTTGACATAAATATATTTGACACAAAAGATAAATAATTCACAGTACAATAAGCAATCATAGTCAGATTGAATTAATGGTGGGCACTATCGAATAACTATCGGAAAGTTATTCGATAGTTTTTACTATCGATACTATCCATAGTAAGAACTATCGACGATAGTCCCGATAGTTATTTGGGTTTTTACTATCGATAGTTATTCGAATAACTATCGGGACTATCGGTCGATAGTTATTCGAATAACTATGGGGACTATCTGTCGATAGCTATTCGAATAACTGTCGGGACTATCGCCGGTAGCTATTCGAATAGCTATCGGTGGATATTTTCGATAGCCCGATAGTATACTTTGAATGAAAAATTTATTCGACAGTCCGATAGTTTGCTATGTAAGAAAAGTTTAGTCGAATGAATGTGTACTTTGGCTGGCTCAGTATCATGTGCATGAGATTTTAAATTTATACGTCAATACAGATTGTGTATGATTGGTTACAAACTGGAACCAGAATTTGAATCTTTTCCTGAACGGACCCCCCCCCCCCCCCCTTTTCAAAAACATGTCCTATATTGCTGGAAAAAGCGGGTAGGGGTTTTTTTTTGGGTCGCTGATTGCGAATCTCTGAAGTCCAAACGACAAAAAACCAAATGGAGGATCCAGAATGGCAACACTTTTTTTTAACACGGCCAAACTTGCTGGAAAAATCTGATAGAAGGTCGATTCTGTCGCTGATTTCGAATCTGAAGTCAGAATTGTAAATAAACAAAAAATAAAAGAGTTTCTGAGCGGCAGCCCTTTTTTCTCAAAAAAAATAGCCTATTTTGCTGGAAAAAGCGGGTAGGGGGTTTTTTGGGTCGCTGATTACGAATCTGAAGTCCAAATGAAAAAAAAATTGAGGATCCGGAATGGCAACACTTTTTTTATAAACACGACCAATCTTGCTGGAAAAAACTAGTAGGGGGTTGATCGGGTCGTTGATTTCGAATCTGAAGTCAGAATTTCCAAAATTCAAAAAATGGAGTTTCTGAGCGGCAACCCTTTTTTTCCTTAAAAAGCCAATCTTGCTGGAAAAAAACTGGCAGGGGGTTGTTTGTGCCGTACTCACAAAGTCATCAACAGTAGTGTAGTACATACGCCTCATTACTCCTACCAGTCCTTATGATACCCATCTGGCCTCACTTCATCGCCAAGAGTGTCATTATACCCTAGTTTTTTCTTAACATCGCATCTACCCTACACAATGTATATGCAATCATATTCATTCATTCATGCAAGAAACGTATTCATCGTCTGCCGAAATTTTCCTTGAATTCATTCGAAAAAGTTACATACATATTCGATAGCGAACTATCGGGCTATCGAAACTATCGGCCTATCGGAATTTTCGCCAGATAGTTATTCGATAGTTTTCTACTAGTTACTAGTTTTTAAAGCTATCGATAGTTTTTACTAGTTACTATTTTTTCAAAACTATCGATAGTTTTTTTTTACTAGTTTTTTAAACTATTGTACATATCGAATAACTGAAAACTATCGATAGTTATTCGATAGTTTTTTAAACTATCGAATAACTCGATAGTGCCCATCACTAAATTGAATGAGAACTCTTTAAGTCGCGATTTGACTATTGAAGCCTATGTTCACAGAGCGAAAACGAATCTCAACAAAATTTATCGATGCTGCCGGGGACTTGGTTTGTAGGTGATATGAGATTCATATGGCCGATTGATTTTGGACAAGATTTTCTTGAATTCGGTTTTATCATTGTGATTTCAAACATATGTACATATGTCTATTTGAAGATTGTTTGAAGTCAATCCATATCTTATCTAACTGCGTATAATCGCAGTTTTTTTTTTACTGTGAAACATGAGCATTTTAATAGCCAATTGTTGTGTTTACTACACCATAACAAGTGATAGATACACTGTATATCCTATTGGGTACCCTGCAATATACATCCATCTTCAAAGCCGCACTCACACTGCACTCCGCTATCGATAAAGAGAAAATGTATCAGAATGATGGTGTTTCCAAGCCGATGCGACAATTTCAGCATATGCTGACAAAATTCTACCTGCGAACAGAGCCGATCGTGCCGCAATTGGAGCAACAATGTGAATCTGCCCATTTGATGCTGTGTATCTCGACTTGTACAATGCTGAGTCGTTGCGACTATTTGTCGCCGTAGGGTGCGCTTACGATGGAGCTTAGACAAACGATAAGATAAGCGCTGATGGAAACAGATTCGTGTTTTTACATAGAGCTATTTGTATTGGAGCTGTGCGATAAACGTTTAGAGCATCGCTGAGAGCAGTTCTTATTGGTACAGTTGGTCACCCTAAGTATGGTTATTTGATTTTACGGTTGCATCATTTTCTTAAGAATTAGTTTTCCAGTTTGATTTCAACGTTTAATATTTTTTTTTGTATTTGTTTGTCTGGCTGTGCTTCAGAATCCATGGCACTACCGCATACACCATCATCGAGACTAATGTATAGAATGGCATCCAAATAATGCTTTATTTGAAAAACCCGGATGTACTGCCTATATTGGGTGGATACATGGGTAGGCGAAAATTAAAAAATTATAGCCACCGCATGGTCGGTGCGGAGTTAGTTAAAAAAGGCCAGTAAGATGGCAAGTATCTTGATCTTGAGGATACGGATCACATGACCAAATAAACATACCTCACTTCGAAGTAAAGTTCCCCACTAGGAGAGAGACTGTGAGAGCAGAGAAGCCATCAATAACGGTCGCGCCCTGATCTACGAGGGCGGTCCGATAAGTACTTAGCCTACAAAAGAAAAACGAAAATTTTGGAAACGTGGCGATTTATTTCCCAACATTCCTTTTAGCTCGATACACTTGACCCAGCGATGCTCCAACTTCTTTAACCCGTTTGAAAAAATACGTTTTCTCGAGGTCTGCAAAGTAGGCCTCCGTGGCGGCGATGTCCTCCTCATTCGACTCAAATTTCTGCCCGGCGAGTGACTTTTTCAAGTTTGGAAGCAAAAAGAAGTCGCACGGGGCCAAATCTGGAGAATACGGTGGATGGGGCAACAGTTCGTAGCCCAATTTGGCCGTGGCGACGGCGGAGGTGTGAGCCAGTGCGTTGTCATGGTGGAAGAGCACTTTTTTCTTCGCCAAATGGGGTCGTTTTTCTGCAATTCGGCGTCGAATCGGCCCAATAATTCGGCATAGTAGAGCCCTGTGACCGTTTTGCCCTTCTCCAGGTAGTCGATGTAGATCACACATCACCTTTCCGGGCGATAGGACAGTCTTCGCCTTCTTCGGAGAACGTTCGCTGGGTGAAGTCCACTGTTTCGACTGTTCCTTGGTCTTCGGTGTGTACCAGTGGATCCATGTTTCGTCGACGGTCACGAAACGACGCAGAAACTCCTTCGGATTGCGCTTAAACAGCGTCAAACACTGCTCTGAAGTGGTCTCACGGTTGCGCTAGTTGTCCGGAGTATGCAAACGCGGCACCCGTCGCGCCGACAGCTTTCTCATGCCCAAAATTTCATGCAGGATATGACCCACGCGGTCTTTTGAGATGCCTACTGTCTCAGCTATCTCGCGCACCTTCAATCGGCGATCTGCCAATACGGGATCGTGGATTTTTGTCACGTTGCCCTCCGTGAACCGTTTTCGGGGCACCTGGGCGTGGCTCATCAAAAACCGACGTGCGACCAAGTTGAAACTCGTTAAACCAATTTTTGACGGTCGCCATCGAAGGAGAAGAGTCACCGTACGCAGCATCCAAGCGCTCTACGAGTCCGATTCGGCTGAAATTTGGACAGTAGCCGTTTACGAGAATGTACTACACGATAGTAAATTTCTCTTGGGGCGACCGGTAGCGCAATGTGTTGAGGCATCAGTCTCATGTTTGACTACCGGCGTTTCGGGTTCGAATCCCGTCCACGACGACGTTCGTGGCCATGGATGTGCAGGAGGTGCATGCTGGCAACTGCATTCTCCGAAACCAATTTATGCCAACGAAACGTCAACTGGGCCACATGGAACAGTTGACGCGCTATGCCCCACAAGGGGTTAGGGCAATTGAGTATTGAGTAAATTTCTCTTGCGATAGTCGTGCCATCGGGCGGTGGGGCTAAGTACTTATCGGACCGCCCTCATAAATTTAGCCCTGTATTATCACAAAATCCTCTTGGAGTCTCACAATTCATTTCATTGAGTGTTCATCCTCTTTAAGTATTTTCTCAAAGTTTGTTCCCTCCCGAGCCTATACACGAGTAGCAGCTGATTCATGTCTCCTGATTTGTAGCTGTTTCTTTTGCCTTTGATGATAATTGACCGAACTTGCTTCAAAGATAGACAAGACAATCATAGGGCAACTGTCTGTCTCTATTTCTCTACAAATTGAAGCAGGTTATGTGGCTCGAAAAGCTTTAATTTCTGTTGGTCTGAAAAATACAACTCCCTTGAACCACCAGTTCATTCTCGTAGGTCGAAAAATTCTTGTCGATTTGGCACATCACTATTACTACACACCATGTATTTAATTCTAATTGAATAATTGAAATCTAATCACAAACTTTCTCTTCTGTTTTCAGAACTTTTTCCCTTTTAATCAAGTTTTACATTAAAAAAACAAAAATGGGTGACAAACCAAAGCGTCCTCTATCCGCATACATGCTGTGGCTCGGCGAGAATCGTGAAAAGATCAAGAAGGAAAATCCCGGAATCAAAGTCACAGAAATTGCCAAGAAAGGAGGTGAATTATGGCGCGCAATGAAGGATAAGTCGGTAAGTAATCAAGCGTCTGCTTTTATTAGGAAACAAAAAAAATTGTCAAAACGCCGGAAATATAATATACAAAGCGTAACACACATTTTCTAAGCTCTTTCTTCTTTTTTTTTTTTACTAAGGAATGGGAAGCCAAAGCTGCCAAGGTCAAGGATGATTACGCCAAGGCTGTAAAAGAGTATGAAGCAAACGGTGGTACCGACAGCGGATCGAAGAAACGCGGCAAAACATCAAAGAAGCCCGCCAAGAAGAGCAAAAAGAGAGACGATTCAGATGGCGATGATGATGACGACGAGAGTGACTAGATGTAATCTTATAATTTTTAAAGAAAAAAACACTAAAAAATTGAAAACACAAAATCTAATATACAAAAGTTTCTTGGCGTGTCCAGAACAGAAATATGTAAAAACTAAAAGCCGGTCTCTTACATAACCTTAAAACCAACATTTTAACTTTTAAACATTTTATACGTATAAACAAATAGACCAGAAATCGTGGGTGTGCGCGCGTGTATATTACGAATCATATTAGTTTTGAAATAATGCTACGACATCGAGCTCTATCCTCCACATAGACAATGGAGGAAAAGTTTCCGTTGATACTTAGCTGAGTTTTCTTTCGTGATTCGCTGAGTTTTCTTTCGTGATTCGCTCTTGTGTCGCTGTCGTCTCACCACACTACTAGTTGTTCACATCATCCATCATTTTATGTTCTCGTAAATAGAAAATATGACCACGTGAGATTCTTTTTTGTAAACGGTCGGCCCCAACACCATTCGCCGCCAATCTATATAGTGAAGCGTTAAGAAGAGATGAGAAAAAAAACCTCATGTAAAATGAGAAAAATGCGTGCTCGGAAAGAAATGGGGAAAACAAATGTCTAGAATGTAACTTAATTTAAAAATAAAATTGTAACTGGTGAAGCGGAGCATTTCTTTTTTTTAATAAAAAATCTCGCGTACTACGCGCATGTATTTTCGAAATATTGTCATTTCTTCTTAAGCATTAATGAGTTTTACTTCACTTTTTGTATTATATATAAAAAATTAATAAAATAAAGGATTTTGTCATTCGAACTATTGTAATTTTTCAATGTAGGGATGAAAGGATTTCGTGGTATTTGTGTGTAGTTAACTGTTCTAAGACCCGCCATAGACGGTGCGATCCATCGTCAGATCGGTCTGACGATGGATCGTCACAAAATATCTGACGATGGATCGTCACAAAATATCTGACGATGGATCGTCACAAAATATCTGACGATGGATCGTCACAAAATATCTGACGATGGATCGTCACAAAATATCTGACGATGGATCGTCACAAAATATCTGACGATGGATCGTCACAAAATATCTGACGATGGATCGTCACAAAATATCTGACGATGGATCGTCACAAAATATCTGACGATGGATCGTCACAAAATATCTGACGATGGATCGTCACAAAATATCTGACGATGGATCGTCACAAAATATCTGACGATGGATCGTCACAAAATATCTGACGATGGATCGTCACAAAATATCTGACGATGGATCGTCACAAAATATCTGACGATGGATCGTCACAAAATATCTGACGATGGATCGTCACAAAATATCTGACGATGGATCGTCACAAAATATCTGACGATGGATCGTCACAAAATATCTGACGATGGATCGTCACAAAATATCTGACGATGGATCGTCACAAAATATCTGACGATGGATCGTCACAAAATATCTGACGATGGATCGTCACAAAATATCTGACGATGGATCGTCACAAAATATCTGACGATGGATCGTCACAAAATATCTGACGATGGATCGTCACAAAATATCTGACGATGGATCGTCACAAAATATCTGACGATGGATCGTCACAAAATATCTGACGATGGATCGTCACAAAATATCTGACGATGGATCGTCACAAAATATCTGACGATGGATCGTCACAAAATATCTGACGATGGATCGTCACAAAATATCTGACGATGGATCGTCACAAAATATCTGACGATGGATCGTCACAAAATATCTGACGATGGATCGTCACAAAATATCTGACGATGGATCGTCACAAAATATCTGACGATGGATCGTCACAAAATATCTGACGATGGATCGTCACAAAATATCTGACGATGGATCGTCACAAAATATCTGACGATGGATCGTCACAAAATATCTGACGATGGATCGTCACAAAATATCTGACGATGGATCGTCACAAAATATCTGACGATGGATCGTCACAAAATATCTGACGATGGATCGTCACAAAATATCTGACGATGGATCGTCACAAAATATCTGACGATGGATCGTCACAAAATATCTGACGATGGATCGTCACAAAATATCTGACGATGGATCGTCACAAAATATCTGACGATGGATCGTCACAAAATATCTGACGATGGATCGTCACAAAATATCTGACGATGGATCGTCACAAAATATCTGACGATGGATCGTCACAAAATATCTGACGATGGATCGTCACAAAATATCTGACGATGGATCGTCACAAAATATCTGACGATGGATCGTCACAAAATATCTGACGATGGATCGTCACAAAATATCTGACGATGGATCGTCACAAAATATCTGACGATGGATCGTCACAAAATATCTGACGATGGATCGTCACAAAATATCTGACGATGGATCGTCACAAAATATCTGACGATGGATCGTCACAAAATATCTGACGATGGATCGTCACAAAATATCTGACGATGGATCGTCACAAAATATCTGACGATGGATCGTCACAAAATATCTGACGATGGATCGTCACAAAATATCTGACGATGGATCGTCACAAAATATCTGACGATGGATCGTCACAAAATATCTGACGATGGATCGTCACAAAATATCTGACGATGGATCGTCACAAAATATCTGACGATGGATCGTCACAAAATATCTGACGATGGATCGTCACAAAATATCTGACGATGGATCGTCACAAAATATCTGACGATGGATCGTCACAAAATATCTGACGATGGATCGTCACAAAATATCTGACGATGGATCGTCACAAAATATCTGACGATGGATCGTCACAAAATATCTGACGATGGATCGTCACAAAATATCTGACGATGGATCGTCACAAAATATCTGACGATGGATCGTCACAAAATATCTGACGATGGATCGTCACAAAATATCTGACGATGGATCGTCACAAAATATCTGACGATGGATCGTCACAAAATATCTGACGATGGATCGTCACAAAATATCTGACGATGGATCGTCACAAAATATCTGACGATGGATCGTCACAAAATATCTGACGATGGATCGTCACAAAATATCTGACGATGGATCGTCACAAAATATCTGACGATGGATCGTCACAAAATATCTGACGATGGATCGTCACAAAATATCTGACGATGGATCGTCACAAAATATCTGACGATGGATCGTCACAAAATATCTGACGATGGATCGTCACAAAATATCTGACGATGGATCGTCACAAAATATCTGACGATGGATCGTCACAAAATATCTGACGATGGATCGTCACAAAATATCTGACGATGGATCGTCACAAAATATCTGACGATGGATCGTCACAAAATATCTGACGATGGATCGTCACAAAATATCTGACGATGGATCGTCACAAAATATCTGACGATGGATCGTCACAAAATATCTGACGAGGGATCGTCACAAAATATCTGACGATGGATCGTCACAAAATATCTGACGATGGATCGTCACAAAATATCTGACGATGGATCGTCACAAAATATCTGACGATGGATCGTCACAAAATATCTGACGATGGATCGTCACAAAATATCTGACGATGGATCGTCACAAAATATCTGACGATGGATCGTCACAAAATATCTGACGATGGATCGTCACAAAATATCTGACGATGGATCGTCACAAAATATCTGACGATGGATCGTCACAAAATATCTGACGATGGATCGTCACAAAATATCTGACGATGGATCGTCACAAAATATCTGACGATGGATCGTCACAAAATATCTGACGATGGATCGTCACAAAATATCTGACGATGGATCGTCACAAAATATCTGACGATGGATCGTCACAAAATATCTGACGATGGATCGTCATAAAATATCTGACACAAAATATCTGACGATGGATCGTCACAAAATATCTGACGATGGATCGTCACAAAATATCTGACGATGGATCGTCACAAAATATCTGACGATGGATCGTCACAAAATATCTGACGATGGATCGTCACAAAATATCTGACGATGGATCGTCACAAAATATCTGACGATGGATCGTCACAAAATATCTGACGATGGATCGTCACAAAATATCTGACGATGGATCGTCACAAAATATCTGACGATGGATCGTCACAAAATATCTGACGATGGATCGTCACAAAATATCTGACGATGGATCGTCACAAAATATCTGACGATGGATCGTCACAAAATATCTGACGATGGATCGTCACAAAATATCTGACGATGGATCGTCACAAAATATCTGACGATGGATCGTCACAAAATATCTGACGATGGATCGTCACAAAATATCTGACGATGGATCGTCACAAAATATCTGACGATGGATCGTCACAAAATATCTGACGATGGATCGTCACAAAATATCTGACGATGGATCGTCACAAAATATCTGACGATGGATCGTCACAAAATATCTGACGATGGATCGTCACAAAATATCTGACGATGGATCGTCACAAAATATCTGACGATGGATCGTCACAAAATATCTGACGATGGATCGTCACAAAATATCTGACGATGGATCGTCACAAAATATCTGACGATGGATCGTCACAAAATATCTGACGATGGATCGTCACAAAATATCTGACGATGGATCGTCACAAAATATCTGACGATGGATCGTCACAAAATATCTGACGATGGATCGTCACAAAATATCTGACGATGGATCGTCACAAAATATCTGACGATGGATCGTCACAAAATATCTGACGATGGATCGTCACAAAATATCTGACGATGGATCGTCACAAAATATCTGACGATGGATCGTCACAAAATATCTGACGATGGATCGTCACAAAATATCTGACGATGGATCGTCACAAAATATCTGACGATGGATCGTCACAAAATATCGGACGATGGATCGTCACAAAATATCTGACGATGGATCGTCACGAACTATCTGACGATCGAAATTATATGGAACTGTCAAAAAAATCGTCAACGATAGTTACACTGCGATCGATCTGGCGATCACAATATCGTCAGATCGATCTGACGACGGATTGCATCGTATATGGAGGCTATTAGGATGTTGAGTAAGGAAGGAATACATATGGTTGGTTTGTTTCTGGGGACTGCACAGTCAGCGCTGGATCTATTAACGTCCCTTAAGGATGTAGCAATGGTCAGAGGTTTGAAGTGTGAGTATGTTACATGCTATGGTTCGTTGTTGTAGCAAGAGTCAGAAGTTCGTCGTGTGAGTGTTACATGCAGTTATTGTTCGTTGTTGTAGCAATGGTCAGAAGTTCGTTGTGTGAGTGTGTTACATGTTGTGTTGTTCTTCGTCTTCCTCGGTGTTAAGGGACAGGAAGACAACTACCTCTACGGGGTTCTTCCACAGCGACCTGGGGGTCAGGTGTGTGGGGGTGCAGCTGGGACAATTGAAAATGTGGTCCGCATCGTGAGGTGTACCATTGCAGACGGGGCATGTGTTTGTGACATCCCGGTCAATGCGAGATAGGTAGGAGTTAAGACGCGAACACCAGCCCGACCGAAGTTGGGCAAGTTGTAAAGTAATTTCATTTTCCGGTGGAGAGGAGAAAAAAATCCCACTAAAGCTTAAAGGCAAGTTGTACAAAACGGTCGTACGTCCCGCACTCATGTATGCGTCTGAATGCTGGACTATGTACAAGACATATGAAAGCAAAATGACTGCGACCGAGATGAAAATGCTACGGATGTCAGCCGGTGAACCCTGTCATGAAGGCACTATCAACGAAAGTTCCATTTGCTGGACCCAAACGCCGAGGCAGACGGAAACACACATGGATCGATCAGATGAAAAAGCAACAACAACGCGTTAATCTTGGCGATGATACGATCCAAGACCGTGCTGCCTGCAGAAGGAAGCTGAGATTATACCGCCAGAATGGGCGAAGTGCCAACACCACAGGCAGAGCAACGCGAAGCCGCAGAGTGGTATGTATGAAAGGGCAAGGAAGAAGAGTAAGAGAGCCCAGTCGGACAAGAATCGATACTGGACCGGTCCTGGATCGATGACTGTCTACTAAGGAATCGATGACTTTATCGGAGACACGTCGGAGATATTTGTATGGGCATGGCCGCTTTTACGATACCGAAAATGAGGACAGGAATCGATCCGGAATCGATGACGGTAGTCGATGGAGAATCGATGACTGGAGTCGACGTAGAATCGATACTGGGGTCGAATTGGGATCGATGACTGTAGTCAACGTGGAATCGAATCCGGATCGATGACTGGAATCGATTCCTGACCGATGACTGTAGCCAACGAGGAATCGACACAGATCGAATTCGGATCGATGGCTGTATAAATGGGTTGAATCTAGCTGATATACAATTCGTCCAGAAATTAAAAGTGTCGTGATTGATTTCACGGCACTTTTAATTTAACGGCGGATTGTATTCATGGCTTACAAAAAAAACATACATATTCCTTTATTCCATATTTCATATATGAAAACATACGCCGCCAAATGCCAGATACTTTCAAATGAATTCAAATTTCAGGCTAACTCGATATATAATTGAAAACATTTGAATTTGTCCAGCTTCGGAGACAAACCGATGAATGGAACCGGTAAGGAATCGAAGACTTTGCGATTCCACTGGAATCGGAGACAAATGTCCGACTGGGAGAGTACGAGGATTTTTTAGAAAATGATAGAGGACGGCAAGTTTATTTTTAACCAGCGAACAAGCCACGCTAATACCTTTAAACGTGCCATACACACACCGATCGATCGGCCGATCCGTCGCCCGAAATCGATATCGGCCGATGGATCGGCCTGTGTATGTGGAAATCGCACCGATCGGCCGATCAATTTTGATCTGCCGATATTTTTGTGCGATCTTCGTGCGATCGATCGGTGACGATCGATTGGATAGTGTATGTGATTATCGCAAGTGAATGTCAAATTACCAAATTATTAAATTATGAAATTTCAAGGATTCTTATGATTTAAATGGCACTGCAATTGAAATATCAAATATGTGGTATACGAAAATACCACACACATCCAAATAGTTAACAAAAATGAATCTAGGTTGGATTGGGAGTGAATCATAACCTATTTTTTGAATTGTCATTCGTTATCGCATCGCACGAAAATCGCTCAGTGTGTGTGCAGTGGAGATCGGCAGATATTTTGTGGCGATCCATCGGCCGATCGATCGGACGACGGATCGGATAATGTATGGCGGCTATAAGGCATTCACTGCCGAATTGTTAACGCACCAGAGATGTGACTCACCATTTTGGATCTTAAAGATCTGTAGTTGGCGACTGCAAAAACTGGATCTATTATGATAATACTATGAAGAAAGGCAATGCTGCCGATTTACGTTCTGCCAAGATAATAATCTTTCTATCCAAAATTGTTCTCTTTTTATACATTTTCTTTCCTTAGCCTATGTATTGTACTTAAAATTATTATTTATTATATTGAGTGTACAACTTTGCTTCCGCCGTTTTTCCTGAAATTAAAAGCTTAATTGTCAAAAAGTATTTACAGATGTATTATTCAAAGTACTGTCCATCGCTAGCGACAACTTTCGCCCATCTCTCCGGCAATTTTCGGATTCCATCTCGGAAAAAGGAGGCGTCTTTCGACGCGATCCGTGATTGGATCCATTTTTCGACTTCCTCGTACAAACGAAAATTCTGATCAGCCGGGCCGTGCGCCATGGAACGAAACAGATGGTAGTCGGAAGAAGCGATGTCTGGGGAATACGGCGGGTGGGGCAAGATTTTCCATTTCACGGTTTCCAAGTATGTCTTGACCACTTTTGCGAAGTGTGGCCGAGCATTGTCATGCTGGAGGATGACTTTGTCGTGTCTCTCTTGGTACTGTGGTCGTTTTGCCTTTAAAGCTCGACTTAAACGCATCAATTGCGTTCGGTACCGATCTCCTGGGATAGTTTCATTCGGTTTCAGTAGCTCGTAGTATATTACACCGAACTGGTCCAACCAAATGCAAAGCATAACCTTGTCGCCGTGAATATTCGGTTTTTGCCGTCGACGTTGAGGCATGTCCGGGCATTCCTTATGACTTTCTGTGATTGGGATTATTGTAACGGACCCGTTTTTCGTCGCCGGTTACGATGCGATGTAGAAATCCCTCCCAATACTGCCTTTGAAGCAGTTGTTCGCATGCAAACCATCGCCGTTCAATATCTCTCAATTTTAAGGCCCTAACCAGATTGAACGCAGAATGCAGCAGCAGCGGCAGAAGCAACAATAACAACAGGTAGATCTGTCATCGCCGCTGTGTCACCGCGACAGATCTGTTGTTGTTGTTGCTTCTGCCGCTGCCGATGCATTCTGCGTTCAATCTGGTTAGGGCCTAACTCGTACGGAATCCAATTTCCTTGTTTCTGAATCATGCCCATGGCCTTGAGGCGTTTCGAGATGGCTTGCTGAGTCACTCCCAACGATTCAGCTAATTCTTCTTGCGTTTGGCACGAATCTTCATCGAGCAGCGCTTCCAATCCGTCGTCTTTGAAATTTTTTTCTCTCCCACAACCATGCTTGTCCTCGACATTGAAATCCTTGCTTTTAACCTCGGAATTATACAATTATTCAGCCATAAAACGTTGAAACCACTGCCGACATGTACTGTCACTCAGAGCAACCTCACCGTCGAAACGAAAATAGACCTTTTGGCCCTAACCAGATAGAACGCAGCAGCAGCGGCATCGGCAGCAGCAGCAGCGGTGGCAGCAACAACAACAACACGTAGATCTGTCGCAATGACACAACGACCTGTCATCGCCCGTGTGTCATCGCGACAGATCTACCTGTTGTTGTTGCTGCCACCGCTGCTGCTGCGTTCAATCTGGTTAGGGCCTTTCCCTTATGACCATGGGCATGCACCGCTGGGTATTATGAGATATTCTTTCCCATGCATGATGCCACACACGGGAAAGGATATCTTGGCCGTCTCAAATTTGAAAAACTAAAACATTGGCTTATATTACGTTTACACTATCCCCAGATTACTTCATCTGCAGCGTAATCTGGGTGTGGTGAGTTTAAAATCGTATGTATTTGACAGTTCCAGATTAAATCAGCCGGCGCAGATGAAGTAATCTGGGGATAGTGTAAACGTAATTTTAGGTTCCACTCCTGCTTATGCTTACAGCATACGCTCACCCTTAAACTGCTAGAAATTGCAAAATGGTGGTACGATGGACGGGGTGGGATATTAGATAAAGTTATTTTTTCTTACCCATACATTTTTTCTATCTACTGCATTTTAGCTTGCATCAATGATCAGATACATACTTAGTTGATTACTTGCAAAGGGATTTCATTTAAAAAACATTCAAATTATTTTAAAAGAATGCAGGCTCTCTTGGGTTCTTGCCACGACTGCATGACTTTCCTTCCAATGGGAAAAATTGAGCAAGCTCCTTCCGCACAACGCACACACTCATTGGTCGCAATGTTTATTAAGCTTTGACATTTCTTAGTCCCTTAGTGAATTTGAGTGATCCTTGGCTCGGGTGTATGGTTTTTCGTTTTTTCGCCTCATTCCCTTAAAAAATTAGTGATTTCGCTTTAACTTCAACTATTTTTCGCGTTCATTGACATTCACTGGGTGCATTTGTGTTATAAATTTGACTTTCGGAGCAGTCGTTTCAGCGGAGTCCGGTAAGTCCGAAATTCCTACTAGGGGCGTTTTTCCAATTAGAAAAAAAAATAAGGGAAGAAGCCATTAAAATACCAGTCCATGGTGTATATGTATAGTATATTTACAATTTGTGTTTGAGGGAAAAATGTTGTTTGCCTTCAAATGCCCGACAAGTGGATTAATTGTTTGACCATCGAATTGGAACGAGGACTTGTCACCCGAAAATAAGGGTGGCGACTTTGGTGGCGTTGCGAAGCAGTGCCTTGAGTAGGTCAAGACACACCATACGCACTGCTTCCACCTTCCGCCGTCTTTCTCGCTGACGACACTTCCGATCGAAGACGGAGCTGGAGCGAGTGGACGGTGTGGAAGGAAATTAACTGTCGTCGTGCCGTGTCATATTTTGTATTTATGAAAACGCCTACGAGACGGCAAATAACTGCGAGTAGTTAACTGGTTTCGATTTTTTTCGTAAGTTCTGCCGGTTATTGATTGACTTGGCTGCATGACAAGCGGGTTCGATATGGTAAACTCTGCGTGTGTGTTGAGAGTCCTTTAAATTGGTTGAATTGTTGAGAGTCCCTTAGAATTCGTTGAATCTAAAAATCAAAGACATTTGCTAAGATGATATGAGAAAAAACGAAATGATTAATTTAACCCTAGAGTGCTAACGTTCGCCTGTGAGGCGGAACAAAATGTTTTTTTTTTCACGATATTTGATGGTCGCTTGTTTATATCAAAGCGAGTCTCGTGTCAACTCAGCTGGGCCCTCTTCAGAGCTTATAAGTTAACGGAATTCGTAATACGCACTTCCGTTGCTGACATATAGGCTTTCGAGTAGCCTGGCAGGCGAAAGTTAGTACATTTGCAGTACAAAAAAAAGCTTGTAAGCTAGAGTCGATTTTTTTGTATATACATACCTTCGAATCAATGTATGACTGACAATGCCTGCGTTCACATTTTTGAGCGTTTCGGTTATTCAGCAATTGAAATGCATGTAAACGGAAAAAATCACTGATTTTTCTGTTTACATGCATTTCAATTGCTGAATAACCGCAACGCTCAAAAACGTGAACGCAGGCAATGTAAAACTGTTTTGAACTATATACTTCTTCCGCCGATATGTAAATTGCGATTTCTTTTTCATTATTTTGCAAACCTTGTAAATGTTGAAAATATTTTATAATTTTTAACAACAAAACAAAGCTTTCGTGCGACACTTGAATACTACTACTACTTTGCCTTAACCCCTAGCGGGGCATAGCGCGTCAACTACTCCTGCGCGCCATCGTACTCTGTTCTGGGCAATGGGGCGCAACTCCCCAAAAGACTTACCCAGTACCTGACACTCCTTTGCCACAGATCGACGCCATGTGATTCGAGGACCCTCTCTTGGTCGGCCTTGGTTGGAAATGAGGTTCCATTTCATGGCATGCAAAGCAATGCAGTTATCACTCTTCCGCAATGTGTGACCTATCCACTGCCATTTTCGCCTGCGTAACAATTCGTCGATTGGCATCTGACCCGTACGCCGACTTAGCTCTTCATTTGATATTGTTTCGGGCCAGAAAATTCTTAAAATTCGACGAAGACATGAGTTGACGAAAGCTTGCAGCTTTCTGGTAACTCCTACGGAAACTTTCCATGTACTGCTCCCATACAAAAGCACTGATAGTACCAGGGAGCGAAACAGGCCCAGCTTGGTCTTGATGCTGAGATAACTGCCCTGCCAGATTTTGGACAGCATGCCGTATGCGCGTTTAGCCTGGTTGATACGACGAGCGATGTCCTGCTCCGTACCACCATTTTCGGCAACAATGCTACCCAGGTAGACGAAGTTGTCCACCTTCTCCACAGGCTGCCCATTAATATTGATGGCAATAGGTGTCCGATTTCTTTTTCGCAACGGTGGGCTAAGAACCTTGGTCTTGTTGGTATTAATCTTCAGCCCAACCTTGCTTGCCTCCCTCTCGAGATCTAACGCCATTGCGGACAGATCCATGATTTTGTGGGAGAGTAGGCATATGTCGTCAGCGTAGTCAAGATGTTGTAGATAAGATGTCAAAGTCCATTGAATTCCTCTGTCGAGTCCGGATAGGGCTGCATGCAACACATCGCCGATCACTATGAGGTATAGGATCGGTGAGAGGATGCATCCCTGCCGAACTCCACTGCGAATCTCAAAGTCCCCCGACACCTTACCTTTATGCAGAACGCGACATTTCGCGCCGTCATAGGTTGCCTTAATAATAGCCACAAGCTTCTCAGGGATGCCTCTCCTGCGCAAGGCCGCCCAGATAGAATCCCGGTTCACACTATCGAAAGCCTTTTCGAAATCGATGAAAAGCAAGTGAAGCGGAGAATCGTATTCAGCGCATTGCTCGATGATGATTCGCAAGGTGTTAATGTGATCGACACAGGAGAATCCGGATCGAAAGCCAGCCTGCTCTTCATCAATTGTGCTTTCTAAGTGGGCCTTTAGTCTTTCCAGGACGATTTTGGCTATTATCTTGGCAACGGCAGGAAGCACACAAATGCCTCTCCAATTATTACAGTCTGTGAGGCTACCCTTCTTTGGAAGTTTGATGATCAAACCTTCCTTCCACTCAGTGGGAAAGGTCTCTGTATTCCACGCTTTATCAACAAGTGGATGCAGCAAATCGGCAGTTACGCTTGGCGCTGCTTGATAAAGTTCGGCAGGGATGCCGTCAAGTCCGGCGGCCTTTCCTCGTTTTAGTGCAATAATTGCAGTGACTATTTCCTCTTTAGTCGGGGCAGTGGACCGTATACGCACATTTTGATGGTTAGCTAAATTATCTATATGAGGGGGAACTTCACCAGAGATTACACGGTTCAAGACCGCGGCGAAGTGTTCTTTCCACCGCCTCATTTGATCTTCTTCCAAGATAAGTAGCTTTTTCATCACTATCTTTCACCGGATGTTGGCAGGAGTTACGACAACCTGTAAACTCCTTGATGACACCGTATACGGCGTTTAAGTTGTTACTTCTAGCGGCTTCTTCTGCTGACGCTAAAAGAGAATTGGCATAAACTCTTTTATCGCGTCGCACACTACGCTGAACTTCTCGAGCTTTCTGACGGTAAAGGAGTTCGATGCTGCTTCGATTGTTGTCTGATGCTGCAGCCAAACGAACTTTCAGCTCCTTTCTTTCAACAATCCGCTGCCATGAAGCGTCGGACATCCAGGGCTTATTCCGGCAATCCGGGTTTGGGCCAAGGATGGTATTTGCGCTATCAATGTACGCATTTTTTATGGCATCCCAGTTTTCGTTTATGTCACTATCTGGGTGACTAGTTATCTCAGCCGCTTTTTGCGCAAGATGGTCATTATATTGTTGTAAGACAGCTGGATTTTTTAGTCGAGCGGTGTTGAATTTGCGGGGCCTGGATGTTTCGTTTCTGGGGCGGCGCACGGCTGCAATACGCAATCGAACATTAGCGATCATAAGATAATGGTCTCTTCCCATCTCAATATCGGCACCCTTCTTGTTTCGCACGTCCAGGAGGCAACTCTTGAATCTTTTACTAATGGCAAAATGGTCGATCTGATTTTGTGTTCTGCGCCGATCAACAGAGGACCAACTGATTTTGTGGTGGTCCTTATGCTCAAACATAGTACCACCGATGAAGAGACTGTGAAAGTTGCAGAACTCTACAAATCTTTCACCGTTGTCATTACGATCACCAAGACCGTGTCTCCCCATCACATGTCTGAGCCCATAGTTATCAGCGCCAACTTTCGCATTCAAATCACCCATAACCATTACAATGTCACCTTTAGGTGTTCTGCTCTGAACGGCGTTTAGTTCTTCGTAGAAGGAGTCTTTTGCCAAGACATTGTCGGGTTCAGTAGGGGCATAACATTGTATTATTGAGATGTTCCTCATTTTGGCCCGGAACCTGGCGGTCAAGACCCTGTCAGAGACCGGTTCCCAGGATAAGAGACAGTTTGGCGCGGCTCTGGTTAAAAGGAGCCCCACACCTGACTCACGGCGACTACCGGTAGCTTTACCGGAGTACAACATTACAGTGCTGCCCGTTGGAGAGATGAATTCTCCGCTGTTCCACCATCTTATCTCACTAACTCCTAAGATATTTAATTTGTACCTCAGAAATTCACTCTCTAATTGAAGAAATCGTGCGTTCTGGGGACCTTCTGATCCATTGTCCAGGAGAGTACGCACATTCCAGAATCCAATCTTTGTCATTGTACGATAGCTAAAAGTCGTAACCGTTGAGTCAGTCCTTATCCGAGGCATAGTTGACGTTTCGTTAGCATATAAAGATTTCGGATAGTGCAAGTTGCTGGCATACACATCCTGTCCTTTGATTGTCGGTTTTAACGACAGGCCCTCAAAGGGAAAGGCCGTGGTATTTTTTTTTCACACCCCACACCACAGGGGTACCTCAACCAAATCATCGCACCGCCATCACTGGCGGCTTGACGTTGGTTGGCAATGGTCAGTGACCACTGCCGTTCCAGGGGGCGCCCACGCGGAGGACTATGGAAGAGGAATTTTTGCGACACTTGAATGCATAAAATGTTTTTTTTTTCTTTCTGGTCTATAGCGAAATGACAATTGCTATCATATTAGAACATAAACGATATTTAATACTTTATTATTAGGAGGTGCATGCTGGCAACGGCATTCTCCAAAACTTGTTTATGTCAACGATACGTCAACTGGGCCACATGGAACAGTATAGTAGACGCGCTATGGCGCGCCATGACGTTCGGACCTCCACTGACTACTGTCGGCCGAGTTATTACATGAATGCTCTAGCGCTGCAGGCGCGGGTATGTGATAGTCAGTCGAGATTGAGACTTCGTCGCAAACATTTGTTGTATTTCGCCGACTATTTAAATAAAGCAATTGTTGTAGTCATTGGATATGTTCAGAAGTTACCGAAGAGCACGAACTGCTCGCGAGCAGTTCCGGAACTTGTCGGTTATGCAGTCTGTGCCTGCTGAACGCGACTCGTTGTCACACACACTTCATACGAAAGTCAAGGAGAAAGAAGAAGAAGAAAAGTGAGAGCGGTAAGCAGAAATATTTCTTGCTCGGTGATCAATTGATCATGATCAGTTGAGCGGAAGCTGCTCAGTATCTTCTGAACCCACACAATGGGTGCGTTCCTAAAAGTATCGTAAATCCGCTACTTATCCATTGTCCCTTTACCGATACGTGATTTCTCCGGTGAACGACACGATTCCCTTGCCGCCATGAATATACATATTTCACACAAACATACGCCACTTAATAAGGGATATTTCCACTTTCAAACACAATTTTCAAATAAAATTACGAGCGAGGACAAACTTTCCGGTCACTATACGCACTTTGAGGCCAACAAACAGTTATTTACAAATGGAGTGACAGAACTTGTCAAGAGCGAACTGTCAAAACTCTAGGAATCGTTGAAGGGGTAATCGGATCGGAAAAAATTCGTGATACTTTTGCACTTCAAAAAGATTCTGGTATCGGTGTCTGAGATCGTACCGTTCTCGCAAAGTATCTATGAAACCGTGTCGACGCGCTTCCAACACGGTCCAAAATAGGAACGCAGCCATTAATACGATAGTTTTCTTTATCCCTCGTGGCGCATTGAATCTAAATATAGCGACGCATGACATCGGCTGTATATCAGATACTATAACATGTCAACTTCATACGCTTTACTGCCATTTCAACGGTTTCCCCAGCATGCCGATAGCTCCCGCCACTAAAGTAGTATTTTAGATTTTTGCACGAAAAACAAGTGCAACTGCTACCCGAATGTAATTCGGTTGAGGGGAATACGTGCATTCTAACTTGACAGGAGAGCGCCGCTGCTGGCTGCTGCTGCGATTGATTCTGCCGGCAATGTAATTTACGCATTAGTGTTTTGACACTGACGTGTTCCTTGCAAATGCGATTTATGTTAATTGTAGAATAAAATATGCTATATTTAATTTTTGTTATAATGAGCTGATTGATTGACTAATAAATTCAAGCCATTAAAAAAAATATTGTCTTAAAAAAGAAAAAAATTGCCTCACAGGTGAACGTTAGGCCCTAACCAGATTGAACGCAGAATGCAGCAGCAGCGGCAGAAGCAACAACTACAACAGGTAGATCTGTCATCGCCACTGTGTCATCGCGACAGATCTACCTGCTGTTGTTGTTGCTTCTGCTGCTGCTGCTGCATTCTGCGTTCAATCTGGTTAGGGCCTTAGTATTAAGTTAAACAAGCTAGCCTTCGGCTAGTTTCCAGACTCCCGCAGACCGCTGCTCCAATTGCGTTGTCACTCTCGGCGGTGACTCCTCTAACCTCACCGACCGCTCGTCCAATTTTGTCAATTGCTCGATCAAATTCATTGTCGGTTCATTTAACATCGTTTCCCTCAGCGACTTCTCGAAACTCACTGACCGTTTGTTCATCTCCGTTGTCACATTACTCGGCATCTTCTCCGTCCTCGCTGACTGTTCGCTATCGGTCCGGCTGTGCACTACCGCAGCGGCCTCGAGCTGTGTCGTGCATATGCCCCAGGACGTTCGTCCGTTGAAAGCCTGCGCCTTCGGATTTTTCACGGTTGACTCCGCCTTGACGACTCCTTATGTTTCGACGTGCTTCAGTCCGCTCCTTAACCCTTCAACCTCCTCGGAAACTGTATCGAACCTGTCATCCATTTTGGTGTCCACCTGCATGCTCCCTACGAGGCTGTAGGAGGGTTTTCCACCCAACGACAATACCGTGAATGAGTATGGGACGTACAACAGAAATGTTAAGCCCGTGTACAACATTTGGTTGTAGACCCCAGCTTCTACCTATGGCTCTCCTACAGGAGTATAAAGTAGCAGTAGCCTTTTCACTCGTATCTGGATATTGGGAATGCATCCCAACCTTTTGCCGAGAATGGGACCGAGAAATTCTGCTTTCTCCGAAAAAACTAATCTAGTTCTTCCCAACCGTTGAAGCATGACAGAGGGTACCTTATACCTCCCGGTAAAAAGGACAAGTTCAGTTTTTCTCGGATTAACCTTTAAGCCACATGTATCGGCCCGGTTTGTAAGTAAAGAGAGGGCTTTCTCAAGTATCTCGCTAAGGACGTTGGGGAACTTATCCGAAATAGCGATTGCAACATTTTCCGCGTAGGGTATCACCCTGCAACCGAGACCCTCCAGGTCAAGAAGCAGTGAGTTAATCGCTAAATTTCAAAGAAGGGGGATAGAATGTGATTTACCCATCCTCATTTCCGAGGTTCAGCTAATTACTTTGAACAATTTTCAGTACGTACTCAATCGCCCTAATCCCTTGTGGGGCGTAGCGCGTCAACTGTTCCATGTGGCCTAGTTGACGTTACGTTGGCATGAACTATTTTCGGAGAATGCAGTCCCCCCCCCCCCCCCTTAAAACGCCTACCTGCATCAAGTCGGGAGATGCTGTGACTTATTATTACCCCCCGCACCACAGTGGGAAGACAACACAAACATCCATGGTCACCTCGTCCTGGACGGGATCCAATCCAGCCAATCACTCACCCTGAACAATTTTCAGTACGTGAAAATGACAGGATGAAAAAAATATATGATTGATTTGAAATTAGGATTTTTTTTTTAATTTCCTTTTCTAAATCGATTTCATACTAAATATTGAACTACACAGTTAGCGGAAATGACGAGGGGGAACAGACCTTAGACCGAGGTGTCTCTCTCCTAACTATGTTTGGCATCCGATGCATTTTGTAATCCTTTCGAATTGTCGTGGTTTGGTGAAATTGTGAATTTTCTGATTTTATAAATAAGTTTATGCGGTGGTACCCATCTATTCAGCAAACTCATATAAAGATGAAACGAGATTTTAATTCATTTTACCTGCAAACGGTTCCGACAACCACAATCGCACACAATTCCATGACAGGAGATTAATTTTATAGACATTTCCACTCGTTCTCACCTGAAGTATCGTCGGTGGAGACAGCACGTCACTCGCATCGCATTCTGATCCTTTCGAGGATTCTCTTCCTTCCTGGAGTATTCTGTGTGTGTGCGTGATGCCGTACTATGGCTTGCCGCTTCGTTAAGCTGGCTATGGCCTAAGCCTGCAGGCATCTGCTGCCCCGTTTGATGTTGTTACAAAGCTGGAAGTGATGCTGCTTTACACCTTTTTATATCAAACACGGTTAGAGATGTGAAGTGATTTCAATTTTATTGCGCTCCGGTTGAGTAAATTTGAAAAGTTTTAACAATTCATTTTGTTGCTCAACAATTGCTGGATGGTCGAGAGATATCTTTCAGTTGAGAATTTAGCGAAAGAAAAGAACTATTTATTGCAGTTTATTAAATCGGTTGAAAGTATTTTAATCAGAGAGGAATTTAAGGGTTGTTTAGGTAGTCGTTAAAATTGTATCTGAAAGGTACGAATTCCCGGCATATATCGAACCAATACAGAAGCAATATTCCATATATGTACAACGGAATTTATGGTATATATAAACGGTGGACTTGTAGTTTTAAGGGTAAGACAATTTGGATCCTTAAAGCTATGGAAAGGATTTAAACTACAAGTAGTTTTATGGATAAAATATGCCACAGTGCGAATAGCGTCAGTAGAAAGGACGTATCGAATGCGCCGATCAATTAAAATTAAATACTAAGTGGAAAACAAATTTGTTCAAGTTTGGAAACAGATGGAAGTCTGAGGGTGCCAAATCAGGAAAATAGGGGGGGGGGGGGGGGGGATTCGAGCAAATCGGATCCCAAGTTCCGCAGTTTTCCCATCGCCAACGTACACTTGTGTACAGGTGCGTTGTCCTGGTGAAAGATGATTTTTTTTTCTTCTTCAAGCCAGGCCTCTTCTCGCGAGTTTTGGCATCCAGCTGGTCAAGAAGTTGGGATTAATATTCGCCTGTTATTGTTCTGCCTTTTTCAATGTAATCAATTAACAGGATCCCTTTCGCATCCCAAAACACGCTGGCCATGACCTTTCCGGCAGATGCGATCGACTTTGCTTTCTTTGGCGCCGAACCAGCGGCTTACACCCACTGATTGGATTGCTGTTTCGTTTCTGGTGTGTAGTGGTGGACCCAAGTCTCATCCATGGTGACAAATCGCCGCACAAAATCGATCGGATACCGATTGATTCGGTGCAAAGATTGCTGCGAAAATCAATTGCGCATTTGCTTTTGATCGGCATTCAGCAAATGCGGCACCCATCTTGCGCAGAGCGTTCGCATTTCTAATTCTTTGTGCAAGATATTTCGCTTCCTTTCTTCCGATATCTCGACAGCCTCATTCGCCTATCGTCCAACACGATGTCATTCACTTTTTCGATGGTTTCCGGTGTGGTTGCGGTTTTTGGCCGTCCTTCACGTGGGCCGTCTTCGAGGGACGTGCGACCACGCTTAAATTCAGCTGCCCATTTTTTAACGGTTGACATCGAAGAAGCTGATTCCCCGTAAACTTATATTAACTTCGGATGAATTTCCTTAGGGGTTAATCCATCCAAAACGACGAATTTTATGATCGCACGATATTCAAGTTTCTCCATTTTAACGAAAAACACGTAAAACGTCTACTGAAAAATTCGTGTAAACAAACTACTTGAGAGAACAAGTTGAAACTTGTCATACGAACTAATGACACGTGCACCCAAGCAGGAAACATACATTTTTGCTGATTATAACGGTATTTCTGTGAAAACGACCACAGTACCAAGAGAGACACGACAAAGTCATCCTCCAACATGACAATGCTCGGCCACATGTCGCAAAAGTGGTCAAGACATACTTGCAAGCCCTGAAATAGGAAATCTTGCCCCACCCGCCGTACTCCCCAGACATCGCTCCTTCCGACTACCATCTGTTTCGTTCCATGGCGCACGTCCTGACTGATCAGAATTTTCTTTCATACGAGGAAGTCGAAAAATGGATCCAATCATGGATCGCGTTGAAAGACGCCTCCTTTTTCCGAGATGGAATGCGAAAATTGCCGGAGAGATGGGCGAAAGTTGTCGCTAGCGATGGACAGTACTTTGAATAATACATCTGTAAGTACTTTTTGACAATTAAGCTTTTAATTCCCCCCAGGAAAAAACGGCGGAAGCAAAGTTTTGCACTCAATATTTTATTTATTTATGTATTTAAGAGATATGTCATGCAAGGAATGAAATTCAAATATGCGCCTGATTGTCGTGCATTGAATGGAACGAGTTACAGTGCAGTGATTTCAAAAAAGCGCCTGAAGTTTTTCAATACAAAAAGGAAACCTTTTTTTTCTCTAATGGTAGTGACTTTAGAGAGAATAGCTTTTATCAAATGCGCACAAATAACGCCCAGTGATTGTCGTTGAGCTATCATCGAAATAGTCGCTTCGAACAACATGCACCTTGAGGAGTGTAGGAGTGGAGTGTAATAACACAAAAAGTAGCGATATTCATCGGTACTTTAGATCCGTCCCATACAAGTAGTCATGATCCATTTGTTTTGAACCTTTCAATGAAATTTGTCCCCAAAAAGTATATCTTTTGTTTCGGAAATACCCATACTTCCTATGTTTGGGTTCTGTTTCATTTTATGCTCAAGAAGGTCCTGTTATCCTGACGTGCAAATGCAGCAATACCGAGACGTCACCGAGTGAAGGCAGTAGTCTTTTCAATAAAAGAGGATTTACGTGTCGGACTATGAACCCACTCAGGTGTTAAATGAGTACCCATTTGGGCCGAATAACTTGGTTGAGTTTTTTTTATGTAAATTAAGCTCATGCACCTTCTCTTATTGGTATACGTGTTTATATTCTATGCATGGTATAGCGCCATTGTGGCTTATAGGGCCGTTTTCACAATGTCTGAATAAAGTTTATCCTGATAAACGCTAACCGGCACCCATCCTCCAGTTAATTTTATTTTTATTATTTTATTTATCGGACGATAATTCCAAACAGGTGATACGTGCTGCTGAGATTTTGGCAGCTAGAACTGTTTACGTTTGCACATTGAGAGACAATGAGGCAATTAAACTGGTCACAAAGAACAGATTTCTCGAAATTCATTCGATGGAAGAGGATTTGAAAACAACTCAGCCGCAAATTTATGCTGAGAGACGGTACAGATGTAGAATAGAATAGAACAGGCGGCAGAATTCCGCCAAAAAGATCACCCAATTTCCCACTGCACTAGCTGAGCTTTCTACTGCGTCATCATATTTTGAGCGTTGTATACGCTAAGGTTTAATTTAGTGTCCCGAATAGCTAAGTGGCAGTTCAACCAGACATTGGGAAAACGGGCCATAGAGTATCAAAATAATAAATGTTTAACATCGATTATTCAGCATAATGAATGGAATCATCCGAAAGCTAACTGTTACGTCCATGAAACTAAAAAAATCTGCTCCCCCAACCATCATGCTTCAGTGTAATACTTCTTTCGAACTAACAAACTGTTCATTTTTTCACGTTCCTTAAATCAAATTGAGCAACTGTAAGGGACTTTTGCCTGATTCACCTCACCTTCAGCTTCACGTTTGTCTTATTTAGGTTTTGTTCACATTCTTAGCTACACCCTATACTACTTCTGTAACTTGTCTAGCTCTAAATCAAATTATAATCCTGACATTTTCTAATTGTGAGTACCTTTCTTTCGTAATACCACTAACTTTTTAAGTCATGTTTATTATCCGCCTCTAAGAAGTGGAAATAAAAGAAAAAAAAAATATACGAAAAAGTACAAACTTGCTAGAAGCCTTCATATCCTACTCTCGTACCACGTCGAATCATAAAAAGTCGAAGCACGTAGTATCATTCGTACCGAGAATGGCACAACACTGAAGCAGAACGAACCAGTTGAAAAAATGTCAAAAAAAAGCTTCAAGAAAAACTCAAGCTTGTGTCAGTCCTTAAGGCAAACATTGAACGGTCGCTCTCTTAATGCAAGGACTACTCGCACTTGATTCTTTAGCAACAAACATTCATGAAATGCGAAGAATAAAGTAAAGTAAAACGTAACAGGACTAAGGAGGACACAACTCAAATTGACGATGGCATAGGCAAAAAAGATGGGGGCGAGCTAGGACTATGTTATGTCTGTATATGCAATGTCAAAGGACTAGTCCTAAGTTAGAATGATTCGTTCCACCCTCGGATAGCGGTGACACTTGTATGGTGTTGTTGGTGTGGTTGAAACCCTTAGAATGAATATCTTTGTCTCTCGATGACAACCGACAACTTTGTTACTTACTGTTTTTAAACAGAATGCCAAGATAACTCGTTTCACACGAAAGGAAGAGAAGAATTTGTTGAGGACAAATTGAAAGGCTGTATCTTATGCATATTACTACTGTAGATGCATAGATGTATGAGTATTTGGATATTTTTTCGGTTTTGTTTAGATAATCACAACCCTGACTGTTCTGGCGAGTGAAGAGGGGATGATCCATGTTGGGAAGGATCTGGTAACCTCACTAGACCCGAATGACTTGGAAAGGCTTGTTTGTTGATTCCCAAACGAATGAAGAAGCCATTTACCGATACGGGATTAGACTATACTGGACCAATCACCACGAAATGCACTGCTCCACTGACGGGGACTCAAAACAACCAAGGCATACCTATACATAGCAGTTTTTGTTTGTATGGCCACCAAGGCGTTCCACTTGAAATTAGTGAGTGACATGTCGGCAGAAACTTGTATCGCAGCCATCAGACGCTTCATCTCAAGACGGGGTAAATGCTGAAGAATCTTCAGTGATTGTGGCACAAACTTTGTTGGGGCTAGCAAAATACATATTAAAAGCGGAATATAGTAAGGTCTTAAAACAGAGCAGTTCAGAACTCTTCAACGAGTGCATTGAGTGGAACTACATTTCTCCTGTGGTATGGATTTCAGTAGCTGGTAATGATTCGCCGTCCATTTTTGCAGATGGAAACCTGCTTTATGCAACAATTGACCAAGATCAACTTGAATCTCTAATTCAAGTAAGTCAACTGATCCAGTGAGGACGTCATCAACGAAAAAGTCATGTACATAATAGGATTTTGGAAGCTTCTGGATATAAATGTTCTTCATCATTGGCTAGCTGATGAAGTGTTTGTATAGCCAAAAATGCAATTCTGTTCCGTAGGTGACTGTCTTTAGGGCATAGTGATGAATAGGCCCAGAGAAATTGAATCTCCATAAGATCCGATGGAACTTTTGATCACTGACATTTATCCCTATCTGGTGATACATTTTTTCGATGTCAGCTGCTATGTCGTACCGATGTTGTCTCCATCTCAGCTTGGTTGCGGAACTGGATTCCTTTAATACCGCATGGTGCGTATGTATGCGTCGGAGGTTCTGGCAATATGCGTGGGAATTTAGTGCATATGCCCTTAAGCTAGGTATACCTTTATTAACTGGGAATATAGCTCGTATAATTGGGGATCCTTTCGAAGCTTGTCCTCCAATTGTCGGAATCTGATGAGCGCAATTTTCTCTGAACCGTTCAGTTCTTGAGTGGGATTGACATTTGATTGCCATTACCATCCTCCTTGTGTACGGTCACGGTGTTTAGCTGGTAATGTTGCTCAGCCTGTTTGTCTTCTGCAGATGGGGGTTTTTCTTGGAAGGATTCTTCAATCTCCAAAAACTGCTGTAGGTTTGCGTCCAGATCTTCTTAAGTTACACATCTTTGGGTAATTGGAAGTTCTGTAGCTCGTTGAGAGGGTCCAAACAAATTCCAGCCAAGTTTATTGAGTTGTGCGCAAGGCTTTCCAGGTTTGAGTCCGTTTAGTATGAATTGCCCATATACGTCGGCTCCAATTAAGGTGTACATTTTTCCGGGGATGTAGTACTGTGGGTCTGCAAGCTTGCAGTCACGCATATTATCCGACAAGTTAGTGTTTAATGGACATGACGGAATGGCGCAGTTGTGGTCCTCAAGATGTAAGGGCTGATGCTAATGGTTTCACGTTGGCCAGTCGTGTCCGTGATGGCGACTGAGATTGGTACAATTCCTCGGGTGGTGAGGTTCTCATTACCGCCAATCCCCGTAACATACAATTTGGCGCAGCTTCGTTTTATTTCCAGTAGTCGAACGGCAGATTCACAAATGAATGATTTTTGTGAACCAGAGTCGAATAAGGCTCTAAGTGGCAGTAGATCTCCGTTTTTGGACTGTGCCCTCATGATTGCGGTTCCGAGTATTAGATACTGGTTCGGATTCCTGGTATTGATTTAATGATTGCGGATGTCCGCAGTTTGTTGATGATCAAGACGCGCAGGTTCCTGATGTAGTTGTGTGTTATGACGTTTTTCACACTTGTTGCAATGCCTCTTTGATGGGCATTTGTTGACCATACGAGTATGTTTATTGCTTAGGCAATTGAAACATAACCGATTTGTCTCGATGACTTTCCGTCTCCTCAGTACATCGAGCTGCTTGAAAAAGTCACAATTGAACAATCCGTGACCTGCCGTTTTGTACGTGATGCAAGTTGTTTGTCCAGCGATTTGGGCTGAATGCGATGACACCGCTGGCTGCTTACTCGCTTTGCTGGTCGATTGAGACACGCTCAATACCTCCAACATATGGAATCGCTGCCACGAACTCCAAAAACGTGACTAAGGATGGGACATCCATATTACTGCGCTAATTGATTTCTGCCAATCTCTCCTGCTGTCCTCATCGAGCTTCCCGTTGAGGATGTGTACTGCCACCAAATCGAATGGATCGAGTTCCAATGTCTTGATGCTCGCTAACAGTTGATTGGTGACACCAAGAATGTGTTTGAGTCCCTGATGATCGTTGGGTCCACTTTTTCTGATGTCCCAAAATTGCTGCATGATCTGTTGCGCAATCGCACGATGGTTATTGAACCGTTTGCACAACAAATCCCACGCCAGCTGGTAGTTGCTGTCTGTAACGCTTAAATGCTTGATAAGCGCCTGGGCCTCACCAGTCACTGCGTTATGCAAATACTGAATTTTTTTGTACTGGCGCTAATTATCCATTTACGTGAACCATACTCCGATATAGGTCGCGAAACGAACACCAATCTGCGTAATCCCCATTAAATGTAGGGACTTTGATTCTCTCTATCTTAGGAGAATCGGTGGTTGGCCGATGCTCGTACAACTTGTGCTTGAATATAGTTAAATATTCTAGAACAGTGGTCGCCAATTCGGCGTATTCATCCGTGTACGCCTTAAACTTCTCCTCGGTCGTACTGCAATGCTGATGCGTCTCCTGATGCTGGTCTTCGCACTTCCTCCCCGCAGCTTGTAGCTTTTTAAGCCGAGTCTCGAAGTATGCTACGCTATGACGACTCGAACTGTCCTTTTTGAAGTTGTTGATGATCCGTTGTACGGCACCGATGTTCAATGCTTGGATAGCATCTGCTTGGTATGCCATCGTTGCTACTAATATCTCTGCAGTCTTATTGAATTTATACATAATTAATGCTGACTTAGATCTAGGTACAAAATTGTTAAGAATAATTCTCCCCCTGGAGGGG
Source organism: Chloromyia formosa (assembly GCA_964017055.1). Classification (NCBI taxonomy): domain Eukaryota; kingdom Metazoa; phylum Arthropoda; class Insecta; order Diptera; family Stratiomyidae; genus Chloromyia; species Chloromyia formosa. The sequence goes on from OZ024815.1 coordinate 41,911,793, forward strand.
GCCCAAAAAAAGCGTGTTCGCCGGTTTCGACCGCTGATGCGGAGCGCGTCTCATCAGACGCCTCTGCTTCGCGCATCGCACCAGTGGGAGAGGTGTGACCGGGAACAACCAAGTCGATGTTATATCGCCTTGGCCAACACGACATGGGTACGAATTTCGCAGTAATGCAAATTCCAGCATACAGCTTTTGTATGGAAGCAGTACATGGAAAGTTTCCGTAAGAGTTACCAGAAAGCTGCAAGTTTTCGTTAACTTATGTCTTCGTCGAATTCCAAGAATATTCTGGCCCGAAACAATATCAAATGAAGAGCTAAGTCGGCGTACGGGACAGATGCCAATCGACGAATTGATACGCAGGCGAAAATGGCAGTGGATAGGTCACACCTTGCGGAAGGATGATAACTGCATTGCTTTGCATGCCATGAAATGGAATCCCGTTTCCAACCAAGGCCGACCAAGAGGGGGTCCTAAAATCACATGGCGTCGATCTGCGGCAAACGAGTGTCAGGGACTGGGTAAGTCTTTTGGGAAGTTGCGCCCCATTGCCCAGAACAGAGTACGATACGATGGTGCGCAGGAGTAGTTGACGCGCTATGCCCCACTACGGGTTAAGGCAAAGTAGTATACTGAGGATAGCTACCCCATAAGCCGTGGAGCTGGCGTAGCGAGCGGAGCCCACGCAAGGGGAGTGAGAAATCCACTCAAGTTAAAACTCACAATTAGCCAAGACCCGAACAAAAACGCTCGATTAGGAATGTACCGAAATTATTTCTTTTTTTCCAATTTCTTAATTTATTTATTTTTTTATTAATAACACCTTTTCCTGAATTAAATAAAAACATATTTCTTTTATCTTTCATGCCCGGTAATCATGTTAAGTAAGTGTGCTCAAAATGCACGAATCGTGCCGCGTTTTTATGTGCAAAAGCTTAAAGATCCATCAGTAAGACGTGCATATTCCACCGACCGCCTTGCACGAGAGAGCTATTGTACCACCACCTTGTGAGAATCCTACAATTGATGATAGATGGAAATTCGCTAAGCGCTCATTTATATCGTGCGGCGTAACATTTTCGGGTCGATTGGAGCGCGGTAGGAGATCATTCATTAGCGACTCTACATGGTCTCTAATCTCACTACGCAAGAGAGTTAAGGAAGCTGCTGACGGCTCAGCCAAAGACCAACTCGGAGCTGAATACCGTTCACTACAGAAAGACGTGCAAAGAAGAAATTACATCAACGCATTAGCGGAGAAGGCAGAGGAACCGGCTTACCGCGGTGACAGTGGAACCCTTTTTAAGCTTATCAAGCCATTAACTGGCAAATCTTGTGCGACAGAACATCATGTGAAAGATAAAGATGGGTCTCTACTGGTAACCGAAGAACACCAACTGCGGAGATGGAGAGAACACTCCATTGAGGTCCTCAACAACACCTTTGAGCCTTTGAATGCATCTTCATTAGTAGCAGAAGATACGAGTACCTCTTGAAATTTGAGTTGACGTTTGAATACGAAACTAGACCAAGACACACTCCCAGCAAAGAATTTCCCTTTTTCGTCTTCGCTACTCTAATCTGCTTAGATGCAATTTAACTAGTAAACACTGACTTAATACTGAACGCGGAAACGAAAACCAAACACGAAAACTGGACCCGCCGCTATCAGTCAGCAACCACTAGCTCCTTTGGCAGAAACGAGCACAAAGGCATCTTAACGTCAAGAACGAAGGCAGACTTCTTCGCGATCAGCTGAGCGCTGGCCTGTTTCTATAGATGGCAGTGCTTCAGTCTAGCTATGTATATTAACGTAAGGTCATTTGCGCCGTTTGGTCTCAATAGCATCCTCACTGAAGCATGTCCCGCTTTAGTAGATGCATTGATTTGATAGAACTAATTTTGCCAAACCCACAAAAAGAGGCACGACACAATTCGGGAATAATATTATGTACTGTATGTACGATTAGTTGGCTGGAACTCCAGTCCCATTCAGAATCAAGCAACTTCCGTCTTCGCCACTTAACCGCAACCAATGTAGAATTTCTACCAGAAGTTGGAAGTTTTACTTATACTGCCGCAACCCACTTTTCAAATCGGTTATTCCTATATGCAAGTGGCTCAGTTGAAAATATTTTTTTATAAACTTTTCACCACACACTTTCGAAACATACTTTACTCGTACACTAATTGACATAAATTTCTCTTAAACTCATTTTAATTTTTTATTTATCATGAAAGTTTTAATTTTCCTCCAGGCGATGAAGACCTACTTCAAAATACAATGCAAGGGCAATAGGAAATGAAGAGAAACGCAAACCGAAGATATACATATTTTGTATTTTATTATTGCTCCTTTTCTCTCGAAAGCCAATAGCAAATGTACAACAATAAAAATAATATCTATCTGGTGAATAGTTTTCTAAAAAATTGAAAACTCCCAAATTCCTATTTTGCTTTTCTTTTCTTTACCTTTACAGCTTGGAAATGGCAGAAATTTGTAATACCTTTTCTACACTCTATTCTCATATCAGGATGACCTCTTTTCTCTTTGCATCGTTTGCCGCTTATTGTGTGTACATACTTCTGTCCGGACCTACACTTATGTACGAGTATGTATCTATAACTACATGCATACTATTGTACATAGCGACGCAGAATTTTTTATATTATTTTCTTTTTTTTTGAAACGGTGTGTATCTTTTTTGTTCAAAATTTATAGTTACATAATTCTCAAAGCTCGGAAATCGTCTCTACAAACGATGAATAAATTCCAATAGAGAACGAGAATGGGTCCATAGATATTGCGACTGAAGGATATAACATTGTTGCAGGCAAAAGGAAATCTTCTATTTGGCTGTTGAATAAAACTTCCCTTGGGTGGACCTACAAAGAAACAGGCCTCTGAAAATATCAGCGAAATGCTGGCGTCTTTTGTTAATAATTCAAGTTACGAGTTGAGTATACACGAGTATGTGAATCCTTTTAAGTTAAAGACGACACGAAATGGGTGCCTGTGGGTGTGTTTGAGAATCTTGTAAAAGTGTGCTATAATATGCATTAGAATCCATTGATCGTTGGTGGCGTGTCGTTTAAATTGAAATAGGTGAATGCCTCTAAAGGACTCTCAAGGTTGACTATTTCTATGTTTAGATTAATGAAATTTAAACCAATAATACTATTGTATATATAGTCGTAAATTGAAGGTACCAACCAACACAGATTCTCCAGTGGTTGATAAGGGAACATTATATAATACGACTCATTATTATAGGTTTTGTTCAATTCTTAAATTTCTCTATGCTCTTTTTTAAACAGAACCCAGCAAAATAAACTGTACCCCCGGTAAGGCGCAGTCCCCGAAGTAGCTATGCTAAATACTCAGCAAAAAGCGTGGCTAACCCAGGTGGGTACCTGAAACCATTTCATAAGGGTTTTGTTTTTACTACAAAAAAAAAATGTTAAATGTTGAAATAAAATTGGAAAATTATGTCTTAGGAAAACGATCCAACCGTAAAATCAAATAGGCATACTAGCCGGATGTTGCTAATTTTTTGTTACTTACAGTGGGTATTTAGTGGACTAACTTAGAAAAGGTAAATACGATACTAACATTGGGGGCACCGTACGCGTTATTTAAACCCGACTCATCCCGAGAGCTGAGTGACAACCGACCAATTTTCGTTTTCGCTGTCCTAACGATTGGACTGAATCGATAGAGACAGAGAGGGCATTCTCTCTCAGTTTTCTTTCTCATCTTATGGAGAGATGTATAGTATTTGTTCAGAAGTCATGGTCTGGGGAAACGGGAAAACCATAATTAAGGTGATTGATGGAAGACAATATGACCTATACTGTTATCGGTTTTCACCTAGAAGACTGATCCGCGACTAATTTCAATCCGTCGGCCCTGTATCTCTCTCACTCACAAATGCATAACGTCTCTGTTATTGATCGGGTTAAGATCAGTCCGGGGTGCGTATTTGGAAAACTATTCAGTATAGTACATCCCCAAGCCAGTGGCGAGATAGCGCCTAAATGGCCACGTATTCATCTCGTATTCTTTGAAGGCACGAGATCGAATAGGGTTTTTAGTGCATTTGCCCTCTAAAATGGCAATAAAACCTTGTTCAGGGTGTTCCCCAGTCAGTGATCAAATCGATACGGTTTTCTAGTTACTAAATGGTCAAAAACCTATATCCGTCTCGTCCCTTTGAGGGGACGGGGCTGCAGCGTATTTTTGGGGGCATTTGTGGTCTAAAATGGCATTTCTTGAATGAAGCTTCTGATCGCATTTCCGCTTTATGTGGTAAGAATATTGAGTCCACACATGGGGATTTATAGTTCCTAAAGCGGAAATTCTTACCACCTAAAGCAGAATAACACTCTGAGTCCGCACTCAAGGAATTTCCGCTTTAGGAACTACAAATTCTTGGGTGTGGGTTTTAGGTTCTTACTACCTGAAGCGGAAAAGGTCTGCAAACACACACCCAGGGATTTTCTGCTTTAGGGACCGAAATTCCACCGTGAGTGCATCATTAGAATGGATTCATCTATTGTAGAATGAGGTATTTTGGGGACGTATTGAAAATGGCTCTGTTTCTATTTAAGACGACAAATGCTCCCAAAAATTAATTTTGTGACTAGAAAATCGTACCGATTTGGTCACTTGACTGGCTTTGTTCCCATTTTAGACGACAAATGCACTAAAAACCCTCTCGGGATATGGGTTTTTGGCCATGTCTTATAGCTGGGGGTCATCCTAAAAATTGGTCCGTCACACGAAATGTCTGTTTTTCTACTCGGGGGTCAGAAGAGGAAACAAGCCCATTGAAAATTTTTCTTTTCTGGTTGTGCATGTCGTTTGAGTGAAGTGGTCATTGTGCATGGCTGTTGCTTGTTGATCCGCGCGGGCGGCGCGCTTGCGGGGATCCTGTGTGTACATGTTGGGATGTTGATTTGATAGCGATAAAGGTTGACGTTGTGGACGGCAAGAAATAACATAATGTACGGGTGAACAGGCGCTCTCTGTGCTCTCTGTCCCACGCTCTCAGTGAACGCGACGCCATAATCAAAACTCCTGCATACACAACATACCATACATTCAAAATCCTCAAAAATATAGAGTACGCTCCGTACTACCTAACTTGACTAGGCCCCCAGAACACGTCGCAAGAAGTCATCTGCTCTCCTCGCTCGACATGCTCACACGCAATTGATGGTCTCTGAATGTATGCGAAATTTCGCTCGGGGCAGCGGACCTCCTCCTCTCATTCATTCATATCATTCTCATTCTCACCATTTCATTAAACAAATTGTGCACTCCCGACATGCACATGCATAGACCCAATCTGAGGTCACAATGAATGAAATTCCATTTTTACTCATTATTTCAATGACCTTCAATTTCCGCGAATTCCCATTCATCATTTAATAAAATAGCCCGTGATGTACTATCTGAATCACTAGGGTCCCAGAAAAAGTAGCAAGTAGTCAGTTCGACTAACATTTGGACATGCGCAGACGCAATTTGAGAGAGTGTACATAGTTCCCGCCCCCCGAAGATGAGTGAGAGCGGATGAAGCTCATTCGAGCCAAATCGGGTGATCCAGCGACTGTGTTTGTGCATTTGCAATGGCGGCGATTTGAGGTCTGACTGGTCCGCAATGTGGGCCCCCACCCCACGTGCAATAAACATATAGAACAAAATGGCAGATTTATACTAGGCGAGTTAGAATATCTCAAGCCCCGAAATAAAGAAATATTCGACGCAGGATGTTATAAGTTATGATGTACATTCAGAGGTCTGCAGAAGATCAAATGCCCCCCTTCCGCAAAAATTCCAAAATTTTTCTTGTGAATTCTCTTTGTGCGTGTGTTGGAACGTTTTGTTTACTTTTGTTTGCCGGACACAATCGCATAGAGTCGCACGCGTTACTTGAGAAACGGATTGTGTGTGCCGGACCCGGACTGTTGATTAAAGGGGCGGGATGAGGCGGATAGTGTGTGAGTGATTTTGCAATAGATACACAAACACAATACACGTCCGATTGGGAAAAATATGGTGGGAAGCGTGATTGCGATTAGCAGAAACTTACTCAGAGAAATGTCGATAGGCTGCAGTCTGCAAACTGTACCGAACGGGTTGATGGAACAGGGTGCACGAGAGGAGGTGAATATTGCACACACGCGATGCAAACGAAAACGAAACGATCCCGCGAGAGAAAGGAGCCCGAGCGGATAGGACAAAGCAAAGCAGAATTTATGACGAGTATCTACACTGCCACCAGATACATCGGTACATGGATATGTCTTATGCCTACCGAAAGCGTGGGACGTGTTTTTTCGAATGATTTCATCCAGTATAACTATACTGGGATCTTTATAAAACTTACGTCGATATCTTCAACACAACAGGTTCCACGCAGTCGGTAGTCATAGACATATCCATGTTCCGATGTATCTGCATGCAGTGTAGATACTTTTTTTTAATTACTCTTTGATTTATGGCATGTATGAACAGTAACGTCTCCTGGATAAACTTCATTACCTCACACCAATGATCAAGTGATACAAAGCTCACCAAGTGAATGCTTTTGATGTTTAAACGTGCCATATTCATGTACCTGTATACATCCTCAATTAAGTATGTACTACGATTACATTATTCCTTGCCATTGCCATACATCTTCCAAGGTACAGAGAAGAAAAAGGAAAACTTTTTCCATTTATCACACATTCTAAAATCTACAGCATAATGTACTTCAACCTTTTGTTCTCGACATTTTTTTTTGTTCAACAGAATGAAAGAAGACATAGTCTCGTCTTTGCTTTCATCTTATTAGATTCCTCTTATATCACCCCACCTCCCTGTACAACGTTATTACGATCTTATGATGGAAAGGTATTCCTGGTATTGTTTTCCCAAGCAATTTACACTCCGAGGAGAGCAATGAAAGTACAATGTTTTATTTAAAAGGAGAAAGGCGGGCCGCGGAGATGGAGAGACGGCCAACCAAAGTCACTCCTTTTTCGGTATCCGGAAAGACTCGTGCAACCAGAGCAAGGCGTTGTAGTATGCCGTAGTATCATACTAAGGTGTTTGCTCTTACATCATACTATACGAACCGATGATATTTGTTGCTTGCCAGCATGCCACTCACCGGCTGTTGCTCGCTGTTGCACAAGACTTCATAACATATTTTAATAAACTCTCTCGGTAGAACAATCAACTTACTTGTAGTACGGCAACAGAACACAAAAGCAAAATATTCTGTAGTAGAATATTGGGTAGGTCATACTCGTATACAAGACAACCTAACCTAGAGTGGCAGCAGCAGCTTTTGTTAGCCAAAGAATTTTCATTTTGTCGACATGTCTCTCAAAAATATGTATCTAAAAAAGGCAGATATTTAAGAGAAACTTTTTTAGAGGTTTATTTTTTTTTTCTTTTCGTTTTACACTTTTCCCAACTTATTTGCTCCGTCCACGTTTTTTTGTGTTCTTTTTTTTCGTAGTTTGGTCGTGAAATGGAAACTTTTTTTTTCTTCAATTTCGGACAATTCGTGTCCGTTACACATTTAGCAAAGTTCGGAAATTTGACAGTCATAGGGAATGTAATTTTGAAGTTTTCCGCAATGATTACAATTTGGAGAGTAGTTGAGAATGTTTTGTCGTTCAAGGTTCGGACTTTTAAATGTGAAAGTTTTCAAATTGCCTGCTATTGGAGAGGCAATGGTGGAATGTTGCAGTTAAGGAACGATACACCTTGGAAAGGGGTACAATGGATACTCCACATGGTGGGATAAGAGATCCATATGGGAGTATGTACAGTCGAGAACGGATAAATGTAAAACGCTTAAGTGCAAAAACCGCATTAGTGCAAAATATATAAAAGCCCAGTAATTTTTCATCTGCTTTTCATATAATATTGTTTCTAAAGTGCAAAACGCATAAGTGCAAAACACGCTTAAGTGACATGCAAATGTATGACAGGCCCATCATAAACACAAGCAAATTGCTTCGGATAGTTGCAATGGTCTTTTGCATGCGCATAATGTATGTAATAGGTCAGTAAAATTAAGTCAATACTTGGGTCTTAGAGGAAATAGTTATGAAAGATACGGAAATAATTTTAATTCCTTTTATAAATCATACATGGGTAAGCTTAACTTTTGGTTTTGGTTTTCCTTATAACTTCAAACCGTTGCCTCAGATTGAAAACTTTAATAGGATGTGAATTAAAGAGTTTCAATTCTGCGTCCAATGCAGAATTTCGATTCAGCAGTACAGGGTGGGCCGTCTAGTGGTTTCTTTTTAAATCATAGGTTATTTTGACAGTGAAAGCTGTTTCCCGCTCGAAATCTTGACAGAAAGTCAGTATCATACCTCCGCAGAACGAAATGAGTCACTTTACACTTGAACAACGTTGGGAAATATTGAAAACTTATTTCCAAAGTGAGTGCTGTGTAGCCCAAACAGTGCGTTTTTTTGAAAAGAAGTTTTGGCCGAAATGAAGCACCCACCGCGCCTGCTGTACGCAAGTTTGTGCAAAAAGTTCGTGAGACTGGCATGCTAGTGGACAACACTCATGGTCATCGTCGTCGTACGATGCGCACAGACGAGAATGTGGCTGATGTAGCCGAGAGTGTGAGACTCACTCCACTCGCCATCGATTTCAACAGCTCAACATTTCACGCACTACCCTGAGGAGAATTCTGCATAAAGATCTCGGATTATTCGCTTACAAGGTCTAATTGACTCAGCAATTGAAGGCGCACGACCATCCGCTTCGTTATCACTTTGCAGTTTGGGCCTTAGAGCAGCTTGAATTGGACAACGATTTTGGACGAAAAATCATCTTTTCTGACGAGGCGAATTTTCATCTCGGAGGCTACGTTAACAAACAAAATTGCCGCATCTGGGGCTCGGAAAACCCGCACGTTATTTTCGAGAAGCCAGTGCATCCACAGAGAGTGACAGTTTGGTGCGAATTGTGGAGTGGTGGCATCATTGGATCAATTTTTTTTTTCGAAAATGAGGCTGGGAACAATGTTTCGGTCAACGGTGAATGTTACAGAGCCATGTTATCCGACTTTTCTTTTTACTGAAATTGAAGACATGGATTTGGACGACCTCTGGTTCATGCAGGATGACGCACCATGCCACACAGCCCATGCCACAATCGATCTTTTACGCACCAAATTCCCAAATCGTGTTATCAGCCGTCTTGGCGATGTCAATTGGCGGCCTCGGAGCTGCGATTTGACCCACTTGGACTTTTTTTCTTCTGGGGAACCGTGAACGACCGATGTTATGCCAACAATCCAGAAACGATTCAAGCACTTAAGGCCGATATCATCCAAGCAATCTGTGAGCTACAGCCCGAAACCATCGACATGGTTTTGGAAAATTGGAATGACAGAATTCGCTACTGCGAAGCCAGCCGAGGCAGCCACTTGAACGAAGTTGTGTTTCATCATTAATGGGAATGTTTGCTCTTACTAATGAAGCCATAATACATGGAAAAAAATTTAATTTTGTTCATTTTATTGCATTTTTAAAAAGAAACTTGTATTTGGCCCACTCTGTATGGTCACAAAATGGACAATTTTTTAGGCTTAGGGGAAAAATCACACTTTATAAATTTTCGTGCTCACAAATCTTTCAAAAGGATGCTCCAAATGAAAAACTGATAAAATAAAAGATGAAGATAATTTTATTTTAAGTCTAAGGCCACACGCAGCTACTGAAATGTAACTGAACCAATTGGTAACTCAAGTTACTAACTCAATTGTGACTTGACTCCACACACGAGGGGCTACTCATCGTCATCAGCAATCAAAATCTCCAGTTCGTTCAGTGTCGTCATGGATACCGTGCGTGGAATGTTGTCTTCGGAAGACACTTCATCGAGTGAAGAGGAAACCATTATGATGTATAATTATCTCAGGAAGAGAAAAGTAGCAACGAGAAGTTTTTGGTACACCCATACCTTAAGAGAAATTATCCGCACCGTTTGTTTGTTGCGGCTAATCAACTCGAACTTTCGAACGCAAAATTCTTAACATTCTACAGAATGACCAAAGAAAGCTATTTGGAGATCCTGAGATTGTCAAAGAAAGCTATTTGGAGATCCTGAGATTGTGAAAGCAGTCACTAAAGCTTCGTGCGTTCTTCACAATTTTGTGACAAAACGAGAAGGACTTCCCTACATATCATGTAGATGCAGAATACCACGTCATGAGGCAGCCTATCCCACAGCACGTGGTCATACACAATAACTCTCGTGCAACTGATCTCAGAAGCTATATAGCCAACTATTTCCTAACCCCACAACGTTTCGTTAGCATATAGAGGATTTCGGATAGTGCAAGTTGCTGGCTTACACGTGCTGTCCTTTGTTTGTCGGTGCCTACGATAGGCCGGCAAAGGGAAAGCCGTGGTATTATTCTTACCCACCACACCACGGGGGGAATGTTTACCTCAACCAAATCACCGAACTGCCATTATTGGCGGCTTGACTTATTGTTAGTTAGCAATGGTCAATGACCATTGCCGTTTCATGGACTATGGAAGAGGATTTTTTTATGTATTAACAATCTTTTATAGAAATTAGTGCTCTTTAATTTTGTACCCAATTTTTTTTTTCTACGCTGAATGACTTCCGAGATATATGCGATAAACCAAAAAATGGCACCTTCGTCGCCCCCTCCGTTTTCCACACCTCGGAGGTTCGGGGACTTTTAGTATGTTTTCCTGTCATGCCCTAACAAGTCCAAACAAAACCCCCTTGTTTATTTTTGTGGTACTGACATTTCTATCTAGGTAGACCCCCCAAATGAGCATTCATTTCCTGGGCTACTATACCTATAAACCAAACACTTATCTATCTCATTCCACCTTTTCCATTCTATACCATATGAATACTTTCACATAGTTCATCGTTCTGATTACATCCGAATTCCTCTATACTCTCAATAGACTTTCCTTTCTCAATATTGGAATTCCACACTGCACTCGGAATTAGCCCAAAACTCTTGATCGATCGGCGATCCTTGTGCACAGATACTACCGGCTTGATGTGCTCTTCCTTTTGGCTAATCTGCGCCAGTATTCAAGTTGCCGATAAAGATTAATCACAAAGTTGGACGAGAAATTGCAGTCAAACATATTGGAAATATCGTTGCTAGGGCGAATAATGGCGATGGGAATGAGTGAGTGGTGACTGGTGTGCCCTCCGCACCATGACGCTATAGGAACCATATAAGACACATGAGGGGTCGAAGTCTACTTGACATCTATCCATACACGACCAACCATACATTCCATGTTGTGTGTCGAAAGAACCATATGCGTTTGCGATAAGTCGAAGGACTCCCCGTATGGAGTCTCTCCATAAGAGACCTCTTCTGTATGCACTGCTTGTCGCTGCTTGTACATTCGCCTTTGGAAGGCTTGCACGAAAACGAAAATTCGATAATGTCCTTTAAGGTTTGTTTTCGTATTCGCTTTGTCCTCTTGCCCCGCTTAATTTCGAGAGACTGTCGTTGTCCCTTTCTTTCTTTCCATTTTATTTTCCTTCGTTATAAATCGTAATTTCTCATAAGGAGTTTGCAGTGAGAATTGTTACAATACGATTGCAGACGGGTTCAGTACAGTAGTGATTACGCTGTGCGCATGATCTAATTCATGCTTTGCGCAGGACATGATAGTCCAATAGATGGCCAATAAAGGGATACACGTGTAGCCATAAATGAACGATGTCCTTAAAATGTATTAAACGTGTTGAACGGTACGAAACAGAAGTGGAAAGGAAACAGACATGCAGAAAATGTAAGAATACGCCATGAAAGAAAACGGTGATGATAGTTTGAATTAAACCTACTGTTGCTTTGGCAGTGGGTTGCCATTGTTGGGCTTTTTGTTGATTGTCAAAGAATGAATGCTGGACACAATAATGGATGGGTTCAGAAGGTACCGAGCAACTTCTTCTGCTCGGGTGTTCATGATCACATTATCATCGTGCTGAAAATATTTCTGCTCAAAGCTCTTCTTCTGTCTCCTTGACTTTCATATACATACGAGTAAAGTGTGTGTGACAACGAGAGTCGCGTTTAGCAGGTGCAGACTGCTTAACCGAGCAGTTACAGAACCGCTCGCGAGCAGAGTGTCATGCTCGGTACCTTCTGAACCCATCCACTGTCTACAGAAAATTTATTATGTGGTGTGGGGCGTAAGATTAAGCCACAGCCTTTCCCTGCTTGTCGTTGAAGGCGACTAAGTGGGCAGAATATGTATGCCAGCAACAGACATCATCCTAAATCTGTTGTATGCTAGCGAAACGTCAACTAGGCTTGTTAAAGATAATTTCTTTATGCCTCTTATGAGTAGTTAGCGCGCTATGCCCCACAGGGGGTTGAGGCAAATCATCATAGAGTCGAGCGAGAGGGATTGGCGGTTCAAGCTCTCCCAAGGACACATTTAAATTGTTATTTTTTGTCGGCTTCCAGTCGGCATCCCTGCGAATGAAAGCATCGTTTTGATGAAAATTATGATAGTGACCATCATTGACACCACTGCACTCCATAAAGATGTCTGGTAAATGAAGTGCTTCACCATACTTTGTTCTCCTTATTCCGTATTCGGAACATGCCGATCTTCTGGGCAAGAGGATACTTTTCTTTCAAACGAGGTCTGACGATTTTGAAATGATAATCCCATAGACTGGAGTGAACATAGGAGCATTGAGGATAGCTGGTAGTCCCTTGCTTCTTTTATGCTACAATATATTAAGTGTATCGTAGACAGTCCAATATTTGAATACACTTCCTTTAATGGGATTGATTTGTTACACATCAGACTGCAACTATTGTCAAGTCGCATTGATTTTCTTTTCCAAACAGCAAGGCAAGATTTTGCTGGGAAATAGAGAGGGGAGATACTGGTGGATTGGTAGAAGGCAAATGCTTACCCGTGGGTTATTGCACACTGAATACAAGAATTTCAAATTTTTAACATGATGCTACTTTTAATAGATGTGATATTTTTTGGCTACATCCATTTACAGGTTTCTGCTAACGTCAAGAAATGTAAAATATTGGTTTATTAGCTGAAGCACCACACTCAGTTTTCGAAATTAACAACTTTTTAAATTAACAGCTTTTACAGCATTCCAAGTTAACAGTTTGGCAAATTCAAGATTATAAAATGAAAAGATTTAATTTAAATCGCTGTGCGAAAAAAACCTTCAAATCTCCAACCACCTTAACCTCCTGATTAAATATCAATTGACCCGAGTCGTAATTTTATTTTTTATAATTTTCGATCGTTTTCGCTAGATTAGAAATTAATAACATATCCCAAAAAAATACGCCTATTAAGAGCTCGCCATTGCAAATTAGACTCGATGGTGTACACAGCAGCATGTCTTACTAAAATTAGTGATTTTGTTAGTCGAAGTATCTATTGAGACTTCTCAACTTTTTGAGTTAGATGAAGTTGGCTATGGGGGCAAAATGGTCAAAGTAACGGGAAAAATAGTTTCGTCCAGAAAAGGAGGGAACTTCAGTCTCGTAGCTATCGGCAGAAGCATACCAACTGCCTCGAAAAGGAACCGATCTCTGGACCAAGAGACAGAAGATTACCGCTTTATGTGGGTTCACCCCTTCATACGCGAAGGTGTTAAAGGGATGGACTGAACTCGCAGTGATCGACAGAGGTGATGCAAATGGAAGCATCACCTTCGATAAATGCATGAAAGTTGAGTGCAAGCTGGCCTTGAACTTTTGGAGTGTAATATGGGAATATCCTGGACCCGCCCCTAACAGTAAGGCTGGCGGTTGGTACCAAGGCCGCGCCAAACTCATGTAGTTTGTCGCTCAGCGGTCGATCGACCTTTTCGTAGCCGCCATTCGGAAGACAGGTGAGGTTTGGCCAGGTGCTAAATTCGAGGTCGTTGCGCAACAAAATATCCCCACTCGACCAGGACCCCGCACCTGGCTTCTAGCCGAACCCGAGGACGTGAATGATATTTTGCATATCATAGTAATTCCAATTTTCAAACACAAAACTAGAGTACTGTGCTTGAGGAGCCTGTTAAACACTCACGATGCGCCATTCTGGTGGTAAAAACAGAATCACTAGCTCATTTGTCAAAAAATAGTAAGGTGTAATAAACTACGGTTTTTCAAAAATTACTCTGAATGTTTATAACAAGGACGGTAGCAAGGCGCAAAATGAAGTTCCATCAGAGGCTCCTGTGGATGTGGTCCAGGCCTTAGCGGAAGGAACAGATGTCAATCGTCGCTTATGCCTGAAGAGCATGTATTTGAGGAGTATGCGTGGTCTATTTCGGCTGACCTAGGGTCCCTGGAGGGCATATCCGTATCCGTGTTTGATGAGGACTCTCTCGAATCAGATGTCAAGCGTGAAACCGACGTTATTGTGATGCGAAAGAGATCTTAAAAATGGTAAGTTCATCTGCGGCGCTTCTTATCCGGCTGGTGCGTAGTGGAGAAGATTTTGTTTGTGGTGAACGAGCTTTGGGCCGTGGGCGGTATCGCAAGAGGCCTGGGTTCTAATAAGTATGTCTTGTATTATATAAAGGACCAGGACAGGCGTCGTTCATGTATCTTGGTTAAGCACACTCTTCATGCCTTTTTAATTTCAGAGCATAGTACATAACACAGACTGTGTGATACTCAGTCTAGAAATTGGGGTAATGCGATGTTTGATGATTTCTGCGTACCTAGTTTTAAATTAGGTAGGTACTTTCCCTCCAAACTTTTTTAGGAATGCTGTTGCGGCATCCAAAAAACTGAAAGCTTGCCTCATACTTGGATGCGATGCAAATTCTCATCATACAATATGACCGAGAGCTCGTTGGGAGAGCTCAGTATATGCTGACGCGGCGCAAATGCTAGGCTTCCAAGACTGGAGGACGCGGCCACGTGACCGAGATAATTGGAGCAAAACGATCTTGACCGCCAAGGTCCGATGTCGGTCTGTCGCACCACGATGATGATGATTATGGAAAGGATTCAGAGACTGGGATGCCTGGGTAGCAATGGAGCAATGAAAACCACGCCTACAAACTCCCTAAACACTCTCTTATATCTACCCCCAATTGCTCTCCGACGGCAGCCAGGTCTACGCACCGGAGCGACTCGTTCATCAGCAATGACCAAGGGCTGCCAAACCCCTTCAACACCAGCAGGTGTTGCTACAATTTCAACTTCAATCCATTGAAGATCTATGACAGTGCTCAACTGCCTTACAGCTCTTCAGATGTTAGGTACTACAAGGAAGGTTGAACTCCGATGGGTACCAGGCCACAGTTTGAAGCTAGGAAATGAAATTGCGGATGGCCTAGCAAAGCTAGGTGCTGCTCTTCATCACGCAGTAGCTGAAATGGTTCCTATACCAATACAAACACTAAAGATGAAAATGGACTGTAAGATGATGGAGCTGTCCAATACTCACTGCAACAGCGACACCAACCCCAAAATAATTTGAAAACTCTGGGATTCGTATAACCCAACAAGTGCACTCGCAGGGCTTCCCAGAGGAAAATGTGCATTGTTAGTTGGCTTGCTGACGGGACACTGCCTGGTAGGAGAGCATGCACATAGATTGAGTTTAATCACAAGTAATGGCTGCAGAAATTGTATGCTATACCAAATACTAAGGAAACCTTGATAACACCTCTTGTCTGAATGCCCAGGATAAAGATAAAAATGTCTAGGGACCTACTTTTTTCGCAATCTGAAAGCAGTTCCAGAACTTAGCATGAAAAATCTTCTAACAGTCGCAGATGCGACAATTATTTTTGAACTCAATAAAGACCCGGCACTAACGATCAGACTGGAGAGTGTGAGAGACTCTTTTTCCGATCACCGCTATCTGCAATTCAGCCTTGCTGAGCGGCCTGTAAACAATCCAAATTTCCGTAATCGTAGAAAGACTAACTGATCTATGTTTCGGGAGGCATTCGACGAACATGCTAGGAGATTGGGGCTTCCACACAATGACTTCTGTAGAAGCTGCGGGGATGGAGGAGGAGAATACCTTTCATCTGCTATGTGGGTGTCATGCCATGGCTAGAAGAAGAAGGATTACCTTGGGGTTTTTTATTTTGGCGATTTTCGACCTTAAGGATGTTGGTAGCAACCGGCTCCAGCGCTTTATCGACAGCTCAGGCTGGTTCAATGAATAGGTAGGACTCGGGTTGTGGAGTCGATGGTGGTATCACAAAGGACCCAGTGGTGGTTTATGTGTGCTGTGCGTATCACGGCAGCACCTTTAACCTAACCTAACGATCAACACCAATTTATAATAGGCACCGTAGATTTGTGGCATCGCTATTAATCTAAGCGGTCTATGTGGGCCGTAAGGCCCCCACCTATAGTAACCTAACTTACTTCGACAGTACAATGAAGTTTCATCGACAGACTTAGTTCTGCTGTCAGACCTAGGACTATCGGACAATATAGGCAGTGCTAGTGCTCACAGGTTGACACATAACCTATTTCTACTATCTATCTATACCAGCCCTTCGATAGTCTTCTTTAAGAGTCAACTTTTCGATAAATCTTTCCTGATCCTGACTCATCCGTGTCGATTGTTATAACTTGGCATAGCCTTACAATGTCGCAAACTACGTGATTGAGCGGTGGTTTCATCGGGTTGTTCCAATCGTGCAAAGTTCAATTAAACAAATGCTTAAGTGGAAAATTATGAATGCGAGCCCACCACCTCAATATTATACACCATCACTGTTTTCTTCTGTTACGTCCATTCCATCATTTATTCTTTCAGCATTTCCCTTTTCATTCATTTGCTTCGTCCCCCTTTGTATGGCATGCGTACATCTCCTGTCATTTTCCAGTTGACGTCACCTCCATATTCTTCTTCGCATCGGTCTTTTCGCTACCATAGTGTCGAAACATAAATATTGTACCCTCTTTCTACGACTACAAATGTACATCTGTGCACAGCTATGAGGAAACTACATTCCATTATCCTTTTCTCCGCGCGCATCCAAAATTCCATTCCAGCTGGCTAGAGGGTGGACGGGAGGCGAACTGTTTGGCCCCAATTTTCCACATTTCTACACACAAACCACCGACTCGCCTCACTCCTGCTTGAGGTCGCTATGGGGACGAGGTGAACAGAGAACGAACGTATCCTTAACAATCGGGCGGAGTTGTTCTGGTCTCTGTTCGTTTGTTGTGGTGAATGCGAGTGGATTTCATTTCAATAAGTTGCTGTCATCCAGCCGTAAGTCTTTAGCACAGGACTATCAAAAGAAAGGACGGATAGTGTGTGACACGTTTTATGTTACATAAGTGGACAAGAAAAGACTAGCACGAAATCGCGTACAATAACATAGAAACGGGGGAAACTAACGAATCCAAAAGGACTTTGTTTTTTAATTTATCCACCTGTTCTTATACCCCGTGTAATTTTCTAAAAAAACTTCTATTCGTAACCCTTTTCATGCAAAAAACGCGTGCACCCTTATGCAAGAATCCTAAAGTGTATGTGTATGTGACCCAAAGTATATTGTCCTTCGCAAATATAAAAAAAAGGAAACCATACGCGAATCGAATGTTAAAGTGGTATGACTTAATCTATTTTTCACATGCCGTTTAGTGCACGTTCCAATTGTCGTCCGTTGGATCCTTTAATGTGTAACCAACTAGCAAATTTGATAGTGTGTCATGAAAGTTAGTGAGTTGGAAAATTAAGGTCCACGTCAAGAGAAGGCTCTTGGAAGAAAGGCGGTAGTGAGGTGATGTGGTGACCAGAGCCTGTACACAAAGGCATAAAATACAGCAACAGTAACATAGTTTGAACGGTTGTTCCCCTACGTGGGGCTAGTAAACGTTTCGAGCGCTCGCCTTCTGTCGGATATTCGGCACAGTACGCTTGTTGTCGACTACACTTATCCTTGTGTCCGGCTTCACGTTTTTTGCTGATTCGGTATTTTAAAACTATTCTCTGTTCGATTCCGTATTGAATCGCATCGAGCCGATCGTTGTGAGGCCATTGTTTGCCGCAAGCCAGGAAAGTTGAACTAAGAACTGTGGAAAAGACAATTCGATAATTATAAATTTTGTGTATGTGTGTTGGGTTCCTTAGCACTGGCTTGCGGTCGGTTCGAGAATTTTTGTGCCGTTCATAAAAGACTGCTACGAAGGGGACCATGAATGTATGATTTTAATTCCTATTTAGTGTTCGGTTTTGAGATTAGTGTCGTGAATGATATCTGACAAGATACAGTACACCGTTATTTGGCTCTTTGTTTGAGGTCCACAGCACCCATTAAAAATTTTCCCCGTTGAAAGTGGAGTGCATTTAAATTGATGCTTAAGTGCTAGTGTACCCCACCTCGGCATTTATAAAAGTTCAATTTTTATTCAGTGCTTACATAATATCGAATTTGGTAGTTAGTGGCTTTAAGGCTTCATACATGCGAATAGTGTTCATTGTATTTAACGGGTGCTTTCTTTGATGAAATAGTCAATGTAAAAAATATCAATTAATCTGGATAATGTTTGGGAAAAAAAAATAACTAAATAAAAATTTACACACACAGGTCAAATGAGCTTGTTCTATGCATATTTAAAAATATAAGTGAAATAGTGAAAATAAGAATAAAATTAGAAAATTGTGTTCTATAATTGGTGTAGATTATAACATACTTATTCATATTAACCGCTAAAAACAACCAAAAATTACGAAAAATAAATAGCTTCTGTGCTTTTTAAATAATCACAATTGCCCCACTTTTTCACAAGAAAGTAGGATCAATTTCTTGAAACAACAACAGCATTATTCTATTCTAATTCTAAACAAAAGCATTAGAAAGTTGACTTTCCAAACAGATAACTGGTCCGCGTACGAGTATCTTGCAAATAGGAGGAAACGAGAATCAGAAAATACGATACAGAAACAGAATAAGGCAGACATTGTTTTTATTGTTTGTTTAATCTGGTAAGTAGTGTTCATTAGAGTATTCTCTAATGAGAATACAAGTACGACATGCCTCTTGAAACATTCTAAATGATATTTCAACTTTTAATAAAAGCAGAAACAAAGCATCGTATCTGATGTTTCTGCTCATTTGCATTCATTTTATGGCGAGTGGGGTGAGGGCATTTTTGAAATTTAATATTCACAACATTTCAGAATATAATGCGAACAAATTTAGAGAATTGTTTTTTTTTTAATAATTATACTTCAATGTATGGAAAATGAGAATGGGTTTTTAGATGAATAGTATGCGTTGATTGCCTTGACCCCTCTGGGGGCATGGGAGCGTCATATGCCTTTTTGACGTTTGCATAGCATATTCACCATTCGGACGTACAGTTGCTATCATACACCTCCAAAATGCACGGTATATGGATGTTGATTTTTGAATACAGTCGAGAACGGATAAGTGCAATCGTCTGTGGCAATGAAATTTATTGCACTTATCCGTTTTTTCACTTATCCATTGCAAAGATAGACCAATCAAATTGTTTCAATTTGGGGGTGTTATAGGAAATAATTGGGAAATATATGGAAATAATTGTAATCCCTTCTGTAGATTCTAAATACATAGAAACTGTGTTTGCTCAACCACAAAGGCTGACCTTAACTTTTAGCAGGTGAAAATCTGAGAAATTTGAACCTTTTTTTAATTGTTTTCTTATAACTTCTAAACGGGGCCTCGGATCGAAAAATTTAATATGATGTAAACTAAAGAGCGTTCTACGTCCAATGCACTGCTCAAAATCCAATTTCGATTCAGCAGTATAGTCAAAATCGATAGTCACAAAATGATAGTTTTTAAGGCTTAGAAAAATAACATTTTATCAATTTTCAAGCTCACAGATCTCGAAACGGATGCTCGAAATGAAAAGCTGATAAAATGAAAGTGGATGATTTCAAGTCTACCGTGGGCAATATTTTCCAATTCGGCCCATTTTTAGTATGATTGTGAACTTGTCAACCTTTTATTGACATCGAGGGTTGTTCACACTAGCCTGGGCTCATCATCGGAACATAGACGAGTAATTCGGGGCACTCCGCAAGACGGCGTTTTATCCCCACTTCTTTGGAACTTAGTGGTGAACTCGCTGCCTCTTGACTTAGAAAGACTGGGATGCAGGGTGATAGCCTATGCGGATGATGTTGCCATTGCTATTTCGGGTAAGTTCCCAAGCATTCTCAGTGAGGTGCTTCAGAATGCCCTCTCTCTACTTACAAATTGGGCCAATTGCTGTGGCTTAAAGGTTAATCCGAGTAAGACTGAACTTGTTCTTTTTACTAGGAGGCACAAGGTACCTTTATCGTGCCCCCACAGTTGGGAGGGACTAGATTAGTTTTTTTTTCGGAAACGGCAAAATTTCTCGGGCTCATTCTCGACAAAAGGTTGGGTTGGAAACCCAATATCCAGGAACGAGTGAAAAAGGCTACTATTGCTATGTACTCCTGCAGGAGAGCCATAGGTAGAAGCTGGGGTCTGCAACCAAATGTTCTACACTGGATTTACGTTTCTGTTGTACGCCCCATACTTATTTATGGTATTGTGGTTTGGTGGAAAGCCCTTCATATTGCAGCAAATTGCAGCCTGCTTAGCAAGGTCCAAAGACTAGCCTGCGTCCTCATTAGCGGAGCACTGAGGTCAACTCCGTCTGCAGCCTTGGACGTGCTGCTCCAACCTGCTTCCTCTGGATATCATGGGCGAACAAACTGCTGCAGTCACTGCCATACGCCTTCGTGAAACGGGACTGTGGATCTCGTCTACCTTCGGCCACTCATCGATTTTAAATGCTTTGGATATTCCTACAGCAACTGACTATTCCGCTCCTAAACATCTGTTCAGCAAGAACTTCACATCCGTCATCCCAAGTCGGGATCAGTGGAAGAAAGGTGAGTTTCCAATTGCTGACTCTATTGGCATATATACGGACGGATCCAAAACAGACGGAGGGGTAGGAGCGGGTGTCTATTGCGACAGGCTAAATCTAAGCCTGACTTTCCGTCTACCATCTCACTGAAGTGTTTTGCAGGCGGAGATCACGGCGATTTCGGAAGCTCTTATCTTTTTAGGACGACATGTTATAGCTGGTAGAGACATTGTCATCTATACGGACAGCCAGGCTGCAATCAGATCGCTGGATTCAGTCTTGTATACATCTATGACGGTGGATTATTGTCGATCATACCTCTCTGAATTGGGGAGCTATTTTAACATTGTCCTGTGCTGGGTCCCTGGCCACAGTGGCCTGGAAGGTAACTGTCAGGCTGATGAGCTTACCAGACTGGGCTGTTTGAATGGGGAACCCCAACAATATGGTGATATCTATCCTCCCATTGCTTCTTGCAAACTGATTGTCAAATCTGAGGCGATTAACAAAGCCAATGCAAGATGGATTGATGGCAATACCTGCCGCACAACTCGATCGCTGTGGCCCATACTGGACGCTACCCGATCTGAAAATTTACTGTCGCTAAACAGAAGGCATATTAGCTCGGTGGTGGGTGTTATCACTGAGCATTGTCTCATTGGGAAACATGCCAGGAGACTTCGGTTTCCCTACAATGACTTTTGCAGCTGTGGGGACGTGAACGAGGAGGAAAGTTTCCACCTTCTCTGCTCCTGTCCAGCTTTTGCAGTGAGAAGGAGGTCGTTACTTGGATCCTACTTCTTCACTGACTTGGAAGAGCTAGAAAGCGCGGATGTTGGAAAACTCCAGTTTTATTGTTGGCTCTGGATGGTTCTATCAGAAATATTGAGAGAGGATGTGTGTTAGTGGTATCACAACGGACCTATTTAAGGTCTAAGTGAGCTGTGTTTTGTCACAGCAGCCCATCTACCTACCTAGTATGATTGTAAGCAAAAATGTAAAAATGTCTGCTTAGCGATTTTAGCCTTAATAACTGTATCTCGGTTGTATTTACTCCAGTTTAAAAAAGCTTTATTAAATTTTTTAACACATTAATTTAGAAGATATAAAGAAAGAAGCGGAACAAGCCAAATAATTAAGCGATTTTTTTCAAGATAGCGGCCTCCGCGGTGGTGTGGGAATTAAAACAAAGAAAACCAGACCGAAGCTTCGCAGTTGGAGCATAACATTGTACTCGTGTTATTGAGAGGTTCCTCATTTTGATTCGGAGCCTGGCGGTCATGATTCGGTCGGAGACCGGATCCCAGGATAAGAGACAGTTTCGTGCGGCTCTGGTTAAAATGAGCCCCACACCTGACTCACGACCACTACAGGTAGCTCTACCGGAGTACAACATTACAGTGCTACCCGTTATATAGATAAATTCTCTCCTGCTCCACCATCTTATCTAACTAACTGCTAAGGTGTTTAATTTATATTATACCTCAGAAATTTACTCTCTAATTGAAGAAATCGTGGGTTCTTCTGGACCTTCTGATCCATTGTACAGCAAAGTACGCACATTCCAGAATACAATCTTTATCATTGTACGATAGCCGAAGCTCGTAACCGTTGATTGAGTTCTTATTCGAGGCATAGTTGACGTTTCGTTAGCATATAGAGGATTTCAGATAGTGCAAGTTGCTGGCATACACATTCTGTCCTTTGTTTGCCGGTTTCTATGACAGGCCGTCAGAGGAAAGGCCGTGGTACTATTCTTACGTCCGACACCACAAGGGGAATGTTTACTTCAACTTAATCATCGCACCGGCATTACAGGTGGCTTGACTTGGTTAGCAATAGTCAGCGACCACTGTAGTGCCGGGGGGCGTCCACGAGACTTTGGAAAAGGATTTTTGCCAAGATTGACATATAATGTTGACCACTTGTTTTCGTCGTGAAGAATAACTGTCTTTCATTTGAATTTGAGTCGAGGCCTCCTACAGGCTAATGTACTCGTTCTAATGGTCCTTCAAGAACCTAAACTTTAAATCTCTGAACCTGCGTTCATAGCATGATGATATCTATCTACCTTCGTGTATTCACATAGTTATTCTATTCTTTAAGGCCACCGAGATTAGTCGTCAAAAAGCATATTGCTTGGCATGAAGTGATGTGATGTATCTCTTTCTGCGTACGAACGTGTCTGTATCTCTTTCATTTTCATATAATAACGAGATTGATGTCAAGTCGCTTGATGAATTGTTCTATCTTTTTTATGCATCTCTCTAGAAACGTGAATCCATGTCGTGGTTCTTCCTCCTTGCCGTGTATATTGTTGCCTTGAGCATCACCATCATCATCAGCCCCGCTCGGAATTATCTTGGTATCTTTATAAAAATGTGCACAAGATGATTTTGTGCATATGGTTGGGAGAAGAAGAAAAGTTTCATATCCTTCATAAATTCTCTCTTGAATGCTAATTCAGCCTTTTTTCCATATTGTCTACTACAAGTACGAGGTTGATGAATTCACCAAATTGAGGCTGCTCTCGACTGTTTCAATATGATGCCGGAGTGTAGTAGGATAGATCATTATAATGTACATAGCTTAAGTAATTGCTCAGTCATTTTCTAAGTATTACCATATCTTGGTTGTTTTTTAGTCCTACGT
Source organism: Chloromyia formosa (assembly GCA_964017055.1). Lineage (NCBI taxonomy): Eukaryota > Metazoa > Arthropoda > Insecta > Diptera > Stratiomyidae > Chloromyia > Chloromyia formosa. The sequence goes on from OZ024815.1 coordinate 41,935,342, forward strand.
AGGATCCTTGAAACAATAAGTTGGAACGAGTTGAGAGTTTTAAAGATGATGAGCATAAGTTATGGTTTACAATTGTCAATTATTTCTACTTGACAAGATGGATTATGTGTGGATACATGTTTGTGCGATTCGACATTGCTTTTGTTCTGGACATTTAATGGTTTTATGTTAATTCTACACCTTAGGGAATACTATAGCAAGGTGATGACTGAAGCGAAGCTTTGATAGTGGAAAATGCGGGTTGTGTTCCAAGGGTGCCGTAGTGCAAAGTTTTGTAGTTTCAAAGTCTGTAAAAATACCCTATTAAACTCTTTTATGTTGAATTCAGTCTATTTCTGGCGATGGCCTTATATCAAATATTCCCTCTAAGCTGATATCTGGCAAACTTTTACTGCCTCAGGGAAATCTCACCACAAATGCCAAAGCCTCTTCGGTTCTCCACTCTAATTGTACAAAACCAATTTTGCAATGAGCCAGGCACTCTTGTCACTTTCAGACGAATCCAATTGAATTTGAATCCGTGAATGTCCTTGTTAGAATGTCCAAGAGATCGAATACATCAAATCCTTGCATCCCAGAAAAGGAAGTAATTTCCAAGGAGATTTCTCAAGTTGCCATGCCATACCGAAGAGTCAAGCGAAAGGTTGTTGAGAACGTCAAGAATATATTGAAGACGATATTTTGCCTGGGTTCTGTGTGGCGGATCTGCTCATACTATCTGCTTAACCAATTACTAAGGTGAAATACCACAAATCCCTTACTGACTTATTCAGGAGCGTATAACAATTTAGAGTCCTCCCAAAACACTCTCTACCAGCTTCGTTGCCTGCCTTTATGGAGGCCTGTATTTATCTTATCTTGGCCTTACTTCACTCTCCGATTTCATTAGATTTTCCGTAGCATGGCAGAGTTCAATTCATATCCTCTTCGATTATAAGGATCTTGGAAAGAACAGGAGTATGTTATTTTGTCTATTTTGTGATGTGTACGTGGTAAATGTACTTGGTGTATTTAGATGTGTGTTGGGGGTTCTTGGAATTTCATTAGGACGATGGGTTCTCGGCGCGGACAGTGTATATTGATGAAAAAGTCATGGAGCGTAGGGAGGTTTTTTTTTGTATTTTTTTTAAGAAGATTTTCTCAAATTTTCTTAATTTGAAAGTATTTGTATCAAACTTTCATCAGTTTTGAAATCAAAAATTATTACCGAAATTCACAGCAAAAAAAAACTTCTGTTGAAAAAATTTTGTTCTTTGTACTATAATATTGTATATTTTTATCTTTCATTCTAGGTAAGTTTTGACCGACATTATTGTGAAAACTATCTCTTGGTGTTATGGTAAGTCTTTTCGGTGTTTAATATATAGGACAACCGGTTAATATCAATTCACAAACTAATCAAACACAAAACATCTTACTGAGAGCCGACTATCACAAGCTCCCGCTCTCTGAATTTGTCTTTTATTATATGGAGTAGGGGTGTTACACAAAGAGGCCAATAATAGGGGTGATGGAAACTATCTAGTAAGCTTAATTACTAATACATACTTGACTTTGTCCGCTGGTATTATAGGGGAGTTTTACATAAAGGCGATGTGCCTCTATAACGTTCTAAATTTCTTCATCCTAGTGATACCATTTTAAAACTACTGGATGACACCGGGTAGAACTTCTTTAAATTTTTCAAAAAAAAAAGTTATTTTTTTTTTCCTGAACCCTTCGATACTAAACTTTCCTATAGTCACTGCATCCGGTCACTCTTTCTCCTGATAGTGGGCCTACACTTCTGAAAGTTAATTCACATCTTCCATAAAAACCCTCATTTCAACAGCCATCCAGAGTGGCCCCTCCTGTTTGGAGCATCGTCATCCCTTCCTTACATATTTATGCTGTTCGGGGTCGCATTTGGTGTGTATTCGCGTCCCAAAGGACTTAGTTGTTTCGTATAAAGTTCGTACGAAAGCTTTTAATCCGAACATTGTGTTTTTTTCGTTGTAAATTTCGATCGTTTTGCGGATGTAATTAATTGGGAGATTTTCTTAATTTTTCTTTATAGCGGAGAAAAAAGAAAAATGAATCACCGAATGAAGAAACTGAAAAAGAGGTCACTAGCAAATTGAATTGTTGTCCAAGGGTGGTCCTGGAAGAATTTTTTAATATCGTATCTGTCTGAGTCGCTATACATTCGATGTGGTCAAAGAGATTGTTTGTTGAATTAATTGTTATGGAAGATTGTAGATTTCGATGCGTAATTTTCAAAGTCGATATCCTAATTGGAACTAATTGTTTCTTGGAGACGAAATGAAATTTCAATGACGATTAATGGGACAAGCCGGTTTTGAAGAATCTTTGATTTGACTATATTTTTTTTTCCTTAAGAAAATTTGATGCCAATTATAATTGCTGAATTTATCTGTCTTCTTTTTTTTATATATTTAAATGTTAATTTAATTTAATTTCCAGTTTTCTCTGTTTTTTTTTCTGGAGATCAATTTCAGATATCGGGGCCAGTTACTAATCGGAGCCTGTTCTTAAATCCGAAGTACATATTATGCGTCCTAGTCATAGCAGTAGAATTGCGGCATTCAAGCTGGTGGACAAAGTACGTAATAAAGCGAGAGTACGTCCAGAGATGCAGAAATATTGTTACTCTGTCTTTGACTATTCAAGCTTCACAACAAACGCCAAGCGGGAAAACCTTCTCATATTTCTACTACCTTTCACAAATAACTGCCGGATATATTCTTTTGGGGACCTTCATTGAGTTCTTGAGGGTAATAGTTAACACTATTCCAAAAGAAGAAGAAACCGAGCTCACATTCACCAAGTTTTTTCAGTGTATGGTGTAGGTTTTATACAGTAACTATACGATACGAACATTCAACCCACAGTACCTTTTACCAATTGACAACGATAATTTACTATAGAACTCAAGTCTAGAAACATTTCATGCAAGCTTCTTAGATGATAACTTTTTATTTTTTTTTAATCTAGGCGTTTATTGAGTGCGAATAATTCAACAAAGATACACAGCGAAATAGTGAATACTAAAAACAGTACATAAACACTCACGACCTGAGTGTCATTGACGAATTAATTAGGCGTAGCTGATAAAATATATGATGAAAGTCATCGACAAATTCATCAGGCCGTCATCAGCGAAGTCATCAAAGTGAAAGAAATTATTTGCCTATGGCAGAATTTGAACTTACCACCGCTCGAATAATCAACTCTCTGCCTATCGGGTTACCACAGCTGATGACGCGATTTTTGCCCATTTTTGATTCCTCCCTCTCCCTTGTGACACATCGTCACAAACTCTAGACCCCCTCCGTTCTCCCCTGACGTCACCTCACATTTAACACTTTAAAATTCCTTCATGATAAAAATTTAAGGCAAACTTACGCCTATAACAACGGCGCCCATCTCACTAGAACACTCAGGGCCGTCTACATTAACTCACTAAGGACATCTGGGAATTTACCCGAGATTACAATTGCGATGTCTTCGGCATATGCAATGGGCTTACGACCCAACCGTTCCAATTCTATAAGCAGTCTATTGACCGCCAGATTTCATAAAAGAGAAGAGAGGACTCCACCTTGAGGAGTGCCCCTGCAGACATACCTACGCGTAGACGAAGTGCGTAGTTTTGTGCAAATCACTCTCGAAGTGAACAACGAATTAATAAGCTTGCAAATAGATCCATGTACAGCCAGGTCCTCAAGTGCTTCCGTGAGAGCCACCAGTTTTATGTTATTAAAGGCACCTTGATATTGATCAAGGAAAGCAACCAGCGTGTGCTCCTTTTATGCAAGGGACTTTTCCGTATGGTCTACTAACCGTATCCAACGATTTTCCCTTCCAGTTGGCATGCTGAGAGGCAGACAGCAACCGACTGGGAATGGTGTTACGTAAGTAGCTGTCGATCATGTCGACATGTCGTGCGATCTCTCCAACACTTTCGAGAGAAAAGACGAAAGGCTAATAGGCCTAAGATTCTTCGGTCGCGCGTGCGAGGCCTTATCCACTTTCAGGATGGAGGCAACCGTAACCTTCCTCCATAAATAGGGTATATGAACAAGCTCCACACGACCTCTGAAAATGGATTCAATACAGGGATATACAGCATCCATGAATGCTGAACGTTCACGGGAATTATACCGTCAGATCCAGTGGACCTAAAAGGGTCGAAGCAAATAAGGGTCCAATATGTCTTTTCTTTAGAGAGAATTGAGGCAGGGTCACATGGAGTACCTATGGCGCCATTATAGAAAGGAGTAAGGGCAGAGCTGTCAGGGAAATGTGTGTCGAGTAGAAGTCGATTGTCACCTGACTGGTCCAAGTCCCATCTAGTTTCATCAAAGAAGTTGACATTGCAGGTACTGAAGACAGGATTTAACGGAGCCTTCATGCTTTGGTAGATCGTTCACAGAACAGAGCTGTGCTTAGATCTCCTGAGTTCCTTCTTGCACTGGCTGAGTTGTTTTTTTTATAGAGCAACCAGTCAGAGCTCAGTCACGACGAATTCTTTTTATAGTGGGAAATTTCAAGACACAATTGCGCCTGAAATCTCGTTTAAGGAAGGGAGGTTCAGAGGCGCGGCCCACAACATCTTGGGCCTTTATGAAGCCGACCTCCATCTAAGGCTTCCATCAGCCTGAAAGGAAGAAGTATCTGTCCTGATTGGACGGTTTTCCCCGCTTTCATATATTTTTGGTTCTTCGGCCACAGTGCCTTGATTTAAAGTTTGGCTGTTGCAGCCCTTAGCATTGTTTTCGATTTGTTGGGAGTTTGGTGTTTTGGACACCACCGTATCGTCTCTGGCTCGGCATTTTACCTTAGTTTCTTTTTTTTTATCTTTTTCTGTCATTGTAATTGGGCTGACGTGCGAAATTTGTTTTGTTAATGGAGGAGGCCAATGCCTGCGTATGCTCACGCCACACTCCCGACAGCCGAGTTGGTATGCCAGCGAACGTCTACTACGGGTACTTGAAGAGGGTTTGAATTTTGGCACCCTGGGTGACCTACGGCCTTCACGGTTACTTCCCATTCCTCGTCCTCCGATCACTCCATTGGGCAAGGCGTGGCGCTTGTATGAACCTCTGGATCGACATATTCCGCCTCGACAGGAGACCCATCAATAGGGACATTACTCAATTGCCCTAACACCTTGTGGGGAATAGCGCGTCAATTGTTCCATGTGGCCCAGTTGACGTTTCGACGGCATAAACTCGTTTCGAAGAATGCAGTTGCCAGCATACACCTCCTGCACATCCATGGCCACGAACGTGGTCGTGGACGGGATTCGAACCCGAAACGTCAATAGTCAAACATGAGACTGATGCCTCAACACACTGCGCTACCGGTCGCCGGGGCATTAGAAGTCAAAGATTTTTGGGCTCGTCCACAGGAAAAGCACCTGTAGTAATTGAACTATGTAAATAGAAAACATATTTCTCCTTTCCGATTTGGTTTCTTGTGGCGCCAATCTGATAAGACGTACTCAACATACAGTAAAATCTCCTGTTATTGTCGCTAATGGAATATGCCCGTTAATGGTGATTTCACTGTATTATGTTCTCAGTTTAACACACGCAAAAGTCTTGTAGATGTATATTATTATTATAGTGGGAAGACTAGACTAATACAGGCGGAGTTCGAAATAAAATCTGGATGATAGAAAGGGACATAAATTTAAATAACGTGACGTCACACTGTCGGTAGACCCCCTCCCTCCTCCATGTCGCACTTCGTCACAAATCGTGAAACGCCCTTCTCCCCCAGGCGCATGACGTAATATGTTCCTAAGGGAAAGATGTGGGCGTATTTATGTCTTCAAATTTCTTTGCTTGATATTGCTTCGCTTGTTACTTCTCCGCGAAGAAAAGTGGTCAACTGATGAGCGATGGTTAGCAGGGAATGGCTTAATCGCGTTGATCCTTATCTTTTGTACCCAAATTTGTACGAATTTCTTCATTGACATCTTGACTTGTCGATGAAAGGAAGGTCCCTATAATCTTCTTGTCCGGCCATGTTGTGCTCAAGACCAAGTTTATGTCTTGTTCACATCGGGGCAAATGACGTGATTTCAAACGTCACTTACCTTAACCTTTTCATCTGATGCGGTTAATAGATTCTCTCTCCTATCAGCATCCTCCTCGATGGTGGCTATCAGATCCGAGTTTTTGTCTGCTATAATTTAACAATATTGCTATATGTATTTGGTCTACAGCTTAATAATGAGACTTTTTTTAAAGATGGCAACACCGATAAACCAATGGTAGTCCATCTTTGACATACATACCATTTGAAGTTTGTATTCATAAGCTGTCAATGTCAGTATAAACATTTCGTGTTGATTGTTGACAACGTATTTTACCGGACCATGGAAAGTTTCGAAAATTCACGAAAAAAACAACATTTGCGGGAAGTTTTACTTGGACATTATTTTGCTAAGAAGACTGCAGCTCAGAGTCATAAATTGCTCGTGGAAGTTTACGGTGACGATGCTTTTTCGCGTGCACAGTGTTTTCGGTGGTTTCATCGGTTCAAAAATGATAATTTCGACATTACCGACGAAGAGCGACCTGGCCAGCCAAAAAAGTTTAAAGACGAAGAATTGACGAAATTACTCGAAGAAGATTCGTGCCAAACTCAAAAAGAGTTGGCAATTTCGTTGGAAGTGACTCAGCAAGCCATATCGGCCATAAATGCCCAAAATTCCAAAAAAAAAGTCTCATTATTAAGTTGTATAGTCTCATTATTAAGTTGTAGACCTTTCCAAAATTTCCGGTGGTGGCGGCGGTTGACATTTCTTGTCAATTGTCAATTTTGCTGCTAACATGGGCTGAATTAGGGTTGGCATAACTTTTTTAACATTTTCGAAGTGATTTTTTTCATGATTTTATACAAAACACGGTGATGAGATGACTTCGGATCTGACAGATTGTATGGAAAACGAGATTTGATTTGGGAAATGATTTCGCATGAAATCACGAAAGTCGACCGAAATCACGTCATTTGCTGCGATGTGTACACGTTATTACAGACATTTATTTTTTTCGACTCAATGGTCTATTTCTCCCTTCCCAATTATTAATCCGCTGTTCGTTGTGTCTATATATGATACATACTATACATAAGTCACGAAATTTCGATAATGGACTACCGGACCAACATGCTCGAAAATCCAAAAATCTGTATAATGTACGTATTCTTTCATCCGCTAAAACGACATATGTAATATATGTTACAATAATCGCTATTGTCTCCACCACCTGCTATTTGTTAATTTATCTTTCGGTTTCGAATCTGTTGAAATCCCAATTAGTATTCTTGATTAGAGTGGCTTATAGTAACAAAAAAAAAATCAATTTTGCCAGCTATGTTTCTGACATTCTGGTACCAATTGGGATATGTTTCCCCAAAAATCGTCCATTTAGGTCAATTTATCAACCTTCATACCATATGCACCATCTCCTCGTGATGTAATGCCTGTCCATACACCATGTCTTCGTTCAATCTATTTGTACTGCGGCCCTAGATAGACATTCCACTAGATAGACATTCAACATACATCGATCCTTTATTGCCCCTGGAAATGTTTTTCGCTCAAATTCAATATTTCTGAATTTTCAGGATGATTGGCAACAGCTGATACAATAGGCACAGAAGAAAAATTCGAAACTAGAGCGTCCCTACTCCTGCTAACCACAAATGGTGATTTTCTGCAGACTAGCGTCAACATTTCAAGATATCCGACATACAAGAATTTCTCAGTATTTACCCCCTAGATAGTTCTATCTACAAATCTACATACATAGTAGGTGAACATGGTGTGGTTGTAGCAAAAAATAAAAAGAGAATTATTGGAAAAGCTTTTCACTCAATGTCTCAGTTTGGCTTACGAGGTTCTTGGTATAGGGGTTTTCATTAAGAGCGACGCGTTTTGTTTTTTCAATTATTGTAAAAGGCTTGTGGGTTAATTATGGAAATGATTTTTATTTCCAATGAAAAAACAATCGATGCCATTAATTATAGAATACGATATCGTTGAAATGACCGCCGGGGAAGCACTGGCACCAGTGAATACGCTGGACCCAATTTTCCATGACTCGAGCACATATCTATTTTAAATCGGCCGAAATACCAGGAATTTCGGGTTCGATGTTGGCCTGCACCTCTTCTAACGTTGCTGGCTTATTGGCATAGACCAGCGATTTAGTGTAACTCCAAAGAAAAAAGTCCAAAGGGGTTAAATCGCACGAACGAGGCGGCCATTCGCGAGGACCGTTGCGTGAGATAACTCGCTCGCCGAACTTGGTTTTCAATAATTCGATTGTGTCGTATGCTGTATGGCACGTTGCGCCGTCCTGTTGGAACCACATATCGTCCAAGTCTATAGCGTCGAGCTGGTCCCAAAAATACTCGTACTCCGATATCATGGTCCTGTAGCGATCGCTGTTGACGTTTGTTGGCGCGCCGTTTTCATCAAAACAGAAAAATGGGCCGATGACTTCGCCGGCATGAAAACCACACCAAACAGCTAATTTTTTTGGATAAAGCTGTGTCTCGTGCATCACTTCAGGCTGCTCACTCGACCAACTGTGGCAATTTGGCTTGTTGGCAAAACCATCGAGTCAGAAGTGAGCTTCATCCGAAAAGATGATTTTCCTGTGAAAGTCGTCGCCAGCTTGCATCTGGTCCAGAGCCCAATTAACATAGCAAATGTACGACGCTTAAACTGGTCGGTTGACTTCAGTTCTTGAGTCAACGGGCGGAGAGCCCAATCCTTCCGCAAAATTCGCCACAAACTGGTCACACTTATGTTCAACGCCTGCGATCGGTGTGAAATCGACATCCTTGACTGCTCACGCACACTCTTTCGAACGACCACGATATTTTCTTCACTTCGAGCATTACGTTGTCGCACAGACAGGCACAGGGACATTATGCATTATGCAAAAGTTGTTTCGAATTTTTGCACCAAACGTTCAATAGTCCGTCTTGTTGGACGGTTTCGTCGACCGAAAATTGGCGTAAGCGTGCGCAACGTAGTCGCGATAGAACGTGAACTTTGATAAAAAAGTTGAATAATTTACAAACGTTGTTGAAGCGTGTATCTCTCCAGGATTAAATGGCATAGACTGACGTTTCAAAGTGTGAAAGAATTAAGAAGCCAACTTAACTCCTATTCGAGAAATGTCGTCAAAAACAAAGTGCGTCGTCCCTATTGAAAAACCCTATATATAGTTTACTATATATGGTCGGATATGCTTCTTTCTATGCGTTGCAAACTTCATGACAAAGTTAATATATCCTATCACATACGTGAAGGGTATAAAAAGGAACAATAGTATTTGCTTTGTAAATTAAGAAAACATTTTTCTTACCTAAAACTGTTTTATTAAGGACTTTCTACCTGCATCGTATACGAGTAACTACTCGTATAATAAAGTTGATTCTACTGGGAGAAATTTACTATGTAATCAATAATTAAATAATCTCACATCCGGATTGAATGCATTAATAAGATCCGTAGTGTAATAACCGGGATTGGTCAAATGGAAACTTCCACATAATTGATGAATAAATAGCAAATTATATCATTAGTAATTATTGGTATAGTGAGCACTAGTGTTTGCCTCGTTGCCTTAATATGGCGTTAATAACATATCTAGCAATAAATTTTGCCCAAAGGACTTGCTATTGTTGAACGTAATATGATTTCAAAATGGAGATCATGCGATGTAATTACTCAGAAGTATTACAACTACATCGGTCAAGATGATAGAAAATAGGATTTATCTAAGACGGGGTGAGAGGTGTTTTGAGTACCTAGTATACCAAAAGTTTGTGAGTTTGTGTGATAATGCGGCTTGTGTACCACTCGAGTGGAAGTTTATTCGAGTCATCTCATGCTAAATAAAAATGTACATTCGTCTTGAGAGAAACCTGAATGTCAATGGATATATTAAATATTGGTAGGCCATGTATTTTTGTTTCCTGTTGAGTGAGACACCATAAAGGGACGATATTTTGTAGAGCGTTTTTTGTACTGCTACATTTTTAGGGTTTTGTATTAAAAACAAAACCCTTATGAAATCGGTCGAATGTCTGTCTGTCCGTCTGTCCATGGAATATCTCACGAACGGCTGAAGCTACATACAAGAAATTTTGTAGGAATGTGTAGAATTACTATAATTCACCGGAGAAAGCGAATCGTCGTAATAGGTCAACTTTAAGGGGAGATCCCCATAGAGGGGAAATGAAGGTCGAAATTTTTTTTCGTTTGGTACAGGCAAGTGGGGTATCATAAGAAAGGTACCGTCGAGTACATTCCATTTGTTCCCCCCCCCCCCCCCCCCTTAAAAGAAATTTACATTTTTTTGCATTTTTATTCCTATCTTAAGAAAATTTTGCATATGGAACCTCCAAATCTCGTCATCGTGGCGCGACAGCCCAGCGTCGGGCCTTGGCCGCTTGGAACCTCCAAAACTAGGGGAAGGTTAAAGTTCACATAAGAATTCAAAAAACCACCCTCATCGCCATTGTCATCACTAAAAATAAATCTACGAATTCATCTACAGTTTTATTCCGATCCTAAAATACAAAATGCACGCGCGCATGTGCAAAATTGAAACTGTGATGTTACGAGCTTTCGCTCTCGTTCGGTCTGAATAACGGACCTAAGGTTTCGTCCCCACGGGCATCTTCGGATGCCCACCAAACCGTCCGTTACACACTCTGCATCGTCCGTTTAACTATTAATGTTCCCGCATTTTTTTATGGTGGATTTGGCTGTAACAGCCCTTTTCCCTTAACAAGAAGTTTTTCGTTTTGCCGGTTTAGAGAGTTTTATCGCTTGGTGTCACCATACACTGTCGAACTCGAACTCGAGCACGAACCTGGTACAAATGTCCTCTGCCACACACACACACGCATAGATGTGAAGAAAACCGGTCCACTTGTACTAGGTTCGTATTCGAGTTCGACAGTGTATGGTGACACTTACATGTTCTTTGTTTCTTTTCTACACTCAGGGCGAATGCCTACTCCTCGTCCTCTGGCTACCATCGTTATAACAATTGGCGTCCAACATGATGCGCAATTGTAATGATGTTGATTTAGGAGTTCACTACCAATGTCTACGTGTCGTGGACAATGATCTTCCTAGGGGTAGAAAAAACTGATATAAATACGACATTATTACTGCTACAGACAATGGCCCATCGCGATGGTGACTTTGATGGCCGCCATCACACACCTAATGTCAATTCAAATATTGTCCGTCCACACAATGGTCTTCGATGGGCCATCAGGAAATCGCGCATAGCGGGCCATTGAAATTGAAAGCTGTCGCTCTGTACGTTACAGCAGATATAATTAAACAGATCGCGTACGACAGAAGGTCGGTGATAGTAGCATTGCAATAATTGTACTATAGTAGCCTATCAACTTATATCAGCTGTTCAAAGTTGCGTACGCGATGGGCCATCGCGTGGAGGAAGCCATTTGTGGCCATCCGATGGCCCATTGCTATTGACAGTAATGACGGTTACGCGCCATTGGCCACTGAACGCCATCCGCCTGTCCACACAATGGCGATGGCTTTAAATGGCCGGGGATGGGCTATTGTCTGTAGCAGGTTTTAAACGTCTATACTTTCGAAACGAGTCATCTTTAACGAAAGCCCAAATATGTAGAAAAATCATGTTTAAAACTCAAGTAAACTTTTGTATTCTTCACATTCATTACACAATAATAGTTACTTACCATACCAATGCGTATTACAACGCCGAGAGTGGGGGCGATGATTTTCTAATCCCTAACCCATGAAAAAAAGAGGATTCTTCCCGCAGAAATTCCTTTTCAACCAGCGACTGAACCGTTATGAAAAATAAACTATACTCGTATATGTACTAGGTTTGCATGACAACCGAAAATCAAGATTGAAATAGAGGCAGAAACGAACGTAAGAGCTGGCGGCACATCAGCCTATTACTTTAAGGATGAATGCAGAGCGCCAACATTTCGGAACAAAGCTGGAACGAAATTAGACCGCACAATATTGTTCGTCCTTTTTTTCTGTGTTCAACAACACCATCGCCACCATAAAGACCATCCCTTCTTCGATATGGTGGCGAGTCATGGTGCCAAGTGATGGGTATTTTTGTATACATACTCGTACATGCAAAAGGCATTTGATGGCGCCACGGATCTGAACAACCTTTCATTCCTATTTCGTTGTCGCGTTTCAACATTTGGTTTTTTTTTCATTCGGGGCTTCGCGTAATGAGTGACATTCGAATGGCAGCGTGGCAGTAGCAGACTGCGCATTGAAATGGCCCGGGAAGAAATGAATACGGCGTAAATTGTTTTCGACCCGAACGCCCGAAGGAATAGGTCATGCCTGTTATGGGGTTTTGAAACATTAACTGTCGGAAGCATTTCTTGCATTGGACATATCCTGTCGGTATTGTTAGGCCTAACGAGAGTAACGAGAGTGAACGGAAATTTTTAACGAGGCGAAATGTATCCTTTTTGTGTAATATCGTTTCAACATTTTTGGCTAGGCGGGATTGAATGCTTGGTCATTTGACTTGACTTGTACGAACAAGTCTGAATTCAATTCATTGATGGGAACATTTTGGGCATAATGTCGCGCCATTTATGTAAATCCATGACTGCTGAAAGGAGCAAGCTCATAGAAGGTGTAGATGTAGATAGAAGCTCATGTAAGTACAATAATTGACTAAAATAGAAGCACTGAAGTTGGATGGTTGCTTAGTTACTACACATACTTCTCTTCAGTATGTACGTACTAAATATGCTTCTTTCGACTTTTGGATACGGCTGAAGTGCATTGATTGTTATCCAACCATACAATCTCTCTCAATTGATTGGAGACAACTCGCTCGTAAATCTTCGACGTTTGAGATGTTAACTTGATTGCCCTATAATTGTTGAGCTTGCGTAAGTCACCCTTGTTCTTACAGAACGGAAGAAGGAAACTTTCCCTGTTAGCATCAGGCATCGGTTGCCCTCTTTTAATTTTGTTGAAAAGAACACTAAGTCAAGACAATATTCATCTTCAGCCAAAATTCGACGGGTCCGACTTCATCACCTCCTCCACTGAAAAATCAGCGATATCACTGGTGTTTGGCTCCACAGCTTGAAAAGCTTCTCGATGAAATTCTTCGTTCAAAAGTTCGTCAAAGTACTCACGCATCCTGCTACAGATTGCTAAGTCATCAACCAGCAGCACTCCTTGCGAGTTTTCAACGTACTTTGGCGCCCGAATCTCTCGAGCGTTCTTCTCTTTTGGGCTACGACCTCATAAATCCTGGCATTGTCCTTAGGTTTTTCTTGCAATGTCGATCTCTTATCCGCAGTCTGATCTTCCAATTCTTGATAGAAATTCTCAGCTGCCATCGCCTTTGCTTGAGCCACCCACCACCACTCCCCTCCGGCATTTATCATATTCCTCCCGAAATTGAATCTTCTCGGTCCAATTGTTTGACTCGCATGTTGTCCAAGCCTGCGTTCGATTTAACTTGCACTGCTTCTTTGGTTTCGTTATTCCACCACCAGGTTTTCTTGTTTGTGGAGTGGGCCTTTCGAAATTCCCAGTGTCTTTTCAGTCTCACTTACTTACCTTAAATCCAAAGCATTCCACATTTTTTTTGGACTCTGCTCGTCGCAGTTGGTGTTGTTTTGGAAGCCACCCCTTCATTATAACAATGAATGGAGTTGCAACACGTTCAAAGCTCTTTTTGCTGAGATTCTGCCACTTGATTTTCTCGACTGGCTTGGAGATTACTTTATGGCTTTTAAGCCTGCTACAGATAATGGCCCATCGCGATGGTGACTTTGATGGCCGCCATCACACACCAAATGCCAATTCGAATATTTTCAAATGGTGTCCGCCCACACAATGGTTTTCGATGGGCCATTGAAATTGAAACCTGTCGCTTTGTGCGTCACGGCAGCTATAATCAAACGGTTCGCGTACGACAGAAGGTCGATGATAGTAGCGATAATTGTGTAGTGGCCCGTCAACTTAAATCAGCTGTTCAAAGTTCTGTACGCGATGGGCCATCGCGTGGAGGAAAATGGCTCTCGAAGCCATTTGTGGCCATCCGATGGCCCATTGCTGTTGACAGAAATGAAGGTTACGCGGCATTGGCCACTGAACGCCATCCGCCCGTCCACACAGTGGCGATGACCCCGAATGGCCGGGGCTGGGCCATTGTCTGTAGCAGGCATTACAGACAGTGGCCCATCGCTGTCAGTTGTTATCGTGAATCTGGGCAGATAGCGGTTTTTGGCGATGATGGCTGCCAGAAATCGGCTCATAATGGCCTTGAAACCAATTTTTTGCCAGATGCCATCGCCACTAACCGCTGTACGCGTAGATACACGGTGGCAATGGCTTCAAAAGGCCGGGGACGGGCCATTGTCTGTAGCAGGCATTAGATCTTCTTCCTCCTTTCAAAATAAGTTCTGCCAGGAGCAACCGGTGCTGCGTTACCGCGGATGTATCCAATATCACTTTGCAGTGTTTCACCCAACGTCTCATGAAATTTAGGCACAGACGATAATGTAATGAGCCAAGGTCGGGCCGAGCCATCTGGCGAAGAAAAGGGCCCCTCAACGAGCTAAGCAGCGGCCTATGCTTGCTGTAGCTCAGTTCGGGAGATGTGGGCGGGGTTTTTGTCGCTCGTTGCCCCTGGCCTTTACGTATTACAAAAATTCATAGGCCTGGGGAAGACAACACAAACAGGGGAGGTAAAATTGGGGAATGAAAAAAAATAGTCGACAAGGATGGAATGGTTGGCCGACGGATCAGACGCTCAAGCGGTCGAATCTGGGTCCGGGTGTAATGGGACCCTTGGCCTCTGGTTTCGTACCACCAACAGATCACTACTCATCAGGTGCTGCTTCGATCTGCCGGTGGGAGCAGCACTACCAGACCATAATATGGTTCATTACAGGTGGTTCATTACAATAATCAATCTATGGAGATATTCACTATGTAGCACAACGATTTCAACGATAGATAATTTGCGAATTGTCAAACATTGTTCGATTTCAATAACAACTTTTGATTTATTCAGATTTTAATTAGTTCGGACACAAGCGTGACCGATGGGTTGTGCTACCGAGTGGCAAGTCTAACTTTTGTTAAAAAATAAAAGTGGTCAAAAACTGGTTTTGTTGGCATCAGGCACTACTATATAAGACATTATGTACTAATGAATTTTAGTTCATTCATTGTTGGTTTACAATATAAGTTTGTGTCGCATGAGCTCCACTGCTGTATGTGATCAGGTGTCTTTGGTTTTTAATGAACCATGTATTAAGACCGTGTGATCTGCACAGAGTCAGGATAGTTTCACCTTCATCATTTCATCATCAGCTGTAGATTAGCTACCCTTCCAGCCATGGCAATTCTCGTAATCACAGATCGATTCACCCACATGGCCATTAAAATCCCCTCCGAAAAGCACCAGTTCGCGTGAAATGAAAAAAATTACAGCAGCACTTTTTATCGGCGAAATGGCTCTTGGAAAAGATTGTGTGGAACAAATCATTTTTTCACCCGATCTGTGTACCCATGAAGTGAAATATTAGCACCGCAAGTAACATTAACATCGATTAATTTGTTTACTAATCTCTCGCCCAACTATAAATAACACCGGGGAAACGCAATACAACTTGTATGGCACCGAAAGAGACAGCTGAGCTGTCAGTGAAAAATTTTCTCGTACATTTTGCACGAGAAAAAACTTCAGCCCCGCGAAATCCACAACTTGACATTTCACTGTACACAGATCGCGTGAAATGAAATTTACCTTCCACATATGTATGTAATTTCACGTCTGTTTTCATCGGCGAAATTTTTTTTTAATTTTGTATGGGATTTCACGGCACTTTTCATTCCACGCGATCTGAGTACCGGCGGCCTTAAGCAAGTATTTAGTTACACTAACAACCACTCAAGTTGTAAGTGTAACTAAATGGATTTATCCTGCTCAGTCCAGACAATATTTGAACTGCAGGGAAAAAAAGTTACTCCGTGGAAAGCGTTTTGGCGCCCCTCAGCCGTTGCGCCCGCGGCAACGGCCCCCTCCCCCCTAGCTACGCCACTGTTCACGGTAATTATCTTTAGGCTCTGTTCCCACGGGCATCTTCGGATGCCCAACAAACCGTCCACTACACAATGTTCGCTCTGGGATCACTCAACTGCGTATCAGAAGTAGTGCCCAGCGGGGTAGTGTTTCTAGCGTGTTCTACCATATGGCCTTAAGGTCGCCACACATGAACGAGCACAACGACGACCGAACATCCATCGAACCATCGATTTCATAGATCGTGTGGAAACAAAAAATTCCCCCTATTTGCACCGTTCTATGATATTTGATGTTTCGATGGAAGTTTGGTCGTGGTTGTGCTCGTTCATGTGTGGCGACCTTAACATCAATTCTTTTACACTTAACTGGAGAAAGGTGGAGTTGGTTGGCACTAGTGTCTGAAAAAAATAAATTTTTATGGACTTCTCTTTTACATTCGGCGGTAATCTCCAGACCCGGAAACACACTTACACACACTGACCTGTGGGAGGTTGAACAGTGCCGCAGGCTCATCTAAAGGTATTGTTGTTGCCTGTACGTGATCAGTCCTTTTAGTCGCCTCCTACGATCAATGTAGGACTCATCTAGGGGTGCATATTCTAAACTCGTGACCTCATGGGCTACCGGTTTACTCGAATATTCAAGGAATATATCGAAATCTCATTAATACTCTAAATGAAGACGTAGTACAAAATCCTTTCCCAGATATGATAACTTACTGCATCTACCTATATAGTACGATCTAAAAAAATGTATCTTCAGGTGAATATGTACAAAAGACCTGAGTGAACGCGTTCTAGCTGTAAAATGATGCTGTTTCCGCATACGTAAGCGCGAATACACGTATATTACACATTGCTTATACCTGGGATCTAAATATGGGGGTGGTATAATAATGAATTAATGATATTCACGTGCAACTTTTTCCGCATGTAATTTTTGTCCTGAAACATCTCATCTCGTTCGTTGAGGCTGTGTTGCTGTCTCTCTGCAACTCGACCGACACATTTCTCACTTCGAAAATCGTTTTTATTAAGGGGGAGTCGTATGTAAGGGCAGAGGGTGAATGAAAGACCTTTTGGTAGCATCGTAGTTCGCAGATATGTGTTGTCTTCGTTGTCAACGTGGTGCCATTGCCCTATGTGACAGGTTTTGTACTTTCTTCTTCGTGGGCCACCCTCACCTCCAGCACCTTTTTTTTGGTTTGAATACACAATGCTGGAATAGTACAGGCAAACTTACGCGAAAGGAGGTGGAAAGTGAAGGAGGGAGTGGGGTTTAAGTTTGAGCAGGAGGTCGATTGACATAGTGAGAGTGATGGTATGCGGTTGGACGTTTGAGGGTGGCTTTACGGCTCATATGTTACGAGATATCCCAAGGATGAGCGTGTATGGAGAATAGGTTCATGGGTTTTTCTCTTTTTGCTCTGTCGTATAAATTTCGTGCATGCGAGCGTGAAAAAAAGTTTCTTCTTTTTTAGTTTAGTTTTACCGAAACCGACCAAATGCTCGGCTATTGATTTTTATTAAGGCCGATGGCAACGTTGTCGATGTTAGTTTTGTTGCTATCTTCTTGTAACATCGGAGTAATTTGAGAAAGCGAATGTCGGCGTTTTCTAATTAAGCAAGCATCAGAGAATGTGGTTCACATTTCAACAAGAGGTGATGTGCAATGCGGAAGCATGTAAACGTGATTTTAGTACATATTTAAATTGCAGGAAAATCAAAAGGTAAAGAAACATGACATTACAGCTAAATCATTATTGATTGTATCTCTGTGGTATTAAAAGAGTATGGTACGCAGCTTACGGGCAAAACAAACTTCACGGGGGTGGCAAGATTGTGCATTCATTTAGAATGTATCTAGTAGATTTGCAATACTTGATGCAAAGACTACGTTTTGTCTCATCATGGGAAAATATATGGTGAATCACTAGATAAGACCAATTCGTTTGCTGAAATCCGCACTAGGGAAGTCTTTAAAGTACTCTCAAAGCTCCATGTATCAAAATCGGCTCGACCTGATTAGTTCTTTGACACAGCGCTTCCTCATTAGCGAGAGGTCTCCGTAAACTACTCTATCTATCTCCACAGGGGCATTTCCATTATCATGGAAGCATGCTTATGTCCAACCAATCCCCAAAAAATCATGCGATTCCTTTAACTATCGACCAATGGCATTGACTTCGATCCTGTCAAAAGTCTTCGAAACTCTGGTTAACAACCTACTTATGAGCTATCTTGATTCACACCATCTCATCAGCGATCGACAATACGGTTTCTGTTCTTCGCGCTCCACCGCGGACTTAATGACATATCTCACCGAAAGATGGAATCGCCATATTCATCAATTTGGTGAAGCTACAATCATTGCCGTCGACATTTCAAAAGCTTTTGACAGATGACATCACCCTTGATTCTACTTATACTTTTAATTAATATATACATAGGTATGTAGCTAACTCCCGCCAAAATATTACATCTATCAACCGAGATCGCATGTCTAACTTACTAAATAGAGATATTTAAAAATTATTGCATGGGGGAAAGCGGATTTAGTACAGTTTAATGCTTTCAAAACTCAATTTTGTCTTATTTCCAATAAACGACGTGCCCCATCTGCTGCCCAATCCATTCTAGCCGATGTTGTCAGCATTACTAATTCGCCCACACTGAACGTACCAGGTATTGACGTCTCTAGTAAACTAAACTGTTCTTCGGCTGTCATCCCATATTATGCCCAGTGACGTAGCCAGGCGAGGGGTTCGGATCCTTCTTGAAATATATATTTTGAATTTAAATGAAAATATTACAAAATAAGCGGGTTCGGCTCTACCATGTGCATTTGAGCAGGGTGTCACTATGTAGGGGCGTGAAATTTTCAGCCTAATAGATTAAACTATACGTTACATTTTAAAAATCATAAAGTATCCTTAAGCTAAACGTTAGAAAGTTTCGTTTTTTTGTCTACGAACGGCACCGCGCCCCCATTCGATTGCCCACTTCAGATTCACTAACTAGCACACTAACCCTACATTGGGCGCCGAATATTTTCAGTTTTTTTTTCGATTATCTTTCGATTATTTTCTACTGTAAATTATCATTGACGTGAGAAAAGGGCTTAAGGTAGCTTACACTTACCCTCAATCCTTTGTGGCGAAGAGCGCGTCAATGACTCCATCAGCAATATGTACCGGTTTTATGCGCCTATTTCGGAGGTATTCATCATCCTGGCCCAACAGCCCGATACCGGGCCCTGGCCCCCTGGATCATCGTCCTCCAATTATCTCGGTCAAGTGACCGCTTCCTCCAATTCTGAACGCCCAGCAGTTGTTCGGCGTCCTCAACTACTGAGTCTTTCCAACGAGCTCTCGGTCTTCCTCGCAGCCTTGAATATTTTCTTAGGCATGTGCTCATCGTCCATTTCTTGTATATGTCCGGCCTATTTTAGACGTTGCAGTTTGACCATTCTCGAAACTTCCAGCTCGTCGTACAGTTCGTACAGCTCATGGTTGTACTGAATACGCCATCCATCTCGGTTGCGAACTGCTTCGAAAATTCACCGAAGGACTTTCCGTTCGAATGTCTTTAGCATGTTTTCGGGGGCTTGGGCTAGGGTCCAGGTTTCGCAGCCATAGCATAGCACAGGTCGTATGATGGTTTTGCATACGCAGAGCTTGGTATTTCTGTTCACATGCTTCGATTTCATTATGGGGAGGACCCAGACGAAAATCCTATTTGCTAGCTGTATCCGTCGCTTGATTTCGTCAGTTTCGTCGGCGTGCTTTGACAGGTCGTCTACGAATTCGATGCCGAGGTTCCCTACGTTTATGTCTGACTGTGTTGGCGTCCTGGTTCTTGATTGTACCATTATTTTGGTTTTGTCCCCGGTGATGCGTAGTCCAACTTCCTTTGCAGCGGTGTCAAGTGCATGCAGAAGTACTTCTGCGTCGGTCAGTTTCAGGACATGATACTGATGTCGTCTGCGCGCGCTATCAATTGTATCGACTTAATGAGTAACGTTTCGCTGGTTTTAGTATCCACTACCCGAATTGCGTATTCAAGTGCTAGGTTGAAGAGCGTCGGCGCCAGTCCATCGCCCTGCTTCATACCATGTTTCAAAAGGATCAGTCAACCTGTTCTGGATAGGACGTACAGACTAGTGAAATGCTTCTGTAATTCTCACACCGCATTTTATCTCCCTTTTTTGTGGATGGAACATTTGATGCTTCTGCGCCAATCGTCTGGGATTACCTCGTTCTCCCAGATTCGCAGAAGTAAAATAGTTGGTGTATGCCATCAACCAGACCCGTTCCATCAGATTTTAGCAGTTCAGCTGGAATCTCGTCAGCGCCCGGCGTTTTACTTGGTTTGGATGACCGCAGGATAAGATCAACTTCGTCTACTGTCGGAAATTGTGTACTGGGCTATGATCAATAATAACGCTATCGATTTGGGCTTCTTGTATAGGGACGTTATGTGTTGATTCAGGAGCGCTTCAAAATAGGACGCCCATCATTCATTGATGCTATCGGTATCGCTGATGATCTTTCCATACCTGTTCTTACAGAGGCTAGTCGTGGGTTGATAGACTTTCTTAATTGTGTTTACTAGTCTATACGCTTGTGTGGTGTTTTTATTAGCTAGGTTCTCATTAATATTCAGCAACTGCTCGTAAAAGTCTTTTCGTTTCTTACGTCTAATTATTCTATTCGATATTCACCGTAGCTCACCATATTTTTCTTTTTTTGGCACACAACGTGCAACACGTTGGATATATTTGTCTGTAAGGTTTGTTCTTTGCGTTGACTGATTTTCTGCATTCCTCGTGAAACCAGTCATTTCGCACCCGACGGGCTTTGTGGCACACGACCTTCTCTGCGACTTCCCAGTTCTTCGCAGAACCCGTGTACACCTGTGTTGACGTTGTCGTGTAGCATAGGTGATAGTTTTTCCTCAAGGGCGACTGCATATGCCCGCGCCCTAGCATCGCTCAAGAGTTTGTCAACCACGAAAATTTTGGGAGGGCTGATTCTCGGTTGGTGCACTGAAGAAATTGTACACCGATAGGTTTTCTTCACCAAGTGATGGTCTGAATCGCAGTTTGCCCCTCGATAGGATCGGACATCCAATACACTGGGCGCCCAGACATTCCAGGATGCGAAAGAATAATTCCTTAAACGTTTGCGTGGTCGTCGTTGATGATCCGTCCAATTCGAAGCTTTCTTTTGGACATGGAGTGCTTTTTACAAGGATGGGTAGTCGGTCCATCGCTTAACCTATGCAGGGGTGGCCTCGGTGATAGCTGCTTCAGGTGGTTCATAACGTGCCAGAGTTCACACAACTATTTTGTTGGTCTGATTACGTAGTTCATGGCCACCTGACCTGAGACGCTTAGCTGTGACTCAGCCATTCTGGCTACAGCTATCCTTCCCTCCTCCTTTCACAACTATGGCTTGGGATAGGCTTCGGCGGAGTGTCATTATCATCAGTTAAGAAGTTTGGAGAGGCCGGTAGTTCAGTGCATTGAGTCGTCAATAAGATGTCTCATTATACCGGTTTTTCGCGAGTTCGATTCCCGCCTTGGCCATGGATATTAGTGTAGTCTTCCCCCTGTGCCGTGGAGCTTAACATTAAGCCACTACCATTCCCGGCTTGTCGCAAAAATGTGGCTAAATGAGCAGGAGGAGTTTGGTAGCAATGTGCATCTTCCGATGCCAGCAACATGTAGTCTAATGAAACGTCAACTAAGCCGTTCGAAGTAGTTTGTCGCTCTTATGCCTCACTAGGGGTTAGGGCAGATAATAAATAAGAAAAAAAGTTTAAAAAAAAATAACAGAATAGGGCGTTGTTATGCTATTGATCACCTGACCAGGTTGAAGTGAAATGTGAGATTTTTCCTAGTTGTACTATCTTGACGTTTTACTTAATACCGTCAATATGTTTTCCTTCCAAAACGTTCCCTTCATTGCATACGAGTACATCATGATGCGAGTTCCTAACTATAGGTAGTATAAACATATTACGCTTCCCATAATACCAAACAGCATCCTTGGTTGCCATGTAAAGCCATTGTTCGAAAAACAAACTGTGCAATGTAAATAGTCTGCAATGTTGCACGATGTGGAGAAAGTTATGGCGTGTGGTAAAGAATACAATTTAGGTCAAAAATGTTGAAGGAGAGAATGTCTTGTACAGTCAGCAATATGGTTGTGCTCTTAAGTGCGCACAGGATGTTTCTGCTGTACAACTTAACAAAGTAACAAACGAGCTGGTGGATTATTGTCCCAGTTTTTGCATGCCACCCCCTTTAATCCATTAAAGTGCTTGAGACTTTCTAACCGCATTTTATTTGAATGATTTAATCAATGTTGCAAATTTGATTCCAATCCGCTTGCTACATGCAATATTTATAAACCGCTCAATTTGCCGCAGTTTGTGAAGCGACGAGATATGATGCCGTTCAACTTGTTTGTGTCGCGGCGAGATTGCATTTAACAGCTTACGCCCACAG
Source organism: Chloromyia formosa (assembly GCA_964017055.1). NCBI lineage: Eukaryota > Metazoa > Arthropoda > Insecta > Diptera > Stratiomyidae > Chloromyia > Chloromyia formosa. The sequence goes on from OZ024815.1 coordinate 41,957,994, forward strand.
CAAACTTTTTAGTTCGCAGAAAAACTAAGTAGTTTAGTCAGAAAAATAGAATACACGGCGGTTTATGAGACCGCGCACAGCAAACTAAACTATTTAGTAATCACTGTGTGCGTGGTCTCATAAAACACCGTGTGTTCTGTTTTTCTGACTCAACTATTTAGTTTTTCTTCGAACTAAAAAGTTTGAAGTGGGCACGAGCGCTAAATGTAAACTTGTGAACCGCGGCAGCTGCCGCTGTATACCTTTATATACAGCGATTTGCTGCTGCTCAAAGCTGCTTGTGTAAACGCTCTTTATAGACTCTGTCTAAAAGTTGTAGCAGATTCTTATGTCACGTTGTCGGAGCTCATTTTATTGAAGCTCTTTTATTATTCGGTGTGTCATCTTTAATCTGGGTAACTTTCTTTTACATATCCTTAATAAGGAGTCACATTTTATAGAATAGATGCCCATAAAATATTCATAATTTTGTATTCATGGTAAAACTTAGAAAAAACTTAGAAAACTCTACTCTCTACTATGGATCGATGAAAGAATCAGGCTCGAAACCGAATGTTTCTCACTTTCGTATTCAAAACGAAACTCCGATCGGAATCCAAAGCGAGACCTCAAAATTACCTGAAATGTTGACATTAAAATAAATTTGCTATTCCCACATGGACTCTATGATGTGGGGATTATTAAAATTCACTTCAAGGACCTTTCTCTCGTTAACTGCCCGAGGCTCTTGTCTGTGTTTCCAATGCGACCTCGTCCTTTTCGATGCCTGGTGCTTTTCGTATGCAAACGTTGTGAAATCCAATTTGATATTAATGTAAAATCGGCGACATGAAATTTCCATATGCGCTTTGGATGTGTTTTTCATTTGCTTTTTTCTCGTCGTCTTCGTTTCGAGTCCTCGACTCGGGTCGCGAGAATAAATCTAGTTCCCACGGGATGCCCTCTCCTCTTTCGATTATTTTCACAAGTTACGTCGTCTATCCTGGACAACTTGATGCTCCGCTCTGGATCTGCAAGCAAATGCTTGGATGTTGCTGTCGTGCTAGAAGAGCACTCTTGAAAACAGCAGACACACCAATGTTGCAAATGATAGAGTGGTAATAATGAAGACGGAGCGAAAGAATATAGTATCTCCCGGGGATCAAACAAATAGATGCAGAAAATTCAGATAAATTTCAATGAGATTGCACAGGACGACGAGATTGGCATGTTGGAGATGGCAGGGAAACTGGTGTTTTCAGAAGGGCTGTGTTGCTCTTGGGTCGGATTTTTAATTGATTTCCATTGTTTTAAATTGGTCGGGTGTTCATGAAATTAGGTTTGGGAATTTTTTTATTGAGTTTAATAGATTATGCTGCGGCGTTTGCAATTATTACTACATAATTTCGATCAACACTTGAATGTTTAAAAAAAATAACAGCTGGACTTTGTGATGAGAATCTCTGGTTGCAAAATGTATTGTACATCAAGAGTAGCCTCTATTTTTCGTTCCTCCGGTTCTCTGAGAGTAACGAGATTTTTTTTTTGAACATAGAGTATCCTTCTGTTTCTTCTTCTTCCTTGCCCTTTTATACCACTCTGCGGCTTCGCGTTGCTCTGCCTGTGGTGTGTGCATTTCGCCCATTCTGTCGGTATAATCTCAGCTTGCTTCTGCTGCTATACCGACATAAGATATGAATTCGTAGGTCTGTTAATAGAACCGATATATCGGATTGGTGCTGACTTTTCTTCGGTACCTTGATGCAGGTACCCACGAGTAAATCGCTTGCAATACAGGTACTCAGAAATACTTAAAACCGATACTTTACTGATCCGAAATCTCAGGCGTCTTTCATCATCGTGGCGCGACAGCCCGACGTCGGGCCTTGGCCGCCTGGATCATTGTCCTCCAATTATCTCGGTCACGTGACCGCGTCCTCCAATTTTGGGAGCCCAGCAGCTGCGCGGCGTCCACACCTACTGAACTCTCCCAACGAGATCTCGGTCGTCCTCGCAGTCTCGCTCCGTCGACTCGTTCAGCATTCATTACTCTCTTAGGCATGCGATCATCGTCCATTCTTTGTACATGCCCTGCCCATTGAAGTCGTTGTAGTTTGACGATTTTCGAGACTTGCAGCTCATCGTACATTTCATACAACTCATGGTTGTACCGGATGCGCCATCCATCTCGATCGCAAACAGCCCCGAAAATTCGCCGTAGAACCTTACGTTCAAAAGTGTCTAGCATGTTTTCGGAGGCTTGAGTTAGGGTCCATGCTTCGCAGCCATAGCATAGCACTGGCCGTATAATGGTTTTGTACACGCGGAGCTTCGTGTTTCTGTGCACATGCTTCGATTTCATTATGGGGAGAACCGAGAAAAAAGTCTTATTACCTAACTGTATCCGTCGCTTGATTTCGTCAGTTTCGTTGGCGTCCCTTGACAGGTTGCAACCCAGGTAGATGAAGTTGTTCACGAACTCGATGTTGAGGTCCCCCACGTTGATGCTCGGTTGTGCAGGTGTCCTTGTCACCGATTGCATCATTATTTTAGTTTTACCCTCGTTAATACGTAATCCAACTTCCTTTGCAGCGGTATCGAGCGTATGCAGAAGTTCTTCTGCGTCAGCCAATCTTCGGGACATGATGTTGATGTCGTCGGCGTACGCTGCTAATTGTGTCGACTTGATGAGTAGCGTCTTGCTGTTGTCCATATTCATGGCCCGAATAACGTATTCCAGTGCTAGGTTGAAGAGCGTCGGTACCAGTCCATCGCCCTGTTTCAAACCAGTGCGTGTTTCAAATAGATCAGTAAGTCTATTCTGGATCCTGACTTGTGAGACGGAGTTGGTCATCGTCATCTTTGTCAGTCGCACTAATTTTGCTGGTATACCAAATTGCAGCATGATGTTGTACAGTACTCCACGATCGATACTGTCGTATGCCTGCTTGAAGTCGACAAAGATTTGGTACACGTTTACGTTGTATTCCCAGCACCTCTGGAGTATCAGTTTGACTGAGAAGAGCTGATCGGTTGTGGAGCGACCAGGTCTGAAACCGCTTTGATATTCGCCAATGACTCGTTCTGCGTACGGTTTTATTCTATTTTCCAGAATTTTCGTAAAAATTTTATAGGACGTACAAACTAGTGATATGCCCCTGTAATTCTCACACCGCAGTTTATCTCCCTTTTTATGAATTGGACAGATGATGCTTCTGCGCCAATCGTCTGGGATCTCCTCGTTCTCCCATATTCGCAGGAGTAATTGATGTATGGCATCAACTAGACTCGTTCCACCGAATCTTAGCAGTTCAGCTGGAATCTCGTCAGCGCCCGGCGCTTTATTTCGTTTTAGTGACCGCAACGCGAGATCAACTTCCTCTACTATCGGGGGTTGAATGGGTGGACCTAGATCAACAATATCGTCGAGAGCTTCCTGTGTGGGGATGTTAGATGGTCGGTTTAGAAGCTCTTCAAAATAAGAGGCCCATCGTTTGTTAATACCATCGGTGTCGCTGATGATGTTTCCATCCTTGTCCTTACAAAGGCTAGTCCTGGGTTGGTAGCCGTTCTTAATTGTATTTACTAGTTTGTACGCTTGTCTGGTGTTCCTATTAGCTAAGTTTTCGTTTATGTTCAGCAACTGCTCGTCAAAGTATTTACGTTTCTTACGTCTAATTATTCTATTCGATATTCGCCGTAGCTCGTCATAGTTTTCTCTTCTGGCTCTGGTTCCTCGTTGAATCCATTGTCTGTAGGCCTCGTTTTTCGCGTCAAGTGAATTTTTGCATTCTTCGTCGAACCAGTCATTTCGCGCTCGCCGGGCTTTATATCCCACGACCTTCTCTGCGACATCCTTGATGGTACCCTTGAGTTCTTCCCAGAACCCATGGACGCCTGTGTTGCTGATGTTGTGTAGCATAGGTGATAGTTTTTCCTCAAGGGCGGTAGTATACGCCACCGCTGTAGCATCACTCAAGAGCTTATCAACCGCAAAGATTTTGGGAGGGCTGATTCTTGACTGGTGCACTGAGGAAATTCTACATCTGTAGGTCGTCTTCACCAAGTGATGATCTGAGTCGCAGTTTGCTCCTCGATAGGAGCGGACATCCATGACACTAGACGCCCATCTCCTGCAAATGAGGACGTGGTCAATTTGGTTGACGGTATGTGCGTCTGGAGACTTCCAGGTCTGCTTGTGAATGCGTCGATGCGGGAAACACGTAGAGCTTACGACTAGATTCCTGCTGCAGGCGAAGTCGATAAGTCGCTGGCCGTTATCGTTACATTCTTCATGGAGGCTGTGGCCTCCAGAGGTCCCCCGATGCCAACTTTCATTCCCGACTTTCGCGTTAAAGTCTCCCAGCAGCAATTTGACGTCGTTTGTTGGAAGTGAGTCGAAGAAAGTTTCAAGGCGGGCGTAGAACTCGTCTTTTACTGCGTCTTCTTTAACTTCAGTGGGGGCATGCACATTGATGAGCCAGAGATTGAAGAATCGAGTCTTGATGCGAATCGCACACAGCCGTTCATTTATGGGTTTGAAGTCAGTAATATGCGGTTTGAGGTGATTGTTCACTATAAATGCTACTCCAAACTCCTTGCGGCCCGATGGTTTGCCACTTGTAAAAATTGTGTGCGATTTCTTGTCATTAATCTCGCTGCCAAGCCAATTTGTTTCCTGGACTGCAGTAATGCTCAGTTTGTACTTTTCGACCTGTTGAAGGAGGGCCTTCTCGGCCCCCGGTTTGTTCAGGGAGCGTACATTCCAGGATCCGAAAGAATAATCCTTTATTCGTTTGCGTGGTCGTCGTTGTTGATCCGTCCAATCCGAGGCTTTTGTTCCAGGTTTCTTGACATGGAGTGGTTTTTACAAGGACGAGTTGTCAGCACGTCGCTTAACCCCATTCAGGGGATGGCCTCGGAGATAGCTGCTTCAGATGGTTTAATAAACGTGCTGGGGCCCACACAACTATGTAGCAGGTCCAACTACGCAAGTCATTCCATCCTACTAGACCTGAGACGCTTAGGTGTTCGTCAGCCATTCAGGCTACAGCTATCTGCCTTTTCCAAACTGTCTTATCGCTAAGACATTGGCCGTCAGCGAATTGATACACTGCCGTTACCAGGGGGCGCCCACGCGGAGGACTATGGAAAAGGTCTTTGCCCCCCAGGGGCGGTCTCATATTTCAGTTTCTCAAGTCATCCTTCCAGTATTTAAGCCAGGGTTTCCAAGGAAAGCGGTGTCGTAATCAATATGCAGGCATCGCTACTTGACGGTTGCGTCATAGTTATAACGGCAACGCTGCTTTACGACCGCTAAATAACTACCCAGTAAAAAACCGTACCCTCGGTAACGCGTACTACCCAAAATAGCTATGCTAAATAGCCATCCTGGCATACCCACCATTTTCACTCAGCCCAGGCTTTCCAAGTGATCTATAATTTTTGAGCCATCAGTAGGCGGGAGGTCTTCGATATATCCAGTGGTGTCAAAGAAAAAAAGTGAAAATCGTACCAACTCGTTCCAAAAAATCTCTATTTTGTGATTTCTAGCAACTGGAGCTGGCTTCACTTGCAGTTTTTTTTTTGGATATTAGAGATTTTTACCGTGCCTACCCACCCCCTGGAGAGGATGGTCTTTGGGTTTACCACCATTCATATCAGCTACCACGGAAACTATTGGTTTGACACTAATCTCTCTCAACAGACTACATCGTTAGCAAACCACACTTCGTTATTAGCTATCCAACTACAGTCGGATGAAGTGAAGAAGACGTGACGACGAAATAAAACAATCACAATTTTGACGAACAGTCAAGCCGCTATAAAAGCCATAAAGGCTGCGAAAGTGTCATCGAAAATAATAAAGCAATGCCGTTGAGAGTCTCCGCAGATTAACGCTGCTTTGGGTTCCGGGTCACAAAAACATGGCCAAGAACAAGTGGCACGGTCAACTTGCGAGACAAGGTTCTGCCTTTGATGGATCCTACTTGGTAGTCCAAGTGTCTTCTTGAGACTATTAAAAGAGAATTACACCAACAATGATCAAACGATAGATAGGAAGCACTGACGTGCTGTATCTAGAAAAATGTGGACATCATAGGCGCTGCTTTCACACGACGTGTACAAGACACGTTATTTGATGGAAGCTTTTATCGAATGAAATAGTGGCAGTGTACATTGTATGAAGATGTTCACACGGACCTAGCATTTTAGGCACACCCGCCATCATTTCACAACGGAGACTATTCGATAAAACAATTTATGTGGAAAATTGAAGGTGGCCGTGTGAAATGCTGTTTCGATTTCGAGAAAAGCTCGTATCGAACGGCGTCGTGTGAAAGCCGCTATATTGTTTCTTGTATATACGAGAATTGCCCCTGCGATTCGGTAAATCTCATAATGCATTCCACACGCACATGACATAGGTAAAGTCACAACTACTAGAGATGGAACTTCATACGATTTAAGCAAAGACGCAGTGTCGATTGAGACGCCAAATCAAATGAAAGTTGCCTTTAGAGGGATGGGAACGACAACACTTTAAAAAGCTCTTCAAATTTCAACTGCCTAGTACGTTTCATCGTATGAGTAACATGCTTGCTATTCCGCATACCCTTCGTATACTACTGGAATCCAACACATATGCAACTACTAGGCATTCGTATGAAGTCCCACTTCTTGTTAACAATTTCTATTCTTTACACATGATGTGCGCGAGTCTGTTGTATGATTTTCTTAAAAGCTCGAAAGCATGCGCCATCATTTCACACCGGAGGAGACTATTCGATAAAACGATTTACATATGTGGAAAATCGAATGTCGCCGTGTGAAATGCTGGTTCGATTTCGAGAAAAGCTCTTTCGAGAAAATATCGTATCGAAAGCAGCCATATAGTGCAATGCATAAAGAACCAATGTGCTCATGCGATGGAATAGAGAAGATACTACTACTAAGGAAGCAGGCTGGGTAATCCCATATAAAGACTTTGATACGAACGGTTTTTCCCCTTACTAGGTTTGTAGCATCAAAACAGTGAACACCAGCGCTAATTGGGTTTGATGTGAAACGATCACTTCAACCAACTAATCAACCAAACCACCATTTTGTTGATGTATTTTCCATTCACTAAAAATTGCTTCACGTAAGTACTGTGCAATATGTATGGGATGGGGCCGGGAAATTTTACGCCTGTGGATTTTTGTTCGGTTTCACTACAATAATGATTTTGTTTTACATTTCTAACATACGTTTCCTGTAAAGCTCTGGAAACTTCCATGACTTTCACTCGATGATACATTATTGATTAGTTTTGCTGGTATATTAGTGCATTGCATGTCATACGATGGATTGGAATCCATTCCTTAGAGGCAAAAACCATAGTTGTATTGGGAGTGCTAGCGTACAACTTACTTAAGCCAATAAACGAAAAACTATGAAAATCAGAAAAGAAATATACTTTTCTTGACTAAAATCCATTCCATTTTCATCTGCTACCATTGCCCGTTTTCTCTTTCTTCCGGTTTTTGGCTCAGGGTCCTTTTAACACCATTGGCAAGCGTCGGGACTGTTTATTATGACGTAAAATCCTATTAAGTATATAATTACTGTCACTCTCGTAAAAACGAACATTTCAAGTTATATATGAGCCTGTAAACGCCATGTTTATTTCTGCAATAAGTCTCTGGTGGAAAATCCCTTTTTAGTATTGTTCCGTTTTTAATTTGTCCTTTTTTTCGCGTGACAGTCTTTATTTGTGCGTTCTTGTTGGGGCGAGAAAGCAGGAGGGTGTATGGCTATTTAGTCGGGACGGTTTTACTCGTATATGTATGGACTCGTATACATATTTTATTATAATTTACAGATGATTATGTAATTGTGAATTAATTGGAAATTTGTTGTTTTTTTTTATTATTTGCAGATTATGGTCGATTTATGGACTGGGCTTCCGGTCGGTAAGTAAATGTGCTGATTTCATTATAATATGGTTTCTTTTGTGAAGTATTTTTGTTGTTTGTACATATTTTTATATCATGAATATGATGCGACCTCTGACTTCCAAAGCGGATATCATATATTATACCGAATTTAATTAATACTATACCCAAATTTGTTCGATGGAAGATATTTTAATGTTTTAAAACCAATTTTGTTCGGTTCGATTATCAATGTACCCCATGCTTACTCCATGAATATTCTGAAACATGTGGAATTGTTTGTACTATATTCTAATTTATTCCCTTATTAAGTCCACACTCCGCCCAAGGCTATCCCAAGCCATGGTTGCGAATGGAGGAGGGAATGATAGCTGCACAGCTTGACTGACTGAATTACACCTAAGCGTCGCAGAGTATTAGCGGGTCATGAATGACGCAGTCAAACCTGCAACACTGGTACGTTATGAGCCACATGAAGCAGCTATCAAAGAGGTCACCCCTGGATAGGATTTAGTGATGGGCCGACAACCCATCCTTGTAAAAACCACTCCATGCCAAGGAACCTGGTAAAAGCCTCGGTCTAGAGGGATCAACAACGACAATCACGCAAATGTTTAACTGATTATCCTTTCGGATTCTGGAATGTACAATCACCTCAAACCGCACGTTATTGACTTCAAACCCATCAATGAAAGGTTCTGTGCGATTCGCATTAAGACTCGATTTTTAAACCTATGGCTCTTCAACGTGCACGCCCCCGCTGAAGTGAAGGAAGAATCCATGCAAAACGAGTTTTACGACCACATGGAAGCATTATTGTTAGATTCACTTCCAACAAACGACGTTAAAATACTGCTGGGCGATTTCAGTGCGAAAGCTGGGAACGAGAGCTGGCATCGGAGAACCACTGGAGGACACAGCGTCCACAAGGAATGCAAAGACAACGGTCAACGACTAATCGACTTCGCATGCATTACGAACATTGTCGTAAACTCAACATGTCTTCCGTACCGATGCATTCATAAAGAAATCTGGAAATCTTCGGATACACGTACAGTCAACCAGATTGACCACGTCCTCATGTGCAAAAAAAAGTTGGGCTTAAAGTGTGATGTATGTCCGATCATGCCGACGAGCGAATTGCGATTCCGGTCACCACTTGGTAAAGACAACCTATCGGTGTAGGATCTCTTCAGTCTACCAATCAAGAATCAGCCCTCCCAGAATCTTTGCGGTTTATGAACTCTTGAACGATGTTACGACGCAGGCATATACAGCCGCCCTTAAAGAAAAACTGAAACCTATGCTACACAACGTCGGCAAAACAGGTGTTCATGGGTTTTGACAAGAACTAAAAAGCTCTATCAATCAGGCCGCAGAGAAGGTCGTGGGACATAAACCCCGGCGAATGAGAAATGGCTGGTTCGATGAAGAATGTCAAAGATCACTTGACGCAAAGAACGAAGCTTACAGACAGTGTATCCAACGTCCAACTAGAGCTAAGATAGAAAAATATGACGAGCTACGGCGAATATCAAATATAATAATTAGACGTAAGAAACGAAAATTCTTTGACGAGCAGTTGCTGAACATTAATGATAACTTAGCTAATAGAAACACCAGATAAGGGTACAGACTAGTAAGCACCAGTACATTACGGCTATCAACGCAGGACTAGACTCTGTAAGAAAAATCATTAGCGACACCGATAGCACCAACAAACGATGGGCGTCTTATTTCGAAGAGCTTCTTAACCCCGCATCTTATGTCCTCATTGAAGAAGCCCTAATCGTTGACGATATGATCGATCATGGACCCAATACACAACCTCCGACAGTAGAGAAAGTTGATCTCGCCTTAGAGTCACTCAAACCAAGAAAAGCGCCGGATGCAGACGAGATTCCAGCTGAGCTGCTAGAATCTGGTGTAACGGGTTTATTAAATGCAATACAGGAACTACTGCTGCGAATCTGGAAGGATGAGGTCACCCCAGAAGATTGGTGCAGAAACATCATCTGTCCCATACACAAATAGGAAAAAATGCGGTGTGAGAATTACAGAGACACTTCACTGGTAGTCTATACTTCCTACAAAATACTGACGAAAATAGAATAAACCGTACGCTGCACGGATCATTGGCGAATATCAGGGCGGTTTCAGACCAGTTCGCTCCACAACCGATCAACTTTTTACGGTCAAACTGATACTTGAAAAGTGCTGGAAATACAACGTAGACCAAATCTTTCTCGGCTTCAAGCTGGCATACGACAGTATGCTGCAATTTGGTAAAGTTAGTACGATTAACAAAGATGACGATGACCAACTCCGTCAGGTCAGGTTCCAAAACAGGCTGACTGATCTCTTTGAAACACGTACTGAACTGAAGCAGCACGACGGACTGGCTCCGACGCTCTTCAACCTGGAACTTGAATACGCCATCCGCAGTCGACGCAACTAACGACATCAACATCAAATCCCGAAACCTGCCGGATGCAGAAGAACTACGAAACCTGGACCCTTACTCAAGCCTCCAAAAACATGATAAACACATTTGAAAGTAAGGTCCTTCACCGAATTTTCGGAGCAGTTTGCGACCGAAATGGAGGGCGTATCCAGTTCAACTATGAGCTGTACGAACTGTACGATGAGCTGGAAGTTTCGAGAATCGTCAAACTGCAACGTTTGCCATAGGCAGGATGTATACAACGAATGGACGACGAACGCATACCTGAGATATTCAATGCACGACGCGTCGACAGAGCGAGGATGCGAGGAAGGCCGAGATCTCGTTGGAAAAACTCAGTAGTTGATTATGCTGAACAACTGCTGGGCGTCCGAAATTGGAGGACGCGGTCACTTGACCGAGATAATTGGCGGACGATGATCAGGGCGGCCATGGCTATTATTCTTTAGTAAACAAAGTAACATTCTATAAAAATTTGTTGGGAATAGTACGTTTTTTTACGTATCTGTATTGGGTGGGCTGGAAAATTTAATGCCTTTGATCGACAAAAAAAAATTTAAAAAAAAATCAAGAAAACGTTCCACAGCCTGTTCAAACATCAACAGCAGTAGAAAAATTCATTTTATTAAGCTACTGAATAACTTAAATAAAAAAAGAATTAAAAAATAGAAGTTCTTTTAAATTAACTGTGGAATGCACTTGCACCCCAGATGGTAAACTAGGGTTAAAGTTTATTTCTACGATGCGCAAGCAAATGAATGAACATACGAATCGATCTGTAGTTGGAACGAACCTTGTTGCTCTTCAAGAAAATTTGATAAAATTTCAAAAGCTGAAAAACCTACTACACAACTGCCTCTATCTACTTGGAAATATACGAGACGAGTATAGGAATGCAGCCAAGGATATCCACCGCAACCTATCAATTTAAAAATCCCTTCATCTGCCAAATGTTCATCCCTGAGAATTTCAAAGCTACTCAGTCCTTGGATGGCAGCATTCGGATTGTCGTATTTGAATTATAAATGAGGGGAATGGTGACTCAATCATAAGATAGGACTTATGATTATCAATTCCATAAAATGGCAGGACAGTCTACGCCATGTAAGTATGTATGTACATATACATATGAATTTAGTCGGAAACTTATTAAATCTTCTCGATACAGGAAAACTTTCATAACATTTTTCGATCGATTCTAGACATTGTGGCGTCGTCAATCCAAAACAGAGCCTATAATACACAAATTGTGTAGTAAATTACACTGACGTTAAGTTGTTGCTGGCGGTAAGGGATAATCATGGTAACTACACAACAAGTCGACTTGGATAGGCCATCCTACGTTGTTGGGGACTGGATGACTGGCAATACTCGTAGATAGAGTTGGCTTGATGGAAACGAACTGGCAGCAGGAGTAGTCTTTCTATCGAACGTTTCTGCCATCAAAATCCTTATACAAATTACATATGTTGATAGTATGAGAATAATTGACTTTCCGTCGTTCTTTCTCCCTGTAATCTACAAACAAAAAATACTTGCTTTGTATCTATGTATCTGCGAAAGCGAACAATGTTCCAATCAACGGCGGATCATGGCTCAAGAGGGAAGCGCGTGGCCCGACTGGAAGCAGGCTTTTATGTTGAAGTAATTGAATGGAAAACTAACGCACTCGCGTTTTATCGATTTACGTGTTGAATAGATTTATCCATTCAGCGAAAGGAACAATGGAGATTGTCTTACTGGGCACAATTTAATTAGATTGTCGTGGTAATTCCAGAGTCCTTTTATCTATCGGCTGTGTGATTGTGATGTCGACTGATGATGAACTCTAAATAGGAGTGGGGATCTGACGATACATTGGCCGCGGTTCTGAAAGCCTGATTTTTTACCCCTGGTTAAGTAAGTAACAGTGAGCAAGAGAGGTTGCAAAGCATTGTGCATCCGTAAGTGAAAGAGAGACGCATTCAACTCGTTCATTCACACACACCACTCATGCTGAAGCATCTACATACGAATATACCATGGTTACCTTCTTTACATAGAAGGTGACTTCAGCTACGTAAAGCGGTGTTCTCACAAGACTAGATGTCGACAGCTCTTTGGTCCAACTCATTAACCAGATGTTAATATCTACGGTGATTACATCTAAACTAGGGACCTCGTGAGTTTGCGAAGTGTCTCTAGAGGTACTCCTCAAGGCGGGGTGCTTTCGCCGCTCCTTTGGAACATTGTGGTCAACAGACTGCTTATAGATTTGAAGAATCTGGGATGCAAAGTGACAGCCTATGCCGAAGATGTCTCTGGTAAGTTTCCGGGCATTTTTAGCGAGATAACGCAGAATGCGCTATCTCTGCTGACCAACTGGACTAATAGATGTGGCTTACGCGTCAACCCTAGTAAGAAAATATAGTCCTATTTACAAGGAAACGTAGTATTCCGCCAGTGCTTGCGGAGAATGCAAACTGCCTTGGCCGTATACTATTGTAGATATAAAGCTGAATTGGACGTTAAACATCGAGAAGCGCATCAACAAAGCTACCATTGCCCTATATTGCTGTAGGAAGTCTATAGGTAAAACCTGGGGCCTGAAATCCAAGGTACTGTACTAGCTCTATGTGGCGGTGCTGCGCCCCATATTGCTGCAGCTAATCTGAAATTGGTAGTCAAGGTACAGAGAATGACTTGGCGGGTGATCAGCGGAGCCTTACGTACAGCCCCTTCCGCAGCTTTGGATGTGATGCTCAACCCACTGCCGTTAATTATTCAGGGGAAGCTAATGGCGGCAAGTTCAGCCATAAGAAGAAGAGAGACCTGCTAGTGGACATCATTGGATATCGGTCACTCTACTCTCTTGAGCGATGGAGATATTCCTGGGTCAATAGATTACACCTCACTAGAGCGTTGGTTCAGTAAGAACTATACAAACTTGATTTCACCACGGAGTTTCTGGGAGATGGGGTGTCCGCCTCTATAGCACACGCTTAAAATTTACACGGCGGGTTCTAAGGCTGCCGAAGGCGCCGATTTCTGCGCCTTTCTTTCCGGCTACCGGAACACTGTAGCGTCCTTCAGGCGGAAATTTTTGCGATTAAGGATGCGGTGACTTGGCTCAGTTTTCACACAACTAAAATGATAAAAAATCACTTAACTTTACGGATAGCCAAGCTGCAGTCAAATCCCTCGTATCCGGGTTTTGCACATCGAAAATCCTTTCGGAGTGTAGGGCGCGGCTAGCTGAGGTGGGTGACTTTGTGCTGGATACTTGGCCACTATGGCTTTAGTGGGGGCTGATGAGCTCGCCCGAAGGGAGCTACCGACGTGTCACGACATGTTAGTTACAATATCGCCAGATCGATTACCTGGTAAAATATAAAAGTCAGTTGCGGCAAAGGAATCCAACCTTCCATGGACTAATGGCGTTACATGTTATAATGCCACGCTTCTCTGGTCTAGGCTATGGATATCAGCCGAACGGCTAAACTGCTGTCGCTGACCAAATACCAACTTAGCGCGGTGGTCGGCTCCCTTACACGCCTTATCGAACATACTAGGAAGCTTCGGCTTAATGCAAGAGATGTTGACGCGCCCATTTCCCTGGAGGGGTCAATGCAATTAACAAAAAAAAAAAACACAATGGACATACGTTTTCTTTTGGCCTAAGTGTGCTGTTACAGCAACATTGCTACCTTACCTATCAACATACGAATCCCGAGAACATAATGACAACCAACCAATTTTTTTTTACCCCTGTCTCTTAGTAATTGCTCTAGAGCGAAAGAGACAGAGAGGCCGGTAGATGTATTTGTTTGGAAATCATGGGCTGGGGAAACGAACCAGACATTTTATCCGGTCGATTCCCCCTCTAAAGATCCTGTCGGATAAGTGAGACTCTTCCATCTTGACATCTGTGTTACTCACTGTTAAATTGTTTAATTCTATCAAGTTTGTCAAAACGCAGCCGTTAGCTACCTTCATTTTTTGGGAGTCCAGGTCAAGTGCAAAACAACAATCGTACGCATTACACTGATAATTTTGTTAGTGTAAAGGTTCTAATACACGAGACGCGTAAACCCGTCCGGCGCGTCAAATCTATGATACCCGTCCCGTATAAACAGCAAACGGGCTTGCGACAACGCGAAACTTGTTAATTGATGAAGGATACACATCCGCCATTGATAAGTCCATGCATGCAACAACAAACACATGAAAAAATATGATTTCAGAACTCGCACATATGCTGTCGAATCTTAAACGCACCTCGTGTAAACAAGACGGTGTGTGCATTATTTCCGCTTCAGTAAAATTCGCTTCGATACCGGTTTCTGACGTTTCGTTCGCGTAAACCCGACTTACGTGTAAACACTAGTTGCGTTTACGCGACTCGGCTAAAACTCACGCGATCGCGTATACGCGTCCTGTGTATCAGAACCTTCACGCGCACAATTGCTGTGCTGCTTTGATGTGGACTGTTGAAAAACGTAGCTAATGTTGCATTTAATGGTGGAAAGGAATGTGACATGTTGGCATTATTCAAACTACGTGACCTGGGCAGTGGATATAATTTAACTCACTAACTAAGTCTGATATCATGTTCCAAATGATCTGGTCCTTTCCGGTAAGTTATAACCGCTTTCTATTGTGTGTGTTGATCCTTTTCTTTGAATTTAAGTTCAAATAATAAAAATCTCTTTGGAAAATAATTAAAATCTATGTACTATATCTTCAACAAACAATCGGTTCCATTGTTAGCCTTAACTTTTAACTCCTTCTGATGCGAAATCATGTTCACTCTCCTTAGTCCTTAAAGAAAATTTCATTTCATTCCTGGCATAACAGAAGAATTAATTTAATTTGATGGCCTGAAAAAAAAGTGCGAAGTAGAAATATGCAGGCTTCCGCTGTCTTGTGCAAATATAAAATTCGGCAGCTTGCGTAATTAAAAGGTGAAATAGCAACCTGAATGTGAACCGAATACAAAGCAGACAGTGGTCAGATTACAGGGAAATCGTTGGCAATTTACGAGTGTAATTAAACCGCTGTGATTTCAACAAGTTCAAATCACTTAATGTCATCGTAAATTCATGAGGAGGAAATTGATGGCTTTTGTGCAAATATTTAGTGTTTAAAATGGGTAATCTTGCCTTCTGTATGTGTTTTTATTAGGGGTGGGGCAATGTTCTTCCTGTCGGCTTGCAAGAGTGTTTTCTTTTACATATACCGTAGGTGGGTCAAAGGAATATTTGGAAAGGTTCTAGTAATTGGATTACTAAATCTGTTTGGTATTCAATCTCTTCCTCTATACTTATGAATTTCTAAGGGGACAGAATCGAGAATGCGAAGCTCTCGAAACAGTAAAAATAGTACTCTCACTAACGGAGTGGAGTCCCCGTACATCTGTTATCAAATTCACAGCGTGCAAACTGGAAGGGTAAATCCATTGCTACAGCTATGCATTCTATCGTGAGCCGTGAGCTGTATTGAGAAATCTAAAAGCTGTAAGGAGTTCACCATGTTGGTGTCTCTGGATATTGAGGGTGCCTTCAACAATGTTATCGGACGAACAGATTGCTTCCTATGCGACGCGATGAATGCGATAACCAAAGCGACGGATGCGACGATGGGCAGCCGGTTCTTCGTCGGAACGACCTGTTTTTCAACGACCAAGAGCTGCCAAACCCCCTCGATGCAAGAAGAACTGCAGTATTCGAAGCATCGCTACCACAACAACAACAACGGTGGGTTATGAATGACTCTTGCGATGACGAGCTGTCATTGCGTCGGCAATTAGAGTTTGCGATGACGCCCGGTTGACTTCGTGATTCAATTGTTGAGGAGGGAACATTATGGATTTGGCCTTAATGGGAGAATTCTCTCCATTGCATTTAGAGAGAATCCGTAATTACAGGGGTTTCCGTTCTAGGTAGTCCATTTCCCGTTTAGGTGGTAAGAACCCAGAACCCACCCGGGGGATTGTGTAAGTCCTAAAGCGGAAATTTCTTGAGTTTTGTGAAAACTCTCTCTAATGAAATAGAGAGAGTTCTCCAATTAATGGTAAATCCATAGTGTTCCTTGATTTGCGTTAACTTTGTTGTATCCGGATTCCTCATGCGGAAATCATCATTGTAACGCCAGAGTAAAGCTCTCCACAAACCAGCGCGATACGCGGTAGCGGTACGGTACAGCGATAGCAGCATACCGCGTGCCCATTCAAACGACCGCGTTACGAGCACGGTACCATCGATAGTGCCGGCTGCGGTACATCACGATCAATAGTGCTGCGATACAAAAGTTCATTACCGCAGCTTTGCCGCGGTACACAAAAGTGTATCGCTGCAATATCCCAGCTTCGCCGCTGTACCGTACCGCCACCGCGTACCGCGCTGGTTTGTGGAGAGCTGTGTGCTTTAAGTAAAAAGCGTGCGAACTATGAAACATATTTACAGTACAAGCTCGTAAATTCGAGCACAAGATTTTACTCCTGTTTTAACTCTTGTTTAATTCGAATTAACTAGCATTGTGATTTCCTCTCAAAACTTCAACAACGAAATTCGAAACAGTCACAAATAAAAAGTAAACTCTATCTTTGCAAAGATTCTAAAGTCTATCGTTTAGATTTTCCAGTAACTTGGAGTGTCGAATTTGCAAGCTGGTACAGTACGAATCCACGAAAGTAGATTGTGGTAGCATATAAATGCTTTAAACAAAATGCGCGCACAATGGTATCCTGGCAGGGGCACGGAAATAAGCCATGATGAAAGTGGCCATCCGAAATAATCCATATGAGTACTTACGTTTTGAGTCGAAAATGTCCATCGGAAAATAAACGAAATAAGCTATGCATGGACAATATCGGTTTCAAATCAAAGTAAGGCTTGCGAAAAAAAAAATGAAAATAGCCATGCAGTGGGCAAAGCAAGCGTTCATGTTTGTGGGATACTGAGGGTTGTGATCCCTTAAGCGCGGAGCGAGCATAGCGAGCGGAGCCCACAAAAAGACTCTAGTACCCAGAGCGAGCGAAGCGAAACTGAGGGTTGTGATTCCTTAAGCGGTGAGTGAGCGAGTCCAAACAAGGGACTGTTGATTCACAATCGGAGTGCACACAAGAGACTGTTCCACTCAGAGCGAGCGAAGCGAGCGTTCATGTTTTTGCGATACTGAGGGTTGTGATCGTTTAAGCGCGGAACGAGCGTAGCGAGCGGAGCCCACACAAGGAACTGTTTATTCACAACCCGCAGTATTGCACAAAGTGTGCATAGACAATTTCGGTTTGGAACGAGCTGGGTAGCTCCGCCCCTGGGGGGTTGCCACCCGCCGTATATAGGCCTACGTCGCTCGTTCCACTCCTATTTGTACCAGCCTCCGTTTTTTCTTAGCATATCTGCATTTTAAACGGAATGCGAATCGAAAGTGGCCATGCATAGCCACTTTTGGATTCAGTCGAAATTGTCCATCAATGGCTTATTTCATGGTGCCATCCTGGCATGGCCCCAAACTCAAAATATATGATTGTGAAACGAAATATGGGTATGAGAATAGAAAGCGGGGTAAATAATCAAATATGGTTCAGGGTAAATTAAATCACATGTAGGAGATGTGATTTGGTGTTTCCGTACAGTAGCAGCTCGCAAATTTGGCATTTGCAAGGCTCAATGAAGTCGAAGAGGAAATGACTACATATAACATCTCTATAATAGGACTGAGCGAAACAAGATGGGTTAGAGGAAGAGGGCAGTGAGTCCGAGAGTTGAGCAGTTGATAGGTTCAATGCTTGCTCTTGATGTAGTAGAATGATGTTTATTTTTAATATTTTTCAAAGAGTGGAATTATGCCACTACTTAAAATCCACACTTTATTTGAGACAAAATCCATTTCATGTCAAATACATGCTTTTACCCTGTATGGGTCAGATACATCGTTTTTTTGCACAAAAGCTCGGGGTAACTACCCTTGACCTGGATAGCTGCAAAAGCACGCGCCTTATTATATAGGATAATGAATAAGAAATAAAATGAAACCGGAATATAGAGGGCTACGCCCGCAATCCGAGGGTTTTGTAGCAAGCACTTATATTTGTACGCAAGTATCGGCTCCTTGCTTTTCTTGGTACCACTTAGATGGATAAAAAAAAAACATAATAAAAATGTCTGACCCATCATATAGTATCTTACATGCCCATTCATATTAGGCGATTGTAATGAAACTTAGAACATATTGATGTTGGTTATCCTTGGCCATCTGTACTTTTTATCTCGGACGTGTTTAAGGGATGCAAGGGTGCGCTAACAGTAACTATGGAAATAAACTATTATTAACCTATTTTGAGGAGGTATACAAATTCCATTATTTCCCGTTTTATATGCTATTCGGAACCCACCTTCCTGAAAGTTTTCATTTTTCTAAAATAAGTGTAACGGTCTCGAAATGCAAGGGGGGGACAAATTACGATCTAATATTTTCTCCTCCCTCACTGTTCCCCTTTCTTCAAATTTAAAGTAAATGCCAAAAATAAAATGTACTCAACATTACCTTTCTCACAACACCCGACTTGCCTATACCAGTCGATAAACAAAATTTGACCTTAATTTCGCCCCACCCCCTCCCCCGCTCGTTATAGTTGGCCAATTACAACACATCGCCCCCTACCAATCTGTACCCTTTCATAAATGTAATTAACCATAATATGTAACAATAACTGCAATTCGCACTACGAAAAACAACATGCAAGTAGTACTCGCACCTTCGAAGCCGGTAGGTGTATTTTTTGTATGAATAGTGTAAAAATGCCTAACTTTAAGTGAATGTACTATTATTAAATATTACACGATTGTAATGAAACTTAGAGATATTATTGCCTATGGTGTTATTTATCATTGGCCATCAATATTTTTGGTTTCGGGTATGCCTAAGGGGTGCAGGGGTGTGCTAACTGCAACAATAGAAATGTACTATTATTAACCTTTTTTGATGAAATTTCGAAATTCTATTATTTTTAGTTTTCTATGTTAGTGAAATGCCGCTTTTCTGTAAATTTTCATATTTCTAAGTGTAACGGTCTCGAAATGCAAGGGGGGGGGGGACAAACTCGGACCACATATTTTCCCCTCTCCCTCTTTTCCCGTTTCTTCAAATTTGAAAAAAATTCCAGAAATGGAATGTACTTGACTGTACCTTTCTTACAATACCCCACTTGCCTATACCAGACGAAAAAAAAATTTCGACCTTCATTTCCCCTCTATGGGGACCCCCCCTTAAAGTTGACCTATTACGACGCATCACTTTCTCCAGAGAATTATAGTACTTCCACATATTTTCACCAAATTTCATGCATGTAGCTTCAGCGGTTCGTGAGATATTTCATGGACAGACAGACAGACAGACAGACGGACGGACGCATGACCGATTTCATAAGGGTTTTGTTTTACTACAAAACCCTAAAAACGTATTAAGGTCTAGACACACAGTGTCCGTACCAGGGCAGCGCCGTAGTCGCCCGTATACTGGCGATCTACGGTAAGCGAATTGCACCATATAAAACAGTCTGCTGGTTCACACTAACCACACGGACAACAGACCGTCACCTGCACGTCACGGGGCGGACCGTACGGAAAGAAATTGGATACACACATAGCCGAACACGGAGCAGCCGCCGCCGGGTGGGTTGTTGTGTAGCCATCATACGGCGAAGAAAATGTATAGAATAGATAGACACACGTTTGC
The DNA here is from genome assembly GCA_964017055.1 of Chloromyia formosa. Lineage (NCBI taxonomy): Eukaryota > Metazoa > Arthropoda > Insecta > Diptera > Stratiomyidae > Chloromyia > Chloromyia formosa. The sequence goes on from OZ024815.1 coordinate 41,978,091, forward strand.
ATTGCATGCAATTAAAGTCGCTAGGAAGAATCGCGGGTATCGGGGACACATGGGAAACACACGGTTGGTCTCGGTACGGGTACTGTGTGGTTTCGCTTGCAATGTACGGTCATGTGCCCGATATACGGGCGACTACGGCGCTGCCCTGGTACGGGCACTGTGTGTCTAGACCTTTATTCAACGTCCATGTTGGGAACCGGAACCGGTCCAAATACCCGGTTCTTCTGAGAACCGGATTCGATAGAACCGGTTCTTCAAAAACCCGGAACCGCACATCACTACAAGAAATCCTATAGGGGGTTATTTCCAACGATGACCTCCTTTTCATTACTGGTTAGGACAGGATAGAATCCTCTATAAAAAGCCGGAAGCGGCCTTGGATAGGTAGCACACTTTGAAAAGGGCCAGAAAACATTGCTAAACAGGCCCTCGATGGGAACCCACAGGGAACCGATGCAAGTCGCCACTTTGGTAGACCTAAAAACACCTGAAGAAGATCAGTTGAGGTCGAGGGTAACTCAATAGGCAAATCGTGGAGCGAGTTGAAGGCGAATAGGACGTGATGGATAGTCGGCCTGGTTAATGCCCACATGGGGTTAAAAGGAACCAGAAAGGGAGAGAGAGCGAGAGAGAAAGAGCAGCAGGGTGTGATGATTTTCAAAGTTAGGTGATCGTTTTCAGATTGGAATGAAGTGGTTGGTAGGTTTGTTTGCTTTGAAACATATGTCTTGCTCCATAACACGTAGATTTCGTAGAAATTCAGCCCGCATTTACTACTGTCAAAGTAGAAAACCAATAAAACTGTTCCCTTTTCCCATCTTTATCAGTGCATGTCTGTGAACATCATCTTTATCCTGTGGTTATACCCCCTAATGTTCATCTCTTTTATGGCCTTTGTCGGTAGCAATAGAGGCGTCATTTGCCGCTTTGACCTACACCAGACTAAAATGCTGGATAAATGTTAAAGAAGTTAAGCACCACTTCATAAAAAAAAATCCTAACACCTTTTACACTAGACCTTCCGCAGCTGAAGCCATACACGCATTATTTTATGGTCGGGTAATATAAAAAAGATTGCTGAATACAGAAATGTACATTTTCACTTATACGTTTCCCCGTCTAGCGCCACCATGTAATTTTTCTGTGCTATGTTACCCTCCTAGGGAGAAACCTATACGTTACTGTGTTCCCTCGAGTCCTACGCGAATTCACTTTTGAATCTGCGCCTCTAACCATCGTCATGGACGTAACTTTAAATTTCGCCCGGATGCCATTTATTATTTATTTATACGAACAAATACCTGTTAGTCAGTAACGACTCACATTTTACCTTAATTCCATTCGACACTCTAAGCGAGCTTTTTAGACGTGTTGCTTCCTTTTGTTTCTTTCGCCCTGGATAGATATTCCAGGGGACTGTCTATTCGGGAGAAAGTGTGCCGTGTAGTGTGTACGCGGCCCATCATGATACAGTGACAGTGTTTTGTGCAAAATCTGATCCTTTCAATTGGCGTATGGCACGTTGCTGGCGGGCAATTCAAATTAATTGGATGAACATTTTAATGAGATGTTGTCAACTTCCTTGGAACGTGATATTGTACATATGTATGTAGGTATAGTGCAAGGCGTCCTAATTCTTCAGTTTCATCGTATCATGAGTTGCTACTATCATTTTGTATGTCGTTATAATAGAATTGGATAACTGGGTTTTGTTTATTTATGCATTTGTAAATTATATTGACATAATTAAGATCAGATTCTAAATACGAGTACATATTACATTTTGTGTAGAAACTCCAATTTGTAGGTAGACTGCCTATACTTGAATTAAAGATAAAGATAGAAATAGTCGAGCTACTGTCCCAGCAGGAAGGCACTGCGACCATAAAAGATCTATTGTGCTGTAGCCCATTAATTCAAAAGACCGTCCACCTTTTGTAATGGACGGTTTGGTGGGCATCCAAATATGCCCGTGGAGACGGAGCCTAAGGTAGCATAGTGACCATGAAGGTCGGGCCGTGCCATCCGGCGAAGAAAAAGGCCCTCAACGAGCTAAGCAGCGGCCTATGCTTACTGTAGCCCCTGTCCCTTACGTATTAATAAAAATGCATAGGCCTGGGGAAGACAACACAAACAGGGGAGGCAAAAATGGGGAACGATGCAAAAATGAGGCGATAAGGATAGAATCATGAGTCCAGGCGTAATAGGAACCTCAGCCTCTGGGTTTATACCACCGACAGATCCTTACTCATTAGGTGCTGCCATAGATCTGCTGGTGGAAGCAGCACTACCGGATCATAATATGGCTCATTACAGTTGGTTCATTACACTTTCTAATAAAGGGCAGTAAGTCTTTAGCAGGAATCAACCTGAAGTCTGCAGTGCTGATAGTAGCCTGCCCGCGGAGTGACATCCTAAAACGTGCGATGGCGGGACATTCGCACAAGATGTGTTTAGTTGTTTCCACGTCCTCCATACTTGAATTGAAGAGATATGGAATTGATTGCCGATAACATATAAATGTTTGCGTTAGTATACTAATTATTACCAATTTCAAAGCCAAAAAAAAAAATAAAATTTGGAGGAAAAGAAGCTCAAATGCATATGTCCGTTTTCCCGTAAATAAAGATTATCTTAAAAATATTCAACGTACATATTTAGGACACTTTCTTCGTCCTTAAATGTTGTCTTATCACAATTTAGGAGCTAATAATTCTTCATCTAAAATAAACAATTTCGCGAAAAACAACATAACGCCATTATTTACAACAACAAACTAATCACTTCCAGAAACCAGAACTAATATTTGTTATGATTGGGGGGGGGGGGGGGATCATATAGAACGAAAGTTTAGGCCAAGTGTTATACAAGTACGTATATCAATTCCATTTTGTCTGGTCTACTAAGAAAACAAACAAAAAGTCAACTATCATATTGGGACATTAATGAAATATGAGAAGGTCCTGATGACTTGAACAGTTGCTCGATATTTCTCGTCCCGTCTATGTGTTTGCGCCTTTCGTCGTCATCGTCCTTCCCTTGGCCCCGGGCGCAAGCTACGGAGGTCATCAAAAATTCAGTATCCGACCAACGTTGTCTTTAGTATTGTATTTTCCACGTCCTTTCCTCGGGAATACTTTTGTCTTCTTGTTTGCCACCTTTGTACCGGCGAAGTTTTCTTGAGCCAATTCTACACGTGCCCGTCATTGATCTCCGTCGTCTTAGGAATTTTTCATCGATTGGTGTGGGGGATAGGAATGGCGGAAGGATTTTAAGATGCTGTGATGATATTGTTGCTTTTGTTCCTGGTGTCGGCTTCGACGTCTATTGTTCGCCGGTTTGGTGATGTTGGGGCGCAGTGGAATGACAGACACTTAATATCCTTCCGGAATGTAATGAGTTGAATGTTGTAATGTATGCTGCATACGAAATTTCGGAATAAATAATTGAGAACACGGAAAGTGCACCGAATGGACGGAATGTTGCAGTCATGAAATGTGAAAGTGTTGCTTTAATATTTCACTTAATGCAGGAAGTCAAAGGAGGTGGAGCTTTCATTCGTATCGTTGCTCTGGATATCTGGATGGAAAAGATAACACTATGGGTCAGATGCAGGTATCATGATGGATTACTTCCTTGAGGTCATGTGGTGGCGCTAGTGCTACAATTTTTTTATTTCTGTTTAGGGATGATATGTTTGGTTGACTTGAAACCTTCCAAGATACGGTTGTGAAGACAGTTAAATTGTTAGAAAATCACCGCCTTTATTATCAGTATCAGCCTTGACTATTTTAACGCCCTGTTCAATTAATAGACTAATAGCAAAATCCTTCTTTGATGATCCTTATTTCACAAACAGGCAGGAGGTCTTAGATATCTCTCTTGCTTCGAAAGATATTATGCACTTGATAAGAGATTGGAGAGTGTCGAGTGAACACTCCTTTACTGATCACCGCTATCTGCAGTTTAGCCTTGCCGAACGTCCTGCAGCAAATCCGCGCACATTGAATCGTAGGAAAACCGACTGGTCTGCGTACCGCGCAGCTCTTTTAGAAGGGCTCTTATCACTACCAGGCCAGCCCACTAATGCAAAGTAGCTAGAAGACTTGATGCATATTCTGTCAGGTTCAATTATCGCGGCAGTATCTGTTTTGTGCCCTGTTAGCTCACATTTAAGAAAGAGAAAGCCAGCGTGGTGTATCGCCGAACTTAAAGCGTTGTGCGGGAAAAGTTTCAACCGGGCAAAGGCCACTAGGCTGGAGTCGGACTGACAATCCTACAAGAGACACTTGAGCTCTTTCAAGAAGGAATTAAGGGTTGCTAAACGTAATTCATAGAGGAGTTTTTGCGAACGAATTGAAGGGTCCGGTGAGTCATCCAGACTTTCGAGCAAGGAAACTATCGAGTTCTTGCTTGACTCGTACTTTCCTGGTAGTTTCGCGGTTCCGCCGCTCGAGGCTAGCTTTACTCAGCTGATAGCGCCGTGCGATTTCGCATCCATCCTCTCCAAAGAAAGAATTCTGTGGGCAATCTCCAGCTTCCAGCCTTTCAAATCTGCTGGACCCCGACGGCGTAATTCCGGCGGATTTACAGCAGTCTTCGGATATTGTGTATCAATGGCTAAAATCGTTTTCATCCCGAAAGCAGGTAAGAGTTCACACGCTTGCGCGACCGAATGATTTCGGATCCATTAGGCTCTCCTCCACCTTGCTTAAATTACTTGAGAGACTGATTGATATATGTACATTTTCGAAGTACTAAGAGTAACCCGTCATGTCTTCTTTCCGCTTCGCAGCATGCCTATTGGAAGGGCACATCAGTGGATACTACGGCTCTTCACTTTCTGGTCGGCCTTATTGAAAAGTCTCTCGCTGACAAGGAACTCACCATGGCTGTATTCTTGGATATTGAGGGCGCGTTCAACAATGTCCGACCCAGCACGATTGTTGAGGCACTCTTGAGCTTACACGTCGATGAGTCCCTCTGTAAGCTTAGACTATATATAGGTATACATAAGTTGCTAACATCGCGTTTGTAGGGCACCCCTCAAGGCGGAATATTATCTGCACTTCTTTGGGATCTGGTCATCACTAAATTACTTCTGGACCTGGAAAGGATGGGCTATAATGTCATTGCCTATGCGAATGATGTTGCAGTTGCCGTCTCTAGAAAATTTTTGAGTGTCCTCAGTGAGTACTACAAAATGCTCTGTTCATTCCAACTAATTGGGCATACCATTGTGGGGTTAGTGTTAACCGGGACAAAACGGAGCTTGTGATTTCCTCCAGAAGGCACACGCTTGGTCCTATCGAACCACCCATTCTAAACGGTAAGGAATTGGTTGTTACTGACAAGGCCAAATTCCTTGGTCTCCTTCTAGGCCGCAAACTAACTGGGAAGCCCAACATTCAGGAGCGGGTGAGGAAGGCAACTATTATACTCTACTCGTGTAGGAAGGCCATTGGAAAAGACTGGGGTCTGCAGCCGAAGGTGGTACACAGGATGTTTGCTGCTGTGGTGCGTCCTATTTTACTTTATGGTATTAGCGTGTGGTGGAGGGCACTCAAAGTTGCTGCCTACTGTAACTTGCTGGGAAAGGTGCAAAGATTGGCTGCGCTTGACATAACAGGGGTGTTCAGAACCACTCCGTCGACAGGATTGGACATTCTGCTGAACTTGCTCCGGCTGGACATTCTTGGCGAACAACTGACGGCCAGTACGGCACTGCGCCTTCCCGAAACTTGCCAGTGGCGTGTGAGGAGCACTGAGCACGCGTCTATTCCGCGCAATCTGGATCTCCCTTCGGAGAGACCGACTACACCTTTCCGAAACAAACTTTTGGTCGGAATTTTACTTGCCTTATTTCATTTAGGAATCTCTGTGGCACAGCCCTCACTTTAATGGGCGGCTTTTTAAACATTACGCTTTGCTGGATAACCCGTCACAGTGGCTTCAAAGGTAATTGCAGAGCGAATGAGCTTGCGCGTGAGGGGATAACCGGTAATGTAGCTGGAATTCGGGACAGTATTAAAATGCCTTTTATGTAAAATGGTAGCTAAGTCAGCCGTTACTCATGCCAAACGACAAGGGCGATTTGGCGTAAACTTGATCCGAGACGCTCTGCCGTACTGCTATCATTAAGCAGATTGCACATCGGCAGGGTAGTGGGAGTCATCACAGGGCACTGTCCTATGGGGGAACTAGCCTGGATGCTGCGCCTTCCGCACCATGACTACTGCAAAAGCTGTGAGGACGTGGACGAGGAGGAAAGCGTTATTCACCTTCTGTGCCACTGCAGAGCTCTGGCGTACATGAGGAGGAGATTTCATAGTTCCTTGTTTTTTTACGACTTGGAAGACTCAACAACGCTAGCGCCACAAGGCTCAATCGTTTTATTGCTAGTAATGGCTGGTTTTAATACCTGGTTTTTAGAATGAGGTATAGAGAGTTCCAGTTTATTAGTTTATTCCGCACCCAATGTGGCGCTCGGTGGCCGTTGTCGTTCGATCACCACTCTGCGGTATTAATCTAGAGCTCGGAGTTCAAATCTCGCCGCGATCAATAACTGCTTGTGGGTACTAATAGAACTCTCACAGTGCTCCGATCTTGTCAGTATAAAGACGGCGCGGATATAATGTGCCCTTCCGAAAAAGTAGATATGCTATCGAAACGTTAACAAGTCATAAAAATGCTAGAGATGTTGATGCGCCCATAGTCCTGGAGGGGTCAAGGCAATTAACAATGTGGGGCCTGTTTGATTTAATCTTTTAATGTTTTGTTGTTAGTCACAAGACAGAAAAACTGCATACTTTTTAGGCCTTCCTACTTAAAGCTTCCTTAAGATTGTCTTAAGCTACCTTAAGGTTACCTTAAGAGTTTTATTTAAACTTTGCAATAGAAACCGGTCGAAATGGTACATGAAGCCAGAAAATATTCAGCGGCCAATGTTGCGGTCAGTGTGATCTTATCTGATCAACGAAACTGAATTGGGCGCTTAGTACCGTTATTCATGAGACACAAAACCCGAGAACTTTTCAAACTTTGTTAAGGTTTTTTTTATCCTACGTCAATGAAAATTTAGATTGAAAATACTCGAAAAATTACCGAAAAAATCTCAAAAATATTCAAGGCTCAATATGGAGTCAGTGTAATTTTATCTAGTCAATGAAACCGAAATCAGCAATTGACCAGATGCGAGGTACCGTTGGTAACAAGGCACAAAAACCAAATTTTTTTTTATCTTAAGCTTTTTAAAATGTAATTTATTATTTAAATAGATAGAAGATTTCGCGCCCCTGCATAACGACACACCGTTCAAATGCAGTCTGAATGAATTTGGTAGAGCCGGGACTGTTCATCGGTGAACATGTCAGACGACTTTGACACAGTGTGTAAAAGTTGTTAAGACGAGGATAATAAGGAAACTCTTATTCTTAATTTTATCTATTGCGGTCCTACCCTAACAAGTGTGGAAGTGGTCGATTATTGAATTTTCTTTCTTCACTGATCCTAGATCCTAGCAAACGCGCGAACCCCGGGTGGTTTAATGATTCGGAAGGTTTTGGTTAGATGCTGGCTTTATGGTCCATGTTTGCTGTGGTAATTAAGGTCAAACCTAGTCTAATCAATTTTCTTTGCTATTCAAGATTTTCAACAGCTGGAATGGGATGGCCCAAATTAGAAACAATTTGAGTAGTGAATGTGATTACGGGGAGATTTTTATCGATTATCGAGAAGAGGTGGTCGAATCTGTTTTAAGAATGGCGAACACGTACACTGGTTCGGTTAGGTAAGTGGGTTGCCGCTAGGTGGTTTAGTAGAGCTGCTTGGTGACCACTCTGCTAAATTGAATCAGTTGGTTTAACGAGACAGCACTGGTCAACTCTGCTAGCTCTTGAAAGTGGTAAGTAATTGAATGTGTTTCTAGTAATAAAAATAGGTTTATTAGCTGTATTGACTATGTTGAGGTTAGTTGAGATTAGAAATTCTAATAAGTACCTACCTCTTTGATTTATATCAGTGCTCCCTCATATCTCATGGTGGGCGTTTGCGTCGCAGCCAACGATAACTTCAGCTTTCGTTGCTGCATCTGCTACTTTCTTCAATTTCATATCTACTCTTTGGAAGTGCAGTTGCTATAGCATGCACCTCCTATCCGCACCATCTTTATACTGACAAGCTCGGAGCACTGTGAGAGTTCTGTACCCACAGGCAGCTTTTAATTTGAACTCCGAGCTCTAGAGTAGTATCGTAGAGTGGTGACCGAATGACCACGGCCACCGAGCGCGACTTTCTCCAGTCTTGGTGTGATCGGTTCCCCATCATACGGGCAACCAGTAGCTCAGTGAGTAGAGGCACCAGTCTCATGTCTGACTACCGGCGTTTCGGGTTCGAATCCCGTCCATGACGAGGTTCGTGGCCATGGATGTTTATATTGTCTCCCCCTGTGCTGCGGAACGTAATAATAAGCCACAGTATCTCCCGACTTGTCGCAGATAGGCGGCTAAATGGGGGAGCATAAGTGGAGCGGAAACTAGTTTATGCCAACGAAACGTTAACTGAGCCAAATGGAACAGTTGACACGCTATGCCCTACGAGGAGTTAGGGCAATTGGGTATCATACGGGAGGTAAACGGCCGACAGCAGACATCTGTACACGGCGTTGTTTCCTGTCCTTACTTTCCAGCGCACCGTAGTTGTGTCTCTTTTGCTAAGTTGGGGGATAAAAATCGCATTTAAGTCTTTTTTGGGCGACAGTGCACGTTCTCATTTTGTCGCTGAGGTTACTGCCGAATCAGCAGACCTCATTCTTATTCAGACGCGGTTGCTGCATCAGCGCAATGTAATCGTGTCCCTGGCTAAGGTGCCAAAGCAGGTTGGCCATTACCGGTCTGATGTGGTGCAGATTTGCTTCCACTGCCTCAGCTCAACTCGGCTCAACTTTTATGGAGATCTTCTTCAATCTGACGTGGATCAATCCCTCGTTGCGTTTATCCGTGGACCCCCTGTCTATTCCCATCATCAGCACCATTTTGGTGTTTTGATGAGATCTGGTTCCGCGGATTGATTTTTTAGTTCCACTGATTGAAACAAGTTCGAGTGCGATACAGTCAGGTCTGGGTTCTGTCTTTTAATAAGAGACAGAGCTTCAGAAACGTTGGAGTGGGATATCGCTACGTTGGCTGTAATTAGCCTAGACATAGACGAGTCCTCCAAACCCGGAAGATCCTTGGCGATTCTCCCAACGGTAGCCACTCCGTACGGAAGATGTCGCTGTAGGTCATCACTATATGGCCGCGGACAATGTGGTTGCCTTCAAAGCGGGGCGATCTCGCTTTCGGTGACATGGCGAACTCTAGTAGTTCTTCGGTGATGCGTTTGAGAATTGTCTTAGCTACGTCATTACCGAGCCGCAATTCGAGCTGCTCAAGTTTATTGACGACTGCCACCTTGAGGTGACTCGCGGCCACATCCATAAAGGAACGGGTCGCTGTCTCCGGTCGCTATCTTTTCGTTGTTTTGCTGCATGTGAAGGATTTCTCCTCCAATCGTTGTCGGTCGGTAGTAGGCACAGGGGCTGGTTTCGTCGAAGCTTCCGCTGGTTTCCCCTTAGAGTCTGATTTCGCTTGGCTGCTCTCTGCACCTTCGTCTAATCTCTGTTAATCGCTCTGTCTCTGGCCTTTAGTAGGTACGGTTCACAGCACTGCTATGGAACGGCTACGTTTATTGGACTTGCGGCTCTCGCTCACCTTCGGGGTCAGTGAAATCGGTGATGGCATGATTTAAGAACTCCTTTGGAAACGGTTCACGTACATACCTATACCATTCTTTTCGCATTAAGGTATATCGAAAATAATGCACAAAATTAGTTTCGTTCGATCCGCAAGGGTAGTTCATTAATTCCCATGTTTTCTTTTCAACAACTTCGTGTTCGTGTAATATACCAGTTCTCTGACCTCTTTTGCGAAACTAAATCACCATCTTGACACCCCGAAGTGCTATATAGCAAATTACATCCGACCGACAAAATATAAACATATCATTTCGCACTAATCCCATCAAAATGTATCAAAATGTTGATAATAGGCCTATGAAGGAGCCGCAAAACACTTAATTGCCATTTTTCTGTCATTTTTATGATGGATGAACCCAAAGTACCCGTATAGTTGAAATCATTGTTCTACTTCTTGTCGTCCTTGCCAGAACAATGGATGAGAATAACCGATACCGCCTTTGCGAGAAGCCCGTGTGGTGTGACCATCAATGTGTTACGAAACGTGACAGGCTCAAAAGGTCCAAACCGCTTGCAAATGGTATGATGACACGGCCACTCGAATGTGTCGAGTATGCGAAAATGTGAAAATACTGGAAAATTTTCCATGAACGTTTAACGTTTAGTGGCTGAGTTCAGTTTCAGTTCGGTTTCGGTTTACATTTGGTCGTAGACAGCTCATATTTTAGCTGCAGACCTATCCACGCGCTAGAAGATCGCTTCTGTGTGGTGGGCACTATAAAAGAGACCAATTGCAATTGTGTGATTTATGAGGATAATTTGTCCGTAAATGTTACACAAGTTGAAAGCTTAATGGACTTTGTTCCGGAGAGAGCCTAGAAATATGGTTGATGGCTTTTTGTAGGGTTTTTTTTTCAGGGCGTGAGAATTGTGCAAATTAAGTAGTAAATTGTCGAATAGTTTATATTTTTGAAATAAGAAGGATGGTATATTTATTTATTCCTTTTTTACCCACTCTGCCTTTGCTCATGTTTCAATAGAAGTTAGAACCAGCGAACCAGTCATTTCGTCTAGCTCCATTCGCCATTTGGTTCTAATGGTGGATGACCTCTGAGTTATTATGATGACAAGGGAAATAAATGGTCATTACGAACGGAGCAGACCAGATAGCGGAGTAATGCAATAATAAGAATAAAATGAAGTGTACCATTACCAACTATTGTGCTGTATTCGATAAACTAAAGGTAGCTCCTGATGAGTATGGTCTATCGGTGGACGAAACCTGCCGGCTAAAGTGCGATATGCTGATTATTTTTGTTGAAGCGCATTGATTCATACTAATATCGACGCCGCGCCGCTTGGAGGAACGTGGTTGTGAGATCGCCACTTTGGTCCGGGTGATTTTGCTTGTCCAAAATATCGTCGATAATGGTCGCAAAAGACGATCAAAGCAAACGGTTCACGATCACGTCAACTTCAAAGAATGTGCGGAAAAAATTGTCCTCATTTCCAGCGCGTTTCAACGTGTGTGTCGTGGGCGTAGAGCCGATCTGAGTTTCCTGTAGGTTGGGAGTAATATGCGGCGCGCCTAAGTAACTCTCACTGGAAAATGAAGCCACTGTCATCTAAATATGTATAAGTCTGATGACGTCATAGAGACAGACTTGCTTTGTGGGCGTTTCTGTAAAAAGTAGCCAGTGGTTGGTGACTGATGGCGGCAAGTCCGGTTTTCGTACGGTTCGTGGTTTTTCGCACCCAATTTACGGATGTTCTCGGCCGTTTTAAGGCCACAGCACCCCGAATGATAATAGTTTTCGCAACTTTGTGCCCATAATACAGTCTTTCGGGTCAGTGAAGCACATCGAACACTTTTGGCAACTGTCACTAATATTGGGGGCTGAATTGGCGATTACGTATTCAGAATTTAAACAACTATGGATTAATGTTGACTGTTTTTTTAGTGTGTTTAGAAAGGTACATCACTTTTTGATCTCGAAATTAAGTCTCTCGAGATTATTAGATTGTAAAATATAAGTATAGTTGTTTGGAGATGAATTTATATGCGTTCACTTGCCAATAACATTGACATTCAATTTATAATAATCATAAATCGAATACAGTTGTTATGATTTAACATGCACCAGTTCCTCCCGACTAGTCAATCATCAATCATATGAAAGAGAAGCTACTTTCAACAACTGTGATCATCCTTTTCAGCGGCACATACATAACACATGAATAGTTGCAATTTTATATGCTTCCCTAAAAATGAGATTGTCACGCGATCCAAACAGATTGGTCGAAAAGACGTTCATTTGCTATTGATTTTGTTATTGACGTAAACAACAAACATAACAGGCATCTACTGAGTCTTGCAGAAAAAAAAAGACAACAAAAACATACAAAAGATTGATGCTAAGACTGGAATTTGTCATTGTTGTCGTTTGGAAAATTTCCATCGTTGGCCTACCCTCCGTATTGTGAATGCCGCGCCGTAGTCGCCATAGGCAGGGGTATGTAAAACAAAAAATAAAAAGGCCACGGTTAGTATCGCAAGACATCGTGACGACAACGATTAACTCGCGAATGAATTGTTATCGATTTTTTGCTTTTCCCTTTCGTCGAGAACACTTATACATATTTTCGGGGAACACATTCTTCTAGTTCCCCCCAGAAAGGACTCTTGTGCTCGTGTTCTTAATACAAACGTTCGATATGGAAAATAGGTAAGCACCTCAAGGGCAACCATTACTTCAAGTCAAGTACGAATGGTTTATGCTTAGTTGGTTTTTCCCTTATTCGACTTTAAATCTTACTTTATTCTGAATCGCATCTCTTCACCCTCTACTTGTTTTTCCGTTTAGCAGAAAAACAGAGTCATCTATCGACTAAGACGACAACAATGATGATGGTAGAAAAAAAATCGATTTCAAGTCCATTAAAAACTCTTTTGGTGAGCTTGAGGGCAAAGTTTATGACCATATAAATTTCGGATCTTTAATGTTATATCACACCTTTATCAAGAACGTGAACGGAAAATGCATTTTTGATACTCACCTGAATTGGGTCGTTTTCTCAACTTATTCTTTTCGGTTCTAGGCACTATCAAGAACGAAGAACGTAGTCGTAGTACAACGAAGGAACGAGTATATTACATACACAGGAACAACATGATTATTTTCAGGGAAAGACTTGAGCTCAATGCTTCGAAAAATGTTGAACATTCATTCCCTTCGATTTCTTTCAAACTACATATTTCCTACGGTCGATATAATCCAGAAATACTATACATACATATTTTAAGGGAGTCGTATAGTATATCTGTATAGGGTAAACATTTTCTCGTTTACAACTTCCATGCTATGAGAAAATCAGCTCTCGAAAATGCATTCTTTGTTGAAAAGAAATGACCATGATATATATAAATTGTTTAAATGGAAGCATTACCCTAGAATCCAATGCCAGTTGTTGTTATCATAAGCTCCCGATTGCATTCTGAAGATGTAAACAGAGTAGTGAAGATTATCTTCCAATTGAGTGAAAAAGAATCCACTGTAAGGCCACGTTAATCCAAACTGCGGCAGTTGCCGCAGTAACCGCCGCGGTTTACAAATTTGTATTGAATTCAAATGCAATCTCGCCGCTCAACAAAAAGCGGCGGCTCCCGCGGTGGCTGCCGCCGCGATTTGTTGAGCGGTATGTTCCTTGACCGCATATAACATCGATATACTAGAACTGAGCGAAACAAGATGGCCTGGATCGGAATCGACTTTATCACTAAGTTCCCACACAGTACTGCTCTACTCTGGAAATGAAGACGATACGTCACCTCGAATGGCAGGCGTCGGAATCCTGTTGACTAGGGGAGGCACGCCTATCTCTAATTGACTATAAGCCAATCTCCGACCGTATCATTACAGCCAGATTTAAATCCAGGGTAAGAAACCTCACAATAATCCAGTGCTACGCCCCGACTGAACCAGCGGATCAATCAGCTAAGGACGCCTTCTACCACCGACTCGGCGACACCTTCGACAGGGCTCCCAAAGGTGACATAACGATCATTATGGGGGATCTCAATGCCGAAGTCGGGTCTGACAACCTTGGTTTGGAACACCTAATGGACAATTATGGCCTAGGCAATAGGATCCAAAATGGCGAGATGTTCGTGGAGTTTTGCAACTCTCGTCAGCTCGTCATCGACGGTACTTTGTTCAAGCACAAACGATGCCATTTAACAACCTGGGTTTCTCCGGATGGCAGAACAGAGGACCAGATTAACCATATAGCCATTTCCAAGACATGGAGGAACTGTTTCTTAGACGTCTGGTCGAAGCAGGGTGCTGCTATTGGCAGCGATCACCAACTTGTTGTCGCAAAAGTGCGCTTACGAACGGCAGCGATCCATCGCCCTAAAAATGCAAGAATCTTGCCACGTTTTAATTTGCAAAAGCTTTAAGATCCATCTATAAGACCATCTATAAGACGTGCTTATTAAACCGCCTTGCACGAAAGAGCTAATGCACCACCACTTTATGAGACTCCTACAATTGATGATAGATGGAACGTCGCTAAGGACTCATTTATCTCGTGCGGTGAATTTTTTGCGGTTAGTTTACAGCGCGGTAGAAGGCCATTCACTAGTGACTCTACATGGTCTCTAATCTCGGCACGCAAGAGAATTAAAGAACAAATCAACTTAGCTACTGACGACGCAGTCAAAGATCAACTTAGAGCTAAATACCGTTCTCTTCAGAAAGGCGTGCAAAGAAGCATAAGACAAACGCAACAACATCAATGCATTAGCGGAGAAGGCAGAGGAAGCGGCTTACCGTGGTGACAGTGGAACCCTTTACAAACTTATCAAGCCATTAACTGGCAAATCTTTTACAACTGAACATTCCGTGAAAGATAAAGACGGGTCCCTACTGGTCACGGATGAAGACCAACTGCGAAGGTGGAGAGAGCACTTTATTGAGGTCCTCAACAACACCTTTGGACATTTGAACTCATCTTCACTAGAAGTAGAAAATATTCCGCAAATAGCCAGAGTTGATACCAGCCCACCATCTAAACAGGAATTAACTGTGGCTATTAAATCGATGGAAGCGGGTAAAGCGCCGGGGATAGATGGAATTCCGGTGGAACTCTTTAAGGCGGATATGAACGCTACTGCGGATATTCTTCTCCCCCTTATCCAAGAGTGTTGGGAAACCGAAACTCTCCCTAAAGAATGGAACAGGGGCGTCATTATTAAGATCCCAAAGAAAGGTAACCAGAAGGATTATAATAATTGGCGTGGAATTTGCCTCCTCCCCGCAGTTTCCAAACTGATGGCAAAAATAGTCTTAAACCGGATCAAGCAAACAGTTGACCGCACACTGAACGATGAACAGGCTGGTTTTCGCGAGGGCTTTTCATGTCGCGACCACATCAATAACTCCTTTCTGGCAAAACATCAACATCACCAGAAGTACCAAACTCAGGATCTTCGAAACGTAATGTAAAATCTGTGCTTCTTTATGGTTGTTCAACTTGGAAGGTGACCAGGGCGATAACAACTCGATTGTAAACTGGCCGGAGGTCATTTCTAACGGCGACCTCCTGTTCATTACTGCCAGGACAGGATAGACACCTCTATAAAAAGGCGAAAGTGGCAATGGATAAGTCAGACACTTCGAAAGGGGCCGGAAAACATTGGTAAACAGGCCCTTGATTGGAACCCACAGGGAACCAATGCAAGTCGCCGCGTTGGACGACCTAGAAACACCTGGAGAAGATCAGTTGAGGTCGAGGGTAAGTCATTAGGCAAATCGTTTAGACAGTTGAAGGCGATGGCGGCGAACAGGACGAGGTGGAAAGTTGGCGTGGTTAATGCCCTATGCCCCACAAGGGGTTGACAGGATCCAGAGAGAGAGAGATGTTCCTTTTAAATCAAATGTAAATGAGTAAACCGCAAGTGCTCTCGCAGATTCTAAACTCGGCTTAAGTATCTAGCTAGGTTAGCAGATTGTATTGATTATATAGATGACCCAACCTTTGGGCCCTGTTAACCGACGCATTTCGTCCGCCGACACTGATTGCTCACTTGACATGTCAGTATAATAGCAGCGATCCTCACTGCTTGTGAAGAGTGCCGTTATAAGGTGTTCAAGGGTCCGACTACCGTGTTACGGATCTTGGATAGAATTTTGTACAATCTTGATGAGGTGCCCGTATCCTCAATCGACTTTCAATAATCCCTCCTAGAGTCCCTTTTGGCTGATTTGATGGCTTTCTTGTATATATTTAGAGATGGCCTCGTCGCTTTGGTTCGTTTGGCAGCGTGATCGATCTCATCCTGAGACAAGTTACGTTTGGATGCCCCATGCGTCTCAAGTTCTACCTATTGACTTTGCTTTGATTCAAGGTATCGCTTATAATCGTTTTCCACAGCTTGGTATCTTCGTCTGTCGTCCTCGTCCCGCTCGTGGATAGTACCCGACTCTGCGTTCTTCGCAATCTTGTTAAAAACGAACAGAGCCGTCTAGTATTGACTCTTCCTCATCGCAGACTCGGACTGAGTACAGTCTTTTAACGTAACGTTCCATAACCGTGCGCTACTTTCAACGTTGTAGGTTTTGGTGATACAGGCGTGCTGTGGCTCAGCCGCTTCGGAGCCTTCCAATCACCAGGCGATGTGGACTTGCATATGACCATTGCCAATTTGAAGTTTCGGTATCAAGACTAGGTGTGTGCTATCTTGGTTTTAAGCTATTAAAAACCCAGTCTTCTGCAAATATTGGTTTTCTTGGATTTTTAACTCGTTCCTCTGTTCTGTTTGAAATCACCCGCTTTTCTCACTTGATTTCGCAATAAACCCACAATTTCAAATTTCTAACTCGTACGATTTTAAACTACAATCTTGCAAAAACAAAACTCAATTAATTTACCCACATTGTTTGCAATTTTGCGCCTCGATTCTTTGTGTGTTTCCCGAATCCTTTGGTAAATCCGACAAAAGCTGAACTCGACTAAAGAAAATTTAACGTCATTAGAACGTTGCAGTAGGAACACTACCGAACACTTCATCCGCACAAAATGAGTTTTCCTTCACAGACATTTATTTTAACACACCGAACCATGGGTTGGTTAGGTACATATCCTCGCACCTAGCGTTGTCGGTCGTCTGCATCATTTCGATTGCAAGCGAAGCATGGAATGAAAGCAATTTACAGGGTTACAAGTAATTTTCCTGGACGTTGAAGATAGTTTTCACCTTATACGCCAGGATATACGAGACGTGCGAGCTAGTTGTCCTCGACGACGTTTCGCCCTTATCTTGGGCGTGGGGAAACTTTAGGTACCTAACTCTATTCGTATAGGTACGTAGAGGAACATGTTCACGAGGTCCTACGTTTCCCATAAACCTGGAAAGATACACAAAAGTCATTTAGTAAATTTCTCAGTTTTCGTACATCGTAACTTATCGTTTGCACGTCGGTCGTTCGGAGAGAGCGCAATGGTACCTTGGTACCTTGGATCGTGCCCAGCAAATATCCTAGATACACTTGGCTTGAGAAATTCGACCAATTAAAACGTACTCAAACGTAATTGGACCGTAGATAATGGTAAGAGAGACATAGAAGGCTTATCATTAATCCATTTTCCGAACGAGTTACAATTTTATGAATTGTTCTACTGGTGAAATGCTCCAATTTTATCGTTGACGGTTACTTCAAGTGATGCTTTTAATTTAAGTAGTTTCTTTTATTGTTTCGTCGTTTTTTCACTTATTTATTCGATTTTTTGCAGTACGATTTATGACGTATTTACTGCTATAGCAACAGGCAGTCAAACTGCTAAAATTGAGCTTTAACCCGGTGCTCCTGTTGTTATCTACTACATATTTTTGGAGCATAGTTGCTTGAACTCGCTCGGAAAATAAAAAAAAATTTATTCAAGTCGCTTGTCGCCCTCAGTCGCTAAACACGGAATCACTTCGCGATGAACAGCCTCATATATTGCTATAAAATTGATCGCTGGTAGCAAATCGCAGTCGCGTCGCGCGAGGATCTTTGAACATAGTCTTCCATCGCTTCCTGATCAGTCCAGAAATAAGCAATAGTTACTCAATTGCCCTATCCCCTTGTGGGGCATAGCGCGTCAACTGTTCCATGTGTCCCAGTTGACGTTTCGTTGGCATAAACTGGTTTCGGAGAATGCAGTTGCCAGCATGCACCTCCTGCACATCCATGGCCACGAACATCGTCATGGACGGGATTCGAACCCGAAACGCCGGTAGTCAATCATGAGACTGATGCCTCAACACACTGCGCTACCGGTCGCTACACTTAAGTGCTGTCCGGCCAGTAGACCTATATGTAATAAAAAATCGGTGTGGTGGCATAAAAACTCAATGCATTAAGAATTGCTTGTAGGAAAGAATTCGTAAAGGCAAAATCTACCAGGGAGGAGACGGAATTAGTCTCTTATAAGGATCTCGGTGCTTACAAAAAGCAGAAACGTGGCTCTTAGAAATCATTTTGTGAGCAAATAGACGGATTCAGCGAGGCCTCCAGACTTCGAAGAACACTGTCGACTAACCCTTCTATGTCCAGTTATTTACAGAAGCAGGACGGGTCCTGGGCGGCCCCCAGCGAAGAGAGTTTGGAAATCCTTTTAGGTACTCATTTCCCCGATAGCTCTCTGACGGCGACCCATAGTCTGACTCCTAATCAGCACGTATAAGAGAGGAGGTGGACCCCTGTCGTCTCCGGAGCTATCGCTAGAGAAGGTTCTGTGGACTGTTTAAAGTTTTGAACCCCATAAGTCCGCCGGACCGAATGGAACTATACCTGCGGATATTCAACAAACGGCGGATATGATCCCATGTTTGAGACTATTTTCAGGGCGTGCTTGAACCTTGTTCATATTGCTTGGACATGGCTGGACGTCAACGTGGTATTTATTCCCAAGGCAGGAAAGAGCTCACATGTAGGACCCAAAGACCTGAGACCCATTAGTCTCTCCACACTCTTGAAAATGCTCGAGGCTTGTTGATGTCTACATACGTAGCACTACACCGGAAAGTTTACTCACGGCATCTCAACATGCCTATATCAAGGGTAAGTCTGTAGACACAGCCCTACATTCTATTGTGAGCTATATAGAGAAATCACTCAGCTACGGCAAATTCACTGTGGTTACCTTTTTGGACATATAATTTGCATTTAACTATGTTAAGCCAGAGGCGATTATCAATTATCTCACAGGACTAGATGTAGATAGCTCCTTGGTCCAACCCATCAACCTGATGCTAACATCCTGGGTGATTTCATCTAAACTAGGGGCTTCGAGAGTCGACCGTAGTGTTAGTAGAGGTACTGCTCAAGGTTTTGTGCTCTTACCACTCCTTTGGAATATTACGGTCAACGGCCTGCTCGTGGATCTGATGAAGTTGGGATGTAAAGTGACAGCCTATGCCGATGATTCCGCCAGTGGTGCCTCCTATCCTGGAGGGGGTGAGACTTGCATTCACGGAGAGTGTCAACTTCCTTGGTCTCATACTTGACAGCAAGCTGAATTGGAGACGGATATGATGATTCCCCTTCTCCCGCGTTAGATATTCAAGGGAAACTCATGGTAGTGGGGCGACCGGAAGCGCAGTGTTTTGAGGCATCAGTCTTATGTTTGACTACCGGCGTTTCGGGTTCGAATCCCGTCCACGACAACGTTCGTTGCTATGGATGTGCAGGAGGTGCATGCTAGCATCTGCATTCTCCGAAACCAGTTTATGCCGACGAAACGTTAGCTGGGCCACATGGAACAGTTGACCCGCTATGCCCCACAAGGGGTTAGGGAAATTGAGAGAGAGAGAGAGAGAGGGAGATGGCAGTGAACTCAGCCTTCAGAATAAGAGAGACCTACCAGTGGACAACCTTGGCCACCGGTCACTCTACGATCATGAACGATGGTGATGTTCCCTAGTCAATTGACTCTACCTCACCTAAACGATGGTTCATTAGGAATCACATAAACATGACTCCACCACGGAGCCTGTGGGAAAGAGGGGGTCCGTCCCTACCGAAACCGTTGGAAATATGATATATACGGACGGGCCAAAGACTGATGTAGGCGTGGTTGCCGGTGTTTTCCCGGAAGAGGTCGACCTTCATCTGTCCTTCCGGCTACCGGACCACTGTAATGGTTTTCAGGCGGAAATCTTTGCGATTAAGGAGGTGGTGACTTGGCTGGGTCTTCACGTGATCTCTACGACGGAAACAATTATCTTCAAGGAGTGTGCAGCCGCAGTAGAATCCTTCGAATCAGGGTTTTGCACGTCGAAAAGCCTACCGGAGGCTAGAACTCGGCTAGCGGATATGGGTGACTTGTTTGACATTGCCCTGTACTGGATACCTGGCCATCATGGCTTCGTTAGTAATTGTAAGGCTGATCAGTTCGTCCGGGAAGAAGCCACGGATGTGGCTCTGAAGGTTAGTAGCGATATTGCTACACTAATTGCCCTGATGAAATTCAGAAATCCACCTTAGATGGACTGGCGGCGTTACTTGTCATATCGCCAAGCTTATTTGGCCGAGGCAGAATATCAGCCGAACAGCTAAACTACTGGTGCTAAATAAATACCAGATTAGCTTGGTGATCGGCTCCGTTACTGGACACTGCCTTGTTGGGGAACTTGCTAGGAGGTCTCAGCTTCCTTCCTATGTTAACTATAGGAGCTATAGGGAGGTTGAAGAGGAGGAAAGTATTATACCTATATTTTCTCTATGAATGCCCTGCTTTGGCACAGTTGAGAAGGTGAATTCTTGGTAATTGTTTTTATAACCATCTCGGGAAGCTAGCTGATGTCGAGGTGGGTCAACTCCTTCGTTTCGTCAGTGGCTCTGGCTGGTTCTAATATGCTATCCCGTTTCTACTAGGGTATCGCAAAGGACCTATGCTGGTGTGATGTTTCAGCGACCCTGCTACCTAACCTAGGTTTAGAGCCAAACTCGTAAACCCAAATCTCTCCCTAAGTAATGGATTTTGTTCCGCCATGGTGAGCTCTTGGCAGGATAGGCCATGGAGACCGTTCATTCTCAGTTTTTATTATCCCTTGTTCATCTTGTCTTTCACTGTATATGATTTATGTGAACGTAAAACACGTGTTAGGCTTTGATGGCGCTAGCGCAACTTTGTGATAAACATGCAGCCTTAGGCTCCGATCCGGCCCCGATCCACTGCCATTTACGAGTTCCCATTAATATGGTGGGATATTGCAGATTACTCTATTAAAGAAAACGTCAAGATATCGCTGTACCAAGTCAATCTTAATCGTGAGACTAAGATACACGGGCGGTTAGTCCCGAAGATGTGACAAGAATTGGTTGCGGTTTCATTAAAACGTATCAGAGTTCGACTAGCCATATCTTATGACAGTGTGAAGGGGCCATGATTGTCTTGTTGTTTCACTAAAATCCATAATTTGCCGAAATAACATTTTTTTCTTACTTTGCCTATTTTCTAGCGTGTCATGTCAATCTAACTTTGACGGCATCAAGTCAAACCCAATCCAAAAAGCACTTACATCGATAGCTACAATGAATTGAAACTCAAACTCTGAGTTGCGGATGATAACGTTTCGTTCAACGTGAAAAGCTACTCTCTGTCCAGAAATATTTACTTTTATTAAAAATTGTCCCAATCACAGTTGGATTTAAAAATTTTCCTTTTAGTTCCAACTTCGAGTATTTCTTTAAAATGACTCCCAAATGAATTTTCTCAAAATGTTGTCAAACTATGTCCATCTAATCCTTAATTAGCCAATGCCATTCAAGGTAAACAATAAATGATCGTCCCTTGGTCGTAAATTTGTCGTTAGCTATGGCCAGGGAATCCCATTTCATTTACCCCAAACAAGAAGTCATCGACCATTTATGATACCACTAAATTACCCTCTGGATTTGGCAAAATTCCTATATAACTTCCTTTCACACTATGCCAGAAATATTTCCATTCCTTCCAAGCATGGACAGTCGGGGGTTGGTTTTGAATTGGGGACTCTTTGTCGCCGTGTTATCACTTTAAAAAGTCTTTAACACGGACGGTCGACAAACAAATAGACTGGTAGGGGTCAGCCCGACGCACCGTCGACAAAACACCAGCTCTATGACTCATAGTTCTTATGACTCATCCGTCTAACCAGGGAGACTATCATCGCTGGGTAGAGCTACGTACATTTTATGCAGCCCTTACTTTCACATTGTTTTTCCTTACGCTCTCGGGTGGTGTGTATGGAGTCGTGAGAGTGAAATATTCAATGCCTTTCTTCGTTTTCGTTCAGCTGTTTGGTCGGTCGGAGGACGGTTGATGGAAAGCTTTCTGTTACGTCATGGACGAAGCTGTCAAACAGTATTAATGAAAAGTGAGTTGACACTCAAGTGTGTTCCATGGTTGTATTTTTTGGTAACAGAATAAAGGAGGATTATAGTATCAAATGAAAGGTAGTAACACTGAATGCATTTTTTGCTCATTTGAAATCAGGGGACTTTCTCTCACAAAATACCTAATTTATGGTGACTTAACTGTCGTTTATTAACATTCTTTTTCTTTATGTACATGCTTCTCGTATATTCATATCGCAAATATGAATAAAAGATAGTATGTAAATTTTTACAGTTCACATGTTGTTTAAAGTAAAATTGTTAGTCCTTAATCGGTTTGCTTTCAGCTTTATTTCTAACATAATAAAAACATCACAATGTCTCACCATTTTTAGCGACGGCAGTGAATGGCTCTAAAAAAATCGCTTCAAAATAAAACTGAAAAATGGCTCCAGTTTTGTGATGATATTTTCGTCCCGAAACCAAACGAGCCCCGAAATTTATTAAAAATTTATGCACCATCCGAAATTTTATGCTACCGAAAACAGGGCATTGCTTTGCTAAAGATGTTGACGCGCCCATGCGTTCAGGGGCATGGGTTAACGCAATTAGCAAACAGATCGACAATTTGATGATCCAACATTGACCAATATCACGGTTCATGAAGACACTGCTCTCATAGTCCATCAAAGCCCATCATGACATGACCGATAATGACCCAGCCATAATTATTCAACCATCATTACTCAGTAATCACCCCCCGATGATGATGGTTACGTGTTAAGATACCCAAGGGTCGGCACTGCCACCATGAGATCTTTTGTGCCATAACCTTAATAATTCCAAAAGACTCTCAGCCTAATGAAGGCTGGTAGGTCCTTTGTAGTGGTGCTCCTTACGACCGCTGAGCTCACGATTGAGTCTCCAAAAAAACAACAAGAAACTGGAATGGGTTACCGCCGGACATTGGCAGAGAAGATGTTTAGTGGACTATGTGTCCTCCAGGTAAAGCCGACACTCCGTATCAGTGGATAGACCCATTTTATTGAGGTGGTATTTCATCCAGTGATGCCCCACGATTAATTTCAGGTCCGCTCTGCCCAGGCGGCTGGCTTCTTTGAAACCGTAGAGTTTAATAAGATCTTTGGTGCCGCAGTCCTCGAATACATTCCCAGTGACACTGTCTCAACTCAGACCACAGTAAGATCAGGCCCGATAAATTTATTCTGCCCTGATGGCCAGGTACCCAACATAAAGTAACCCGATTAGTATTAGTGAGATATTGGAGGGTATCAAAAAACTCTTTCACTAGTTTCGATGAGAACCCATGTGAAGAAAGAGCTGCCTGACTATCAGTGCAGATAGCGATGTTAGCACCCTTGAGTTTCTTATTCAGAATTTCTCTGGTGCAGGCGTCAATGGCATGAATTTCAGCTTGTTGAAAAACTCTAGGCCAGACACTGATAGCGATGGAGATCCTAGTGTTCGGTTCATACACTTCAGCACCATTCCTTGCTCCGTTTTTGATCCGCCAGTAAACCACATGGTATACCGGGGGACAATATCCGTGGACCACATGTATCGGAAAAAAATCAGACTCCTCGACCAGCGCTTGGATCTTATGTGTTCCACGTTCCTTCGTACCCACTTAGCGGTAGCGGAGTCCAGACAGACTAGCAATAGCCACTCCGATTTTCGTACACAGGGCTGGAACAGAATCCGGTTTAAAAATGCCTCAGTGTAGCCTTATGGTAAAGGCCTATAAAGGTTTCGTTTTCTTTTGTTTTTTTTTGTTTCGTCGACGAGATAAAATCACAACCTACATTTTCAATTATGTAGGACTGAAAAAAAGCCGTAAGGTAATTTAAGACAGATTTAGAAAAGCTTAAAGATGCCCTAAGGCAGCCTTAAGGTAACAGTTCCATTGCCTATTTTACTTTAATTGACTGGATAAAATCCCACCGATCCCACATTGTACGCTGAATATCTTCGGATATTTTCTACAATTTTTCGACTATTTTCTACTGTAAATTTACATCGATACGAAATCATAAAATATCATAAGGTAACCTTAAGGTAAGGTCTGAAAAGGTTTCGGCTTATGCGTCTTGTGACTAACTGTATTCGATTGTCCATTTCAGTTTCGTCGACCAGATAAAATCACACTGATCCCACATTGAGCGAATTTTTTCCGGTTTTTTCGACAATTTTTTTTTACTAATTTCTGTTTCTATTTTCACTGATGTAGGACACAACAATTTTTAAGGTAACCTTAACGAAATTTAAGATGGCGTTAGGAAAGCTTAAGGATGCCTTAAGATCTTATGGTATGTTTGAATCACACTTATCCCACATTGTGCGCCGAATTCAATTTATACCGGTTAGTATGTTGATTTGCTCGTTTCGTGGCGCTGTCACAAAAATAAAGAGGATAGTGAAATACGGGGCAAATTTGTAAAGTACAAAGACAATTCGGAGCTTCCTGTATTATGTGTAACATGCATTTTAAATGCAATGCATTTTTGATGAACTGAACAGCGGGCTTAAATAGTTATGGCCGTCGCTACCACTAACTAGTCGTTCAGAATTTTTAAAGTCATGAGAACGAGAAGAAAAACAATTGCGAAATCATCGAGTTGTCCGGTTATTAGAGGTTTGGTTTGAATAATAACTAAAGAAAATGTGTGACCGTGGACACAGGCAGCTGTAGGAGCCTCCGGTTAAGGGAGTCTAATTTGTTTGAAAACTTGCGAAAAATGTTCGGGACATAAAAGTTTGTCCGCTTACTCGTATAAGATGTATCCGGTTATGGGAGGTGTCCGAATAGAGAGCGTACACTGTATTCAATTCCATAATGAATTACCCTTTGCAAGCAACACCTTCCTAAAGTATAACTGATATGTATCTCTCAAATTCTAAAAAACCTTCTCCGTGAAAAGCTTTGTCTGCTGCACTTGCACAAGGACGCCCTTGAGATATCTCTGCATCGATGAGAGAGCAAAAGTCATTCAATGCCAGAGTGAGTCTCGTGCAAAAACTCCATGACCACTCATATTCCCACGGAGAATTAACGAACAACTTTTTGTTCTATAGAGAATCCCGAGACGATGCATTTTAATTTTTTCAGTAATTACCAAAGGGGCCTCTATTAGCCAGGTCTCTTCAAAATAGGCTCCTTTTGACCGGCAGCGAGTACCATGAAAGGGAATAATAAAAAAACACAACAACGAACCCAATAGATTTGCATGGTGGTGGATGGTCGTGACTAAGAACCATCGTCTGCACGATGTTTAAGTTATAAACTTTCCCCATACTTCGATGAAGCTTTATGGAAGCTTTCCTAGTGGAGCATGTGGCACCTAACAAGGACACTGAGAGTAAATTAATGAGAAATCCTTGTGAACGTCGCGAGAGAGAATAGCTATCAGCCGGTTGCTAGTGAGCTGCAGTCAGTTGCAAAAAGACTTTTCCTGTGATGGCTAAGTCAATTGTTGTGTAAATTTTTTCATTTATTTACTGAAAAGAACCTGGAAAAAACTAACGACCGATTGTGACGAATGTGAATCTAATTTTCGCATTATTTTGCTGTCGACGTATTTAGTGCTTTGTCCGATTTTAGCTTTGCCTTCCTATCCCGGTTATTTATGTTCACCTTCGCGATAGTGAGTCAGAGGTCGTACTGCAAGTCGCCTGCTTTATTGATCCCGAAATTCAACTCTCTCGAGTCCAGCCGATACCTTGACTGCAGCCAATAGGATCCCTTGTGACCTAGTGTGATG
Organism: Chloromyia formosa; assembly: GCA_964017055.1. Classification (NCBI taxonomy): domain Eukaryota; kingdom Metazoa; phylum Arthropoda; class Insecta; order Diptera; family Stratiomyidae; genus Chloromyia; species Chloromyia formosa. The sequence continues at coordinate 42,003,968 of OZ024815.1, forward strand.
TGAAGAATACAAAAACGAAAACTCTTCGTGTAAAATTCTTACTGCAGTTGCATCGGAAACCATCATCAGTCGTACGACATCCTTCGATGTTTGAAGAATTCTTGATAAGAACCTTCACCACGACCCTCACTTGCAGGCAACTCGCAGAATGTTAACTTTATCTTGTGCTGCGAAAGTGGCGTGAAGTTCAGTGCTGATTTTTTTCTACAGATAAACATAGTATTTGCCGTGTCGTGGAACTCCTTTGTCGCGTAGTATCTCATGTTTCATAATCGAGTCGACGACATTCAGCAAATCATTCACAGTGGCGTCGGATTATGCAAATCGAGTGTTTGTTCGACTCGCGTTCGATCAGTCGTCGTTGTTGTCGAGCGGGAAGTTTAATAAATCGTCAAAGTGGCGTCTCAATCCGATACGGTGAAATGCTCAACGGTTCTGATATCCTTGTGTATACTCGTCAACTCGATAAATAGTGCCCTATTGGATGCACTAATTCAATTGAACATTCTAACGACCGGCCTCTTGATTACCATAAAGCTTGCAACGGATGGACTGTCGGCGATGGGAGTGAAAAAGGCCAATCTCATACTAGGTGGGTTTTTAGCTAGAAGAAAAATTCCTTTTCCAGTATTTCTTCCTGTTTCTATGGTCATAAAATTTTTCTTTCGATTCATATTGACAATATTCTTGAATAAACTACACATAGCGTGATGTGTGTACTTTTATGTCTTCAGCCGGTTGAATATAAAGATATTTTGCGGGCAAGAAACCGAATACAAAAGTCGTCGTCAAACAATGCCATAAAATAGTCAGACGTCTGTCTCCTGATATTGACTCATTCGGGCATTAGTCATCTCTTGCTTTGGACATTTTATAGCTACTTTTGGTGACTTTATGATAGGCCATGTTATTGAGCGCTGAGTTACTGAGAAAAGCTAGTGACTTTTTCGAGGTAATATGGTATGGAAAAAGCTCATATCATTTATTTTTGTTAGTGCGGAATACATATTTGTGCACATTCAAAGACGACATATTTCAGAGCTTGAGGTTGTTCCAAATTGAAGACTAAATTTCACTTTCCAAATATCCGTATAAAATAAATAATTTCTATAAAAAAAGTTCTATGAATTCTGAATATTTTAGGGTTAATGGAAAATGATGTTGATCATATGATAACTAGTTCTCAACGATGTTGTTGTAATACATAGCTTAGTCTGATAATACTCGTATATCCCATGACGTTACGGATTTTATTTTTTGTGCTGAATCTAGTTCCTTCACTTTCCCCTTTTGCCTTTGGCGATATTCTCAGCTCAGCTTTACTACGTTTTCACACCATGGCGATTTGCTTTTATAACCGAAACCTGCTAATATGCTAATATAACTTAGCATGTTAAAGTAACTGGTCGAACTGCTAATTTATGAATTTATTTAATTCGCTGGAGAATTCATCACGCTGTCGTATGTACTATGGAGTTTAATTAAGAATAACGAATTTTATTTGAAACGCTGTTTTTCTATCAATCAGAAAATCATAATAGCGACTATTTTGGGGGTTCATATATCTTCTGCTTATTTTTTTGGCTTGATAACGTCTTAGGGGACTATGCTCAATAAGTCTGGGACAGAAATAGAAATCATTTCCTTTTCCGGATGAATATTCCAACGTTTTTGTATATTCCATCCAAGCTTGTGGCGACTGCGAGACCGGCATTCAGTTGGCGTGGCGAGCCTTCGATTAGTTTGTTTTGTCTGACTTTGACGAGCTAGAAACCTAGGCAGCGCCTTTATATAAGCTAAACTGTAAGTTGTTTTAACAAAATAGTCCCACGCAAGCAGAAAACGATTCAGGCGCCAGATTAACAGAAAACGATTCGCTCGGCCATATTAAAACCGCTTCTAAACGATGCGTCCAACGTTCGATCCAAAGTTGGATCCAACGTTTGAATCAAACGATTTGAGAATTGAAGCGACAAATGTATCTTCTCAACGGCAACGGCCATTCGATCGTTCGATTCAAATGTTTGACGGTTTGGCCGAGTTGTCAATTAATAAATTAAATTGAAATGACTTATCACGGTGATGGCGGAAGGAAGAAGAGATAGCATCTGTTGCTGCCGCCATGGTGGTATTGTCGTGTTGCTACTTTTTAATTAAAGAATCCGGTTTATCAAATTCGTCGTGCCTTGCAACCGAGCTTGCTTCAAATGTTTCTGCTCAACGGTTCGGTAATTGTTTCGTTCAAACGTTGGAACGTTCGAATTCATTTGATTCGGGTACGAAATTCGCCAACAGAGCGTCTTCCAACGCGAACGTTCGACGCTTGATATTGGAAGCTCGTAGCTCGACATTCGGCCACACGATGCTACGAACCATCAAGCGTCCAACGTTGGAAGGTGTTCGTAGCATCGTTTAGAAGCGGTTTTACAATAGTCGTCGAATCACAGACCAGGGGGGGGGGGGGGGGACAGGATTTCACCAACTCCATTGAACCTTATAGGTACTTCGTTTACACGTGAATGCTGAGCCATACACCGAATATTGAAAAATTGCATTGGAAAGCACCAACAACAAAAAGATACCTTTTCTGTTCTTACATGGCCAACATGGATTCAAGAGTATTTGAGTCGTTCCCAGCCAAAAAAAAAAATAATTAAAAAATCGAAAAAAAAAAAAAAAACGAAATCGAGAAAAAGCGACACAACAATTACGGGTTTTCGCACCTCTGTAGCTTCGGCCCCGGGTAATTGTGGGGGTTTAAATTTGGTATGGTCATTGTCTCCGGTCGTCGTGTGAAGTGTTGCAAATTTGAAGTCGATACGACGAAAAACACCCATGCTATGACAGTTTAAAAATCGCTATTTTTCAAAAATTTTCTTGTTTCGTTGTTCTCGTTGTTCTTTGACAGGGCTACAGCCTAATATGGAGCGCATCGAGGTCAGCGTTCTTTTCTTAAAGATTAACTGATTGACGTGCATAGGCGATCATTTTCTCTGTTTCGTACAGTAGAAAAAAATATACATCCAAAAATGTGAGTTTTCGCAGAGTTTCTCGCTTAAGTCTTTTCAATGATTTCAAAGAAAAATTCTTCCCGACATTACCCGTGGTTCATGGTTCAACTAAATTTGGTACATAGCTTACTCAATTGCCCTAACCCCTTGTGGTGCATAGCGCGTCAACTGTTCCATGTGCTCCAGTTGACGTTTCGTTGGCATAAACGAGTTTCGGAGAATGCAGTTGCAAGCATGCACCTCCTGATCCCTCATTTAGCCGCCTATCTGCGACAACTCGGGAGATGTTGTGGCTTATAATTACACGCCGCACCACAGGGGGAATACAACACAAACATCCACTGCCACGAACATCGTCGTGGACGGGGCTCTAACCCGAAACGCCGGTAGTCAGACATGAGACTGAATCCTCTACGCACTGAGCTACCGGTCGCCCCATATTCTACACGATTATATCTTCGTGCTGCTGGAGATGTGCGTCAGGACAAAAGGACTCCTTAATCTTGAAATGAAACAGAAACTAAAGGTGGTTTCTCTACGATACTATTTTAGAGCTTGAAGTTCAAATCTCGGCGCTATCAAAATCTGCCTGTGGGTACTACGAGTAATTGAACTCTCACAGTGCAACAACAAGTTCGGAAAGACGGCGCGGATAGGAGGTGCATGCTGGCAGCTGCACATCCGAAAAAGTAGATATGCTATCGAAACGTCAACAAGGTATAGAAATGCTACAGATGTCGACGCGCCCATGCCCCTGGAGGGGTCAAGACAATGAACAAGAATGGGTATATTCGGACTCGTGGTAATGAGACCAATACACTGGAGTTCTGTTAAACGCATTTGAGTACTTTGGTTGGGACTGATAGCATTTAGCGTCCTTTCGAGAAGGAAAAGGACATTCTTCGAAAGGAAGCGATATCTAGGCATGATGGGCATCAAGTGACTATAGGTGATGAGGTGAATGCAGTGGACTACTGTTGAAGGCATTTTTAGTTCTATGGAGAGGCAAAAGGATGTTCTCTGCGAGGAAGCACTTTTTAGGTATTATGGGTATCATAGGACTGGGGGTTGTGGGGCGAATGCCACTAGAGTACTGTTGATTATGTTTGAGTCCGTTAGTTAGGAAAACAGCATCTTCTTAGGCATAAAATCAAATTTAGAAAATATCGGTCTCGACTGGAAAGATATGTAGGATATAAATAACTCAACGCACATAAAAGACCGAAAGATATAATTTCATCGAAGGCAAGTAATTAGTTCCTTGCGGCAATATTTTCAAAGCAAATCATCTACAACTTAAAACCAAATGGATGAAAGTGAAATGTATTTATTTACATGAAACGAGCCTAAAGTGCCGATGAACATCATCGCTCTTTTTGTGTCATTTGTTGACGCAAAAACTTAGTAGATACCCTTTAATGAAATAGTCTTGGCGGGTAAGGGAGTTGTGATTGGTTGAGTTGTATCAGATGGAATTAAATGTCGGTTAACATTTAGTTTAAATTTCTGCAAGTGGTAACTTCAGGTGAAAACGGACGATGGCAAACCCTTCCAGTCCACATTCAGGTTGTCCTGCATACGGATGAATCATGACATTTGACAGTTCGACTGATACTAACCTCGATGGTAAGATGGTTGGCCCGACCAGACTGAGAGTATTGCGTAAGGGAAATCGGCAGTTAGATTGCTTATTTGGGAGATCAGCGGTAGTTGAAGTATCGATGAAAAAGAGGTTAAGCGACCAACGTCGCGTTTGTGCTGAAGTGATTCAATGCGGAAAGTTATACTATAATCACCAATAATTCTGAAAGCTTATTCTGAGACTTTTTTCAAGTTTAATTAAACCGAAGTTCGGCGTGGTAATGTTAATGTAGAACCATTGTTTGGCGAATTCTAAACCAAAAAATTGGTAAAACATGGATAGAAAAAAATCTCTAAGCAACTTCAATTTTAGGATTCGGGTTCCGGTTCTATAAAAATGTAAGTTGAGAATCTGTGGAGTTAAAATCGGGTACTAATTGCACCAAGTTGTTTCGGGTGTTATTCTATAACTCAGTAAAATGCAAAAGATGTGATATGGCCCAAAAACAACCCTGTTGTAAAAAGCGTCCCACCAAAGAAAAACTCATCAGCTGCAAAAAGGATTGATATGAAAATAATTCCGCTCGAGGCAGGATTCGAACCAAAGATTTCTTGATTAGTAGACCTGCTCCCGACCCATTGATCTACATCTACACCACCCGTTCTGTTTTGAGAGAAATGGCAAAAAAACTGACTAAATTCATCAAGGTAAAAAAAAACAAGCTAGCCGAATGTATTATACCCTTCACGCGTTATAACTTACGGTGCATTTGCCACTTTGAAATAAGTAGTAAAACTTGTTCCGATTTCACTGTTCCTATGAGAGGTATATGCAATAGTAGGCCGATTTCAACCAAATTTAGGAACTTGGTTACGTACCGAGCGATAAGATGTTTACACATAAAAAAAAATTCGGGACTAAAATCCGATAAAACACACTGAACAATTTCCAATTTCGTCTGCATTAAAGTGGTGTTAGATTATACCAAAAGTCTTCAATAATACGAAGTGAGTTTTCGGTAGAATCACGGAAAACCACAAAAAATTGATCATAAAAAAATCACAAACAAAAATGTTACATATCACCAGTTTTTTATTATCTTGGATAGTTCTGAAGGAAACTTGTCTTAAAAATATGGCCACGATAGATGGTAGATAGTACACGGATGGGGGTCGGAAAGGGGGCGGCAGATCAATGTGATAAGGCGTCAGTTCGAATGCCGCCGTGGCCTTGATTGTCTGTGTTGTTTTACCCTTTGATGTGGGTCGTAAGAATAAGTTTGTAGCAAAATGTTACAGGATATGAACGCTCTTATATGCTAACGAAACGTCAATCACAAATAAAACAAATAGACAATCAATAAGAATGTGACGTTTTGAAAACTCGGTGAAGAAAAGAACTTGAATTTAATTTGAACTAGAAATTAATTTGAAATTACTTTCATTCAATTGCAAAGTTTGTTGAAACGCTCTTTTTTCCATAAGGCTTTTCCAATTCAATTTCAATTCCGATTTAAAATACCTATATATATGTATTTTTTTATCATTTCAGGTAAGCGACGGACTGCATTTTGAATGTTGTCGGGTGAAATTCTCGTTCGAACACCATTGAGTGTGGCCATTTTACCGCCACCCTCATTGATTGAAATTTGCAGAGCAATGGCGGCTATTGCCACTCTTGCTAACTCACAAAGCATTGATGATGATGACATTTTTATGGGTAAGCAAAGCTCTCTCTCCCACTATCCATTATCCTGTTAATTTTACGGTTCTCTCGATGAACCTGAATCGCCTAAACCAGAACCATTTTTAATGTCCTTTGAATTTCTGCATTTGGTTCTCGTATGCTATATATATACAGGGTGTACCGTTCCTGATGGCAAATACTTTAATGGTAGATAGTACTGTTCATTTGAGAAAAATTAACATATGACATGGGCACTTTCTTTTGAATCGTTACAGAGTTACAGCATTTTTTGGTAAATTGTGTCAAAAAGCTTGACTTGTCGAGCAAAATCAAAATTTCCCACTCCCCCAATCATTTAATCCGAGATTTGACCTCACTTTCTGAAACTACGTAAAATGTCATATTAGTGGACAAAGATCACCGTTACTTCAAAGATACAACTGTTCAAACTTTAAAGAAATTTGAAAATCGATTTTTCATAGAAAAATGGTACTTTGAACTGACGAATGTGCCAAGTTGATAAAAGTTGCCCCATTATGTTAGCTTTCAAACGGCATCAAGGATCAAAGATCAAGGACTTGGATTTGAAAATTTGCGAATATTATATATTAAGAGGAAAAACGTGGTCCTGATGTAGAACAAATGGACTTACTATGACACTAACAGTATGAAATTAATGTGGCAACAAATTTTGCATTGGCGTTTGGTGTTTCTTGTCAAAATTTTGACTCAACGGTTAAAGAGAGAGTGTCCATGTCATATATTAATTTTCCTCAAATGAACACTACTGTCTACTATTAAATTATTTACCATCAGGAACAGTACACCCTGTATATAAATATATTCACCACTTTCCATCACACCATCCTGATCCATTTTCCCCATCGACGTCAAGCGCGCCGTTCCAATTTCCATAATTACCTATTTACGTTTTATGAGTCCTAATGTATTTTTTTCGTTTCGTCTACGTTTCGTTCGGGCTAAAACACTCTGACTTTGGTTTAGTTCTAGGACGAAATGTCCTTTCTTTATGTTTGAAGTTATGCGTGACCGACATACATTTCGATGGTCAATGTCCTCCGACAATGTCGAAATCGGGAGCTGCTAACTGAAAGCAAGAAAGACGAAAATATTTTACGTCGCGCCGCAGCGCAGTTTATTTCGTTTGCGTGTCCTGATCATCACGAATTCGTGTCGGCGTTTCGGTTTCGTTTTTGTTTTTGGTTTGTTTTTTATTGAGTAAGTTTCACCGCAGTCTCCTCATAGACATCTAGAATTTCGGCTACTTAATTCGAGTAGGAGCATCAAATGATTTTCTATTTACGACAACGATGGTCGTTTGTATCATCCCTAAATTCTTGACATTGTGAGAATGAATCCAATTAGGCAGTTTTAGTGGCCCCGACACACGGGCTATAATTTTGCAATTCCTAATATATAAGAGTATTACGATCGTAAATTAGAAAGTGGCCTTAATTGGTGTGAATCATAGAGGATCGGATCCCTGGTGTCCTCGTTCAAATTTCAGTGTAGAAAAAATCGTACGATGCATTTTGATGTGAAAGTATAATTTATTATGGCCTTATTCTATTTTCTAGAATTTTCGTCTGAATTTCGTAGGACCTACAGACTAGTGAGATACTTCTGTAATTCTCGGACCGCAATGTATCCCCCTTTTTGTGGATGGGGCAAATGATGCTCCAGCGCCAATCTTCTGGGATAACCTCGTCTTCCCAGATTCACAGAAGTAGTTGATGAATGGCATTTAATCGACCCGTCCCACCGGATTTTAGCATTTCGGCTGGAATTTTGTCTGCGCCCGGCGATTTATTTGGTTTGGGTGACTTCAGGGCGAGATAAACATCTTTTACCGTCGAGGGGTTGTGTCATGAGGCCATGATCGATTTTATCGTAATAGATTGGAGCATCTTGCATGAGGACGTTAGATGTAGGATTAAGAAGCTCTTCAAAATACTACTTTTGCCTTAACCAATAGTGTGGCATAGCGCGTCAACCGCTCCTGCGCGCCATCGTACGCTGTTCTGGGTAATGGGGCGCAACTCCCCAAACGACTTACCCAGCGCCTTACATTCTTGTGAACCTGTGACCTATCCACTGCCATTTTCACTTTCGTATCAATTCGTCGATTGGCATCTGATTCGCACGCCGACTTAGCTATTCATTTGATATTGTTTCGGGCCAGAAAATTCTTAGAATTCGACGAAGACTTAAGCTGACGAAAACTTGCAGCTTTCTGGTAACTCTTACGGAAACTTTTCATGTACTGCTCCCATACAAAAGCACAGACAGTACCAGGGAGCGAAACAGGCCCAGCTTGGTCTTGATGCTTAGATAACTGGTTTGACAGCATGCCGTATGCGCAATTAGCCTGGTTGAAACGACGAGCAATGTCCTGCTCCGTACCACCAATTTCGCCAACAATGCTACACAGGTAGACAATGTTGTCCACCTTCTCTACAGGCTGTCCATTAATATTGATGGCAATAGGTGTAGGATTTCTTTTTCGCTACGGCGGGCTAAGAACCTTGGTTGGTATTAATCTACCTTGCTTGCCTCCCTGTCGAGATCTAATGTCATTGCGGACAGATCCATAATTTTGTAGGAGAGTAGGCATATGTCGTCAGCATAGTCAAGATGTTGTTGATAAGATGTCAAAATCCGTTGAATTCCTCTGTCTAGTCCGCATAGGGCTGCATGCAATACATCGCCGATCACTATGAGGAATAGAATCGGTGAGAGGATGCACCCCTGCCGAACTCCACTATGAATGTCAAAGTCCCCCGACACCTTACATTTATGCGGAACGCGACATTTGGCGCCGTCATAGTTTGCCTTAATAATTGCCACAAGCTTCTCAGGGATGCCTCTCCTGCGCAAGGCCGCCCATATAGAGTCCCGGTTCACACTATCGAAAGCCTTCTCGAAATCGATGAAAGCAAGTGAATATCGATGATGATTCGCAAGCTGTTAATGTCATCGACTCAGGAGTATCCGGATCGAAAGCCAGCTTGCTCTTCATCAGTTGTGCTTTCTAAGTGAGCCTTAGTCTTTTCAGGACGATTAGCTATTATCTTGGCAACGGCATTAAGCACACAAATGCCTCTCCAATTATTACAGTCTGTGAAGCTATCCTTCTTCGGAGGTTTGATGATCAATCCCTATTTCCACTCAGTTGGAAAGGTCTCTGTATTCCATACTTTATCAACAATTGGGTGCAAAAGCTCGGCAGTTACGACTGGCGCTGCTTGATAAAGTTCAGCAGGGTTCGTTTAAGTGTAATAATTGCAGTGACTATTTCCTCTTTAGTCGGGGCAGTGGACCCTATACGCACATTTTGATGGTTAACTAACTTATCTATATGAGGGGGAACTTCATCAGAGGTTACACGGTTCAAGACTGCGGCGAAGTGTTCTTTCCACCGCCTCATTTGATCTTCTTCCAAGATAAGTAGCTTTCCATCACTATCCTTCACCGGATGTTGGCAGGAGTTACGACCACCTGTAAACTCCTTGATGACACCGGATACGGGGTTTAAGTTGTTACTTCTTGTAGCTTCTTCTGCTGAGGCTAAAAGAGAATTCGCATAAACTCTTTTATCGCGTCGCACGCTATGATGAACTTCTCGAGCTTTCTGACGGTAAAGGAGTTCGATGCTGCTTCGATTGCCGTCTGATGCTGCAGCCAAACGAACCTTCAGCTCCTTTCTTTCAACAATCCGCTGTCATGAAGCGTCAGACATCCAGGGCTTATTCCAGAAATCCGGGTTTGTGCCAAGGATGGTATCTGCGCTATCAATGCACGCATTTTTTATGGCATCCCAGCTTGTTATGTCACTATATGGGTGACTAATTAACTCAGCTGCTTTTCGAGCAAGATGGCCGTTGTATTGTGGTAAAACAGCTGGATTTTTGAGCCGAGCGGTGTTGAATTTGCGGGGCCTGGATCTTTCGTCGCAAGGACCTCGCGGCGCACGGCTGCAATACACAATCGAACATTAGCGATCATAAGATAATGGTCTCTTTCCATCCCAGTATCAGCAGCCTTGTTATTTCGCGTGTCCAGGAAGCAACTCTTGAATCTTTTACTAATGGCAAAATGGTCGATCTGATTTTGTGTTCTGCGCCGATCAACAGAGGACCAACTGATTTTGTGGTGGTCCTTATGCTCAAACATAGTACCACCGATGAAGAGACTGTGAAAGTTGCAGAATTCTACAAATCTTTCACCGTTGTCGTTGCTATCACCAAGACAGTGTCTGCACCCACTGTTATCAGCACCCCTGTTTGCATTCGAATCTCCCATAACCATTGTAATGTCACCTTTAGGTGTTCCGCTCTGGATGGCGTTTAGTTGTTTGTAGAAAGAGTCGTTCGCCAAGCTATTGTCGGGTTCAGTAGGGGCATAACATTGTATTATTGAGATGTTCCTCATTTTGTTCCAGAACCTAGCGGTCATGATTCTGTCGGAAACCAAATCCCAGGATAAGAGACAGTTTCTTGCAGCTCTGGTTAAAAGGAGCCCCACACCTGACTCACGACGACTACCGGTAGCTTTACCGGAGTACAACATTACAGTGCTGCCCGTTGGAGAGATGAATTCTCCGCTGTTCCACCATCTTATCTCACTAACTCCTAAGATATTTAATTTGTACCTCAGAAATTGACTCTCTAATTGAAGAAATCGTGCGTTCTGGGGACCTGCTGATGCATTGTCCAGGAGAGTACGCACATTCCAGAACCCAATCTTTGTTATTGTACGATAGACAAAAGTCGTAACCGTTGAGTCAGTCCTTATCCGAGGCGTAGTTGACGTTTCGTTAGCATATAAATATTTCGGGTAGTGCAAGTTGCTGGCATACACATCCTGTCCTTTGATTGTCGGTTTTAACGACAGGCCCTCAAAGGGAAAGGCCGTGGTATTTTTTTTTTTACAACCCCACACCACAGGAGTACCTCAACCAAATCATCGCACCGCCATCACTGGCGGCTTGACATTGGTTGGCAATGGTCAGTAACCACTGCCGTTCCTGGGGGCGCCCACGCGGAGGACTATGGAAGAGGAGTTTCTGCCCCCCTTAGTCGAGGCTTGGTTGACGTTTCGTTAGCATATAGAAAATTTCGGATAGTCCAAGTTGCTGGCATACACATCCTGTCCTTTGTTTGTCTATTTCTACGACAGATCGTCAAAGGGAAAGGGCATTGTATTATTCTTGCGCCCCACACCACCGGACGAATATTTACCTCAACCAAATCATAGCAACGCTATTACTGGTGGCTTAGCTTGTTTAGCAATGGCCAACGACCACTGCCGTTCCAGGGTGCGCCCACGAGGAGCATTATGGAAGAGGATTTTTCCCCTGACATTATAGTGATATCTAGACAAGATAGGTATCATATAACACGGTTTGTTGAGGCGAATGTAGGGCATTCTGGTGAATTGCCTTTGGTGGAATTTTGAGTCCTATGGCATTGTTGGTAATGAAGTGATATATTGGAAAGATGGTTATCATATGACTGGGAGTGTTGAGGCGAATGCACTAGACTACTGTTGATGTTATTTTGAGTCCTTGATCAGGAAAAAAAAAGCATTAGAAAAATTAATCAGTGAAATAAAAATATTTTTGCTTCGGATGGGCCTAAAGTGCCGTTGAACATCATCGCTCTTTTTCAACAGTCCAGATCAGAGCAGAACAATTCCACGCGTTGCACTAACAAAATTGATCTGAATTAAGCAGTGATAGTGTAATGCATACAATTGTTGTTCTGCACTTGATCTGGACTGCCAATAAAACGCAGCTATTATAAAATCAGCGTGTAATGTGTTTCTGAAGTGCTTTGACAATAATCGTCCTTTTGAAGTCTTTTAAAATTCGAAATCAACTTCGCTGCGATGCGCACACATATCCGTAAAAAGCACTGACTTTACTTTTAACTCTAATACTTCACACGCTAACCTGCTGCCTGCCTGCCGATTTCGGAACTTTTGCTTTGCAATTTAATCCTAATCACGTGCCATGAAGTCTTAAAAGTGTACAACGTTTGAACAATTAGCAGAAACGTAATCTGGTAATCCGTAAAATTAACCCAAAGTATTGTGTCCGTGCTAAGGCCATTATTCTGCTTAATGCATATGTGGCTGACAGGCTGGTAGGCAGGCACCTCGAGCATGTGAAATCCGTACGTAGTATCACATATCACATCCTCATACTCGCGCTTCGCTTTAAGGGGGTGGACTCAGACTACCTTCGGTAGTCTCATACATTAAAGGCTACAGTAAAGCTGCAGAGTTTATGGATTTTTCCCTGAATAACACTGAAAAGGGGACTGGAAAAAGTTCCTTGTGGAATGACGTGTCTAATGGACGATGAGGGTTTATATGTTTTTCTCTTATGTTGTGCTCTACGGATGAAGGGAAAGGGTTTCAAGCCCGCGGCAATGCCACTAGGGAAAAATCGAAACAGTAAAGAAAAATTTGGAAAGAATGTGGGTGATAGGAGGTGGTGTATGTATTTATTTATTAATTATTAATTATTTTGTTAGTACATAATCGAATAAATGAGGAATTAACAATTCACTACAGTAATTCGGAGACCAAGTTAAAGAAGTTTCCATTTTCGATGTCAAATCAACAATTTGAACAATATACTCGTATTTTTATGAGACAAGTTTGGTAGTTGAGTCATGGTTGCTGAAAACCCGACCTAATCTTTTCGACCTAGGTCTAACAACCAGACCTAGGTCTGGTAGGTACGATCTGAAAAATATGTATAGGTCACCAGGTCTAGGTGCGTCTGGGTAGGCCTACAGGTCTGAGTAGGTATACAGGTCTGACTAGATACGCAGGTTTTGAAAGAACCGAAGATCAGTACTGAGAAAATATGTATCCAGGTGTGGGTAGGTCTCTAGGTCTGGCTAAAGGTTTACAGGTCTGGGTAGATCCGCAGGCTTTGAAAGAACAGAAAATTAGCAATTTGGGGCGAAAATTAGCAATTTGGGGCGACCGGTAGCGCAGTGTGTTGAGGCATCAGTCTCATGTCTGACTACCGGCGTTTCGGGTTCGAATCCCGTCCACGACAACGTTCGTGGCCATGGATGTGCTGGAGTTGCATGCTGGCAACTGCATTCTCTGAAACCAGTTTATGCCAACGAAACGTTAACTGGGCCACATGGAACAGCTGACGCGCTATGCCCCACAGGGGTTAGGGCAATAGAGTACTGTTAATTGCTATGACCCCTCCAGGAGCATAAGCGTGTCAACATCTCTAGCATTTCTATGCCTTGTTGACGTTTCGATAGCATATCTACTTTTCGGAAGTACAGTAGCTAGCATGCACCTCCTATCCGCGCCGTCTTGAAGCTCTCCACAAACCAGCGCGGTACGCGGTACGGTACAGCGGTACTCAGTGGCAGCAGTATACCGCGTCCCATTCAAACCACCGCGTTACGAGCACGGTATCATCGATAGTGCCGGCTGCGGTACATCGCGATCAATAGTGCCGGCTGCGATAAAAAAGTTCAGTACCGCAGCTTTGCCGTACTGCTCCCATACAAAACCACAGACAGTACCAGGGAGTGAAACACGCCCAGCTTGGGCTTCATGCTGAGATAACTGCTTTGTCAGATTTTGGACAGCGTGCCGTATGCGCATTTAGCCTGTTTGATATGTACGATGAGCGATGTCCTGCTCCGTAACACCAGGTTCGGCGACAATGCTACCCAGGTAGACGATGTTGTCGATTTTCTCCATAGGTCGCCTATTAATATTGATGGCAATAGGTGTAGGATTTCTTTTCGCAATGGCGGACTAAGAACCTTGGTCTTATTCGTATTGATCTTTAGCCCAACCTTGCTTACCTCCCTCTCAAGATCTAACGCCATTGCGGACAGATCCATAATTTTGTGGGAGAGTAGGCATATGCCGTCAGCGTAGTCAAGATGTTGTATCTAAGATGTTGAAGTGTATTGAATTCCTCTGTCGAGTCCGGATAGTACTGCATGCAACACATCGCCGATCACTATGAGGAATAGGATCGGTGAGAGGATGCATCCCTACCGAACTCCACTGCGAATCTCAAAGTCCCCCGACACCTTATCTTCTTGCAGTACGAGACATTTCACGTCGTCATAAGTAGCCCTAATAATAGCCAGAAGCAGGGATGCTTCTTCTGCGCAAGGCCGCCTATATATAGTCCCGGTTCACACTTTCGAAAGCCTTCTCGAAATCGATGAAAGGCTAGTGATGCGGAGAATCGTCCTCAGCGCACTGTTTGATGATGATTCGCAAGGTGTTAATGTGATCGATACAGGAGAATACGGGTCGAAAGCCAGCCTCCTTTTCGTCAATTGTGCTTTCTAAGTGAGCCTTTAGTCTTTCCAGGACGATTTTAGCTATTGTCTTGGCAACTGCAGGAAGCACACAGATGCCTCTCCAATTATTACAGTCTGTAAGGCTACCCTTCTTCGGAAGTTTGCTGATCAAACCTTTCTTCCACTCAGTGGGAAAGGTATCTGTATTCCATGCTTTATCAGCAAGTGGGAGCAGCAAATCGGCAGTTACGCTTGGCGCTGCTTGATAAACTTCGGCAGGGATATCGGCGAGTCCGGCGGCCTTTCCTCGCTTTAGTGCAATAATTGCAGCGACTATTTCATCTTTAGTCGGGGCAGTGGACCGTAAATGCACATTTTGATGGTTAGCTAAATTATGAGGCGGAACTTAGCCAGAGGTTACACGGTACAAAACCGCGGCGAAGTGCTCTTTCCACCGCCTTATTTGATCATCTTGGAGCTGTCCATCACTATCCTTCACCGGATGTTGGCAGAAGCTGCGACCACCTGTAGACTCCTTGATGACACCGTATACGGCGATTAAGTTGTTACTTCTTTCGGCTTCTTCTGTTGAGGCTATTGAAGAGAATCCATATAAACTCTTTTAACGCGTCGCACACTACGCTGAACTTCTCGAGCTTTCTGACGGTAAAGGAGTTCGATGCTGCTTCGATTGTCATTTGATACTGCAGCCAATCGAACCTTAGGCTCTTTTCTTCCAACAATCCGCTGCCATGATGCCCCGGACATCCAGAGCTTATTCCGGCAATCCGGGTTTGTGGTAAGGATGGTATCTGCGCTATCAATGTACGCATTTTTTTTATGGCATCCTAGTTTTCATTTATATTACTATTTGGGTGAGTTGAGTCGAGCGGTGCTGCGCCGATCAACAGAGGACCAACTGATTTTGTGGTGGTCCTTAAGCTCAAAAATTCAGAGTATATTTGTATAGATTATTGTTGAGTTTGGTTTCCGTTTCACGTCATTCCCAAAGACGTCCTTTTGTTCTGACCAAAGGACTCAAATTGATTTGAGCAGTACTCCCGGGCATTGCTCTCATCACTCCCATTCAGAAAATATCCATGTTGGTTAGGTTTTACTTCATTTGCAAAAAGGCCTTTTTCTTCTAACCAGAGCATTCAATGCCTTTATTAGTACACCCAGCATTGCAACTAAGAAGGAGGTCTATTGTGCTAACTATTTACAGTTAACAGTTTACCAGTGCCGGTATAAATAAATAACTGGTGCAACAGTCCAATTTGAACCATGGCCTCGAGATGAGTTAGCATCATCTCATTTTCTAGATCGTGACGGTATGTCTTGTGCAGAGGTGTGTGATCAGCAACACGCTCAACCGAGTTATTTACCCCATTAATGGGTACTCATTTAATAGCTGAGTGGGCTCATAGTCCGACACGTAAATCCCCTTTTTTATCGAAAACTACCGCATTCAGTAGGAATCGAACCGGGGCCCAGTGCGTAGAAGGCGAACGTGCTAACCGTTGCGCATCTGGACTACAGTACAGATATACCACTCCGATATACCGGAGCGTCATTCTTGCTCAATTGTACACCATCTCTTCGTGATTTTTGTATCGAATAGCATGTTGTTAGTGTACTCATGAAACAAAAATTCCTTCAAAACACGTTCGTAACACGAAATTACAATTCAAATTCCTCTCTTCCTTCACTGCCACTTAATTATCTAAATTACATTCGTCCTAAACTTTATGGGCGCTGAAATGCTTAACTGATAGAATCAATATCATAAATAATGTAATATTTAATCCTTGGCAAGTTAAGTGCTTCAATCCCTTGGCACGTGTAGCAAAGCCCAAATTATGCCAAACTCTTGGCCAACAGAATGCGAACGAAAATCCAATTCCTAAAAAGCCGAAAAATTAGGTGAGCCAAAGGTCATAATAAATCATTTCCGTAATTCAACAACTTGTGATTATGTGTATCTGTGAGGGTGTATCGTGTCTTCTAACCTGCTTTTAGTTAGGAACATAACAACAACAACAAAAATTAAAATTTCCTTTCCTACCACGACATTTACGGAATACTGAAAATATGATGAGCTTGATATACTACGCCTAAATATACTCTCTACTCGCACCTGCTGTTGCTTATACCAGTACACGTCATGAATGGGAAATCGCCAAGGTGATTCAGCAAGAGGGCCGCCAGTCAGTGAGCCAACCTGCCTGCCACCTTCACCATCACCTTCATGGTAAAATGCCGTGCGATAAAAACGGAGTATAGTCATTAATAGAAAGGCGCCAGACATCCTGACTGCCTTGATATTGGGAAGGTTGCGACGAACGAAAGGCTCGACATTACACCCGAGAACAGAAAATGTATACAATCATGGAAGGATATTATAAAATATTGCGTAGTATCGTGACAATATTTACACAGAAATATTCGTACGGTAGCAAACCGGGAAAGTTGGATTCTGAACGACGAAGCAATGATCTAAAGTTATGTCAGACGATTAAGTGTCTTATGAAAAGAGGGCTAAAACAGGAGGAGAGAAATCTGAAATTAATTCAGGGCACCTAACCTATTTGTACCTACAAATTCAAATATAGCCTATATTGTTCAGCTTAAAAAAATTTAGTAGTTCAGTCTGACTATATCAATTTGAAATATAAGCAATCTCATTCGCCTGGTAAATGTCGCGTTCATCCATTATCATTGTGGCGCTAAAGCCCGACGTCGGACATTGGCCGTCTGGATCATACGCCATGACCACGTTACCAACCACGATCGTATAGCGATAGTGGTCGTGCCTGGTTTCATAGATGGCCACACAGCTGCTGGCACAGCTGTTCGCATAGCTGGTCGTAGATATGGTCGTTGAGCATGTCTGATGGTGTGTCAGGTAGTCGTAGCTGGTCGCATAGCTAGCCGCGCTGATAGGATTCGAGTATAAAAACCACTTTGTACGTACCATTTGTCCTCACCATACACTTGTGCTGACCCCATACATTTTGAGTAAGAGGTAGCTTCGCACTTAGATTTATTCCTCACATATGGAGATCCACGAAGGTAGTCTTCATTCCGAAAATGGCAAATCGCCCAAAAGATGAGTCTAAATCATACAGACCCATCAGTTTCTCCTCCTTGATGTTGTAAGCGATGGAAAAAATCTTAGATGAGCCTATTCGACAAACTCTCCTGAAGTGAAAACCCCTACACGGAAGACAGTTTGCCTACCAAGCAGGAAAATTTACAGAGTCCGCTCTCCACTGCCTGGTGAGGGAGATCGAGGCGACAATGGAGGCTAAAGAAACTGTTCTTTCAGCTTGATATAGAAAAGGCTTTTGACAACACATCGTTTATAGCCATCGACAAAGCACTGAAGGAAAAGAATGCGGACACCACTACAACAAAATGAATTGGACAAATGCTTTCCTCCAGAAGAATCATCACCAATATTGAAGCCGTCACCCTCCTTGCTAATGTCACCCGAGGCTGTCCACTGGAAGGATACTTGTCTCCTTTCCTATGGTGCATAGTAGTTGATGGCCTACTAAGGAAACTCTCGACGCAGGGCTACGCCGATTTCACCACCACAATCTGGGTAAAATATATACTGTCCTCTAGAAAGGTCATCACTACGATAGGAAAGAGTACCCTCTCAGCAGACGTCATGCGTGGATGCCCGCAGGGCGGAGTATCATCTCCCCTCCTATGGTGCATCGTCGTTGACAGTTTGATGTGGAAACAATCCTGCGTGAAGTTTTCCACGCAAGGTTACGCGGATGACTTGGTGATTATGGTCAAGGGGAAATTTGAGGAAGTTCTGCCCGATAGCTCTAGAAGTTTTACTCGACCTCCCGCCTATGGATGTACACCTTGGAGCGGAAGCTAGAATGACAATCGTCAGACTCAAGGCCTGCGGCATACATATCAAGCTAACCCCAAGCCAACTAAGCTGGTTGAAAAGTGACAATGTACTTAGCATGCCAACTGATTACCTTATGAAAACTCTTCGATTCAACCATTCCTTTAAATCAGTAATTTAAAACAAAGAAAGGTGGGCGGATAGCTACAACTCTCTCCGCCCCAGCACAATCAAATGGTTCACAGACGGCTCCAAAACGGAAGAGGGTTCCGGCGTCCATCCATGTTCCAAGCGGAAATATACGCCATCAAAGTTTGTGTTAGACTATGCCAAACCGCCGGATATTTTAACAGGGACATAGCAATATTCACTGACAGTCAGGCAGCTTTCAAAGTGCTTAATAGTTTCACTATAAATTCTAAGCTGGTACTGGCTTGTCAAGAAGTCCTCCATAATGTGGGTACAACGAATAAACTCACACTTTAACTGGGTTCCTGGTCATTCGGGCATCGAGGGCAATGAGCTAGCAGATAGGCTAGCAAATCGAGCCTCCGCCGTCACCATCTATGGCCCAGAGCCGTTTTTTTGGGATACCACTCTGCTACTGCAGAAACCACATAAGAGACTGGGAAAGCACTCGTGCTTCATCCCAATGGGAGGCCCTCCCAGGCCTAAGACAGTCGAAAATGTTTATTTCCGGCCACTCACGCGTTCGTACCTTGGAATTGCGGTTGAGCAAGAACAGGGTCAGAATAATTTGTGGAATTTTAACGGGACACTCGCGTCTGAGGGGTCACCTTAAGACCATGCATATTGTATCAGACGCTAGCTGCCGCTTTTGCGAGGCCGATGATGAAACCTCACAGCACATCCTTTGCGAGTGCGAAAGGCTTGCTCAAAGTCGTACCGAATGCTTCGGCATAACATTTCCTTTGGCCGAGGACATCTCTTCTTAAACACCTTGCCAGATCAGTCAATTTATCGAGAAGAGTCGGCTGAATCTTTTGATTTAGCCTGCTTCTCAATAGAAAGCGCAATAGACCTCAGGGTCGCAGTGCTTCCAATACGACCCACGGCCCAACTCGTCTATCTATCTATCTAAGGCAGTTGTCATTCCATTCTCTTGAAGAAGAAATCATAGGGACATCAGACGACCCCAAATGTATGATACAACTCTCTCCTACCCATGGGAAATTACACCAAATAACTGGGCGTCTTTCTAGGCAGTAAACTTCTCTGGCAGGAACACGGGTGGTGGTGGACAGGGCCACTAAGGCCTTGTGGATATGTAGGCAATATGTAGGCAAAACGTGGGGAATCCAGCTCTCTATAGCTCTCTGGATTTACAAGGCTATTGTGAGACCAATATTAGAGTACGGTGCAGTAGTCTAGTGGAAAGAGCATTAACTGCTGCTGGTAAGACTATTTTAGGAAAAGTCCAGAGACTTGCATGCCTAATGATAGCAGGAGCTGCTCGACCTACCGACGATACACATTCATATAAAGATAGAAGCTAAAATAGCAATCGCGACACTAGTAGCATACAATGCTAATGTAGGGCTAAATCTAGTACAACTCAATTGGCTTAATGACAGTATAGCCATAAGAGTTTGAATTGTAAAAGTAATATCATGCAGCCAATGGTTCACGGTCGTTATATGGAAAAAAGAGCACTGACAGGAGAAATTTGCCAGCCTTTCCGCTCATACCATCAGTATTTTATTATATTTTGGTTCTGCTGCAGGTGTGCGTCAGAAAAAAAAATCGCCGTGTCGTACTTATAATAACCCAAGGGAAGCTACGTACGAAATTGAGTGGAAATCGTACCACGGGGAATGACTGGAGGAGCGACCTTTGAAAAGACTTAGGCAAGTAACTCTCATTTGAATGCATTAAAATATACCGTTAGTCCAGTCGTTACTCAAAAATTCGATCCTTGATTTGTTATCAGGGTCACACAAAGAGCCTACATACCAAATTTGGTTAAGATCAGAACACGGGAAGTGCCCGGAATAGCGAAATAACTAACGTACGTCATGTGTCATACTGTTTGCCCGTCCATTATATTTATATATGAGACTAGCCAAAAATGTATGCAATCTAGGGGTACGGGATACGGGATGTTGGGATAATACCATCTGGTCCAGCGTTTATTTTTAACCAATCTTCTCTTTTCAGGCGATCGGCTCTTCGGGAGTTGCTTGATTTATCGGGGCACTAGTAAACGCGGTATCAATCGAGGTATCAAAAATTACATTGAGGAGACTGTTGACTGTTCCCGGGTCCGTAGGCAATTAAACAATGTGTTACTTACCTCAAAATCCTGTTCTTAATTTCTCCAGAAAATTAGTTGCCAATTTGCCATCATAAAATCCTAAAATTGTCTGCTTAATCTAGGTCGTTGTCCATATTTTCATATTTTCCCCGGGAAATTTGATGTCAATTTGTAAATTATTATGCTATCGTTATGCTATATATGGATACATATGTAACCATTCTCGAACGAGTTTATTTGCTCGTTAACCACTAATTAGCGCGTCGACCATTTATGAGCCATTGAGAGTTGTATGTCCATAAAATAAAACACCTTCCACATACGTTTATTCCGTATATTTGTATGTTCAAAATGCGTTTCAGGATCCTTTATGAGTAGGTCGGCTAGTTGTATGTACGATAATAATGATAGCAAGTCTCCCATTATGTTCAAATCATGTGTGACCTTTGACCACAGTAAAATTTCCAACGACTTTCGGTCAAATTAACGTTATTCCAGGAGCTTAATAAACTTTTATCTTAACATCAACCATAATAGCGATTCGTTATGTGCTTGAGCTGGATTTGTCCTTTTCATGTCGATATAAAGGAACAGCGAAATAATGGACAGTGTATCTACCATATAATTTGTCTGCATTCGTCGACATTCACATAATGTTCGTGTTCATTGGATGGTGATTTATTTTTTATTCAGCAGGAAGTGTTTTATTAGGAAAATCGATTAATTGCACTTTATATAGATATTAGATACTATTGCATACTGACAATAGGACACTCTCTCTGATTGAGATACTATACTAGAGCTCTATAGGGATCTATACGTATTTTGTTGTTTAGGTTAGGTTATAGATACTGACTGCCACCACACATAGCCATCCGGATTTGTCAATGAAGCGATGTAGATGACCAGCACTTATCTTCTTGAAGTTATCCAAATCCATGAAATAGAAGGACTGCAAAGATTCCTTTCTTCTACCGGTCAGCGCAGGATGGGTACATAGTTTCCTCCTTCTCCTCGTCCTCACAGCTTCGGCAATAATCATTGTATGGAAGCCGCACACGCTTAGCGTGCTCACAAATCGGCCCCGTAATGATCTCCGTGACCTTTCTGAGTTGCTTTCTCTCCAGTATCAGCAGCGCTGAGGAGCAGCTACGATCGAAATTCGGCCAAACCTGTCCTGTACTTCCATTTAGCCATCCGATGTTAACTCGACTTAGAACGCTTGTCTTGACTAGTTTCTTTAAGCTTCTGTAGGTATATTGACAGTTCGAAAACATCTTATGTCCACATTAGTCGTACCTGTTCGAGCCTTGCAGTTACCGCTATGCCTCGCACTATGCCCCGGAATCCAGCACAGAGTGATGTTGAATAAGTCACCGAGCTCCTTGGTAGCTGTGCAACACCTCACTATGGTTTTTGAAGTGGCCAACGCCGCGTCTAAGGATTAAATTGCCGCCTGGCTATCGGTGTAGATACTAATATTCCTCAACGCTACGATGCCAGAACTTCTGCAATTGCAGTGATCTCCGCCTGAAAGACGCTGCAAAAAGCAGGAAGACGCAGTGACTGACGGAGTGATAGAGCGCCTACACCCTCCTCTATTTTGAGCCATCACTAAAAAGCTAATGGTTTCCAACTCTGAGTACTTCCTACTCCCTAATCTTGTCGTGAAGGTATTAAGCTGGTATAGTCTTTGTCGATAGAGTACACCGGAGATATATATTACGTTTCTTCTGGAATAGCCAGATTGTTCAGCAGCAGCATGACCATTAGTAGACTCTGTCCAGTTTCCCGAAGATGAATGGCCGTGATCGCAGCCACCTGCCCAGTCAAAATGTCCAAGGGAAGCAAATTAACTAGAACTCCAAGAGCAGCAGTCGGTGTCGTCTTGAGAGCACTTGTGATGGTAATACAAGATAGTCTTTGAACTTTATTCAATAGATTGACATTATGACATTAGTGCCGTGTGACTCCGCGGCACATAACACCTGCCTCAGAATAGGCGGAGGAGGGTCTCACACTTAAATCAATACCGCCTATTCCAAATCTTTGGTGTTACTACCATAGAGTTTTTATCACTACAAGCGCAAGCCAAGAACTCATTTAGAGGTTGTTAGGGGTTAGCCCTAATCTCTAACGTAAACGTGCACTATATCGTAAACGGACACCCACGGTTCCTGTGTTAAAACAACATCCTCCGCATCCCTCGCCTGACGACGAAGAAGAGAGCCCGATGCTCCTTTTTAATGATGTTGGTTGATTTGAACAAGTCTGATCAACCTTATAATTTCGACTCCACCACTGTAGTAGCGTCGCTTACCCCGTCGACAGCAGACTCGAACGAGTCATACGCTAGAGAGGATTCCTGAGTTACGTGCAAGTTTTCCAAGTCAGATCCGAACGAGAGACAGTCATCATCGATGTCATGTTCAATAAGTTGAGTGCTTCTCGGGGGATCATTCTTCGTCCCGGGGTTCACGTTCTCTGTTGGAAGTGGAGTTTCCAGCTTACTGCATCCCTTCCTTGGAAACCGTATGCTAGTTTCCCTTTGGTTTTGACAAGAGGAGCCAAAGGTTAGTACTAGGCGTTAAGACGCACACAGCGGCATGTGAATCTTCAATGGGCTCCTCCACCTTGACAATTCTCCAGTTATGGGTTTGAATATGGGCGTTACTCGTGCGAATGTACTTCATCCGTATCAGATGTTGTTTATTTCTCAGAATTTTGTTACGTTATTTTGCATTTTTTCGTTCGTATAATTTCATCCGTATACTCTCAAAAAAAAATCGTTTCTTTTTCTCTTTCATCTTCTATCTTTGCGAGCGTCATCATTATCAATGCATAATAAATTTCATATAAAATTCTATTAACAATTATCTAGAAAACGGGCTCCTGAGCTACGAAAATCCAAACTATCACATGGATCCACAAAGAATTGAGCGTAACTCGCATTTATACGAGGAAATTCTTTCGGAACTGCATCAACAGCAAAGTTCGTTGAAATCCGCTAAACCACATATAGTCAGTGGTCGCAAGGACTACGCAAGAATCGATATTGGATCGATGGGAGTCGATTTAAAGGAAAACTTTAGGTAAATAGCATTAACCCCGTGTCCTTCATCGTATACATATACTCGTGTGTATAGGTATAGTGCAACACATCTCGATATATCCTATATCTATGTATCCACAAATCCGATTCCATGTGTGTATACTAATCGAAACTTTATTTTAGTGCATCAGAAAAGCAATTACTCTTCGATGCATCGCCGTCAGAAACGAAAACGAAATCAGATCAAACGCCCGAAAAGACGGATAACAATGCGAAACTGAAAGATACTAACGAAGCTGTTCCCATCAAATACATTTCAGGTAGTTTGAATGCCGACGATTTGTATGCACTACCGAACAAGCAACGATGTCGCGATAATGCAACAACAAAAGATGCCGACATTGCACCCGAAGTGGAGTGCGAAGATGACGATGACGAAGAGAAATGTAAAAAGGAAGAAATCGAAGGTATTGAAGATAAAGATGGTAATAAGGACTTGCCCCCGGGATGGGAGAAACATGAAGGTAAGTAGATATATTTCCAACAGGCATTCAGACTATGACTATCCGGCATCTATTGTCAAACATACTTGAACTCTGTGTGCTTTTCACTTATCGTGATTATTCACTGAAGTGCCAGGTTCTTAGACAAACTTCAGGATACTTTCCAGAAGTTTGTCTAAGAACCTTTGTGTAACAAGTTGACAAGAAGAAAAAAATATCTTGCTTCCGTTCTTATTGAATGAGGTTTTACAATAGCCCAAGATTGCTGGTTCATATAAGCCGTCGACGTGGAAAGTTTTGCAGTCCTGTCCAGTCCTTTTTTTTGTGTGCCATTATGTTTTTTTGGGGTGCTGAACACGAATCGGGGTTGCCAACGAAAATTCGGCTGGGAAACAAAATAACAAAAATAACGTTTTTTTTGCTAACCTTTAGACGGTTATTTTAACATAACTATGTATAACTATTATTGTTTTGAATTTTTATTTTAATGATATTTGGGGTGCCAAATTCGAATCTCAGGTTTGTCAACAAAACATTTGACGAAGCAATCCTTTTTAGACTAAAATAACGAAATGGGGAAAGAAAGAGTCCCTCGAGTGGGCGCTGCACGGGAGAACAATTTTGACACTTTTTTCTGTTTTTTTGAATTTTGCACCTAATTTATAGTAAAACGGCCTCGCTGATTTCAAAAATGCAGTCCGTTTTCCCCTATACGTCAGGTTTTCGAGATATCGTTTGTTTTTTAATTTTACGGAAAATTACAAAAGGCCCCCTTAAAAAACAACTTTTTTTAAAAGCTACGGGGCTGCATCCTTGTGCAGGACCTTCTAGTACCTGTATATAATAATGGGATAGCAGAGCTCGTGATAAACACTGGACACAAAGGAATTGGCCCCCGAGATCTGATCTGAAGGTTGGTGATCCGAATATTGTTCATGAACCGCTTGTGGATCGACAAAAAATCATTTTCCCGCCGTTGCATATAAAACTAGGCCTGATGAAACAATTTGTGAAAGCCTTACCAACAGAAGGAATTGTTTTAAGTATATTCTGTCGGCACTTCCTGCGCTATCATACGAAAAAATAAAGGCTGGTGTATTTGACGGTCCACAAATTCGACAGCTTGTTAGAGATACAAATTTTATCGAATCAATGGAAGAAAATGAAAAGACAGCATGGCTGGCATTTAAGAATATAGTGAACAACTTTCTAGGCAATATACGTGCATCGAATTATGCGATAGTAGTCGAGCAACTATTGGACAGTTTTCAAAAGCTTGGCTGCAATATGAGCATCAAAGTCCACTTTTTACACAGTCATCTAGATGAATTTCCGGAAAATCTTGGAGCTGTGAGTGATGAGCAGGGAGAGCGATTTCATCAAGATTTAAAAATCATGGAAACTCGATATCAAGGCAGATGGGATGCGAATATGATGGCGGACTATTGTTGGAGCATAAAACGGGACTGTCCTGAAATTGAACACTTCAGGAAAAGCTACAAACGAAAATTTTTGCCATAATTTTTTTTTTTAGTTCTTAGGTAATATTGTTAAGATGTAAAATCAAAATTTATAAATAAAAAAATTGTAACGAGTTTCGTTTGTTTTGATTTCAATGAAGGGAAGGTTTGTATGGGGGCCAAAATTTGAGCCCGCTGTATCTCAAAAACTGGACGTATAGGAGAAAAACGGTTAGCATTTCCGGATTCTACGACCAAAAATTAGCTAGAAATGAATATCAAATCGAAATAAACAAAATGCTGTTCCCCCGTGAGTTATTGCTGGGATTCCGAAAGTTTCTGGGGGCTAACAACGGGACAGACCTTTCTTATGCGGAAATGGCAAAAAAAAATGGCTGGACCTAGCGATAACTGATCGAAATGTTGCGGATGGGCATATTCCGATTGACAGATGGAGGTTGGTGAAGGGTAGACTCACCCTAAACTTCCGCAGGGTCATGGAGGCCAATACAGGACCTTCAGACTGATAGGATGGAGGGTAATTCCAGGGCCGAGTCAAGCTCATGATATTTGCTGATGAAAGGTCGGCAAATCTTTTAAGTACACACGAGGCTGTGCTGGGGAAATTTGGCCAGCCGCCAGGCTGGAGGCTGTGACGAGGAATCAGATCCCGTCGCGGCCCAGAGCCAGCGCATGGCTACTAACCCTTGTATCCGATGGCGAGGAGGTCGTGCACCTCATTAGAACGTGAAACTTGTATCTTCCGACTCAGTGAAAGGCTCATCTTGTGCTCTTTTCGTAATAAACGAGGAATCATTGTCTCTCTTGCCATGAGCAATGGTATCGTTAAGCTTGGTTTCTTTAAGATTTAATTTAATCTAATTTATAAGGGCGGTTAAAAAAAGGTGAGCAAGCTAACATCCGATTCCATGGAGGAGGTCATGACTCAGATGGGGAATACTCTCTCGGTCACCAGACCCGGAGAGGAAGACACAGATGAAGAGTGTGTGCCTCTCTTATATGATTTCGCTCGCCTTGACACCTCGCAGCTATCATTTGTACACGACTCTTTTGAGTCAGATTCTGAAGGAGATGCGGACGCCACTATTGTGGTGGCATGTCTACATTCTAAATCTTTTAACGACAGTTTTTTACCGTTATAATTAGGTTCGTTCAGATCAACCTTCACCACTGTAAAGCAGCATCGGCATGGCTTCTTGTCCGTTTGGTGCAAGAGGAAGAAGACGCAATTTTAATGCAGGAGCAAGAAGAGAATGGGATTCTCTTTTCGACGCCAGGTTAAGCCTTGATTGGTAAATAGAAAGGATTATCCGTTGCTTCTACACGAATCCATCCGTGGAATCCAAATAGTTTTAATATGTAGTGTTTGATGTCTACAAAAAATAAATTCTAATCAATTATGATTTGACCTGACCGGACGACTTCATGCGATGCAGTGCAGTTTATTATGGCCATTGTAGTAGTTGAGAATTTATTTTCTTATGTACGAGTAATATCACTAATAGGCCAGTAAAATTAAGACAATTTGGGGGCTTTTTAATAAAAATTAGGGAAAGATCTGGAAATAGAGAAGGTGAGCTTAACTT
Source organism: Chloromyia formosa (assembly GCA_964017055.1). NCBI lineage: Eukaryota > Metazoa > Arthropoda > Insecta > Diptera > Stratiomyidae > Chloromyia > Chloromyia formosa. The sequence continues at coordinate 42,031,342 of OZ024815.1, forward strand.
TTGGTGGGCGAAAATCCGAGAGATTTGAGCCCTCTTTTTTATATTATTCTTATAACTCCTAAACGGTGCCTCGAATAGAAAAAACTCGCAGTAGTTAATTAAAAAGCGTTGAATTCTGCCTTCAATGCACTGCTTGAAGTTGAAACTCGGGTCAGTAGCGTAGTCAAAATCGATAGTGAAAAAACGACCATTTTCGAGCGTTCGGAGAAAAATTGCATTTTATCACTGTTCAAGCTCACAGATCTTTGCAACGGATGGTCCAAATGGAACAGCTTATTTATAAAAATTTAGGATAATTTGATTGTAAGCCTAAAGTGGCCAATATTTTTCAATTCGGGCCATTTTTAGAGTAGTTATGAGCAAAAATTCAAAAATGCCTGCTCATCGATTTATGCCTTAAAAACTCTATCTCAGTATGTATTGTATAATAGCTAGAAGTTTTAATTTAGTGGCAAATTGTAAATAAATTACTCTAGTTTAATAAAGTTTTGCAAGGTTTCTTGTAAAACCAATTTAGAAGATACTATTTTAAAAAGAAACTGGACAAGCCAAATAATTACGCAACTTTTCAACATGGTGGCGGGGTCCGTGGTGATGGAGGGGAAATAGAAAACTTGAATTTTTAAACAATGTACCAACTTAAACAATATATCAAAAATAGAAACTACCCTAATTAAAGCAACCAGTGTTATGACAATTTGACTGACCAAAGTAATTTTGCAACATCAACTGAGCTATCGAGTGACTAAAACTTAAGACTGGATCGGAGCTAGAAGTGAACTCCCCGCACCAAGATTTAAATGATTTTGCAGCAAAAAAAAACAAGAAAGGACAGTCGGGCATAACCCACCGGGTGGGCTCTGGGACCATAAGAGGTCTATTGTGCCGTAGCCCATACATCTGTCAAAAGACCGCCATCCTTTCTAATAATGGACAGTATGTCTTTTGCAGAAATCAACCTGAAGTCTCATCGGTTAGCACGTTCGCCTTCAACGCACTGGGCCCCGGTTCGATTCCGGGGATTTACGTGTCGGACTATGAGCCCACTCAGCTGTTAAATGAGTACCCATTATGGGGTAAATAACTCGGTTGAGCGTATTGCTGATCACATACCTCTGCACAAAAAAAAACCGTCACGATCTAGAAAATGAGATGATGCTAACTCATCTCGAGGCCGTGGTTCAAATTGGACTGTCGCGCCAGTTATTTATTTTTTATTTTAACCTGAAGTCTGCAGAGCTGATAGAAACCTGCCCGATGAGCTACATCCTACAACGCGCGATGGCGAATACCTACAGCATTCTAAGCTTGTCAGTGAAAGACGGCTATACGGATAGGAGGTGTATGCTAGGAACTGTACCATTCAAAATTTATATGCCATTGAAACTTCAACAAGGCATTTGGTCTTGATGGGCCCCATGTCCCACTGGAGGGCTTAAGGCAATGTTAGTCCGATATGTTTTTTGGGGGAATTTCAGAAACAAGCGGGTATTCATTTTATTTTCAACCCACCATAGGGAGACTGCTGTCTAGATAAGCAGGCCAATTACATAAATTATTAATTTACATATTCCAACACCCTTTATAAACATTTCGATAATATGTATGAATAAGTAAGGTGTGGTTTACTTATTAGATAATTAAAAAAAATTGTGTCTCCCCTTTGTTTTTTTCCTAAATACGCCGCTGACCCACGGAAGAGTTTCATATATCAAATTTTGGAAATATTGGTCAAAAACAAAAAAAACGATATTTTGGTCGAAATTTTAATTTCCCCAGTCGAATTTATGTTGGAAAACCTCGGATTCGTGTTCAGCACTCCAAAATATATAAAATTACAAAAAAAAATATACTGTAAAACTTCCCATCTCAAAACCATATGCTCCTTAAGTACAAAGGCTTTTAGGTTAATCATTGTCTGGCGACATCTTGTCGATTTGACTTGAATGAAAGGAAAATTTAAATGATGTTTGTTTTACTATTCAGACAATGACGGGCCCTACTATTGGCACATAAAGTCCGGAACAATTCAAAGAGAACCACCGACATGGCCAAAGAGCACGACGAAGGAACAAAAAACACCGACAGCATTGCCATCGAATCAACAGCAATTTTCAGTTACAAATAGAAGTCCAAATAACAATAATTCGTTTCAATCGTTTTATGCAACACGCGATGGATTAGGAAATCGAATACAGGTAAGTTAAAATCGAATATGTATAAATATTTTTTTTGTAATGGTATAGTAGTATTTCATTTTACAAAAGTGTCCTCAAAGCACTTGACGGCGTCTCTCTTCCTTGCCCTTTCATATCACTCTGCGGCTTCTCGTTGCTTTGCCTATGGTGTTGGCACTTCGCCCATTCTGGCGGTATAATCTCAGCTTCCTTCTGCAGGCAGCTCGGTCTTGGATCGTATCATCGCCGAGATGAACTCGTTATTGCTTCTTCATCTGATTGATCCACGTGCGTTTCCGTCTGCCTCGGGGTTGCTCAACGAACAAGCTGCCTCGGATGTAGGTACTTTTGATACGATCCTTTTTGGCCACACCGGCTGATATCCGCAGCATTTTCATCTCAGTCGCAGTCATTTTACTTTCGAATGTCTTATACATAGTCCAGCATTCAGACGCATAAATGAGTGCGGGGCGTACGACCGTTTTGTACAACTTGCCCTTAAGCTTTCATGACATCTTCTTGTCGCAGAAAACTCGCCACTTCATCCAACCGACACTGATGCGGTGTTTGATTTCATCGCAGGTAGCTTCCTTGTTGACCATCAAGCCCAGGTAGTTGAACTTTGTACAGGACTTCAGCACTTGACGGTGTACTTTGAGGTATGTGATCAGCAAGACGCGCATTCGAGTTATTTACCCGAAATGGGTACTCTTTGAACAGCTGAGTGGGCTCATTGTTTTTTATCGGAAAGACTACTGCCTTCAGTAGGAATCGAACCAGGGGCCCCGTGCACCGAAGGTGCTAACTGCTGCGCCATCCGGACTACCAATGCATTAATGTTTAGATTATTTACTCCTTTTAATTATACGTCAAATTTTTCCGAACCTGATGCATGATATCTTAAACATCAATGACCACACAATTGTCACTAGGTTCTTTCTTATGGTTGTCGCCGAAGCCTAAGCATTTCTATCTATTCTACTAAGGACATACATAATAAACTTTTTCTGTTGCCCCAACAAATGCTACAGAGTTTTAGAAAATGGAAAAGACGAAAAAAAATCAGGCCTAATTTATATTCAAGAGCGATAAAAGCGCCGTATTTGAAAAGTTATAAAAACAACAATTCCTTCATTTACACCCGAGTTGTGGTTCGTGTATAAGGATAAACAAATGAAATATAAAAAAATACATAAACTCGACATATTGTAGAAACAAAACCTCAAATGTTTACCGTGACGATACTTATAGCAAGGATCCAAGAGATTCTATAAAACTTTTTTTACAACGGCTCTTCATGGGCGGAAACACATATGTGTGGATGTGCGTACATATAAATGCTGTTAAATTTTTGTAAATTTTACAATAAAATACGTTGCATGTATTGACGCGCTCGGTGGCCGTGTTCGTTCGGTCACCGCTCTACGATGCTACATCTAGAGATGTAGGGTCGAGCCATGATACAAGGAAGACCCTTGGCACAAACAGAAACTGCCTGTGGATACTAATAGAATTCCCACTGCGCTCCGAGCTTGTCAGTATAAAGATGGCGCGGATAGGAGGTGCATGCTACCAATTGCATGTTCAAAAAGTAGATATGCTATCGAAACGTCAACAAGGCATAGAAATGCAAGATGTTGACGCGTCCATGCCCCTGGCAATTAACGATGTATGTAAAATATATATGCATAAAAGTAAACCAACACTTTGTGTTTTTAGTTAATTTTCAGGAGCGAACTTTCGAGTGGGTACTTTTGTTTGGATTGTCGGATTTCCACGAATTAGATAAAATTTTCACCACACTCAAGGAATTTCCGCCTTATAAACTACAGATCCCTCGTGTGTGGGTTCTGCGTTCTTAGCACCTAAAGCGGAAATGAACCAACTGAAACGGAAATGCACTCTGAAAACGCACTCCAGGAATTTTGAAAATTACATTCTCTCTAAATTCAGTAGAAAGAATTTTCTTGTTATTCGCTAAACAGTAGTGTTGTTCTTTGTGCCATGAATTTATTTGAAAAAAAAAAACAATCCTGAAATTATATTTGTCGCGAATATCATCGAAAGTTGAACTCGTATCAGTGTCGCGTTGTTTTGGCCGATTGAGTATACTCACTGCCATTTGACATAAAATGGTTCAAGTTTATTTGACTACAGAATTCGGTTAAGGTTAAGGCCAAACCGGCAGTCGCCTGGGGCGCCGACACTAAAAGGGCACCGAAAAGTTTGACACACACGTCGAAGTAAATGTTTCGCGAAACGGCGTGGTTGTGTCGTGGTCGCGAATCGTTTGGTCCGATTGACGGTGGCGACCATTGTCGGCGATATTCAGTGCCAAGCCAAACCGCCCGGACAAAAGTGGCGCTCTCACAATCACAACCGACGTCGATATTAGTATAAAGCGAAACTGTTTTGATGAAAGTGGCGCTTAAAAAAATTATGCATCAAATATGTACATTAAAAATACATACATACTTGCAAGAATTTGAAGCGATGAAAGCCAGATATGGAACAGACTTTCTCCATTTCTCCCCCATTTAAAATCAAATGAAATATGTGCCATTAACTTCAATTTTTGGTTCAGAATACTTTTCAGATCTGGAGGAGAAGATTTTCGGATCCAAAAATTGACAGTTGACGGCAAATATTTTACCGGAGGGGAAAGCATATGGAGGAGAAATCGAAAAAGTCTGTTCCAGATTCAATTGCAGATCCATTTCCTGGGCCGCGACCATTCTAGTTTATATGAAAAACTGTTTTGAAAAAAAAAGTGAAAGGGGGGAGGGGGCGCCAAAGTTTCCTTGCCTGTGCCTTAAGTTAGATTTTGGCCGGCGCTGTTTGTTGCGCTATCTATAATTCTAAAATATCGCCAGAAACGGCTATACGAGTTTAAGTCGTGTCGCATATTGATCCTAGCCCACGCACAACCCAGACCCAAGCCACACGTGGATCGTTTTGTGTTTCATTGGTACCCATATACCACCGCATATTGGACTTAACCCACGGCCTAGCCCACTCAGTCGTCACCCATGCGTGGGAATGTTTGTCCTGGTCGGGCAGTTTCGTGTGCGTGGGTTAGTCGTTTGTTTTGATTTGAACATTTGAAATTATTTTTTTTTTATTATGTTACGTGGCAACGATTGAAATTGATAAATTAGCAACAACTACATCATACCTCTTAGATTCACACTTAAGATCAAGGAGAAGCCACGATGCATATTCATCCATAGTATGGAAACGTCTGGGTTGAGTTGGGTTCAATATGCGGTGACAAAACCACGCATGGGGCCGTCCTGAATTGGCCATGGCTTGTGCGTGTGCTGGGTCTTATATGCGGCGCACCTAATAGTCCCCACACACTAGCGTCCATTTCGATGAGGAATAAACGATCCAGATGATCCCGATCCAAATTTCGTGGTCACACACGCCCCCCTTGTGCTCTTATACAATCGCTTCTATGTTGTCCTTATCTCGAGTTGGGGGAAAAAACTGTGTAAAATCCTGACAAATCAAATATAATCAATTTTCGGTAGAAAAAGATCGAAAATATTAAAAGTATTCTGCGCCCAACGTGGGGTCAGTGTGATTTTATCTGAAAACGGAATGGATAATCTAATTGGCGCATGGTACCGTTGTTGACGAGACACAAAAACCGAAAACTTTTCAGACCTTACGGGCAAAGGTGACGTTTCAGGTCACGAACTACCGTAATGGACGGTTTGGTGGGTATCCGAAGATGCACGTGGGGACGGAGCCTAGGTAGCATAAAGACTGTGCAGGTCGGGCCGTGCCATCTGGCGAAGAAAAAGGCTCATCAACGAGCTAATCAGCGGCCTATGCTTGCTGTAGCTCAGTTCGGGAGATGTGGGCGGGGTTTTCGCCGCTCGTTGCCCCCGTCCTTTACGTATTAACAAAAATTAATTGGCCTGGGGAAGACAACACAAACAGGGGAGGTAAAAATGGGGAATAAAAAAAATTGTCTATAAGGATGGAATGGTTGGCAGACGGATCAGACGCACACGCGATCGCACCTGGGTCCAGGTGTAATGGGACCATCAGGTGCTGCTTCGATCTGCAGGTGGGAGCAGCACTACTAGACCATAATATGGTTCGTTACAGGTGGTTCATTACACTACCCTCATCGCGTTTTCCGCTAAATATGGTATCAAATCAAACGACTTCATGTCCCCTTTCCGAAAAAGTAATCCTACCTGGCGAATGCTTGCCGGAAATGTGGCAGGATAGGTAATTGGAGCCTACGAGCAAACTTATTGTATTTTTACAGGATGATCCACTTCCGACAAGCTTTCGCGAGGCAGGATTGGTTTTTCGGAAAGAGGACATCAACCCCTTTGATTCGACACCTAATTCAGTGCAAACCTCGATGAGGGTTGTTCGTTGACCTGAAACGTCACCTTTGTTCGCTCTTGCCACCCACGTCCAGCCAGCTTTAGTGAGGCAGGATTGGTTTTTCCGAAAGAGGACATCAACCTCTTTGATTCGACATCTAAGTCAGCACACACTCGATAAGGGGTGGTCATCGACCTGTAACGTCGTCATTGCCTGCTCCTGCCACCCACTTCCGGCAAGCTTCGTGAGGCAGGATTGGACATTGACATTGGATAGGACATCATATGTAGCGCAAACTGACATGGGGGTTGGGCAACCCTTTTTTTTTTTTAATTTTTATAATTCATTAAAAGGCATTTCCGGTAGGCTCCGCACAGGTAACATTGATATTCCGTGATTGCACATATCCGATCTATGTACATACTAATTACTGTCCGGAAAGAAAACGCGATGATGGTTGTAAACACGTGGTCGTCTCCCTTACTGCTAATCAACTAGTGCGAATTGAAGCAAACAATTTTTTTGGATTGATTCCTATTTTTCCAAAGACGATTAATTCAACAACAACTCAAATTTTTTTTTCGTAACTTTTTGCTGTCACTGTGCTGAACATTTGATATTTGAAACATTTTCCATGGTTCAACAAGTGAAATACAACCTTTTAACATTTTTTTTACTGCAAACTCGTAAAAGCCACACACCCCCCATTTTGCCGTCAAAAATTATCACAGCATGCAATCACACAGAGAAATACGTATCTTTTGACTAAAAACTCCACCTTTCCATACGTTTTTTCCTTGCAGGAAACTCAAAGTTTATCGGTGACTAGAAGTAATACGAGTTCAGCGCTAGACCAAGAAGACGACCGACGACGTCGTGAGGATCTTTCATACAAGTGAGTGTTAAAATTTACGACCAAACTTCCCCACAATCCATCTTTCACTTCATATCCTATCCAGAAAAAAAATCCACCCCACATAAATTGCACATACCAACCAATATTTCAACCAATTTTATGAAAATTGGATAAGTGTTGAACGACAATAACCATCCACAACGACCCAATATAATAGAAAAGGATAAAAACAAAATTATTTTCAATTTTTTTTTACCACATTCTCTTCTTGCTACTTTACAATTGTTCTTCGGGACAGACGACGAAGTTATCCCCTCAAGTCGGAATCGGACCGACCGATACGATTTGCCGTTCGATCCTTAGGATGGGTGGAGATAGCCGAGGAGGACCTAACGCCGGAACGCTCGTCCAAGGCGGTGAATAAATGCATTGTCGACTTATCGCTTGGACGTAACGATTTATTGGATGTGGTAGGACGATGGGGTGATGTAAGTACATATTGCAAAGTTTCAGCTTTAAAGGAAGATACTCGTACTACATATATCCGAATTCATCGTCATGTGCAATTTTTATTGATGGTTTTCCTTTTTGGTGTCTTTTGTCCAGGGCAAGGATTTATTTATGGACTTGGACGAAGGTGCTTTAAAATTAATCGATCCGGAAAATTTGACAATATTAAATACGCAACCAATTCATACGATACGAGTATGGGGTGTAGGTCGTGATAATGGAAGGTAAGCACATTTAAATGTCGTATATAAATATTTGGTCACTCAATGGTTTTTGAAGTTATTTAAAAAGTAGAGTGTAGGGCTTCAAGACAAATTTATATTCAAGATTCAATTGTTTTAAATTTTCAAATAAAAATAAATTCGTAGCAGTTGCATATCATTAAAATTAAACAAAAAAAAAATATATTACGCATAATTGCAATTGTGTGACCAAATTTCTTCATGTTTTCGTCCTCCATGTCGAACAATAAACGTAAAATAATTTTTGTTTCGTTGTGCCTCACAATGATGATTCTATTACATAACGTAAACAGAGAAAGGTTCGTATTTAAGTGTTAGTAAAAATGTGTGATTGAATAATTTAAGATAGTTTGCATGGATTTTAGCACAAGTCCTATGTTTTTTTGAAATTAATGTACATCATTTTTTCATACTACAATACTGCAAGAATAATGCTAAGCGATGCATGTCTATCCTAGTCGAGGCATTCAATTTATCTTCGATACCATTATTTCAATGCACTTGATAAATGGGACTCGTGCTCCTAAAAGTCGGCTCGTACGGTATAACATCCTTTCTATAAATATTTTTTCCATATACATGCTCTGGTTTCATTTTATTCCCAATACAATCCTTGATGGAATGTATTTCCGGATGAATATGTCGGTCGTGCGTTACAGTCCTATCCCTCCTATTAATCAGAATAACACCTTTCCACATTTCAATAATAGTTTAAAATGAGTCCACGGAAGATACAGGATAGATACACGCCTAAAGTTATGATTAGTGCAACGTGCAATGGGACAGTCGTTGGCCACGCCAACTCGCAACCAATCACAAAATAATAATTATTCACCTTGTAAGATGTTAAATTTGTTTCAGTTATATTGTAATATACGTTCGGCTGACAACATTCACACTAATTTCATTTTGGACATTCATCCACGGTCATTCACCCCGAGGGGGAGGGGACTTTGGGAGTGCCAACATTCATCCCATTTATTTGCAGTCTCACTCACCTCCGGGTTTATTTCATATCATATAAGCCCTTATGCTAATTTACATGTCCTCGGTTCCAGTGCCGGATAAAGCCAGCGCGGTGAACAAGGGGCCCTTAATTTGCATTAGGTATGAAAGTTTAGAATACACTGGAACCTCGATTAACCGGACTAATTGTTGTCGTAAGTCATTCCCATTCGGATAATCGAAAATCCGGATAATTGAATGATAACCTACGTCGCACGCTCTCTTTAATTGCCTTGACCCCTCCAGGGGCATGGGCACGTCAACATCTCTAGCATTTCTATGCCTTGTTGACGTTTCAATAGCATATCTACTTTTCGGAAGTGCAGTTGCTAGCATGCACCTCCTATCCGCGCCGTCTTTATACTGACAAGCTCGGAGCACTGTGAGTGTTCTATTAGTACTCACAGGCAGTTTTTGATCGCGCCGAGATTTGATCTCCGAGCTCTAGGTTAGTATCGTAGAGCGGTGACCGAACGATCACGGCCACCGAGCGGACGTCGCAGGCATATGGTTATACAATATTTTAGGTACGTTGTCATATGGTTATCTTCTTAGGGTTAATAGGAGTTTATTCAAAACAACAAAAACAAGTTAAACTTATCAAAATCAACAAAAATTAATTGTTAAGAATGAAGGAAGTGTATCAGTACCAACTCAATACGACAAGATTGAGCTGGCAATGCACTCCACCAAAAATAATCAGCATAAAAAGCCAATCGCACTTGAGCCGACTGTTTTCGTCCACGGATAGGCCATACTCTTCTGGAGCTATCTTTAGTCTATCGGAGAGGTGGCTCGACCAGCCCAACTTTTGTGCTGTATTCCGACTTTCGTCGGAATATATTAGCTCACTTTATATATAGTGCGCAATTTACGACACGAGTGCGAATTACAATGAATGAAATTAATACTATATAATCTGTATTCTGACGAAAGTTGGAGTACAGCACAAAAGTTGGGTTGGTCGATTTTTCTTAAAATTACTAAAATACTGCAACCTTAATCACGAAATCCAAAGTCAGAGACAAGCATTTAAGTGTGGACACGAGACAATGTCTAGATACTGTCTTTATACATATATTGTCTTTAAACAATGTCTAAAGACTGTAGACAATCGCTTTATTGGTTAGAATGTAAGACCGAACCGTTGGCTAGTATTTTTTGTTATGGTTGGTGTGGATTACCAAACGGAAACGCTTACATTTTTATTGGTAATCAATGGAAAACTGTTCTACGTGGTCAGTTTATACAAACTGCTTGAAGAAAATATTAGGGGGCTCCCCAGTAAGTATTGTAGTTAAGCATATGGTGTGGCTAGCGCTCGCTTTAATGCCTGCTACAGACAATGGTCCATCCCGGCCATTTGAAGCCATCCCCATTGTGTGGACTGGCGGTGGCGGATGGCGTCCAGTGGTCAATGGCGCGTAATCGTCATTACTGACAACAGCAATGGGCCAGCGGATGGCCAAAGCCATTTTCCGCCACGCAATGGCCCATCGGGTGTCTGTCTACGCAGCTGATTTAAGTTGACAGGCTGCTGCTACACACGGATAATTGTTGTGTTGCCTTTTGGATGATGAGCCAAGATAGTACTTCGAGAGTCATCCGTTAGCGGGAGAAGTGGCTGGTAATCTGCTACGCAATAACTTACACATGGGTTAATATTTGTAACTGGATGTTCTTGGTGGATGACTCAACTGGCTCAGAATCGTCTAGCAGGGCAGGAGATGACGACCAAAAATATGAACAACTCCATTTAAAATATCGTATGATCGCTGGTGTTAAAATATAAGCTCACGCTTGCCAACCTGTCGTATGTGCCCCGTTTATATTTTAACATCCACGTCCAACTGTCAATCTCAATGGCCCACTATTTGCAATTTCCTGATGGCCCATCGAAGACCATTGTGTGGACGAACAACATTTGAATTAACACTTGGTGTGCGATGGCGGCCATCAAAGTGACCAACGCGATGGGCCATTGTCTGTAGCAGGCATTAGAATTTGGATGGTATCTTACTTGACAGTTATTTTTTTGCGGACAGGTGCGAGGCCTACCCAGGCGCGGGGCCCATAGCTTTTGCTGACTTTTACTATATTGCTAATCCGGCACTACTCCGTTCTCACTTGATCCAAAGCGATTCAGAATAGACGTACCATTGCAATCACAGCTTATGATTTGCTCCAGGGATCTGTTGCGAACGCTGATCCACTTGCTATGCTCTTCGTTGCCCATGAAATAAATTTGCATGGTATTGTAGTCTTGGTCGGCGAGTAGAAGAAGTGACCCCACTTAATGGTATATCGGACCCTGTACTTTAAACGTTGGCATAAATCTACCCTCGTTAACAACTCCTTTTGCTCCGAACGACGTCATTTGGAAGCAAGTTTTGTACTTCCTAAAATTTGGAGGAAATATGTATTTTGATGGAGTATCTCGTTCAAAACATTTTGAAAGCGCTTAAGTGGAGGCAGTTGAACTTTTCCGTTTGGACAGCACATTCTGGCCGTTTTTTTTCCAAATTTTAAAGCATGGCAGTGTATACAGACGTTTTCCATCTTCCAAATTGAAACGCTTGGGTGGACGCTGTAATCTAAATTTTGGTCATATTGGAATGCAGCCATCACCAAATCTCTCCGTTGATTTGATCACGCAATTTATTCAGCGTTTGTCGCAGCAGCCATTCTTATTCTTTATTCCCCTTAGTTGCGAGCTTCACGAACCTGCGGTGTTTCAATAATTCTACAGCGAACACTTCCAACACGCCGCTGACGTTTTTCTGCTGATTCTGCTCGTCTGGCTGTCCTCATTCTTCTCGCACCGGTGCCACTTCGTTCCTGTGATCGTACCATCATTTTTAACTTTTGTATATTTTTGGGAGTGTCATCATACATCTTAGCGATCTCGAAACTATTAAATCGACACTAATTTATGTCATTTTGGATATTTCATTCCCTCTTACTCATTCTCGGGGGAAGGAGGGAGTAGGAGTAGAGGAGCGACCCCAAAAACTAATGATTTTTAACTAATCCCAGTCAGGTAAAGATATTAGGTAGTTTCCACAGATTGTCCGTGAATTTCGTAAACCGAGATGACGTCGGCCTCTTTAGTATGGTTAGCCCGGCCATACACTGTCGAACACGATACGATAAAATAAGATAAAATAGTCGAGCTACTGTCCCAGCAGGAAGGCACTGCGACCATAAAAGATCTATTGTGCCGTAGCCCATTAATCCAAAAGACCGTCCACCTTTCTAATGAAGGTCAGTAAGTCTTTAGCAGGAATCAATCTGAAGTCTGCAGTGCTGATAGTAGCCTGCCCGAGGAGTGACATCCTAAAACGCGCGATGGCGGGACATTCGCATAAGATGTGTTTGGTCGTTTCCACCTCCTCCAGACAGAGACGGCATTCAGTCAATAATCGCCTCCAGGGCTGGCGTAGGACAAGTGCGCATAGCTCCAGTCATGCCAAGGTAGGCAAGGCGTTGAAGCTTATTGCACTTTAATAAGACAGAAGATTGCTGAGTTTTCCGCCACCACACAAGCGCTGCGTAGGTCAAACACGAACGCGAATTCGAGCATGGTATAAGTGTCCTCGGAATGGCTCAATAACCACACAAATCTGAAGAAAATTGTCCACTTGTACCATGTTCGTGTTCGAATTCGGGTTCGACAGTGTGTGGCTGGACTTAGGTTAGATTTTACTACATGTAAAAACATTATGCAGTCGCTAACCATCACTTTCATGTTCGCCTTCCCAAATATACTTGTATCAAATTTGGTTATCCGAAATGACGCCCTCTTGGTTCGGTTAATCGGGGCTTTATGTTGTAATATTTTGCATTCCCTAACCACCATATTGTTCTCCCCGGTCTTCCGCAAGTACTTGTGAAAAATTTCGTTTTCTGAAATATAGTATATATTCACAGGACTGTCTCCATCAATTTTGTCAAATTTTGAAATTTCATCATTTTTCCCCTATTTTTCGATCGCAATGCCAGGACATATTTGATCTCGTAAGATCGACATAGTAGCGGGATAATGCTCCCATCCATGCAGACTGAATTATAAAAAAATGCTTCCAAGTTCAAAATATGAACTTGATAGCTTTGATAACTAAAACATTATGGAAAATTAAATGTCGCCTGTAGGCTTCGCCCGCTGTCAACATCTAGGGTTCGCTACGCGCACACCATTTTGACTATTTTGGACTTTTTTTAACAGTCTCTTACGCCTGAGATTGGTTTTGGAAATGCCAGTCTGTTAATAGTGTGTCAACGCAATGTAAACATTGCATTAACAGTGCATTAACAGAATGTTAACAGTCTATTAACAGTATGTTAACAGTTAATTAATATTATGTTGCAGTCCATTAGCGAAGTGAAGTGTTAAGAAGCAGTGGTTTCATGGTTTCTATGAATACGAATTGCTGAATTACATACGAGTATTTTAGGTTATGTATTTTCACAACAAAGCTACTAAGAATTTGCAATTCGGATCAGGTTTATAGCCTACGCAGTGACATAATGAATCAAACAAATTTTCACGTCATTTTGTGCATCGGTTTAGACAGGATAAGCGTTCGTACATACACACATTCACTTTTATAGATATAGATAGAAAGTTTATATGGGATAACTCGAAAATTGTATGAAGGTAGCAGCACAAAAATCAGCCGCTTGGGGTAAAATTTCGTCAAATTACTTAAATTCCTCATAGGATTCCGTATCGAATTGAATTTTTTGACATAAAGGAAGAGTGTTTATTATTACGAAAATAACGCATATTTTTTGTTACTTTTTATGAAGTAAAACCAGGTTTTCACTCTTTTGTCCCTATCCTATTGACCCTGTTTACATGGAATTTGTTAGAACATCAACACAAAGTTTACGAAATAAACAATCTTAAAGCATTTTCATTTTGCTAGAGCAATAAAGAAACCTATTCTAACGGAAATTAAGTTTAGCTCTCAAAACTAAGGCCGCGTTCAGAGTAAAAAAAAACTTGAAGCTAATCGGGAAGCTGGGCCAAGTTTGAAGATGGTAAAAGTGAGATATTCCCGTTCATACATTATCAATTACACAAAAACGAAGGGGGCGACCGGTAACTCAGTGCGTAGAGCCATCAGCCTCAAGTCTAACTACCGGAGTTTCGGGTTCGAATCTCGTCCGCGACGACGTTTGTGACTCCGGATGTTTGTATTGCGCTCCCCCTGTGGTGTGGGGCGTAATAATAAGCCACAGCATCTACCGACTTGTCGCAGGTAGGTGGCGAAATGGGGGAGCAGGTGCATGCTGGCAACTGCCCGAAACTAGTTTATGCCAACGAAACATCAACTGGGCCACTTGGAACAGTTAAGTTAAGTTTTAAGTAAAACAAGGACATAAAGAAGATAAGGTTTATAAAGGACATAAGGGACTCAAATGCTGCTCAAAGGCGCATTTGGTCTAGGCTGCGTGACTTAAAACCATGAGCACTCGGAATAACTTTTTCATGCTCGGGGTTTCAAGCTGCACTTTTAATTTTTTTTTATGTTTCTGTTGCATGCTTTCCAAGTGGATGTTGTGTTGTTTTCTTTTCTATTGTATTATATTGTTACATTAATTATATGTATGTAGGTTGTGCGTATAGTACTTTAAAATGTGCTCATTTCTTTATAGGGATTTCGCCTACGTAGCTCGTGATCGATTGACCAGAATTCATATGTGTCACGTTTTTCGTTGTGATACAGCAGCTAGAACAATTGCAAACACATTAAGGTAATACTGTTATTTATAAATTTGTTCTTGTGTATAATTTAATGAGAAAAGAAAATATTACAGAGATATTTGCAAGAGAATAATGATTGAACGATCGCTTCAGTTAGATACAAACAATAGTAGTAATAGTTCGAGTACCAATCGAAATGCCATACGTCCAACAGATTTGCCTACAGAAAACCGGAAATGGGCCCGACATCGTAAGTATACTTCGATTTTTAATAATAGGTGCGTTTTTTCCAACAGTCCAGATCAAGAGCAGAACAACAATCGCATCACACACGCATCACACTAACAACCTGCTCTGTATAGAACAATTTTGTTAGTCTAACGCGTGCAATTTTTGTTCTGCTCTGATCTGAACTGTTGGAAAAAAATACGCCTAATGCCGGGTTTCCACCAAAGAGACAGTTTTGAAAAACACGGACAAAAACTGTTTTTCTGGACAAAAACACAAATGTTCTGTAAAAACAGAACAGTTTTGAAAACATTTGTGTCTAAAAACTGTTTTAGGAAACAAAACACGTTCCCATCGCGAATGAGAAAATGTTCTTGTTTTCTAGAACAGATCAAAGGAAAACACATTTGTTCTTGTTTTTTGTATGATGGATTGAAACACGCACTTTTATTTTCTGCGACAGCATCCAAGTATACAATCAGTTGTCATTTTAAAGGTTCAAGTTATATAACTTTTAGTTTTTTTTTTAAATTGAGAATTGACCCCGTTTTTTTTTGTTTTAGATGTCATTTAATTAAAAATGCCATAGCTTATTATGAAATCCTCGTTATCTGACATTTTTTGGGACACATGTTGAACAAGATAAACAGAACTAGAGACAAAACCAGTTTGTTTAATTGAAACAGTTTGTTTATTTATACATAAAACAGAACTGTTTTCAAAAAACAAAACTTGTTTCTGTTTTTGTTTTTGAAAACAAAACTGTTTTTTAAAACTGTCTCTTGGGTAAAAACCCGCCATAATATGATAAAAAAAAAATAAATTTAGAGCAGCAATCACAACCATTCATAATGCAATACGGAATATGGAGTACGAAGAGTGGTAGAGCATATTTCATAACCAAAACCATTTTACGATGAACAATATGCAATGAGGTGCATGTTAGCAACTGCACCATCCGAAAATACGCTATCGAAACGTCAACAGGTCATACGAGTAGTAATGCAAGAGATGTTGACGCGCCCATGCCCCTGGAGGGGTCAAGGCGATTAACAACAATGAGATGAAATGGTCAATATCAGGACTTGTGCCGCTTTTACTCCATTGACTTAGTTTGCAAGTGCTTACTTTACTTTTAATTGTTTCCCAAATACTCTGTAGTCATATAAACACATTTTCAATTTCAGCGCAATCATTTCCAACACCAATGGAAGAACCAAAAAAAGTCCTAAAGGCACAGTATTTGGGATCACTTGAAGTCACACAACCCACTGGTATGGAAGTTTTAAATACAGCCATAGAAAATGTCTTGAGCGACAAAAAGCCCGAAGAATGGCAAAATGTTAATGTTTCCGTGGCCCCTAGTATGATAAGTGTTCATAGTTCAGGAGTAAGTTGAAACTCTGCCTCATTCACTTAAAAATTGTCTCAACTAAATACTGTTCTCTCGATCTACATATTCCAGGAAGATGGAAAATTATTAGTTGAATGTAGGGTGAGATATTTAAGTTTTCTGGGCATTGGTAAAAATGTAAAAAATTGTGCATTTATCATGCATACGGCACAAGATAAATTCATCGTGTACGTATTTCATTGTGAACCATCGAGCGGAGCACTTTGTAAAACCATTGAAGCTGCTTGCAAGGTAAGTGCCAACTTACAAAAATGCTGATCATTTTACGTGATACTAATGCAAACATATTGTCCCATTAAAATTGACAGTTAAGATATCAAAAATGTTTAGATGCACATCCCGAAAATCGTTTATCGTCCGAATCAAGTACACCGAGCAAGGGATTGGGAGCGACAATAAAACATTTTATGAGCTCTTTAACACTAAAAAAGGATAAGGCGAGCTCCTGAGAAAGGGCCAAATCTCTGCAGGTAAATATTTCACATACTGTATTAATCAAGAATGAGGCGTGAGCATTATTTAATTTTTATTAGGCTCTCTCACTATAGACCTAAAATCAAACAAAACATTAAAAAATCTGCACGCCATCACAAATAAAATAAAAATTACATGCATACGTATATTGTTATACAAATATAAAACAAGAAACAATCCTGATCTGATGGATATGTAGAAATGTCTGTACAACTATAGCGTAATCATAATTCACAGAACTGCTTTGAGCTTGGGCTTTTTTCAACTTACAACTAAACCGATTAAGATAATAAATGTTTACATATTTACAAATATATGATATATATATATACATAAATGTGCATCGATCTATTTTTTTATGCAAATTATCTTATGCTTTTCGTTTGTGTGCGTGTTCATCCACAAAAATACAGAGAAAAATCTGCTCCTTTTGATGTGAACTAAAAAAATAAATATATATATATAGAATAAACCGAGAGCAGCACTCTTAAATAGTTTTAATAGACAACTATTCCAACCCGCAGGAATTATGGCCACTTCCTACAGAGCGCGAAGTAATTCCTCATCGACATTTACAATCACCGCTAATATACAAGAAAACATTTGTGCATCCGCATAGTCCGTAACAGTTGCTTCAGCAGCCTAAAAGGCATAGTTTAATGCAATTAAGTAAATTAACAGTCACACCAACATCCACTAGAAATGTTATAGGTAATAGTAATTTAAGCTCAGCTAATGAACATTATACACCAGGATAAATTAATTATATGTATTGAAAGAAACAAAGGAAAACAACAAGAAACAAGACACAGGTGGAATTATGTATTAAACGAAATCAACCAATTTCGAAGAACTGCTAAATGAAATAAAATGTAAATTATGTTGGGAATTATTATGATCACTGATCAAAAAAATATATATGAATCATGATGCAAGAATAGAACGATAGTAGAAGATAAAATCATTGGAATTCAATCTTTGAAACATTATGTGCTATTGGTTACCTAAAAGCTTTTATGTTATTTAGGTTGTAGTTCGGTTTACTGGAATCTTTGGTATAAAACCTCACGTCCATTTGGTCTATTTTGTTGTAATTTTTAACACAGTGTCGCGTCCTCGTGTGGTCTGCATGTACCTATATTTTATGCTTTTTTTGTGCCATACGTTTTTTCTTGTTTCATTGAAAATGGTAGTCATTATTTGATTACATGTTGACAAGCATAGCTCATTAAGTTCCACCAATATTCTATCCATATTCGGAAAGTTAGTGGAATTCGGACTTCACGGGAGGATATTGTGCCGTCCATACATCATTTTAAGACCAAGATCTGAATACTCTTTTGTACTCGTAAAATTTCAGATACAAATAATAATTATCACGTTGTCGCGCTTTTTTTATTTTTATGTTTGCATATATTTGGTTCATGGAGAGTTTTACAGTGGGCAGCAGTAGAGCGGGTAATACGAGTTAACTCTGGTACTAGCTTTAACACGATTTGCAAAGCGAGAAGGGTTTCTCGCTTTGCAAAGTGGAGCAGAAGATATCTTCATCTCGAATATATTGCATCCTGAGTCGCCTGTGAATGCCTGCAGATACGAACACCAGAAATGGAATCCACTCATTATCCCCTTTAATTTGACATTCCACATAACAATACGTGATGGAAAAAAATCTGATCTACCCATCTATTAATATCTCTTCCGAAATAGGCCTATTGCAAGGCGACAGCGAGCTCTACGCCTTCCTGTAAACACAAGCTCTATTCTTATACGGGTTCCTGAATACTGCTTCCTAACTACAATCGAAAAGCTTAACTAGAAGTAATGTCATCAGTCACTAGACACAAAAACTAAAATCTTTTTAGACCTCACCGTAAGACGATGATGATAAATCATAAGCTACTTGAAGCATATCTTAAGGCTATCTCAAGGCTGTTTCCATCCTACATCGGTGAACATTTCCAGTAGAAAATGATCGAAAAGCCCGCAAATGTTTGGCGATTGATGATTTGATGATTTGAAATCAATGAAACTGAAATGGGCAATCAAAATAGGTCAGCGCCCAACGTGGGGTTAGTGTGATTTTATCACTAGTCAGTGACATTCGAGTGAACAATCTAATAGGCGCGTGATATCGTTAGTCGCGATACACAAGAATCGAAGCCTTTTGTTTAGATCTTTTGATTTTTAAAATGTAACGTATTGTTCAATCAGCAAGGAGATACACAAACGAATATATATTAGAGCCGGGCCTGTTGCTAAGTGCTAACCCTGTGGTGATGATACATATTACCACTGACATGATAAGTGCCTGAATGAATTCATTGCTTCCCCGATGGATCAAGGCAGCAGCAGTTGATCCATCGTGTGGAATAAACTAGGGGACCAAGTGTGGGATGGCATTCATGCCGAATAAAATGCTGGTGGTGGGCTCATCCATACCGAGAAGCTTGGATTAGCAGTGGCCCACTCTAGTCAATCCGATTCTCAAAATTCGAGCGTAAAAATGAAGTTAGTATCAGTAATTTTTGCCTTTGAATAGAATATCACTTAAATACTTTCGAATTATATAATGACAATATAGTTTTAAAACGGAAACGATTGTGCTATTTTCCTGAATGCTCAGGTAAGCCCATTCAATGTGATAGAGTGAGAGAGAGGAGGCTACATCAAGATCCAGCAACTTGCTTCGATTGAGCCTTCCTCCGTTTGCGGCCAAGACGCCGAAGACCCCCGAATCTGGTTCCGTACACAGACAGTCCACTCGGTCTTCGGCGTCTTGGCCGACGAAAACGACACCGTTTCCTAGCTATGGCCTTCCTACACGAGTACAGCGCAACAGTCACCTTAGCTACTCGTTCCTGAATATTGGGTCTCTACGCCAGCTTCTTCTATCCAGGATGAACCACAGAAACTTGGCCTTTTCAGAGAGAACCAATCTCACCCCGTTCAGCGTTAGCGGCTCAAATATTGGTAGCCTGTTTTTCCTTGTAAAGAGAACAAGTTCTGTTCTATCTCGATTGACACTAACCCCAGCTAGGCCAGTCCATTAGGATTGAGAGGACATTCTGCAAAATATCCCTAAGCACACAAGGGAACTTTCCAGAGATGGCGCTATTGCGATTTGTTAACCGCCAGATTTCAAAGAAGGGGGATAGGACACAACTCTGGATGAATATGCGAACAAACACTGCATCAAACGAGTACTGATAATCGTAGATGCTACTAATCGACCTATAAGATCACAGAGCGATCCCTCCACACCGAGACCACAGAAAAAATTGATTATAGCGACAGGTGCGACATAATTGAAAGCGTCCTCAGTGTGCAGTTTAAACGACCAAGGTGTACTCTTTAAACCCAACAGACCTCTCAATGCAGCTAATCAGAGAGTGTAAGGTAGTATGAACCGATCTTCCCTTCCAGTAGGCATACTGCGATGATGATAGAAGGCGTGGTGAAATGTTCGCCCGCAGCTGTGTATCAAGCAAGCGCTCCAAAACCTTAAGCAAGGTTGAAGATAGGCTAATTGGTCTCAAGTCGTTCGCACGCGAGCTTTTATCCGCATTGGGAATAAAGATAACATCGGTCACTCACCATACACGAGGAATGTAGACCAGTTCCAGGCAGGCCCTGAGGATGGTCTCCGACCATGGATAAGCAATATCCAAAACATACTGCAAATCTGCCGGAATGATGCCATCAGATCCAGCTGTCTTGAAAGGTTCGAAGCTTGATATAGCCCACCGAATTCTTTCTTCTGAGAGAATGGATGCAAAATCACAAGGAGTTATGAGTTCGTCGCCCTCAGTAATGGGCAAGGGTTCACACACACTATCTGGTAAATGCTTATCGGGCGGCAACTTGATGGTGTCCTTACTCGAAGTAGTCCAGGATCCATCCAGCTTTAGAAGAGAGCTGGGCATAGGTGGGTTTGTGGAAAGGATCTTACGAAGGCTAGAGGCTTCACCACAACCCTCAGTGCGCTCAGAAAAATCACGCCATGAGCTGCGCTTCACACGTCTGAGTTCACTCTTGAAACGCGCAAATTTTTATAGGAGTTCCAATCTACCTCCACCCTAGTAAACTTAGCTTTGTTAAAAGATCTGCTGCATGCAACCGTAAGCTCTGAAATTTCTGTATTCAACCAGACTGGCTTGTTCTTTCCTTTTTGCCTGCTAACACGACATGATTTTGACAGTGCGAGATCAAAAGCCCCTGTCAGCGTCTTAACAATGTCATCCAGCTCTTCTTTGATAGAAGACCGACTAGGCAGGAGGGTAGTTGTTTTAAGAAAGCCACACGAAAAAAAGGCCAGACGATTATGAAAATCCTGTTTTTAGCAGCCCTTTCAGCAAGTCTAAATTGCAGGTAACGGTGATATGTGAAAGAGTACTCAGATGACACTTTCCAGTCACCAATCAAATTGGCAATATTCTCCGAAGCAAGAGAAATATCAAAGACCTCCATCCTGTTCCGTGTAACAAAAATAGGCTCCCTACCCACATTGCAAATTAGTAAGTTGGTACCTATCCAGTACTCAAATAAAGATTCACCGCGCCCGTTGGTATCAGAGCTGCCCCAGACGGTATGATGGGCATGAGAATCACAGCTGTTGCGCTCGGTGGCTATGGTCGGTCACCGCTCTACGATACTAATCTAGAGCTCGGAGTTCAAATCTCGGCGCGATCAAAAACTACCTGATAGTAGATATGCTACTAATAGAACTCTCACAGTGCTCCGAACTTGTCAGTATAAAGACGGCGCGGATAGGAGGTGCATGCTAGCAACTGCACTTCCGAAAAGTAAATATGCTATCGAAACGTCAACAAGGCATAGAAATGCTAGAGATGTTGACGCGCCCATGCCCCTGGCGGGGGTCAAAGCAATTAACATAAGAGCGATTATTAGTGTTGCAGTCGCTGCGATTGCATCTCTGAGAATAGATGACCTTGCTTCAATCACACTAACATCGGTTTCACCATCACTTACTGATGAGCCTTCAAAGCAGCCAAATCTGATCCCAGTGACACACAACCATTATCCGTGTCCCCATCAGCAGGGTCACTAAGTGCGTTGGTGTCAGACCATCCTCTACCATTTGTTCCGCATGCGTCCTTCTAGCTTGTTTAATGTCGCTCTTATAGACTCGCAATTTGATCTTGACAGAGCCGAACTTGAGAACACCATTCATCCCTGCTAAAGGAGCCAATTTCTGCTATCTCGGATACGTAGTTACAGCAGATGGTGGAGCGGATGTCGATGTACAGTCTCGCATCAACAAGGCTCCAGCAGCTTTTTTTCAGTTTGACTCCTTTCTGGCAAAACAACAACATTTACAGACGCACCAAACTCCGGATCTTCGAAACCAACGTAAAATCAGTGCTTTTATATGGCTGTTCAACTTGGAAGGTGACCAGGGCGATAACAACTAGATTGCAAACTTTTGTGAACCAGTGTCTACGGCGCATCTTACACATATAGTGACCGGAGGTCATTTCTAACGACGACCTCCTTACTATTACTGGTCAGGACAGGATAGACACTTCCATTAAAAGGCGAAAGTGGCAATGGAAAGGTCACACTCTCCGAAAAGGGCCGAACAACATTGCTCAATAGGCCCTCGATTGGAACCCGCGGGGAACCAACGCAAGTCGCCGTGTTGGACGACCTAGCAACACCTGGAGAAGATCGGTTAAGAGTGAGGGTGTCTCGATAGTCAAGTTGTGGGGTGAGCTGAAAGCAATGCCTATGAACAGGACGAGGTGGAAAGTAGGCGTGGTTATTGCCCTATGCCCCACAGGGTAACCCCCTCCGGAACCAGAGAAAAGGAAAGGAGCCAGAGAGTCTGTATTGATTACCATGACGGCGCATCGGGACTTTTCAACCGGCTCCTTCAACTTGACAACCCTCCAATCGTGGGTCGGAATGTCGCGATTGCACGTGCGAATGATGTCCAATACTTCATTCGCATCCTCAATAAAACGCGGTAACCAGGCACACGATCTCTCGGACGAGACGGGATCTCATCCCTCGACACGACATCCAGCTTCGCGCCTGGCCACATTTCCCCAGCGCTGCTGATGACAGACCTGAACAGAGTCGCTGAGCGCCCATCAGCAAAACGCATTAACTTACGACCCTGAAACCATCCTCCGTCCTTACAGTCCGCAGGTGGTCCCGGATTTGCCTCCCATCATTTTACGAAAGTATGTAAGGATTCCCTCAACCGTTTTCCAATCTTCCACAGAAATGCAGCCGTCCGCATTACTACGATCAGCCACCGCCAGCTCTAACCAACCTCTTACCGCATCCGCGTAGGAAGGGCTAAAGTTACCGATACTTTACTTAAGCAAAGGTCCCATTGGGAACTCCTCCGCGGACCTCTGCCGTTTGACAGACGGTGTTTTCTCGGGTAGTCCTGCGATTAAATTGAGCACCCACTAAAGAGATGCCACTTTTTTAATGAGAAGTTGCTTCCAAAATTTTTCTTAAATTCCAGTCCTAATATTCCGTTGTCTATATATGTGTTTTATTCGATCATTTTGCTTGTTGGGCCCAGTTGGAATCGTTAAGACTGATCAGTCGCTATAACGATGGTCGTTACATCCATTCGAAAATATACAAGAGCTTCATGAACACCGCACCTGTTATTTTCGTCGTTATAACCAAAACGTCGTTATAGCCGATGTCGTTATAAACAATATCCAGTGTACACATAAATTAATGTGAGTCTGACCAAATCACATGTGTTACGAATGACTACCGAAACATGTGTCAGTCAGAGGGTTAAGCCTAGAATATATGCTATTAAGCTCAAATATTATGAAAATAGTTGCAGACTTCAAAAATGATGTTCCATTTTCACGCTATGTAAATGCCATAATTTTTATTTATTGTTTAAGAATATTTAAGTTTCATTATTTTTAAACTTCACTATTACTTAATTTCATAACGTGATCTCAATAATTTTATTCTTCTATCATCCATAATGCAATTCTAACTATCATCCGAGATTCATTAAAAAAAGCGAAAAATTTAAATCGAAGAAAGAAACCTAAACCTAAAACCAAAATTAGACTAAACCAAAAAGAAATATATATATATACAATTTAGCGCAAACATATGCGACATATCCTTTCTCATTGACAAACAACAATGCAGTATTTTTTTCACACAGAAAACCCGTCGAAATAATAATAATTACTTACAAAAATTAAGACATTGAACAGAAGAAAACAAAATGTCATAAATAAA
Organism: Chloromyia formosa; assembly: GCA_964017055.1. Taxonomy (NCBI): domain Eukaryota; kingdom Metazoa; phylum Arthropoda; class Insecta; order Diptera; family Stratiomyidae; genus Chloromyia; species Chloromyia formosa. The sequence goes on from OZ024815.1 coordinate 42,055,565, forward strand.
AACCAAAAAAGAAGAAAACAAAAAAAAAGAAACATTGAAATGGTATTCTATAGTATCGACTATACTTACGTATAACCGAAAAAAAAGCAAACATAAATTTAATTAGATACAGAGCTATATAAATTATGATTATTATATTGTACTTGTATATGCTGGCATATATTTTGCTTACCTTGAAAATTACTTATAAATAGCATTTTATATATGTATAGAAAAGTATGGAATTATTAACGAATAAAAGAAGAACAAATAAAAATCGCAAAGAAAAAATAAGAAAACACAATGATATATGCAAAAAATAAAAATAAAGATAGAAACAGCTAACTGAAAACAATTAAAACGATAGTGAAAAAAAAGAATATATTTTAAAAACACTGGAAAATGTAAAATATTCAAAATGTTCAGAAGGATCTTTATAGATTTTCACTTGGAATTTATTTAAAGAAAAAACATGCTTTCAATTGAATTAAAAATTATTTTGCACATAAACAATACTGTTTTTTTTTTAATGAATTGCACAAACTACTGCTGCCTACAAACTATGTATCTGTTTGTTTTTCCAACGTATAATAAACTGTAAAACATATACAAACGGTAGTACTGTAGTAGTATTATACCTTTAAAGGAAAAAAAACCGCAAAATATTTAAATTTATTTAATAACAACCCCCTCTCATTTGTCCCTTCGCCTCTATCAGTTCAGTTTAGTAGAATCTCGTTAAGTTAGATGAGCAAGTCGCACCAGTGTTATTTTGTTGCTATTCGGTGCTATGTAAATAACGAATGTTCCGTTCCGTGCCCATTTCCGATTTTCCAGTTTCCATTATGTCTTTACATTTGTAATGAACCATATTCTGGTCTGGTTGTGCTGCTTCTACCGGCAGATCGATGGCAGCACCTGATGAGTAATGATCAGTCGGTGGTACGAAACCAGAGGCCAAGGGGGTCGTTACACCCGGACCTCCGAGCGAGAGGGCAAGTGAGCTGTCCGCCAACCATTTCATCCTTATCGACTCATTTTTTTTCATTCCCCATTTTTACCTCCCCTGTTTGTGATGCCTTCGCCAGGCTTATAAAATTTATTGATACGTAAAGGACAGGGGCAACGAAACGCGAAAACCCCGCTCACGTCTCCTAAACTGAGCTACAACAGGCATAGGCCGCTGCTTAGCTCGTTGAGGGGCCTATTTCTTCGCCAGATGGCACTGTCTAACCTTCACGGTCATCATACAACCCTAGAGTCCGTCCCCACGGGCATCTCCGGATGCACACCAAACCGTCCGTTGCAAATTTTCTATTTATAATATTTCCTTTACAGTAGGGCGTTTATTTTATTCATTTAAGTTCAAACGGTTTCTACAAAATGAAAATTATAATTTCATTCGGGTTTTAAATATTTTCTTTTCCGCGACTGTCTGATGTTTGTGAACGACTCCTACTCCTTTACAATTCATATTTTATTTCATATCACTGCCTACTATTTTACAATTAGTATGTTAGTATTTTATTTTATTTATTTTTTAGTTTTTCCTACATTCAGCCATCCTGACTAGGATTCGCCTCGAATCCATCCTCTTTAGGCGGCAGATAACGCTTCATTCAGTTTAGTGCAGTCAAAAACACCGTTAAACATTTTCTGAGATAATTTATTTCTGGGAACATCCACGATTACGTAACGATCATTTCCTAAAACCTTTTTACCATATATGGACCTTTATATTTAGCAGCAATTTTTTTATCTTCTCCTGCAACCGTAATCCTGTTTGGTAAAAATACAAAATCTCCTTCTTTATACATTTCTGGATCTTTACGTTTCAAATCATACCGCAACCTCTTATAGTTTTGTATCTTTTCATTATTAGTACATACGAGTAGATTCGTTCGGATCGCCTCTAAATCTCGTTCTCTTTCAAATACTGCTTCCAAATATTCGCTAATCGCGTCAATAAATTGTGATTTTTGATTCACACCGAATAATGCCATACTTGGAGTCGTTTTAGTACTTCGGTTTACAGTATTATTCATTGCAAATGCACAATGTGGTGACACATTGTCCCATTGAGTCCTCACGTTGTTAATTTTCGCAAGCATTGGACCCAATGACCGGTTCATTCTTTCCACTTGGCCATTAGATCGTGGACTCGCAGTAGCATTCAAAATATGTTGAACATTATTCTCTTTGAGAAAATCTTTAAATTTTGTTACCGTGAATCCTGTTCCTCGGTCCGAAAGTATTTGATTTGGCCGACTATTAACTTCGAAATAATCCTTTAAACAGCGTATGGTCTCCGCAGCATTTGTCGTCTTTGTCACATACATATAATTTAATGTATGTACATACATACATACATATAATTTAAATGTATTTCTTTCCAGATTTAGAACATTCCAATGGACCCAAATGATCGATGTGCAAAGTGTTGAATGGCTCAGTGCCTTTATCGATACTGAGTAAATATCCTTTCGCCTTCCCGCTTTTCGATGAATAAACAATACATCTCAAACATCGACTTACAGTGGCGGACAAAAGTCTACGGCAACACCTTTTATTGAGGTTCTGGTTAATTGGAAGCTTTAATCAAAAATCCATTGATGCACATTTTTTCAGTAACGTAAATACATTTATAAAAAACAAAAACAAAAACTTTTCAAAACAAACTTAAAGAGAAATTCATAAAAACATAAAAAATTGAATGGACAAAAGTCTGCTGCAGTCAGTGCTGGCTGACTTATACAATAAAAATTTCCAACTAAACGTTTCGGAATTTTTAAAATTATTTGCTGGCTTAATACTTGGTTGGACCCCCTTTAGCATCAATTACTACTTGCAGTCTTCGGGGGCATAGATCCGACTAAATTACCAGTTTCTGCGGATGTAATTTTCTCCCATTCTGTAATGAGCGCTTCCTTCAACTAATTTTTATTTTTTATGCAACATTTCCGAATTTTCTGCTCCAGAAGCTCCCATACATGTTCTATTGGGTTTAAATCCGAACTTTGGGGAGGCGTCATAGAGAATACCTATGGAGGAGCAATCCGCATATACTCAACACTAAACTATTTGAAGCAATTCCAGTCGTAAAAGTAGAGAGAGCAACACACGCCCTCCACTGCGCAACACCCGCGCAGTCTATATAAAAGCACAGGAAGCACGCAAGATGTCATCCCCTCTCCTACTTTTCCAATTGGAACAATAACATTCCAGTCTGTCTCTCTGCCGCGGAACACCCGCCCGGTCCATATAGAGCAAAGGAGATGTCAAATTTCCATCCCCCTTCCTACTTCCTCACTTGTGCCGAATTGCTTCGTTTCTCTCGCTCTTTTTCACTTCCTCATATACTCTCTCTTCAAAGGGAGGCGTACTCAGCTGCCTGGGAGCGTAGTACAACAACCAGTTCTTGACGAAAAGTGCTGTGTGCTTCGGATCATTGTCCTTTTGGAAAATCCAGCTCCCTCCAAGGCATAACTTCTCAATTGATGCCCTTAAATGTTGTTCCAACAGGTTCTTGTAAACATAGCGGTCCATAGTAGTTTCAACAAAAGCCAATCTGCCGACCTCAGATGCAGCTATGGCTCCCCAAACCATACCATTACCTCCACCGTGCTTGACAGTAGGAATCAAATTTTTGGTCTCTAATTCCGTATTCTTTTTTCTCCATATTTTAATGCGACCATCACACCCGAACATGTTGCATTTAAACTCAGCAGCAAAAATTACTCGATTCCAAAAATCATTGTCCTTGTTGATATGGGCCTTGACGAACTCTAGCCGCAGAAGTCGGTTTTTTGCGGATATTAATGGTTTTTTTACGTGAAGTTCTGCTTTGAAACCCATTAAAATTAAATGCTCTCGAGATTGTTCTTGCATGGACATCCTTTTTCCTTACCGCAGCTACTTGTTTCGCCAAATCTGGAGCACTTATTTTTGGATTTTTTCACTTCTTTTCAAATTGAACTAATGTCTCTGCGTGAAAGCTTTTTCGGTCGGCCAGTTCGCGGCTTATTTTCAATGGAACTACTGCTTTAAAATTTTTTGATAAAGGTATAAACAGAACTTCGTTTTAGTTTCAGTTATTTCGCAGTTTCCGAGCAGTTTTTTATACTGGACGATCAAATTTCGGACATCACTAATTTCTTTTCGCGATGACATTTTGCGGCCCTTACAGTTCGAAACTAGCGATAAACCTATAGTAGAGTTGCAGCCGCACATGTACTGAATGGCAGTAAGATCAAATAAACACATTTCGAAGAAATACAGTTAGGTTTAGTTGGAAATTTTTTGTGTATAAGTCAGCCAGCACTGACTGCCGTAGACTTTTGTCCATTCAATTTTTTAAGTTCTTATGGATTTCTCTTTAAGTTTGCTATAAAAAGTTTTTGTTTTCGTTTTTTATTAATATATTTACGTTACTGAAAAAATGTGCATCAACGGATTTTTGATTAAAGCTTCCAATTAACCAAAACCTCAATATAAGGTGCTGCCGTAGACTTTTGTCCGCCACTGTATATATTCCTTTATTTTTGAAATCATATCAGGAAAATAATACGTTCGACTAAGTAATTCAGCTGTTTTCTTGACTCCAACTTGATCAACTTGATCATGATACGTCTTTATAACAGAGTCCTCTGATAAGCTTGGTACATAGAACAAAAGTTTCTTCCCATGTTTCCTAAAAAGAAGTCCGTCGACAACTGCATACGTCAGACTCTCCTCCTTACGCACTTGTTTAATTCCGTCGATTGACTTATCGAGCATCTGATGTACTTTATAGACATGGTGTAGGTTATCTCCCTCAACAATATGAACAATGCCCTGATCCCGTAGCCTACTTAAGGCGTCAACGTGTTTCATGCCTACACCCTTTCGATGTTTTATCTCATAGTTATAATTCTCTAAGAATAGAACCCAACGGCCATTACGAGGTACAATATCCTTTTTATCCATATATTTTATGAGCCGTGAGTACAATTCAATTTGGACTCAGCGTTGTAGTTGCTGTACCCACCGTTCCATGTAGTTGTTGGAAATGCTCCTAATGGTCGGGTTGCTCCACTCCTACATGCTCCATGCATATCGGATGTAATATACGATGTCATCGTAACCGGTATTCCCGAATGGCTTGACGTTATGTTGGCGTTGTGCAGCGTTGCTTCGTAAGGCGTAGTTAGTGAATGCTGTCGCACGTATAAAGGGTGTGTATTTGTGAAGCCACCATGCGTCGGTGGTATCGTATAACGAACACAACAAAAGACGTTTCCCTGCGTCGAAGGCAGCAACACAGACCCAGCAGACACAAGCATGCCACCAATACCGTCGTACATAGTATTGGTTGTGCATACACTTACGCGTGGAGCACTTCGCGCCATATCGTCCGATGATACTGCGTTATGTGTTTCCACGAATTGTTCTGTCGTTTCAGCAGCACTTTTTTCCGCAGGAGAGAACTGGTTCAACGGAGCAATGGTTTTCTCCAAATTTGCAATGCGCCGTTGCATTGCCTCACTGTCCATCTCACAAACCCGTGCGAGTCGCTTCACCAGGGTGTTCCTATTACCGCTGCATGATAATCCTTTTCCACGTAGTTCCATCCTTAACTCCGACACGTTTAGGTTTTCCATGCTCTTATCCCACTTCTGCTATTTGTAGGGCGTTTATTTTATTCAATTTCTATATTTTATTTAAGTTCAAACGTTTTCTACAAAATGAAAATTATAATTTCATTCGGGTTTTAAATATTTTCTTTTCCGTGACTGTCTGATGCTTGTGAACGGCTCCTATTCCTTTATAATTCATATTTTATTTCATATCACTTCCTACTATTTTACAATTAGTATATTAGTACTTTATTTTATTTTTAAGTTTTTCCTACATTACCATTTCCGAGCTTCAATTTTTTTTTTCGGATTTATCAGTTTTTAGTTCCCATTATCATCACATCTATAATTTTTGTATTTCCCAATTTTCCGTTTTCCATTAACGGAGAATATGCATTGCCGTTTCATTATCTCAAACAAAAGTGTTCGATAAGAAATCTGCAGTCTGCAGATAATCTTAACCTTATTCCGGTTGAGTGGCAACATATCAGTAGATCTATTATTCGACTAGCTCGAAATGAATAGTTTTGCATGCCTTGGCCTGAAAGATTCCCCCGAGGGGTGCTGCCTCTATTTGTTCCGTCTCCTAGTGGCACGGACCACAAGCGGGAGCTACGGAACAATTCTAAGGTTGAGTTAAAAAAAATCTTGGTTTCTACTTACACTTTAACGCAAAATTTGTTGAAGAATTTAGATTGCGTAGTATTAACCTAAACACTGTGTTAAAGCGCCAAGAACGTACCTAATATCTGGGGATGCTCTTACCAAAATCGCTGGTATCGAATGTTTGAACCCCCTTTTAAAACGCAATCCAGCTACGTCACTGGTTAGCAGGGTATATTCGACAGAATGCAATGCAATGCAATGCAAAATCTTCCTACTGCTACTGCACATATTGCAAGGATCTCGTTTGGGGGAAATTATTTATTATGCCTATTTATTATAGGCAAATTATTTAGTGATTTGATGGGAACTGGCTTATTTATTTGTCATTATTTAGGAGTAGAAATGCATAGAAATTGGCCCCCAACAATTTAGCTGCTGATAGGCATTGCGCAAGCAAATCTGCTTCTAGTGCTCGTTTTTGTACTGTGATCATTTAAGCAAGGGAAATTATTTTTAATTATGCGATAAAAATAAGATATAAGAGGCTGCTGATGCTGTAGACAAGGCATCTCAGAAAGGATTGTGGGGATCTTCACAGGGCATTGCCTTTTAGGTGAGCATGCTAGGCGTCTCCGGCTTCCAAACAATGATTTTAGCAGAAGCTGTGGGGACGAAGAAGAGGAAGAGACAATACATCACCTCATGTGCACCTTCCCTGCTCTGGCCGGTAGAAGAAAGGGATACTCTAGGCTCAATCTTCTTTAATGACCTCGATGACTTGAAGGACGTAAATGCTGATCATCTGCGTCGTTTTATTAACAGATTCGGGTGGTTTGACGACTAGGCCCACATGGCGTTTGTGTCTATGAGGAATCACAACGGACCCAGTGGTGGTGGTTTATCACAGGGGCGACCGGTAGCGCAGTGTGTTGAGGCATCAGTCTCATGTTTAACTACCGGCGTTATCCCGTCCACGACGACGTTCGTGGCCATGGATGTGCAGGAGGTGCATGCTGGCAACTGCATTCTCCGAAACCAGTTTATGCCCATGATACAAGGAGGACAAGATATGGCCTTACGCATGCCGGCTCTCTGAATAACTACGTAATGGGCTCATACAATTGTATGTATACTTAGTTTTCGGCTCTTATCTCTGTAACTATTAATCCTAGCAAAACACTTTCTGAGGCGAAATTGAAGATCACAAAAATATACATAAAAATGTCCGGACAATTTTTTTCTATCTCAATCAGTTTTTGAGATAATCTCATTCAATTGATTCATTCGCACAAAATTGAAAAAAACATATCAAGCAGACCCAGTACAACAACATTGCATTGCAATCCTCACGACAGTATCGCTTCGCTTGTTGAGGATGCAGCTCGCACACGATACAGCGGTCTCTTGTGTCGGCTCTGCTTGATGTGTGTTTTTTGAGAAACGAATATGTTTCCTTTTTTGTTTATATCACAATTATCTTAAGCAGAGCCCACGCAAGAGACCGCTGCACCGTGCGCGTCCTGCACCGTGTGCGTCCTGCACCGTGCGCGTCCTGCACCGTGCGCGTCCTGCACCGTACGCGTGCTGCTTCCTCAACAAGCGAAGCGATACTGTCGTGAAAATTACAATGCTGAGAGTTATGAACCACCAGTCTCTCAAGTGTATATGAGCCAATGACGTGTGGCACAGAAAAATACAAAAATGAAACGCGGGAAGGCCATATCTTGTCTTCCTTGTATCATGGTTTATGCCGACGAAACGTCGACTGGGTAAGGGCAATTGAGAGAGTGGTGGTCTATGTGTGCTGTGTTTTTACAGTTTTAAAGCTGCCTGTTTAACCTAACCTAAGAGGCATTCTGCATGATACAAGGAAGACAAGATATGGCCTTGCGCATGTGTCTCTCTGAATACCTACGTCATTGGCTCGTTCAATTGTTTGAATACTTAGTTTTCGGCTTTTACCTCTGTAACTATTAATCCTAGCAAAAAACTTTCTGAGGCGAAATTGAAGATCACAAAAATATACTTAAAAATATCTAAACAACTTTTTTTCTATCTTAAATAGTTTTCGCGATAATCTGATTTAATTCATTCATTCACACGAAATTAAAAAAAACTTATCAAGCAAAGCCAGCACAAGAACATTGCATTGCAATCTTCACGACAGTATCGCTTCGCTTGTTGAGGGTGCAGCACGCACACGATGCAGCGGCCTCTTGTGTGGGCTTTGCTTGATATGTATGTTATTTGAGAAGCGAATTTCCTTTTGTGTTTATATCGCAATAATCACAATCAGAGACCGCTGCACCGTGTGCGGCCTGCACCATGCGCGTGCTGCTTCCTCAACAAGCGAAGCGATACTGTCGTAAGGATTGCAATGCTGAGAATTATGAACCACCACTCTCTCAAGTGTATACGAGCCATTGACGTGAGGCGCAGAAAAATACGAAAATGAAATCCGGGAAGGCCATATCTTGTCTTCCTTGTATCATGGGCATTCTGTATATGGGCCGATAGTTGTCGAGCCCCGGGCCCGGATTTTCTCTCGACGACTCTGCCCATGCACACCATGAAATTCTAGAAGGAGAAGGATATTTGATCTGTCAGATGACGGTTGTGTTAGCTACAAGGGGGTAGCTTGAGAGAAATTTCCTTTCCCTAACCTAATTCTGCGAGATTTTAGACGAATTCAGCCAGATTTGAGATGTAATTTGTTTCAAAATATAAAAATTTTTACAAAAAATTAACAACAAACAATTAATTGTTTATGTCCCCTGCACACCACAGGAGATTTGAATAAATCTCGCGATTTGGACAAATCTACCCCAAAAACTTCTTATGTCCCTTGCACACTATAGGAGATTTGGGTAAATCCCGAGATTTAAGCAAAACTACCCCCAAATCTCCAAGATTTACCATACATTTATTAACCTAGATTTCGACCGAGATTTAAAACAAATCTTGCTGAAATCTTGTTGAAATGTTTTTTTTTTTCGCCTGAATATATGCTTTCCGCATTTCACCACGCTCTACGCGGTATGTTCTAGTGAAAGAAATGTATGTAATACATGTACAGCACAACTGTCAATTTCATCTCGTTGGCGGAAGAAGAACGGATGGTGTGCATAGTTTTCGGGACTTGAAAACCTATCAAGATTTAGGTCTCTGGTGTGCATAGATTATAGAAGAGCTTTCTGGGAAGGGTTTGCACCTTACACTCGCGTTCAGATTGGAGTTAATGAATATTCACTAATTTTCTAATAAATCGCCTATACACTTGTAAATGAGCTTGTATACACAATAAGCGTATAAACTCATTGAAAACTTTCATAGGGTGTCGCCTGTAGAAATATTTGGCTTACCTAAGTTGTGTTTTGCTAAGAGCTTCCGAGCGACGATCGTTTGCGACTGTGGAAAAAACGATCATAATGGAGCACTATTCGTGTATTGTATATTGTGAAGTTTATTGAATCATGAGTTGTACGACTGTACTTCCTCATAAAAAAACACACAAATAGTGTTTCTTTACAACAGTTTTTCCACAGTCGCGGCCTTTACGACGCACAGAGCTTCCACTTAAATCCTCTGACTCTGCATAAATTAGAAAATGCTGGGTCATCTAAAAAATGGATTCGCAAAACTGCCTTCTTACTTAAATGAATGGAAAAGGTGAAGAATTTTGTGAAGGGTAGAAAAAATACTTGAATTATGACAAGAAAAGTATTTGTAAAGGATATGCAAAAAAGTGAACATAACTTGTGTATTTTTCCAATGAAACTTCAAGATTAATGTTGTGCCTACATTCCTAATAAAACATAATAACACAATAAAAATAAGAACATAAGAGACAGCGCCTCGTAAGTTAAGATTTAAAGTATGATTTCAACCAAATATGTGACACCTTAAGGCCTGACGCATATTGGTCCCATTCCACGCACAATCCAGACCTAAGCTACGCGTGGGTCATTTTCTGTTTCACTTTTGCCCATATACTACTGCATATTGAACCTACCCTACGGCTAGACCACGCAGATGTCACCCATACGTGGGATTGCTTGTCCTCGTCGGACAGTTTCGTGTGCATGAGTCGGTCGTTTGTTTTGTTTTGAACACCGTCGCACCTATCATTTTGTTTACGTTTCGTGTCAAGATGGAGTTCGATAACGAAAAATTAATTTCTTTGGTGGAAAAAATCCAGGTTTGTACCGAGCGGACCTTTCGGATTATTGGTATTGTTGTTGTAACAAGTGTCAAAACCATATTTTCAAGAACAATGTCATGTGCCTTGTGCTTGGGTAGGGAGCAATATGCATTCCGGCTAAGTTGTGACGCATATTGTTCCCAGCCCACGCACAATCCGTACCCAAAATTGATAAATTAGCAACAACTACATCGTCCCCCTCAGATTCAGACTTAGACCATGTTCAGATGAGTCGTCTCGTAATCGGTTCGTCTGCGAATCGAACTCCAGCTCCCAAGCTGATCGATTCGCTTACGTGCCGACCTATGGGCGACCCGTGTGCAGAGCTCCTCGGAAGTGGAGTTCGAATCGCAGACACACCGATTACGAGACGAATATGAGACGACTCGTCTGTTGTGAGGATACCATGACAAAAAAATCACATAACAATGCAATCCAACAGTCAGTCAAAGATGTATGAAAAGTTGTTGTGCCCCCCCCCCCCCCCCCCCCCCCCCAATATTTTCTAACAGTCGGCGCCTCTGGATGCACCAATGGAGCCCAACTGACAAAATCAAAATTACACGACAGTTTTTTGAGGACACATGCCGTATACTATGTGTAAGAAACAGAATAAACTTTTCATTGACATTACCAAATTGCATAAGAAAATGTCCTCCTATATACTAATATCACGTGCATGTATTTCCAATCTTGTCTGCTCCTCCTGAATAGTTTGAATGAATTACATTACCCACATTTAAAATAAGATATAGTACATTAATGCGATAAAAAAAATTAAAATAGGAAATGACGCTGCCTTGAACTAGATGATGATGACTTAAAAAAAAAACATTTTCTTATTAAAATTTGAAGAAAAATAAAACGTAAAATAAAGGTAAAATATAACAGAGAAATTTAAGGGAACCAAAATATAATAAACACTTGTGTAAAAAAGAGACGTATTTATGTATAGCTATCACATGTTTGCTACAAAAATAAAAATGCGTAAATTGAAATTGAATTATTCTTGTGTAAATTAATAAATTCAATTTTGCCGATCACCGCAATCCACATCAGTATCATAGCATGTAGCCAACAAAACAGCAGCTATTTACGTCAAAATAAAATTGCAAATTGTAGTCAAACACAAAAACAAAAAATTGAAATTATTAATTAAATAAAAAAATATATATATCGGAAACACATATACACACTCACACTCGGCTAGGCGCTATCTATCATCAATGACAAATGAAAGTATATTATATATAGAGAGAGCAAAAAAAAATATTCTTGCTGTGCTTTTGCGATGTTTACAATCTTTACGATGACAGAATAAAAACTAAACAAAGTAATAAAAAAGAAAAAAGAAAAACCAGATTTAAAAAGACTAACGACATAACAAATTTTACAAAGAAAAATGTATCATGTAAAAAAAATCGGATTAACATAGTTTACACACAAAAGAAAATAAATCAATTAGCTTATTATTGTTGTTATTTAACGACTTGTAATTTGCCACTTAAATAAACTTTTGTTGTATCTTTCCTGATCACACGACTTTTTATCATGGCATCCACATAATACAATAACTGGCGCAACAGTCAAATTAACGGATCAAGGACTTGAGGTCAGTTAGCATCATCTCACTTTCATGATCGTAACCGTGTACTTATAGCCTAAAGGTCCTCATCCATGAACGAGCACAACCACGACCAAACTTCCATCGAACCATCAAATACCATAGAACGGTGGAAATTGGGGAATTTTTTTTCAACGCGTTCTATGAAATTGATGGTTCGATGGAAATTTGGTCGTGGTTGTGCTCGTTCATGGGTTTATAGGTGTGTGATCAGCAGCACGCTCAACCAGGGCCGTGCGATGGGAGGGGCGAAGGGGGCGACCGCCCCGGGCGCCATAATCAGACATGTAAAACCTCTTTTATTGAAAAACTACTTGCTTCAGTAAGATTCGAACTAGAGCCCAGTGCCTAGAAGGCGAACGTGTTAACCGTTGCGCCATCCGGACTACATGGCTCCTTGCAGTGGAAAATAATGCATGTACTGTACTGATCATACATATATGCGCACTCTTATAAATAATTTTTCGCCGCGTCTGTAGTTTGGGGCTCATGGTCTCTGAAAATTTACACATAAACGCCCCGCCACGTCATTGTAACTTCCAGCACAAAAATCCGGGACATTTTCTGGAATTCTTAACCCTTTAGCTGATATAGGAATTAACAATCAGATCACTAAAAACACAAAGCAGTTTAATTGTTAAAATTTTTAAAGTCAACATTTTTGTTTTGCTCCGAAAATAACATTTTTTCCACCTTTTTTTTCTTTTAATTTTCGCATACGTAATATACTTGCCTGTTTCAAAAATTAATTCTCTATTTTATTATGATCAAATCGTGTTAGTATCATTTCGTCCTATTTTTTAATTTCTAGAAGCTATAGCCCTCAGAAGGAGTGCTACTTGTTGAAAACATTGCAATCTGCAGCAGAATGCGTGAGTACTTTGACGAACTTCTGAACGAAGAATTTCCGCGAGAAGCGTTTCAAGCTGTAGAGCCAAACACACTGATATCGATGATTTTTCAGTGGAGGAGGTGATGAAAGCAATGATGCAGATGAAACGCGGAAAGGCAGTCGGACCGGAAAAAATACCCTTGGAATTTTGGTTGAGGATGAATCGTGTCGGGCTTAGATGGCTCACTGTTCTTTTCAACAAAATTAAAAGAGGGCAACCGATGCCTGACGCTTTCAGGAAAAGCTTCCTTCTCCCGTTTTATAAGAACAAGGGTGACTCACGCAAGCTCAACAACTATAGGGCAATCAACTTAACATCTCACACATTGAAGACTTACGAGCGAGTTGTCTGCAATCGATTGAAAAAGATTGTACCGTTGGATGACAATCAGTGCGGCTTTGTAGAGGGTTGATCCACAGTCGATGCTATTCAGTGCATACGTGTTACAATGGAAAAACATCGTGATGCACGCAAGGACTTGCACTTTGTGTTCATCGATTTAGAAAAAGCCTTTGACAGAGTTCCTCGTGATCTGATATGGGTGGCCCTAAGGGCACTTAAGGTCCCCGAGGCATATATCAAGATGATACGAGACATGTATGATGGGGCAACTACTAAAGTTAGATGCACAGCTGGTGAGTCTGAAGAATTTCCGGTTAAAGTCGGAGTTCACCAAGGCAGTGTATTGAGTTCTTTGCTCTCCAACATCATCATGCTCTATTTACTAACACTCATTTCTGACGGCCTGGAAATATCCCTTCTCTTCGCCGATGACATTGTCCTGGGTAGCAAAGACATCGTTGCTTTGCAGGCTGCACTGAATAAGTGGTGTAAGATACTGGAGGATCATGGATTGAGGATTAGCATACTAAAAACTGAGTATCTTTGCTGTCCTTTCTCAGATCCAGAGAGACCGATACCAGATATCTACATTTAAGGAGAGCAGCTGAAGTCCTGTACAAAGTTCAAATACCTTAGCTCGATGGTCAACAAGGAAGCTACCTGCCATGATGACATCAAACATCGCATCAGTGTCGGTTGGATGAAGTGGCGAGAAAACTCTGGAGTTTTCTGCGACAAGAATATGCCACGAAAGCTTAAGGGCAAGTTGTACAAAACGGTCGAACGTCCCGTTTCAACACTTAAGGCCCCCACTCACTTACGTGATTATCTTAAGATTATCTTAAGATAATCACGTATGGAAATCGCAATTGGCCACACACCTACAGCCTGATCTTACTATGGACTTAAGATCGTGAAATAAAAGCTCTAGAGATTTTCGCCAGACTTGAGTTCTGCTCATGAAATTTCCATCAGTCCGGCCATCAGATCTGCCATTAGTCCGCTCAGTGTCACATCGGGGCATTGAGACAAACACTACGTTTATATCGCGGGACTATCTTTGAGATCTAACTAAATCGATCTAACTCTCGACGATATAAACGTATGGATTTAGTTAGTTTTGGATTTGGCTTATTTATCTCCACTTGCGATGCGGAACTGGACTAAAAAAATTGGGACTATGTCGCTGTCATCGCTAATGTTGACGCGGTGGTTGACGTTTCCATTGTTGTGGTTTTTTTTTTTTTTTTTCGATGTTTGTTTTGTTTGCAATTTCAGGAAAGTGGTGCGTGATCTGATCACGGGCAAGAAAAAGTCTTTTTCTATCGTAAAATGTAAGTATATCTGTCAAATTTATCTGTGCTTTCAACGGAGAAAGAAGAAGTACCTCTCCGTATGGTCGATATAAACGCTCCACCAACAAGTACTAACACTAAAACGATTTAGTTAAATAGCCTTTTAGTTCTACGGTATAAACGTGGCCATAAGCGTAACAAAATAGTGCATATGCACAGTTTTGGTTTGAAATCGAAATGGTGCATTGAGGAGTAACGGAAATACCACATGAAGTTCAGAACACATGTGTTTTTTTACGCGATTGATGAGAAGAGTCGTGGGTTTGTAGTTTTTCCTTGAAACTTTCATGCACCATTTCGCTATGCACTATATTTCGTGGTGCCTGTCAACTTTCACTCATAACTATGTAATGAGTGAAAGTTTCCTAGAACGAAGAAAGCAAATCTCATGCGCGGACTGATGGCCGATCTTACGACCGGACTGACGGCAAAACTGTGAGTGTGTGGCCAGTTGGGATCTTCATTTGTTCATCAGATCTGAACGCAAGATAATCTGTAAATGAGAGGCGGTGTGAAATCTGGGACTGCAGATTTTCCCATCGGTCCTGGATCTTAAGATAATCACGTGAGTGGGCTCCTTTAGGTGTCATGAACGGTGTGATCGACCATGCCTCGACCTCTGCCCTCACTCACGGTTTCCCCAAATTCCATATTTGCTGTAAGGTAAAATCACATTAATCGTGTTCGATACAATCGAACAATGATCCAGAATGAATCGAACGGTGTGGATCTGTAACGAGCGAATTCAAACAGCCACCATACAGAGATAATACTCCGCGTAGGGGCGAATTGCGGGCTCAGTATAGAAAGGTATAAGGGCGAATTGCCTGGAAACAAATTGTTGGATATTGATGGCATAAATTAGCCGAATTATTTCAATTATTTTAAATTATTGTAGTTTTTGTACAATTATTTTGAATTCAACTGTAGAATCAAATTGTACTTTATTTTAATTAATAACTTAGTATTCTATGCATTTAAATTTATAATTTTCACATATAAAAGCTCGTTGAAAAAATATTCTAGATTATTCTTGTTGTATCGTTTTGTCGTCGTTTTAGTTTTATCGGCTTTTCTTTCAAATTGTTGAATGAATTGTATTGTAATTGAATTTATACGGAATATATCATGTCGGAGTTAAACATCGAATAAATTGTTATTTTTTCTCTCGAAACACAAATTGACGTTCAATCAATTCACTTTCAACTCTGATCCAGATGTGATTCCATACGAGACCTAGATCAAAGACCTGTCAGGAGTTTTGTATGAAAATTGATCACTGTTAGAATGAATGAATGTAAATTTTCCCTTATCATGATTTTCACAAAAATGAAGAGGACTGAACTTATAGTCGACTTTAAGAAGTACAGATATGTACAATATTTCGAAGCATGATATCCTGTATATGACCAATATGTATTTTCAGGGACTATGTTAAAATGTTACAAGCGACTTTCTATTAGTTGAACAGGACACTTAAATAGTTAAGGCCGGCACTGCTTAGCAGAATCGTAAATTCAGGATGATTGTCCATGAGCGCAGTTTATCCTTTTATTATTTATACTTTTGTTTATCATTTCCGCTTCTGTAGATCTATCGGCTGTATATCAATGACATACTCACCGTTTTGAATAACGGAATTGTACGCGAATACCTAGTCATATATTTTTTCAACTGGTTTTCTGTTACTGAACCAGTATGCACATCACAAAGCGGTGATTTTCTTTTTAATCTGATCGGTAATTTACAGAGATATATGATTTTCAATATCTCTGGATATCGCTATTTATTTAAAATTATTTTTTTTGACTTAAATAGATACTTATTCTCCACCAACTCTGACAACAGATTTTTTCCTCCTGCGGGTCGTATATACACGTATTTTTTTTTTATTCCATACAGAAAGACAACAAATTGCAAATGAAATTATTTAGCAAAAATTACAATTAAATGGGATTGCTGCAAAACAATATTTTTGTAAGATATATCTTTAGAAATTCGAAGTATACAGCATTGGGTCAATCCCAATAGACTCGTTATTAATAAATAAACCACTGTTTACGAATACGAGTATTTTATAAATGTGCGAACAAAAAAATTGTTGAAAAATTTCGTATTTCTTATTTTACACATGTTTCTTCATTATGAATTGAAAAAAAACGAGATTATAGGTTATAAAAAGATTTCGGTTAATAGGTAAAATATACTGTAAGATAATGGACAAAAAATGCTTAAACCAGATGATATCTGATAAATGTATTTATGTAATTTTTAAAACTAAATCATGCTAGAACATGCAAAAGATGACACTTTCAGCACATTTTTCAATGTAAAAACAAAAAACAACTAACAAAAAAAAATATGAGCTTGCGTAGATAAAAAACAAACAAAACCTATTTAAGAATTAAAAAATGCATAAAAATATTTAAATCTGACAAGAGATAAACTATATTTAAACGTAATTAATAAAAGAAAATAAAACACTGTAATGCGAAATGATCAATTTATAATATGCGACAAACAAAAACGTTGAAAGTTAAAAGGGTATTATGTCCTCTTCTCCTTTTCTCAACAAACAGAAATGAAAGTGTGCATTTAGAGAATTGCTTTTATTGAGTTTTCATAAAAAGCAAAGAAATTAAACATAAATAATATCAATAATTTCCATAGTTACTTTTCCTTATAGATCTATTGTTTTCTTTTTAAAGTGTAACACACGAAAATTATGGAATTCTGTGTATGTATTTGCATTGGTTCTTTCATTGATAAAAATGAATTAAAGCAAGAAATGTAACAAACTCATTGTTTATTGATCAATATGAAATGTAAAACTCATGAAAATTATATACAAAACAGACTGCATCGCTTTTAATGACAATGTACATTGTATAAACAATAAAAAATCTATTTAAACTAATCCATTTGTTTTTTTAGCCAAAAATAACCCAACTAACATTTTCCTCTTAAGGTCGCCACCCATGGACGAGCACAACCACGACCAAACTTCCATCGAACCATCAAATATCATAGAACGGTGGAAACGAGGAGATTTTTTTTCTATAGAGTTTGACGTGGTTCGATGCATGCTCGCAACCAAAATGCTTGCCGTGGGTGGCGACCTATACAAAACTTTTTCAGAGTCTTAAAAGAGCCAACATGAAGAGTTCTACTCTTGTAATTTAACTCTGGTAGAATACTATACACATAAGACTTATGAGAGTTTTATGACAATTAACACTTTCACACTTTCTGAGAGTCATTTTATCTTGTTGCCAAGGTTGAAAATTTGTGGGAAATTCCCCAAATTGCGGAGAACCTCAACTTGATTGGGGTTTTTTGTGGGGATTGGCACTATGCGGGGATTTTAACATATTACCATTTACTAGTATTAATGACAACTACTACAACTGGAAATAAACATGTCAAAACATTTACTGGTATTTTAAGCCCAACATACACTATCCGGAATTCCTGTCCGGAAAAACTGCTGCGGCCCGGCCTTCCGGTTTGCCTGAATATAGAATACACCATACACCATCCGGAATTCCTTCCGGAAAAATTGATCAGGCCTTGAGGAATTCCGGATCGTGTGTGGCTGCTTCAGGCCGCCTTGAGGCCGCTGGACAGGCCTTTGAGGCGGCCAGTTGGATAATTGCAAATCGATCTTATCGCTAGACATAAGGGTGCCATTTACCCTGTGCAAATTGGTGATTAATACCGCTGCCGTTGATAGGGCTAATGTTAGATGGCTCTGCGGCAATACGTGCGAAACGACAAGGATGATTTGGCCGAAAATTGATCCCCGCCGTTCTGCCACACTGCTGTCGTTAAACAGGGCAGGGTAGTAGGAGTTATCACAGGGCACTGCCCAATAGGGGAGCATGCCAGGAGACTACATCTTCCTCACTACGACTTCTGTAGGAGTTGTGGCGATGTGGTGGAGTATGGAGAATGAAAGTATCTATCTATTACTTTGAATTGCACGGCATTTTACTTTCCATAGCCAAGCTTCAGATACATTCGTCTATTGGACAAAACTCCAGTGAAAATTCATTCGGACAGGCCGCCTGACAGGCAAAGCAATAGATAGATACTTTCATTCTATGGCGATAAGATCAATTTCCAATTATCCATCCGGCCACCTCAAAGGCCTGTCCGGCGGCATCAACGCGGCCTGTCCGGCCGCATGACTAGAATGAATTTTCGCTGCAGTTTATTTCAATAGACGAATGTATCTGAAGCGTTGCTATGGAAAGTGAAATGCCGTACAATTCAATGCAATAGATAGATACTTTCATTCTATGGCGATAAGATTGATTTCTATATCCATCCGGCCGCCTCAATGGCCTGTCCGGCCGTATGAGTAGAATGAATTTTCACTGGAGTTTATTTCAATAGACGAATGTATCTGAAGCTTGGCTATGGAAAGTAAAATGTCCTACAATTCAATCCAATAGATAGATACTTTCATTCTTTGGTGAGATAAGATCGATTTCCAATTATCCATCCGACTCAAGGCGGCCTGCACATGCCATTGACGATCCGGAATTCCTCAAGGCCAGGCCTGACCAGTTTTTCCGGAGAAAAATTCCGGAACGTGTGTGGTGGAGGCCTGTCGGGAACGATTTTCCTTCCGGCTCCCTGAAAGGCCAATCCGGCCGCCTGAAACGACCATACACGATCCGGAATACCTCAAGGCCGGGCCTGATCAGTTTTTCCGGACAGGAATTCCGAATGGTGTATGTTCGGCTTTAAACGCTGAATTCAGAAATACCAAATGGAAAAAGGCAGATAGCTGTAGCCTGAATGGCTGACCAACACCTAAGCGTCTCAGGTTGAGTAGGATGGAATGACTTGCGTAGTTGGACCTGCAACATAAGGCATATTTTTTTGTACTGCGGTGCAGGTTAACTGGGGGCTATCCGGGTTAACTTACACATATTACACAAACATACCCTAGTTGTTTGTGTAATGTGTGTAGTTAACCTGGATCGCCCCAATTAACCTCCACCGCAGTACAAAAAAAAACACGCCTATACATAGTTGTGTGAACTCCATCACGTTTATTAATCCATCTGAAGCAGCTATCTTTCCGAGGCCTTCGCCTGAATGGGGTTAAGCGATGTGATGACAACTCGTCCTTGTAAAAACCACTCCACGTCAAGAAACCTGAAACAAAAACCTCGGATTGGACGGATCAACAACGACGACTATCAGGCAGCCAATTTCCGCACCAATATATTGATGAACACATTTCGTGGGCTTAGAGAAGATATATATTAAAATGAAGGTTACAGACAGCATGTAAAATTGAAAAAAAAATAATAGTACCCAGCTATTACAGATTTCTATAAAACATTCCAAGATTTTCATGTTGAATTAACATCCGACATTGCTAAGAGATTTAATCTTAGAGTTCCTTTATTTTCTATTATATTTATTGTTAATCCATCAGAGGGGTAAAGTAAATGCAAGGTAAAAAAAGGCGAGGGAAATAGATGTTCCCAAATTTAATGACATAAAAAGAGCGATGATGTTCATCGGCACTTTGGGCCCGTCCCTTGCAAGCACATTTTAGTTTTAATCCATTTGCTTTCAAGTTGTCTATGATTTGCTTTGAAAAATGTTATCCTTATCGCCACATATAGTCAGGCGGCGATTCGCTCACTCGAATCAGTTTTGACGACATCCAAAACTATCGAGAACTGTCGCCTAGCACTCGCGGAGATGGTTGGCTTCTTCAATATTATCCTCTGTTGGATTCCGAGCCACAGTGGCTTTGCGGGTAACTCCAAGACAGATGAGTTGGCTCGAGAGGGGACAACTGAAGCGGTGGATGAAAGCCGCAAAGACATAAGGGTGCCATTTACCCTGTGCAAATTGGCGATTAATACCGCTGCCGTTGATAGGGCTAATGTTAGATGGCTCTGCGGCAATACGTGCGAAACGACAAGGATGATTTGGCCGAAAATTGATCCCCGCCGTTCTGCCACACTGCTGTCGTTAAACAGGGCAGGGTAGTAGGAGTTATCACAGGGCACTGCCCAATAGGGGAGCATGCCAGGAGACTACATCTTCCTCACTACGACTTCTGTAGGAGTTGTGGCGATGTGGTGGAGGAGGAGACCGTTCTACATCTTCTCTGTCATTGTCCGGCCTTAGCTGGTAGAAGAAGAATGTTTCTGGGCTCACGTGTTTTCTACGATCTGGATGACCTTAAGGATATGACCGCCATACGGCTCAATCGTTACATCGCCAGCACAGGCTGGTTTGATACGTAGGTTCAAGTGAAGGTGATAGCGGTGGTACCACAATGGACCCAATGTTGGTCTAAGTGTGCTGTGACACATCACGGCAGCCCCTGCACCTAACCTAACCATCGCCACGGTTGAGGAGAATCACATGCCTACCAGGCGAATGCAAGAATGTACTCATTTTCTGTTCCATAAACTCAGAATTTTATCAATAGTAGTCTAGTACATTCGATGTCTAATGTTATTAAATATTATGTGATTGTAATGAAACTTGGAGATATTATTGCCTATGGTATTAGTTATCATTGGCCATCAAAATGTTTGACCTGGGAAGTGCTCAAGGGGTGCAGGTTCTAACTGTAACTATAGAAATCTACTATTATTTACCTTTTCTGATCAAATTTAAAAATTCTGCAATTTTTAGCTTTCCATGCTAGTGAAATGCCGCCTTCCTGTAAAGTTTCATATTTCAAGTGTAATGGTCTGGAAATGCAAGGGGGTGGGACAAATTATGGTCTGTCCCCTCTCCCTCTTCACTCCTTTCTTTAAATTTTAAGAAAATGCCAAAACTGGAATGTACCTGTCGGCGATACCTTTCTCATGATACCACACTTGCCTATACCACACGAAAAAAATTGTCGACCCTCATTTTTCCCTCTATGGGACCCCCCCCCCCCCCCCCCCCCCCCCCCCCCCCCCCCCCCCCTTAAAGTCCATCCATTACGACGCATCCTATTCTCCGGCGAATTATAATATTTCCACATTCCCACCAAATTTCATGTATGTAGCTTCAACCGTTCGCGAGATATTCTATGGACAGACGGACAGACATTTGACCAATTTCATAAGAGTTTTGTTTTTATTACAAAACCCTAAAAAGCAGAAAATTGGGATATTTGGATATTACGAAAAAAAAAAATGGCAGACGTTATCAACATCGCAAACCGACCCTACTCAAGTGCAGTCTTGTTTTGAATGGTATTCGATGCAGAACGTTGCCACAAATGTCTGTGCTAAGAGGCAAAACTAAAATTCCGTTGCCAACATGGCTCTGAAAATGACAATCGGAAATTTGGACGTTTGAATGGACTTGTTGAGTGACTAGGTTCAACCGCCGACGCGTCAAGTTTCGCTGTATTCCTCAAAAGAATTTCGGCTTGGTGATGCTAAAAAAATAATGAATGCCTCGGCATTGCCGAGTACGTAGCTTCGATTAAAACTGAAACTAGCGCAGGAGTTAAGGCAAATGATCAACACTATAAAAAGAAACTCCAAACATTATTGTTTTTGCCTTACAACAATAGAAAATATATTTGATAACATTTACTCTCTAATATTTACCTATCTATATAAATGTATTTGTTTGATATTTAATACATATTGATATACTACTAGAAAATTTTAGCTGGCCATAAAATAATGACAAAAGGAAAAGAAAAATAGAATGGCCAAATCACGAAGTATTTTCTGTTTAATCTAATCAAAATAAATAAATACAAATTGCAATCAACATGGCATGTTGCAAACCCATCGGCGACATAAACTTTTTCCACGTATTCTCAATTTGAATCATTCATCGCTTTCAACGATTTGTACACACACAATTGCAATGCTCGTCTAGTTTCTCAAAATCTTGTAATGGCTACGCAAATGACAATCTCAACTTAGCTTACGTCAATCCTCTATTTTTCTAATTTGAAAATCATCCAATGTGTCATCCATTACTAATCTAAGATTTGCCTCGTTGGCTAAATGTAATATTGAATAGAATGCAACGGCAGTAGAAAGGGCTTCGGTCATATTTTGTGTGAGTAAGCGGGGCAAACCCGCGTAGATCTTATTGAATCCAGCCACACCTCCGCGATATCGTTCCGTTTCAAATCCTTTCGGTTGTTCGATATTCTCCTTGCCGGTCTCATTCAACTGTTGTTCCATAAGTATTGAACAGCATTTCTTCAACTGTTTCATGTCGACCACTTTTGCTCGTTTTGCGAATGGCACAATTATTCTCGTTACCTGGGCATACAATTGACAAGAATGTGTGAATGCAAAGAAAATGAATGGAAATTATTACAAAAGACTGCCTGACACTCACCTTATCCGGAGCACCGACAAAATCGGTTGCAATTTCCATAACCGTCTGATTTGCATGTTCTATGTCGATATTTTCACTGGGTATGCCCTCGCCACTGCCAATACTCATATTTCCATCCTGAAAAGCGAAAAAAAAGAAACTAACGTCAAACCCCGGCTCTACCGATTTCCCTAATCAAAACTTACATTTGGAATGTCATCACAATCATCCGCGGGATGATCGTAATTCGGTCCGTCTGGTATGTCGGGCGTGATTACCGGCTCAACTTCTTCCATCACCTGGACACCCGGCGCATAATGGAACACATCATGAATATTTCTATCAATTTGTAAATCGGTGGGTAATTTCAATTTTTTCGCGTCCCATTTCTTTTGTACGTTCGCCTTTCGCAATTTACTCTTCTCATCCAATTTTTCAAACAGTTCATCGTGCACCTCGAGAAATTCCACTGGTTGTGTACGAAATTTGAGCAATTTTCGTTTTCCTCTCTGATTTGCCCGTTTCACGTTATCACTTAAATTATTGGCAGACATGCGTTGAGCCAAACTTAACGATTTATTTCGCGTCTTTTTGAATTTCCAATGCGAGGGACCAGCCCAAAACTGACTGATTTTGTCCAGAGGTCGATATGAATACTCTAGCGTCGAGGACGATGAGTCGACGGGACGCATGTCCTCAATCACGACGGGAGCTCGACGAAGACCTTTACAGTTGTTTATTGCAACTTGCTCCTCGGCTGTCAGTTCTTCAAAATCGCCTGTGAAGGAAAGGATTATTATTATTGGTCGCGAATGTCAGTCAATATGTTGTGCAATAGCTTCGAGTCTTACCCATATCGACATCGACAAATGGTTGTATATCAGGCTGGCTTGGCTCTACCGCTGCATTTATGTCGAACGCCACCGCCAGGTCCGAATGATGTCCCATATCACTGATGGGGTCCATGTCTTCATCCATCGGCGTAACTGAGTCATTGCCTTGGTCGTCACTGCAATAGAACCCCGTTATAAGAAACATCAAGCCAAATGGGGCAAACGTAAAACTTACTCTTCAGCTGGTGTGTCGGTTATAGTATATCCTGAGAGTTGTGGACGCAATACCGTGCCGGAAAGTATGAGATTTTCTATCAAATCGCCATCTACATCAGGCAAATCTTTATAATCGAACTCCTCCGGATACTCCAATACTTCTTGCTCTTTAGAGTCCCAAAACGGATAGTTCATTCTACACGCGACAAACGAAAATCAGATTAAATATAAAAATAAATGTTGACGCATAGCTGCTTTTTCAGCCACTCACCGTAATCGCAATTCCGAATCCACCGAATGGAGTACGTTTTGTAATAATCGATTCGAGCCACTAACATGGCCCGTTCCCGAATTCATTTTTGCAAAAATGGGATCCATAAACGGATTTGTATCCAAGTGTGCATTGATTGTTTCTTTGTTTTTTGTGATGGTCGAAACGGGCTTCCTCGTTCTCTTCTTGCGTTTCGCTGTTGGTTCAACCTGTTCATTGGCAGCACCATCGCCTTCTTGTCGATGATTTTCATCATGCTGTGTGGCGTCAGGCTCATCATCATTTTCACTTATCACTTGAATATTGGAACAGGAAAGTTAGAAAGTTAGGCTCACAATACAGTCGTCCGAAATTTATCCACATACCTTTTTGTTTGTTCAGACCTGATGACATGCGTAATACTTCCGAATGCACGGAATCAACACGAAGTGCATACACGCGACTTGATGCTTCCAAAGACGATCCAGCTACTTTGAAATTGCTTAATGCTTTGTGATGTTTTGACATCAAGGCGGATAAAGTATCAATAACTGATACAGCCCATGCATTGTCTCGGCTTAATTTCTGCAAAGAAGCATTCATACTTGATAAATAGTAGAATCACTCTTTAAAAAAAATTGGCCCCTAATTGTCATATCACACCACTGTGACTCAGTCGGGATTGCCAGGTATCAATCGGAGAAATTGCTCATTCTGGTCCGGAAAATTCCCCAAAATGAAGTTTTTTTGTATTAAAAATTCCCCATTTTTGTCTTTCGACTATTTTGCTTTAAGGTGCTTGTTTCATTATGTGAGATGATTAACAGATGACACGGATCAATGCTCGACACAAACGCAGCAATTTTAATTTCGGCTGTTTTCCTTTTTGTCGAAATCGGGAAACCCCAAAATAACAAAAACTATGTATTAATTAACATTTATTCTAGTTCTTAACCCATTAGTTGCTACAGGCATTTACACTTTTTTACATTACTAAAAACACAATATCTAGAAAACTACGCCAGCTAGAATACTCAAATAAAAAGTCAATCGCAGCCAATACGCTGCTCTCAAACAGGAGTAGGCAAACTCCGGCTCGCCTTTGGATTTTGTCCGGGCCGCGAGCGAATATTTTTAGCATGAAACAATTTAAAAAGAAATTAAATTTATATACAATAAATATGTAGTCGTAGTTTAAATCGAGCTTTTTGGTGGAAACGTTATTTGATCAAAATTCGCTCCGCATCTAATCTAACGGAGCTGCCATACTACCCGCAACTTGGCAAATAACGAGCCAAATGGCGAAGATCTTACACCAGGTCCAACCATAAAATGCACTTGCCACTCGGCGAATACAGAGCAAATGTTCAAGAAGTGGCAGGCAAGTAACTTGCGCCAGAAAACGGCGAGAGCAATCTTCACGGACGATAAGGTCAAGTGGGCCATTAGGTCATTTGATCCATACAAGTCTGCTAGTACTGATGAATGAATTTTTCTTGCCCTTCTTCAGAAAGGGCTAGAGGCACTGAAATCGATGGAGAAGATCCTGGATGAGCATATAGTTGGGACGCTAAGCGACATAAATCGACGCCACCTTGCAAAATATGATAGAGAAATGCCGTTTGGTACGAATGTTGGTGGGGCCCATACTTTCAATTTAAGAGATGGAGCCACCTTGGACCCCGCGGCAAAGCAGCTGTGCGGGCGAAAAACCGCGAAATTCGAGCCCTTTTTTTAATATTCTCCTCGTAACTTCTAAAGGGAGCCTCGTATCAAAAAACTTAATAGGTTGTAAATTAAAGAGCGTCAAATTCTACATCCAATGCATTGCTCAAAGTTGAAATTTGGTTTAGTAGTATAATCAAAATCGATGGTCGAAAAACGTCATTTTTTGAGGCTTTGGAGAAAAATCACACTATATCGCTTTTCAAGCTCACATATCTCTGTAACGGATACTCAAAATGAAAAACCGTTCAAGTAAAAGTTGAAGATATTTTGATATCCGGTTTAACGTGCTCAATACTTTTCAAATCGGTTCATTTTTAGTGTAGTTGTGAGTGAAAATGCTGGAATGCTTTCTTATCGATTGCAGCTTTAATAGCTCTATTTCGGTAAGTATAGTAGCTGAAGTTTTGTTTTAGTCTCAATTTACAGATAATTAAATCTTGTTCAAAAAGTTTTTGCTTGATAGCTTGGCTTGATAGCTTAGGTCATAGTTACGCTTTTTAGGGTTTTGTAGAAAAAATAAAACCCTTATGAAATCAGTCAGATGTCAGCCTGTTCAAAGAATATCTCGAAGAGCTGAAGCTACAGGTATGGAATTTGGTAGAAATATGAAGGATTACTACAATTTGTGTTATAAGGCTTTTCATTAGTGGCCAAATTGCAAAGAGAGACAGTTATTCGCCGCTTAAAGCACATATGTATATGAAAATTTCCAGGATGACGGCATATAATTAGGATAGCGACGTTAAATATCCAGGATGTTGATATCCTTAGGAAAAAGTTTAATAATAGTATATTTCGATAATTTGATTTGCTACTCTCTGCATATCCCGTAAGTGACCTTAAGAGAGAAGTAATAATGCCAATCCGTTAGCAACGGGTGCAGGTATCTTGTTATAGATACAATTTGCATGTACATAGTCATAATTAATCAACTAGTCAAGAATAAAAAACAATAAAAATTATTTTTGTCCGCTATTGCCACATTGTGCACGGTCGAGTCAGTAAGCGGATAGATTTGAAACTGATTTGTTTAGTGTTTCGTGACAATGTGTTACAGTTATCAGAAGTGATAGCGCGTATGATAGATGCTGATTGTTATTTGGTGAGTTTGAGGTACACCTGAAAAGGGCATCCCTTCAAGCCATGAAATTCTGGCAGGCTGTGGAAACTCAGCAACATATTCCATCTCCTGGAGATTGGAATGAAACTAGAAGTAGAACGTTGGCTCCCATTATGGATAACAGCGCCGGGTGCTGCAAGGTCATGTGCCACTCTTCATAATCTGGAAAAAATGTGAATATCTTTCGAACTAATGGTCGTATGGAAGTGCGGTTAGTTTCATTCTACTCAAAATGATCAAATACATTAAGAGCTAAGTTAAAAGTGGCATAAAAGCTTTTTATTTTTAACTTATTTAATACGTAAGCTTATTTACTTAATCACAAAATCTGGAAAAATGTGAATATCTTTTGATTTAATGATCGTATAGAATTGCGGTTGGTTTCATTCGACTCAGAATCACTAAATACATTAGGAATTAATCCAAAATAGGCAGAAAACCTTTTTTATTTTTAACTTATTTAATAAAGCAGCTTATCAAACTAATACCTTTTTTTATTTAAATGAGAATATCTTTTGAACTAATGATCATATGGAATAGCGATTGATTTCATTCGACTGAGAATGACCAAATACATTAGGAATCAAGCTAAAAATGGAATGAAAGCCTTTTATTTTCAACTTTTTTAATAAAATAAATTTTCAACAAAAAAATAAAATCTGGAAAAAATGTGAATAAGTTTTGAACTATCTGTTGTATGGAATTGCCTTTAGTTTTATTCGACTCAAAATGATCAGATACATTAGGAAACAGCCTAAAATTGGCATCAAAGCTTTTTATTTTCAACTTATTTAATAAAAAAGCTTCCTTAACAAATCCAAAAATGTGGAAAAATGTGAATATCTTTTACTCAATTGCCCTAACCCCTTGTGGGGCATAGCGCGTCAACTGTTCCATGTGGCCCAGTTGACGTTTCGTTGGCATAATCTGGTTTCGGAGAATGCAGTTTCCAGCATACACCTCCTGCACATCCATGGCCACGAACATCGTCGTGGACGGGATTCGAACCCGAAACGCCGGTAATCAAACATGAGACTGATGCCTCAACACACTGCGCTACCGGTTGTATGGAACGACGGCTAATTTTATTTTACTCAGATTAATTAAATGCATTAAGAACCAATCTAAAACTGGCATAAAAACCTTTTATTTTCAACTTACTTAACGAAAAAGCTCACTTAACTAATAAAACAATCTGGAAAAATGTAAATATCTTTTGAACTAATGGTCGCAAGGAATTTCGGTTGGTTTCATTCGACTCAAAATGACCAAATACATTAGGGACTATCCTAAAACTGGCACAAAAGCTTTTTGTTTTCAACGTATTTAATAAAAAGACTTATTTAATTAATAACAAAATCTGGAAAAAAGTGAATATCTTTTGAACTAAAATAATAGTCGTATGGAATAGCGATTGATTTCATTTGACTCAGAATGACCAAATACGTTAGAAACCAACCTAAAATGTCATATAAGTTGCTTGAACTTCGAAATTATGGACGAAATTTAATCATTTAATTAACTAATTATTTAATTAATTAAATTAGTCTGACAAAAAACTTAGCAAAACTTTTATAAACAAGGTTAAAGTATCTACGAATTAAGGCTAAACCAAAACTTTTAGCTGTTATATTTATCGAGATACAGCTATTAAGGCTCAAATCGCTAAAAAACCATTTTTGCATTTTCGCTCACAACTACACTAAAAACAGACCGATTTGAAAAGCATTGAGCACGTTAAACCGGAAATCAAAGTATCTTCAACTTTTACTTATCCGGTTTTTCATTTCGAGTATCCGTTACAGAGATATGTGAGCTTGAAAAGCGATATGTGTGATTTTTCTCCAAAGCCTCAAAAAGTGACATTTTTCGACTATCGATTTTGATTATACTACTAAATCAAATTTCAACTTCGAGCAATGCATTGGATGTAGAATTTGACGCTCTTTAATTTACAACCTATTAAGTTTTTTGATCCGAGGCACCGTTTACAAATTATTAGGACAATATTAAAAAAAGGGCTCGAATTTCGCGGTTTTTCGCCCGCACAGCCGCTCTGCCGCGGGGTCCAAGGTGGCTCCATCTCTTAAAATGAATGTATAGGGACCACGAACAATCATACCAAATGGCATTTCTCTATCATATTTTGCAAGGTGAAATCGCTTAGCGTCCCAACTAATATTCGCCAAACTTCCTGAAGAGAAATACTCTTCATGTTAGACAGTTTGCCTACCAAACAGGTAAATCTACAGAGTCCGCTCTCCACTGCCTGGTCAGGGAGATTGAGGCGACATTGGAGGTTAAATAAACGACTCTTTCGGCTGTTTTTGATATAGCAGGGGCTTTCGACAACACAACATTTACTGCCATTAACAAGGCACATCAGGGGAAGAATGCGGACACAACAACAGTAGATTGGATAGGGCATATGCTTTCTTCCAGAAGGGTTACCACCAACATGCAACCTAAAGTTGTCTACTGGCTGTTCATATCAGTAGTGCGTCCCATACTATTGCATGGTGTGATTGTTTGGTGCACCTCACTACGTATAGCAGCTTAGGTTAGGTTAGGTTAAGGGGCTGCCGCGCTACACACAGCACACTTAGGCCTCCAAAGGCCCGTTGTGATACCGCCGGAAAAGAAAAACCGTCTCCTTAAGAGGGCTGCGTATCAAACCAGCCCGTGCTACTGATATAGCGATTTAACCGGGAGGCGCATGTATTCTTAAGGTCATCATGGTCAATCATGGAAGATCCGCGAACCCAGAAAGTAGCCCCTCCTACCAGCCAGGGCCGGGCAATGACAGAGAAAGTGGAGGATGGTCTCCTCCTCATCTCCACAACTCCTGCAGAAATCATGATGGGGGATGTTCAGCCTCCTGGCATGCTCCCCGATTGCGCAGTGTCCGGTAATAACTCTGCCAATGTGCCTCCTATTCATCGAAAGCAGGGTGGCAGAGCGGCCGGAATCCAATATCGGCCAAATCGACCTTGTCGTATTGTATGTATAGCAGCTTATTACAGCCTGTTGCGAAAGGTGCAGCGACTAGCCTGCATAGCAATGACGGGGGCGCTTAGAACGACACCAACCGCGGCTCTGGAAATGCTGCTTAATATACTACCACTTGATATTTTTGCTGAACAAGTGGCTGCAAACGTGACCATTCGACTTCGAGAAACATGTCACTGGGACGCGTCAACTGCCGGTCACGCGGCTATTCTCAACTATGTGGATATCCCTTTATCTACCGACTACACATCTCCAAATCTTGTATTCGGTAAGAATTTTACAAGCCTCATCTCTCCGCGTAGCCAATGGGCGGATAATGATCCCCCCGAAATTGACTCTATCGCATTCTTTACGGATGGGTCTAGGAATGGCGAGGGAGTGGGTGCGGGGGTTTACTCCGAAAGTCTAAGAGTAAACATCTCCTTTCGATTACCGGATCACTGTACAGGCGGAGGTCGCGGCAATATTAGAAGTCCTGGTATGGCTGGGACGTCACATCGTAACTTCAACGGATATCATTATCTTCACAGATAGCCAGGCTGTAATTAGGTCTATTGACTCTGTATCTACCTCATCCAGACTGGTAGAAGAATGTCGCTCGTCCCTTATTGAGTTAGGTAAACTCTTCAACATTGTGTTATGTTGGATACCTGGTCACAGCGGTTTTGCTAGTAACTGCGTGGCTGACGAGCTTGCTCGTGCAGGGACAAGGGATATTATAGAGGATTCTCGCGTAATCAAAATGCCTATTGCTTCATACAAAGGTATATTAAAATCTGTTGCCGTAGATAGGGCTAATTCGAAATGGAGTACCATAGGCACCTGCCATATAACCAAAATGATAATTGTGATCCTGGGCGATCGTCCAAGCTTCGGTCAATGGATAGAAGGCATCGGTGTGTTGGTGGGGGTGATCACTGGACATTGTCTGATCGGCGAGCAGGCTAGAAGGCTTCGACTTCCTTATAATGACTTCTGTAGGAGTTGCGATGACGAAGATGAAGAGGAAAGTACTTCCCATCTTCTGTGTGCCTGTCCTGCCTTGGCTGTAGGTACAGGGGCTGCCGTGATGTGTCACAGCACACTTAGACCGACATTGGGTCCATTGTGGTAAAAAGGAGAAAGGCGATTCTGGGGTCCTTCTTTTTTGGGGACTTGGGTGATCTAAGAGACATAGATGTCTACAGACTTCTTCGTTTCATTGTCAGCTCGGGCTGGTTCAATGTTTGATTAATGTTTATGATAGTTGGTTAATACCTTGGGTATCACAACGGACCCATATGTGGTCTAAGTTTGCTGTGAGCCTCACGGCAGCCCTTCTAACCTAACCTAATCTACCACCAACATTGAAGGCGTTACCCTCCTTGCTAATATCACCCGTGGCTGCCCACAGGGAGGAGTTTTGTCTCCTTTACTATGGTGCATAGTGGTTGATAGTCTGCTGTGGAAACTCTCGACGATACGACACAGTGCTACGCCGATGACTTACCTTTCACGGATGTGATAGGGTAAATTAACTTTGTCATGAAGTTTGTAACGCACAGAAGGAAGCATCTCCAACCATATAAACTATATATATTCTTGGTCCGTTCCTAAATTTGGTTGAAATCGGCCCACTATTGCATATACCTCTCATAGGAACAGTGAAATCGGAACAAATAACGAACAAGCTAGCCTTCGGCTAGCTTGTTTTGATTAAAGGAAAGTTCGAGGGGGTTTTACCCGACATCCTTGAAGTAGCTCTTGCCATTGTACAAGAATTGTGCAACGACAACAGACTTCGAGTCAACTCATCCGAGGCAGTTGTCATTCCATTCTCTAGAAAAAGAAACCTCAGTCGCATCAAACGCCCTCTAATGTACGACTCACCACTTCCCATGGAAAATCACATGGGTATCATCCTCGACAGTAAGCTACTCTGGCAAGAACACCTCAGGGTAGTGGCGGGTAAGGCCACTAAAGCTTTGTGGATATGTAGACAATATGTAGGTAAGACGTGGGGAATAAAACCCTCAATAGCCCTCTGGATTAACAAGGCTATCGTTAGACCTACATATATTAGAATATGGTGCAGTAGTTTGGTGGAAAAGAGCATTCACTGTTACTGGTAAGATCACCTTAGGCATGGTGCAGAGACTTGCATGCCGACTGTAACGGACGCTATCCGCTTTTGCCCATCTAGTGTTCTTGATGTACTGCTCGACCTACAGCCAATACACATCCACATAAAAGCACAAGCCAAAATGGCAACTGCGAGACTTGTAGCATGCGACGAGAATGTAAAGCTAAATCCAGCACAAATTAGCTGGCTCAATGAAAGTATTCTCACAAGTATGCTATCTGATCATCTTGTGAGGGAAAGATCATTCAAGAAACGGTTCACCGCCGTTATATGGGACAGAGAACACTGACAGAAGAAATATGCTAATCTCTCATACTATCATGTGGTTCAGGCCTGTTACCAGACCCAGGGCTTTAGCACAATGGGCCACTCGGCCTCTGTGCTCTGAACCCTTTAGGGGTTCAACGCCCACCCTACAATCTAACTTGCGCCAGACGTATAGCTTTTACTTCCATCAATTCATCGAGTGAGAACACTATTCGTCGCGCTCGGTGGTCGTGATCATTCGGTCACCGCTCTACGATACTAATCTAGAGCTCGGAGATCAAATCTCGGCGCGATCAAAAACTGCCTGTGAGTACTAATAAGAACTCTCACAGTGCTCCGAGCTAGTCAGTATAAGAACGGCGCGGATAGGAGGTGCATGCTAGCAACTGCACTTCCGAAAAGTAGATATGCTATTGAAACGTCAACAAGGCATAGAAATGCTAGAGATGTTGACGCGCCCATGCCCCTGGAGGAGTCAAGGCAATTAGAGAGATTAGAGATTACGCCAATCACCGTAGACAATAGTTGGGGAGCTGGTGGCTGTTTGGTAACGTTATAAGTACGAAGGCTAGAACTTTCACGCAAGTTTCTTTGTAATGCAGGAATACGAAAATTAGAAGTCTGGCACCCTAAAAGAGGGTGGGCTTGGCGGTCGTAGAAAAAAAACGTTAAAATTACGTTATTTTATCAAGTTTGCCGCTTTGTATTGTGAAAGATACTAATTATCCAGAATATCTTTTATTTTCTACTTTTGTAGTAGTTCAGAGAAGATTCTGCCGAAAGTGTTGGTTAAATACGAATTGGACTTTCGGTAGGATTGTAAAGAATAGGCTGCTTGAGCTGTGCTCAAACCGAGGACGGAGGCCGAGGCATGGTCGTTCAGACCATTAGTGACACCTAAGTGTCAAAACCTCCTCAGAAAGGACCCGAGATGACGCGTGCTTGATAGCTAGCTCAGATATCGGTAGTGTGGGCGGGGTTTTGGTGGGCCATCCTGCCTCGACTTCGCTACAAAGAAAAATCTCACGCGTCGGCCCGATTGCCGAAACTAAACGGGAGTCCCTCAAGGGACGCATCCGGTACAACCATGAGTTGTATGAACTGTACGATGAGCTGGAAGTTTCAAAAATCGTCAAACTACAACGACTCCAATGGGCAGGGCATATCCAACGAATGGACGATGATCGCAAGCCAAAGCGAGTGATGAACGTGAAACGAGTTGACGGAGCGAGACTGCCTAGACGATCGAGATCTCGTTGGGAGAGCTCAGTGTATGTGGACGCCGAGCAGCTAATGGGCTTCCAAGATTGGAGGACGCGGTCACGTGACCGAGATAATTGGAGGACAACGATCCAGGCGGCCAAGGCCCGACATCGGGCTGTCGCGCCATGATGATGATTTTAGGTTGCTTAAACGTACGTTGTGAGCACCTATTTATTGCCGTGCTCCGCAGTTTTTGAAATGTCTCAATTTTGTCTATAGAAATTGAGTTTTGCACAGCCCACTTTAAGACAACATCAAAACATCGTCTTTCACTGCCTCAATATTTTCATAAATGCACTTCATGCGAAATTGATATTATCGAAAAGTCAGTATAACAGTGAATTGAAATTACAGAGTATAATGTATAATTTAATTTATTTAGTTGTTATTATCAAACGTTGAGTTTGTCGCAGGTTGAAATTATCGCGACTGAACTAGTGATTTTTCTCAAAAGCCTCAAAAAAATGATGTTTTTCCGCTACTGATTTTGACTATTATACTCAACCGAATTTGGAATTTGAGCAATGCAGAATTCGATGCTCTTTAATTTCATCATCATCATGGCGCAACAGCCCGACATCGGGCTCGGTGAAGTTACTGCGTCCTCCAATTTGTTGTTGTTCGGCGTCCTCAGCAACTGAGTCTTTCCAACGGGCTCTCTGCCTTAGGTTAGGTTAGGTAAAGGGGCTGCCATGCTAACGCACAGCACACATAGACCACCACTGGGTCCGTTGTGATACCACTAGATCCACCTAATGAAAAACCTAGGCATTAAAACCAGCCTGTGCTGGCAATGTAACGATTGAGCTGTATTGCACTCGTTTCCTTAAGGCCTTCCAGTTCCCAAAAAAAGCGGGAACCCAAGAACCTCCTCCGCCTCTCAGCCAAGGCCGGACAGTGACAGAGGAGATGGAGAACGCTCTCCTCCTCATCCACGTCATCACAGCTCCTGCAGTAGTCATTGTGAGGAATGCGAAGCCTCCAGGCAAGCTCTCCTATAGGACAGTGCCCCGTAATAACCCCCACAACTCTGCCAATGTGATTTCTATTCAGTGAAAGCAGTGTGGCGGAGCGGCTAGGGTCGAGTTTCGGCCAAATCGACTTCGTTGTTTGGCACGTAACGCCGTTTGACCATCTCATGTTCGCCCTGTCAACCGCAGTGGCTTTGATAGCAAGTTTGCACGATGAG
Organism: Chloromyia formosa; assembly: GCA_964017055.1. Classification (NCBI taxonomy): domain Eukaryota; kingdom Metazoa; phylum Arthropoda; class Insecta; order Diptera; family Stratiomyidae; genus Chloromyia; species Chloromyia formosa. The sequence continues at coordinate 42,090,505 of OZ024815.1, forward strand.
GCTGGCATTTTGAGGTAAGCGCGGTCCCCGTCAATAACTCCGGTTGTCCCCACTCGAGCCAGCTCATCCAGCAAGCAGTTACCTGCGAGACCACAGTGGCTCGGTATCCAACAGAGCGTTATGTTGAAATAACCACCCATCATTCTGAGGATTAAACGACAGTTCGCGATGGTTTTCGATGTATTGTAGTCAGGACGGATTCAAGTGATCGAATTGCAGCCTGACTATCCGTGTAAATAGTGACGTCCCTCGTGGTCACAACATGATTTCCCAGCCAGTTCAGAGCTTCCAGGATTGCAGAAACCTCCGCCTGTAGGACACTGCAGAAGTCGGGAAGGCGGAATGACAAGTTAATTCCCAATCCTTCCGAATAGATGCCAGCTCCGACTCCACCGTCGGCCCTAGAGCCATCCGTGTAGATGACAATGGAGTCGGTGGTCATAAGGGTGTTAACACACCATAGATCCCTTGACGAAATCAAGCTGGCGTGGTTTCGACCGAAAATGTATTTCGCACAATTATAGTCAGTCTCCACAGGGAGATCCAAGTTACCCAGTATAGTCGAGTGCCCGCCACTCAGGCTCTCAGCCTTACTCGTAGCCTTGCTCCGTCGATGCGTCGTCCACTGAATATTTTCTTAGGGTACGTTTATGTTGGAGCTTCAAAAAACGATAAGAGAAGCGCTGGTAGTGAAGCGGAGCTGTTTATGTTGGAACAACGAATTTGCTCTCTCTTTTTTTCGACTTATGATAAGAACTGTTCTCAGTGACGCTCTAAACGGCTCCAACATAAACAGCTCTATGTAAAAGCACGAATCTACTTCCATCGCTTCACTATCAGCACTGCTCTTACCGTTTGTCGAAGCTCCAATATAACCGCACCCTTAAGCCTTGTTCGCATTTGTTTAGTAATTTAGTTGAGTGGTAATTAGCAAGTATCTAAGCAAGTAGCAACTCACCAACAATCGTTCGCACTTCAGTTTACTAAACTGTACAGTACAGTAGCTAGTGTTAACGGCGCGGCAGCTATCAACTAATGAACTGGACTAAAATCATCATGTTCGCACTTGTTTAGTGGATAGTGAAGCGTGGTGGGGCTCTACTCGCCAGAAAAAATCCAGTAGAATGGTTAAAGTATTTAGTCAAGTAGTTTATTCACTGACTAAACTATCAGGTCAGTTCCTAAGTTCCCGCGTTTTTTTATAGTATTTTCAATATTTCAAAAAATTCACAATTTCTTAATTTTAATCAATTATATATTTTCCATCATTTATTCACAATGTCTTGCCAGCATTGAGGTAATTTTTCAATTCCATCCGAAAAAAATTGGGTCTTTTGAAGTGAAAAAAGGATCTAGGGCACTTTGGACATCATTTTTGTTTTGCAAATTTTTGCCACTTAATAACGACTGCAGGCTCCGGAACAGTGGTAGTCGCTAGGGGCAATGTCAGGGGAGTATGGTGGGTGGGGCATGATTTCCCAACCAAACTCCCGTAACTTTCCCACAGTCACTCTTGCCGTGTGTGGGCGAGCATTGTCATGGTGGAATAAAACGTTTTGTCGATTCACTAAAGCGGGGCGTTTTTTATCAATTCTGCATGCAGACTGTTGAGCTGACGGCAATACCTTTCTGCATTGATGGTTTCGTTCGGTTCCAGAAGTTCGAAGTAGACGACTCCTTGCATGTCCCACCATATCGACAATAAAATTTTCCGCGGGTGTAATCCGGCCCTGGCAGTCGGCTCTGGCGTGGCGTTCGCGACCCATTGGCGCATTCGCTTTCATTTTCGTATAGAAGCTACTTTTCATCGCCCGTTACAATGCGGTTCAAAAAAGGTTCACTTTCGTGCCGTTGCAACAACTGAGAGCAGATGGCAATTCTTTGTGCGAGATTCGATGCTGACAATTGATGAGGAACCCACTTTGCAAGCTTACAAACTTTTCAGATGTTGACCAAATGACGAAAAACGGTTGAGTAAGATGAATTTAGCCTGTCTGCTATCATATCCACTGTTAACGATGGTTCTGCTTCGATCACATCCTTCAAGAATTGTTCATTTAACTCGTCTGGACGACCCAAACGGGGTGCATCCTTCAAGGTTGTGCAGCCCTGCCTGAATTTCCGGAACCACTCTTGTGCAGTCGTCACACTTACGGTGTTCACTCCATGAATTTCGTTTAATTCTGCAACAGCTTGTGTAGCTTTTTTGCCCTTTTTAAACAAAAAATACAAAATGCTTCGTTTATAAAATAAATAACTGGCGCAACAGTCCAATTTGAACCACGGCCTCGAGATGAGTTAGCATCATCTCATTTTCTAGATCGTGACGGTTTTTGTGCAGAGGTATGTGATCAGCAACACGCTCAACCGAGTAAATCCCCGGAATCGAACCGGGGCCCAGTCCGTTGAAAGCGATCGTGCTAACCGTTGCGCCATCCGGACTACTTCGTTTATACTCCTTCGTAACTTCCATGTTTTTTCTGTTGAATAGTGATCGTTCCTGTTTAAGAAGTCAATGCTAACTAACCCTTCACCCTTTCCAGCTAGTTATAGAAAACTTTGATCTGTGATTTCACAACTTACGAAATTTCAATCATTTGAGCTACTTGAAAAAACGCGGAAACTTGTGAGCTGACCTGATACTTGACTAAAATGTGGTTCGGACATTTACTTTACTAAATTACTCGCCACTTGACTAAACTACTTAGCCAAATGCGAACCAGCCTTTAGGCATCCGTTCATCGTCCATTCGTTGCATTTGTCCCGCCCATTTGTTGACACTGTTGTAGCCTGAATGGCTGACAAACACCTAAGCGTCTCATGTCTAGTAGGATGGAATGACTTGCGTAGTTGGACCTGCTACATAGTTGTGTGGGCTCCAGCACGTTTATTAAACCATCTGAAGCAGCTATCTCCGAGGCCATCCCCCGAATGGGGTTAAGCGACGTGCTGACAACTCGTCCTTGTAAAAACCACTCCATGTCAAGAAACCTGGAACAAAAGCCTCGGATTGGACCGATCAACAACGACGACCACGCAAACGAGTAAAGGATTATTCTTTCGGATCCTGGAATGTACGCTCCCTGAACAAACCGGGGGCCGAGAAGGCCCTCCTTCAACAGGTCGAAAAGTACAAACTGAGCATTACTGCAGTCCAGGAAACAAATTGGCTTGGCAGCGAGATTAATGACAAGAAATCGCACACAATTTTTACAACCATCGGGCCGCAAGGAGTTTGGAGTAGCATTTATAGTGGACAATCACCTCAAACCGCATATTACTGACTTCAAACCCATTAATGAACGGCTGTGTGCGATTCACATTATCCGTAAAACTCGATTCTTGAACCTCTGGCTCATCAATGTGCATGCCCCCACTGAAGTTAAAGTAGACGCAGTAAAAGACGAGTTCTACGCCCGCCTTGAAACTCTCTTCGACTCACTTCCAACAAACGACGTCAAATTGCTGCTGGGAGACTTTAACGCGAAAGTCGGGAATGAAAGTTGGCATCGGGGGACCTCTGGAGGCCACAGCCTCCATGAAGAATGTAACGATAACGGCCAGCGACTTATCTACTTCGCCTGCAGCAGGAATCTAGTCGTAAGCTCTACGTGTTTCCCGCATCGACGCATTCACAAGCAGACCTGGAAGTCTCCAGACGCACATACCGTCAACCAAATTGACCACGTCCTCATTTGCAGGAGATGGGCGTCTAGTGTCATGGATGTCCGCTCCTATCGAGGAGCAAACTGCGACTCAGATCATCACTTGGTGAAGACGACCTACAGATGTAGAATTTCCTCAGTGCACCAGTCAAGAATCAGCCCTCCCAAAATCTTTGCGGTTGATAAGCTCTTGAGTGATGCTACAGCGGTGGCGTATACTACCACCCTTGAGGAAAAACTATCACCTATGCTACACAACATCAGCAACACAGGCGTCCATGGGTTCTGGGAAGAACTCAAGGGTACCATCAAGGATGTCGCAGAGAAGGTCGTGGGATATAAAGCCCGGCGAGCGCGAAATGACTGGTTCGACGAAGAATGCAAAAATTCACTTGACGCGAAAAACGAGGCCTACAGACAATGGATTCAACGAGGAACCAGAGCCAGAAGAGAAAAATATGACGAGCTACGGCGAATATCGAATAGAATAATTAGACGTAAGAAACGTAAATACTTTGACGAGCAGTTGCTGAACATAAACGAAAACTTAGCTAATAGGAACACCAGACAAGCGTACAAACTAGTAAATACAATTAAGAACGGCTACCAACCCAGGACTAGCCTTTGTAAGGACAAGGATGGAAACATCATCAGCGACACCGATGGTATTAACAAACGATGGGCCTCTTATTTTGAAGAGCTTCTAAACCGACCATCTAACATCCCCACACAGGAAGCTCTCGACGATTTTGTTGATCTAGGCCCACCCATACAACCCCCGACAGTGGAGGAAGTTGATCTCGCCTTGCGGTCACTAAAACGAAATAAAGCGCCGGGCGCTGACGAGATTCCAGCTGAACTGCTAAAATTCGGTGGAACGAGTCTGGTTGGTGCCATACATCAATTACTCCTGCGAGTATGGGACAACGAGGAGATCCCAGACGATTGGCGCAGAAGCATCATCTGTCCAATTCATAAAAAGGGAGATAAACTGCGGTGTGAGAACTACAGGGGCATCTCACTAGTTTGTACGTCCTATAAAATTTTGACGAAAATTCTGGAAAATAGAATAAAACCGTACGCAGAACTAGTCATTGGCGAATATCAAAGCGGTTTCAGACCTGGGCGCTCCACAACCGATCAGCTCTTCTCAGTCAAACTGATACTCCAGAGGTGCTGGGAATACAACGTAAACGTATACCAAATCTTTGTCGACTTCAAGCAGGCATACGACAGTATCGATCGTGGAGTACTGTACAACATCATGCTGCAATTTGGTATACCAGCAAAATTAGTGCGACTGACAAAGATGACGATGACCAACTCCGTCTCACAAGTCAGGATCCAGAATAGACTTACTGATCTATTTGAAACACGCACTGGTTTGAAACAGGGCGATGGACTGGCACCGACGCTCTTCAACCTAGCACTGGAATACGTTATTCGGGCCATGAATATGGACAACAGCAAGACGCTGCTCATCAAGTCGACACAATTAGCAGCGTACGCCGACGACATCAACATCATGTCCCGAAGATTGGCTGACGCAGAAGAACTTCTGCATACGCTCGATACCGCTGCAAAGGAAGTTGGATTACGTATTAACGAGGGTAAAACTAAAATAATGATGCAATCGGTGACAAGGACACCTGCACAACCGAGCATCAACGTGGGGGACCTCAACATCGAGTTCGTGAACAACTTCATCTACCTGGGTTGCAACCTGTCAAGGGACGCCAACGAAACTGACGAAATCAAGCGACGGATACAGTTAGCTAATAAGATTTTTTCTCGGTTCTCCCCATAATGAAATCGAAACATGTGCACAGAAACACGAAGCTCCGCGTGTACAAAACCATTATACGACCAGTGCTATGCTATGGCTGCGAAGCATGGACCCTAACTCAAGCCTCCGAAAACATGCTAGACACTTTCGAACGTAAGGTTCTAGGGCGAATTTTCGGGGCTGTTTGCGATCGAGATGGATGGCGCATCCGGTACAACCATGAGTTGTATGAGATGTACGATGAGCTGCAAGTCTCGAAAATCGTCAAACTACAACGACTTCAATGGGCAGGGCATGTACAAAGAATGGACGATGATCGCATGCCTAAGAGAGTAATGAATGCAGAACGAGTCGACGGAGCGAGACTGCGAGGACGACCGAGATCTCGTTGGGAGAGCTCAGTAGGTGTGGACGCCGCGCAGCTGCTGGGCTCCCAAAATTGGAGGACGCGGTCACGTGACCGAGATAATTGGAGGACAATGATCCAGGCGGCGAAGGCCCGACGTCGGGCTGTCGCGCCACGATGATGATGATTTGTTGACACGGTAGTTTGACGATTTTCGAAACTTCCAGCTCATTGTAGTCTTTAATTTACGGCCTAAAACATTTTCCTATCCGAAGTACCGTTTAGAAGTTCTAAGAAAAAAGGCTCAAATTTCCCGGTACTGCCACTATGCCGCGGGGTCCAGCCATCTTTTAAAGTGGATAAATATGGCCCACCAACATTCGTCGAAACAGCATTTCCCTATATTTTGCAAGGTTGCTTCCTCAATGCCTAAGCAAATCCATTCGTTCGGATACTTACCGTGAGCGGATTCTCTACAAAATTTGGTACGTAGCTTCCCTGCATGATTCTAAGATCTGCCAGGCAGCTTTTTACATCAGTGCTCTTTTAGTGGACATTCGGCAAGTGCAGAAAAGAAACCTAGCCAATGTGGGTGGTTTCTCGGAATCGATGTGGTAAGACAAATGCTCTGGACAGAACAAAGGACACAAAGTAACCAAAAGGTACATTTTCTCTAGAATGCATACCCACAAAAATATACTCATTTTCAGTAAGTCCATGTCGAGGCACTATGAATCCTCGAATTCTGATAAATCTCACACAACCAAAACACCACTCAGGAACACTCCAAGGATATTACTTACATCGTTACACTGTTGCAGGCAATCTTTCAGCGTTTCACTCCCTTCCACTGTTTGCGACGGTGTATCCAATACACCCGCTGTCCTTCTCCGTGCCTCTCTACGTTCGGCATCGTCGTCATTCTGCAAGAAATTAGGAAACAAAGATCGTTAGCTTCCTATCGAATTGCACTGAACCCAACTGGGGTCATCGCGATTTCATCGCTCCGCGCCAATCTCAAAACAATCACAAATTCACACGACAAAAACCCACTGTCGCATATATCCACTCAAACGCGTCCCATTTTTAAAGTCGGCAATAACACAGGATCCCATTGGAATTTCGACGAAATTAAAGTTCAACACTTGGCACGGGAGACACGAGAATGTCACCGTCGCTTCATATCGTATGTTTATGTGTCAAGTGGGAGTCGTCGTATGAATGGATTTTTCCGAGAGAATTACGCGGATAAACTTACAATCACTGGCGTTTGAACAGGAGTTCGAAATGCTCCGATTTCAGATCGCCGTAACGGTGAATCCATGTGTGGTGGAGTCATTGTCATTTAAAACATTTATAAAAATATTTCTCACAAAAATCACTTCACTGTGACGATGACGAAAATAATCACACGAAAACGACGCCAGTTAGAGAACGGCTTTTGAAAACCGTTTCTCTTTGACGAGCACGCGACCAATGAATTTGGCACTCAGCTTGTTGTATGGAGCGAGCAAGCGTTGTGCGCGAGTGTATAACAGTTGAGATTGAAGGCGAGACGTTACTTAATTCAAATTTGAATAAACACGGGCAACGGATGCTAGGATTATTTTGATAAATGGATGTCATCCCAGCAAAAAGCCCGGTGGGTGGCTACGCCAATATGCGAAAATTGAAAATGATAGCCCCGCATGGGTGGTACGGAGTTGTATGAAGAGGGTAGTTCAAATCATGAAGGTGGTAAATATTTCACCTACCAGCAGTGGCCCGCCATACAATATACAGGGTTATTGGTTAAGTCAACCTATTCCTTGTAACACGTTATAATAGGGTCAAAATGCATCGAAATGAGGCCATAAATGTTAGGCCGATTTTCAATGGTCACTGAGATATTTGAATTTTTTGATTTTTTTGAAATAACCTAGAATTTTGCCATTTAAAGTAAAGATAAAAAAACTACTAAGGTAATGGGTTAAAACTTATTTTTGAATTTCAGTCAACACTATAGCTGACATTTCTTAATCATTTAAAATTTTAAAAACCCATCACAATTCGAAATTTTGAATTTTAAATAAAAAAAAATTTTCTTAAACTTTTTTTAAGTTGATTTTTAATGTAGTATTACTAAAAAAAATATATGGCACGGAGTCTGCAGACCACTGAAAAAAAATTCTCGTATTGTCAGCTTTCCAAAAAGGTGTCAATGTCAATACAAATATTTCAAATGATTGAAAAAACTAGCTGCAATTTGTTCGGGGACCATCATTTCGCTTGATAAAAAATGTAACAGAAGCTATGGTATTATCAGAATTCTTATAAAAAAAACGCATCATATGATGTAAGCAGATATGAACGAGACGAGTGATTTCTCGTAAAAACTAGCGGTACGTAAGTGTCAAATTTTCACTTTTTTAGAAAATAAACTAAAACAATACAAATAGGTACAAAATAACGTTTATTACTAAATTTATTACTTTATTACAATGTATGTTCCACATGTTCGCCTCTGTTTCGCACACATACTCTCATTCTGTGCCTTAAGCCACTTTTCACTACACTAGTTGTTAAGCCTCTTCTCATTTCATTTGCCGCATCGATTATTTTCTGCCTCAAAATATCAACAGATGTTATTGGATTGGGCTCGTTGTACACCAAACTCTTCATGTGTCCCCACACATAAAAATCCATTGGGGTCAGGTCCGGCGATCTAGGTGGCCACGGTATGGGTCCACCTCTTCCGATCCACTTGTTAGGATAGTTAACACTCCAGAAATATAGAGAAGAAACGAAGAGCACATACGTACCGCTAGTTTTTACGAGAAATCACTCGTCTCGTTCATATCTGCTTACATCATATGATGCGTTTTTTTTATAAGAATTCTGATAATACCATAGCTTCTGTTACATTTTTTATCAAGCGAAATGATGGTCCCCGAACAAGTTGCAGCTAGTTTTTTCAATCATTTGAAATATTTATATTGACATTGACACCTTTTTGGAAAGCTGACAATACGAGTATGTTTTTTCAGTGGTCTGCAGACTCCGTGCCATATAATTTTTTTAGTAATACTACATTAAAAATCAACTTAAAAAAATTTAAGAAAATTTTTTTTTATTTAAAATTCAAAATTTCGAATTGTGATGGGTTTTTAAAATTTTAAATGAATAAGAAATGTCAGCTATAGTGTTGACTGAAATTCAAAAATAAGTTTTAACCCATTACCTTAGTAGTTTTTTTATCTTTACTTTAAATGGCAAAATTCTAGGTTATTTCAAAAAAATCAAAAAATTCAAATATCTCAGTGACCATTGAAAATCGGTCTAACATTTATGGCCTCATTTTGTTGCATTTTGACCCTATTATAACGTGTTACAAGGAATAGGTCGACTTAACCAATAACCCTGTATATCTATGCACCATACTCCAAGTAGCCCCCGTGAGTTACCCAACGAGATATTTTTAGTTTCCGGGACCCGGGGTGAAAAAATCACTTTTCACTCGGATTTTTTGTCACTTATCGCTCGCGCCACCCTAAAGGTCGCCACACACGACAAAAATTTTGGTCGCGAGCATGCATCGAACCACGTTAAACTCAATAGAAAAAAATCTTATTTCCTCCGTTCTGTGATATTTTATGGTTCGATGGAAGTTCGATCGTGGCTCTGTGCGATCATGTGTCAAATTACAAAAAGAAATTTAATTTTTTTTCTTTTGTATTTTTGTTTTGTTTTAATGATTTATACCGAATGTTTGGTATGTTTAAAACTGATTAGAACGCTGTTGCACGCAGAGCGAGCGAAGTGAGCGTTCATGTTTGTGCGGTACTAAGGGTTGCGATCCCTTAGTGTCACCACACACTGTCGAACTCGAACACGAACCTAATACAAGTGGACCGGTTTTCTTCACGTTTATGTGAACTGGTTATGTGTGTCAGAGGACATTTGTACCAGGTTCGTGTTCGAGTTCGACAGTGTGCGGTGACACTTAAGCGCGTAGCGAGCGGATTTCATGCAAGGAGTCTTGCGAATATTGCAATTTTCCATGCCTTCAATATATCCACACATTCAGTATAAATCATGAAAAAAAAAGAAAAAAACAAAATACGATTTTTTTTGCAAATTCTCAACGTCTGGAATGACGCGAGTGAAAAGTTACAAAAATCCGAGTTTTCCCCACCCCGGACCCCGGAAACCAAAAGACTAGATGCCTTGGGTGGGTACATCGGTAGGCGAGCATTGAAAATTATAGCCCCCACATGGGCGGTACGGCATTGTTAGTTAAGGTGGGAATAGTTAACCTACCAACAGAAAGTATGGCCGTCTATATGGGCTGCGTAAATGGGCGGGTGAAAATTAAAAATCATACCCCCCGCATGGGCGATATGGGATTGTATGAAGAGAGAAAATTAAAGAAGGCCTGGGTAGTTTAAAAAAAGGAGCAGGAAGGTTGCAAGTATTTCATTTACCAGCAGTTACCCGCAATGTTACTAGCCAAGTAACCCCCGTTTATACCATGGCTAAAGTCGCGATTTCGATTACAATAAAATCATCATCATTGTGGCACAACAGCCCGACGTCGGACTTTGGCCGTCTGGATCGTTGTCCTCCAATTATCTCGATCACGTGCCCGCGTCTTCCAATCTTGGAAGCCCAGTGGTTGCTCGGCGTCAGCATATACTGAGCTCTCCCAACGAGCTCTCGGTCGTCCTCGCAGTCTCACTCCGTCGACTCGTCGTCCGTTCACTACTTGTTTAGGCATGCGAACATCGTTTATTCATTGAACATACCCTGCCTGTTTAGCATGTTTTCGTAGGCTTGGATCAGAGTCCAGGTTTCGCAGCCATAGCATATCACTGGTCGTATGATGGTTTTGTACACGCGAAGCTTCGTGTTTTTGTGCACATGTTTCGGTTTCATTATTGGGAGCACTGAGAAAGAAGTCTTATTTGCAAGCTGTATCCATCGCTTGATCTCGTCAGTTTCGTTGGCGTCCTTTGACGCGACTTACGTAAAGTCGTCTACGAATTCGATGCTGAGGTTCCCTACGTTGATGTTCGATTGTACTGGCATCCAAGTTTTTGATTGTATCAAAAAAATTTTTTTTTGTCCTCGTTGATGCGTAGTCCAATTTTTTTGCAGCAATGTCAAGAGTATGCAGAAGTTCTTCTGCGTCGGTCAGTTTTCCGGACATGATGTAGATTTCGTCTGTGTACGCTATCAATTGTGTCGACTTGATGAGTAGCGTTCTGCTAATGCCCCATCCATCCATCCATTACCCAAATGCCGTATTCAAGTGCTAGGTTGAAGAGTGTCGGCACCAGTTCATCGTCCTGCTTCAAACCAGTACGTGTTTCAAAAGGATCAGTCAACCTGTTCTGTATCCTGACCTGTGAGACGGAGTTGGTCATCGTCATTTTTGTTAGTCGTACTAGTTTTGCTGATGTACCACACGTTTTGCATAGTACACCACGATCGATACTGCCGTATGCTTGCTTAAAGCCAACAAAGATTTGGCACATTGTATTCCCAGCACTTTTCCAGGATTCATCATCATCGTGGCGCGACAGCCCGACGTCGGACCTTGACCGCCTGGATTTTAGCAGCTCAGCTGGAATCTCTTCAGCGCCCGGCACTTTATTTGGTTTGAATGACCGAAATGCGAGATCAACTTCGTCTACTGTCGGAGGTTGTGTAGTGGGACCATGATCAATAATAACGCCATCGATTTGGGCTTCTTGGATGAGAACGTTAGATGTTGGATTCAGAAGCTCTTCAATATAGAACGCCCATCGTTTATTGATGCTAGCGGTGTCGCTGATGATGTTTCCATCCTTGTCCTCACAGAGGCTAGTCCTGGGTTGATAGCCGTTCTTAATAGTATTTACTAGTCAGTACACTTTTCTGGCGTTTCAATTAGCTAGGTTTTCATTAATGTTCAGCAACTGCTCGTCAAAGTATTTCAGTTTCTTACGTCTAATTATTTCATGCGATATTCGCCGTAGCTCGTCATATTTTTCGTGTTTTTGGCTCTAGTTGCACGTTGGATTTATTGTCTGTAAGTTTCGTTCTGTGCATAGAGTGATTTTTTGCATTCCAGCCATTTCGCGCTCGACGGGCTTTGTATCCCACCACCTTCTCTGCGATTTCCTTGATGGTATCTTTAAGTTCTTCCCAGAACCCGTGTACACTAGTGTTGCTGATGTCGTGTAACATAGGTGTGTAAGCCTGCGCCGTAGCATCGCTCAAGAGTTTGTCAACCGCGAATATTTTGGGAAGGCTAATTCTCGATTGGTCCACTGAAGAAATTCTAATTCTTTACCAAGTGATCATCTGAATAGCAGTTTGCTCCTCGATAGGATCGGACATCCAATACAGTGGACGCCCACCTTTTGTAAATGAGGACGTGGTCAATTTGGTTGACGGTACCTGCGCCTGGACAAGTCTGTTTTTGAATGCGTCGATGTGGAAAACAGGTGGACCTTACGATAAGATTCCTACTGCAGGCGAAGTCGATTAATCGTTGACCGTTATCATTGCATTCCTCATGGAGGCTATGTCCTCCAGCGGTTCCCCCTTTGCCAACTTTCGTTTCAAACTTTCGCAGTAAAATCTCCGAGCAGTATTTTGACGTCGTTTGTTGGAAGTGAGTTGAACAGTGCCTCCAGGCGGGCATAAAATTCGTCTTTCACTGCGTCTTCCTCAACTTCAGTCGGGTGTGCACGTTGATGAGCGAGGTTAAAAAAACGAATCTTAATGCGAATCGTACACAACTTTTCATTAAAAGCATTGAAGTCAATAATGTGCGACTTGAGCTGTTTGCTCACTATGAATGCAACTCCACCAAACTCCTTGGGACCCGATAGTTAGCCGCTTTTGAAAATTGTGAGCGAATTCTTGCCATTTATCTGGCCGCCAATCCAATTTGTTTCCTGAAGTGCAGTGATGCTCAGTTTGTAATTCTCGACCTGTTGAAGGAGGTCCTTTACGCCCCCGGTTTGTTCAGGGAGCGTACATTCCAGGATCGGAAAGAATAATCCATTAAACGTTTGCGTGGTCATCGTTGTTGATCCGTCCAGTACGAGGCTTTTGTTCCAGGTTTTTTGACATGGAATACACTCGTAATTACGACTCTGAATTTGAATGCCAGCTGCGGGCGAAACTAGAAACACCGAAGGAATTCAGGATATACTTAGTGAAATTAGCACCATCTGTAACAGTGCAGTTTCCTAGCGTCTGTGGAGTCGTTATTTCATTGTATTGTATCATTGAAGAGCATCATTCGCCAGCGGACTCAAAACGCAAATTTATCACGTACTTCTTAAGTGTAAATTTTAAAATTGTCGCAAAAAAAAAAATATGATCCTTGTAAAGGGAAGTGGCTGTTTGGGAGATATTTTCGATACTTCCAAGCTGCAATAATGTGTCAATTCCAATTTAAGGTGGAAAGGCAAAAAGGAGTGAACTCCCAAATATTGACAAAAATTGTGTTGAATTCAACACACGAGAAATTTCGGGTGTTGAGGTCTAAAGACACACACACAAACTTTTCGCCGGCCCTGCGCCACTACAACCGAGTCGATCGCGAGTTGTTCTTTGCATCCCCTAGATACGACTCGGCAGCCCTTCTGCCTCTCAGCAAGGATGTTATTTTGCTCGAAGTGTGCGTAGGTTCTGCGTCTAATAGCGGCTGTTACGTATTTGTGAAGGGTTGACAAGCACGTTGTCGGCTTTGTTTATTTTTTTTTGTCTCACATGTTCATGCACGTATAGAATTTATCAAAAAAAAAATGATTGATAAGAATTGGCGGACAATACTCAGAACGAGTGGAAAGGAGATTGAGGAGAAGAGAAAATATTCACCGTCTGTACTCATCTTAGTACATACACTGCTGCTTTCCATTTCCTTTTTGACTACGGAGCGGTATATTCCTGCCCTCCTGGGCGGAGTCCTCTCAGCCTGTTCCTTACCCGTTTCCCCAAAGGCCTTCTTTGGAGTCCATGCCCCGCGCACAATAGTCGTTGATGTTTGACAAATTTACAAATTTCGAAGCCTTTTGCTCATCTAATCGTAATCGTAATCTTCGTGTAACTCGTTGTGGTACGTCCTTTCTTCGTCATTGGCCTCCACCGTGAACTGCATCGATTATTACTGACTAAGTCTTAAATCTAACAAGAAAATAAACATGATTCAAACTGAAAGTATGAATGAAACCCGCATAATGGTCGGAATCAAAAGCAATCTAACTCAACAACTGTTAAAAATTACATTTTCAAAAATAAACCTTATAAAATATTCAACATGTGTAATATAGTGCTCACATTCAAATGGGTTCTGGCAAAGTTCCATCGCGCGTTCGAATCCAAAATTCTTGTAGCCGTTGTAACCATAATTGCCAATATCGTCGCAAACTAATATCGTCCAAAGCATGAACCTGAGCTGGCAGACCATCAGTATTAGCAACAATTACAAATCCTTTCTGAGCGTTCAGTTTGTATTGAGGATCCACTGCCAACGCACCCAAATAAGCGCACAGTTGCAGCGGTGCGTCAAAAGTAGCATTTATTGTAGTTTTCACTTTATTCGACTTTTTCCATTCAATAACCGTTGTTTCAGAGCTAAAATAGAGAGAAAACAATTTTTATTTTTTCACCTTTGTCGATGCTACGATCACAGGCTTTTCTAGCTAAGCTGTAAGGCCATCCGCACACAAGTTTTTCTACAGACGACCAAGCGTCTCAAAAGGCCATCTTGTTCCCCTGTGGTGTGGGGTGTTAGAATAATCCACAGCCTTTCTCGGCCTTCTCGGAAGGCGACTAAATGCACAGAATGTGTATGCTAGCAAGATACATTATCCGATATACTTTAAAGTTTATCTCAGTGTAAGAAAGATACACCAATTGCGATGCTCAAACAAATGACACAATTAACCAAACAACTCACTTTACAGAACAGACACAGTCGACAATTCCACGATATTTCAGGAACGGATGTTCAATCATCTTTTCCGTGAATTGAATTTGCGGGCTTAAGCTTTTCAGAACGGGCTCAACACTTTGCCATACTTGGTAAGTTTCTGAATCTGCAGCGGGAGCAATGCCCGTTGAGAAATAATCTTCCAGCGATTTATGAAACATCTTGCCCTCGTTCAGTTGTCCTGGGGAAGAACGAGACAGTATTTACTGTGTACAATAAACTGTTAAACTTCTCTAACTTTGCTGCAATTGATTGAATCCATCCTCGCCCAGTTCTTGAATCTTGGTGAGCTTCCACTGGATCAGTGCATTGCGAGCACTTTCCGACATGGTGGCCTGCAAGATTTTCCCTACAGAAGGATATCGAGACTCGTAAGTATCAATGGTCGTTTCAGGTATCTCCCGTATGTCAGATTCCGTAAGCGGGAACTTCGTTATCAACTGAATTCCGCGATCACTGAAAGGGATCTTCACCGCGTCTATTCTTGGACTCTCCGACGGCGAGTCAGAGTAGACTGTCGTTGAACTGTTCAAACGTAATTCTCCAACATTTTCAGCAATGGACGTGACAGGTATCGTTTTTGGTTTACTTCTTTTCTTTGATTTCGCCTTGGTCTTCCCCTTAATGGGATCTTGTATTGTAGAATTGTGTCGCTCCAGGAGCCAGTACATTTCTGACGATGTTTCGGTTTCATTTCTGTTGGTCGTTTTTGCCACCGGCACTATCAAATTTTTGGTTCTCTTTTTCGTCTTTTTAACTGCACCGTAAAGTGCTTTGTTTTCAGAATTGTATGACTTTAGAAGATCAGCACTGGACAAAGCATTCTTTCCGGCTTTCGTCGAATACAACCGCAACTGGTAAAAAATTATTCGGGACATTTTATAAAGAGAATACTGACAGAATAAGGTTATATCGAATAACGGAGCGACAACCGCAGATGGTAAGCAAAATGCTCGGGTGCTTTCGTGTTCTCGATTGGTTGAATCAGCTGTCCATTTGCTGTTATACAAAGATATAAGTGTTATACGATGAACGTGATATACGGATTAACGGTCATTTTTAATTTTGAATATTAAAGCTGGTTGACACGTTAAAAGTACACGCTGCCAAAGTTTGAATTGAGAAAAATATCAATCAACGTGACTTTTTGATATGCAGTTGACACATTCTCATCTATTAGCACTTTGGCACTACAAAAATGCCGCACTTAGTATTTCCAGGGAATTCACATTAAAACGCGTATTGTAAAGACCACCACTGATAGAATGAAAACCACAAACATCGTTGTTTCCCGCTCCAAACACTTTGCTTTCGGTGAACTTTTCGATTTTCTTATGCCCGAATCAAATTGAACGAAGAATGCAGCAGCGACAGCGAAATATTCAATTAGAAAGCATGCGTTTCTCTTAAGGCCGGTTGACACGTTCAAAGTACACTTTGACAAAGTACGTTGACAACTTACTTTGAGGTTACTTTGAACGTGTCAACCCCCTTTCGAAGTGCTTTGAAGTCTCCAGCGTTCCATCAAAGCAAAGTAGGATGGTGCTCAACTTCCCATCAAAGAATTGATTGTAAAACGGCAAGTTCACAGAAAAAAGTTGTTGGGGCGGGAAATAGTGAGTTGTTGGTGGTTTTTATTCAATTTACGGTGGTCTGAACAATGGGTGGTATGCATAAAGTGAGTCGAGTGGAGTAAAGCTGAGTTGACAGAATTCCACTCAATTTTCACTGTGGAGCGGAAAGTAGTTTTATGCATACAAATTTTTCACTCGATTCACTGAACATAGCAGACTCAGGAATGTCCTCAATAGACTTCACTCTTGAGTATATCCTCATTATTATGCATACCACCCAATGTCTTTTGGTATAAATTCCCTAGAAATGCTAAATCCAGCGTTTTTTACAAGTGGCAAAGTAGTAATTCACAATGGTGGATATTCTTGCCAAGTCATACTTTGACAAAGTGTACTTTGAGCATGTCAACCGGCCTTTAAGGTCACCACCCATTGACGAGCACAACCAGGACCAAACTTCCATCGAACCATCAAATATCATAGAACGGTGGAAATAGGGGGAATTTTTTTTTCCACACGTCCTATAAAATTGATGGTTCGATGGAAGTTTGGTCGTGGTTGTGCTCGTCAATGGGTGGCGACATTTAAGCGACCTAGCTTGAACGCAACGACAGCAGCGAAACCAGATTTGCCTGTTGTTGTTGTTGCTGCCTCTACTGCTGCTTTCTGCGTTCAATCTCGTTCAGGCATTAGCGATGACACTTCGCTATTAAAATTTTGCTGATGAGTTGAGCACCTTCCAACTTTGATTTGGTGGCAAAACTTCAATCACTCTGAAATGGTTTATACTATTACTACTTTGCCTTAGCCCCTAGTGGGCCATAGCTCATCAACTACTTCTAATCCTTATCCGAGGCATAGTTGATGTTTCGTTAACATATAAGGGATTTCGGATGATGCAAGTTGCTGGCATACACTTCCTGTCCCTTTAAGTCGCCTTATAGCCCCATATACGATCCAATCCGTCGTAATATCGATCTGACGATATTTTGATCGTCAGATCGATTGCACCGTGTATGTGACTATCGTTGACGATTTCACCGATCTGACGATCAAAGTTTATCTGCCGATTTTTTGGTGCGATTTTACTGCAATCCGTCGGTCTGACGATCGATTGGACCGTGTATGTGATTATCGCAAGTTAATGTCAAATTATCAAATTGTTCAATTGTGAAATTTGACCGATTCTGGTAATTTGATTGGATCTGTAATGCAAATATAAAATATGTAGTATACGAAAACGCCTTACAAACCCAAATAGTTAACGAAAATCAATTTTAGTTATATTGAGAGTGAATCATAACCTATATTTTTTGAATTGTCATTCGTTATCGCATTGCACGAAAATCGTACAGTGTATGTGCAGCGGAGATCGTCAGATATTTTGTGGCGATCCATCGTCAGATTGATCTGACGATGGATTGCATCGTATATGGGGGCTATTATACGACATGCCGGGAAAGGCCGTGGCATTATTCTTACGCCCCACACCACAGGAGGATGGTGGGCGATATAATGCTTCGTCAACGTGTACTTTTAACCTGTCAACTGGCATGATCGCGCAGAACAACGACCGAACTTCCATGGAACCACACGATCAGCTGAGCGCAGGCCTGTATTTTTCGATGGCAATGGGGGAGTGCATGCTTTCTAAGTTGACTTTTCGCTGCTGCTGCATTCTGCGTTCATCCTGGTTTGGGCAGAATGAACGCAGAATGAAGCAGCAGCAGCCGAAATATCAAGTTAGGAATAGCGGCAACGACATCTAGATGTATAGGCCTGCGCTCAGCTGATCCTGCACGTCATTAATTCCCTCGGCAAGGCAGTGACTGCACACGACGATGTCCTCGGCACGACATATGTATACAATTGGAATTGCGTCAGGCGGCATTTTAGTCCTCTAAAAACACACTTTCTGGGCACTTGCAGCAATTTGGTCGGAGCGAAGCCCCGGGGATCAATCGCAGAGTATCGTAGAACAGTTCACACTTGACAAAATACATCTTTTGACCGCACGACACATTTTCATCGCGCACGTGTTTGTTTTGTCGGATCACTAGATGGAATTTTACTGACAAATAAACACTGAACGCGGAAAATGAAAACTAAACACGGAACGCACAAATACCGGGGACTCGCCGCCATTAGTCGCCGACCACTGGATTGTGGATACGACGCAGTCATCAAAGGAAATAATTGCGTGATTTAGCCGTCAAAATCAGCTGAGCGCAGGCCTGTATATCTAGATGGCGTGGGAAGCGTGCATTTCACTTAAAAGCGCGTTGACATGATTAAACTACAGTTTGACAAACCACCTACTTTAACGTGTGAACCCCTTGTCAAACTGGTTTGATGTCTTGTGCTTCTGTCAAACCGTAGTTGGACGGTGCTCAACTTTTCATCAAATGCTAGTAGTAGTACCGTAGTTTGATCATGTCAACGCGCTTTTAAGCGACCTAGATCACCGCCATCTTTACAGGCAGTGCCTAGATTGAACGCAGCGGCAAAAGCAGATCGGCATGTTATTGTTTTGCCGCTGCTGTTGCTTTCTGCGTTCATTCTGGTTCGGGCATAAATCGTAAAAGCGTCGTAAATCGTAAACTAGTGCACAATCGCCTCGTATTTGCACCAAATGAACTAGTTTACGATTTACGACGCTTTTACTACTTACAATAGCGAGCATGAGTCCCCCAATAATTTCCAACTGCTGCAAGCAAAAAAAACGATCGTCTATTGGTATGACGAGCAGCACCGGCTGCGTTTATGTAAAATACGTTGTCAACAGTTCCCCACTGCTCCCCTATACGAAATACAATTTTTGTAAATAAACGCACGTGAAATGTTGACCCCCATTGGCCCAATCATATGTGCCGAACTAGGCCGAATGGTTGTCATTCGTCGTCGTAGTCAATATGGCCGTGTCGTTGTCGAATGCGTAAAAGGAAAACATTGTGCTCAAGTGAAAGGATTGTGTACGTTCGGGCTCGTTTATTCGTTTTATTCCGCCCTTTTTTGGTATGAAAATGCTTATTGCATTTTAGCTCAAACCCTAGACATTTTCAAGCACTAAGAAAAGACACAAAACCTGGTGTAATCCACGAAAAATCCGAGAATATGGCAGAAGGGTAGGTGTCGAGCATGCCGTCGGAAACTGGAAACAGTAGCCCAAAACAAGAAACTACTGTTTCATGTTTCGGGCGAAACTTTGTCTAATACGATTATATTTGGATATTGCAGCAAGGAAGAAGTTTGTAGCGGAGGCGACAGTGGTGGCGGCAGCTGGTGGGGCTCGTGGTACAATTCGGCCAAAGCTAAGGTCAGCGAAAAAAGCGTTTGTCAGAATTTTTCCTCTGTTCTCGTTCGACGATGAAATTTAGGTCACGCTATACTTATTTTGATTTTCTTCTTCATTTCAGACCTCGACGGTCTTTGAAGCGGTGAAAAAAGATCTGGACGAATTATCGACAGCCGTGAAAACGGAAGCCTCGTATGTCGGGGCTGCACTCGAGAGTACTTTAAAGGTGAGTGCGTGTTTGTTTTCTGTTGTTTTGGGGGAATTCTGGTTACGTGCGTTATCTGCACAGCCCCGACTGATGTCACCCGAAAATCGGTCTAGACGAGTAGCAGCGATCGCACGAGTAGATTGTTAGCGCGTTGTTTTTTGGGCTATCAGCCGAATTCGTGGAGACTGATAGCGTCTAAAGTTTGTTTATTTTTTTCGGCTCGACGGTTTGCGCAAGCTGTGCATTATACTTATCATATGCAACACACGTTTGCAGTGACAAGTGGAGTTTAAATGATAAAAAATTTTTCTGTAGTCCAGGCCATCATTCTAGCATTTTCCCATTTTTTTTGTCTTATTTGCTGAATACTCATGAAGAATTCTAAGCAATACCCATAAAAATATTTTTCATAAGCATTGATAACATTTACACTTTTAGTACTGCACGAAATTTTTACCTTGCACGTATTGCAATTAAACTTGTTTTACTTAGATTGATTCAGGTTATCAGTCGAGTAATATGTATATGAAGCTTATCAGTCATACATTTTTTATTTTGAGATATTTAAAGGTTTGTATTTGATCAAATTATAAAATATCTACTCCTATATGAAGTAAATGTTTTTTGTAAGAGGACGATATTGGCTAGGTTCATAATACACAGCGAAATCGCAGCATGCAGCAGTATCGATGCAGCATTGCAGCAACTTGCTGTGTTCTGACCTGCACTCGCTTCTAGTCATCCTTCAATTGTCAAATTTCCAGTTCAAAACTGACTACTGGCAAAAAATCGTATGAACACGACAGCGCGAGTGTCTTTTCTGAATTGTCATCATATGCTAGCCAGCGGAGAAACTTTTGTGATGCAGAATATTCTATTTTTCACATCATGTTGCGTCCATCAGAAACTCATAAAACAAATTGGCAACAGTATGCCAACCGTTGTGTATTATGAACTTAGCCATTATAAGAGTCAATTTAAATAAAAAGTCAAAAGTTTTTTTTTTATTTAAGTGAAGTAGAAAAATTTATTGGGCGCTATTGTCGATCAGCGATCGGGCAGCCGGTCTGTAAATAAAAAAAAATTAAAATACAAATTAGTGCACTGTAAATCCCAAGCACACATAACAAAACAAGCTATCATTACTAATTTTGCGGAGGTGAACTGCTGTTTAGAAACGATAAATCATTCAACTTTAAAAAAAAACACACACACGAGTCAGATAAAAAAAGGTCTGGATTGGGAGGAGCACCATCACCAACCATTATGAGGAGGAGAGCCATCCCCAAGACCACCAATTGACTAGGGAGGCGCACCGTCCCTACGAGGACTAACCATCCTCGGAACCGCCCAAGGTGGAGAACCAACCTGGGGTTCAATCGTAACATACGCGACTTCAACTATTTTGAATAACAAAGAACGCGCCACAGTTCACCACTCACAAAATATAAATAAATAATCTACACCATGCGTACAATGCACTAAGTACCCACACAACCCACTATCCCACAGAACCGATGCTGCGGCCGAGAGAACACTGCTCAGCCCCAACATCGGAACGACTTCCTCGTCCCCCTCAAATAGACAACCAACCCACCATCCCCACAGAACCAATGCTGTTGTGAAGGGAACATTGCTTGACCACAACATTGGAACGACCTCCTCAAACTATCCCCCAGACAACTGCCACCACACACACACACACACACCCGAGATAAAACCCACCGACCTACCCAAAACCCACACAACCTACTATCCCCACAGAACCGATGCTGTGGCCGAGGGAACACTGCTCAATCACAACATCGGAACGACCTCCTCGTCCCCCTCAAACAGACAACCAACCCACCATCCCCACAGAACCGATGCTGCTGCCAAGGGAACATTGCTTGACCACAGCATTGGAACGACCTCCTCAAACCATCCCCCGGACAAAAATAAACACCACAATCTCATGAGAAGAAAAAGGTAAAACCTCAAATGCACCCAGTACTCTCGCGATCGCCTTAAAGGACATACGTCTGCGAAACTACGTGCGGGTGTGCTACGTGGTGCGTTTTTTCAATTTTTAAGTCAAATTTCGCGAATATATAAACCTTTATATATTTATGTAGATCCCACAACAACTGTCAATTACATTCCTCAATGGACCACCTATGTCTACCGCACTCCCTCATGACAACAACAGAAAATGTATCTTTTTCAATTTTTCTCAATATATCTTTTTCAATATATCTTCTTCAATGCATCTACTCAATGCATCCTCTTATCTTTCCCACTATATGTTTTTTTACTGAAGTCGTTCCGATGTTGGGGCTGAGCAGTGTTCCCTCGGCCGCAGCATCGGTTCTGTGGGGATAGTGGGTTGTGCGGGCTTTGGGTAGATCGGTGGGTTTTGTCTCGGGTGTGTGTGTGGTGTTAGTTGTCTGGGGGATGGTTTGAGGAGGTCGTTCCAATGTTGTGGTCAAGCAATGTTCCCTACTTACAAAATTATTCTTTACTTTTGACCGACCTTTGCAAGATTTCGGTGTCGGCAGCGACAATGGCAAGACGAGAGAGCGAGGGACGCGAGAGAGTGGGCCAAACGGCTTAACAATACACTCACACAATTAATTAAGCTCACAGTGACCAAATGCAAACTTCACCTTTCCTCTCGGAGTATGGTCTAAGCTCAGGCACCGATCGATGGAATTTTCTCGTCGGAAAAAAGGGTTGGTGGATCCGTTTACGACTCAATTCGAGAATTTTCGGACAGGAACTTTGTCTACATAATCACTTCACCGAATATTTGCCGGCACGAGGATTTCCAAGCAGGGTAGAACGGAAAAACTCTGGAGTTACACAATTTCCTCCTATTCCGTGGGAAACGAATTCAAATTGGAAGACGACAGTGGAGGACCACTACAACTGTACGGGATCACTAACTCATTGGGGTCACTCAATGATCATCAGCCCAAAATACAGATCAAGATATCCCTCTGAAACTCTTTAGTTCAGAGAAATATAAAATAAACAAAGATAAATACTTCAAAAAGGTCTAGGCCATCAACACGTATCTGAATACACAGACCAATTTCATAAACTATACGAAATAATCGCATAGCGAAGCAAAATTTCGTTTGTGCATTCTAATCTAGGCACATGCTTGAATAGATGAAATGGTCGTAAAACGACACATGTGTACACAATCGCAAGTGATTTCTTGCGTAGGGGTTATTATTTTTTTTGTTTATTGAAATTGAAAAATAAAACTCATGCAAATAAATCTTTTCTTACACCATTGTATGTCATCGTTTTTGATGGTTCGGCTCCTCGTGAGTGGAGGGAAGGACTGATCATCAATCAAAAAATCTGTAATAGACAGGTGTTGAGGACACTTTAAGTGTCCATGGGGACAATTGCCGAAGTGACCGTGAAGGTCCCGCAGCGCCATCTGGCGAAAACTCTTCAGCTCGATGGGCGGCGGCACGAGCTTGCTTTTTCTCAGTGACGGGAGTTGTGAGCAGGGTTTTTGCCCTCTCACGGCCCCTTACCATTATCATTCTAAAAAATAATCCCGCATCTAAGGTTCACAGCACACACAGGAGTATCAGAGGTTCACGACCTCACAAAAAAAAAATACCAAAGAAAAATAACTACTTAAAGGCAATGGCCGACAACCGGCTCATGTACTTCAATACTGTTGTACAAACCGGTCAAAATAGAAAAGAACAACAATGCGAAATGAAATTAAACACGCCTACATCAATTGACGGTCGACTCAGAAGTGACTTATTTATTCAATATATCTGTTTACATGAGCTCCCTTTATAGTCTCTTAATCTCTCTTAATGTCAACACTCCGCTTAGATTTTTTTTTAAATATTGGGTGTTGTACAGCTTTGCTTCCGCCGTTTTTTCCTAGAATTAAAAGCTTAATTGTCAAAAAGTACTTACAGATGTATTATTCAAAGTACTGTCCATCGCTAGCGACAGCTTTCGCCCATCTCTCCGGCAATTTTCGGATTCCATCTCGGAAAATGGAGGCGTCTTTCGATGCGGTCCATGATTGGATCCATTTTTGAACTTCCTCGTATGAACGAAAATTCTGATCAGCCAGGCCGTGCGTCATGGAACGAAACAGATGGTAGTCGGAAGGAGCGATGTCTAGGGAGTACGGCGGTGGGGTACGGGTAAGATTTCCCATTTCAGGGTTTCCAAGTATGTCTTGACCACTTTTGCCACGTGTGGCCGAGCATTGTCATGCTGGACGATGACTTTGTCGTGTCTCTCTTGGTACTATGGTCGTTTTTCCTTTAATGCTCGACTTAAACGCATCAATTTCGTTCGGTACCAATCTCCTGTGATAGTTTCATTCGGTTTCAGTAGCTCGTAGTATATTACACCGAGCTGGTCCCACCAAATGCAAGGCATAACCTTGGTGCCGTGAATATTCGGTTTTGCCGTCGACGTTGAGGCATATCCGGGCATTCCCCATGACTTTCTGCGCTTGGGATTATCGCAACGGACCGATTTTTCGTTGCCGGTTACGATGCGATGTAGAAATCCCTTCCGATTCTGCCTTTGAAGCAGTTGTTCGCATGCAAATAATCGCCCTTCAATATTTCTCGGTTTTAACTCGTACGGAACCCAATTTCCTTGTTTCTGAATCATCCCCATGGCCTTGAGGCGTTTCGAGATGGCTTGCTGAGTCACTCCCAGCGATTCAGCTAATTCTTCTTGCATTTAGCACGAACCTTCAACGAGCAGTGCTTCCAATTCGTCGTCTTTGAAAATTTTCTCTCCCACCACCATGCTTGTCCTCGATATTGAAATCGCTACTTTTAAAACGTTGAAACCACTCACGACATGTTCTGTCACTCAAAGCAACCTCACCATTCGATGAGCCTCAGCTGCAGTTTTTTTTTAAATGGAAGCAGAAGATCAAAACTTCCCGCAAATGACGAGAACTTGGCTCGAAAACAGACATTTTGAATCGCGAATCTTATTAAAAATGCGAACAACTTTTACTAATGCGAGGATGTCGATACGTTCACAGACGTCCAAACTCACTTTGTGACACTTTTGAGCTACGTATTTTGACCAGCCCTCACCGATGTAGCCGTCTGTCGGAAAACGGCGGAAGCAAAGTTGTACATATATTTCGGTCTGACAAAATGGCGAGATGTTCGTGGAGTTTTGCAACTTTCGTCAGTTCGTCATCGGCGGTACTTTGTTCAAGCACAAACGATGCCATTTAACAACCTGGGTTTCTCCGGATGGCAGAACAGAGAACCAGATTGACCATATAGCCATTTCCAAGACATGGAGGAATTGCCTCTTGGACGTCAGGTCGAAGCGAGGTGCTGATGTTGGCAGCGACCACCAACTTGTCATCCCAAAAATACGCTTACGTTCGGCAGCGATCGAGCGCCCTCAAAATGCACGGTATGTTTGCTGGTCACACGCCTACGGATTCGTCTTCATCCCCGGTGTTGAAGGATAAAAAGTTAGCTGCATCTATTGGGTTCTCCCACAGCGATCTAGAAGTTGGGTGCGTGGGTACAGCTGGGCAGTGAAAGATGTAGTTTACGTCGTGAGGGGCTCCATTACATGCAGGACAGATGTTTGAGACGTCCTGGTCGATGCGGGATAGGTAGGAGTTCCGTCGTGAACACCAGCCTGACCGAATTTGGGCGAGTGTCGTTCTCATAGCTCTCGGAAGTCTTTCCTCTTCCAGAGATATCATTGGTGATATGGACGAGAGAACAGGATTCGGACCTAAACCTGCGATTGACTGATGAACCTCCTCCCGATGTATCGCTGCGATGGCCAACCTGTGTGTGCCACTACCAAAGGGTATCTTTTTGTACTTCTGGACATCCCTTTCTAGGTCCCTCAAGTCGCGCCTGACATGTCTGGGCGGCGTCTTGTCCATGAGGTTGGAGTTTGGGTGATCACTTCGGTAGCAACCCACCAGGTATTGCTTGGCAAGACGCTGATTGTGGTCCCTTAAAGGCATCATCCTGGTTTCCTGATGTAGATGGTCGTGGGGTGACATCAGGAGACATCCAGTAACAGTACGGAGAGCGGCATTTTGGCACGTTTGAATCTTTTTCCACTGTGTGTCACAGAGATTCTGTGACCACACAGGAGCCGCATAGTTGGCCACTGATTCCGACTGCTTTATACGTGACCAGTAGTGCTTCCTTATCCTTGCCCCAGGTACTACCGGCCAGGGCTTTGAGGATCTTATTCCTACTACGCATCCTGTCGCACACAGTTGAGGCATGGGGTGATGATGTGGCCATACTGTCCAGCGTGACTCCTAGGATTGTTGCCGAGGATTTAGGCGCTGAGACGGTAAGGTTCTTGCTTATGAAAAACGAGTAAGTTCTTCAAGATAACCGTTGATGTTTTCGCACATATTCGCTATGTTGTTCCCTGTTGCCAGAATGGAGCAGTCGTCAGCGTAGGAGATGTCGATCCCATCAGGTGGCGTTGGGAGTCCTGATAGGTATAGATTAAACAAGGTAGGAGATAGAACTCCTCGTTGAGGTACACCTTGTTTAATCTTCCTAAGCTTTGATTTGCTGCTCCTGAATTCTGTATAGGATTGCCTGCCAGCGAAATAATTGGCAATCCATTTCACTACTTGCGTCGGAAGCGATGAACAGTTGATGTCAGACAAAAGCGCTGAATGGCTGACAGTGTCGAAGGCCTTCGACAGGTCAAGCGCCAACAATATTGTTCTTTGACATGGATGAGCATGGCTGAGATCATTATGGATGCGGGATGTAATGGCATCCAGGGCCGTGGTCGTACTGTGTATGCTTCGGAAGCCATGCTGGTGATCTGCAAGCTGGATGTGGGCCGGAAGAACAGGGTGGATTAGTGCTTCTAGCGTTTTGGCAACTGGTGACAGTAGAGTTATTGGACGATAGGATTCGCCGAGTATCGGTTTCTTCCCAGGTTTCAATATTGGGATTACTCTCCTTTTTTTCCAGATTTCCGGAACGATCAGCGAGGAGATGGATAGATTAAAAGTAGCCGTGAGATACTTGATGGCTGGCAGATGGAGGTGTTTGAGCATAGTCATTGAAATGCCATCTGGTCCCAATGCTTTTGAGTTGTTCGCCTTCCTTATAGCTGCAACTACTTCGTCCGTGGTGAAAACAGGTATGCTGTCTGTGGTTCGGTTGTGAATTTTCCTACGAATTTTGCGCTTAAGTCTGTCTGGTGCGGGGTGTTCAATAAATTGTTTATTGAAATGACTTGCGCAGTGTGTAGTCACTTGTTGAATTTTCACCGAACTGAATGGCGACGTTCCCTTTCTGTTTTGGTGGATTGGAAAGGGCACGGACAATCGACCATAACTTGCTCAACCCTTTGGTTAGATTGCAGTTATTCAGATGGGTGCTCCATTTTGACCTCCTGTGTTCGGCTATTTGCCTATGGATTTCACAGTTCATCTCGTGAGTTCTGGGGTCGTCCGGATTTACGCCCCTCTCTCGTCTGCCAGTCTGTCGGCAGTGGTTGGAAAGTTGGGCCGAATTTTTGAAATCCGTCCTGCAGGAATGAACTTCGCAGCCGCTTTTTTGAGGACTTTCCTTATATTGGATTCGGCTGTACGAACGTCGGTTGGCGTTGGCAGAGCGAGGAATTTAGCCTTCGTATAGGAGGTGAAACCGTTCCAATCAGCCTTATTGTGGTTGACAAACTTGCGGTGTTCGGCAGATATGATGTTTGTCGGTTTGTCAAGCCTTATCACGATTGGTAAGTGGTCTGAAGATAGTCGTAGGACCGGCTCCCATTGTGTTTCGTTTATGAGGCTAGCACTGGCAATTGTGATGTCTGGAGAACTGAAAACAGGTAGCGGCGATCCGAATAGGGGTGTCCTCATTCAGAGTACACAAATCAGAGGTGTCAAGCTGCTCTGCTATTGAGATTCCTCTGGCGTCGTTTATTAAGGTTGGAGTGCCAGAGTTCATGGTGAAAATTGAAGTCACCGAGCAGGGACGAATTGGAGTGCAGTTTCGTCTCCTGTATGGCTCCAACTTGGATGCGATATCTGTCCATGAGTGATGCGAGTTCGACTATTTTGTTCTGCAACCCATTGCAATTGAGTTGGACGAGTGAGAGCGTGTCGAAGGTGGCAATCGGTGGTGCAGACGTAAGATTGTTTTATTGAGGAATCCTGTTAGAACTGTTCGCAGGAGTCATCGGAGATGGCTGCAAACCCGATTGAGTGCTTAATAGTGTTGGATGATGAGGCGTGTTAGACGAGGTTGCTGCTTGTAGTCCTCTATTCCTACACTGACTTTCATTAAAGGAGGAATTCCAGTGCCTGTGATGGTTGAGTCCAGAGCAGTATTTTAGGTGGCACCACTGATTGCAGCAATTGCATCTCATCGTAGTAGCATTTGGCTGCAACTCTCTGTTGCATACGCAGCAAATCCACGGACGACCAGGGTTTCTTTCAATGCCGGCGCCAAGAAATAGCACTGAGAGCAGAATCACTTCCAGTGAACTTAAAAAACGATACGAGGCATGTAACAAACACACTTTCCTACTTGCATTGAAGGGGTTTGGCAGCTCTTGGCTCTTGTTTTGAAACGGGTCGCCCCGGTACGAGGAATCGGCTGCCGCAAGAACGTGCACTGCTGTGTGATGCCGTGCGGTGCGCTGCGTGGCAATTTCCCAGCTGTACACTTGTGTGGTGTCATATAGCGAAATAGTCGAAATTATATAGCGTCCGAACATATCCCCTGAAAATGTAATCGGCTCCGGACAGTTATTGTGCTTCTTATTAGGGCCGAACCACGGAGATTTAAGTGATGAAAAGGGAAATTTGATTACGATCAAAGTAATATATATTCTTAATAAAGTATACCACATTTTTCGTACAATTTCAGTTCGACGAGGAAGATTCAACCGTAGGAACAGTTAAGAAAAGTATTAGCACATTTTTTGGTCAAGTGACCGAAGCACTGATTCCGACATTAGACGATGACGAGACGGAAGCTGTTCTTATAACACATGACGGAACAGTCACTTTGACCGGTTTCCAAAAACACTTAGCCGATTTACAACAGAACGATAAGACTTTTACGGAGGAGCCAAAAGATGAGCTAGTGGAGAAATACAAAATGTGGATGGAGGTGGTCGATCAGGATCAGTTCACGCAAAATCGTCTGGCCCGACATTTGGCCAGTAGTGAAATTTTAAATGAAAAATATATAACATTAGTTCCAGATAAAATTCACCATATGGAATTTTGGCAAAGGTATTTACACAAAACCCGGAAACACCATTCTTAATTCTCTTCCGCTAATGCGAAACATTTTTCTCAGATACCTGTTTAAACGTGCCCTACTGGAAGACGCTCTTGCCAATGCTGAAATTGCCGAGCGCAAAGCCAAAAGTGAACAGAATTCAACTACACCGGTGTCACCGCGCAAGAATATTATCCAAACGGAACAACCGAAACTTGCATATGTCGAAGATGATAAAGAGGAGAAAGTCGATTCGCCCGAGAAGGACCACTCAAAAGCAATAGAGAAGGAAATGTCGGAGGAGGACATCAATTGGGAATCCGAGGAAATTCCAGCCGACGTAGAGCTCACCGAGGAGGAACAAACTCGACTATTGGAACAATACGAACAGGAAATTCAAGAACGTGAGAAGCGAAAAAGTTTGATTTTGAATAAACCACCAACTGCCAGCGAAGAAGACAAGGTAAAGCCAAAAATTAAATGGATAAAAACTCTACAAAGTATTTTAAATATTTTTAAATCTCTAATTTAGTCCATCACGCCACAATCGTCGCCTGAGAAGAAACCGCAACAAGCCAAGAAACAGGAAAAGAATAATGCCAAACAAACGACAACCGATTCCAAAAAGAAGCAACAACCCCAACAACAGAAGAATTCTGCAACTAAAAAAGTGGATAACAAGCAGACATCCGCTGCCAATAAATCGTCTAAGGGAAGCCAGCCAAAAAACGATAGCACACTTAACGTCGACAAGGATCATTTCCACAAAGATGAAATTTCATCGTCCACATCTGATGAAAGTTGGGAAAAAGATTTTGACTTGAATGAATAAAATAATTATCTGTTTTTCCGAACGAAATCCATTAGGTGATATAAATAAATATAAATATGAAAAGAAGAGAAAAGAAAACCTATTAAAAAAATGAAAACGGCAGACATTTTTATACATTTACTTCTTAATCTTAATGATTATATAAAAATATATATATAAATGAAAGAAAGAAGTATACTATATACCTTCAAAATTATTATTGTGGCAAAGCTATTTGCAACGATTTCTTGAAACTTTTAGAAATATCTTCGAAGATTGCCCAGAACATCCATTAAAGTTTGATTGGGATGTATTCTTTTTATTTTCGTGTACTAATGAGTTGCATTTCCTTTTTGTAGTGAGTCGTTACGATTTGTAAT
This sequence comes from Chloromyia formosa, assembly GCA_964017055.1. Taxonomy (NCBI): domain Eukaryota; kingdom Metazoa; phylum Arthropoda; class Insecta; order Diptera; family Stratiomyidae; genus Chloromyia; species Chloromyia formosa. The sequence continues at coordinate 42,120,795 of OZ024815.1, forward strand.
TGTGCTGCAGTTGTTTCCTGATTAATCGATGTTGAAATTAGTGTATGTTTTATTATTGTCATTTTTGCTTTGATACATTGAATATTAAATATTGGTAAGTTTAGTTAATTATGCAATATATACGATAAACAATGATTTTGTGGATCCAGATAGATTACTATATATTTTTACAGAAACCTTCTCTCCATATATTTTTTATTTTGTAAAATTGTTATGGAATAACATTTTATTATAAATATAGATAAATTGTATAACAATTGCAGAAAATATATTTATTCATTGTAATCAGTTCGAACAGGGGGGGGGGTGACTTTTGTTAATACAAGCTCCGCTTAAAATCTGCTGGCTGCTACAACCCCTTCGACACAAGAAGGAAGATATGTGTGTGTGTGTTAGTCATGATATAACCTGCTCTTCTTGCGGATCAGGTCGACCTACTCCGAGTCCGACAACGGAGTAGGTTCAAGAAACTAGGTTCGCAGACCTACTCCGTATATGAAACGAATCTGTCGTCCGTCATGGAGATGGAGTGAAAGAAGAGTTGTAATTGTAAATAAGAGAATGGAGAACTGAACTAGAACTGACTATCATCATCGTCGCGTGATAGCCCGACGTCGGGCCTTGGCCGCCTGGATCGTTGCCCTCCAATTATCTCGGTAACGTGACCGCGTCCTCCAATCTTGGAAGCCCAGTAGTTGCGCGGTGTCCACATATTTCACCGGCGTATGTAGATCTCATCATTTCCACCCTTAAAGCTAACTCTTCCCCCGGCCCAGATGGTATTCCGAACTACTTTTTAAAACATACGCACAGCTCCATCTCACTTCCTCTTGCTATTCTTTTTAACAAAAGCGTACAAGAAGGAGTTTTCCCATATCAGTGGAAAACATTCTTCATTGTTCCCATTCCAAAGAATGGTGACCCAACACTTACTTCCAACTACCGACCTATCTCACTCCTTTGCTGTTGCTCCAAAATCTTGGAACGAATTGTCTATAACCATATTTATGATTTGTTTGGCCATCTAATCAGTCCCAACCAACACGGCTTCTGCAAAAGCAAATCTACTGTGACCAATTTAGTTGAGTTTGTCAATTATGTTGCCAAATCGTTTGAAAACCACCTGGACGTTCATGTAATTTACACTGACTTCTCAAAAGCATTTGACTCAGTTAACCACAAAATTCTACTTGACAAATTGAAAAATTTCAACTTCCCTCCTTATCTAGTTTCCTGGCTTTCTTCTTATATTCTTGACCGTACCTCCAATGTTATATTTCAAAATTCTGTCTCCTCGTCTTTCTGTCCATGCTCAGGTGTTCCACAAGGCTCTATTCTTGGTCCCTTGCTGTTTGCCTTTTTTATAAACGATCTTCCTGTTCTATTTGACTGCCTCTGCTTGCTATATGCTGACGATTGGAAGCTTGTCTCCTCCATATCAGGTCCATCTGACTGTTCTGCCTTGCAATCGGATATTAATGTATTGCATTCCTGGTGTTGCTCTAATGACGTTGCTCTCAACGTATCTAAATGCTCTGCTATGGTTTATTCCTTAAAATTATCTCATGTCTTTTTTCCATATAAAATTAATGGCTGTCCGCTTGAGTATGTCCCCTCTACCAAGGACCTTGGTGTAGTCTTTGATTCCAAACTTAAATTTAATGATCATTATGCTGTCATCATTAGCAGGGCCGCTAAGCTAGCGGGTTTTGTTTTGCGCTGTTCCCAAGATTTCCGTTACATAAGTACTGCAGTAAACTTGTACATTTCACTTGTTCGGAGTATTATGGAGTACGCATCCGTGGTATGGTCACCTTCTACAACTGTCTCCTGTGAAGCATTAGACTCCGTCCAACGTAAATTTACCCGTTCCTTGTTTTTTAAATTCAACATTCCCTATACTCCTTATGCTGAACGTCTTACTTTCCTCAAGTTGATGTCCCTTCAGAGCAGACGAATCTTTCTTGATGAATGTTTCCTCTACAAAATATGTAGTGGTTCATTACGCTCACCGTTTTCCCGTGACATTGCTCTTAGACATCCTTCCTATAATACCCGCACTACCGCCGTTTTCGATCCTCCCACGGCCTCACTGTCTGTCTACAAGAATTCGCCACTACCTCGAATTATGACTAATTATGACAAACTGGAGCTTGGTCCTTTATCCATCTCATTTCTCGCCTTCAAAAAAAAATTACTTCATAAAGTAGCTTCGGCGGATCTTTAAATTTCTTAATTTATTTTTTTTTTCTTTTCCTTTCTCTTATTACCTTGTAACCTTATTATTTGATTCTGTACTATTTTTTTTTTATTTTTTTTTCTTCTCTCTTTTTATTTTTAAATTGAATTTCAATCTTGATCCTTCATTTTACTGTATTTCTTTTTTTCTTGTTATTATTTTAATTTTGGATTCTTATGTATTACAATTAATTTTCTCTTTGTTAATTTTTCTTACTCACAAAATATTACTGTATTTTTGGGACTATGTCCTGTTCGGTAATTTCCTTCAATAAATAAATAAATAAATAAATAAATAAACTGAGCTCTCCAAATTTCTCGCTCCGTTGACTCGTTTTGCGTTCATTACTCTCTTTGGCATGCGATCATCGTCCATTCGTTGTACATGCCCTGCCCATTGAAATCGTTGTACAATAGTTTGACGATTTTCGAAATTTCCAGCTCATCGTACAGTTCATACAACTCATGGTTGTACCGGATGCGCCATCCATCTCGATCGCAAACGGCTCCGAAAATTCGCCGTAGAACCTTACGTTTAAATGTGTCTAGCATGTTTCCGGAGGCTTGAGTTAGGGTCCATGCTTCGCAGCCATAGCATAGCACTGGTCGTATAATGGTTTTTTACACGCGGAGATTCGTGTTTCTGTGCACATGCTTCGATTTCATTATGGGGAGAACCGAAAAAAAAGTCTTATTAGCTAACTGTATCCGTCGCTTGATTTCGTCAGTTTCGTTGACGTCCCTTGACAAGTTGCAACCTAGGTATACAAAGTCGTTCACGAACTCGATGTTAAGGTCCCTCACATTGATGCTCGATTGTGCAGGTGTCCTTGCCGTCGATTGCATCATTATTTTAGTTTTACCCTCGTTGATACGTACTCCAACTTCTTTTGCAGCGGTATCGAGCGTATGCAGAAGTTCTTCTACGTCGGCCAATCTTCAGGACATGATGTTGATGTCGTCGGCGTACGCTGCTAATTGTGTCGACTTGATGAGTAGCGTATTGCAATTGTCCATATTCATAGCCCGAATAGCGTATTCCAGTGCTAGGTTGATGAGCGTCGGTGCCAGTCCATCGCCCTGTTTCAGACCAGTGCGCGTTTCAAATACATAGATCAGTAAGTCTATTATGGATCCTGACCTGTGAGACGGAGTTGGTCATCGTCATCTTTGCCAGTCGCACTAATTTTGCCGGTATCCTAAATTGCAGCATGATTTTGTACAGTACTCCACGATCGATACTGTCGTATGCCTGCTTGAAGTCGACAAGATTTGGTATACGTTTACGTTGTATTCCCCACACTTCTGGAGTATCAGTTTGACCGTAAGAGCTGATCGGTTGTGGAGCGACCAGGTCTGAAACCGCTTTGATATTCGCCAATAATTCGTTTTTTTTTCGGCTGGGTGGTGGCTTCCGAAATCGGCTTCTTGTTCCTGAGTAGGTACTCCTCTATAGTGATGGGCAAGGGTCCAATTCGAAGTTCCGATATCGACGGTTTGGGATCATCGTCTGGGCTTCGTTTGATGATTGACGCTGTATAATTTGGGGTCTCTGTATTGGTTGTAGCTTTCGGTACGTACTCGATTAGCTCCTCTTTCTTGCTGAACAGCTTGTTGAACTCCTCCTTTATATCATCCTGTCAATGGTGGAATGTGGGGTTGTTGTTCCAAGTACGAGTATTCGGTCATGGTGTTGTTCAGAAAGTATGTAATAGAAGATCCGGAACGATATTTTCAGGATCGCCATGTAATGATAATGTTCGCCAATGTTCGTCGATTTGCCACGTAAAAGGAGAGAAAAGGATGTATGTTAGAAATTGGACGTGGGTTTTGTAGAGCAGCCGTCCCTGCTCTTTAGTAGGCATCACTGCCGGAATTTTATTATGCAGAATTAATCTCCGCAAGACTTACCATTTTTACCCAAAGGAAAGCAGTGGTAATCTGCATATATAATTGAAATAGGCAATTGCTGCCGGAATGAGTCTCGTTATAAAACTGATTTTATTAGCTTAACTCTACTCTATTTATACAATAATCTTATGTTCTAAATTAAGTACTAAAAGATGACTACGAGTTAAAAAGGGAGAGGGAATTATTACCCCGTTCCTGTATAATCTAAGTCTATCCTATTGGCTGCTGCAACAAGGATCCGCCCATCCGCAAACGAAACATAGATATAGTTGACCCATCCTTTAACTAATATGTGTGTGCGTACGTGCATTCACACCAATATGACCGCATACAGGGTCAAGGATCAATATCATACGGATGCTTGGGTTTGCTTCGGTCGTTATCTTTATTGCATTCAGCTGTGGATGAATTCTAAAAATAGACTCGCTTGCGTGTACATACGTATATTGGAATGCGCATAGAATGCTTTAAAAGATATATTTTGTGTGTACACTATACCGTGTCTCCCCATCACATGTCTGAGCCCATAGTTATCAGCGCCAACTTTAGCACTCAAATCACCTATAGTCATTATAATGTCACCTTTAGGTGTTCTGCTCTGAACGGCGTTTAGTTCTTCGTAGAAGGAGTCTTTTGCCAAGACATTATCGGGTTCAGTAAGGGCATAACATTGTATTATTGAGATGTTCCTTATTTTGGTCCGGAACCTGGCGGTCAAGATTCTGTCAGAGACCGGCTCCCAGGATAAGAGACAGTTTCGTGCGGCTCTGGTTAAAAGGAGCCCCGCACCCGACTCACGACGACTACCGGTAGCTTTACCGGAGTTACAACATTACAGTGCTGCCCGTTGGAGAGATAAATTCTCCGCAGTTCCACCATCTTTCTCACTAACTCCTAAGATGTTTAATTCGTACCTCAGAAATTCACTCTCTAATTGAAGAAATCGTGCGTTTTGGGACCTTCTGATTCATTGTCCAGGAGAGTACGCATATTCCAGAATCTATGGAGTGATCACTCTTGTATTATTGTTGTTGTTTAATTATTATATTCTAAATGAATTATTCAATATTTTCTTATGTATCTTTTTCTGCTTTTAAACTTATAATTAGACAAAATAAAACAATACAAAACTATCTTTTGGTTTTACAATTTAAAAAACTTAAGTTGATAAGTGATAGATGTTAAAATTGGTGGCATACAATCATTTTCATTTTGTTTACGTTTTATAGGTATGAAGTTTGTCCAGTTTGCATTTTTGTCCTACAGTTCATTTACTTGTTTTTCTGTTTGGCGATTATTTGAATAATTACATAGTTTTCTAACAACGGCACGAATTTGTTGATTTTATGTTCCATTTCACTTCTACTATTTAGGGAATTTTTATAATATTTATTTATATAGATAGATAGATATAGATATCTCCCTTATGATGCACCAGAACCACCTCCATCAGAGGAAGTAGAAAATCTGGTAAGATATTGCAAAGAAAGAGATATGGCCCTGATCATAGGCTGTGATGCCAATGCGCACAACACTGTGTGGGGCAGCACAGATGACAATCCCAGAGGACAGCAGCTGCTAGAATTTGTGGAAAAGTACAATCTGCTGGTAGCAAACAAGGGGGTCGCTCCTACCTTCGTGGATGCACGAAGGGCTGAGGTGATCGACATTACCCTAAGCTCTGTTAATATGCTTGACAGAGTTCAGAATTGGAGAGTGGTGGACAGGCTAACCATGTCTGATCACAGGGCTATCCAGTTTGAAATTCTGTATGGCAGAAAACGGAGTAGCGAACGCAAACGTATAAGAGTGCCAAAAAATACTGATCGTGTTAAGTACGAGACATATTTAATGGAACAAGTCGAGGATATTCAAGACGGAATACCTCGGAATACGGTCGAGATAGAGCGAACAGTGGAACAACTGAACTCCACTATTAATCGCGCCTTCGAACACGCTTGTCCCTCCACAGTAGTGGACGAAAAGGACCCAACACCATGGTGGAGTAGGGAACTGGAGTCTATGAAAAAAGAGACAAGGAAAGCCTTTAACCGTTACATGAGGGAGAGAGACTCTCACTCTTGGGAACTATACAAGGATAAAAAGAGGGAGCTGAAAAGAACCTTACGTCTTCGGAAACGAAATACGTGGAGGGAATTCTGCTCTAGCATGAAGGATACGTCGGAAGTATGCAGATTACAGAAGATGATATCGAAAGACACTGCTTCGAAAATGGGGCTGATACGCAAAGTTGATGGTTCCATGACAGAAACAGTGGAAGAAACGTTGCAGGCCCTGATGGAGGTACATTTTCCTGGAAGTTTCAAGTCAGACCAACCATGGCCTCAAACTAACATGGGAGCTGGTGGGGTAAGTCAACAAGAAGCTGAGAGGATAATAACTCCAAATGGAGTCAAAAGTGCTATAAACTCTTTTGCTCCATTTAAAACGGCTGGAATGGACGGAATATTCCCGGCACTATTACAGTGGGGCATGAGCGCTCTACTAGATAGGATCCGGAATATATTCGTCGCCTGTCTTTCAGCAGGCTACATCCCGAAGGCATGGAGGGAGGCTAAAGTGGTCTTCCTGCCTAAACCGGGAAAGAAAGACTATACAGAGGCAAAGTCCTTCAGGCCGGTTAGTCTTACATCATTCCTGTTGAAAACAATGGAAAAGGTGTTGGTGGACTACCTGGAGAACACCACGCTAATGTATAGTCCTCTGAGTAGGTGCCAACATGCTTATAGAGCAGGCAGATCTACGGAAACCGCTCTACATGAACTTGTTAGAGTTGCAGAGAGAGAGATTAACAATGGCGGGATCGCTATGTCTACTTTTATGGATATAGAGGGTGCTTTTGATAAAATCTCCTTTACCAAACTAAGGAACGCCCTGATTGAGCGGGGGGCTGATTACATTATAATTAAGTGGATCGACTCTATGCTTAAGCAGAGGGCGGTAAATCTTAGCAGTGGATGTGACAGAATACGGGGTAAGGTAGTCCGAGGATGCCCACAAGGAGGTGTTCTTTCGCCTCTATTGTGGAACATCACCGTGGACAGTCTTCTCTGGAAGCTGGACTCGATGGGCGTACACACTGTAGGATACGCCGATGACTTGGCACTCACGGTCAGTGGAAAGTTCATGGATACAATTCTAGGTTGCATGGGACAAGCTCTCAAAGTAACCGAAGAATGGTGTAATGAGCAAGAGCTAACCATAAACGCTAGTAAATCAAACACTATGATTTTTACTCGTAAGAGGAAAGACATAGAGATAACTCCCTTACGGCTTTTTGGTTCGGAAATCAAGGTGTCCAAGGAAGTGAACCATCTAGGAGTTACCTTAGATGCGAAACTAACTTGGAATGTTCACGTTGATGAAAAGATCCAAAAAGCGAAAAGGATTTTGCATCAATGTAAGAGAGTGTGTGCTCGTAGGTGGGGAATTTCACCTAAAGCGACACACTGGATTTACACAATGATGGTAAGACCTATTCTAGCCTACGCATCAGTGGTATGGTGGCCAAAAGCCATGCAGAATACCACAAAGCAGAAGCTAGATGGGGTACAAAGGATAGCTTGCGTAAGCATATGTGGTGCAATGCGCACCACACCAACGCGAGCAATGGAGGCATTGCTGGGACTGCCGCCGTTGGACTTATTTATAAAGAAAACGGCGGCGCTTTCAGCAATACGCATGGAAAGGGATGCCATGTGGCATCGCTTTGGAACTAGCAGCGGTCATAAGAGCATCCTAGACATTATTCATGATGAGGTCAGGGAGACTCTAATGCCGATAGAAGGCATGAGTAGACGTAGGGTAGTTGAAAGACTACACAAGACTCACATTGCAGATGGAAACATACATAATGAGTGCATGTACAATGACATCAGCATTTTTACTGATGGCTCTTTAATGGACGGTAAAGCGGGGGCGGGGGTTTACTCTGAAGAGCTAAACCTAGCATGTGCGCTTAGTCTAGGAGAGTATGTGTCCGTATACCAGGCAGAGATGCTTGGCTTGTTGCATGCGTTGGACCACTTGCTTGAAGGTCAGGTGCGGGGGAAGAAAATCCTTATTGCACTGGACAACCAATCGGTGATCAGACGCATGCAGCAGACGAACATAAACTCTAAACTGGTACTAGAGTGTGTCCAGAAGCTCAACACGTGTGCCTCAGAAAATGAGGTTACGCTGATGTGGGTAAAAGGACACATAGGTACAACAGGAAATGAGGCGGCGGATGCCCTAGCAAAACAGGGATCTGCGGCAACTTTCATTGGCCCAGAACCCAATGTTGCTCTGGGGAACGGCATGATTGGAGCGAAGGTTGGGAAGTGGATGGACTCCATGCATCAACAAAGATGGCAGGAGCTAGTCACTTGCAAACAAGCTCGGAATGCAATGACCAGCCCTTTAGGCAGGGAAGCGAGAAAGGTACTTAGTTATAAACGGAGTACCCTAAGCTGGATAACTGCCTTGGTCACAGGGCATGGTAATTTTAAGGCTCATCTGGCCAAGATGAAAATCGGGGAAGATGACGTTTGCAGGCTATGCCTGGAGGAGGCCGAGACGGCAGCACACATTGTGTGCGAATGTCCAGCACTGGCTAGCACGAGGTTGAGGATCACAGGCAAGCACACGATAAGTGTAGAAGCCATGAGTGAACTCAGCTTCAAACAAATGCTAGCAATAACACGGGACTCAGTGATGAAGAAAGAGGTCGACAATTATCAGTCGACATCTGGAAGTCACTGATGACCGGGAGGGGCGAAAAGGGACCCAAACGTTAGTGGTCTGCTTCGGCTATCCCCCAGAGTATATAATAATAATATATAGATAGAGAGAGGTCGACAATTATCAGTCGACAGCTGGAAATCACTGACGACCGCGAGCACACTAGTGGTCTGCTTCGGATATCCCCCGGAATACAATTATTATTATTATTACCAAGAAACAACTGGCTCTTTACATTTCCAAAATATTCTTCAACCCAAAGTGACAAACTAGCATCTAACATTTGCCATATTTATTACCGACCGGTCGTCAGTATAAATACACCACGAATTAGTACTGACCCCAATACGACCTAGTTAATACTCCTTTTAGTTTCGACGGTATAAACGTGGCCATATTTGCAGTAGATGTTTTTTTTCACAGTGAGAGTCACGGTTAGAACTATCAACCACCATATAACACAAAAAGGGACGGATTGAGCTCGCTCTGGTCCTTTTCGTGGGCGCCAAACCAACCAATAATGCTGGATATGACAATGGCAAGATAATTTGAATTCACTTGGCTTTATTCGGCAAAGACGCAGCTCTGTCAGTTCGAAAAATATTCGGCTGTTATCGCAACCTTAGGGCCCGTCTCCACGGTCATCTTCGGATGCCCACCAATACGTCCATTACAAACCACTATACGTTGACCGGTGAACTATAGGATTCAGATCCAATTAAAAAATCCTATTTAGGTAACAAGGAGATAATAAAAACCAAAGCATACATTTTATTTTCATTAATTTTATTTTTACGCATTCAAATAGCTCATTTAATTTACATTGAAAATTTCTTTTTATAATGATCGATATGTAACACACATTTTCTGTTTTGTTATTAGAATTCGATTAAGATAATCGTTTAAAGAAAAATACAAACAAAATTAGTTAACAAAAATCATGTTGTTTTTTGTTTTTATTAGTATTTACTAACGCATTAAAGAGAGAATTTCCATTTTTGTGAATTATTATTTATGAACAGATAAACGAACCTTGCTTGTTCAAATGAAATACATCAAATAGGTAAATATTTCAACGTCTAAATTTAGCATTAATATTCGCTTTCTTTAATTTTAATGTATAAGCTACATGAAATTGTCTTCTTTCGTTTTTTTTGTTCTCTGCTTCCTTTGTTAGTAAATATTCACTTTTATTGTCGTGTTTCATTTTTCACATACATAGTAACAATATATGTTTGAACTAATCTTTTTTACACTATCAATTAATCATTTAATGTATAATGTGTATATTAAATATACCAATAAATTGTATATTTTGTTTGTTCTGGAAGACATGTTTTACAGTTTTGTTTGTTTGTTTGTTTTTAGTTTGGAAGACCTTTAATTTATGTTTTGAATTATGATAAGGATGATGGTGATGGCGAGTAGTCATTTTATAAGTTACTTTTTTCTCATTCCATGTACTCGTACAATATATATATGTATTTCTCGCTCGATCAACAACAATTAAACAATGTTTGTTTTATATATAAAACAAATCACTAACTACTCAATCTGATGACATTATGTATCATCAAATCCATTTATGATTTATATTTCTTTAATGTAATTATAATTTTTTCTTATGATTAGCGAATAATGTACGACTTTGTTTTGTTTTATTGTCATGATTTATGTATTGTATATTATAATATTTGTTCTGGTTTTAATTGAACTGGAAGACATTGATTACAAATTTATTATATTCGTTTTTTTTTTGTTTCTTAATAATAATTTGTTTTAGCAACATTTTTTATTTTAATTAATTTATAATGGTATTTGCGTTAACCCTCTGTAGAATTACCACAAAAATTAAATATGTATATTAAAGTTTGTTACTTGAACATTTTGGAAGACTTTCTTTCACACTTTTTATGTAGTTATATTTGATTAAGATTTAATCATAGTAGAATATTGCACTCAAATAAAATTTTGATTTTATTTGTTTACTGGTTCTGAAACAAGCTTTGTTAAATTTCGATAAAAAAAAATCGGCATCCAGAATTCAAAAGTATGAATGATTTGTGAATTACAGTCCGAACTGAATATTTAAAGCTGAGGATAAAACCGGTAGAGCTTTGAACTCAAGGACAGCAACATAAGTCCTATCTTAGTCGTTTACTTCTTCGCCAACGAGCAGAGCTTAACATCGTTAGATCACACTTTAGAGCATAAGGGTGCACCGATTCTGATCTTTGCATTACTAACTACATTTATATCGCGGGACTATGTTCCAGTATTAACTAATCCCAGCTAACTCACCTCGGTGTAAACGTATCGGTCTATGAGTCTATTATTATATAATTAAGAGGATCGACTCTATGCTTAAGCAGAGGGCGATAAATTTTAGCAGTGGGTGTGCCAGAATACGGGGTAAGGTAGTCCAAAGAAGCTGACAAGGAGGTCGCCACTGCTGTGGAACATCACCGTAGACAGTCTTCTCTGGAAGCTGGACACGATGGGCGTACACACTGTAGGACACGCCGAAAACTCTTACGGTTAGTGGAAAGTTAATGGACACAATTCTAAGTTGCATGGAGTAGGCTCTCAAAGTAACCGAAGAGTGGTGTGAGTTGCTCTGGGGAACGGCATGATTGGAGCGAAGGTCGGGAAGTGGATGGACTCTATGCATCAACGAAGATGGAAAGAGTTAGTCACTTGCAAACAAGCTCGGAATGCAATGACCAGCCTTTAAGGCAGGGAAGCGAAAAAGGTGCTCACAAATGAAGTACCCTAAGCTGGATAACTTCCTTGGTTAGAGGGTATGGTAATTCCAAGGCTCATCTGGCCAAGATGAAAATCGAGGAAGATGACGTTTGCAGGCTATGTCTGGAGGAGGCTGAGGCGGCAGCACACATTGTGTGCGAATATCCAGCACTGGCTTGGCTAGCACGAGGTTGAGGATCACAGGCAAGCACACGATAAGTGTGGAGGTCATGAGTGAGCTCAGCCTTAAAGAAATGCTAGCAATTACACGGGACTGAGTGATGAAGAGAGAGGTTGACAATTATCAGTCGACATCTGGAAGTCACTGACGACCGGGAGGGGGCGAAAAGGGACTCAAAACATTAGTGGTCTGCTTCGGATATCCCCCGGAATACAATTATTATTATTACCAAGAAGAAACTGGCTCTTTACATTTCCAAAATACTCTTCAAGTGACAAACTAGCATCTGACATTTGCCATATTTAGTACCGACCGATCGTCAGTATAAATACACCACGAATTAGTACTAGCCCCAATACGACCTAGTTAATACTCCTTTTAGTTTCGACGGTATATTGCAGTAGATGTTTTTTTTTTTTCACAGTGAGAGTCACTGTTAGAACTATCAACCACCATATAACACAAAAAGGGAAGGAGTGAGCTCGCTCTGGTCCTTTTCGTGGGCGCCAAACCAACCAATAATGCTGGAAATGGCAAGATCATTTGAATGAGGTAAAAAATAGGGCGATTCACTAGGCTTTATTCGGCAAAGGCGCAACTCTGTCAGTTCGAGAAATATTCGGCTTTTATCGTTCTAACAAATTGTGTTGATTGTTGTCTGTTAAAATAAATAATTAGGTACGAAATGAGTGACAAAATGAGCAGCTGAGCAGTGGTATTTTCAGTAAGATTGCAAATCTGGAAACCCATTCACACTATGTTCGAACGAGGCCTGATTTATCAGCTAGGTGACATAACCGCCAGAACTTAAACTTGATTTGTCAATTGAGTTAAATTTAAGACAATGGGTACACTCAAAAGATGCCGGGAATCGGTGGTCTAGTGTATGTTTGGAAGATACTTATCGCTACACAACGGTTGCGTCTTTTGAACGTGCCCATTATTATACGAGTTGCTAAAGCTGGCAGAAAATGTTAACATTTAAAGAAACAAACGAAATAAATACGGATACAAAATCAATTGACGTCGGAAAAATGAGAGGTATTTGCTCTAACAAATGTTACCAGGGAACGTTTCTTTTTGGTGTCTTTCTTACAGCTTGCTATTCACGATCGAGCACAACCACTACCGAACCATTCGTGACGAATGCACGTGACCAACCACAACAACGATCCAACTACTACCGAACTAAAAATTGGTGCATGTTCAGTTCAGTGGAGGTTCAGCCATGGTTGTAGTTGGTCGCGCGCAATGGGTACGAACTGTTTGGTCGTGCTTGTTCTCTATTGTGTGTGGTGAACTTTAGCTTTGCCCGTTGCGGAAAAAACGACTCTCGAGTGTTCTTAAGAATTCCTATGACTTTTGTACTGAATATACTCCTACTTGAAACTAGTTAGAAACAATTAAATATTAAACTTTACCAATCCTGCTGCCTTCTTGTCGCTGTCCATTTGAAACCACTCAGAGGTTTGAATGAAGCTTTTCGCTCTCGTGCACAATGGAAAGACAGTGGGTGAAAATCGATTTAAAAACTTGTACCACATTCACCAGTAGCATATCAATAACAAATCAAATTATTACAATTACAAAACTGACAACAATAATCATCTAATTTAATCATGTACTCTTAAAATGGAAGACCAATTTCAAATGCTTCAATTAAAGCACTCCCTGAATCATAAATTCCAATCACGGCAAACAGTACGCCCAAGAATATTATGAAATAGTCATAGGCAATTTGTTTCTGATCCAAAAGATGTCCCTTGATTTTCAAATGGAAATAGCATGGCCAAATAAAACTCAACATGGTGCCCGTAAAACTGCCTATGAAGCCCATTAAAATTGAAAAGTGTGGAATGAAAACGGCCATAAGTATTGTACCCAATATAACGGTTATACGAAATCCTAGACCCCAAACTTTCAGCTCTCCATCCAAATGCCAAACGGTGGGAAATCGAGTTTTTGGTGGTCCACGGAAAAATATTCGCTCCAAAAGTTCACAGGCAGCATAGTACGGTAGCGGATAGCTTAGAATGGCCTTAATCACTAGAAAGAAATTCACGAGACCTTTGAATCCTTGCGAATGCAAATTGTTCGTAATCACCTGCTGGGTATCATTCTGGAAGGTCAAAAAGCAAATATAGCCAAATAGAGATTTAAATGCGGCCGCCGCAATATGTGACCAATCGAGCATCCAGTTAAATTTCGATCGATCCTCCATATTGCCTTCAAGTGTGGGCAAAAATATTTGCGAAGTATATGAGAAGACAATCACTCCCAAAGAAATGGGAAAATTGGCCATGTCTATACTCCACTTCACTTTGGACCATCCCCAGTCGCCAATCTCCAGTATACAATATCCTAAAATGACGGCATTGATTACCAAGTGGGACATTGTACACCAAAACGACAGCAAAGATACCATACGCAGTGACTTTAGAAACGCCAATGGCAGGAGAAATACCCCGGTCAACATCATCCAGGATCGCGAATCAAGGGATCCTTCAGGCCAGGTCCCAGCGAGAAGATCGCCACACACAACAACGTACAGAATGCAGGTCATAAGGAGTTCTATGATCTGAGCCGAACTTACCGCTCTGGCTCCATACTTAGCCCCGAAACATACCTTGGCAATTGAGACATAACTATCACGTACTCGTACCAGTTCTCCAGTACTCGGGTCCGGTTCATAGAGACATTGGACTAGAATCTTTCCGGTATAGCAGCATATATGGGCTATTCCCACCATTGCAATTATCGCCCAATAGCCACCACGCAAAACAGCAAATGGCAGCGAAACGATGAACATTCCTTGGATCGCATTCGTGACGTTCCATGCGGCTTCGAATTCGTTGATTTTAGCATCAGATCGACCTCCTTCGCCTCCGCATGCAAATGAGCTCTCCGATGAAGCGACACTGCCCTGTCTGAAAGAGAAAATTTTGTTGAGAAAAAGTACTTAAATCTGCAGTCCTTGTAGATATAGTATTTATGACTGCCGTGGATAGTAAAAACAAAACAGGAATGAAACATTTGAATAAATTTTGATTCATACTAAAAATCTCTAATGATGGGGGAAGAGCTAATGAGGGGAGCTGTTTAAAAGGCATTCTTTTTTTTTTTTTAAGTTTTGACATGGATATGCCTTATCGCTGGGGTTGTCTTTAAAATTTGTCCTTCACGTAATATGCAACGATTTTATTGAGGGAAGTGTAACTCTGTTAGTTTTCATCCCACAAAAATCATTCACCACTCGTTGCAAAGCTCTCAATTTATCTCTGTTGAAAGAGTAGGGTGCCTGGCTCAGATGAGGAGGCGGATAGTTGAATGTACCTTAAGCGTTCCTGCGGCGTAATAGGCAATTTCAGTCGCTTCAATATAAGCGGACTGTATCGATCAACGCGGACTCTGAAGATATACGCTAACTGTGGTGTTATATGCGGACTGTGTCCATATGCACGGACTGTTTGTCGGAATACGTGGACTGTGTCAATATTCACAGACTGTGTCGATGATCGCGGCGGACTGTGTCGATATATGCAGACTATGTCGATAAGCGCGGACCGTGTCGATATATGCAGACTATGTCGATAAGCGCGGACTGTGTCGACATACGCTAATTATGGTGCTATATGCGGACTGTGTCGATATGCATGCACTGTATGTCGGAATACGAGAACTGTGTCAATATTCGCAGACTGTGTCGATAATCGCGGTCAGGCGTAACCGTCTGCAAATGTAATTCCCTTTCTCCCTTGACCGTCGAAACTAGATAAGCAGGGCAAACTCACGTCACGAAATTAGACTTGTTTTAAAGGAGGTGCTATTGAAGATCAGTGCCTACCACAGAAAGATGAAAACAACGATCGAGGATCCCGGATTGAATTTTAGGGGTTACTCCTGACACCGTGGAATGAACGGGTTGGTGGGCATCCGAAAATGCCCGTGGTAGGGCCGTGCCATCTGGCGAAGAAAAAGGTCCCATAGCCCCTCTCTGAATCCGTCACTGCGTACAAGCTTGATTGATGATGACCGTTCGGGACGTCCAAAAATCGCAGCCACCACGGGAAAAATATCGAAAAAGCGCATCAGGTGGTTTTGAATGATCGCCGAATAAAAGATCGAGAAATTGCTGAGACTGTGCACTTATCGTATGGAGAAACTTGGAAAATATTGACACAAAATTTGAACATGTGTATGTGTAATGAATCAAATTCTGGTCGTGCTGCTTCCACCGACAGATCAAAGGCAGTACCTGGTGAGTAGTGATCTGTCGGTGGTACGAAACCAGAAGCTGAGGGTCCGATTACATCCGGACCTCCATGAAAGCGCTTTGGGCACCTGAACTTTCCATCCTTATCGTCCCATTTCTTTTATTCCCCACTTTTGTTTCCCCAGTTCGTGTTGTCTTCCCCAGGTCTATGAATTTTTATTAATACGTAAAGGACAGAGGCAACGAGCCGTGAAAAACCCTCCCATGTCTCCCTAACAGTGCTACAGCCAGCATAGGCCGCTGGTCGTTAAGGCGCCAGACCTTCAGGGTCACTATGCTACCTTAAGCTCCGTCCCCACGGGCATCTTCGCATGCCCGTCTATTACATATCTTAAAGTTCTCCGCGTGTTGGGTGCCGCGCTTGCTACCATTGGACGAAAAACGAAAACGACTGAACACTTCCAAGGCTCTGTTGAAGTAGTTTGAACATAACGAACGGGACTTATTATTGAGATTCATAACTGTAGGCGAGACTTGAGTCCACCATTAAGCCGGCCGCATCTTGGACGTAGGCAGGGCAGCGCAGCGCAGCACGCACATGGCATTGTTGTTGTAACAATTGTCAAAATTTGATTTTAAAACAACAATGCCATGTGCGCGCTGCGCTGCGCTGCCCTGCCCTGCCTACGTCCAAGATGCGGCCGGCCTTATAAACAAATGAAACCGGAAAATAGGGCTACGCCCGCAATCCGAGGGTTTTGTAGTGTCCCATGTCAATAGGAGATGAACTGTTCTACTTTGCTTAACCATGTTAAGACGATATTGCAAGTTTGCATAAAAAATATTGAAAATAAATTGTTTGAATAGTTATAGAAAGTAGAGTCAGCGGCCAGCATACCTCCCCCCTCCCCCCCTTCCCTTCCTCTCTCCTCTCCTACCAATCATGATCCTTTTGAAAATAGTTAATGTACTACTATTAAATATGTATTACGTGATTATTACGAAATTTGGAGATATTATTGCACATGGTGTTGATTATCGTCGGCCATCAATATTTTCGACCTCGGATGAGTTTGAGAAATGCAGGGGTGTGGTAACTGTAACTATAGAAATATACTACTATTAACCTATTTTGAGAAGATATCAAAATTCCATAAGTTTTTGTTTTCTGTGCTAGTTGAAAGCCATCTTCCTGTGTTTTCATATTTCTAAGTGTAACGGTTTCGAAATGGTAAGGAGGGTGGGACAAATTATGATCTCATATTTTCCCCTCTGCGTCTTTTTTTGCCCTTTCTTCAAATTTGATGAAGACGCCAAAAATGGAATGTACTCGGTAGTACCTTTCTCATGAAAAAAAATGTTGACCTTAATTTCCCCTCTATGGGGACCTTCCCTTAAAGCGGCAGCACACCACCACCACTCCTATACCACCAATATCCACCCTTTCAGAAATGGTTAACTCCAATTCACTTTACGAAAAACAAACAATATTCAAGTATGCAGTTAGTACAATATGTAGCCGGTTATGTGCATTTTTTGTATGGATGGTATCAAAATGTCAAAATTTAAATGAATGTACTTTTATTAAATATTATGTGATTGTAATGAAACTTGGAGGTATTATTGCCTATGATGTTGGTTATCATTGGTCATTAATATTTTTGACCTCGGGTGGGCTTAAGGGGTGCAGGGGTGTGCTAACTGCAACTAGAGAAATGTAAAATACTATTATTAACCTTTTCTGATGAAATTTCAAAATTCGATTAATCTAGGTTTTCTACGCTGGTAAAATGGCGCTTTTCTGTAAATTTTCATATTTCCAAGTATAACGGTTTCGAAATGCAAGGGGGGGGGGGCAAACTCGGATGACATATTTTCCCCTCTCCCTCTTTTCCCGTTTCTTCAAATTTGAAAAAACTTTCAAAAATGGAATGTACGGTACCTTTCTTATGATACCCCACTTGCCTGTACTAAACGAAAAAAAAAATTTCGACCTTCATTTCCCCACTATGGGGACCTCCCCTTAAAGTTGCCCTATTACGACGATTCGCTTTCTCCGGCGAATTATAGTAATTCTACACATTCCTACAAAATTTCATGTTTTTACTACAAAACCCTAAAAATAAAATTCAAAGCTGTCCATAGAGAAGAGTGAGCCTGCTCCAAAGAAGGCCAAGACGCGGTGTACTCGGCCGGAAAGGATTTAGCAATTGTTGTGTATTTTTGGGATTGCCCGGGGAGTATTACCAGTCGACTACCTAGAAATGGGTCGAAGGATAACTATGGGGCCTACTATACACCGTTATTGGATAGATTAAAAGTAGAAAGCATCGGGAAACGTCCCACTCGCAAAGCAAAAAGATGTTGTTCCATCAAAACAATGCCCGGGCTCACACATTCGCAATCGCCTTCGCTAAAATTAGGATTCAAACTGATTTCTACCCCTCCCCCATATTCACCAGATCTGATCCCTAGTGATTATTTTCTATTTCCAAAGCTAAAATTTTGGCTCGGAGGACAGAAATTTCCACCAAATGACGAGATTATCTCAGCTGTGAACGGTTATTTTCAAGACCTGAGCGCCATTTGGATGGGTTAAAGAGGTTGAAGCATCGCTGAAATAAGTGTATACAGTTAAGAGGAGATTATGTTGAAAAAGAAGTGATCCGCCTGTATACGTACATATTTATGTATACTTAAACTACTTTCTCTATTAAAATATACACTTACCTGTATCCGCCTGATCTTTGATATCCTTGTTCATAATCGTTCCCTATGAATGAAGTATTGGCCATCTCGGCACTCCCTTGAGTGTCTCCATCCTGTTGCATATAACCATTAGGATTCCGAAACGGATTCAATTCATGTGTTTCGCCGGAACCCTCTGTAATTAAATGGAAGCATATTTCGAAAATGCCATTGTGATCCAGCGTTTGTATTTGCATATTAACTCACCCGCCATGTCTGCAAAACGAACATTTTGTGGACGTGGTGGGATGGGTGGTGCTCCCCCACCGAAATCGCCAGCCGGCTGCTCATAGTCGCCCTGTTTCGATTTGTCGGGCATCTGTTGGCGAGCCGTTTGCAATGCCACATTGATCACATTTTTGATCGGTGGCATTGGAATTGATCGGACTTGATTCAAAAAGGACATTTTCAGCCCTTTTCAGATTATCACCTTGGTTGCCGTCTACTTTCTCAGTCGCTTTTAGGTTATATTGATTTTTTTTTTAGATCTATTTTTCTACTCAGTGGATTTATTATTTCGTTTCTTTTTAAATGGAAGCACACGATTTTTATTCAATCTCTTTCGATAATATTAAAAAAAGTAAAGTTGATATGTTCTAATAAATCTCTATAATAGCACTGATATTTACATTCGTATCTACTACGGAACTAAATAGCTTGCGTGCTCGTACTGTACAAGGACAATGTCCGCATGATTGATTTTTCTATACGTTTCTGTGTACCACTCAAATGTTGGAAACTTTTCAATCCGCAATAGCCGAAAAAAACGTCTTCAATTGTATTTGATATATCGATTAATTAAATAATGCTCAGTCGACAGAAATCCTGTCCGTGGGAATACCCTTTTCACGGAATATGCTGCACGGAAATGCGAAAATGATTTTTCCCTTTGGGGGGGCTTTCGTTGGCGCTGCACGAACGAATTCCTTACGCAACAATTTTCATCACTCACATCCCGAATTTCAGCAACTGGACCACTAGGACACGACCGAATTCACCGAGTATTACACGGTAGTATAATGGAAAAGAAAATTCAAAGATAACTTTTTCGTTGAGATTGAGATTTTATGTGGAAAATAAGACGGCGACAAGGGAAAATCAAGAACCGATCAATCTGGCATTTCTCACCCTTTTCCGTATCCCAATTGGAAGAGAGCAAAGATTAGGACAAGGGATGCTGTGCTGGGTGTATACTATTTACTTCGCCACTATTAGATAAAGGATGTTTTCCAATTGGATGTCCTTTCGTTTCGAGGATTGGTGTCTGGGGTGGGGAAGGATTTGAATGGTAGAAGTCTATGCTGTTCTTTTTTTTTGCGCTAGGCTATAACGAAGAACGTTTCTTTTTTGTTTTGAATGGGATTTTGGGAATGCGATTTTTTTTATTTAGGTGTAACCTGGTTACGCATCTAGCAGCAACTGAAACTTATTGGGAAATAGGCGGCTATTACACTATATACGTTCTTTTACAAATATCTTTTATAAAAAATATTTTAAAATAACTTTTATAGTGTAATAGCCGCCTAAGAAAAGATTTGCGGCATGAACGTTGCTTGTTTCAGGTACTTTTCTTACAAGCTTCCGCACTTCCCCCATTAGGCGGCTAATGTCATTCATAAAAGTTCTTTTAAAATATCGTTCATAAAAGATATTTGTAAAAGAACTTAAATAGTGTAATAGCCGCCATAAATCACTTTCGAAATGATGAAAATGGTATCATCTCGAAAACTAGTTTCTTCATTTCAATAATCTTTATTCGAAGCAAATCCTGAATGATTTTTGAGATTGGGGAATTGGTTTTCGAGTTACATGGTGCCATTTTCGTCTGTTCGAAAGCAATTCCATTAGAATCGAATTTCGTGATAGGGCCCCTGATTTTTGCTTCCATACGGAAAGATTAAAAATGCAAACATATGAAGCTGGCAGAATTTCAATATAGGTCCGGTCGATTATTCTGTGTATTCAATTTGCAACGCTTGAAGGACACTTAGGCCGTTTCCTTACTTGTCGGTACGGTAGCGGTGCGGGATAGATAGAAAGATAGATACTTTGATTCTGTGGCGATAAGATCGATTTTCAATTATGCATCCGGCCGCCTGAAAGGCCTGTCCGGCGGCCTGAAGCAGCCTTACACGATCCGGAATTCCTTAAGGCCGGGCCTGATCAGTTTTTCCGGCAGGAATCACCATGCGTGCGATTGTTGTTCTGCTCTTGATCTGGACTATTGAAAAAACACGCCTAATATCTCGAAAACACTAAACATGTAGATACGGAAAAAGTGGCTTGAACATTTTCGATTGAACTGCTCAATATCTTTCATTTCGTCTCGGAAAGTTTTTTTTTGTTGGGGTTAACTGTTTTCAAAATATTGTCGTCAGCGTAGTCAAGATGTTGTAGATAAGATGTCAAAGTCCATTGGATTCCTCTGTCTAGTCTGGATAGGGCTGCATGCAACACATTGCCGATCACTATGAGGAATAGGATCGGTGAGAGGATGCACCCCTGCCGAACTCCACTGCGAATCTCAAAGTCCCCCGACACCTTACCTTTATGCAGAACGCGACATTTCGCGCCGTCATAGGTTGCCTTAATAATATGCCCATACCAGAATGAACGCAGAATGCAGCAGCAGCAGCGAAATATCAATTTAGAAAGCATGCATTTCCCTTAAGCGACCCAGATTGAACGCAGCAGCAGCGACAGCGGCGATGACAGATCTACTTGTTATTGCTGCTGCCGCTGCTGCATTCTGCGTTCATTCTGGTTTGGGTAATAGTCACAAGCTTCTCAGGGATGCCTCTCCTGCGCAAGGCCGCCCATATAGAATCCCGGTTCACACTATCGAAAGCGTCCTCGAAATCGATGAAAAGCAAGTGAAGCGGAGAATCGTACTCAGCGCATTGCTCGATGATAATTCGCAAGGTGTTGGTGTGATCGACACAGGAGAATCCGGATCGAAAACCAGCCTGCTCTTCATCAATTGTGCTTTCTAAGTGGGCCTTTAGTCTTTCCAGGACGATTTTAGCTATTATCTTGGCAACAGCAGGAAGCACACAAATGCCTCTCCAATTATTACAGTCTGCGAGGCTACCCTTCTTTGGAAGTTTGATGATCAAACCTTCCTTCCACTCAGTGGGAAAGGTCTCTGTATTCCACGCTTTATCAACAAGTTGGTGCAGCAAATTGGCAGTTACGCTTGGCGCTGCTTGATAAAGTTCAGCGGGGATACCGTCGAGTCCGGCGGCCTTTCCACGTTTTAGTGCAATAATTGCAGTGACTATTTCCTCTTTAGTCGGGGCAGTGGACCGTATACACACATTTTGATGGTTAGCTAAATTATCTATATTCTATATGAGGAGGAACTTCACCAGAGGTGGTTCAAGACCGCGGCGAAGTTTTCCTTCCACCGCCTCATTTGATCTGCTTCCAAGATAAGTAGCTTTCCATCACTATCTTTCGCCGGATGTTGGCAGGAGTTACGACCTGTAAACTCCTTGATGACACCATATACGGCGTTTAAGTTGTTACTTCTTGCAGCTTCTTCTGCTGAGGCTAAAAGGGAATTCGCATAAACTCTTTTATCGCGTCGCACACTATGCTGAACTTCTCGAGCTTTCTGACGGTAAAGGAGTTCGATGCTGCTTCGATTGTCGTCTGATGCTGCAGCCAAACGAACCTTCAGTTCTTTTCTTCCAACAATCCGCTGCCATGAAGCGTCGGACATCCAGGGCTTAGATCAAGATCGGTATAAAACTGTTATATATTTGTCGCATGGGGTGAAAGTGGAGGTTGGGGGTGGTTTTTCCTAATTTCATGTAAAAGGTTACATACTCCTTGTTTTAAAGGTCAAATACACAAAATTTCATCGAAATCGAAATAAAACTGCAGATTTGTATAGCAAATAAACTTCAAGAAAATATCTTTATATGTAACTAATGGCGAAGCATAGTTAGAACGTTGGAAGTGTCCTGAATCGAACGTATGTCTTTTTAAACGATTTGGAGCCGTTTCGGAAAACTATGGGCGTTAAAAGATAAAGCATTCGAAATATTTTCACTCGATAATATGACCGACTGCGCCACCAGCGGGAAACCGTGGTCGATCATATGATCGACATGCGCCACCAACGTGTAAGTTCCAATCTTCAACATATCTTCCAACTACAAAAGCCAAGTTTATGTTCTTTGTTTTTTTTCTAATTTCCTATGGATGAATGATAATAAAAACAATTATACATACATTATTTTTTTAAATTATATTCTTAAAATAAAAATATAACGCAATGGTAAAAAATTGGTTCTCTAAAATATATCTAACAAAACATTGCCAAGACTAAAAAGTATTTCTAATAACAGTCAATTTCGTTAGCAGTGCATACTTATAGCACTTTCGGGAGAAAAAAGCCATTGAGCTCTTAGGGATTTTTGTTTAAATTTTAATTAATATATTAATTATATGTTTGGGATAGACATAATGCATACATATTAAATTGATAACATGTACTAATTCACATATCGTATATAATAACAACCTTCTAACAACACATTCACGTTTTTCCTTTTTTTCCTAAACTTTTGAACGTTCTTAACTGTTTGGACGACGAAGCGCGGGGAATGTATCATCCACAAGCATAATAGTTTAATAAATTGTATATGACATGATAAGCCAACGCTTGTTTTTTTTTCTAAATTTGTATGCAGCATGGAGATAGATGATTTTAGTTAGACATGCTCAGAACGCAAACTTGACAGTCGCTATTGATTCTAATCAATAATCACAATACGTGTGCTTGTCTAGTTTACAGCATTGAAAAATGTAAAATTCAGTGGAAAAGTTTCTTTCAAATAAATGAGATAAAGAGATAAAAAAAATCTTTCTAGCTGCATTATTAAATCAGCAACGACATACTGGGAAATTTAACTCACAAATCAAATATGTACCCGCAATCCTTATGGTAGACTTTCACGGACATCCAAAAGATAAAATTTCTCTGTCAAAGCCATAGTGCGACTGGAGAAATTTTGGCTTCGACCAGGGAAAATTTGACTTTTAGATGTCCATTAATGTTCAGCATTACGAATGCATTGTCGAAACCGCATAAAAACAAGAAACCATCTATTGCAAACAGGTTACATCACAACATTAAATTGCTTCATACGCTTCGTTGACCCAATTGACTGACGTATTGGACGAACCGTTCAGAAAATCATCAATTTCCGTCTCTATTGAACCTTTCTTCTTTTTCTTCTCTTTTCGCTCTTCCCGATCTTTTTTGTCTTTATCCTTTTTCTTCTTGTGTTTATGTCTTTTCTCCGAGCCACTATCCGTTTTTAATTTAGGCTCCACATCCAGAACAATGCTGGGAATTGAACTTGTATCTTCACCGCCCTCCGGTGATCGACGAATCGAACTATCGGCTAGCCAACCGTCAAATTCATCACCATATGCTGAATCGATGGTAGTTGAAACGACTGGAATTTCTTCGCTAGAAATCGATGTTTTGCGCAGTGACGTCGTCAAAATGTCCGTTTTGCTTAGATCCATCGACTTACGATGCTTTGCCAGAGGATTCTCTTTTAAAATTCGATTATCATTTGCGCTATCTACTTTGATTTGCTGAGAGTTGTTTACGCTCTCGGGTTCATTTAAATCTAGATCATCATTAAATTTGGCAACCATTGGATTTCCTTGTTCCGCATCACTATCTGAGTCGACATTGTCTCCGGATCCCGGAGAAGCTATTGTATTGTCCGTCCCGGCCGCGTTGAAATCATCCAAGAAGCTTCGATCCAAAATCCCCTCGTCCGGACAGAATTCCTCGACACTGGCGATTTGATGTTCTTTGATGCCGGTTTGTCGAACGTCTTGAACCAGACCTGCTTCCTTAATGTCCGGCTTTTTGAACAAACTCGTTACGAGGCTGGTAGTTGTACTTGACATTTTCGATTCTGCAGCTGATGTTGGCAGCGGATTTGTGGCCGTTGTTGTCGTACCATTATTATGCGACTTCAATTGTTGCGTTATGTTTATTTGTCCAGGAATTACAATGGGCTGACCGCCGCCGACAATGATGCTTTTCATAGGCTTAAACTCGGGCGGTGAAATTGGCGACACCGGGGAAGTAGGATTTGGAGCCGGAGTCACGTGAGTGCTGGAATTTGAGTCTGCAATCTGACGGCGACGATTTGACAGGTTATCTAAGAACGTATTGTAGTCGGCGTCCTCGGATTTCTGCCAAAAAGGAATACAATGATTTTTCTTTGCTTTGTAATGGTGAATTAGATTGTTGTTTATGTGTACCTACCAGAAACTCCGATATCTCAAAGCTGCATATGTCCGTGTCGCGCTTATTGCGTTCCAGTAAGGCCAGAAAGCTCTCCTTTTGCAATCGTAAGAATGGTAATCCCAAAAATTTATGAAGTAAGCGTAGGCCAAAGCCGTTGCGCATGGAACTTTCCGCATATAAAACTTCTGCTGGACGGCTGCAAAATGTCGATTAGAATGAAAATTATGTGTTTAGGCGAAAATATTAACAACTTACTCTCCTAAACTCTCAATTAGAGCGGTCGCTTGTCCAGGTGTTATAACTCTATGATGACTCATATCGCAATGGTTGCCGAGAATAAGCACAGGAATTTCTTCTGGGATTTTTGGCAATTCGCGGGTGACGTATTCAAATGTCCTAAGAAAATATGATAAAAAGGATTAGTAAACATTGTTTGCAAGAAAAAATGTGGACACTAATATTTGATATTTAGATAAATACAGTGGATCCCGCTTATTGTGATCACGTTTGGATTGAGCAGAAGTGATAACAATAAACGAACGATAAGATTAAGCGAAAACGACCAATAATCATGAAATTCCTCCCAAACTATTTTAGATAAAATTTCGAAATAATAGTCTGTTACACCAGAATTAATTAGATATAAATAAATAACTCATTTATTTACTGTTATTTGTTATTATTACATTAGGTTATTATGTAATTCGTAAGTAGGAAAGTTACTGTATAATGCAGAAAATATGTGATGCTTTACTTGTAAAACTCATCCAATTTGGATTGCTTTTTACCGTTTACACATTAGCTTTTCCATACATTTTTCATATTTATAATGTAATCTGGAGTCGTCAAACCTAAACTCCTTTTGTTTTGAAAACCAGTGGGCGGAGCGCAACATAACATGTAGTATGTAACATCTTACACCGTCTACCTATATTTGGCGATTGGTTGGTTTTTCAATGTCACCTTCAGCCTCTGCAGACTCCAACTTTAAATCTACCAAATTGCTGCATGTCTCTTTGTCTTTAGTGTGACCACACCATGTCGAACACGACCATGATAAATTCTCTTCAGATTTGTGAAGTTTGTGTGTTAAGCGTGGGAAGCCTGTCCAAGTTTTTTCCTCAGTAGGGACCACTGCACTGCAATGCAACTGAAACTAATCACTACGAGATCGAAAACAGAATGTAAGAGCAAGCTTATCATTAATAACTGTGAAGTTACATATTGCTCTTCAAATTTAAATTTCAGTGCAATATTCTCTTCAATAAAAATGGTTGGTGCCCTTCTAACAATACGGAGCAGAGTACAGCAGGTAGCAAATAATATATCAAAAAAAATATCGATTACAATAAGCGATATATTTAGTATGCATTGTCATAAGGCTGTTTTGGTTTTCAAGTATTGATACAATAAACGATTGATAGCAATAACCGCGATCACAATCAGCGGGGTCCATTGTACTAAGCTCGTGCAACTGTGTCTGTCTACCGTAATGCCTCCATCATTGGTGATTGATACAGTCTCCCTGATCCGGGTTTAACCTAGTGCGGATGTCGCAAGCTTTCAGTCTAGCAGTTTTTATTTTTACATCCGTATTCACATGAATGTACAGGAGTGGACGATCAAGCAGTAGAGCAAGGGCCACCGAAGGGTAACAGCAAATGACTTCTGTTACCCTACAATAGGCAAGCTTCTAATTTTTTCGTTTTTTTTTTTTGTCAAAGGTGATGTAGGAATCTTCAAAAGATACCGATAGCGATGCGGGAATATGTCTTCCTCATAATCTGTATGTCGATTTACCGACTAAACTCAAAAACACCTTATTCTTTCCAGTTTCCCTGCGGCTCTCGGTATTACTTCGCAGTGCTGGTTGTGGCTAATCAGCCGTCTCTGCGCCTTGTCAACTTACGCCTTTTGTCCTCTTTCTGGAATTTCTTGTGGATATTGCATACGGTGCGACTCACTGAATTCCAGTTTGACGCAAATTTTAACATGTGTTCCACAAAATTCTGAGGACTAATGCCACTACCCAATTCCACCTCCAGTTCTTCGCGGTTTCTTGAAATTCTCGGTCAATGGAATATAACGTGCTGGACAGTCTAGGGAATCACCCAGTTTGAACCGGTGTAGATATTTTTTGGATATCTACCATGTCCTATTAGGAACTGGGTGAGGCAGTGATTTACCTCGCCGTGCTTTCGGTTCATCCACATGTCAATTTGTGGGTTAAGTGTATGCGTCTAACGTCCTTTCGATGCTTCCTCCCAACGCTGTTACCATTTCATCAGGGATTCACAACTTTCTCTGTTCGTCCGTACTTCCGTTACTTCTGATGGGTCTAAACGTCTACTTCTAAAAACTCCATTGCATCCGCCAAAATAGTCCGGATGGCGCAACGGTTAGCACGTTCGCCTTTAACGCACTGGGCCCCGGTTCGATTCCGGGGATTTACGTGTCGGACTATGAGCCCACTCAGCTGTTAAATGAGTACCCATTATGGGGTAAATAACTCGGTTAAGCGTGTTGCTGATCACATACCTCTGCACAAAAACCGTCACCATCTAGAAAATGAGATGATGCTAACTCATCTCGAGGCCGTGGTTCAAATTGGACTGTTGCGCCAGTTATTTATTTTTATCAGCCAAAATGTGTATTGTGACCATTCCAGCAACCACGTAGGCCGCTCCGTCTGAAGTTATTCAGTATAGACAGCACATTCTGAGTGCACTCGTACGATATACCGAGTTGATCTTTCGGATGTTGCAAGCGTGACGAAAAGCACCGCTCCATACTGGTGATGCGTACAGCAGGATAGAGGTGATAGCTCTCGATAATAAGAGCTTCCCACTATATTGGGAATCATAAGTAATAATTCTGTTTCCGACTCTGACATTCAGAGATTTCCTCTTTCTGCGGTTACTAATGAGGACGGCTTCGGTTTTCTGTTCAGCCAGCTCTAGTCCAACACAGCTTGATGTTGTTGTAGTAGCAATGGTCAGAAGTTCGGTGTGTCAGTGTGTTACATGTTATAGTTCGTTGTTGTTGTAGCGATATTTGCGGTTCATAATAGGGAGTCACTTAAAACACCTCCTCGTCTTCTCCTTCTATGTCGAGGCCAAGGAGGAATGCGACCTCGATGAGGATTGCCCACAATGAAATTGGTGTTAAATTTGTGGGGGCCTCTGGGCATTCAAACAGATGCCTGACGTCATGTGGAGTGCCATGGCAACGTGTGGTTGATGTTACGATCGATTCGAGACAGGCATGAATTTAGTCTCGAGCACCAGCCAGATCGGAGCTGCGCTAGGGTGGTCCTAGTACGCCTTGGCAGCGTAATTTTGTTGGAAGATATGTTGGGTGGACGGGACTGGAGTACCGGGTTGGAGCAAAGGTTTTGGATCGATCGTCGTGCCTCCTCAGTGTGTATCGATGCAATGGCAGTCTTGTAAGCTTCGTTATCGAACGACACCCTCTTGAACCTTTGGACCTCCCTCTCAAGGTCTCTTAGGTTACTTCTGATGTTTTTGGGTGGGGGAGTTTTATCCATGAGATGATGGTTAGGATGTTCGCTGCGATAGCACCCGACAAGATATTGCTTGGACAGTGGGAGGTTGTGTTGTTTGGCTGGTAGCATGTTGGTTTCCTGGTGAAGGTGATCCTGGGACGACATCAGATGACAGCCCGTCACGGTGCGAAGAGCAGCATTTTGACAGATATCTATCTTCCTCCAATTAGTGTCCTTGAGGTTCTTCGTCCACGCAGGTGCAGCATAATTTGCCACAGATCGTCCTATGGCTTCGTATGTAGTAAGCATGGTCTCTTTGTCCATTCCCCAGGAGCTACCGGCGAGAGCTTTTAGGACCTTATTACGGGCTCTTATTCGATTGAATACCGAAGAGGCGTGGGCCGATGATGTAGCCATGTTATCGAGAGTTACCCCTAGAATCTTTGGATGGTTGACTGTGGGGATGGGTATGTTACCTATGCTTACATCCAGCTGTGTGTTGACCTCCTTGGTCCAAGATGTGAATAGGGTTGCTGATAACTCTAGGTTACGATTGGCGAAGAAGGTGTTGTGTTCCGCCAGATATCCGTTAATATTTTCATACATAACTGGGATATTATTGTTCCTAGCTACAATGGAGCAGTCATCCGCGTAGGAGATGAGAAGCAGATCATCAGGCGGAGATGGCATACCGGCCATGTAGAGGTTGAATGAGGTGGGGGAGAAGACTCCACTCTGTGGGACTCCTTGTTTTACTCTCCTGAGTTTGGACTTTTTGCCTCTAAACTTTGTGATGTACAGTCTCGCATCAACGAGGCTCGAGCAGCTTTTTTCAGTTTAACTCCTTTCTGGCAAAACAACAACATTTCCAGTCGCACGAAACACCGGATCACCCACGTAAAATCAGTGCTTTTATATGGCTGTTCAACTTGGAAAGTGACCAATGAGATAACAACTAGATGGCAAACTTTTGTGAGCCAAAGTCTACGGCGCATTCTACACATACGGTGGCCGTAGGTAATTTCTAACGACGACCTCCTTACTATTACTGCTCAGGACAGGATAGACACTTCCATTAAAAGGAGAAAGTGGCAATGGATAGATCAGACTCTCCGAAAAGGGCCGAACAACATTGCTCAACAGACCCTAGATTGGAATCCGTTGGGAACCAACGCAAGTCGCCGTGTTGGACGACCTAATAACATCTGGAGAAGAAGTTAAGAGAGAGGGTGCCTCAATAGGCAAGTCGTGGAGTGAGCTGAAAGCGATGGCGATGAACAGGACGAGGTGGAAAGTAGGCGTGGTTAATGCCCCACAAGGGGTTAACAGGAACCAGAGAGAGAGAGGCATGGTTATCATCTTCCTTCTTGCGTCGATCATTTGCCAACCATCTAACTTTCAGTATGCTGATCACCGCACGTTCATTAATGACAACAAAGCTGACTGGGATGGCTTTAAAACCTTCACCTATGTAGCTTTTGCTGACTTACCAACTCCTGCTGCTGTGTGCGTGGTCGAACGGAATGTAAGGCGTATACTTCATACCCAAGATTCGGCCTAATTTTCCTACTTCAGCATCCAGATGAACAGACGAACGAGACCGAATACGCAGCACAAACCTGGATGATCCTCGCATCAAGGAATTAAACCTTGATATTTACAGCCAAGTAGCAGTTCACAGGAGAAGGAAATGGAGCTCTCACCCTGAAAATTGCAATCTAACAACCGGCGTTAATAAGCTCTGGTCGACGGTAAGAGCCCTTGCAAACCCAACTAAGCACAAACGGTATGTTGCAATCCAGTTCGGCAACACCACGGTCAATGATCCCAAAAAATGCGCAAACAGCTTCAATAAACAGTTTTTCGAACATCCGCCACCTGATAGACTTAAGCGCATCATCACCAGGAGCATTCGCAACCGCTCAGTTGACCAGGCACTTCAATTTTCATCAGAAGAAGTTGCCACAGTTATTAAAAGGGCAAAAAGTTACAAAGCCCTTGGACCGAATAGTATCTCGATGGTCGTGCTTAAACACCTTGATACGCCAGCAATTGACTATTTAACGACCACGATTACCCTCTCCATCTCATCGGCTATCATTCCCAAGTTTTGGAAGAAGGGAAGGGTGATCCCTATTCTAAAACCGGGGAAAAACCCGACGCAAGGCGAATTATACCGTCCCATTACACTATTGCCTCCTGTGGTCAAGACCCTTGAAGCGCTACTCCACCATATAATTACGACCCACATACAATTAGCCGATCATCAACATGGCTTTAGAAGAATGCACAGCACTACCACGGCTTTGGATGCCATCACTACAAGAATACATATTGGCCTTAACCAAGCACGTCCATGTTAACGAACTATTCTAGTGGCCTTAGACCTGTCAAAGGCATTCGACACTGTCAGCCACTCGTTTCTCCTGTCTGACATCTGCGGTACATCTCTTCCTTAAACAGGGTGTCCCTCAAGGAGGAGTCTTATCTCCCACTCTGTTTACTCTATATTTGTCAGGACTTCCGACGCCACCTGACGGACTTGAAATCGTCAGTTACGCTGATGACTGTTCGATTTTGGCGACCGGCAATGACATCGCCCAAATGTGCGAGCAGATAAATGAATACGTATCTTGAAGAGCTCAACAACTTCTTCATCAGCAAAAATCTTACTCTGTCAGCGCCAAAATCTTCAGCTACTCTTTTTACCACCTGGACCAAGGAAGTGAGGCTACAACTGGATATTGCGGTAGATGGTCAAACTATCCCCACAATTAACCACCCAAAAATTCTCGGTGTCACCCTTGACAACATGGCCACCTCCTCGGCTCATGCGTCAACCATTTGTGACAGGATGAGAAGCAGGAACAAAGTCCTCAAAGCTTTAGCTGGCAGTTCCTGGAGGAAAGATAAGGAGACCCTACTCGCAACTTACAAATCCATCGGGAGATCTGTGCCCAATTATGCGGCTCTCATATGGTCAGACAATTTATGCTAGACTAAATGGAGAAACACACAGACCTGTCATAACACTGCTCTTAGAACTGTCGAAGGCTGTCTCTTAATGTCGGCACAGGACCATCTGCATCAAGAGACCAAAATGATGCCCGTAAAAAGCCACAACACTCTTCTCATCAAGCAGTATCTAGTTGGTTGCTAGCGGAATAACCATCCCAACTCAAACCTAATGGACAAGACCCCACCGCCGCGTCACGTAAGACGCAACATGAGGGACCGCGAAAGGGAAGTCCAAATGTTTAAATGAGTTCCCTTCGATGACACCAGCTATAAGTTGGCCATCACCACGCTGCACAGTGAAGAAGTGTTTTCTGCGATCGCGGAACTGAAACCGAACAAGGTATTGAATGCGCAACCACCTGCCATATCCCCAGACGAAGCCCGGCTCCCAAGAGCAACCAGAACCACGTTGGCTCGTGCTCGCGTCTGAATTCATACCAGTCCCGCATCGGCAGTGAAGTCCAAAACTCCTGTCCAGTATGTGGCCTCGCTCCACACAATGTTGAGCACATCTTTAATTGTCCAGCAGCCCCCACGCGTTTAACTCCTATTGTGCTATCGGAGAACCCCATCGAGGCAGTTGCTTTTCTCCACCTGCACACAAACTTGGATAGTCAGAGTTTTTGACACACACCTATTATATCTGAGCTCGAAGCGCCGCTACAACAACATGGTTATTATATTTTTTGTGTAATTTTTTGTTTTTAACAAAGATGGAATTTATCGATTTGGATAAATCTCTGAGAACATTAAAATAGTATGAACACTAAATTATTGAATACAATCCTCACGCTAATTACTCTCTCACAATACTATGCGGACGGTTACGCGATTTTTATTAGAGCTTTATTTTGTTAATTATCTACTGTTCTGGGTTGGATTTTTTTTTCGCGTCGACTCAAATATTCGGTTAAAAGTCAATCCAGTAAATCGGGAGTTTTACGAAAATCATAGTTTGCCATTATAGGATGACTATATAATCCTTTTAGGATTAAGTCAACCCGAAAACATATACGCATCGCTTGTGCGGTTCAGGAGACTGAACTTATATCAGGTTTTATGAACGTGTGTTCACAGGAGGAGAAAAAAAGACGCCCCCGTTATTTCATTCTTATGAAAATTTAAGGCTGATATTAGTTATTTAAACGAGCCTTTGTCACTTACCATGCCTTCGTTATATCCATCATCAAGATAACACCATGCGTCCCCTTATAAACATCCAAAAACTCAGCATCCAGAGCTGGTGCTTCCGGTAGTGCAGCTGTGGTTAGTTTCAAACCGCTGTGACGGGGTCGGGCCTTGCCACGATCCACAACATCCCAAACCTCCACCTTTACGATATCTTCGGTCGCCTTGAAGGCCCACTGGATGGACGTGACCTGAATCTCTTCGGTCGGTACGTACGACTCCAGGAAACCTTTGCCCTGCAATCGTTGGAACAGACACGATTTGCCCACATTGCGATCGCCTTTGATGATAATTTTCACTGCAAAACAACAAAATGAAATCATCACTTCAACTGTAAACATTTGCCTCCACCAAAACCCCTCCGATACGCACTGTTATACTGGACACCCCGGGAAAATTTCTTCTGCAGGGATCCGGACATCGGCTGCCCCACGGTTCCCGGAAGCGATGGACTCGTAGCATCCTGTTTCGAGGTGAGCTTTTTCAGCGCGGAAAACATTTTGCTGTTCGCGGCGAATCGATCACACAATTTTTACACGACTATGTTGCAAACGATTCCCACGGGCTTAGCATATGGTTGACGACGTGTCGACAGTAGACAAACTCGGAATCGGAAAATCACTGCATAACGCAAACGCGCGGACGGTTTTCACTGAGAAATGCACTTGCACTCATTCCCGGTGTGCCATTGGACAACTTTCGGATCGTGTGGCGGCTGGCGGTTCGGTTTGGTTTGATGAACTTTCCAGTGCACCAAAAAGCGGGGGGTCACTGCACGTAGGCGTCGAGCTGCTGCCAATTTGTGTTTTGACGTTTCGCTTTCGCATTTCCTTCGTTTTCTTTTCTCTTGCCATATGCATCTCTTGCTCTCTCGTTATTGTCACTCTCTTCTCTTCGTTGTGTCTGCGAATTTCTTCTTTGCACATGTCAGCTGTACGGAAGGACAAGAACTCGTTGAGTTGACGGAAGGAGGGAACGGATAAATTGATTTAGTTTTTCTTTTATTTATTGTTAAAAAATATATGAATGAATCTGCTGTTTCAAAGATTGACCATACCACCACCAATAGATTCCCATTCTTATAAAAAGCTGTTTCCGCCCGGGATCGAACCGGGGACCTTCCGCGTGTTAGGCGGATGTGATAACCACTACACCACGGAAACAGATGAAAAACTGTCTTTTCAGTGCTTTGTTGTTCAATCCCCATTCTAAATTTGATTAATTTGATCAGTACTTAAAGTAACTGCAGGTGCAGATTGCTCTGACATGACGTGAACACGTGGGCCCACATCATAGCGTGTGATACAAAATTCCATGTTTTGTGCTTATGTTCACATTGGGCTGACGTGACGTGGGAACACGTTGGGTGTTGCAATCTGATGCATTACGCCTTATGACGCGTCAGATGTATGTCAAAAGTTTTCGATTTTTCGTCAGACGTGAGAAGGCACCAGAGGAAGGAATTGTGTGTATCTGTAGTTTCTCGTGTACTGTTTGAGATTTTTCAACATGGAAGAGATGCTTATAGAACATGTTCGCGAAAATCCGATATTGTACGATCCTACAAACCGGGAATATCGGAACCAACAGTCACGAAAGGAGGCTTGGGACCAAATAGGCGAAAAGCTTGGCATTTCAGGTAAATGAAAATATCCATTATTAATTATTTTACCACATATTTTATTCGTTTGTTATTTTACTGTTTATAGTAGTTTATTACAATAATATTACTCGACGCAGCAACTTTTCCTTTTCGAATGGATTGCCATTGTCAAGGACAACTTGCTGAACCATATTCAGAAACGAAATACTTTTTCATTTTATCTCTAGTTGAGGCCGCTTGTCTCACGAAATTTCTAGGAATGGGTTCGAAATTTGCAATTTGAATTTGTTCCTCAAAAGGCGAAATACTGGTTGCCCGAAGCATGTTGTGTAGACAGGTGGCGGCCAAAATGATTAAATCTGCAGTTTCTGGTCCAGTTTCAATTGGCTTTAGAAATACTCTCCAACGCCCGGCTAGAATCCCGAACGCATTTTCCACAATCCGTCGAGCTCTTGAATGGTACACAAAGTGAGTTTGTGCTTTCCATTATCGCAGAGGAAAGGATATCCTGGGCAATCAACAGCTTCTCTCCCTACAAATCACCCGGGCCAGACGGCATACTGCTTCAGGAATTGCAAGACCTAGTAGTTCCCAGGCTACTGGTGTTTTTTAGAAGCTGTCTCCTACTCAACCACGTCCTCCAATCTTGGCGAAGGGTTCGAGTCGTGTTCATACCGAAGACAGGCAAGCGAAGGCATGAAATAGCGAAGAATTTCAGACCGATAAGCTTATCCTCCTTCGTACTAAAGACGTTAGAGCGTATCATTGACCTACACATCGGACAAACCCTGGAGGGATCACCGCTTTCGAAGGCGTAACACGCTCACCTCAAGGGTAGATCCACAGAAACAGCTCTCCACAAGGTGGTGCGCACCATTGAACAGAGCCTTCAGTATAAACAATATACATTATCTGCTTTCCTCGACATAAAGGGTGCATTCAAAAATGTCCGCATCGATCAAACTTGGGAGTCGAAGCAAGGATCGGCAGCTGGATAAAAACTCTGCTAAGATCTAGAATTCATACGGACTTAGGAAACAGCCACCTAACCAGATACGTGTGCAGAGGGACTGTGGCTGTGACTTTGTCATCAATAAAAACCTAGCTAGGCTTGACAGAGAAGCAGTTAAAGTGGTCGTGTACGCGGATGACGTGGCGATCGTAGTGTCAGGCATGTGCCTCTCCTCGATTAGTCAAATCATAGAAAGGGTTCTGGGTATGGTGAGCACCTGGGCCACAAGTTGTGGCCTGGGCGTCAACCCAGATAAAACTGAACTGATGCTATTTACCACGAAAACCAAAGTACCACATTTTACCCTTCCTAAACTAAACGGACAGCCAGTCCAATTATCGCCCAGCGCAAAGTATTGTACTTAGGTGTCACTCTAGACACGAAGCTCAGCTGGAAGTTAAACAAGGCCTTAAAGAAGGCCTGCATAGCGTTCTACGCCTGTAAGAAAACCTTCGGAAGAAGGTGGGGCCTTAAGCCAAATAGCTGTGGCCTGGGCGTCAACCCAGATAAAACTGAACTGATGCTATTTACCACAAAAACCAAAGTACCACATTTTACCCTTCCTAAACTAAATGGACAGCCACACCAATTATCGCCCAGCGCAAAGTACTTAGGTGTCACTCTAGACACGAAGCTCAGCTGGAAGTTAAACATTGAAGAACGGGTAAAGAAAGCCTGCATAGCCTTCTACGCCTGTAAGAAACCCTTCGGAACAAGCTGGGGCCTTAAGCCAAATATGGCCCTTTGGATGTACACAGCAGTAGTCCGTCCAATTCTTAAATATGGGTCGTTGGTCTGGTGGCCAGCGCTTGCTAAAAAATATAACGTCACAAAACTTGGCAGGGTGCAAAGAACGGCATGTCTTGGTACCACAGGTGCCATGCGAACATGCCCGAGGAAAGCGCTAAACATGATCCTGCACCTTCCACCTATCGACCTCTTTATCAAACAACTGGCAGCGAGCAGTGCAGTCAGGCTCAAAGAGTCGGGAGACTGGACTGCTAAACCGTACGGCCATAGCAACATTCTAAACCAGTTGCCACAGGATGTGGCCAAGGTGAATACCGACTTCACCGTGCCCAAACTAAGGTTTGAGAGAAACTTCTCTGCCAAATTCCCCACCAGATCTGAAGGGAGGGGAGGCGAGGTGGTGAAGGATTTTGACATCACGATTTTCACCGACGGATCCAAAATGGACTGCGGCGCCGGTGCAGGGATATTTATATAGTGTTACCGCCTCCCAGATCATGCGGAAACCCGCGCAATCATGAAAGCTTCTCACACTCTCAGAGACATTCCAGATAACCACAGTAGCGCCATTTGCTCGAACAGCCAGGCCGCTATCAAGGCACTGAACTCGGTAAGTACATCCTCCAAGCTTGTCGAGCGATGTGGGGCGGAGTTATTATAGCTTGCCTTAGCAGACGGCTCAGTATTACCCTGCTCTGGGTTCCAGGTCACAGGAACATAGAGGGTAATGAGAGGGCTGACGACCTGGCCAGAAGCGGCGCCGCTCTAGACACCGCTCTAGACAGATCTCAAGCGGAGCCTGTTTGCATTCCGCTGTTGGCTGTTAAGCGCAATATATTCAACCACTACCTCAAGGTTGCGGATTCCAAATGGCGGAATCTGTACACCTGCACCGTATCAAGAAAGGTATGGCCCTCCTATGACAGAAGGAGAACATCGGAGCTTATGACCAAATCGCGCAGGGATGTCGCCAGGCTCACGGCAGTCATCACGGGGCATTGGCCTATAGGGGATCACACAGTCAGGCTCGGTATCCCTTACAACACGCATTGCCAAAGTTACGGTAATGAAGATGAGAAAGAAACCCTCACTCACTTCCTTTGCGAATGTCCAGGCCTTGCTAGAACCAGGCATCGTACATTGGGCAAGGCCTTTCTTGACAATGTAGTGGATGTGTCGGGGGTGAGGATTGGGGAGTTGCTTTACTTCCTTAACTCCTCCGGTTAGATCTAGGCAGCATCCCCTGTATTTTCCGACTATCAGCTAACAACAAATTTTCAAAATTACGCTTTTTGCACTAATTGGGCTCTGGTAAGGTTTTGCCTAAGCCATCACTTATACCAACCATACGTTCTCTTCGTCACTTGTTTGCTGTATGGACGCATCAAGTAAGGTTTAAGAGCGAAGGCTGCAACAATTATATAAGGAAACCGTTCCATTGTTGGTGGTAGCTCTGGGTCCTTTGGAACGGCGTATCTGTTGTTTTCGAATTTATTTTCCCATTCCAGATCGCTCGAAAGTTCCTCCATTGCTGCTTTTTTCGTAGACTCCAACGTCAACCAGCGTGAATTTCTAATTTGCATCTACCAAAGCCAATAATGGAATAGGTACCTTGTAATTGTAGTACAATGAACCAGTATCAGCTGGACATCGATTTTGATATGTTTACCATCCAACGCTCCGATGCGATCTGGGTAATTCCACTTCTCCTCATAATCCTTGGCGATCTGTTTCCATTGGTCTTCGATAGGTTCTGCCATGTATATCGTTACAGAGGTTTCCACATTACCTCGCAGCACTCTTTAACGTTCCTGCGGCAGCCGGTTCTTCGTACCGGAACGACCCGTTTTTCAACGGCCAAAAGCTGCCAAACCCCCTCGATGCAAGAAGAATTGCAGTATTTGAAGCATCGCTACCACAAAAACAACAACAACTCTTTAACGATTTCTCCAATGGTTGAAAATCCAGCCCGATAAGAAAATCCCAATGATCTGTAAAGTTCGCCACACATGACCGCGCCGAACCACGCCCGAACTTCCATTAAACCATCAATTTCATAGAACGTGCAGAAAAAAAATCCCCTTATTTCCACTGTTTTATGAAATTAATGGTTCGTTGGAAGTTCGGTAGTGGTTGTGCGCGTTCATGTGTGGCGATCTTTAAAATTTCCAGTTGCCAAGTATCTGTAAACAGTGCAACAAATGCATAAGTATTAATCGCTAGGCGACTTTTTTTGTCTTTGGCCACCAAAGGACAATAAAAGAATAACTAATTGAGGACTAAACTAATTTTTCTTTCCAGGTAACGATTGTAAGGAAAACTGGAATAAGCTACGGAATGCGTACATTCAAGCTAAGAATCGTAGAGCCACAAAATCAGGCGAGGCAGCAAAACATTTGAACAAATGGAAATTTGAAGAGGAGATGTCTTTTCTGAATTTAACTCGGGTACCAAGAAAAACCCAAGGAAATACGGGACACAGCCCCCGTGATGAGGACGACGACGTGAATGATGGATGTCCAATTGAAGAAATAGACCCACAAGTCATCGGTAATCGCACGGCCAATATGTCCGATTCTTCAACAACTTGTGCTCAACCTGAGGTTCTTAGCTCTACAACAAAAACGTCTTCGACAACTTTTGCTCAACCTTCCGCAAAGTCTGCAAGGCCTCGTGTTAGAAAGAGAAGTTTGACGACAAGTGTGCAAGAAATGGTTGCTATTATGAAAGACGATCAACGGTTGCGCACCCAACTACTTCTTCAAAATGCACACGCTGCTCCGCAAAACAACGTGGACGACGAATGTGAGCTTTTTTTCCTCAGCATGGGGAAAATGGTAAAAAAATTGCCTCCCGATGAGCAAATTAGGGTTAAGATGGAAGTAAGCAACATTGTGTTGGGGGCAGCGTTGCAAGCTGCACGCGCAAACTCAGTTCAGGAGGATCTAGATCATATCGAATCTGTTACAAATCTATCCTAATATTCCTCAACACAATCTCCTCAGCAGTTTGAATTAATTTGGACTATTCATCGGAGTCAAAACTCCTCTCATACATTCCAGGGGCCTCATAACTTTACTAACTTGTAATCACCCTTCTATTCCAACAACTACTTTGTGTTTTTTGTATTCAATGTTCTTGCAAATGTGCAAGTGCGAATTATTTCAGTGAAAATTGGAATTTTTTGTGACACTTGGTTTCATTCTGCACACCAACTTAGTATGCGTCTGTAGCCTAGCTCGGTAACGCACCGGGTATTTTTTTGCTACTCGAAATACGGTCTCTGCGCGGTTCCACTTCTCACCCTCTAGTGAGTTAATATAAGTGCTTCACACCATCTAGACTTCCACGGTCGAGTTTTCAAGTCAAATCACGCCTTCACGGCTTATACTAGCAGAATTCTCACACTTTCGTGGTCGTCTTGCACATGGATAGCTGCAAAGATGCAAGACCTGATGAGTGCTTCTAGTTTGGAGAAATTAAAGCAGAGGGAATTTGAGAACAAAAAATATTTGGTCCCCTTGCGGGACTTGAACCGCAGAGACCGTGTTTCGAGTAGCAAAAAAAGCGCCTGGTGCGTTACTAAGCTAAGCTATAGATGCATACTTAGTTGGGGTGCAGAATGAAATCAAGTGTTACAAAAAATTCCGAACTACTTTGTGAAAAAAAAAAAAGGTTGTAAAAAATATGTAATAAACCGTGTTGTTACAAAATGTTTGCAGCCACTGCAATAATTTATTTTGTACATTAATGGATTAGCAGTTACCTCAAGTAAACGGCAAGTCGCATCTCACCCGGAATGCTTTTCTTGAGATGAGTGGATCGTTCCTCGTCAGATCGATCTGATCGATCTTAATCTTAATGGGGGCTATTAAACGTGCCATAAACACACCGATCGATCGGCCGATCCGTCGCCCGATATCGATATCGGCCGACGGATTGGCCTGTGTATGTGGAAATCGCACCGATCGGCCGATCAATTTTGATCTGCCGATATTTTAGTGCGATTTTCGTGCGATCCGTCGGTGACGATCGATTGGATAGTGTACATATGTAATTATCGCAAGTGAATGTCAAATTACCAAATTATTAAATGATGAAATTTGAAGGATTCTAATGATTTAAATGGCACTGAAATTGAAATATCATATTATGTGGTATCCGAAAATACCACACAAATCCAAATAGTTAACAAAAATTAATCGAGGTTGCATTGGGAGTGAATCATAGCCTATTTTTTTGAATTGCCATTCGTTATCGCATAGCACGAAAATCGTACAGTGTGTGTGCAGTGGAGATCGGCAGATATTTTGTGGCGGTCCATCGGCCGATCGATCGGACGACGGATCGGATAATGTATGGCGGCTATTAGATGAATGTAGATATTTTAAATAAGTGCTGGAAAAAAAGTTGCTCAAACTATTTTATTCCCTTTATCGCAAAAATGCTTCGAAGTAGTTGGAGTGGTGGTGATTCATTGGCTCAGGTTATAAGATAGTATGTGTATCCTATCTAGAAATTGAAAAGTTTTGAAAGAAGTTCACTCAGTTGGTGATAATAGCGTAATAAGCGGAAAAGTGCAGTTTGGGTGAAAAAATAGGGAAAAGTTAGTGCGGTAAACAAAAACAATTTTTGGGGCGAGAAAATCGAAATATTTGTAAAATAAGAGAACGAATGGATGTTGCTCAGTGTACTGTGCAATGGTACTCGAAGGAGTTTTGAGAAATGGGCCCCACCAAGCGAAAAAAGGATTTGGAATGGAATGGATCAGGAAAAAACGACGCTTTTCAGCGTTATAAAGCCATCCGAACTGATTCAAAACTTCATTTGGCCTAAGGAACGATCTGGTTTTAGCAACGGATATGCAAATCTCAACAAGTTTGATGATAAGAAGGCTGGCGAAAGCTGGCTTACGTGCATGGAAGCCAGTCGGTAAGCCAAACTTTCCGTTAAAACATTAGGCTAACACGTTTGAAATGGGGTCAGGAGCATTCCACATAGATTTAGAAGATGGAGAACACTGCAATAATTCCGGGACAGTTGAAATTTAAGCAACATGTTGGCGACGGAAAAGTCGGGAAAAACTAATGGCTGTGAATGCCTAACGCACAAGGCTCGAATTCGTTTTCCAGTATTTGCAAGTAAACTGCTGTTGTTACTTTTGAACTGGGAAAGCATATTCTACCTCCTTCATGACCGGAAAAAAATCCCCACACCATAAACCCTTCAGATGTCGGAGGGAATCTTCAAACAAATTCACCGCTGAGCGTTTCTTGAGGTTTCCCCCGCACGCAGATTCGTCAGTCGCCAGCGTGTTGCCTTAAATACGGACACACAAAAAAAGATGGCAATTTTTCAAATCTTCCGGGTTCATACCACATGCTCCTGGGCCCATTTCAAAAACTTTAGCCTGATTTTTTAAAGGAAAGTCTGGCTTATGAACTGGTTCCAACGCACGTAAGCCAGCTTTTACAAGCTTTTTTCTCAATAAACTCGATCAGATTTGCAACACGTTGCTAGAAATAGGTCTTTTCCAAAGTCATATGAAGTTTCCAACCAGTTCGGGTGGCTTTGTAACGGTTAGAAGCGATCTACAAATAGGATATTTTTTTCCTGATCGTCTAGAGCCTTTCATCCGCTCGGTGGGGCCCATTTCCCGAAACTTCTTCAAGTATCATTGCACATTACACATCGAGTCTTTCACTTCTTTTAAAAATAGTTCGTTTTGTCTCGCCCTAAAACGAAAATATTGCTTTTGTTTTCCGCACTATTTCCTATTTTTTCACCCAAACTGCAGGTTCCTGCTTATTACGCTATTAGCACCAATTAAGTGAATTTCTTTCAAAACTTTTCACTATTTCTAGACAGGATACACATAATTTGTTTTAACCTGAGCCAATAAAATACCGTCACTTTAACTATAATATGTACTTCGACGAAATTTTGTGAAAAAGGGAATAAAATAGTTTGAGCAATTTTTTTTTCAGCAGTGTATATACATTTTTTTTAATTGAACTAAAAATCGTATTGTAAAAACCACTCCATGTCAAGAAACCTGGAACAAAAGCCTCGGATTGGACGGATCAACAACGACGACCACGCAAACGAATAAAGAATTATTCTTTCGGATCCTGGAATGTACGCTCCCTGAACAAACCGGGGGCCGAGAAGGCCCTCCTTCAACAGGTCGAAAAGTACAAACTGAGCATTACTGCAGTCCAGGAAACAAATTGGCTTGGCAGCGAGATTAATGACAAGAAATCGCACACAATTTTTACAAGTGGCAAACCATCGGGCCGCAAGGAGTTTGGAGTAGCATTTATAGTGGACAATCACCTCAAACCGCATATTACTGACTTCAAACCCATAAATGAACGGCTGTGTGCGATTCGCATCAAGACTCGATTGTTCAATCTCTGGCTCATCAATGTGCATGCCCCCACTGAAGTTAAAGAAGACGCAGTAAAAGACGAGTTCTACGCCCGTCTTGAAACTCTCTTCGACTCACTTCCAACAAACGAAGTCAAATTGCTGCTGGGAGACTTTAACGCGAAAGTCGGGAATGAAAGTTGGCATCGGGGGACCTCTGGAGGCCACAGCCTCCATGAAGAATGTAACGATAACGGCCAGCGACTTATCGACTTCGCCTGCAGCAGGAATCTAGTCGTAAGCTCTACGTGTTTCCCGCATCGACGCATTCACAAGCAGACCTGGAAGTCTCCAGACGCACATACCGTCAACCAAATTGACCACGTCCTCATTTGCAGGAGATGGGCGTCTAGTGTCATGGATGTCCGCTCCTATCGAGGAGCAAACTGCGACTCAGATCATCACTTGGTGAAGACGACCTACAGATGTAGAATCTCCTCAGTGCACCAGTCAAGAATCAGCCCTCCCAAAATCTTTGCGGTTGATAAGCTCTTGAGTGATGCTACAGCGGTGGCGTATACTACCACCCTTGAGGAAAAACTATCACCTATGCTACACAACATCAGCAACACAGGCGTCCATGGGTTCTGGGAAGAACTCAAGGGTACCATCAAGGATGTCGCAGAGAAGGTCGTGGGATATAAAGCCCGGCGAGCGCGAAATGACTGGTTCGACGAAGAATGCAAAAATTCACTTGACGCGAAAAACGAGGCCTACAGACAATGGATTCAACGAGAAACCAGAGCCAGAAGAGAAAAATATGACGAGCTACGGCGAATATCGAATAGAATAATTAGACGTAAGAAACGTAAATACTTTGACGAGCAGTTGCTGAACATAAACGAAAACTTAGCTAATAGGAACACCAGACAAGCGTACAAACTAGTAAATACAATTAAGAACGGCTACCAACCCAGGACTAGCCTTTGTAAGGACAAGGATGGAAACATCATCAGCGACACCGATGGTATTAACAAACGATGGGCCTCTTATTTTGAAGAGCTTCTAAACCGACCATCTAACATCCCCACACAGGAAGCTCTCGATGATATTGTTGATCTAGGCCCACCCATTCAACCCCCGACAGTAGAGGAAGTTGATCTCGCGTTGCGGTCACTAAAACGAAATAAAGCGCCGGGCGCTGACGCGATTCCAGCTGAACTGCTAAAATTCGGTGGAACGAGTCTAGTTGATGCCATACATCAATTACTCCTGCGAGTATGGGAGAACGAGGAGATCCCAGACGATTGGCGCAGAAGCTTCATCTGTCCAATTCATAAAAAGGGAGATAAATTGCGGTGTGAGAATTACAGGGGCATCTCACTAGTTTGTACGTCCTATAAAATTTTGACGAAAATTCTGGAAAATAGAATAAAACCGTACGCAGAACAAGTCATTGGCGAATATCAAAGCGGTTTCAGACCTGGTCGCTCCACAACCGATCAGCTCTTCTCAGTCAAACTGATACTCCAGAGGTGCTGGGAATACAACGTAAACGTATACCAAATCTTTGTCGACTTCAAGCAGGCATACGACAGTATCGATTGTGGAGTACTGTACAACATCATGCTGCAATTTGGTATACCAGCAAAATTAGTGCGACTGACAAAGATGACGATGACCAACTCCGTCTCACAAGTCAGGATCCAGAATAGACTTACTGATCTATTTGAAACACGCACTGGTTTGAAACAGGGCGATGGACTGGCACCGACGCTCTTCAACCTAGCACTGGAATACGTTATTCGGGCCATGAATATGGACAACAGCAAGACGTTACTCATCAAGTCGACACAATTAGCAGCGTACGCCGACGACATCAACATCATGTCCCGAAGATTGGCTGACGCAGAAGTACTCCGCATACGCTCGATACCGCTGCAAAGGAAGTTGGATTACGTATTAACGAGGGTAAAACTAAAATAATGATGCAATCGGTGACAAGGACACCTGCACAACCGAGCATCAACGTGGGGGACCTCAACATCGAGTTCGTGAACAACTTCATCTACCTGGGTTGCAACCTGTCAAGGGACGCCAACGAAACTGACGAAATCAAGCGACGGATACAGTTAGCTAATAAGACTTTTTTCTCGGTTCTCCCCATAATGAAATCGAAACATGTGCACAGAAACACGAAGCTCCGCGTGTAAAAAACCATTATACGACCAGTGCTATGCTATGGCTGCGAAGCATGGACCCTAACTCAAGCCTCCGAAAACATGCTAGACACTTTCGAACGTAAGGTTCTACGGCGAATTTTCGGGGCTGTTTGCGATCGAGATGGATGGCGCATCCGGTGTGCAAGTCTCGA
Organism: Chloromyia formosa; assembly: GCA_964017055.1. Classification (NCBI taxonomy): domain Eukaryota; kingdom Metazoa; phylum Arthropoda; class Insecta; order Diptera; family Stratiomyidae; genus Chloromyia; species Chloromyia formosa. The sequence continues at coordinate 42,165,679 of OZ024815.1, forward strand.
AAATCGTCAAACTACAACGACTTCAATGGGCAGGGCATGTACAAAGAATGGACGATGATCGCATGCCTAAGAGAGTAATGAATGCAGAACGAGTCGACGGAGCGAGACTGCGAGGACGACCGAGATCTCGTTGGGAGAGCTCAGTAGGTGTGGACGCCGCACAGCTGCTGGGCTCCCAAAATTGGAGGACGCGGTCACGTGACCGAGATAATTGGAGGACAATGATCCAGGCGGCCAAGGCCCGACGTCGGGCTGTCGCGCCACGATGATGATGATGAAAAATCGTATTCTCGATTTTTCAAAATCGGAAAATTTGTTCTAGGCCTCGAGAAAAACCGTAAAATCGTATTTGAATTTGAAAATCGTGAAAAATACGATAAATCGTACTATTTGGCATCGCTGCCCCTTAGAAACCATGGTTGGCGGCTTGAATCAGTGAAAAATTATTTTTAAAACTATCGATCAAACTAAAAACAAACCGTCCGTGGAAACTATTGTTAACCCCTTCAGATTCGATTTATTTCTAGCGGTGGGAAAAATTTTTCGTTTAAACAATATTGTTTTTTAGTGCATAATGTCAATGCTATCTAAAAATACAGGCCTCTGCTCAGCTGATCGTGGTGAATTCGGCTTCTATTTTGACGTCAATTTCACGTCATTAATTCCTTGTCAAGGCAGTGACTGCACATGACGATGTCCCCGGCACTACATATGTTTACAATTGAAATTGCGTCAGACGGCATCTTTGTCCTCTAAAAGCACACTTCCTGGACATTTGCAGCAATTTGGTCGAAGCCGCAGCCCCAGGGATCAGTCGCAGAGTATCGTCGAACAGTTCACACTTGAAAAAATACGTCTTTTGACCGCACGACACATTTTCATCGCACACGTGTTTGTTTTCTCGGATCACTAGATGAAATTTAACTAACAAATGAACACTGAAAACGCGGAAAACGAAAACTAAACACGGAACGCACGAAAATTGGGGACTCGCCGCCATCAGTCGCCGACCACTGGATTCTGGATACGACGAAATCGTAGAAGTAAGTAATTACGTAATTTAGCCGTCAAAATCAGCTGAGCAATGATAATATACACGTTTGTTTTAGTTTTGTTAAAAAGTTGATTATTTTAGAAATTATACCATGTACATAATTATGCCCAATTTTACTGAAGCGTCACTGAAATTAATAGAAACAAAAATTGCAATAATTAAAAATTTACCTTTATTCGGCTGCAATTAACTACAAACTAACTTGAACTTTATTTTTTTATACATACATATGTAGATGTACCTTGCATTTGCTACCGTAAAAATGCGTTTTTTTTTACCCCATTTTTTGCAACGCTTTCCTTCTGTGTTTCCATCTAAATGTGGATGATGTGATGACCTATTCCATCATATTGGAAATCTCCTTATGGCCGAACTTCCTCTTTGCACCTTGCGGTTTTTTTGGTTGTAGGCTCTGGCGTACGTGGTGTACTATTTGGACGTCCCATTTGTCTGCACGAGTCTTTCCCGACTTTACCCAAACATTCTACGACTTGAAATCGAAAGTCAAAGAAATCTAATTGCTTGTTTTTTGGAACAAGAAAACAAAAAAGTCTGCTCAAAAATTGGCATATGATTTCTTTAGTTGACGTTTGAGACCTAGTGTGCATAATTATGCACATTGAAATTGTGGGTTGGATTACACCAAAATGCAAAACCACAATACACCAATATGCCACTATTATCACTTCTTAAACACTTTTTTTTTAATTATTTTATCTAAGAATCATTTGCCAATTACTAGTTGAATTTCTTAACGGTTTCAATTGCACTTACTTGGGGCTAATCTGCTGCTTGACGCCATTCTGCTACACCATAAATGAGCCAAATTCTAAAGCAATTGCATATATGTAATTGGCAGATAACGGCATTCTCTTTGCATGTTCATAATTCGACACAATTGATCCCTTGTGTTGAATATACAATGCAAAGACAGATATGGAGGCCTAAAGTTGGTGTGCATAATTATGACCACGGGGTCTGAAAGGGTTAACACGCAAAACTCGTCTCTAAATAAAAAGAAAACAAAAATGCATAACTGAATGATGTGAATTATACACTTTGACATAGCTATTTTTTTGTTCAGGTTTTTGTTATTGTTCAAAAATCCATCAAATATTAAAAAAATCTTACCACAAGTAAGTGGACAAAATAAGAAACAACATAATTGCACCCATCTGTGGGCGAGCATATAAACCTCATATTGTACGCATAATATATTTCGCAATAATACTGAACTTCTCGGGCAGCTTAACTCAGTTTTCTTAGGATATCTCGTAACAATGTCAATTGTTGCACCCATTCACCATTTGTCATTTAAAATAAACTTAGTATAGAAATGCAAATACCATTTATTAAAAAATAAATTTATCCGTACATTCGTTCGACTTTTAAAAAATCGTGATACTGGAAGCTGTAGCACTCTACCACTTATTGTCCATTGTGAGCGGATAGTACACGTACTCTCTTCGTCTGAATGCAATCATTTCGAGCCGGATATAATCCTTTTGATGATAATAGCAGTTACAATACCTGCAAGAACAGCACCGGCAGACAGGAAGATGCACCTAAATATCAAAACGGCGTAAGTGTATGTTACTCACTTCCTTTTGTTATCAATTAAATGGAAATACTAGCGAGAAATAGCGGAATGAAACATGGATCGGATTTCAAATGACCATATGGCGTATTTATTTATTGATTACTTCTAATAAATTCAGATTGAATTCAGTCAACACACAAAATAGTTAAACCAAAAACCGAACCAACCATTTGCAGTACGATAGCAGACAATTACATAAAATTAAATGCATTTTGGATAGATGCTTAGATATTAACTAAAAAAAGGTCGTATGTACTAAAAACAACTACGTATTATGCAAGTAAAAATAACAATAAAAGAAATATGTATACGTATGTATAACTCGACAAGCAAACTTCACAGTACCAAAACAAGACTAAACGAACGATATTAGGGTCTCTCTACATTATCAAGCATGCCCGGGACCTGTGAATTCATACTATAGTTAGAATTTATAATTGTTTAAATGCATTTAAAGGATTTTATGCCAATGTATTGATAAAAATATAACGGCCATAGAGGGTTGATGTGTTGATGAAAACTTAATTGAATTGATCTCATTATAAAAAAATATTTAAAACAAAAAACTGGTAAAGTTATACCAGTTTCTCCTTCTAAAATTGAATTTCTATTAATTGATTACAACTGAGGAAGGAGACTGTACGAAAATTTTACCGCGAAGATATTCACTGGAAAAATATGTACATTACTACTTGAAGGTCACTACTTCATTTCTGTATACAGAGTGTTCCGGTTCAGGTCGTAAATAATTTAATTGAAGATGTGGAAAATTGACACCAAAGTGTCTTTAACCGTTACTGAGTTATAGCACTATTAGTAATTGTATCAAAACTGCCGAAAAAAATCAAACTTTTCCACTCTCCCATGTGATCCGAGATTTGACCTCACTTTCTGAAACTACATAAAATTTCATATAAAACGACGGTTTGCCATTTTACTTCAAAGATACAACTGTTCAAACTTTAAATAAATTTCAAAAACAATTTTTTTTCATGCAAAATTCAAATAATAATTTTACAACGGTACTTTGAATTGACGAATGACAAAAGTTGTCCCAATGTGTTGGCTTTCCAACGATATATTTCTTTGATACATTTGGATTTGAAAATTTTCGAAAAATACGCTTTAATAGAAAACAAGCTAGCCTTCGGCTAGTAGAGCGTATTGCGGTAATTTGAGTAGCCGTTCATAGAGAGTCTGGAAGTGTAGGGTAAAGGGGGTCAAAAGTCTTTTTTTTTCGGTTTTCTTGATTGTTGATTTTAAGTTTTACAAAAAAAGTTCTAACGGCGAATTAAAGCGTAAAATTTTCTACAAAACAAATATACATTAGATCAAAAAATGGTATATTATACCTTAGATCATAAACCAAGGAAAAATAATACCATTGACTCCCTCTCCCCTACACTTCCAGATCCCCTATTAACGGAGAATTTGGAGCATATATTCAGAGGTCGTTTATTTGAAATTTTATGTAGTTGCAGAAAATAAGGTCAAATCTAGGATGAAATGGTTGGGAGAGTGGCAAAGTTTGATTTTGTTCGGCAAGTTAAGCTTTTTTTACAAAATATATTGTACAAAAAATGCTATAAATCGGTAACGGCTATTTGGTGTCAATTTGCCACAAATGAATGGTACTATCTACCATTAAACTATTTACCATCTGAAACGGGATATCCTGTATATGTACAAGAATCCATTCTTCTTTTAAATTCAATTTATTAACAAAATTCTCGACAGGAGATCAAATCAATTATATTTATAACAAAGCAATTTATAAGAAATGGTATATTTTAGAGATAGGAATGTTTTAATGAAAATTAGAAAGTAATATACGAATAAAAGACTCACAAAGCCAACCTTCACCAAATTCACTTACTTTGAGCCGCATGGTTGATCATCCTTTGCTAGAACGCCGATACAATACTGTTTCATCATGTCCCTTAAATGAAAATATTAAATCGATCTAAATACTTAAGAAGTTGATAAGAAATATGTTGTTTTGTTAGATAAAACCGTTTGGTTATTTTACAAGAGGCCACAGCCTCCATGAAGAATGTAACGATAACGGCCAGCGACTTATCGACTTCGCCTGCAGCAGGAATCTAGTCGTAAGCTCTACGTGTTTCCCGCATCGACGCATTCACAAGCAGACCTGGAAGTCTCCAGACGCACGTACCGTCAACCAAATTGACCACGTCCTCATTTGCAGGAGATGGGCGTCTAGTGTCATGGATGTCCGCTCCTATCGAGGAGCAAACTGCGACTCAGATCATCACTTGGTGAAGACGACCTACAGATGTAGAATTTCCTCAGTGCACCAGTCAAGAATCAGCCCTCCCAAAATCTTTGCGGTTGATAAGCTCTTGAGTGATGCTACAGCGGTGGCGTATACTACCGCCCTTGAGGAAAAACTATCACCTATGCTACACAACATCAGCAACACAGGCGTCCATGGGTTCTGGGAAGAACTCAAGGGTACCATCAAGGATGTCGCAGAGAAGGTCGTGGGATATAAAGCCCGGCGAGCGCGAAATCACTGGTTCGACGAAGAATGCAAAAATTCACTTGACGCGAAAAACGAGGCCTACAGACAATGGATTCAACGAGGAACCAGAGCCAGAAGAGAAAAATATGACGAGCTACGGCGAATATCGAATAGAATAATTAGACGTAAGAAACGTAAATACTTTGACGAGCAGTTGCTGAACATAAACGAAAACTTAGCTAATAGGAACACCAGACAAGCGTACAAACTAGTAAATACAATTAAGAACGGCTACCAACCCAGGACTAGCCTTTGTAAGGACAAGGATGGAAACATCATCAGCGACACCGATGGTATTAACAAACGATGGGCCTCTTATTTTGAAGAGCTTCTAAACCGACCATCTAACATCCCCACACAGGAAGCTCTCGACGATATTGTTGATCTAGGCCCACCCATTCAACCCCCGACAGTAGAGGAAGTTGATCTCGCGTTGCGGTCACTAAAACGAAATAAAGCGCCGGGCGCTGACGCGATTCCAGCTGAACTGCTAAAATTCGGTGGAACGAGTCTAGTTGATGCCATACATCAATTACTCCTGCGAGTATGGGAGAACGAGGAGATCCCAGACGATTGGCGCAGAAGCTTCATCTGTCCAATTCATAAAAAGGGAGATAAATTGCGGTGTGAGAATTACAGGGGCATCTCACTAGTTTGTACGTCCTATAAAATTTTGACGAAAATTCTGGAAAATAGAATAAAACCGTACGCAGAACAAGTCATTGGCGAATATCAAAGCGGTTTCAGACCTGGTCGCTCCACAACCGATCAGCTCTTCTCAGTCAAACTGATACTCCAGAGGTGCTGGGAATACAACGTAAACGTATACCAAATCTTTGTCGACTTCAAGCAGGCATACGACAGTATCGATCGTGGAGTACTGTACAACATCATGCTGCAATTTGGTATACCGGCAAAATTAGTGCGACTGACAAAGATGACGATGACCAACTCCGTCTCACAAGTCAGGATCCAGAATAGACTTACTGATCTATTTGAAACACGCACTGGTTTGAAACAGGGCGATGGACTGGCACCGACGCTCTTCAACCTAGCACTGGAATACGTTATTCGGGCCATGAATATGGACAACAGCAAGACGCTACTCATCAAGTCGACACAATTAGCAGCGTACGCCGACGACATCAACATCATGTCCCGAAGATTGGCTGACGCAGAAGTACTTCTGCATACGCTCGATACCGCTGCAAAGGAAGTTGGATTACGTATTAACGAGGGTAAAACTAAAATAATGATGCAATCGGTGACAAGGACACCTGCACAACCGAGCATCAACGTGGGGGCCTCAACATCGAGTTCGTGAACAACTTCATCTACCTGGGTTGCAACCTGTCAAGGGACGCCAACGAAACTGACGAAATCAAGCGACGGATACAGTTAGCTAAAAAGACTTTTTTCTCGGTTCTCCCCATAATGAAATCGAAACATGTGCACAGAAACACGAAGCTCCGCGTGTAAAAAACCATTATACGACCAGTGCTATGCTATGGCTGCGAAGCATGGACCCTAACTCAAGCCTCCGAAAACATGCTAGACACTTTCGAACGTAAGGTTCTACGGCGAATTTTCGGGGCTGTTTGCGATTGAGATGGATGGCGCATCCGGTACAACCATGAGTTGTATGAAATGTACGATGAGCTGCAAGTCTCGAAAATCGTCAAACTACAACGACTTCAATGGGCAGGGCATGTACAAAGAATGGACGATGATCGCATGCCTAAGAGAGTAATGAATGCAGAACGAGTCGACGGAGCGAGACTGCGAGGACGACCGAGATCTCGTTGGGAGAGCTCAGTAGGTGTGGACGCCGCGCAGCTGCTGGGCTCCCAAAATTGGAGGACGCGGTCACGTGACCGAGATAATTGGAGGACAATGATCCAGGCGGCCAAGGCCCGACGTCGGGCTGTCGCGCCACGATGATGATGATTTTACAAGAAAATAAAAGCAAATTTTTATTCCCATAATACGGTAAGAAATCCAAGTTCATTATTTTGTATGAGACAATCTTATAGCATATTCACACCACCTATCCGAATTTGCAAATATCTATTCATACGCATCTTCTATTCACGCTGGAGATTTGATTTGTGAAATGGTTGTTTTGTTAATCAACTAAATTTTATATCTCAGTTGTGTCAAGGACGCCATTTAAATTCAAGGCATAAGGTGGGTAACCAAATTATTAGAGGAAGTCTACTTTCTCTCTAAACTTTATTCTTTTGTGGTTTTGTTCCTCGTATGATTATCACTGATTTTCAAAAGTAGTCACACTGTTGGTCATTTAATTCAGTTAAATTTGTAATTCAGAGAAAATTTGGACTGTCCTTGATAATTTGGGCGCCTACTCTATAGACAGTGATGTTCATAAAGATTAGGCTTGTTTTATGCAAATAATTCAAAATAGAAATAAAATTGAAGTGTGCCATCATTAACTACTTTAATTGTACTGTCAAGCTCAATTTATTTAATTAATTATAGTAACGCCTCTGGTTTCACCACAAGTGAAACCAGAGGCGTTGGTTGTAAAAGACTATTATTTTAGGTAGTTAATTTTGTAATCTTTATTATTCAATTAATAGACTTGTCTTGGCCAGAGGTTGATGCTCAACTAATCTATGTAATGAACCATATTATGGTCTGGTAGTGCTGCTCCCACCGGCAGATCGAAGCAGCACCTGATGAGTAGTGATCTGTTGGTGGTACGAAACCAGAGGCCGAGGGTTCCATTACACCCGGACCCAGGTGCGACCGCGTGGGCGTCTGATCCGTCCGCCAACCATTCCATCTTTATCGACTATTTTTTTTATTCCCCATTTTTACCTCCCCTGTTTGTGTTGTTTTCCCCAGGCCTATGAATTTTTGTTAATACGTAAAGGACAGGGGCAACGAGCGGGGCGAAAACCCCGCCCGCATCTCCCGAACTGAGCTACAGTAAGCATAGGCCGCTACTTAGCTCGTTGAGGGGTCTTTTTCTTCGCCAGATGGCACGGCCCGACCTTCACGGTCACTATGCTACCTAGGCTCCGTCCCCACGGGCATCTTCGGATGCCCACCAAACCGTCCGCTACACCTACTACACTGAGCGGTAAGAAGATAATACAATAAGTGCATCTAGTACCTCATTACATGCATTTTCTTTTAAAATTATATTAAACTTAATTTACATTATTTAAAAAAAAAATAAACCATTGGACTAGGCAACCTCTATTGGCTGTTACATTTTACAGGCCATACCTTTGTGGTGATTTTACATGACGACCACTTCGTGTGTGATAACCAATCTGTGTCACAGGCTCTACAGGTTGATTTTGTCTTGCCTCAGGATCATAAATATCAGAAGTTGCAGATTTAGAATTAGAAATACCTTCAATATCTTCTACATATATTTGTGATCCACTAGCAACTACATTTTCTATCGGAGACTCTTTAGTCTGACAATTATGTACCACTGGCATAGGATTTTCATTAACGGGCTTAACTATTTGAATTTCCGGTAAATCAAACAGTTAAACTGACGCAATATTTTTATCACACAATAAATCACTGGCGTTAAAACTATTATTTTAGGTAGTTAATTTTTTAATCTTCATTATTCAATTAATACACTTGTCTGCCCAGAGGTTGATGCTCAACTAACTTACTTCACTGGCCCCATTTATACCGTGGAACTAAAGGGAGGATTAACTAGATCATAATAGATTTAGTTCTAGTTCGTGGAGTGTTTATACCGACCGGTACTAAATATGGCAAATGTCAAATGTTGGCTTATCACTTGGGTTTACAGAGAATTTTAGAAATATAAAGAGCCCAGTAGCTTCTTGTAGAAAGCGCTTTTATACCACCGACTCCAACAAAATATAAACATCGACAAAAACAAGCGTCATCAACGAAAACACAAACCTAACCCAATTCTTTTAGTTAAGTACCGTATCGCAAGTCGAGCTAAGAGCTAGTCCAATCAACTAATCCGACATGTTTACATCGTGGTGAGTTTGCTGGGATTAGTTAATACTGGAACATAGTTCCTCGGCATAAACGTGGCCACTGAGCGATAAGAAGACAATAAAAGAAGTGCATCTAGTACCTCATTACATTGGTACATCTAGAGTTTGCTACGCTCAACATTTTGATCATTTTGGATATTTTTTGACGGTTAACCCCGGGGATTGGTTTTGGGAAGCGCCAGTGGTTTAACAGTATGTTATTATAATGTTAACAATGCATTAACAGTATGTTAGGGGCGTGTGTTTGTGTTGAGGCATCAGTCTGATGTTTGACTACCGGCGTTTCGGGTTCGAATCTCGTCCACGACGACGTTTGTGGCCATGGATGTGCAGGAGGTGCATCCTGGCAACTGCATTCTCCGAAACCAGTTTATGCCAACTAAACTTCAACTGGGCCACATGGAACAGTTTACGCGCTATGCCCCACAAGGGGTTAGGGCAATTGAGTATTAACAGTATGTTCACAGAATGTTATCAGTCTATTAATAGGATGTTAACAGTTCATTGACATTATGTTAGCAGCTCACTAGCGAAGTGAAGTGTGAAGGAGCCGTGTACTAAAGTCTACAGTGCATTCACGTCATTCTGTGCAGCGATTTAGAGAGTATAAGCGTTCATACATATATGTACACATTTACTTTTATAGATATAGATAAGTAAAGATAATAAATAAAATTAATTTGAGACACTACGTTCAAACTTAAGCTTATTGTCAATAAACACATTTGTAGCTTGCAATTTTTTTACTACATAAACATACATACATACAATACATACATACTTTTCTTCATACGAAATCTACAAAAATTGCCATTTTGTAGTATGTTCGAAAGTTGTAGTATAGTAAACGTCAATTCATATCAATCGTACTACAAAGTCTCCTTTACTACAAAATAAGTATTATACTGGACTTTACTACTTTTTATTCATACCAGCCAATATCTGGAAAACTATATTAGCTAGAACGCTCAATTGTTTCAAAAATTAATTCCTTATCCATTATGTTCAAATCGTGTTAACATAATTTCATGCTATTTTCTAATTTCTGGCAACTATAGCCCTTTGAATGTGGGAAACGCATTGAAACGCAATCACTGGAAAACTACGCAAGCTACAACTCTCAAATAAACACTAAAAATCAGTGGAATAGTTCGTTGATTGTACTTCTATAAAAGTTATATTTTTATTGTTTAAAATCTTGGCCTTTCATCATGTTTTCTGTACACATAAAGTACAAGTTTTATTTCAAATCTCGGATCTGTATTTTCCTACGGTCAAATCGTGTCTAGATCATTTCATCGTAATGTCTTAATTACTGGCATTTGCGGGCCTATGAATGAAAATCGTTTAAGTTGAAAATTCACCTTTTTTTATACCCTTCACGGATGTGATAGGGTATATTAACTTTGTCATGAAGTTTGCAACGCACAGAAGGAAGCATCTCCGACCATACAAACTATATTCTTGGTCGGTATGATGAGACGAGTCGATTAAGCTTTGTCCGTCTGTCTATCTGTCCGGTTCTATGTAAACTAGTCCCTCAGTTCTATCGAGCTGGAATTTTGCACAAAGCCTTCTTTCTATTGCACGCTGTAAATATGTCGGAGCCAACGGAATCGGACCACTACGTCATATAGCTGCCATAGGAACGACGGGTCCAAAAATTAGTCTTTGTAAGAAAAACTTTTTTATTTCTACAGCTATCTTTTTCAAATTTCGCACTAATCAATAAAATCTCCAGTCAAATCATATTTCTGAATTTGGTTGAAATTTGACTACTTTATCATATAGTTGTCATAGGAACGACCGTTCCAAAAGCAGGTTTTTGTTAGGAAAACTTTTTTTATTTCTGAAGATATATTTACCAAATTTCATATTATTCCATCGCATTGACTGCCAAATTACGAATTACGAATTGGCTTACTATTTCTTCATATACCTCTCATAGGAACAGTGAAATTATTAGCAAGTTTTACTACTAATTGCAAGGTGGTTGTTTAATATTGCATTAAAGTATTTAATTTTCCAACGCAGATATTGGCGGGTATTAATAATGAATATTTTGAATAAGAAATGAAAACAATTTCCCTTTTTTATCTTAATTAGCCGCTTTCGATTCAACCGAATCTCAGACCATTTTCATACAAAACAACAGACCGGTTTTAATCCAGGTCACATATGGGATCTTATTAGGATCTTATCGGAGCAAAGTTGAAAGCAAATTGGTTGAACATCAACTTTTTTCGCCTCCGTCTAAATGTATACTGAGTCGGCAATTTGGCCCAACGACGGCGAAGTTTTTGTATGGTGGCTGTTTAAGTTTGCTCGTCGGAGAGCCGTGGCGTTCTTTTCGGGCTGTCAAGCCGGGTTAATGAATCGAAAGCAGCTATTATAAGTGTTTGAAAATTAACGATGTACCGGCTATGTTGAATGTTGGGAAGAGCTTATGGATAAGCATAAAAGTGGAAGGAAAAGGAACGAGAAACAAATTATTCTTATTCCGATGAAAATTATATTTTTTGTCTGAAAATTTGTTTTTATCAAATTGCAATGACTACTTATTAGTAATTTGCCAGAGCCTACTTATAGTACATAACAATAATCTAAATTGAGTGTATTTGGGCGCGCTATACGTAGTTTTCCGAAGAGAGTACAACTTAAAAACATAAAAAAACCAACTTGTCTTTCATTTCTCATTCAAAATTATTCATTTTTAACACCCGTTAAGGTTGCGTTGGAAAACTAATTACATATGCACTTTAATGCTATACGAAATATTGAATGAAAAACTGATTAACTAAACTTAACCGATTTTCTTTCACAGGTCAGCAACTGCCACGTTTATACGTCAATTTCCGGACATAAACTATCATATTTATATTATAATATCGGTTTTTTTTATATGGAATATGTCATGACAGCCACACATAAGGCGGCTATTACACTATAAAAGTTCTTTTACAAATATATTTGCCGAACGATATTTCAAAAGAACTTTTATGAATGATATTAGCCGCTAAAGGGGGAAGGTGTGCAAGCATATTAGAAAAGTAGTTGAAACAAGCAACGTCCATGTCGCAAATCTTTTCTTAGGCGGCTATTACACTATAAAAGTTCTTTGAAAATAGCTTTCATAAAAGATATTTGTAAAAGAACTTTTATAGTGTAATAGCCGCCTAAGTCCATATAAAAAAATGGATATTATAAATATTATAGTGTAATTGCGGCCATGGCCTTTATATTTCATGAATTTAAATTCCCTAAATTTAGTGCTGCCCGCATATCTTAACTTCTTTAGGTTATTGATTCAGGCGGTTATAAAGTCAGTCTCATCATAATGACATTAAATATAGTGTACTTGGTATTATAAAATGAGATGTGAAACTCGTTACCATCCAGTTTTTTGATTAGCCCCACTTTCATTCAAGACAATTTCTAATCTTAACAACTTCTAAACTGGACACACACCAGACCCATCATGGCATGATAAGAGTATCTTCCGGAAAAGCAAATAAAAAGCAAATCTCAAATTGATAACAAAGTCCAAAGACACTACTTACTCCGCCTCCTTACTGTGACCCACTTCGATGAAGTCCCGTGTTGCGTCCTTCCCGGCAGAATCGATGAGAACGTCGTCACCTCCAGGATGCTATTTCCAGACAAAAATCAATACCGATTCAATTAATGGAATAATTAGAAAATTAACAAGATTCACCTCCGCTTTGAACTTGGTAAGGTCATACACTTTGCCACTGATGGCACACCACAGATCGTCCGGCTTGTTGTGTGCCTTTAGTTCCGTTTTTGTGATTTCACGTTGCGTCGACATTTTCACTGTTTTCCTGAGTCTTTTTCGGGAACTATTACGCGAACGATTGCTATGAGTATTTCTGTGGATTTTTGTGAAAACGCGACTCGCCGCCAATTAGCACCAAGGATGGACTATGTATGTACATCAACAAGTTGAATCGTTGATTCTGCTTCGAGTCGTCGGGTCGATGGGAAATGTCAATTCCGTGTAGGGTAGTGCGGGGTATTGGTTCGGAAGCGTGTGGCATACGCTGGGCAAATTTATTAATAGATCTTTAATTTCGATATGATTTTATTTACTGCAATTTTATTCATTTACTGGTTGCTATTCGATGTCGTTTTAGTTTTGAACACGTTTCATCTAGTCTAGCTGTTTTGTTTAACTCGCTAAATTAAATTGTGTATATTCATATCACGTATCAATAGTGTACGATAATTGAATTTTGATGATTTTTCAGTTAGGAACCCAAATTAATCACTGTGAAGCAATTAATTTAAACAGTTTATCTGTAAATGTATCTTTTGACGTATAACAACTATATCATTACATACGCCTGTTTTAAATTGTACAATACAACGAATGCAATAATTGTTCTTATTAAGCTCACCACACACGACTGTGTACAATCACGAATCAAATCACAACGCAATCACGTCAATCACTACGTTTATACTGCAAGACTATCTTCGAGTATTAGGCCGGCCGCATCTTGGACGTAGGCAGGGCAACTCGCGCAGCGCGCACATCGCATTGTTGTTGTAACAAGTGTCAAAATCACATTTTACAACAACAATTCCGTGTTCGCGCTGCGCTGGCTACCTTGCCTACGACGGAATGTGCGGTCGGCCTGAAGGTCGATTCTTTTCCTATTCAGTTTGACGTGATTCGAAACCCCCTCGATGTAAAAGTCGCCACACATGAACGCGCACAACCACGACCAAACTTTCATCGAACCATCAAATATCATAGAACGGTGGAAATAGAGGGAATTTTTTTTCCACACGATGGTTCGATGGAAGTTTGGTCGTGGTTGTGCTCGTCCATGGGTGGCGACCTTTAGGAAGAACTGCAGCACTCGAAGCATCGCTATCACAACAACAACAACGTCGGTCCAAGCGAAAACCCACCGTGGTCGGGGGTCAATCGCTCTACTATCCAAATGACATTTGCGGAAGCCAAGTTCGATATTCTTCTCGTCTAAAATCCCGAAGCCAAAACAGTTGTTGTTGTTGTCGTAGCGATGCTTCAAATACTGCAGTTCTTCTTGCATCGAGGGTATTTGGCAGCTCTTGGCCGTCGAAAAATGGGTCGTTCCGGTACGGAGAACCGGCTGCCGCATGAACGAAGCCAAAACAGTCGAATATCTCGCTGCCTGCGCTTGGTGGGCGACTAAACTGTGTAAAAATTTGGGTATGTTCCATAGATTTAAATACAACAGATCGGTAATAGTACTATCCCCAGTCTGAGCTTCAGGTTATTTTCAAACCAAGCCGCGCATGCGCACTGCTACCCATTTGCACGCGGTCGCCATACGTTCGGTAAATGTCGTTACGCCATCGGACACTCAGCCACAATTTTGACATTTGCGGAGCATTTGGCCCCTCGCTCCTCGGGCCCTGGGCTAAATATTAATACGTGTTGTGCGTGTTTCACTGCGCAGGCGCGGATATGTCAGCCATAACTCGATATTCAAATTTTTACCCCCACTCTGTGCCTATTTCATATCTGTTTATTATATATCTATGGTATGTTCACTGCCATCTTTATAGAGTAAGGTGATGGTGACCGTACGCAGAAGGGGGTGGTAGCACGAGGGGAATGTGTTGTTTGACCATTTGGTTTTCAACCATGTGGACCTGGCGCAATGAAGAAGAAGACACAGGAAGTAGTCATATCGAAAAATTTGGGAACCATTCGCCTATATGTGGTTGTCACACGACCACTATTACATTTTAACAAATGGCGTAGGTGATCATATTTTTGGGGACTGGGAAAATTTGATGCGAGTTACGAAATTTATTAGGCCGGCCGCATCTTGGACGTAGGCAGGGCAGCGCACACATAGCATTGTTGTTGTAACAATTGTCAAAATCTGAATTTACAACAAAAATGCCATGTGCGCGCTGCCCTGCCTACGTCCAAGATGCGGCCGGCCTTATTGTTGCAAGTATGAATATTGTTTAAAGTTCGCAACAGACGATCGATCAAACCGTTCGTGACCACCATCGAACCACATGAACTTCATAGGACGTGCTGAATGAAATTTTCATCACTTCCACTTTTTTATAAACGTTTTTAGGACAGATACAGTCGCTATGGTGCTCAGTTTATTTTATATTAATATATTCGCCACAGCAATCGTACCGAACCGTTCGTCACTACACGCAATTGAGAAAGTAGTTTCACACTACAGGCGAAATCACTTGATTTGGCAGGTTGTGTGAACCGCAAAATCACATTTGTATGGATCTCACATTTTCATACAAAATTATCTGACCAGATTTGGACCTTTCTAATTAATTGACCATTAGTAAAAACAAAACTTTCCCACTTTCCTTCACCCACACATCACACTTTAAACGCTACGCCACTGAAACAAAAGTAAATCAGCTGATAACCCACGTGGGCAACTTTTATTTTCATGTGATGGCTGATGGACCGCAAGCAAAAACATTTAGTTTCCGAAAAAGATCTTTACACTATGGAAATTTGAAATACATAGAGCGAGACTACACTAAATTTTGAAAGCAATCAGGGTATTTACCTGAGAACCGACACTTAACTTTGTCGAGAATTTCATCTGTTTCGCGCAAACTACAACTGCACACCATATTTCAGTGATATTTACACGATTTTGCACATTGAATCAACTTACTGAGTACACTAAATCGACACTGAGACATTAATTTACAGTTCCGGTGGCAATTACGATTAAACTAACCGCGTTTTCACTCAAAAATCAATCAATTTTCACTGATATCACACAATTGGATTTCAATCAGCACGAAAATGACGTCTAGAATTGTCATCAAAAGTAAAAACAGCTGATGGTAGCCAAAAAAAGAAAACAACAGTTTGGTTCCCTACACATACAGCACACATATACGTTGGTCTCCATCCTCTTCTTTTGTATATCAATGACCTGGCGGGTGTTCCGGGGTAGAGTGCGCATGTTTTCTTTTTACGACTGCAATTCATAGAATGTAGTTTGCATTATATGCTGATTGCTTCTCCATATATCCCTCACAAAGACTATCTACCACCATTGATTGGGTGTGTTCCTAAAAGTATCGTAAATGCGCTACTTATCCATTGTCCCTTCTCCGATTCGTGATTTCTCCGGTGAACGACACGATTCCCTTGCCGCCATGAATATATTTCACACAAACATACGCCACTTAATAAGGGATATTTCCACTTTTCAAATAAAATTACGAGCGAGGACAGACTTCCCGGTCACTATACGCACTTTGAGGCCAACAAACAGTTAAGGCCGGTTGACACGTTCAAAGTACACTTTGGCAAAGTACGTTGACAACCTACTTTGAGGTTACTTTGAACGTGTCAACCCCCTTTCAAAGTGCTTTGAAGTCTCACCGTCCCATCAAAGCAAAGTAGGATGGTGCTCAACTTTCCATCAAAGAATTGATTGTAAATCGACAAGTTCACAGAAAAAAGTTGTTGGAGCGGGAAATAGTGAGGTGTTGGTGGTTTTTATTCAATTTATAGTGGTCTGAATAATGTGTTTTGGTGTGAATTCCCTAGAAATGCTAAATGCAGCGTTTTTGGCAAGTGGCAAAGTGGTAATTCACAATGGTGGATATTCTTTTCAAGTCATACTTTGGCAAAGTGTACTTTGAACGTGTCAACCGGCCTTTATTTACAAATGGAGTGACAGAACTTGTCAAGAGCGAACTGTCAAAACTCTAGGAATCGTTGGGGTAATTTGATCGGAAAAAATTCGTGATACTTTTGCCCTTCACAAAGATTCTGGTATCGGTGTCTGAAATCGTACCGTTTTCGCAAAGTATCGAAACCGTGTCGACGCGCTTCCGACACGGTTTAAAATAGGAACGCAGCCATTGTGAACACTCGAATAAAATCCAACCGTCTAACAAACAGCATTAACAATTTTGCACAGACAACGACCGTTGGCATGACTACCAACATTTAGCGCCAAACCGCAACCGGCTGACTTTCAAGCCTTCATTTCATGTCCAATTGAAATTTAACGATTAGTTCGCCGGCTTTGTGTTTGCAAATTTTTCGTATTGTGCGTGTTTCAATAGATCTAACATCTAGCGTCCCAAATGGAAATCAACGAGGAGAATTTAACACACTTGACTACATACATTCAACAAACTCTTAGTCCGGATCCAAGCGTGAGAAATCCTGGTACGGTGCTTTTCCAGTTTTGTTTATGTTAGGTTATGGTGCTTTCCCCGTTTTTATGGGGCCCCACCGCAACAGAAGTGGTTAATGCAAAACAATAGCCCGCTTTTAACTGATTTATTGTTTCTGCGTTGCAGCTGAACGATTCCTTGAAAGTGTCGAGTCCAATCAGAACTATCCGGTGCTGTTGTTGACGCTCATCGACAAAAATGAGATTGACATGACAATTCGGGTGGCCGGTGCAATCGCCTTCAAGAATTACATTAAACGCAATTGGGGTGCACATTTGGTGAGTAGATTGATCCAGTCTTCCCGGAGACCCGCCTAACAGTCCCGTACATTTGCAGGATGATGGCAGCCCTGACCGAATACACGAGTCCGATCGGACGGCAGTGAAAACGCTCATCGTGGCGCTCATGTTAAAGTCGCCCAGCGGTCTACAGAAGCAACTTAGCGACGCGGTCAGTATTATCGGCAAATATGACTTTCCCAAGAAGTGGCCACAGTTGATCGATGAAATGGTGGAGAAATTCACAACGGGCGATTTCAATGTGATCAACGGTGTTCTGCAGACGGCTCATTCCCTGTTCAAGCGCTATCGCTTCGAATTCAAGTCGCAAGAACTGTGGGAAGAAATCAAAATTGTGCTCGACCGAATGGCCAAGCCACTCACAGATTTGCTGCAGGCCACCATGAACTTGACCACGGTTCATGCCAGCAACGAGCCAGCGCTTAAAGTGATTTACGGCAGCCTGGTGCTGGTCTGCAAGGTTTTCTACTCGCTCAACTCACAGGATTTGCCCGAGTTCTTTGAGGACAACATGGCAACCTGGATGAATGCATTCCACGAACTGCTCACAAGGGACGTGCCTTGTTTGCGAACGGGCGACAATGAGGATGCGGGCACATTGGAACATCTCAAGTCGCAAGTTTCGGAGAACATTGCTCTCTACGCGCAAAAATACGACGAGGAATTCGGGTCGTACATGCCACAGTTTGTGAAGGACATTTGGGAATTGCTGGTGGTGACGGGCAAGCAGCCGAAATATGATTCTGTAGGTTGATTAAAATGTGTTTTTTTCTACCATTTTCTTAATTGTCATTTCAAATTTAGCTGGTTTCCAATGCCCTGCAATTTTTGTCGATTGTTGCCGATCGTAATCAGTATCGCAATTTGTTCGACGAGCCTGGTGTTCTGTCGAATATTTGCGAGAAAGTTATCATTCCTAATATGGACTTCCGACCGTCGGACGAGGAACTCTTCGAAGATAATCCCGAAGAATATATTCGATGGGATATCGAAGGATCGGATATTGAAACGCGTCGAAGAGCCGCTTGTGATCTTGTGAAAACTCTGTCGCAGAATTTCGAAACGAAAATTTTCGAAATATTTGGTCAATATTTGCAGGTGAGTGATTGTTTTTTTTATATTCTGATTGATTTTTTTAGGTTTGTAGTATCATATTTAGCTTTTTAGGGTATTGTATAAAAAACAATGAGTCCTTCGGAAATCTGCCAAATGTCTATTCATTCATCTGTCCAGAGAATATCTCGTGGACGGCTGAAGGTGTAGTTAGGAATATGGAAAAAAATAACGTGCGCAATCTTCCAATTAGGACCAAGGCGTCGAGATAAATTAACATCATCTCATTTACTAGATCGGTGTACATAGTAATGTGTGATCAGCAAAACGCTCAACCGAGTTATTTACTCCAAATGGGTACTCATTTAACAGTGAGCTGCCCAACACGTAAATACCCTTTTTTCGAAAAAATTACTGCCTTCAGTAGGAGTCGAATCACGGGTCCAGTGAACAAAAGTCGAATGTGCTAACTGTTGCGCCATCCGGACTAATAGGAATATGGAAAGATTGCTATAATTCGCAGCGAAAGACTTTTCATTGCAATAGACCAAATTAAACTGCGAATGAGTACATTGATTTGATAAAAATGAACGGGTTTAACGGCGGGACGTGCGTGATACAGACATATGTATGTACGTCGCGTTCCAGTTACTATTTACCTGTAATAACGGCCTCGGAAGTGAAGTGCTTTGTTTTTTTATCAGGTATAGGGTATGTGAGATGTCATATCAAAAGGTACGATGAGCACATTTCACATTTGTGTTTTTTTTTTCGACAAGTGAGTGGGTCTGCTAGTGCACGTAATTCATATGCACCTAATTTACAGTTCATTGGGATTGTCTTCTAATCTATGGTTCTCACGGCTTCTTTCCAATCCTCTCGCCACGGCTTCCATTACAATGTGAGCTCGCGTAGCTTTTTACTCTGTTCTTATTGTCAATCTGAATATTTCTGTAAACACAGCCACAATTCCTCTTGACATGCGATCGCTCATAGCGATCTTGCGATGCGGTCGCTAGTTGCAGTTCACACTGTACGCCAGATTGTCGTCGGATACATACTCAAAAAGTGCTAATTTTGCATTCCGTACCGAACCTAAACGATATCGACGATATGGCCCATTGGTACGATATGACTCACTGGTACGATATGGCTCACTGGTACGATATGATGGTATACTGAAAGATTTTGAATTCGATTTCGTATCATTCATCTAAAGTTGAGCTTGAGATGATACTTAAGACGATACTTACGTTTTGACATGGATATGTCTTATAGCTGGGGGTCATCCTAAAAATCTGTCCGTAACACGAAATGTCTGCTGTGCTACTCGGGGGGTCAGAAGAGGAAACAAGCCCATTGAAAATTTTTCCGAATTCTATGAATGTAGTGGCCGATTGGTTTACAGAGTATTTCCAACCAGGCTCTCAGAATTTTGACTTGTGCTCTTTGTCCCACGCTCTCAGTCAATGCGGCAACGCGACGCCATAATCAAAACTCCTGCATACATACCATACCATGCATTCAAAATCCTCAAAAATATAGCGTACGCTCCGTACTCCCTAACTTGACTAGGCTCCCAGAACACGTCGCAAGAAGTCGTCTGCTCTCCTTGCTCGACATGCTCACACGCAATTTATGGTCTCCGAATTTCGCTCAGGCCAGCGGACCTCCTCCTCTCATTCATTCATATCATTCTCATTCTCACCATTTCATTAAACAAATTGTGCACTCCCGACATGCACTTGCATAGACCCAATCTGAGGTCACAATAAATGAAATCACATTTTTACTCATTATTAGGTCAAGAACTTTCAATGACCTTCAATTTCCGCCAATTCCCATTCATTCATTTAATAAAATAGCGCGCGTTGTTCTATCTGAATCACTAGGGTCCCAGAAAAAGTAGCAACTAGTCAGTTTGACTAACATTTGGACATGCGCAGACGCAATTTGAGAGAGTGTACATAGTTCCCGCCCCCCGAAGATGAGCGAGAGCGGATGAAGTTCATTCGAGCCAAATCGGGGGATCCAGCGACTGTGGTTGTGCATTTGCAATGGCGGCGATTTGAGGTCTGACTGGCCCACAATGTGGGCCCCCATCACAAGTGCAATAAACATATAGAACAAAAGCTACACATACGGTACGATGCATTAGCAGCATAAATGTTGACTTTCAATACACAGATAGACACGCCTATCTGTCTCATGTGGTTGGGTGTTCAATCTCATTAGAACGGGTGTATCCGGTTCATATGGGGGCGTTAGCTTTCAATGGGGTATGTCTCTCTGTCTCATGAAGGGGGTGTTAAGTTTCATTTGGGGCGGGTTTATCGGGAATCGGTTCTTGGAAGATAGGTTATTGACTTTTGGTGGGAAATGATACAAAGTATCTACACTGCATGCAGATACATCGGAACATGGATATGTTTTTGGCTACCGACTGCGTGGAACCTGTTGTGTTGAAGATATCGACGTAAGTTTTATAAAGATCCCAGTATAGTTATACTGGATGAAATCATTTGACAAAACACGTCCCACGCTTTCCATAGGCATAAGACATATCCATGTTCCGATGTATCTGCATGCAGTGTAGATACTTTGTATCATTTTTTTGATTACTGCTTGTTTCTCTGATTTGTTGTTGTTGTAGTAACGACGCGCTGATAGAATGTGTGTGTCATAAAGTTTGGTTGTCCATGTTTTCTTCAATGTCCAGGTGTAGAAACGCAGCTGCCTCAATAGGATTATCCCATACCCATAGGGCAGTAGGTGTTAGGTGCGTGGGAGCCGCAGGACAGCTAAAGATGTGCTCAACATCATGTGGAGTGAGGCCACAGGCTGGATAGGAGTTCTGTATTTCGTTATCAATGCGGGATAGGTACGAGTTCAGACGTGAGCACCAGCCAGAAGCCCAGTGATGTGTTGTGATGGCCGATCTGTAGCCAGCGTTATCGAGGGGAACTCTTTTAAACCTTTGGATCTCCCGCTCGCGATCCCTCATATTACGTCTTACATGACGTGGCGGTGGGGTTCTGTCCATAAGGTTAGAGTTAGGATGGTCACTCCGATAATAGCCAACCAGATACTGCTGCGTTAGAAGTGTGTTGTGGCTTCTTAGGGGCATCATTCTGGTTTCCTGGTGAAGGTGGTCCTGCGCCGACATCAGTAGGCAGCCGGTGACAGTTCTGAGAGCTGCATTTTGGAAGGTCTGGACGTTCCTCCACTGAGTGTCACATATGTTTTCTGACCAGATGGGAACCGCATAATTAGCCACAGATCTCCCGATAGACTTGTAACTCGTTAGTAGGGTCTCCTTGTCTTTCCCCCAGGAACTGCCAGCAAGAGCTTTGAGGACTTTGTTCCTGCTTCTCATCTTGTCTCAAATGGTTGACGCATGGGTTGAGAAGGTAGCCATGCTGTCAAGGGTGACACCGAGGATTTTTGAGTGGTTAATTGTGGGGATAGTTTGACCGTCTACTGCAATATCCAGTTGTTGCCTCACTTCCTTGGTCCATGTGGTAAACAGTATAGCGGTAGACTTCGGCGCAGACAGAGTGAGATTTTTGCTGACGAAGAAGGTGTTAAGTTCGTCGAGATACCCATTTATCTGTTCGCACATTTGAGTGATATCGTTGCCGGTTGCTAAAATCGTGCACTCATCAGCATAACTGACAATTTCGAGTCCGTCAGGTGGCGTAGGGAGTCCTGACATGTAAAGGTTAAACAGGGTGGGAGATAAGACTCCTCCTTGGGGAACACCCTGTTTAATTCGTCTTATCATAGTTTAGATTTCCCGGATCTAAATTCTGTGTAGGACTGTCTGCCGGCAAGATAGTTGGCGATCCACTTTACAATATGCAACGGAAGCGATGTACCGCATATGTCTGCCAGTAGAAACGAGTGGCTGACAGTGTCAAATGCCTTTGACAAGTCTAATGCCACCAGAATCGTTCGTTGACAAGGACGTGCTTGGTTGAGGCCATTGAGTATTTTCGATGTAATGACATCCAAAACCGTCGTGGTGCTGTGCATCCTTCTAAAGCCATGTTGGTGGTTGGCCATCTGAGTATGAGTCGCAATTATAGGGTGGAGCAGGGCTTCTAAGGTCTTGGCTACAGGAGACAAAAGTGTGATGGGACGGTATGATTCGCCCAGTGTTGGTTTTTTTCCCGGTTTTAGAATAGGGATCACTCTTCCTTTCTTCCAATATTCGGGGATGATAGACGATGAGATGGAGAGATTGATCGTGGCCGTTATGTATTTAATTGCTCTTGTGTCAAGATGTTTGAGCATGACCATCGATATACCGTCTGGTCCTAGGGCTTTGGAACTCTTCGTTCTTTTTATTGCTGCTGCGACTTCCTGAGATGTAAATTGAACTTGCTGGTCAGCTGGGCGGTTACGAATGCTCCTAGTAATAATGCGCTTAAGTCTATCAGGAGGTGGATGTTCGATAAACTGTTTGTTAAAGTTGTTGGCGCATTTTGTTGGGTCGTTAACCGTAATGTTGCCAAATTGGATAGCAACATGCCCTTTATGTTTGGTTGGGTTTGTAAGGGCCCTAACCGTTGACCAGAGCTTATTGACACCCGTTGTCAAGTTGCAATTGTCGAGGTGGGAGTTCCATTTCCTTCTCTTGTGACCTGCTACCTGTTTAAAGATATGAAGGTTTAGTTCCTTGATCCTTGGATCGTCCGGGTTAATGCTGCGTATGCGGTCTCTATCATCTGCCAATCTAGCTGCTGAAGTAGGGAAATTTGGTCGAATTTTGGGTATCTGACCTGCTGGGATGAACTTCATAATCGCTTCCTGCAGTATGTGCTTTACATTTCGTTCGGCCGTGCACACGTCAGTTGGAGTTGGTAAGGCAGCGAAGGCCGTGTTGGTGTGGGACTTGAAGCCATCCCAATCCGCTTTATTGTGGTTGATGAACGTGCGATGATCAGCAACCTGAGTACTTGATAGTTTGTCCAATTTTATTAGGATTGGCAGATGATGCGAGGATAGCGTCAGGACTGGTTCCCATTGAGCATCATTAATTAATTAATCATTAAGTCCAGCGCTGGCAATTGAGATATCGGGCGAGCTGGAACATGTTTCGCTGCACAATTGATATGGTGTTGAGATTCGCAACAGCTGTTGCAGGTGTCATGTTGTGTTGCAATGGAACTCTGTTGGTAATGTGGTTCACTGGAGTTGAGGGGGAGGGCTGAGAACTTGTGTTCGCACTAACAGGTGGTGGTATGTTAGGTGTTTGTGATGACGTTGATGCTTGCTGCCCTCTGAATCTACATTGGCTCGCAGTGAAGGAGGAATTCCATTGTCGGTGGTGTTTCAGCCCGGAACAATTTGTAAGGTGACACCAGTTGTTGCAGCAAGTACATTTTACTGTGATAGCGTTGGGGTGAAGCGTTCTATTACAGACGCAGCAGATTCAAGGGCCTGGACCTGGGTTGAGCTCGATTCCGGCGCGTTGAAGAAGTATTGAGAGCAGTAGCGTCGGCATGTGTTGCTCCCAATTTCCAGAAAAAATGAATAGTCAAGTTGTGTGACACACACATAGATCTTCCTTCTTGCATCGAAGGGGTTGTGGCAGCTCTTGGCCGTGTGACGAGGTCGTTCCAGGTAACACGGGTCGCTCCGGTGCGTAGAACCGGCTGCCGCAGGAACGACTGGTAGGAGGTCGATTGGGTTGCTGATTGCGAATCGGAAGGCAGAATTGCAAAAAAAGGAGTTTCTGAGTGGCAACCCTTTTTCCTCAAAAACATGGCCAATCTTGCTGGAAAAGCTGATAGAGGTTTTTTTGAGTTGCTGATTGCAAATCTGGATGTCCAAATGGCAACACTTTTTTATAAACACGGCCGATCTTACCGAAAAAAAAACTGGTAGGGGGTTGATTGGGTCGCTGATTGCGAACCTGAAGTCAAAATAGCAAAGAATAAACAAAACATAAAGGAGATTCTGAACGGCAATCCTTTTTTCGAAGAAATGGCCAATCAGTCTGTAAAAAGCTGGTAGGGGGTTATGTGAGTGGTTTCGGTTAACCTAAACGCGCGCAAACGAATTTCGGGGAAAATTACATGAAACATGTGGTTGGTAAAAATTAAATTCAAGTAAACGCTCTTCACAACTGCGTACATTATTTCCGTACGGGAGCGCGTATGTTACCGCACCATCAGTTGTTTGTCATTGCCCAACAGAACAGTACTCGTGACTCGTACTCGGGCGAGAATGTGAACGTGCATCTCGCCCAGGCTACTTGCCTCGGACATTTACTCGGCGAGAATGTAAACCGACCATAAAAGCTTCACTCCACCTGATATTAATAAAATCCACTTGAAAATATGATACAATGCATTTTATTCTACACCGCAATATAGCCATATGTAGATATGTCATCTAATCTAGTCAGTAGTTCAGTTCTCCTTTCTCTTATTTAAAATTACGACTCAGACTTCGACGAACCTAGTTCACCCACTCTTCTGTTCTTTCACTCCATTTCCATGACGGACGAAAGATTCGTTTCATATATGGAGTAGGTCTGCGAACCTAGTTTCTTGAACTTACTCCGTTGTCGGACTCGGAGTAGATCGACCTGATCCGCAAGAGGAGCAGATCATATCATAACTACTAGACTGTGTGAAAGCCACCATATACTTATACTCTACGTGTAAGTTCTGTCTGCTTTAGGCATATCAATTAGATCGGCCTTTTCGGTGTGAAAGCAACCAAAAAATACAGATAAAACTTGTGATCCGCTATGAAAGTTATTGGTTAGGTTCATAAGTGTCACCACCCACTGTCGATCTCGAACTCGAACACGAATCTGGTACAAGTGGACCGGTTTTCTTCACATTTATGTGAAGTGTGTGTGTGTGGGCGTCAGAGGACATTTGTACCAGGTTCGTGTTCGAGTTCGACAGTGGGTGGTGACACTAACACACAACAGTTGGCATACTGTTGCCAATTTGTTTTACAAATTCTCTCCACTGAGTTTTTGATACACACACAACGTCCCAGTCGGACAAGAATCGATACTTGACCGGTCCTGGATCGATGACTGTCTACTAAGGAATCGATGACTTTATCGGAGACACGTCGGAGATATTTGCATGGGCATGGCCGCTTTTGCGATACCCAAAATGAGGACAGGAATCGATCCGAAATCGATGACGGTAGTCGATGGAGAATCGATGACTGGAGTCAACGTAGAATCGATACTGGGGTCGAATTGGGATCGATGACTGTAGCCAATGTGGAATCGAATCCGGATCGATGACTGGAATCGATTCCGGACCGATGACTGTAGCCAACGAGGAATCGATACTGAGATCGAATTCGGATCGATGACTGTATAAATGGGTTGAATCTATTTAAGCCTGATAAATACAATTCGTCCAGAAACTAAAATTGTCGTGAAATCTCTTTTTGTATTGATTTCACGGCAATTTGAATTTAACGGCGGATTGTATTCAAGGCTTACAGAAAAAAAACAACATACCGTATTCCATATTTCATATAAGACAACATGCGTCGCCAAATTCCAGATACTTTCAAATGAATTCAAATTTCAGGCTAACTCGATACATAATTGAAAACATTTGAATCTGTTCAGCTTCGGAGACAAACCGATGAATGGAACCGGTAAGGAATCGAAGACTTTGCGATTCCACTGGGATCGGAGACAAATGTCTTGCTGGGATGCTGTGAAAATGTCATTTTCTCCATCATAAAAATTTCTCCGCTGGCTAGGATCAGCATATTATGACAATTCAGAAATGACACTCGCGCTGTCGTATTCATACGATTTTTTGTCAGTAGTCAGTTTTGAGCTGAAAATTTGACAATAGATGAATGACTAGATGCGAGTGCAGTTCAGAACACAACAAATTGCTGCAAGGCTGCTTCGATACTGTTGCCACAGCATATTGCGATTCCGCTGTTGGTTATGAACTTAGCTATTGGGTTTAGCTTTGCTGAAACTAAACATTTGTCGCAAAGTAGTGTATGTACATAGTATATTAAAAAAAAATGGGATGAATTACAAACACATGTACTTTTCACCTTAATATGTATTGCGGTTATTTATTACTCCTCTCCTTTAATACATCACTTCACCTCAAATTGTCTTATCAAATTGGATTAAAACAGCAACGTACATGATGTTTGATGAGATCGCCCATAGAAACATTTTCCTGTTGTATTGAAACATACCGAACCCACCAATTTCCAGTTGTTTTATTAGGTGCTGATTAGATATCTGTTCGATCTATACAAGAATAGGATTTCCATCAAACTGTATAAATAAGATGCTCACATATCATCATCGGCTTACAATTTCGTTCAGTTTCGTGTCCTGCCCAAGATAATGCATCAATTGAGGCAAAATGTTTTTAATTTGATTATATGATTTGACGGTATCATCGACGGTCCCCAACAAAGTGAGTAAATCAAACACATGGAAAATCAATGCTAACAACAATCTGGCCGATAAAACCCAATCGTTTGTAAAATACGTTCGGCTTACAGCGGCTAGTGTATAGTAGATAAAATAAGAATAAGAGAAAACGCTCATAAACGTGTGCGCAACAGACAGAAGAATTTGCAATTGGAGGATTTGATGAAAGGTCTCTGCTATATCCGATGCTTTTTTAAAAATCTGTATATTTCTTATAAGATCGAATCTTACATTAATTAAACTGCTTTTCAAAAAGTTTGGTCCTGCTTTGTGACGTTGCAAAATCTCCATACATTCCAAAAGATTTTCATAAACAGCTAAAAATATTGCTTTCAAGGTCAGTAAGCCCATTAAATATCCAATGGAGTACACTTCAAACATTGTGTACTCAATGAACCTCTCTAAGTTGCGTTTGAATAGCAATGCGTAATTTTCACGGTCGTCCGTTGTTTTCCAAGTCATGTAGCAATGCAATAATATTTTTAAAATGTAATTGACAATTTTAGCACATATTAGAAGTTCGAAATTCATCTTCAAATTTTGAACGAAACGTACTAAGTGGAGAATGTCGTTCACTATATTACACAACTCGCGTTGTTTTACCAAATTCACTGGAATCAATATTAACATCATTACGGACCGATAAAGGAACGAAAAAATAGTGATATAAATGACAATTGGTTCTCTGAAAAATGCGGCAACTTTGATGTTTAGCAAAGCCAAGTATGGGAAACTTAGTGCCGCTACACCCTGGATAAAGCAGTTGTAGATTAAATGACGTCTATAGTAGTAAACGGAGAGGGTTTCGGACGATTTCCTCCCAAATGCAATGAAACCCCACACTTGTAAATAATAAAATCCAAATGTTGCTATTTTTCCAAGCAATGTTGAAGTGGTCATTACTTTTGACTATGACGAACGCCCAACTATTACTGCGTTGCGTCTTCGCTGGAACTTGTAACAAGGCAAATCTATCATAGTAATAATGTTTTTACAAGGTGCTTATTATTTACTTGATATATATCTCGATGGCAATTTGGTAAAAACCTAATTTATCGATTGAATGATAATTAATTATTCATCAGTAAACGTATAACTGTGGTAGCTTGATGATTAGATCACGAGAGTCGGTCCATTAAGCTCGAGGTCGCGGGTTCGAACCTTGCGCCAATAATATTTCAATATTAGGTGCGGTCTTTTGTATCATACTACTACTCATTCGCCCTAACCCCTAGTGGTGCATAAGGCGTCAATTCCATGTGGCTTAGCTGACCTTTCGTTGGCATGAACCAGTTTCGGACGATGCACATCTTCCGCTCCCATTCAGCCGCCTTCCTGTCGGCAGATGTGGCTTATTATTACGCCCGCACCACAGGGGAAGACAACACAAACATCCATGGCCTCGAACGCCGTGGACGGAACTTGAACCCGTAACGACCGTAGTCAGACATGAGACTGACGCCTTAAACGGTCTTTTGTACAGAGTATTGTATGTTTAGCCGACCTGCAAAAAACTACGCAGGTTAAGTGTCAAAGGTGCAGTGGACCTCTGGCGTCATTTTCTTTTTCATATTTTTTGATTGTTTTTGCAACATTGGAAATTAAGAACATATACGGAAAGATATCTACGATATGTTTACCAATTATCATCATCGTGGCGTTACAGTTACAGCCCGTTACAGCCTTAGCCGTCTGCATCATCGTACAATGACAAAGATTGGATTCTGGAATGTGCGTACTCTCCTGGACAATGGATCAGAAGGTCCCCAGAACGCACGATTTCTTCAATTAGAGAGTGAATTTCTGAGGTACAAATTAAATATCTTAGGAGTTAGTGAGATAAGATGGTGGAACAGCGGAGAATTTATCTCTCCAACGGGCAGCACTGTAATGTTGTACTCCGGTAAAGCTACCGGTAGTCGCCGTGAGTCAGGTGTGGGGCTCCTTTTAACCAGAGCCGCGCGAAACTGTCTCTTATCCTGGGAACCGGTCTCTGACAGGGTCTTGACCGCCAGGTTCCGGACCAAAATGAGGAACATCTCAATAATACAATGTTATGCCCCTACTGAACCCGACAATGTGTTGGCAAAAGACTCCTTCTACGAAGAACTAAACGCCGTTCAGAGCAGAACACCTAAAGGTGACATTATAATGGTTATGGGTGATTTGAATGCGAAAGTTGGCGCTGATAACTATGGGCTCAGACATGTGATGGAGAGACACGGTCTTGGTGATCGTAATGACAACGGTGAAAGATTTGTAGAGTTCTGCAACTTTCACAGTCTCTTCATCGGTGGTACTATGTTTGAGCATAAGGACCACCACAAAATCAGCTGGTCCTCTGTTGATCGGCGCAGAACACAAAATCAGATCGACCATTTTGCCATTAGTAAAAGATTCAAGAGTTGCCTCCTGGACGTGCGAAACAAGAAGGGTGCCGATATTGGGATGGGAAGAGACCATTATCTTATGATCGCTAATGCTCGATTGCGTATTGCAGCCGTGCGCCGCCCCAGCGACGAAAGATCCAGGCCCCGCAAATTCAACGCCGCTCGACTAAAAAATCCAGCTGTCTTCCAACAATATAATGACCATCTTGCGCAAAAAGCGGCTGAGATAACTAGTCACCCAGATAGTGACATAAACGAAAACTGGGATGCCATAAAAAATCCGTACATTGATAGCGCAAATACCATCCTTGGCCCAAACCCGAATTGCCGGAATAAGCCCTGGATGTCCGACGCTTCATGGCAGCGGATTGTTGAAAGAAAGGAGCTGAAAGTTCGTTTGGCTGCAGCAGCAGACGACAATCGAAGCAGCATCGAACTCCTTTACCGTCAGAAAGCTCGAGAAGTTCAGCGTAGTGTGCGACGCGATAAAAGAGTTTACGCCAATTCTCTTTTAGCGTCAGCAGAAGAAGCCGCTAGAAGTAACAACTTAAACGCCGTATACGGTGTCATCAAGGAGTTTACAGGTGGTCGTAACTCCTGTCAACATCCGGTGAAAGATAGTGATGGAAAGCTACTTATCTTGGAAGAAGATCAAATGAGGCGATGGAAAGAACACTTCGCCGCGGTCTTGAACCGTGTAACCTCTGGTGAAGTTCCCCCTCATATAGATAATTTAGCTAACCATCAAAATGTGCGTATACGGTCCACTGCCCCGACTAAAGAGGAAATAGTCACTGCAATTATTGCACTAAAACGAGGAAAGGCCGCCGGACTTGACGGCATCCCTGCCGAACTTTATCAAGGAGCGCCAAGCATAACTGCCGATTTGCTGCACCCACTTGTTGATAAAGCGTGGAATACAGAGACCTTTCCCACTGAGTGGAAGGAAGGTTTGATCATCAAACTTCCAAAGAAGGGTAGCCTCACAGACTGTAATAATTGGAGAGGCATTTGTGTGCTTCCTGCCGTTGCCAAGATAATAGCTAAAATCGTCCTGGAAAGACTAAAGGCCCACTTAGAAAGCACAATTGATGAAGAGCAGGCTGGCTTTCGATCCGGATTCTCCTGTGTCGATCACATTAACACCTTGCGAATCATCATCGAGCAATGCGCTGAATACGATTCTCCGCTTCACTTGCTTTTCATCGATTTCGAAAAGGCTTTCGATAGTGTGAACCGGGATTCTATATGGGCGGCCTTGCGCAGGAGAGGCATCCCTGAGAAGCTTGTGGCTATTATTAAGGCAACCTATGACGGCGCGAAATGTCGCGTTCTGCATAAAGGTAAGGTGTCGGGGGACTTTGAGATTCGCAGTGGAGTTCGGCAGGGGTGCATCCTCTCACCGATCCTATTCCTCATTGTGATCGGCGATGTGTTGCATGCAGCCCTATCCGGACTCGACAGAGGAATTCAATGGACTTTGACATCTTATCTACAACATCTTGACTACGCTGACGACATATGCCTACTCTCCCACAAAATCATGGATCTGTCCGCAATGGCGTTAGATCTCGAGAGGGAGGCAAGCAAGGTTGGGCTGAAGATTAATACCAACAAGACCAAGGTTCTTAGCCCGCCGTTGCGAAAAAGAAATTCGACACCTATTGCCATCAATATTAATGGGCAGCCTGTGGAGAAGGTGGACAACTTCGTCTACCTGGGTAGCATTGTTGCCGAAAATGGTGGTACGGAGCAGGACATCGCTCGTCGTATCAACCAGGCTAAACGCGCATACGGCATGCTGTCCAAAATCTGGCAGGGCAGTTATCTCAGCATTAAAACCAAGCTGGGCCTGTTTCGCTCCCTGGTACTATCAGTGCTTTTGTATGGGAGCAGTACATGGAAAGTTTCCGTAGGAGTTACCAGAAAGCTGCAAGTTTTCGTCAACTCATGTCTTCGTCGAATTTTAAGAATTTTCTGGCTCGAAACAATATCAAATGAAGAGCTAAGTCGGCGTACGGGTCAGATGCCAATCGACGAATTGATACGCAGGCGAAAATGGCAGTGGATAGGTCACACATTGCGGAAGAGTGATAACTGCATTGCTATGCATGCCATGAAATGGAACCCCATTTCCAACCAAGGCCGACCAAGAGGGGGTCCTCGAATCACATGGCGTCGATCTGTGGCAAAGGAGTGTCAGGTACTGTGTAAGTCTTTTGAGGAGTTGCGCCCCATTGCCCAGAACAGAGTACGATGGCGCGCAGGAGTAGTTGACGCGCTATGCCCCGCTAGGGGTTAAGGCAAAGTAGTAATTCTCTCAGCAGTTTCGAAATTTCCAGTTCATCCCACAATTTCTACAGTTCATGGTTGTACCAGATGCGCTATCCATTTCATTTACAAACTGTTTCGAAAATTCGCCGAAGGATCTTCCATTCAAATGTGTTTAGCATGTTTTCGGAGGCTTGAGTTACGATCTATGCTATGCTATGGCTACGAAAACTGTACTTAAGGCGGCTTCCACACGGAACGCACGATACACGAGATTCTAGCAGGAAACACCAGTTGCTGGTATACCAAATTGCAGCATGGTATTGTACACTACACCACGATCAATACTGTGGTATGCCTGCTTGAAGTCGACAAAGATTTGGTATACGTCTACGTTGTATTCCCAGCACTTCTGGAGTTTCAGTTTGACCGTAAAGAGCTGATCGGTTGTGGAGCGACCAGGTCTGAAACCGCCTTGATATTCGCCAATGATTCGTTTTGCGTACGGTTTTATTCTATTATCCAGAATTTTCGTCAAAATTTTATAGGACGTACAGACTAGTGATATGCCCCTGTAACTCATACCGCAGTAAACTCCCTCTTTGTGAGTTGGACAGATGATGCTTCTGCGCCAATCGTCTGGGATCACCTCGTCCTCCCATACTCGCAGAAGTAATTGATATATGGCATTAGCTAGACCCGTTCCACCGAATTTTGGCAGTTCAGCTGGAATCTCGTCAGCGCCCGGCGCTTTGTTTCGTTTTAGTGACCGCATTGCGAGATTAACTTCTTCTACTGTCGGAGGTTGTATGGGTGGGCCTAGATCAACAATATCGCCAAGAGCTTCTTGTGTGAGGATGTTAGATGGTATAGAGAAAATACACATTTGCGAGCATGACCGCGAGCGCCACTTGAGTAGAGCGCGTAGCAAAAGTGCCTAGTCATGTTCGTCAACGCAATTGACCAGTACACATTCGCGCGCATCCATCGTGAGTACCACTGGCGAGCGATTTCTTCACAAGGCAAAAAGTTCATCATGATAACAGCGTTTAGCTTACGACAGTGGCCGAAGTGCTAGTTTGTTCAATTGTGGCGGCATCTGCTCTGCACTTGGTAAGTGTTGCCGATTATCTGGAAGTTCTTCGGGAAAAAGTAAAAACAACACTTTGCCATAGACGATAGTGGATGAGAGCAATTCATCGCAATAGAACATTGTAAGTAGTCTTTCTTCGAAAATTATTCAACTATGAGACAGTTTGTACAAATTCTTGGTAAAACTATTAATTGTCGGTTCATACTTGTCTCTTTCGTCGCAACGGTACCACTCGTCCATAGTACATACATACGCAAGATGTCACTGCGGGAGACCGAAATCCCGAAAGGTGTGAGCTCCAAGGCCACGACTGAGCGACTTGCGTATGCGACTACGAGTATAAAAAAAACTATTATAACGGACCTCTATTCGTGTGTATTTTAAAGTTTAGGGGATCGGCTAATGCAGCATGTAGTTGCACGACTGTACTTCCACATAAAATACACACGAATAGTGCTCCGGTATGATGGTTTTTTTCACAGTCGCAAGCGCAAGTCGCTCAGTCGCGGCCTTGCAACTCACACCTTTAAGGTGCGTTTTACTAGACCATCACTCTGCGTCGAGTGTAGGCGACGATGAAAAAGATACAAACAATGTGCGACGATTGTGTGCCTAGCACTTTTAGGCGAAATTCACACACACGACACCGCGCTGCACGATGGCTTGAAATTTCAGTCGAGATACACAGCATCAAATGGGCGGATTCACATTCATCGCTCAGCATGCGATACGATCGACTATGCTTGGCTATTGTGTGTGGCTGCGTCGGAGCTGAAAATGTAGCTAATCTGAATATCGCCTTAGGTTGTATCGGTTATAGGCGAAGTTTCAAGTCCTTTCTTTCAACAATCCGCTGCCATGAAGCGTCGGACATCCAGGGCTTATTCCGGCAATCCGGGTTTGGGCCAAGGATGGTATTTGCGCTATCAATGTACGCATTTTTTATGGCATCCCAGTTTTCGTTTATGTCACTATCTGGGTGACTAGTTATCTCAGCTGCTTTTTGCGCAAGATGGTCATTATATTGTTGTAAGACAGCTGGATTTTTTAATCGAGCGGTGTTGAATTTGCGGCGCCTGGATCCTTCGTCGCTGGGGCGGCGCACGGCTGCAATACGCAATCGAACATTAGCGATGATAAGATAATGGTCTCTTCCCATCCCAATATCGGCACCCTTCTTGTTTCGCACGTCCAGGAGGCAACTCTTGAATCTTTTACTAATGGCAAAATGGTCGATCTGATTTTGTGTTCTGCGCCGATCAACAGAGGATCAACTGATTTTGTGGTGGTCCTTATGCTCAAACATAGTATCACCGATGAAGAGACTGTGAAAGTTGCAGATCACCAAGACCGTGTCTCCCCATCACATGTCTGAGCCCATAGTTATCAGCGCCAACTTTCGCATTCAAATCACCCATAACCATTATAATGTCACCTTTAGGTGTTCTGCTCTGAACGGCGTTTAGTTCTTCGTAGAAGGAGTCTTTTGCCAAGACATTGTCGGGTTCAGTAGGGGCATAACATCGTATAATTGAGATGTTCCTCATTTTGGTCCGGAACCTGGTGGTCAAGACTCTGTCAGATACTGGCTCCCAGGATAAGAGACAGTTTCGCGCGGCTCTGGTTGAAAGGAGCCCCGCACCTGACTCATGACGACTACCGGTAGCTTTACCGGAGTACAACATTACAGTGCTGCCCGTTGGAGAGATAAATTCTCCGCTGTTCCACCATCTTATCTCACTAACTCCTAAGATAATTAATTTGTACCTCAGAAATTCACTCTCTAATTGAAGAAATCGTGCGTTCTGGGGACCTTCTGATCCATTGTCCAGGAGAGTACGCACATTCCAGAATCCAATCTTTGTCATTGTACGACAGCCAAAAGTCGTAACCGTTGAGTCAGTGCTTATCCGAGGCATAGTTGACGTTTCGTTAGCATATAAAGATTTCGGATAGTGCAAGTTGCTGGCATACACATCCTGTCCTTTGATTGTCGGTTTTAACGACAGGCCTTCAAAGGGAAAGGCCGTGGTATTTTTTTTTACACCCCACACCACAGGAGTACCTCAACCAAATCATCGCACCGCCATCACTGGCGGCTTGACGTTGGTTGGCAATGGTCAGTGACCACTGCCGTTCCAGGGGGCGCCCACGCGGAGGACTATGGAAGAGGAGTTTTCGCCAGTTGTAAAAATTATGTGAGATTTCTTTTCATTAATCTCGCTGCCAATCCAATTTGTTTCCTGGACTGCAGTAATGCTCAGTTTGTATTTTTTGACCTGTTGAAGGAGGGCCTTCTCGGTCCCCGGTTTGTTCAGAGAGCATACACTCCAGGATCCGAAAGAATAATCCGTTAGTCGTTGTGGTCGTTGATCCGTACAATCCGAGGTTTTTATTCCAGGTTTCTTGGAGTAGTTTTTACAAGGACGAGTTGTCGGCACATCGCTTATACCCCATTCAGCGGCTGGCCTCGGAGATAGCTGCTTCAGATGGTTTAATTAACGTCCTGGAGTTCACACAACTATGTTGCAGGTCCAACTACACAAATCATTCCATCCTACTAAACCTGGGACGCTTAGATGTTGGTCAGCCATTCAGGCTACAGCTATCTTGCCTTTTTCCAAACCAACGTGCGTGTGAGTGTCTTATCGCTAAAAAATCGCCGTCAGCGGTTTGATCCACTGCCGTTACCAGGGGGCGCCTACGTGGAAGACTATGGAAAAGGTTTTTTTAATTAACTTAGATTAAATTATAAATTAGATAGTGAATAATGTAGAAATAAGACAAATTGACAAAGTTATGTTAACTGAACTGATGTGATAATTGCAACAAATATTAAAAGAGAATGAAACCGGAATATAGAGGGCTACGCCCGCAATCCGAGGGTTTTGTAGCAAGCGCTTATTTTGGTATATAAATATCGGCTCCTTGCTCTTCTTGATATCACTCAGATGGATAGAAAAAACGTAATTAAAATGTCTTACCCACTTACATTTTACATGCTAATTCATATTACGTGATTGTAACGAAACTTAGAACATATTATTGCTTAGGGTGTTGGTTATCGTTGGCCATCAGTACTTTTGACCTCGAACGTGTTTAAGGCGTGCAAGGGTGTGCTAACTGTAACTATGCAAATAAACTATTATTGACCTATTCTGAGAAGATATACAAATTCCACTATTTTCCATTTTATATGTTTTTCGAAACCCACTTCCTGTAAGTTTTCATAATTCTAAGTATAACGGTCTCAAAATGCAGGCAAGGGGGGGTCAAATTATGAACTAATATTTTCTCCTCCCCCACAGTTCCCCTTTCTATAAATTTCGAGAAAATGCGAAAAATGGAATGTACTCATCATTACCTTTCTCACGACACCTCATTTGCTTATATCAGTCGATAAAAAAATTTGACCTTAATTTCGCCTCTATGTGGACCCCACCCCCCCTTCCACCCGGTAAAGTTGGCCAATTAAGACACAGCGCCCCCAACCAATCTTTACCCTTTAAAAAATGATTAATTAAATAACTGCAATTCGCACTACGAAAAACAACATGAAAGTATAGTAGTACTCACACCTATGAGGCCGGTAGGTGTATTTTTTGTGTGGATAGTGTCAAAATGCCGAACTTTAAATGAATGTACTATTATTAAATATTATGTGATTATAATGAAGCTTAGAGATATTATTGCCTATGATGTTGGTTATCATTGGCCATCAATATTTTTGACCTCGGGTACGCGCAAGGGGTGCAGGGTTGTGCTAACTGAAACTATAGAAATGTACTATTATTAACCTTTTCTGATGAAATTTCAAAATTCTAGAAATCTAGGTTTTCTACACTGGTAAAATGGCGCTTTTCTGTAAATTTTCATATTTCTAAGTATAACGGTCTCGAAATGCAAGGGGGGGGGGGACAAACTCGGATGACATATTTTCCCCTCTCCCTCTTTTCCCGTTTCTTCAAATTTGAAAAAAATTTCAAAAATGGAATGTACTCAACGGTACCTTTCTTATGATACCCCACTTGCCTGTACCAAACGAAAAAAAAATTTCGACCTTCATTTCCCCTCTATGGGGACCTCCCCTTAAAGTTGACTTATTACGACGATTCGCTTTCTCCGGCGAATTATAGTAATTCTACACATTCCTACAAAATTTCATGTATGTAGCTTCAGCCGTTCCTGAGATATTCCATGGACAGACGGACAGACAGACATTTGACCGATTTCATAAGGGTTTTGTTTTACTACAAAACCTTAAAAAGTATGTAGAAACTACTAGATGATGCTGTAAAGCGAAACGTCGTAAAAAATAAACATTGAAAAACTTGCCGGATACGCGAGTAATTTGAACCAACAACCTGCGGGAAATTATAAAAGTAAACATTGAAGAATACTCGTATATATACGTATATAGGTAGTTTATATGACCGGAGATGCTTCCTTCGGTGCGTTGCAAATTTCATGACGAAGTTAATATACCCTATGACATTCGTGAAGGGTATAAAAACGTAATGTATGTCATTTCATAATTACTAAATGGTCTACTTAGTCAATTGACTGTCAACCACCTGTCGACTTAGTAGTACTCAGATATTGGGGCCACTGGTTTCTATGGAGAGCTACAGGTCAATCGCAGTCCATGTACTTTATGGTCTAAAAACCACACGGCTACCGAGCGCGGTTACTATGATTAACAAAAAAAATATCAAAATTCAAAGTGCAATATTTTGTTTACTAGACAAACATAAAAAAATATCATTTGATACTTCAGTGGATTGAATTACGAACTTTTATCGTAATATCGTACATTTACGTATATGTATTTAGATTATTAATTACTCCTCTTGGTTATTTAAGCTCCATTAACTTCAGCTCAAATTGTCTTATCAAATTGCATTAAAATAGCAAGGTACGTCACGTTGAATGAGATCGCCCCAAGAAAAACTTGCCTGTTGTATTGGAACAAACCGCACATACCAAATTCCAGTCGTTTTATGATGTGCTGATTCGATATCTTCTCGATCTGCACAAGAAAAGATTATTGATCAAACATTTATGAATAATATCTTAACAAGTCATCATCGACTTACAATTCCGTGCAGTTTCGTGTCCTGCCCAAGATAATGCATCAATTGAGGCAAAATGTCTTTAATTTGATTATATGATTTCACCGTATCATCAACGGTCCCCAAAAAGGTAAGTAAATCAAACACTTGAAAAAACATTGCCAAACCCAATCTTGGCAGTATATCCCAATCGGCTACAATATAGGATCGATATGCACCGGCCAGTGCATAGTACATAGAAAAACTAAATGTAAAAATATTCATAAAGGTGTATGTAACAGACAGAAAAATTTGCAATTGGAGGATTCCATGAAAGGTCTGTGCCACATCCGATGCTGTCTTAAAAATCTGGATATTGCTTATAAGATTTAATCTTACTTCGATCGAAGTGTCCTTTAAAAGGTTAGGTCGTTCCTTGTCTTGTTGTAAAGTGTCCATTGTTTCCAGGAGATTCTTATAAACACTGAAAAATATTGCTTTTAAGGTCAGGAGACCCATTAAATATCCAATAGTGTACACTTCAAACATCGTGCATTCGATAAACCGCTCTAAACAGCGCGCTAATAACAATGAATATTTTCTCTTTTCCGTTGTTTTCGAATTCATGTAGAAATGCATTGCAATTTTAGAAATATAAATTACTAATTTGGCGAATACGATAACGAGAAGTTTGAAATCAATGTCTAAGTTGTGGACGAAACGCACTAAGTGGAGAAAATCATTCACTATATTGCACAGCTCTCGTTGTTTCATCAAATTCACTGAAATCAATATCAACATCATTATGGATCGATACAGGAACGTAAGAATTGTAATATAAATGACAACTGGTTCTCTGAAAAATCCGACATTTATAATAGTTAGCATAGCCAAGTATGGGAAACTTAGGACTGCTACACCCTGAATAAAGCAGCTATAGATTAAATAACGTTTATCGTAGTGGACGGAGAGGGGTACGGATGACGTCCTCCCAAATCCAATGAAACCCAACACTCGTAAATAACAAAATCCAAATGTTGCTATTTTTCCAACCCATGTTGAAGTGGTCATTACTTTTGACTATGACGAACGCTCAACTATTACTGCGTTACATCTTCGCTGGAACTTGTAACAAGGCAAATCTATCATGGTAATAATGTTTTTACAAGGTGCTTATTATTTACTTGATATATATCTCGATGGCAATTTGGTAAAAACCTAATTTATCGATTGAATGATAATTAATTATTCATCAGTAAACGTATAACTGTGGTAGCTTGATGAGTAGATCACGAGAGTCGGTCTATTAAGCTCGAGGTCGCGGGTTCGAACCTTGCACCAATCATTATCATTTTGTTTACCTATTATCATCCCTACGTCGGGCCTTGGCTGTCTGCATCATTGTCCTCCAATTATCTCGGTCAAGTGACTGTCCAATAGTTTCGAAATTTCCAGCTCATCGTACAGTTTGTACAGCTTATGCGCCATCCATTTCGTTTACAAACTGCTCCAAAAATTCGCCGAAGGATCATTCGTTCAAATGTGTTTAGCATGTTTTCGGAGGCTTGAGTTAGGCGGCTTGAGTTAGGCGGCTTTCACACGGAACGCATGATACACTAGATTCTAGCAGAAAGCACCAGTGGTGAGCGAGCCTTCTATACGAGTGCAATTTTATATTAATCGTCGCACATACAAAGCTCGCTCGCCACTGGTGCTTTATGCTAGAATCTCGTGTATCGTGCGTTCCATGTGAAAGTCGCCTTAGGTCCAGTTTTCGTAGCCATAGCATCGCACAGGTCGTGTGATGGGTTTTGGTTGGATATGCAGAGCTTTGTATTTAATTATTGAAAGGACCGAGAAGAAAGTCTTATTTGCTGTCTGTTTCGCTGGCGTTCTTTGATAGGTTGCTTGATACCCAGGTTGATCGCGATTGTGCTCGGTGGCTGTGGTCGTTCGGTCACCGCTCTACGATACTAATCTAGAGCTCGGAGTTCAAATCTCGACGCGATCAAAAACTGCCTGTGAGTACTTATAGAACTCTCACAGTGCTCCAAGCTTGTCAGTATAAAGACGGTGCGGATAGGAGGTGCATGCTAGCAACTGCACTTCCGAAAAGTAGATATGCTATTGAAACGTCAACAAGGTAATAGAAATGCTGAAGATGTTGATGGGCCCATGCCCCTGGAGGGGTCAAGGCAATTAACATAACATTGCTACCTAGGTATATTACAATAATTCGTCTACGAATTTGATGCTGAGGTCTCCGATGTTGATGTTCGGTTGATTGATTGATCCTTCTTGATTACAGCATTATTTTCGTTTTACCCTTGTTAATAGCTAGCCCAACTTCTTTTGCATCCGTGTTAATATGATGTAGCAGTTCTGCAGCGGCAGACAGGTTTTGAGACATTTATTTATTTACCAAACAAGGCATCAATACATTACATTACATTCCATTTACCTAGTCTAGCCATAAATATTGTTACAAGGTTTGGCGACCCTGCAGAAAGGAACCGTTATACTGGATTTCTTAAAAATTGAGCTAATCGCTATAGTACGCTTGTGCTTGATGCATTTGTCATCATTTGAGTTTAATTTTTAGTATAGTGAACATGGATTGGGGTGACAAAGAAAATAGAATTGCTGTGATTGCACTTCATAAAGTAGGAATGCAACCAAGTGATATTTTTAAGACCCTGCATACCCTTGGTATAAGCCGAATGTTTGTATATCGGGCTATTGAAAGATTTAATGATACGTCTGGAGTAAGTGACCGTGAAAGAAGTGGCCGTCCGCGAACTACTCGAACACCTCAAGCGGTTAAAGCCGTGCGCGAGAGAATTCGCCGTAATCTTCTTCGGAAACAAAAAATTTTATCGCGTGAGGTGAAAATACCCCAAAGAACAATTTCACGTATCATCAAAAGTGACTTGGGGTTGGGTGCTTATCGTAGATCTATCGGGCATTTACTAACAGATTCGTTAAAAAAAAAAAATAGAGTGGAAAAATCAAAACGATTACTTTGCCGGTACGCAAACCAAGAACACCGTAAAATTTTGTTTACGGACGAAAAAATTTTTACTGTCGAAGAAACATTTAATAAACAAAACGATAGGGTTTATGCTCGCAGTGCCAGAGAAGCTTCTCAAGTTGCCCAAAAGGTTCAAAGAGGTCATCATCCAGCCTCAGTAATGGTTTGGTTGGGTGTTAGCTACAACGGGGTGACAAAGTTGCATTTTTGTGAGAAGGGCGTCAAAACGTCTGCCAAAATTTATCAAGAAAGTGTCCTTGAAAGTGTAGTGAAACCTCTCAACACGTCATTATTCAAAAATCAGCCTTGGAGTTTCCAGCAAGATTCTGCACCAGGTCATAAGGCGAAGTCAACCCAAAAATGACTTGAAGAAACTGTTCCAGATTTTATTAAAGCTGAAGATTGGCCTTCCTCTAGCTCAGACCTGAATCCGCTGGATTACGAATTATGGTCTGTCTTAGAGCAAATGACGTGCTCTAAAAGACATTCTAATATCGAATCCTTAAAGAAGTCTCTTACACATGCAGTCGCCAACTTTCCGATTGAAGTCGTGCGTGCTTCCATAGATAAGTGGCCAGCTCGATTAAAGGCTTGTGTAAAGGCAAAAGGCAATCACTTCGAATAACTTGTTGCAATTTCCGTTGTTGACAATGCATTTAATAAATAAACAATGATTTCTTAACATATAACACCTCTTTTATTGAACAGTGCTTCAAAAAGTTTGTAACAATATTTATGGCTAGACTAGGTATACATTTTATTAAATTAATCGATAATTCATTAATTACATTCGGCAAATTTGGTTAGGTTTGTTTGTTAGACTAGGACGTTAAGAGGTCTTTTGTTAAGTTAAGCTTAAAGATAGATTTAGAAATGCCTGAAGAATAGTGGATACTAAAAGAATTGAAAGTTCGACAGCATCTATTTATAGGTTCATTATAACCATAGACAGTAAGGTGTTGGTATTCCTTAAGCAGAGTTGTATGTCTAGTTCATCTTAGTTGATCGTTTAAAGTGATTTTATTGGACAGAAAATCAACATTAACTGCGCCGCTGATAACGTCAAAAGTAAAACCGGCACAAAGTAATGTTCTTCTGGACGAAAGAGTCATTAAATTTAAAAGACCCAGCCTGTATTTGTAAGATGGAAGGTTATGAAAATCTAGCGGGTCATAAAGGTCTCTCAAAGCGAAAAGAGTAAATTGTTTTTTAATAGACTCGAATCTGTCGCAATGTAGCTCGTACGATGGGTTCCAGACTACGGAAGCATATTCAAGCAGAGGCCGCACAAGTGTGGTATACAAGGATTTAGTGACCCAAATATTTTTAAACTCCCTAGCGCGTCTCTTAATGAAGCCGAGTTGTTTGTTAGCCACGGATAGCACCCTGTCAAAATGCAGGTTAAAACGCATTTTGTTGTACAAGACAACGCCTAGGTCTTTGATATGGTCAACTTTATTCAGCTCGACATTGTTAAGGTGGTAGAAATCAGTTATAATTCTATTCTTACGGGAAAAGCTTATCACCTGGCATTTATTAACGTTAATATTAGATTATTTTGATTGCACCACTGCTCAAGGGATAGAAGCTTGGATTGAAGAAATGCTGTATCAGAGTGTGTTTGGATGGTGCAGTACAGTTTTAAGTCATCAGCGTAGAAAAGATGAGGGATATCCGATAATAACTGTGATAGGTCGGAAATGAAGATATTAAAAAGAAGAGGACCTAAATGGCTACCCTGCGGCACCCCAGAAGTTGGGGATACACTTTTGGATATCCCACCTTGATATTTGACGAACTGAGTTCGATCAAGAAGGTAGGACCAGAGCCAATTGAAAAGTGATCCAGTTACACCAAAGTTGCATAATTTCTCTATTAAAATTTGATGATCGACCCTGTCAAAAGCCTGGCTAAAGTCTGTATAGACCGCATCAACTTGATCTCTCTTTTCCATTTCACAAAGGACGTCAGAAACTAGAATTATAAGGTTGGTGGTAGTCGATCTGCCTTTTCGAAACCCATGTTGTTCATTGAGAAGTGGGTCGATGATAGGAGTGAGTTTATCACAAACCATTTTCTCAAATAGTTTGGGGATTACTGACAGAATAGCAATGCCTCGATAGTTGTCGACTGATCGTTTATCACCGCTCTTCTGGATAGGCGTGAGATGGGAGTATTTCCAAAAAGACGTAAAGACACCCCATTGGAGCGATTTATTGAAAATCATGTGCAGAGGAGTTAACAATTGGTTCACACACTACTTCACAAAATAAGGAGCGATTAAGTCCGGACCGGG
The DNA here is from genome assembly GCA_964017055.1 of Chloromyia formosa. Lineage (NCBI taxonomy): Eukaryota > Metazoa > Arthropoda > Insecta > Diptera > Stratiomyidae > Chloromyia > Chloromyia formosa. Next base: position 42,209,062 of record OZ024815.1, read on the forward strand.
CCCTTTGTTGACGCTTAGCTCTTGAATAGCTCTAACGATTTCATCCTGTGTGAGAACCATTCCGTCAATAAGGGACGTCGGGGTGATATCGGGAGGAGTGGATGAGCTCGGGGTTTTAGGCGTGCAGAAGCTATCCTGGAAATGGTCAGCAAATAAGTTACAAATTTCCTGTGGACAAGAGGAGATAGCTGTCCCTCTGGACATGGAAGCAGGAAAACCTGTAGTCTTACGTTTCATATTAACAAAGTCAAAGAATTTTTTCAGCTCGTTGATAATTTTTCCCCCCATCAGATTGACATATAGCTCATATGCTTCGCGGGATTTTATACAGAATTATTTGGCTAGATCATCGTACTTTTTCTTTAGGCCTTTGCTAATGTTGGGGTTATTTTTGACGGCCTTGTAGAGTTTATTTCTTTGGTTTCTTAAATGTCTTAGATTTTTGCTGAGCCAGGGTTCAGTAAGCGTGTTACGTTTCTTTATTTTGGGCACATAATTTTTAATGGCGTGGAAGATTATCTTATAGAAGGAAGATACGGTGTCATCTAGATCTGACGCAGAAAGAGAGGTTGCCCAATCTATAGAATCTAGATAATTTTTGATGCCTTCATAGTCAGCATTTAAAAAATCAAACAATTTCATGATATTAATGTCGTTTGTGTACGCTATCAGTTGTGTCGACATGAAGACTACTGTGTATACCTCCTACAGGAATCCAGATTGTGAGCTACTCCGACGATTGTACTATCCTAGCAACAGGAAACAACATCACCTAAATGTGTGCTAGGATAAACAATTAACTACGCGAACTTAACACCTTCTGCATCAGCTCAAAAGTCCAACGCAACACTATTCACATCCTGGACCAAAGAAGTAAAGATGCAGCTACTTAATTGTCCCAGTTGACGTTTCGTTGGCATAAACTGGTTTCAGAGAATGCAGTTGCCAGCATGCACCTCTTGCACATTTATGGCCACGAACGTCGTCGCGGACGGGATTCGAACCCGAAACGCCGGTAGTCAAACATGAGACTGATGCCTCAACACACTGCGCTACCTGTCGCCCCACCACTAACCACCCAAAAATCCTCGGCGTTACTCTGGACAGCATGGCAACAACAGCCCACGCGTAAACAGTAACTAACAAAATGAGGAGCAGCAACAAGGTCCTCAAGGCTTTAGCTGGTAGTTCCTAGGGTTAAGGCAAAGAGACCCTACTAACCACCTACGAAGCGATCAGCATATCTGTAGCTAATTATGCGACACCAGTGTAGACACTAAATCTAAGTGACACTAGCTTGAAACACATTTTGTCTTGTAAAAATGCAGCCCTACGCACCATCACAGGTTGTCTGTTGATGTCTCATCAAGACCACCTCCACCAAGAAACGAAAATACTCCCCATAAGGAACCACAAAATTCTGCTGTCAAAGCAGTATCTAGTTGGATGCTATCAAAGCAATCACCCTAACTTTAATCAAATGGACAGAACGTCACCGCCACGACCCATCAGGCGAAATCTAAGAGCCCTCGAAAGGGAAGTCCAGCGTTTTAAGAGGGTTCCCTTCGATAACGCTAGCTATAAATCAACCATCGCTATGCTGCACAGAGTAGAAGTACATACCTACGTCGATTGTGGACCTCAATAACAACAGAGTACTCGACGCTCAACCACCAGACATCTCACCGGACGAACGAAACCTGCCCAGAGCGACTAGAACCACGCTCGCACAGCTCCGTACAGGCTGGTGTTCGCCCCTCAATTCTTACTTGTCCGAATCGACCACAGCATCCAAAACACTTGTTCGGCAACAGCTCTCCCCATGACGTTGAGCACAACTTCGACTGCCCTGCAGCACTAACGCACTTAACACCTATAGCGCTCTGGGTGAACACCATCGCTATAAATGGACAAAGATGCCACCGAATACCAGAGTGAGGACAGTCCTACATAACATCGTACGACGTGGCTGTTCATCGAAATTAACAACTGATGATGAAAAAGATCCTTTGAGCATCTGGAGTAAATTATTTCACGAAGAAATGCTCCAAGAAATTTTAACGTGGACAAATAAACGAATCAGCAATTGCAGGGCAAAGTTCGCTCGTCACGATAGACCTGAACTGAACAACTTAGACATGACTGAGCTCAAGGCATTTCTAGATCTGTTATTAAGTATATTCAGTTGTCTTGAAATCGAACAACGAAAATTCAACATACTTATTTGCTTTGGATGGTAGAGGTTGTGAGATATTTAAGTGCTGTATGTCAGAAACTAGATTTCTCATCCTGCTAGTGTCTCTTCGATTTGACAATCCAGATGATCGCGACAAGAGAGAAAAGTCGGACAGCCTGGCAGCTCTATCCTCTATTTTTGATAAGTTTGTCACCAACTATCAAAAATTGTATGAATTGGGGGAATCTGTTGCGGTTGTTGTTGTTGTAGCAATGGTCAGAAGTTCGTTGTGTGTGTTACATGTTGTTGTCCGACCTGGGGGTCAGGTGTGTGGGTGAAGCTGGGCAGTTAAAAATGTGGTCCACATCCAAAAGTGTACCATTGCAGGCGGGGCAGGTGTTCGTGACATCCCGATCAATGCGAGATAAGTAGGAGTTAAGATGGGAACACCAGCCCGACCGAAGTTGGGCAAGTGTCGTTCTCGCTGCTCTCGGAAGTATTCCCTCATCGGGAGAAATGGCTGGTGGTCGTGTCGAGAGAACTCTATTTGGACCTAGTCCTGCGATTGATGTTTGCACCTCCTCATGATGTATTGCTGCGATGGCTGATCTGTATACGTTATTGTCAAAGGAAACCCTTTTGTACCTCTGGACGTCTCTTTCGAGGTCCCTCAAATCGCACCTGACATGTCTCGGTGGGGGGCAAAGACCTTTTCCATAGTCCTCCGCGTGGGCGCCCCCTGGTAACGGCAGTGTATCAAATCGCTGACGGCCAATGTCTTAGCGATAAGACAGTTTGGAAAAGGCAGATAGCTGTAGCCTGAATGGCTGACGAACACCTAAGCGTCTCAGGTCTAGTAGGATGGATTGACTTGCGTAGTTGGACCTGCTACATAGTTGTGTGAACTCCAGCACGTTTATTAAACCATCTGAAGCAGCTATCTCCGAGGCCATCCCCTGAATGGGGTTAAGCGACGTGCTGACAACTCGTCCTTGTAAAAACCACTCCATGTCAAGAAACCTGGAACAAAAGCCTCGGATTGGACGGATCAACAACGACGACCACCCAAACGAATAAAGGATTATTCTTTCGGATCCTGGAATGTACGCTCCCTGAACAAACCGGGGGCCGAGAAGGCCCTCCTTCATCAGGTCGAAAAGTACAAACTGAGCATTACTGCAGTCCAGGAAACAAATTGGCTTGGCAGCGAGATTAATGACAAGAAATCGCACACAATTTTTACAAGTGGCAAACCATCGGGCCGCAAGGAGTTTGGAGTAGCATTTATAGTGAACAATCACCTCAAACCGCATATTACTGACTTCAAACCCATAAATGAACGGCTGTGTGCGATTCGCATCAAGATTCGATTCTTCAATCTCTGGCTCATCAATGTGCATGCCCCCACTGAAGTTAAAGAAGACGCAGTAAAAGACGAGTTCTACGCCCGCCTTGAAACTCTCTTCGACTCACTTCCAACAAACGACGTCAAATTGCTGCTGGGAGACTTTAACGCGAAAGTCGGGAATGAAAGCTGGCATCGGACGACCACTGGAGGCCACAGCCTCCATGAAGAATGTAACGATAACGGCCAGCGACTTATAGACTTCGCCTGCAGCAGGAATCTAGTCGTAAGCTCTACGTGTTTCCCGCATCGACGCATTCACAAGCAGACCTGGAAGTCTCCAGACGCACATACCGTCAACCAAATTGACCACGTCCTCATTTGCAGGAGATGGGCGTCTAGTGTCATGGATGTCCGCTCCTATCGAGGAGCAAACTGCGACCCAGATCATCACTTGGTGAAGACGACCTACAGATGTAGAATTTCCTCAGTGCACCAGTCAAGAATCAGCCCTCCCAAAATCTTTGCGGTTGATAAGCTCTTGAGTGATGCTACAGCGGTGGCGTATACTACCGCCCTTGAGGAAAAACTATCACCTATGCTACACAACATCAGCAACACAGGCGTCCATTGGTTCTGGGAAGAACTCAAGGGTACCATCAAGGATGTCGCAGAGAAGGTCGTGGGATATAAAGCCCGGCGAGCGCGAAATGACTGGTTCGACGAAGAATGCAAAAATTCACTTGACGCGAAAAACGAGGCCTACAGACAATGGATTCAACGAGGAACCAGAGCCAGAAGAGAAAAATATGACGAGCTAAGGCGAATATCGAATAGAATAATTAGACGTAAGAAACGTAAATACCTTGACGAGCAGTTGCTGAACATAAACGAAAACTTAGCTAATAGGAACACCAGACAAGCGTACAAACTAGTAAATACAATTAAGAACGGCTACCAACCCAGGACTAGCCTTTGTAAGGACAAGGATGGAAACATCATCAGCGACACCGATGGTATTAACAAACGATGGGCCTCTTATTTTGAAGAGCTTCTAAACCGACCATCTAACATCCCCACACAGGAAGCTCTCGACGATATTGTTGATCTAGGCCCACCCATTCAACCCCCGACAGTAGAGGAAGTTGATCTCGCGTTGCGGTCACTAAAACGAAATAAAGCGCCGGGCGCTGACGAGATTCCAGCTGAACTGCTAAGATTCGGTGGAACGAGTCTAGTTGATGCCATACATCAATTACTCCTGCGAGTATGGGAGAACGAGGAGATCCCAGACGATTGGCGCAGAAGCATCATCTGTCCAATTCATAAAAAGGGAGATAAACTGCGGTGTGAGAATTACAGGGGCATCTCGCTAGTTTGTACGTCCTATAAAATTTTGACGAAAATTCTGGAAAATAGAATAAAACCGTACGCAGAACGAGTCATTGGCGAATATCAAAGCGGTTTCAGACCTGGTCGCTCCACAACCGATCAGCTCTTCTCAGTCAAACTGATACTCCAGAGGTGCTGGGAATACAACGTAAACGTATACCAAATCTTTGTCGACTTCAAGCAGGCATACGACAGTATCGATCGTGGAGTACTGTACAACATCATGCTGCAATTTGGTATACCAGCAAAATTAGTGCGACTGACGAAGATGACGATGACCAACTCCGTCTCACAAGTCAGGATTCAGAATAGACTTACTGATCTATTTGAAACACGCACTGGTTTGAAACAGGGCGATGGACTGGCTCCGACGCTCTTCAACCTAGCACTGGAATACGTTATTCGGGCCATGAATTTGGACAACAGCAAGACGCTACTCATCAAGTCGACACAATTAGCAGCGTACGCCGACGACATCAACATCATGTCCCGAAGATTGGCTGACGCAGAAGTACTTCTGCATACGCTTGATACCGCTGCAAAGGAAGTTGGATTACGTATTAACGAGGGTAAAACTAAAATAATAATGCAATCGGTGACAAGGACACCTGCACAACCAAGCATCAATGTGGGGGACCTCAACATCGAGTTCGTGAACAACTTCATTTACCTGGGTTGCAACCTGTCAAGGGACGCCAACGAAACTGACGAAATCAAGCGACGGATACAGTTAGCTAATAAGACTTTTTTCTCGGTTCTCCCCATAATGAAATCGAAACATGTGCACAGAAACACGAAGCTCCGCGTGTACAAAACCATTATACGACCAGTGCTATGCTATGGCTGCGAAGCATGGACCCTAACTCAAGCCTCCGAAAACATGCTAGACACTTTCGAACGTAAGGTTCTACGGCGAATTTTCGGGGCTGTTTGCGTTCGAGATGGAGGGCGCAGCCGGTACAACCATGAGTTGTATGAAATGTACGATGAGCTGAAAGTCTCGAAAATCGTCAAACTACAACGACTTCAATGGGCAGGGCATGTACAAAGAATGGACGATGATCGCATGCCTAAGAGAGTAATGAATGCAGAACGAGTCGACGGAGCGAGACTGCGAGGACGACCGAGATCTCGTTGGGAGAGCTCAGTAGGTGTGGACGCCGCGCAGCTGCTGGGCTCCCAAAATTGGAGGACGCGGTCACGTGACCGAGATAATTGGAGGACAATGATCCAGGCGGCCAAGGCCCGACGTCGGGCTGTCGCGCCACGACGACGACGATGTCTCGGTGGCGGTGTCTTGTCCATGAGGTCGGTGTTGGGGTGTTCCCTCCGGTAACAACCCACCAGGTACTGTTTCACATGAAGCTTGTTGTGGTCCCTTAGAGGCATCATCCTTATTTCGTGATGCAGATGGTCCCGGGAAGACATCAGGAGACAGCCAGTCACAATACGGAGAGCAGCGTTTTGACAGCGTGAATGTTATTCCATTGTGTGTCACAGAGATTATGTGACCACACTGGTGCCGCATAGTCGGCTACTGACCTTCCGACTGCTTTGTATGTGACTAGTCGGGTTTCTTTGTCCTTGCCGCAGGTGCCACCAGCCTAGGCTTTAAAGATTTTGTTCCTACCGCACATCCTGTTACACACGTCATCCCCCCATGCTTCAACGGGGATGACATGGCCATGTTGTCCAGGGTTACTCCTAGAATTTTAGGTGGTTCACGGTCGGAATAAGTTGATTGCCAATTGAGATCCCAACATCTTGACTTCCTTCGTCCAGGTGGTAAATAAGGTTGCCGAGGATTTAGGCGCTGATACGGTTAAATCCTTACCTGTGAAGAAGGAGTTAAGTTCTTTCAGGTAATTATTTATTCGTTTGCACATTCCGTGGTATTGTTTCCTGTTGCCAGAATGGAGCAGTCGTCGGCATAGGAGATAATTTCGATTCCTTCAGGTGGAGTTGGAATTCCGGATAGGTAAAGGTTGAACAAGGAGGGAGATAAAACTCCTCCTTGTGGCACACCTTGTTTGATTTTCCTTAGCTTCGATTTCTCGCTCCTGAATTCGGTCTAAGACTTCTTGCCCGCGAGATAATTGGCAATCCATTTTGTAGTGTGCGTTGTAAGAGATGCATTGTATAAGTCGGACAGAAGTGCTGAGTGGCTGACTGTGTCGAAGGCTTTCGACAGGTCAAGTGCCACCATAATTATTCTGTGACATGGACGAGGTTGATTAAGGCCATTGTCGATGCGAGTTGTAATGGCGTCCAGGCCTGTCATACTATGCATCCTTCTGAAGTCGTGCTGGTGGTTTGCAAGCTGGATGTGGGCCGAAAGAACAGGGTGGATTAGTGCTTCGATCGTTTTGGCAACTGGTGAAAGAAGTGTGATGGGACGATAGGACTCGCCGAGTGTCGCTTTTTTCCGAGGTTTTAAGATTGGAATTATTCTCCCTTTCTTCCAGAGTTCCGGAACGGTCAGTGATGTGATGGGTAGGTTGAATGTAGCCGTGAGGTATTCGATAGCTGGTGTGTCGAGGTCTTTAAAGGTTGCTATTGAGATTCCATCAGGTCCCAAGGCTTTCGAGTTGTTCGCTTTCCTGATTGCTGCAGCCACTTCGTCCGTGGTGAAGACAGGTATGTTGTCTGCAGTTCGGTTATGAATCCTCCTTCGGATTATGTGCTTTTGTCTGTCTGGTGGAGGATGTTCAATAAACTGCCTGTTGAAGCGACTTGAAAGAAAGGACTTGAAAGTTCGTTTGGCTGCAGCTTCAGACGACAATCGAAGCAGCATCGAATTTCTTTACCGTCAGAAAGCTCGAGAAGTTCAGCGTAGTGTGCGACGCGATAAAAGAGTTTATGCCAATTCTCTTTTAGCCTCAGCAGAAGAAGCCGCAAGAAGTAACAACTTAAACGCCGTATACGGTGTCATCAAGGAGTTTACAGGTGGTCGTAACTCCTGCCAACATCCGGTGAAAGATAGTGATGGAAAGCTACTTATCTTGGAAGAAGATCAAATGAGGCGGTGGAAAGAACACTTCGCCGCGGTCTTGAACCGTGTAACCTCTGGCGAAGTTCCCCCTCATATACATAGATAATTTAGTTAACCATCAAAATGTGCGTATACGGTCCACTGCCCCGACTAAAGAGGAAATAGTCACTGCAATTATTGCACTAAAACGAGGAAAGGCCGCCAGACTTGACGGTATCCCTGCCGAACTTTATCAAGCAGCGCCAAGCGTAACTGCCGATTTGCTGCACCCACTTGTTGATAAAGCGTGGAATACAGAGACCTTTCCCACTGAGTGGAAGGAGGTTTGATCATCAAACTTCCAAAGAAGGGTAGCCTCACAGACTGTAATAATTGGAGAGGCATTTGTGTGCTTCCTGCCGTTGCCAAGATAATAGCTAAAATCGTCCTGGAAAGACTAAAGGCCCACTTAGAAAGCACAATTGATGAAGAGCAGGCTGGTTTTCGATCCGGATTCTCCTGTGTCGATCACATTAACACCTTGCGAATCATCATCGAGCAATGCGCTGAATACGATTCTCCGCTTCACTTGCTTTTCATCGATTTCGAAAAGGCTTGCGCAGGAGAGGCATCCCTGAGAAGCTTGTGGCTATTATTAAGGTAACCTATGACGGCGCGAAATGTCGCGTTTTGCATAAAGGTAAGGTGTCGGGGGACTTTGAGATTCACAGTGGAGTTCGGCAGGGGTGCATCCTCTCACCGATCCTATTCCTCATAGTGATCGGCGACGTGTTGCATGCAGCCCTATCCGGACTCGACAGAGATATTCAATGGACTTTGACATCTTATCTGCAACATCTTGACTACGCTGACGACATATGCCTACTCTCCCACAAAATCATGGATCTGTCCGCAATGGCGTTAGATCTCGAGAGGCAGGCAAGCAAGGTTGGGCTAAAGATTAATACCAACAAGACCAAGGTTCTTAGCCCGCCGTTGCAAAAAAGAAATCCGGCACTTATTGCCATCAATATTAATGGGCAGCCTGCGGAGAAGGTGGACAACTTCGTCTACCTAGGTAGCATTGTTGCCGAAAATGGTGGTACGGAGCAGGACATTGCTCGTCGTATCAACCAGGCTAAACGCGCATACGGCATGCTGTCCAAAATCTGGCAGAGCAGTTATCTCAGCATCAAGACCAAGCTGGGCCTGTTTCGCTCCCTGGTACTGTCAGTGCTTTTGTATGGGAGCAGTACATGGAAAGTTTCCGTAGGAGTTACCAGAAAACTGCAAGTTTTCGTCAACTCATGTCTTCGTCGAATTTTAAGAATTTTCTGGCCCGAAACAATATCAAATGAAGAGCTAAGTCGGCGTACGGGTCAGATGGCAATCGACGAATTGATACGCAGGCGAAAATGGCAGTGGATAGGTCACACATTGCGGAAGAGTGATAACTGCATTGCTTTGCATGCCATGAAATGGAACCCCATTTCCAACCAAGGCCGACCAAGAGGGGGTCCTCGAATCACATGGCGTCGATCTGTGGCAAAGGAGTGTCAGGCACTGGGTAAGTCTTTTGGGGAGTTGCGTCCTATTGCCCAGAACAGAGTACGATGGCGCGCAGGAGTAGTTGACGCGCTATGCCCCGCTAGGGGCTAAGGCAAAGTAGTAACTGTATGGCGACATTCCCTTTCTGTTTCGGTGGATTAGAGAAGGCACGGACTGTCGACCATAGTTTGCTTATACCTGTGGTCAGGTTGCATTCATTCAGATGCGTACTCCATTTTAACCTACTAGTCTTTGAATTTCACAGTTCATTTCGTGAATTCTGGGATCGTCTGGGTTAGTGCTCCTGATGTTGTCTCTCTCATCTGCCAGTCTGGCGGCTGAGGTAGAAAAGTTAGGCCGAATTTTCGGAATGCATCCTGCAGGAATAAATTTCGCAGCCGATTTATTAAGGACTTTCCTGATGTTGGACTCGGCCTTACGTACGTCGGTTGGAGTTGGCGGGGCGAGGGATTTAACACTTGTGTATTCGGTAAAGCTATTTCAGTCAGCCTTGTTGTGGTTGACAAAAGTGCGATGTTCGACAGATACGACATCTGTCGGTTTGTCAAGTCTTATCACGATTGGTAGATGTTCCGATGATAGTGTAAGGACCGGCTCCCATTGTGTCTCGTTTATGAGGCTAGCACTGGCAATCGTGATGTCTGGAGAGCTGGAACAGGTACCGGCAATATGGGTGGGCGTATCATCATTCAGTGTACAGAAGTCTGAAGCATCAAGTTGTTCTGCAATGGCGATACCTCTGGCATCGTTGTTAAGATGTAAGTGTCAGAGTTCATGGTGAGCGTTAAAATCACCAAGTAGGAGACGGTGTTGACCAGTGAGGAAAGTGTTGATATTTACATGGTAACCTGAGGGACAACTGGATACCGGTGGACTATGTTGTAAATTTCAATATCAACATTGCCTGATTTTACGGCGATGGCTTGCACTTCCATGGTGATGTCGTTGTTGGTGACATCTATTTGCCGGTATTGCACGGGGTGGTGAATGAATGCAAGCCCTCCTCCAGCGTTGGTCAACCTGTCTTTCCGTAATCTCTATGAGCGTTGAGGCACGAATTGGGATGTATGTAGTTTCGTCTCCTGGATGGTTCCAACTTGGATGCCGTGTCTGACCATGAATGATGCGAGCTCGGCGATTTTATTTTGCAGCCCATTCCAATTTAGTTGGATGAGTAAGAGCGTATCAAAAATGGCGATCGGTGATCCAGGCGTATGCTTGTTTTGTTGGGGAATCCTATTGGAACTATTCGCAGGGATCATTGGGGTTGACTGAAAGCTCGTTTTGGTGCTCACTGGTGTCAGAAGGTGAGGCGTGTTAAACGAGCTTACTGCTTGTAGTCCTTTGTTTCTGCAATGACTGGCAGTAAATGAAGAATTCCAGTGCTTGTGATAGTTTAATCCGGAGCAGTACCTCAGGGCGCCGCCCTAGACAGATCTCAAGCGGAGCCTGTTTGCGTTCCGCTGTTTACTGTTAAGCGCAATATATCCAGCCACTACCTCAAGGTTGCGGATTCCAAATGGCGGAATCTGCACACCTGCGCCGTATCAAGAAAGATATGGCCCTCCTATGACAGAAAGAGAACATCGGAGCTTATGACCAAATCGCGCAGAGATGTTGCCAGGCTCATGGCAGTCATCACGGGGCATTGGCCTATAGGGGATCACGCAGTTAGGCTCGGTATTCCCTACAACGCGCATTGCCGAAGTTGCGGTAATGAAGAGGAGAAAGAAACCCTCACTCACTTCCTATGCGAATGCCCAGGCCTTGCTAGGACCAGACATCGTACATTGGACAAGGCCTTTCTTGACAACCTAGGGGATGTGTCGGGGGTGAGGATTGGGAAGTTGCTTTACTTCCTTAACTCCTCCGGTTAGATCTAGGCAGCATCCCCTGTATTTTCCGACTATCAGCTAACAACAAATTTTCACGAGGTTTGTGGCTTCAAAACGGCGCTTCTTGCGCTAATTGGGCTATGGTAAGGTTTTGCCTAAGCCACCACTTTTACCAACCAACCTCAGGTAACACCACTCGTCGCAGCAGTTGCATTTCACTGACGTCGCATTGGGTTGCAGCTCTCTGTTGCATACGCAATAGATCCATGGACAAAGCTTAGTATCGAGAGCAGTTGCGCAAAGATGTATTGCTCCCAATAAACATAAAAACGATACAAGCTTGTAACACATTGACACATTGTCCTTTTTGTATTGAAGGGGTTTGACAGCTCTTGGCCGTTGTAAAACGGATCGTTCCGATTCGTAGAACTGGCTGCCGCAGGAACGCCTCATATAGATCGGTCTTTTCGGTGTGAAAGCAACCAAACAATACAGGTACAACTTATGATCTGCTATGAAAGTTATCGTATGTGGCCTTGCTGCTGAAACTAAGCATTTTGCGCAAAATAAAAATTATATTTTTAAGGGATGAATTTCAAATGCATGTACTTTTCACCTTAATATGTATTGCGGTTATTTATTACTCCTCTCCTTACAAAACTTCACCTCAAATTGTCTTATCAAATTGGATTAAAATAGCAACGTACATGATGTTTGATGAGATCGCCCATAGAAACATTTTCCTGTTGTATTGAAACATACCGAACCCACCAATTTCCAGTTGTTTTATTAGGTGCTGATTAGATATCCGTTCGATCTGTATAAGAATAGAATTTAGATCAAGCTGTATAAATAATATTTTCACATATCGTCATCGACTTACAATTCCGTTCAGTTTCGTGTCCTGCCCAAGAAATTGCATCAATTGAGGCAAAATGTCTTTAATTTGATTATATGATTTGACTGACTCATCGACGGTCCCCAAAAATGTGAGTAAATCAAACACTAGGAAAATCAATGCCAAAAGCAATCTGCCCGTTATAATCCAATCGTTTTCAAAATACGCTCGGTCTACAGCGGCTAGTGCATAGTACATAAAATAAGAATAAGAGAAAAGGCTCATAAACGTGTACGCAACAGACAGAAGAATTTGCAATTGGAGGATTTTATGAAAGGTTTCTGTTATATCCGATGCTTTCTTAAAAATCTGTATATTTGTTATAAGATCTAATTTTACATTGATTGAAGTGCTTTTCAAAAAGTTTGCTCCTGCTTTGTCACGTTGCAAAATCTCCATACATTCTAAAAGATTTGCATAAACAGCTAAAAATATTGCTTTCAAGGTCAGTAAGCCCATTAAATACCCAATGGAGTACATTTCAAACATCGTGCATTCAATGAACCTCTCTAAGTCGCGTTTGAGTAGCAATGCGTAATTTTCATGGTCCTCCGTTGTTTTCCAATTCATGTAGAAATGCAATAATATTTTTAAAATGTAATTGACAATTTTGGCACATATTAGATGTTCGAAATTCATCTTCAAATTGTGAACGAAACGTACTAACTGGAGAATGTCATTGACTATATTACACAATTCGCGTTGTTTTACCAAATTCACTGGAATCAATATTAACATCATTACGGACCGATAAAGGAACGAAAGAATAGTGATATAAATGATAATTGGTTCTCGGAAAAATCCGGCAGTTTTGATGCTTAGCAAAGCCAAGTATGGGAAACTTAGTGCCGCTACACCCTGGATAAAGCAGTTGTAGATTAAATGACGTCTATAGTAGTAAACGGAGAGGGTTTCGGACGATTTCCTCCCAAATGCAATGAAACCCCACACTCGTAAATAATAAAATCCAAATGTTGCTATTTTTCCAAGCAATGTTGAAGTGGTCATTACTTTTGACTATGACAAACGCTTTACTATTACTGCGTTGTATCTTCACTGGAACTTGTAACAAAACAAATCTATCATGATAACATTTTTACAAGGTGCTCATTATATGCTTGATATATATCTCGATGGTAATTTGGTAAAAATCTAATTTATCGATTGAAAGATAATTAATTATTCATCAGTAGCTTGATGAGTAGATCACGGTCGAGGTCGTAGGTTTGAACCTTGCGCCAATCATATTCCAATATTAGGTGCGGTCTTTTGTACTACTACTCATTTGCCCTAACCCCTAGTGACGTTTCGTTGACATAAACCAGTTTCGGACGATGCACACCTCCTGTTTCCATTTAGCCGCCTCCCTGCAACACGTCGGGAGATGTTGTGGCTTCTTGTTACGCCCGCACCACAGGGAAAAGACAACACAAACATCCATGGCCACGGACGCCGTGGACGGAACTTGAACTCGTTCCTGCGGCAGCCGGTTCTACGCACCGGAGCGACTCGTTTTACAACGGCCAAGAGCTGCCAAAACCCTTCAATGCAAGATGGAAAGTGTATTTGTATGTTACATGCCTCGTATCGTCTTTTTTATGTTCACTGGGAGCAAAACATCTCGGCGCAACTGCTCTCCGTGCTATTTCTCCGCGCCGGCATTGAGAGAAACCCAGGACTGTGGATCTGCTGCGTATGCGACAGAGTGCTGCACCCAAACGCGACTACGGTGAGATGCAATTGCTGCAATCAGTGGTGCCACCTAAGATACTGCTCTGGACTCAACCATCACAGGCACTGGAATTCCTCCTTTACAGCTAGTCAGTGTAGGAACATAGGACAACTAGTAGCAACCTCGTCTAACACGCCCCAACATCCAACACCATCGAGCGCTCAGACAGGTTTACAGCCATCCCCGATGACTCCTGCTAACAGTTCCCATAGGATTTCTTAACACAATCTTACGCCTGCACCACCGACTGCCATCTTCAATACGCTCTCACTCGTCCAACTCAACTGCAATGGGTAGCAGAACAAGATTGCCGAACTCGCATCATTTATGGATAGACATTGCATCCAAGTTGGAGCCATACAGGAGACGAAACTGCACTCCAACTCGTCCCTCAACACATATGGCAACGATGCTATTGTCAGGAAAGACAGGTTGACCAACGCTGGAGGAGGGCTTCACCATTCCGTGCAATACCGGGAAATCGATATTATTAGTAATGATAACACCATGGAAGTGCAGGCCATCGCCATAAAATCGGGTAATGTTGATATCGAAATTTACAATATTTACATCCCACCGGTATCCAGTTGTCCCTCAGAATACCATGCAAATACCAACCATCTCCTTACCGGTCAACATCGCCTCCTGCTCGGTGACTTTATTGCTCACCATGAACTCTGGCACTCCAACCTTAACAACGACGACATCCCCACTCGCATCGGCGGTAAATGTTCCAGTTCTCCAGACATCATGATTGCTAGTGCTAGCCTCATAAACGAAAGACAATGGGAGCCGGTCCTAACACTATCTTCAAACCACCTACCAATCGTGATAAGGCTTGACAAACCTACAAACATCATATCTGCCGAACACCGCACGTTTGTCACCACAATAAGGCTGATTGGAACGGTTTCACCTCCTATACTAACGCTAAATTCCTCGCTCTGCCAACGCCAACCGACGTTCGTACAGCCGAATTCAACATAAGGAAAGTCCTGAACAAAGCGGCTGCGAAATTCATTCCTGCAGGACGAATTCCGAAAATTCGGCCCAACTTTCCAACCACTGCCGCTAGACTGGCACACGAGGGAGACAGCATCAGGAGCGTAAACCCGGACGACCCCAAAATTCACGAGATGAACTGCGAGATCCAAAGGCAAGTAGCCGAACACAGGAGGTCAAAATGGAGCACCCATCTGAATAACTGCAATCTAACCACAGGGTTGAGCAAGTTATGGTCGACAGTCCGTGCCCTTTCCAATCCACCAAAACAGAAAGGGAACGTCGCCATTCAGTTCGGTGAAAATTCACAAGTGACCCTACCCACTGCGCAAGTCGTTTCAATAAACAATTTATTGAACACCCCGCACCAGACAGACTTAAGCGCAAAATTCGTAGGAAGATTCACAACCGAACCACAGACAGCATACCTGTTTTCACCACGGACGAAGTATTGTAGTTGCAGCTGTAAGGAAGGCGAACAACTCGAAAGCATTGGGACCAGATGGCATTTCAATGACTATGCTCAAACACCTCGATCTGCCAGCCATCAACTATCTCACGGCTACTAATAATCTATCCATCTCCTCGCTGATTGTTCCGGAAATCTGGAAAAAAAGGGAGTCATCTCAATATTGAGACCTGGGAAGAAAGCGACACTCGGCAAATCCTATCGTCCAATAACTCTACTGTCACCAGTTGGCATAACGCTTGAAGCACTAATCCACCCTGTTCTTACGGCCCACATCCAGCTCGCAGATCTCCGGCATGGCTTCCGAAGCATGCACAGTACAACCACGGCCTTGGATGCCATTACAATCCCGCATCCATAATGGTCTCAACCAGGCTCGTCCATGTCAAAGAACAATATTGGTGGCGCTTGACCTGTCGAAGGCCTTCGACACTGTCAGCCATTCAGCGCTTTTGTCTGACATCAACTGTTCATCGCTTCCGATGCAAATAGTGAAATGGATTGCCAATTATCTCGCTTGCAGGTAATCCTATACAGAATTCAGGAGCAGCAAATCAAAGCTTAGGAGGATTAAACAAGGTGTACCTCAAGGAGGAGTTCTATATCCTACCTTGTTTAATTTATATCTATCAGGACTCCTAACACCACCCGAAGGGATCGACATCATCTCCTACGTTGACGACTGCTCCATTCTGGCAACAGGGAACGACATAGCGGATATGTGCGAATACATCAACGGTTATCTTGAAGAACTTAACTCGTTCTTCACAAGCAAGAACCTTTCCGTCTGAGCGCCTAAATCCTCGGCAACCCTATTTACCACCTGGACGAAGGAGGTCAAGATGCAGCTTGAAATCTCGATCGGGAATCATCCTATTCTATTCCTACTATAAAGCATCCTAAAATCCTAGGAGTCACGCTGGACAGCATGGCCACATCATCACCCCATGCCTCAACCGTGTGCGACAGGATGCGTAGTAGGAATAAAATCCTCAAAGCCATGGCCGGTAGTACCTGGGGCAAGGATAAGGAAACTCTACTGGTCACATATAAAGAAGTCGGAAGATCAGTGACCCAAGTATGCGGCTCCTGTGTGGTTGCAGAATCTCTGTGACACACAGTGGAAAAAGATTTAAACGTGCCAAAACGCCGCTCTCCGTACTGTTACTAGCTGTCTCCTGATGTCACCCCAGGACCATCTGCATCAAGAAACCAGGATGATGCCTTTAAGGGACCACAACCAGCTTCTTGCCAAGCAATACCTGGTGGGTTGCTACCGAAGTGATCACCCAAACTCCAACCTCATGGACGAGACGCCGCTGCCCAGACACGTCAGGTGCGACTTGAGGGACCTAGAAAGGGATGTCCAGAGGTACAAAATGATACCCTTTGATAGTAGCGCACACAGGTTGGCCATCGCAGCGATACATCGGGAGGAGGTTCATCAGTCAATCGCAGGTTGAGGTTCGAATCCAGTTCTCTCGTCCATACCACCAATGATATCCCCGGAAGAGGAAAGACTTCCGAGAGCTACGAGAACGACACTCGCCCAACTTCGGTCAGGCTGGTGTTCACGACTGAACTCCTACCTATCCCGCATCGACCAGGACGTCCCAAACATCTGTCCTGCATGTAATGGAGCCCCTCACGACGTAAACCACATCTTTCACTGCCCAGCTGCACGCACCTGACTCCTAGATCGCTGTGGGAGAACCCAATAGAGGCAGCTAACTTTCTATCCCTCAACACCGGGGATGAAGACGAATCCGTAGGCATGTAACCAACAAACACACCGAATTCCGACCATTGCTACAACAACAACAACTATGATTAACAAAAAAAAATATCAAAATTCAAAGTACAATATCTTGTTTACTAGACAAACATAAAAAATATCATTTGATACTTCAATGGATTGATTTACGTACTTTTATCGTAATACATTTACGTATATGTATTTAGATTACTAATTACACCTCTTGGTTATTTAAACTCCATTAACTTCAGCTTAAATTGTCTTATCAAATTGCATTAAAATAGCAAGGTACGTCACGTTGAATGAGATCGCCCCAAGAAAAACGTGCCTGTTGTATTGGAACATACCGCACATACCAAATTCCAGTCGTTTTATGATGTGCTGGTTAGATATCTTTTCGATCTGCACAAGAAAAGATTGTTGATCAAACATTTATAAATAATATCTTAACAAGTCATCATCGACTTACAATTCCGTGCAGTTTCGTGTCCTGCCCAAGATAATGCATCAATTGAGGCAAAATGTCTTTAATTTGATTATATGATTTCACCGTATCATCAACGGTCCCCAAAAAGGTAAGTAAATCAAACACTTCGAAAAACAATGCCAAACCCAATCTTGGCGGTATATCCCAATCGGCTACAAAATACGCTCGATTTGCAGCGGCCAGTGCATAGTACATAGAATAACTAAATGTAAAAATATTCATAAAGGTGTATGTAACAGACAGAAAAATTTGCAATTGGAGGATTTCATGAAAGGTCTGTGCCACATCCGATGCTGTCTTAAAAATTTGCATATTGCTTATAAGATTTAATCTTACTTCGATCGAAGTGTCCTTTAAAAAGTTAGGTCGTGCCTTGTCTTGTTGTAAAGTGTCCATTGTTTCCAGGAGATTCTTATAAACACTAAAAAATATTGCTTTTAAGGTCAGGAGACCCATTAAATATCCAATGGTGTACACTTCAAACATCGTGCATTCTATAAACCGCTCTAAACAGCGCTCTAATAACAATGAATATTTTCCCTTTTCCGTTGTTTTCGAATTCATGTAGATATGCATTGCAATTTTAGATATATAAATTACTATTTTGGCGAATACGATAACGAGAAGTTCGAAATCAATGTCTAAGTTGTGGACGAAACGCACTAAGTGGAGAAAATCATTCACTATATTGCACAGCTCTCGTTGTTTCGTCAAATTCACTGAAATCAATATCAACATCATTATGGATCGATACAAGAACGTAAGAATTGTAATATAAATGACAACTGGTTCTCTGAAAAATCCGACATTGATAATGGTTAGCATAGCCAAGTATGGGAAACTTAAGACTGCTACACCCTGAATAAAGCAGCTATAGATTAAATAACGTTTATCGTAGTGGACGGAGAGGGGTACGGATGACTTCCTCCCAAATGCAAAGAAACCCAACACTCGTAAATAATAAAATCCAAATGTTGCTATTTTTGCAATCAATGTTGAAGTGGTCATTACTATTGACTATGATGAACGCTCAACTATTACTAATGCGCTGAATTTTCATTGCAACTTGTTATGTTATGTATTTACGATGCTGATGCCATTCCCACAAAGTGCTTATTGTACACTCGATAAATATCTCGATGGCAATTTAGTAAAAACATAATTATCGTTTTAGGAATAATCAATTATTCACCATTACATGTGCAACATTTCATATTTCAGATCCTTTTAACGCAGTACGCTGAAAATCCATCCAAAAATTGGCGTTCAAAGGATACGGCTATTTATTTAGTCACGTCCTTTGCCTCGCGTGGAGCTACACAGAAACATGGCGTGACACAAACTTCGGAGCTGGTTCCGTTGCCGCAATTCTTTCAACAGCAAATTTTGCCGGAATTGGAGAGAAAGGATAGTAAGTATCAGTGCGTGTATGTGTATTTTCTGGTAAAGATAACTTTAAAAAAAAGTAGGTTAAATGAGGGTATACAGTGTACGCTCTCTGTTCAGACACGTCCCATAAACGGAGACCTCTTATAAACGGAAAAAATGTTTAAGTCCCGAACATTTTTTGCATACTTTGGAACAAATCCCTTGACCGGACGCTCCTATAGTCGGATATGGACACGCATTTTTCAGTTATTTTCAAACCAAACCTCTAAAAGTCAGACCACTCGATGGTTTCGCAGTTGCTTTTCTCCGCATTTTCACGACTTTAGAGATTATGAACGCTGACATTGTCATGCGATGGTTAGGGGCATTCAATAACCAAATGAGACCGCGCGGCGCGGCGTATTAAGCAAATGTTGCTATTTCTTGATAACGCTGGTTTGCATCCAAAAAATCTGAAACTTTTCAAGTCACCATTATATTTTTGCCCCAAATACAACCAGTGAGTTCCAACCCTTGGAAATTGTACTATCTACCCGGTTTTAGTTATGGGAGGTTGCCTTAAAAAAAAATGTTTACGTTCTTTTTAACACATAAAACTCTTGGTCCCGATGGTATCCGGTTATGAGAGCTTTCACTGTGTACGAATAATCCTTGGCAATACTTCAAACAAACGGAATGGGTGCTTGGTAATGTATACTCAATTGCCCTAACCCTATTGTGGGGCATAGCGCGTCAACTGTTCCATGTGGCCCAGTTGACGTTTTTCGTTGGCATAAACTTGTTTCGGAGAATGTAGTTACTAGTATGCATGTCCTACTCCTCCATTTAGCCGCCTACCTGCGATAAGTCGGGCCGTGGCTTATTATTATTGTGGTGCGGGCCCACAGGGGAAGACAGCACAAACATGGCCACGAACGTCGTTGTGAACGGTGCTATCTGCGCTATCAATGTACGCATTTTTTATGGCATCCCAGTTTCATTTATGGCACTATCTGGGTGACTAGTTATCTCAACTGCTTTTTGCGCAAGATTATATTGTTGTAAGACAGCTGGATTTTTTAGTCGAGCGGTGCCCGGGTCTTTCGTCGCTAGGATTTCGCACGGCTGCAATACGCAATCGAACATTAGCGATCATAAGGTAATGGTCTCTCCCCATTCCAATATCGGCAGCCTTCTTGTTTTGCACGTCAAGGAGGCAACTCTTGAATCTTTTACTAATGGCAAAATGGTCGATCTGATTTTGTGTTCTGCGCCGATCAACAGAGGACCAACTGATTTTGTGGTGGTCCTTATACTCAAACTCAGTACCACCGATGAATAGACTGTGAAAGTTGCAGAATCCTACAAAATCTTTCACCATTGACGTTACGATCACCAAGACCGTGTCTCCCCATCACATGTCTGAGCCCATAGTTGTCAGCGCCAACTTCTGCATTCAAATCACACATAACCATTACAATGTCAGCTTTAGGTGTTCTGCTCTGAACAGCGTTTAGTTGTTCGTAGAAGAGTCTTTCGCCAAGACATTGTCGGGTTCAGTTGGAGCATTACATTGTATAATTGAGATGTTCCTCATTTTGGTCGGAGGAACCTGGCGGTCATGATTCGATCGGAGACCTGATCCCAGGATAAGAGACAGTTTCGTGCGGGTCTTGTTAAGAGGAGCCCCACACCTGACTCATGACGACTACCGGTAGCTCTAGCGGAGTACAACATTACAGTGCTACCTGTTGGAGAGATAAATTCTCCGCTGTTCCATCTTATCTCACTAACTCCTAAGATGTTTAATTTATAACTCAGAAATTCACTCTCTAATTGAAGAAATGGGGCGTTCTGGGGACCTTCTGATCCATTGTCCAGGAAAGTACGCACATTCCAGAATCCAATCTTTGTCATTCTACTAGTGATGTGTAACACAGTTACGAGTTGCTCTTTTTGAACGACTCAACAGAATGAGCGAAAGATTGGGCACAATGACATAGCCTCCGAGTCGTTCAATTTAAGAATGACACACTGTAAAATGAATCTCAAATTAAATTAAATACTTCGTAACGCATAGAAAATCCACGCTCATTCAAAATTTCTGATTACATATATGTATTACATTCATATTCATTCACACCACATCCTAATATCTATCTGAAACTAAAGCCACCATTATCTATCTACCAAACCAATCCCATCTAAATCCATTCATAATCATCTCTATGCAGTATGCAATGTACGCATTGAGTATACTTCTAAATATACACACAACAACCCATGCTGACTGCGAGCAAATCAAAAATCATTTGCTTACGTCGGACCACACATCCAAGTTTCCCAAATGCATAAAACAAGCCCAACATTCTAAAACAAAAGTAATCGTCTCGTATCATCATCTCAAGTTCGACTTTAGGTGAAAACGATACCAAACCAACAACCAGGCAATTTCCTCGGTATACTGTGGCTGGAAATAAGTTATTCGCAATGTGAGTTTTGAGTTTTTAACACAAACGGCACACTTCTATATTTCACTCACTCTGTGTTGTGAGACGTACTGGGCTGTGGTGATAACACATAACACAGACAGTGATTATTTGTGTAATTCAGTGTTGACTCAAATTCAGATGTTTCACTCACGAAGCGCATACTCCAATTACTCAAATTCTCTAACAAACAGTGACGTGCACTCGTAGTAAGCAATTCCAAACTGCTTGACTTACCGAAATAAGCAATTCAATAATAAACTTTGCTTACACCAATACACATATCATCATTTCAGTCAATGTTTTTCTTTAAGCTGAAGAATACATATTATCATTCAAATATTCCTTTACACATTCAAATTCTGATCCGCGCCTTCTTTTGGTTAAAAAAACATTCGTTCAATTACTTTAGATAATATTCAAACCTCCCACATTTTGCACACCATAGACACCAAACTTAGAATAGGAAAATGTGCCTAGATCTTTAGATGCATGTACCATGTGTGCATCCAAATACTAGAGACATGTTGATTCCAGAAAATGGGAATCTTGGATTTCGGTAGTACATTGGGCAACGATTTTTTTTTGTTTTGTTCGCAAATTTATATGAGACAAGTCAAGCACTGGCGCGACTGCTTTTGTGTGTGGGATAAAGCCCAATGATGCTTGTTAATGAAATGTTGCCAATGCAGGGAATGTTTATAAATAAATAACTGGCGCAACAGTCCAATTTGAACCACGGCCTCGAGATGAGTTAGCATCATCTCATTTTCTAGATCGTGACGGTTTTTGTGCAGAGGTATGTGATCAGCAACACGCTCAACCGAGTTATTTACCCCATAATGGGTACTCATTTAACAGCTGAGTGGGCTCATAGTCCGACACGTAAATCCCCGGAATCGAACCGGGGCCCAGTGCGTTGAAGGCGAACGTGCTAACCGTTGCGCCATCCGGACTACTAGGGAATGTTTATGGGAATTTGATTTTTCCAGTAGAGCTTTTGTTTTTGTTATGTAATGGATTTTCCGTTGCAATTTAAAAGAGGAAATCAGTGCAATCGGGTGATTTTGATTAAATTGTGATTTGAAGTTTTTTTGACCGTTTGTAGTGATTTAATTGATTTGATTTGTGATAAAAGTGGTAAGTTTTCTTTTCGCATTATGTCGGAGTATTGCTGCGCGACGGATTTCGTACTAAAAGCGGGATTTTCAACTCTTTCCTTTGCCAAGAAAAGAGAAATTATAGAATCGGATAGACCGAAGCCAGATCTTAGTTTAGAGTTTAAATTAAAAAATATTACGCGAAAATTCCATATCGAAACGTATGAAAAGTACATTTGGTTAACGGGAAGCTGTAAATTAAATAAGTTATTTTGCTGGCCGTGTCTTTTGTTCACGAATGAAAAATCTGTTTGGAATAAAGCTGGATTTAGTGATTTGAATAATTTTACGGGCTCAGCAGCAAAGCATTCAAGTTCCGAAAAACATCTTCAGTCGTTAATTAAATTAGATAATTTTGGTTCTCAGCGTATAGAGTTTATGCTTAGTAACCAGGTGGCAATATCTGTTAGTTTGCATAATGAAAAAGTTGAGCGTAATCGTAATATTTTGAAACGTTTAATCGATACTGTAACTTTTTTGGCAAAACAGGAGCTTCCTTTTCGCGGAAATAATGAAGACTCTTCTTCAAATAATCGTGGTAATTTTATCGAAACCGTAAATTTCTTGAGTTTGTACGATCCGATAATTGAGTCCCACATAGATTCTATAAAAGCAAATGCAGCGTTTTCGGGTTTGTCTAATAGAATCCAAAACGATCTTGTTTCCGCTATAGCTAATGTGGTTCGAAATAAAATCAATTTGGAAATAAAGGAGGCTCCATTTGTAGCTGTAATGGTCGACGAAACGCCAGATGTTAGCGGTCGGGAACAATTAACGATGATTTTTAGATATACAATATCAAATGAGATTGAAGAAAGATTTATCGGATTTTTGGATGTAAGCGCTAATCGTACAGCTACAGCAATAAGCTCTCACATTTTAAAACAATTGCAAAATTTTAATATCGATAAGAAATTAATTGCACAATGTTACGATGGCGCAGCAGTAATGAGTTCTCAAATTCGTGGAGTTCAGACTTTAATTCGGGAAAAACATAAATCGGCAATTTTCGTTCCATGTTACGCTCATTCACTAAATCTAGTATTGTCTAAAGCAGTTGAGTTTATTCCGGAAATTAAATTATTTTTCGCGCACATCAATAAAATCGCATCATTTTTTAATACATCCACTAAAAGGTCGGACCTTTTTGCAAATATAGTAAATCGTCGTTTACCATCGGTTTCCAAAACGCGTTGGCATTATCATTCGCGTATTATTAACGTTATATTTGAACATAAGCATGAAATTTGTTCAGTTTTTGAGACAATTTCGAATGGTTCTCAACACTGGGATGGCGATTCCTTGACTTTTTCCGATATATACTTACAAAAATTCGCAGAGTCAGATTTTCAATTATATCTGTTAATTTTTTCTGAAATTTTTTCGAAAACTGATATATTATTTAATATTATTCAGAGCAAAGTGGTAAACATTTCATATGCAAGCCAAAAAATTATTGAATTTGAAAATTGGCTTGAAAATGACTTTTCTAAAAAGTTTGATAATTTCTATTCGACAGTTACAGCAGAATATCAGCCACCACGTAAGAAATGTAGAAATGCGATAGATCCTTTACAAAATTTACGGCGGATATTTCGGGAGATTATAGATGTTATTCTCGGGCAAATTCGAGATCGATTCCATTCGTTTAAAGATCTTTCATTTTTAGAGTTGCTTGAACCGAATTATTTTTCTAAATTCAAGTCAAATTTTCCCGATAAAAATTTTGACTCACTTATTGAATATCACGGTCAATTTTTCGACAGAATAAAGTTGAAAAATGAGCTAAAAGCTATTTATTCTTCAGATGAGTTTAAAAACGCGAATCCTAGTAAAATTCTCGATTATTTTCAAAAACGGCCTTATGTCGCAAACGGTTTTAAGCAAGTTCATATTTTAGCAAAATTATTAACGTCAATTCCAGTCACAGTGGCAACTGCGGAAAGGTCATTTTCAACACTAAAGCGCGTTCACACATTTTTGCGAAATCGCCAATCCCAAGAACGACTTTCGGATCTTGCTTTAATTGCGGTTGAAAAGGATCTTCTTATACAAATGCGAAGAGAAAACGATTTTTTTGATAATGTGATTAAAGAGTTTTTACTTAAACAACGGCGCATAGATTTGGAATACAAATAAATGGCAATGGCGAAAGAATATTTATTTATTTCAAATACCCCTGAATTTTTCTTAGTCTTAATTAACATAATATTTATTTATCATTTTTTTTATTAGTAATATTTTATTTATTTATTTTTTTTTTGTATTCCGAATATATGTGCCAATATTTTATTTATATCTTTCCTGATTTCTTCTTTAAGGCTTAAAGCCGCTTGGTATAAATGTTTTTGTGACTGTCCATATTCTATTATACAGTCCATTTTTGTTTATGCTAAATTGGCTTTAGGGCGCCCAACTGCTTGACTATGAAAAATTTCCACTGCACGTCACTGCTAACAAATGAGGAATTCATGGCATGGAGCTTTTAGAACAGAGTGGAATGATTTGACTGACTCCGAAAATAGGGTCAAAAAACAGAAAAAAACAAGCTAGCTTTCGGCCGAAGGTGTGATACTCTTCACGCTTCGCGTAGGAGCATTTGCTACTTTGAAATTAGTAGTAAAACGTGTTCCGATTTCACTGTTCCTATGAGAGGTGTGTGAAATAGTAAGCCGATTTCAACCAAATTTAATAACGTGGTTTGGTAGTTAATACAATTGAATAATTTTAAATTTCGTAAAGATATCTTTAGAAATAAAAAAAATTTCCTAACAAAAATTTGATTTTGGAATGGTCGTTCCTATGACAGCTATATGATAGAGTAGTTCGATTTCAACCAAACTCAAGAATGTGATTTAGCTAATAATATTATTAATTATTGTGAAATTTGAAAAAGATATCTTTAGAAATAAAAAAGTTTTTCTTACAAAGACTAATTTTTGGACCGGTCGTTCCTATGGCAGCTATATGACGTAGTGATCGGATTTCATTGGCTCCGATATATTTACAGCATGCAATAGAAAGAAGGCTTTGTGCAAAATTTGAGATAGATATCTTTAGAAATAAAAAAGTTTTTCTCACTAAGACGAATTTTTGGACCGGTCGTTCCTATGACAGCTATATGACGTAGTGGTCCGATTCCGTTGGTTCCGACATATTTACAGCGTGCAATAGAAAGAAGGCTTTGTACGAAATTTCAACTCGATAGCCTTAAAACTGAGGGACTAGTTTGCGTAGAGCCAGACGGACAGACAGACAGACGGACAAAGCTTAATCGACTCGTCTCATCATACTGACCAAGAATATATTTTATATGGTTTGTATGGTCGGAGATGCTTCCTTCTGTGCGTTGCAAACTTCATGACAAAGTTAATATACCCTATCACATCCGTGAACGGTATAAAAATTGGGGTCGCCCACCCATGGCTGGCAACCCCGTTTTCATGGGAAATATTGGTCCGATCTGGCTGGCTCGAAAAGAGCATTGTGGGGTCGCTGACTCAGAATCTGGAGTCAAAAAAGAGAAAAAAATATTGGGGTCGCCCATCCCAGATTGGCAACTCCGTTTTCATGGGAAATAGTTATCCGGTCTGACTGGCTCGAACTAAAGGGCATTGGGGGGTCGCTGACTCCGAATCTGGGGTTAAAAAAGGCAAAAAAAAGTTGGGGTCGTTCATCCCAGAATGGCCACCCAGTTTTCATGGAAAATAGTGGTCAGCCAGCTCGAACTAAATGGCATTAGGGGTCACCGACTTCGAATCGGGGGTAAAAAATAAAGGAAAAAACTGAATTTTTAAAAACTATGACTTTTATTGAATATGTTATAAAGCAAGTTTCATACTCTTTGTATGATTCTTTTTGAATGACTTTTTTTGAACGACACATTGGAAAGAGTCAGAGCTTATATGCTGGCACAGTGAAAAGAGTCATTATGTCCATCACAAACCAAATATATTTCTTTCACTTTTCTTTTAGTCAACGAATTGCCTGTTCTAAAAGCAGACGCTCTAAAATTCCTGATGGTCTTCCGGACAATTCTGGGAGAGCAAGTTATCGTAGCATCCCTTCCACAATTGGTCCGTCATCTGCCGGCTACAAGCATTGTTGTTCACAGCTATGCGGCATGTACTATTGAAAAAATCCTAACAATGCGTGATTCGAATAATTCATTGCTGTAAGTCCTCAAAGTAAATTAATTTTCGTATAAATTATGGTTGAATATATTTTTATATTTTTTAATTCAGGGTAACAAGTGCACATTTGACGCCACTAGCCAACGAATTGCTACCAGCTCTGTTTGGAACACTTTCTATCGAAGGATCTCAAGAGAACGAATATGTCATGAAAGGTAACCCGTTGTTAAATTCACCTAGAAATTATTTCTCCTAGAAAAATCATTTTAAATTCACAGCAATTATGAGAAGTTTTTCAACATTGCAAGCCGGAACTATGCCATTCATGGCCGTTGCATTGCCACGTCTCACGGAAGTCTTAACGCTGGTAGCAAAAAATCCATCACGTCCACTTTTCAATCATTATTTATTCGAGACGCTATCAGTTGCCATCAAGTATGAACTCACGCTTAAATCTCAAGTTCTTTCAAGATGAACTAACGTTTTTTTTCACTTCAGGATTGTTTGTCAAGCAGAGCCGAGTGCTGTTAGTTCATTCGAAGAGGCATTGTTCCCGGTATTTCAGGGCATCTTGCAACAGGACATACTTGAATTCATGCCCTACGTATTTCAAATGTTATCTTTGCTATTGGAAATACGAGAAGGTACGAGTGCAATCCCCGAGCCGTATTGGAATCTGTTCCCATGCCTACTGGCTCCGGCTTTATGGGACCGGCCAGGCAATGTTACGCCATTGATTCGTCTTATATCGGCTTTCATCAAGCAAGGTGCTTCACAGATATCGGCACAATCGAAATTGGTAAGTTGGTAAATTTATGAAATATGCGGCGGCGTGTAGTAACTTTTAGTTTTCGTTTTTCAGAATCCTATTTTGGGGATATTTCAAAAGATGATAGCGTCCAAAACAAATGACCACGAAGGATTCTATCTCATGCAAAATTTGTTAACACACTATCCAATGTAAGTACTCGTTTAGTAATGGCTTTTCCTAGTAATGGCTTGTTTGCGCTCTAATAGACAAATCAAGGATAAGGAGTGGGTTATCGTAGACAAAATCGCAACCCTCTCGTCTCCCTTTTCGAATGGAAAATGCGACATTATCTTTAGGATCAGAGTTGTATGATTTTGTCGGTGAGACGAAGCCAAAAGAAATTTTCCAAGACCTATGATATTTCGCGTTAGGGAAAATTCTCTAGTTTACATATTTCCTTTTTTTTGCAGGGCTGAATTACAAAACAGCATGCAACAGGTTTTCGCCTTACTCTTTCAACGTCTCTCTCTATCGAAAACAACAAAATACTTGCGCGGCATAATCATCTTTTTCACCTTCTATGCTGTCAAAGTGGGCGCTTCGGCACTAGTAGACCTGATCGATACCATCCAGGCGGCAATGTTTGGAATGGTCGTTGAGCGGGTGTTCATCACGGACATGTCAAAAGTTTCCAGTGAGACGGATCGTAAAATTGTGGCTGTAGGCGTTACGAAAATTCTCACAGAATGTCCGAAAATGCTCACGATGCCCTATCTGAACTTATGGCCACGACTTTTACAGGCCTTAGTCGAGCTGTTTGAATTGCCGCCGGATGAGAGTG
Source organism: Chloromyia formosa (assembly GCA_964017055.1). Lineage (NCBI taxonomy): Eukaryota > Metazoa > Arthropoda > Insecta > Diptera > Stratiomyidae > Chloromyia > Chloromyia formosa. Next base: position 42,237,436 of record OZ024815.1, read on the forward strand.
TTGGAGATGGTGACAATTTTGTTGAGATTGACAATGCACCGGGCTATCAGGCGGCATTCTCGCAATTGAGTTTTGCTCAACCGAAAAAGGTGGATTTCTTGGCTGATGTGACGGACACGAGAAAATTTTTGGTGGAGAATTTAGCGAAATTGTCACAAAGTCGACCGGGAGAAATACCCGGCTTAATTGCACAGATCACAGACGATCACAAGTTTGCGTTGCAAAAGTATTGTGCACAGGCTAACGTTCAAATTGTATAATGAACGTGCGAAATGATTTGAAGATGTCTGTTTCTTTTTGTATACTCGTCTAAGATATATTTAGGTTTCTTTTTTTTAGTTTATATAAATGTTGTAAGTTTATTCACTTTAGTTTTATTTACTCTTTTTTTGTAACTGTAAAATGTAAGTCACGCATTTCACTTTACTCCTTTTTTGTTATGCCTAATGTATTTATGAGACTATTGATAACTAAAAAAAAAAAAAAAATAAAGTGTCCTAGAAACTGAAATAGATGTTGTTTTATATATTGGGGACATTTCACTATCGATCGGGTTAAAATTCTCACACACCGACGCGAAGTTGCCTATTATACCTTGAGAAATCGAATCTCTTGACCAGATCTTGTCCATTTGCTATACTAACTAACTGGATTACTACCAATATCCGACCAAGTTTTGAAATCGCTAGCTTCATTCTATAATAATGCCACGGCCTTTCCCTTTGCTAGCATGCCGTAGAAACCGACTAAAAAAGGACAGGATATGTATGCCAGCAACTTGCATCATCCGAAATCTTTATCAAGTATGCCTCGGATAAGGAGTGACTCACCGGTTTCGACTTTTGGGTATCGTACAATGACAAAGATTGGATTCTGGAATGTGCGTACTCTCCTGGACAATGGATCAGAAAGTCTTCAGAACGCACAATTTCTTCAATTAGAGAGTGAGTTTCAGCGGTATAAATTAAACGTCTTAGGAGTTAGTCAGGTAAGATGGTGTAACAGCCGAGAATTTCTCTCCAACGCATAGGACTAATGTTGTTCTCCAGTAAACCTACCGATAGTGGTCGTGAGTCAGGTGTAGGGCTCCTCTTAACCAAAGCCGCTCGAAACTGTCTCTTATCCTGGGATCCGGTCTCCGACAGAATCTTCACCGCCAGGTTTCGGACCAAAATGAGAAACATCACTATAGTTGTTGTTGTAGCAATGGGCAGAAGTTTGTTGTGTGAGTGTGTTACATGTTCTTATTGTTCCTCAGTGTTAAGCGACAGGGAGAATAGAGGCAGCTACGGGGTTCTCCCACAGCGACCTGGGGGTCAGGTGTGTGGGTGCAGCTGGGCAGTTGAAAATGTGGTCCACTTCATGAGGTGTGTACCATTGCAGGCGGGGCTTTTATTCCTTCCGCGCATCCTGTTACATACGGTTGAAGCATGGGGGAGAAGACGTGGTCAGCATGGCTATGTCCAGGGTTACTCCTAGAATTTTAGGATGGTTCACGGTCGGAATAACTTGATTGCCAATTGAGATCCCAAGTTACATCTTGAATTCCTTCGTCCAGGTGCTAAATAAGCTTGCCAAGGATTTAGGCGCTGATACGATTAAATTCTTGCCCGTGAAGAAGGAGTTAAGCTCTTCCAGCTAATCATTTAATCGTTTGCATATTTCCGCGATGTTGTTCCCTGTTGCCAGGGAAGGTTGAACAAGGAGGGAGACAAAATTCCTTCTTGTGGCACACCTTGTTTGATCTTCCTTAGCTTCGACTTCTTGCTCCTGAATTCGGTGTAGGCCATTGTGGATGCGAGTTGTAATGGCATCCAGGGCCGTCGTCGTACTATGCATCCTTCTGAAGCCGTGCTGGTGGATTGCAAGCTGGATGTGGGCCGCAAGAACAGGGTGGATTAGTGCTTCGCGCGTTTTGGCAACTGGTGATTGAAGTGTGATGGGACGATAGGACTCGCCGAGTGTCGCTTTTTCCCAGGTTTCAAGATTGGGATTATTCTCCCTTTCTTCCATAGTTACGGAACGATCAGTGATGTGATGGATAGATTGAGTGTGACCGTGAGGTATTCGATAGCTGGTGCGTCGAGGTGTTTATGCATTGCCATCGAGATTCCATCAGGTCCCAAGACTTTCGAGTTGTTCGCTTTCCTGATTGCTGCAGCCACTTCGTCCGTGGTGAAGACAGATATGTTGTCTACAGTTCGGTTATGAATCCTCCTTCGGATTATGCGCTTTTGTCTGTCTGGTGGAGGATGTTCAATAAACTGCCTATTGAAGCGGCTTGCACAGTGGGCAGGGTTGGAGATTGAATTTTCTCCGAACTGTATGGCCACATTCCCTTTCTGTTTCGGTGGATTAGAGAGGGCATGGACTGTCAACCATAGTTTGCTTATACCTGTGGTCAGGTTGCATTCATTCAGATGCGTATTCCATTTTAACCTCTTATGTTCGGCAACTAGTCTTTGAATTTCGCAGTTCATTTCGTGAATTTTGGGATCGTCTGGGTTAGTGCTCCTGATGTTGTCTCTTTCGTCTGCCAATCTGACGGCGGAGGTAGGAAAGTTGCGCCGAATTATCGGAATGCGTCCTGCAGTAATAAATTTCGCAGCCGCTTTGTTAAGGACTTTCCTGATATTGCAATCGGTCTTACGTACGTCGGTGGGACTTGGCAGGTCGAGGAATTTAGCATTAGTATATTGGGTGAAGCTATTTCAGTTAGACTTGTTGTGGCTGACAAAAGTGCGATGTTTGACAGATACATCTGTCGGTTTGTCAAGCCTTATCACGATTGGTAGGTTCGATGATAGTGTAAGGACCAGCTCCCATTGTGTATCGTTTATGAGGCTAGCACTGGCGATCGTGATGTTTGGAGAACTGGAACAGGTACAGGCAATACAGGTGGGCGTATCGTCATTCAGTGTACAGAAGTCTGAAGCATCAAGTTGTTCTGCAATGGCGATACCTCTGGCGTCGTTGTTATAGCCGCCATACATTATCCGATCCGTCGTCTTATCGATCGGCCGATGGATCGCCACAAAATATCTACCGACCGCCACTGCACACACACTGTACGATTTTCGTGCGATGCGATAACGAATGACAATTCAAAAAACAGGTTATAATTCACTCCCAATGCAACCTAGATTAATTTTTGTTAACTATTTGAATTTATGTGGTATTTTCGTGTATCACATATTTGATATTTCAATTGCAGTGCAATTTAAATCATTAGAATCTTTCAAATTTCATCATTAATAATTTGGTAATTTGACATTCACTTGCGATAATCACATACACTACCCAATCGATCGTCACCGACGGATCGCACGAAAATCGCACTAAAATATCGGCAGATCAAAATTGATCGGCCGATCGGTGTGTGTATGGCACGTTTTAAGATGCGAGTGCCAGACTTCATGGTGAGCGTTAAGATCACGAAGTAGGAGACGGTGTTGACCAGTGAGGAAAGTGTTGATATTTACATGGTAACCTAAGGGACAACTGGATACCGGTGAAACCTATGTTGTAAATTTCAATATCAACATTGCCTGATTTTATGGCGATGGCTTGCACTTCCATGGTGATGTCGTTGTTGGTGACATCTATTTCCCGGCATTGTACGGAATGGTGAATGATGAAGGCAAGTCCTTCTCCAGCGTTGATCAACCTGTCTTTCCTTATGATGATGTAATTTCCATGAGCGTTGAGGAATTTTGCTAAGAAGTGAGTGCCCCCGAAAAAATAAATCAATGTTAAAAACGGTTGGCGAATCCCTTAAAAATGCCAAAAGTCGTCGGAAAAGCGGTGTCCTCGGGGTGGAGATTGTGGTGAATGATCAAAATATGTACTCGTTTGATGGAAAACCGCTGCTAATCGGTAGCCACTAGTTTTAGAATTTCAGACACAGCTTTTTCGGTGGGTACCTCTCCCTACCCGCATAACGACCAAAATTTCTGACGGCATCCTGCAGTTTCCTACACACCCTAGATCGTTGGATGTTCATGTTAGATGACCCCGTTGGACTACTGATTGCGCTGTTGTTATAGAACATGGTTGGAACTTTATGTTCAGCAAGGAGCAAGTTCGAGCAACGTCTGCAGGCCGGTGTTGCAGAGCTATGTCTGATACGGTGAAGTTTATTATTCGAAAGGCGGTGCGAGGCTTACCCAGCAGAACGCCGATTTCTGTTGCTCATATCTACAGGAGGTTATGAGTGTTACGTTCGGTTTTGAGGTAATGATTACTAGCCAATTCAGCAGCAGTTTTCGAGAGACAGCTGAGTTGCTGATCCACTAACTTTGTGGTGAGATCTAGGCGATAGGTAGGGCTCGAGGCTCAAGTCAGCTGAGCAAAGGCCAAGAAGGTGACATTTCACGCGTTTTCCGGCTGTAAGAGTTCCAATAACGGTAATGAAGGTGTTGTCCGACCTGTCCTGTCCTGGCGCAGGATAATACAGTATAATATCCGAGGTGACTGAAGAAGAATTAGAGCAATTTCCCAAAGAAAACTGCGTAGTTATACCGTCAAGCTTAGAGGTGATGCAATCGTATTATACATATAAACCCCAGGCTCGATGTTCAAGCCTGCTAGAGGTCGAGCCTGGTGGGGTTGCGGAAGGTATCCCGCTATAGTTAGTTGGAAGAGAGTCTTATCTGACTCGTTTTTTCCTGTGTGAAAAGTCGCTTCTCTGCGCTTACTTAAACGAGGCTCCTGAATAGCACGAGCGACGCTAGAAAATCTGATATCTGAACGCGGCTTGACAAAGCCTGATATTCCAGCCTAATAAAATGAGCCGGGGCCAAAGGCGGCTTCCACCTATAGGGCGAAATCTTTGAAGGCAAAAGTATAAAACCTTGATCCGTGTAACAATGTTGCAGCAGGGATACACTCTTAAGCGCTCGTGCCCACGGCAGACTTTTTAGTTCGCAGAAAAACTAAATGGTTTAGTAAGAAAAATAGAACACACGGTGTTTTATGAGACCGCGCACACAGCGATTACTAAATAGTTTAGTTTGCTGTGTGCGCAGTCTCATAAACCGCCGTGTGCTATTTTTCTGACTAAATTATTTAGTTTTTTCTGCAAACTAAAAAGTTTACTTTGGGCGCGAGCTCGTAAAATACACAAAATAGCAAACACGATTCTAAAATTGAATGTGAGACAGTTGAACGTCTTTAATAGGCTCGATGGCCGATAACAAAAGAGATTTAGGAAGATATCCAATCACGCCGAAGAAAACACGGGGTTTGACACCCCTTGACCGTTGCTGATGAACGGATCCCTCCGGTTCGTAGAACCGGCTGCCCTGGGAAGCGAAGGCGAAATAGTAGTAGTAGTAGTGAACATATTATGTATTTCACATTTTTATTACAAAGTATAATAATCCACAATAAAAATACATTTCAGTTTAGTTTCATTATTAATTTTTCATGCGAACTTGTTTTTGATTGCAACATTAAAAGTTAGATTTAGGCACAATGGATTGTTTTGTAAACTAGTGGCGCATATCGTTGTTAATTAAACAATTAAAAATTAACCTTAGCTATAAACTATTAGTAACATAGGCATATTTGATTATTTTGTTCGGGATTCAAAGAACCGTTTATATTTTTCTTAAACTAAATTACAATACTTTGAGTAACAAAATAAATGTTCCGAGTATTTGCACCGTTCGAGAGCTTACTATCTGATTTGATTAATGGCAACATGTTTGAATTTTAATTAACAACATTCCATGGATTTACTTCATTTGTTAGTATTAAAGCTTCTTGTTCAACGTAATTTATTGATTCCCACCTGAAATGAGAGAAAAAGGTACGTGAGAGTATGTGGGAACATGTTTCGAAAGTGAGAGTGTAGACCCGAAGCATTCAGACTGGATGGATTCAATGTACTGTATCCCGTAATAACGATGGAGTAGTTGACTAGACTTTAGAGGTGTAGTTTTTTTTAGACCGCTTTCCGATGAGACAAACTGAGCAGCCAAACGTGCGATTGGAGTGTACGGGGAGTATGCATAAGTGCGATATACCTGCTTGTTTTGAGATGTATTACATTTCGAATACGAAGCGACTTTTAATAAATTAGACGAGACTAACAACGAACATCAGAAAAGTTATGTAGGGGTATGACTGCACCGATACCCACGACAAATACGATGTCGTTCCTCCGGCAGCCGGTTCTACGCACCGGAGCGACCCGTTTTACAATGGCCAAGAGCTGCCAAACCCCCTCGATGCACAAAGAACTACAGTATTCGAAGCATCGCTACAACAACAACAAACACGACGTGAGTAGGTGATTGGCATTCAAACTGCACAGTCCATGGACAGATATGAATGGAGCAGAGACTAATTAACAGGATTCTGTTGTCGGCAGTACTTTACTCTCTCTATCACTTTTCCCGTATGTCTAAATTCATAAATATTGGAGAGAAAATATACAATACTTACAGACTACTTAACCCTTTAGTAAACCAATGCTTCCAACTAGCTGACTTTATTTCTCTGCTATCTTTCTCTCTCAAATTCGCGCATAGTCGCTTTCGATCGAAACTTCGAGCACTCTTTATATCGCAGAGATAATTTTTCATGCAAGCTGTGTCGCATGGTGGCCGAAGATGACAGTCTTTAAAGTAATGCCTAAGAAAAAAAAGTATATATCAATAATTCCGAGAAAACTTTCGCTTAATCTGTTTACTCACTTGTAGTATAATTCAAACAACGTACTATTGTGGTCCATCGCCTGAACTAAATTGTCCCAATCGACGGGACGTAATGCTGTCATATTGTAGGCACTTTTCGCAGAATATAGTTTGTACCACACAGGATTATCGTCGATATTGGCTTGTGTTAGATTCATAATCCATGATTCATGATCGACAACCATTCGTGTTGTGTCCTTGTGATCGCCGTCGATGTAATAGATCCGATAGCCAGGATTCACATTGCCAAATGGCGTTACCGATGGTCCAATGTAGCCAACACTAATGGGACGCTCTGAAATCGTGAGAATGTAATGAAAATACGACATTATAAAAAAAAGCGATCTTTTACATACTCAAATCATTTGGATCGTAAAATATTTCCAACTCGTCGTAGTGCGTATGTCCATAAAATTGGGCCGTTATCGTACTCTCATAACGTCCAATTATTTGATAAAAATTCTTTGACCACACTTTGTAACAGTCATTATTTCCCGGTGGAATGTGTCCGAGTATGTGAACTTTTTCGTTTGCCAGCTCGGCAGATTGCAATTCTTTTATAAGCCAGTCAAGTTCCTGATCAGGATCGGTCGAGTTCACAAGAATCCACCAATTCTTGTTGTTGCAATAGTTCATATTCAACGATATGATACGAAAACCGGGCCTCACCTGAACCGAGTAAAATGCTCCGTATCGAATAGTTTCCGAAACATTAGCCGGCAACCATTGACTCCAAAGGATGTCCAATTCATCGTACAACCATGAAATCGATTTATTGGCAGCTTTCATGTAGTTCGGTGGAAACGTATTGACCGGACTACTTTCATGGTTGCCTAAAGCGGGGAATATTGGTATACCGCGAAATATTTCGGTCATTTGTTTTGCCATCTCCTTGATTATGTCCAAATTCTTGTCCTGAGTTTGATTCCAAATATCGTGCGGCGGAAGATCGCCAGTCCAGTAGATGAAGTCAATATCGGGATGGGTCTTGGCAATATGTTGCAAAAGATTGTCCACGGTTCGTTTTGGTGTGTCGCAATTGCGATAGTCTCCCCACTTGCCGGCCCGATCTTCAGGCTTTTTCGGAATACCACTATTCACTCGACAACACAGCGGATCACCGCATTTAGCATTTGTTCCCTCTGCGTATTCGGGGTCGTAGTGTGTGTCCGACAAATGCAAGACTTTGAAGCGCGGAGCATTGGGTTCGGGAATTCGCAAATCGAATGGCACAGGTTTGGGAAATGGCGGAATTTTAACGTCCCAATTATGATAGGGAGTGTAATCATCGGAGCACGTGCCCTCCATTATGAAGCTGCAGATTTGAACAGGTGATATTTTCACATGTCTGAGGAGATATATGATTTCCGGCTGAAAATTTGAAATGAATGAATGAAGTTTTGATAAAAATCGATTCACTGCATACCGAGAAACGATTTGAAAGACCATCACATACTGTTGCTGATTCTATGTTTAGGTTAGAGCAAAACCAAGTAATGGCATCCTTGATACCTTTGTCTCCTTCGCCGGCCCAAATTAATGTTTGAAGCATCGTAACTCCTGAAATGTTCAATCACTGAATGAAGGGTTTTTGTGTTATGATACAGACAAAAACATACCAGCTTGGCAACCAGTGCATTCGAGGACACCGACAGAACCTTTCACTCCGTGGTAAGTTTTCCCGGTTGAGCTATTTTCATCATCTGATTTTATCATGTATTTAAACTTTCTAAGAAGTTTGGTGTGTCGTACAAGGAGGCTGGGCACATGGTTCGGCGGACTGTTTTCAATGTCATTTTGGTAGGCCAATTCATCGGTGGGTGACGTGGGCGGAAATGCTGAGAAGAAGGAGAAATAGTTGACGAAAATTGCAATGAATTTACATACATACATATTATTATTTTGTCTAGCCTACCTGTTATTACTCCAACTCCGAATAAGAGAAACAGCAGAACATATGCAATGCAATTCTTTATTAAAATCATTTTATTTTACTTTTATTTTCCTTATAAGATAAAGAAATCCATTAAAGATGATTACCTGAAAATGGAAACAAAGACGACAAAGAGAGATGGTCAGCATTTGGCGGGAACCTTCTACCATTCAAAAACCGCATTCAAAACAGAGGTCTATAGACTAACCTTGATTACTTACAAGGAACACAACAGTGGAACAGTATATTAGAAAGAGAATAAATTGAAATAAGATAAAGCAAACTAGTTTCGAAAAATGTTTTACAATTTTCCTCGAAAGCGAAGACTTTTCAAGTTTGTTTGTTCATTCGAAGTCAGGGCTAAGAAATTAACATAAAAGTTGTACTCTTTCCATGAACTAATGAAAATGAACGTTACACTTATGCTAGATTATCCACTGGAATTTAAAGCTTGCTTGAAGTCGCACTCTACTACACTACAACACTTTCGTCGTGAGAATCTTGATTAAAGTGCTTGGAAATGTGTCAAACATTCGTGCTCTCAATAAGCTTTATTCACGGGGGTAAATATGTACGTCACACGCGATCGCTATTACTTTGCTATCATGAGCGAAATTGATAAGAAGTTGCTTGCATTGACAAATCTGCTGTTCTTCGTTGTAATGCTTGGTGTTAGTAGTCATTTATGTTAATCGATGTTTTTTGGGGGGAAATGTGAAATCTTACGTAGGTTGTAGATTTATATTTATAAACAAACGACGTTACAAGCATATGGGAATGACGATAGCTGATAAACGTAGATTGACTGCAAAGAAACAAGTATCAATTGACATTGCAATTCAGATTAGAAGAATAATCTCATGTTTTCTTATTCAACGTCTTTTATACAAATATTCATATATACAAGGCCGAATAATATAAACATTGCGTTTTTTCCTTTTTTTTGTAGTGTTAAAAATAATCCGCTTGAAACATTAGTTGCCGTTGATATTAGGCACGTTTTTGTGACGTTGTTGTTATTGTAGTAATGGCCGGACTTTCGTTGTGTTAGTGTATTACATGCTTACGGTTCGTTGTTGTTGTAGCAACAACTGCTGGCAAACCCCTTCGGTTTGACAGCCTTTGGCCATTTGTAATGAATCATATTATGGTCTGGTAGTGCTGCTTCCACCGGCAGATCGATGGCAGCCCCTGATGAGTAATGATCTGTCGGTGGTACGAAACCAGAGGCCTAGAGACCCATTACATCCGGACCCCGACGAAAGTGCGAGGGCTTCGGAGCCGTTCGCCAACCATTTCATCCGTTACGCCCAATTTAATTATTCCCCATTTTTTCTTCCCCAGTTTGTGTTGTTTTTCCCAGGCCTATGAATTTTTGTTAATACGTAAAGGACAGGGGCAACGGCAAACACCCTGCCCACGTCTCCCGAATTGAGCTACAGCAAGCATAGGCCGCGGCTTACCTCGTTGAGGGGCCTTTTTCTCCGCCAGATGGCACAGCCCGACCTTCACGGTCATATGTTTTGTTGTAGCGACGTGGTATATCCGATGAGTGTATGTGTCATAAAGTTTGGTTGTCCGTGCCTTCCAAGTGCAGAAACGCATCTACCTCAATAGGATTATCACGTAGCGCAGTAGAAGTTAGGCGCGTGGGAGCTGCAGGACAATTTAAGATGTGCTAAACATCGGGTGGTGCGACGCCATAGGCTGGACAGAAGTTCTGTATGTCGTTATCAATGCGGGATAGGTACGAGTTCAGACGTCAGAACCAGCCAGAACGAAGTTGGGCGAGTGTAGTCCTGGTTGCTATAGGAAGTCGTAATTCGTCTGAGGATACAGCAGGTGGTTGTGCATTTAGTACCGTGTTTGGTTTCATGTCCGCAATTGAGGAAAGCACTTCTTCACTATGCAGTGTTGTGATGGCCGATTTATAGTTGGCACTTTTAAACCTTTGGATCTCTCGCTCGCGGACCGTCTTACATTACGTGACGGTGGGGTTCTGCCCATAAGGTTAGAGTTGGGATGGTCACTTCGATAACAGCCAACCAGATACTGCATCGTTAAGGTCGCCACACATTAACGCGCACAACCACGACCGAACTTCCATGGAACCATCAGTTTCATAGAACGGTGGAAATGAGGGGAATTTTTTTTCCGCACATTCTATCAAATTGATGGTTCGGTAGAAGTTCGGTCGTGGTTGTGTGTGTTCAAGTGTGGCGATCTTTAGAAGTGTGTTGTGGTCTCTTAAGGGCATCATTTTACTTTCGTGGCGAAGGTGGTCCTGCGACGACATCGACGTCTGTGACAGTCCTAAAGGTCCCCACCCATGGACGAGCACAACCACGGCCAAACTTCCATTGAACCATCAAATATCATAGAACGGTGGAAACGAGATTTTTTTTCTATAGAGTTTGACGTGGTTCGATGCATGCTCGCAACCAAAATGCTTGCCGTGGGTGGCGACCTTAAGAGCTGCATTTTGGCAGGTCTGGATGTTTTTCCACGAGTGTCGCATAAGTTTTCTGACCAGGTGGGAACCGCATAATTGGCCACAGATCTACCGATAGATTTGTATGTCGTTAGTAGGGTTAGTATTAAGCTGCACCCTGCAGTTTCCTACTCTATACACCCCCTAGAATCAAAAGAAAACTCCGATCTCCTGGACTAATATTATCTATCGGGTGTAGAGTAGGGTGACGAACACGCATTAACCAAACAACAAGTCGCTCGTTGTTTGTGGGTTTTTCACCCTACACTACACTTGATAGATATGCCAAAGAACACGCCTATTGTAAAAACAAGCGGTTACATTAAAAAACAAAGAAATAATAAGTCATCCATTATCAACATGCAGATTTTAAGTAGTAGTAGCTACGGCCAAATGTGGAGTCTTGTTTTGTACACAATCCGAAATATGTTACAATGAAATATGTATGTTTAACTTGATGCCAACTTACTCTCCGCAAGAAGACGTTGAAATCTCCAACACAAAACAAAATTAAAATTCAGATAAACCAGGAAACACACTTCCGTGGAAATCGCGTATCATATAAACATAAACAGAGAGGAGCGTCACATGATTTGTAAGGAGAGAAAGAAAAGCTGGAATAGTTGATAAAGTAGAGAAGAGAGTAGAAAATACTCCATTGTGAACTGACTTCCAAGCAGTAAAATTTGGCGCGATAGTATATTTAAATATTAACGGTTTTCCGTAATAATGCGCGGAGAATATCGAAGTCCGATTAACATTTGATTAATGTTTTTTAATAAAAGAGAATCAAGTGAATCAGAAAGCCATTAACTTCAGAAGAGTCGAAATTGCTGTATTCTCTCATCTAGCTAGACAACTTCAATTGGTGTTGGTCTTTTGTGCCCAGTCGCACATTTGTCTCCGATGACAGCGGAATCGAAATGTCTTCGATTCCTTACCGGTTCCATTCATCGGTTTGTCTCCGATGACAGCGGAATCGAAATGTCTTCGATTCCTCACCGGTTCCATTCATCGGTTTGTCTCCGATGCCAGCGGAATCGAAAAGTCTTCGATTCCGTACCGATTCCATTCATCGGTTTGTCTCCGATGCCAGCGGAATCGAAAAGTCTTCGTTCGATTCCGTACCGATTCCATTCATCGGTTTGTCTCCAAAGCGGGAAAATTTCAAATGATTTGTCAGTTTGCCTGAAATTAAAAGTTATTTTAAAGTATCCTTGGCGACATATATTTTTAAATCCACAACAGCCGATTTTTGTTTTTTTTTTTTCATCCATTGCTTAATGTAATTGAGAAGATAATTGACGTGTTGATAAAATTGTTGGATTTTTTGATAAAAGGTGAGTGTTGTAATTGTAATATCTTGTGAATACGAATATAATAATTTAATTTTTTATTCTATTCCAGATTACTGCGTGTGAAGTTATTAATAATTCCTTTAATTAATAACTTTTAAAAAGTAAAAAAAATCCAAAAATTAAAAAAAATATAAAATATATATATTTATATTACATTTTAAAATAAATTTGATTTTGTGTTAAGTTTGTTTGAAGTTAGTTTTATTCTGAAAAGCAAGGAACTACGTTTTCAGCCTGTTTTCTGCGATTATTATCTTCACTATTCCTATATCGATTATTAAAACTTTACTTGAGTCAATGAAGAATCGATTCTTAAGTCTAAGTATACAATTCGCCATTGAATAAAAAGTGCTGTGAAATCCATGCAAAATTTTAAACTGGTTAAAAATAAACTAAACTTCGCTTGCATTTTGTACCAGATTTCACGGCACTTTAAACTTCAACACGAACTTTATGCTAGGCTTAAAGTATCTGTTTTACATTGACTACAGTCACCGATCCTGATTCGATTCCAGTCATCGGTCCAGATTCGATTCCAGTAATCGGTCCTAAATCGATTCCAGTCATCGGTCCAGATTCGATTCCAGTCATCGATCCGGATTCGATTCCACATTGGCTACAGTCATCGATCCCAATTCGACCCCAGTATCGACTCTACGTTGATTCCAGTCATCTATTCTCCATCGACTACCGTCATCGATTTCGGATCGATTCCTGTCTTCATTTTGGGTATCGCAAAAGCGGCCATGCCCATACAAATATCTCCGACGTGTCTCCGATTAAGTCATCGATTCCTTAGTAGACAGTCATCGATCCAGGACCAGTCCAGTATCGATTCTTGTCCGACTGGGTCAGTAGGTCGGCCGCATCTTGGACGTAGGCAGGGCAGCGCAGCGCAGCGCGCACGTGGTATTGTTGTTGCAACAATTGCCAAAATCTGATTTTACAACAACAATGCGATGAGCGCACTGCGCTTCCCTGCCTACGTTCAAGATGCGGGCGGCCTTAAGGTCGCCACACACGACAAGCATTGTAATGGACGGTCTGGTGGGCATCCGGAGATGCCCCTGTGGGGACGGAGCCTTGAAGCGCGTTGACATGATCAAACTATGGTTTGACAAACTAGCATTTGATGAAAAGTTGAGCACCGTCCAACTACTGTTTGACAACAGCACAAGACTTCGAACCAGTTTGACAAGGGGTTCACACGTTCAATTAGGTTGTCAAACGTGGTTTGTCAAACCGTAGTTTGATCATGTCAACGCGCCTTTAGGTAGCATATTGACCGTGAAGTTCGGGCCGTGCCATCTGGCGAAGTAAAAAGGCCCCTCAACGAGCTAAGCAGCGGCCTATGCTTGCTGTAGCTCAGTTCGGGAGATGTGGGTGGGGTTTTCGCCGCTCGTTGACCCTATCCTTTACGTATTAACAAAAATTCGTAGGCCTGGGGAAGACAACACAAACAGTGGAGGTAAAAATGGGGAATACAAAAAAATAGTCGATAATGATGGAATGGTTGGCGGACGGATCGGACGTCCACGCGGTCGCACCTGGGTCCAGGTGTAATGGGACCCTCGGCCTCTGGTTTCGTACCACCAATAGATCATTACTCATCAGGTGCTGCTTCGATCTGCCGGTGGGAGCAACACTACCAGACCACAATATGGTTCATTGCAGGTGGTTCATTACAGCATTTTGGTCGCGATCATGCATCGAACCACGTCAAACTCAATAGAAAAAAAAATTTCCTCATTTCCGCCTTTCTATGATGTTGGGTGGTTTGATGAAAGTTCGGTCGTAGTTCTGCGCGATCCTATGTGGCGACCTTTAAGCCCGACACACACGACAAGCATTTTGGGGGCGAGCATGCATCGAACCACGTCAAGAAAAAAACAATCTCTTCGTTTCCACTGTTGTATTGATTTTGACGTGGTTCAATGCATTCTCGCATAGATATATATTGAACAGATCGGTAATAGTACTATCCCCACTCTGTGCTTCAGGTTATTTTCGAACCAACTCGCGCATGCGCACTGCTACCCATTTGCACAAGGTCGCTACATGTTCGGTAAATGCCGTTACGCCATCGGCCACTCAACCACAATTTTGACATTAACGAATCATTTGGACCCTCGCTCCTTGGGCCCCTGGGCCAAATGTTAATACGTGTTGAGTGCGCTGACGCGAATATAATGTCAACCATAACTTGATATTCAAATTTTTACCCCCACTCTGTGCGCCGGACGGCATTTTTGTCATTTACTTTCTGGACACTTGCAGCAATTTGGTAGAAGCCGCAGCCAGAGTATCGTGGAACAGTTCACACTTGAGAATATACGTCTTTTGACCGCACGACACATTTTCATCGCGCACGTGTTTGTTTTCACGGATCACTAGATGGAATTTAACTAACAAATAAACACTGAACGCGGAAAACGAAAACTAAACACGGGACGCACAAAAACCTTGGACTCGCCACCATCAGTCGCCGAACACTGGATTGTGGGTGGGTACGACGAAATCGCCGAAGTAAATAATTGCATCAATTAGCCGTCAAAATCAATTGAGCGGAGGCCAGTGTTTTAGATGGCTCTGTTTCTTTTTAGTATCTCCAAAATTGGTCTTACAAGAAACCTTGCAAAACTTTATTAAATAAGAGCAATTTATCTACAATTTGAGACTAAAATAAAACTTCTAGTTGTTGTACTTACCGATATAGAGCTTTTAAGGTATAAATCCATGAGCAAGCATTTTTGATTTTTTGCTCAGAACTACTCTAAAAATAGCCTAAATTGAAAAATATTGGCCACGTTAGGCTTACAATCAAATTATCCTTAACTTTTACAGATAAGCTTTCCCATTTGGAGCATTCGTTGCAAAGATTGTGAGCATGAAAAATGATAAAGTGTGATTTTTCTCCGAAGCCTCGAAAATTGTCGTTTTTTTACTATTAATTTTGACTACGCTACTGAACCAAATTTGAACTTTGAGCAGTGTATTGAACGCAGAATTCAAGGGTTTTTAATTTACTACTACAAGTTTTTTCTATCCGAGGCACCGTTTAGGAGATATAAGGATAACATTAAAAAAGGGCTCAAATTTCTCGGATTTTCGCCCACCAAAAGTTAAGCTCACCTTCTGCGACCGTGCAAACTCAGTTTCCATGTATTCAGTATCTATAGAAGGGGTTAACATTGTTTTCAGATCTTTCCCTAATTATTATTAATAAAATTTAATTTTACTGGCTTATTATCTAGGAAATTGGATGTTTATTTCGCTGTAAACTGAAAAATCTAAGAGAGAGAAACATTTTTTTTTATTTTATTATATTTTATTGCTTTCAATAATTGTAACAATAGTAACAAATGTCATTTGGTCATCTTTTATATCACATTTTTTATTTTCTTGACGTTTTACGTGTAAAAAAGGAAGAAAGACCAACAAAAAGCTGTTGAATTGTAGTCGGAATAAAGTAAGAAATTTTGATATAAATAAAACATTCATTCTTTGCCAAAAACTTTAATTCATATTTTTCCTGTATTAAATAAATAATTTGTGTTTTTGATTAATTTACTGAATTTATTTTTGTTTTCAACTCATTTCCAATTTTTCTAAGTCTCGTTCGTTTTATTCATACATTTTTTTTTAAATAGTATTTAATATAAAAGCTCTAGGATACTAACGGGATTTTTTTTTCGCTTATAATAATAAATACATATGTTATTAGATTTTCTTGAGTTTTTTATTCTCTTTTTCTATGGCTTTGCCTTTTCTAGGTGCAGCGAGTTTTATTATATTATTATTATTATTATTTTCTATCCGAGTCCCCATTCATGCAGTGTGTTGAAATTATTTAATTATTGTACAATTATTTGTTACTAATTAAATTCTTTCTAAAAAATAATTAAATACTATTTATTACTTTTTTTCAATAAGAGTAATTGTAATTCAAAAGTAATAATTACTTTTCAGAAAAAGTAATTAAAATTCAAAAGTAATAATTACTATTTGATTCTAATTACTATTTAATTACTTTTCGTAAATAATGCAAAGTAATTACTTAGTTTTTTTATATAATTTGAAATTAAATCACCTTATTGACGAGTAGAAATGTACTCGCTGAGGATGACAATAGTCGAAATGCATCCAAAATAATGAAATTTATTGTAAAATAAATTTTATAATAACAAAGTAATTAAGGTGATTTAATTTCAAATTATAAAATTCATGGACTTTGCGGTTAAATAATTAAATCGTTTTTTAACATAAAACTTGCTAATTAATTACTGTTTATTAAATCAAAAATTTTGGAGTAATTAAAATCAAAATATTTAATTACGCAAAGTAATTAATTAGTATTTATTAAATTCGATTTATAGCAGTAATTAAATTTTAAATAATTATAGCTTTTCCGAAAGTAATTTAACTATACATACATGCGTTCATGTTGTAAATTGAAATAATACAAATTTTGTATAAATAATAAAATAGGAATAAATAATAAAATAATACTCGTAAAACACAGATACGCTAAGGTTAAATACAAACCTCGTTTCCAAACCCAATAATTTATTGTACATATTTAGGGCATATGTAGGGCATTTTATCCAAAACTGCCTTGGTTTTACGTAATGAAGCAGTTGATAGTAGAATTAACCATAGAAAAGAAAAGGCCAAGCATCGAAGGTGAAGTATCGAACATCGACACTAAATATCGAGGTTTTATAAACATATACAGCATCTGGATATACCTAGAAAAATTATTGATTTGATGTTGTCTTTTACTGCAATTTTGAATTTATTTTGCGAAATAGTAAAATAATTAACCGCGCTTGGTGGCCGTGTCGTTCGGTCACCACTCTACTAATCTAGAGAAGGGAGGTTCGATCCTCGCCGCGAACAAAAACTTCCTGTGAGTACTTAAAGGGGGGGGGGGGGGGGGGGTGAAGGGAAGGGGGTAAAGTCCTCTTCCATAGTCCTCGTGGGCGCTCCCTGGAACGGCTAACCAAGCCAACCAAGTTTTGCAAATCAGAACATTTCGTTGAGGCAATTAGATAGCTTTAGGCTAATCGGCTGAGTAACACCTAAGCGTCTCAGGTCATTAGGGTGAAATGAATTACGTAGTCAGACCTGCGACCTAGTTGTGTGAACTATGGCACGTTATGAGTCACCTGAAGCAGCTATCACCGAAGCCGAGAAAGTCCATCCTTGTAAAAAATACTTCATGTCAAGACACCTGGAACAAAAGCCTCAGATTGGACGGATGATCAACGACAACCAGGAACAAACCGCGGGCCGTGAAGGCCCTCCTTCAACAGGTCGAGAATTACAAACCGATTATCACTGCAGTTCAGGAAACTAATTGGATTAGCAGCGAGATGAACGACATTGATTCGCACACAATTTTCAAAAGTGACAAACCATCGGGTCAAAAGGAGTTTGGAGTTGCATTCATAGTGAGCAAGCAGCTCAAGCCGCACGTTATTGACTTCAAACCTATTAATGAAGTGTGTGCGATTCCCATTAAGACTCGTTTTTTCAACCTATGGCTAATCAATGTGCATGTCCCGACTGAAGTTAAGGAAGATGCAGTGAAAGATGAATTTTATGCCCGTCTGGAGACACTGTTCGACTCACTTCCAACAAACGATGTCAAAATACTGCTGGGACATTTTAATGTGAAAGTTGGCACCAGGGAACTACTGGACGACATAGCCTCCGTGAAGGATGCAATGATAATGGTTAATGATTAATCGACTTCGTCTGCAGTAGTAATCTTATCGTAAGCTCCACATGCTTTATGCATCAACGCATTCACAAACAGACTGGGAAATCTCCAGACGCACGTACCGTCAATCAAATTGACTACGATCTAATATGCAAAAGGTGGGCCTCCAGTGTATTGGATGTCCGATCCTATCGAGAAGCAAACTGCGATTCAGACCATCATTTGGTGAAGACGACCTATCGGTGTATAATTTCCTCAGTGCACCAATCGAGAATCAGCCCTCCCAAAATCTTTGCGGTTGACAAACTCTTGAGCGATGCTACGTTGCAGGCATATACAGCCGCCCTTGACAAAAAACTATCACCTATTCTACACGACATCAGCAACACGGCTTCTGGGAAGTCGTAGAGAAGGTCGTGGGATACAAAGCCCGTCGAGTGCGAAATGGCTGGTTTGACGAAGAATGCAGAAAATCACTCGATACAACGAATGAACCCTACAGACAATATTATCCAACGTGCAACTAGAGCCAAAAAAGAAAAATATGATGAGCTACGGCGAATATCGAATAGAATAATTAGACGCAAGAAATGGAAATATAATACTTTGACGAGCGGTTGCTGAACATAAAATATTGAGTCCCTTGTTCTTCAACATCATCATGCCCTATTTATTAACACTCATCTCTGACAGCCTGGAAATTTCCCTTCATTTCGCCGATGGCGTTGTCCTGGGTAGCAAAGA
This sequence comes from Chloromyia formosa, assembly GCA_964017055.1. Lineage (NCBI taxonomy): Eukaryota > Metazoa > Arthropoda > Insecta > Diptera > Stratiomyidae > Chloromyia > Chloromyia formosa. Next base: position 42,256,388 of record OZ024815.1, read on the forward strand.
CATCGTTGCTTTGCAGGCTGCATTGACGAAGTGGTATAAAATACCGGTACAGGAGAATGATGAACTGAGGATTAGCATACCAAAGACAGAGTATCTTCTCTGTCCTTTCTCAGATCCAAAAAGACCGATATCAGATATCTACATTAAAGGAGAGCAGCTGAAGTCCTGCACAAGGTTCAACTACCTGGACTCGATGGTCAACAAGGAAGTTGTAGTAAACCCGAAGTATTAATAAATTTGAAGGTCTACAATTTAATAATCTTTATTCCCTATTTCTAGATATTACACGACATGACAGAATGAATAAATATGAATGATAACTAAGCATGCTCAAATATCTAAGCTGTTTTATATTTAGGCGCGTTCTTTTGCAATTCTTAACCTGTATAGGTTAGTGAAATAACACGCAATACAAGAACAATGCTACCCTATATAGGTTAACGTTTAACCTGATAATTTATCGAGAGCTAATCCTGACCTCGATAGCACACAAGTAAAGCTTTTATTTAAGGCGCATCTACTGGTTGCTAGAAGAAGTTCGTGCGTTCGAAGATGTTCCACCTAATTCACCTCAATTGAATTCAATGGGATTCCACATTTTATCTAATTGGAAAAGCGATTTTTGTCGAAATATTAGGAAACTACTCGGAATCAATTAGTTTCTTCTATCACAGTTGCATTTGATAGATTCAATGCTTGCTCTTGATGCAATAGAATGAAGTTTATTTTTAATATTTTTCAAAGAATGGAATTATCTTACCACTTAAAATCCAAACTTTATCTGAGACAAAATCCATTTCAAATCAAATATTTGCTCTTACCCTATATGGGTCAGCTGCATCGTTTTTTTTTGCACAAAAGTTCGGGGTAACTACCTTTGACCTGGATACTTGTAAAAGAACGCGCCTAATAGTTGCCTAATATTTCGATAAAAATCGCTTTTCCAATTGGAAAAAATGTAGAATCCCATTGGATTTAATTAAGGTGAATTAGGTGAAAGCACAGTGGAACATCTTCGAACGCACGAACTTCTTCTAGCAACCGGTAGATGCGCCCTAAATAAAAGCTTTACTTGTGTGCTATCGAGGTTAGGATTAGCCCTCGATAAATTATCAGGTTAAGCGTTAACCTACATATATAGGGTAGCATTGTTCTTGTATTGCGTATTATTTGACTAACGTATACAGGTTAAGAATTGCAAAAGAACGCGCCTATTATAATCAAAGTAAAGTAGTATACTGTGTGTGGGAGAGTTCCTCCACAGAAGCTACGTGCGATGACGACATCAAACATCGCATCAGTGTCGATTGGATGAAGTGGCGAGAAAACTCTAGGCGCGTTTGCAATTCTTAACATGTATAGGTTAGTGAAATAACACGCAATACAAGAACAATGCTACCCTATACAGGTTAACGCTTAACCTGATAATTTATGGAGGGCTAATCCTGACCTCGATAGCACACAAGTATTATTTAGGGCGCATCTACCGGTTGCTAGAAGAAGTTCGTGCGTTCGAAGATGTTCCACTATGCTTTCACCTAATTCACCTCAATTAAATTCAATGGGATTCCACATTTTTTTCCAATTGGAAAAACGATTTTTGTCGATCAAGTTGTACAAAATGGTCGTACGTCCCGCACTAATGCATGCGTCTGAATGCTGGACTATGTACGAGACATACGAAAGCAAAATGACTGCAACCGAGATGAAAGTGCTACGGATGTCAGCCGGTGTGACCAAAAAGGATCGGATCAAAAGTACCTACATTCGAGGCAGCTTGTTTCTTGAGCAACCAATCACTGCAAAGTTCGAAGATCGTCGTATGGATTGGAATTGCCATGTTCTAAGGCGTCCGCCTGAGAACCCAGTGAATTTTTAATAAATTAGAATAGACTAAGAACGAATATCGGAAAAGTTATGAAGGAGTATGATTTCAGGTGACATCCCCAGGTGGACCGATACCGATTCAATAAGTGCTTGGGATTGAAAATGCACAGTCCGTGGACCGATATGAATGGAGTAGAGACTAATAAGGCTAATAAACTACCGCTATCCCGCATGTCCAAGTTCATAACTATTGGATAGAAAATATAGAATACTTACAGACTATTTAACCCTTTAGTCAACCAACGCTTCCAACTGGTTGACTTTATTTCTATCTTATCTTTCTCTCTCAAATTCGCGCAAAGTCGCTTTCGATCGAAACTTCGAGCACTCTTTATATCGCAGAGATAATTTTTCATGCAAGCTGTGTCGCATGGTGGCCGTAGATGACAGTCTTTAAAGTAATGCCTAAGAAAAAAAAATATCTATCAATAATTCCGGGAAAACTTTCGCTTAATCTGTTTACTCACTTGTAGTATAATTCAAACAACGTACTATTGTGGTCCATCGCCTGAACTAAATTGTCCCAATCGACGGGACGTAATGCTGTCATATTGTAGGCACTTTTCGCAGAATATAGTTTGTACCACACAGGATTATCGTCGATATTGGCTTGTGTTAGATTCATAATCCAGGATTCATGATCGACAACTATTCGTGTTGTGTCCTTGTGATCGCCGTCGATGTAATAGATCCGATAGCCAGGATTTAGATTGGCAAATGGCGTTACCGATGGTCCAATGTAGCCAACACTAATGGGACGCTCTGAAATCGTGAAAATATAATGAAAAGATGACATTATACCTAAAAAACGATCTTTCACATACTCAAATCCTTTGGATCGTAAAATATTTCCAACTCGTCGTAGTGCGTATGTCCATAAAATTGGGCCGTTATCGTACTCTCATAACGTCCAATTATTTGATAAAAATTCCTCGACCACACCTTGTAACAATCGTTATATCCTGGTGGAATGTGTCCGAGTATGTGAACTTTCTCGTTTGCCAGCTCGGCAGATTGTAATTCGTTTATAAGCCAGTCAAGTTCCTGATCGGGATCGGTCGAGTTCACAAGAATCCACCAATTCTTGTTGTTGCAATAGTTCATATTCAACGATATGATACGAAAACCGGGCCTCACCTGAACCGAGTAAAATGCTCCGTATCGAATAGTTTCCGAAACGTTAGCCGGCAACCATTGACTCCAAAGGATGTCCAATTCATCGTACAACCATGACATCGATTTATTGGCAGCTTTCATGTAGTTCGGTGGAAATGAATTGACCGGACTACTTTCATGGTTGCCTAAAGCGGGGAATATTGGTATACCGCGAAATATTTCGGTCATTTGTTGTGCCGTCTCCTTGACTATGTCCAAATTCTTGTCCTGAGTTTGATTCCAAACATCGTGTGGCGGAAGATCGCCAGTCCAGTAGATGAAGTCAATATCGGGATGGGTCTTGGCGATATGTTGCAGAAGGTTGTCCAGGGTTCGTTTTGGTGTGTCGCAATTGCGATAGTCTCCCCACTTGCCGGCCCGATCTTCAGGCTTTTTCGGAATACCGCTATTCACTCGACAACACAGCGGATCGCCGCATTTGGCATTTGTTCCTTCTGCGTATTCGGGGTCGTAGTGTGTGTCCGACAAATGCAAGACTTTGAAGCGCGGAGCATTGGGTTCGGGAATTGGCAAATCGAATGGCACAGGTTTGGGAAATGGCGGAATTTTAACGTCCCAATTATGATAGGGAGTGTAATCATCGGAGCACGTGCCCTCCATTATGAAGCTGCAGATTTGAACAGGTGATATTTTCACATGTCTGAGGAGATATAAGATTTCTGGCTGAAATTTTGAAATGAATGAATGGAAGCAATTATAAAAATCGATTCATTGCATACCGAGAAACGATTTAAAAGACCATCGCATACTCCTGCTGATTCTATGTTCAGCTTAGAGCAAAACCAAGTTATGGCATTCGTGATACCTTTGTCTCCTTCTCCAGCCCAAATTAATATTTTAAGCATTATAACTCCTGAAATATTGAATGACTAAATTAAAAAATTAGAAAAAAAAAAATGTTTTATGATGCAAGCAAAAACATACCAGCTTCGCAACCAATGCATTCAAGGACACTGACAAGACGTTTCACTCCGTGGTAAGTTTTTTCGGATAAGCTATTTACTTCATCTGCTTTTATTAAGTATTTAAACTCTCTAAGAAGTTTGGTGTGTCGTACGAAGAAGCTGGGCACATGGTTCGGACTGTTTTCAATGTCATTTTGGTAGGTCAATGCATCGGTTGGTGGCGTGGACGGAAATGCTAAAAAGAAGGCAAAATAGTTGACGAAAATTGCAAAGAATTTACTATTATTTTGTCTAGCCTACCTGTTATCACTCCAACTCCGAATAAGAGAAACACCAGAACAAATGCAATGCAATTCTTTACTAAAATCATTTTATTTTACTTTTATTTTCGTTGTAAGATAAAGAAATCCATTAAAGATGATTGTCTAAAAATGGATACAAAGACGGCAAAAAGAGATTCTCAGCATTTGGCAGAAAACTTTTAACATTTAAAAACCGCATTCAAAACAAAGGTTTCTACACTAACATTGATTACTTACAAGGACTACAACAGTGGAACAGTATATTCTCTTTCTAATAGAAAGAGAATAAACTGAAATAAGATAAAGCAAACTAGTTTCGAAATACTTTTTACAATTTTCCTTGAAAGCGGAGACCTTTCAAGCTTGTTTGTTCATGCAAAGTCAGGGCCAAGAAATTAACAGAAAAGTTGTACTCTTTCCAAGAACTAATTAAAAGTAACGTTACACTACGTTATTTTATCCACTGGATTTTAAAGCTTGCTTGAAGTCGCACTTTACTACACTACAATACTTTCGTCGTGAGAATTTGATTAAAATGCTTGAAAATGTGCCAAATGTTCGTGCTCTCAATAAGCTTTATTCACGGGGAAAAATATGTCACACGCGATTGCAGCGAAATTGATAAGGAGTTGCATTGATAAATCTGCAGTACTTCTTTGTAATGCTTGGTGTTGGTAGTCATTTATGTTAATCGTTGCTTTTTTTTGGGAAATGTGAAATCTTATAAACAAAAGACGTTACAAGAATATGTGACGATAGCTGATAGGCGTAGATTGACTAAAGAAACAAGTATCAATTGCAATTCAGATTAGAAGAATAATCTCATTTTAATCTCATCATATTGCAATAGCATTGCAATTCAGATTAGAAGAATAATCTCATCTTTTCTTATTCAAAGTCTTTTATAAAAATATTCATGTGAGTCCCAGTAAAAATGAACCACCTTACATTAGAGAAAGAATTACTTATTGTGTGTACAACTTTGCTTCCGCCGTTTTTTCCTGGAATTAAAAGCTTAATTGTCAAAAAGTACTTACATATGTATTATTCAAACTACTGTCCATCGCTAGCGACAACTTTCGCCCATCTCTCCGGCAATTTGCGGATTCCATCTCGGAAAAAGGAGGCGTCTTTCGACGCGATCCATGATTGGATCCATTTTTCGACTTCCTCGTACGAACGAAAATTCTGCTCAGCCAGGCCGTGCGCCATGGAACGAAACAGATGGTAGTCGGAAGGAGCGATGTCTGGGGAGTACGGCGGGTGGGGCAAGATTTCCCATTTCAGGGTTCCCAAGTATGTCTTGACCACTTTTGCGACGTGTGGCCGAGCATTGCCATGCTGGAGAATGACTTTGGTACTGTGGCCATTTTTCCTTTAATGCTCGACTTAAATGCATCAATTGCGTTCGGTACCGATCTCCTGTGATAGTTTCATTCGGTTTCAATAGCTCGTAGTATATCACACCGAGCTGGTCCCACCAAATGCAAAGCATAACCTTGGCGCCGTGAATATTCGGTTTTGCCGTCGACGTTGAGGCATGTCCGGGCATTCCCCATGACTTTCTGCGTTTGGGATTATCGTAACGGACCCACTTTTCGTCGCCGGTTACGATGCGATGTAGAAATCCCTTCCGATTCTGCCTTTGAAGCAGTTGTTCGCATGCAAATAATCGCCGTTCAATATCTGTCGGTTTTAACTCATACGGAACCCTATTTTCTTGTTTCTGAATCATGCCCATGGCCTTGAGGCGTTTCGAGATGGCTTGCTGAGTCACTCCCAGTGATTAAGCTAATTCTTCTTGCGTTTGGCACGAATCTTCATCGAGCAGTTCTTCCAATTTGTCGTCTTTGAACATTTTTTCTCTCCCACTACCATGCTGTCCTCGACATTGAAATCGCCACTTATAAAACGTTGAAACCACTCACGACATGTTCTGTCACTCAGAACAACCTCACCGTAAGTATCTGAGAGCATTTGATGAGCCTCAGCTGCAGTTTTTTTTAATGGAAGCAGAAGATCAAAACTTCCCGCAAATGACGAGTGGCTCGAAAATAGGCATTTTGAATCGCGAATCTTATTAAAAATGCGAACAACTTTTACTAATGCGAGGATGTCGATACGTTCACAGACGTCCAAACGCACTTTGTGACACTTTTGAACTACGTATTTTGACCAGCCCTCACCGATGCAGCCGTCTGTCGTAAAACTGCGGAAGCAAAGTTGTACACCTCATCTATTTGAAATATTGTTGTATGTACGAAGTACGTGTCTCTTACGACACACACTGTACTAAGCTCCATCATAATCTCGAATGATCGATAACAAGTACGAATTGAATGGGCACTAGCGGATTCTCGTACCTTCGTTGAGTAGTGGAAACCCGAGACTAGAACATCTCGAAATATCTAGAATCTTCGCTAATTGACGAATACATGGATTAGCAGCTATATAAAGGCAGATGTCACCAAGAAGAAGTAAGAAGTAATAATAATCGACACTCAGTGGAAGTCGGATCGCTATAAAGCGGAATAGAGATAATCGTTAACTGCCGTTAACAAATAGTTGGAGCTAGTTGGACGTTGGTTGTTAGTTCGCGTGTGTAGTTCGTTTTGTAAATAAAGTGTGTGTGTTTTTCAATCGAAGTGTTTTCATTATTCAGTACAAGAATATCTAAAGAACCTGGTTTCGATCGGTCAGAGGAAACATTACAATGAGTGCGTTCAGAAGGTGGCAAAAGAGCAGAAACCTCTCGCGAGCAGCTCCGGAGCTGCTCGGTTTGGAGTCTGCACCTGCTGAACGCTACTTCACCAGCTGACAAATCGACCAGCTGAAAGCTGACGATGACAATTTTAGACGTCAAGTGCCGAAATGTGGAAAATACATGAATCCCACGCTGTCCATGATGAAAATCCCCAAAAAAAAACGAAGAAAACAAAACAGAAACGGCGAAAACACCAAGAAAACACAACCTAAACACAACAAACCCAATTTGACAACTGTTAAAAGTCGAAACTCGCAACATGAGCGTGAGGTTGAAAAGAAGAAGAAGAACCTGAGCACTGAGCACTGATCAGTGAGCAGAAATATTTCTTGCTCGGTGAAATTTGATCATGCTCACCCGAGCAGAAGTTGCTCGGTCACTTCTGAACCCGCTCGTTCTGAACATGTTCGCTGAGCGGAAGCTGCTCAGTTCCTTCTGAACGCACACAATATGTTATGATTATACTCTAGATGAAATCTGAGAGTTATAAGTTTGCCACAAAGTTTGTAACGCTAAGAAATAAGGCTCGCAGAAAAAAATGAATGATACAGAAGTTCATATTATCACTCGAATATCTCAAAACCGGATGTCCGTCTGTCCGTCTGTCCGTCCGTCCGTCCGTGACCTCTCTAGCTCGAGAACGCGTTGAGCTATGAAGTTCAAATTTTGCACACGTTATTTTTGACAAAAAATGAAGGCTAAGTTCGTGAACGGGCTAAATCGCTCCACCACTTCTACCCCCTCCCATACAAAATGACACATTTTTGAAAATTTACAATAGTCAGATTTTCTCAGAAACTATAAAACATATTGCTTTGAAATTTTTAATATATCACTTTTATGATAATTGTAACCTATGTTATAAAACTTATTGTAATCCTCACCCTCCTTCTACCCCCTCCCATACAAACTGCACTATTTCATGAAATACGTTAAGCCAATTTACTCAGTACGTATACAATTTATCGGGCTGAAATTTTGTACTTAACACTTAATTAACAATATCAGTTAGATTCAAAAAAATTAATCGATTACCCTTACTCCGTCTACCCCCTCCCATACAAAATGACACATTTTTGATAATTTACAATAATCAGATTTTCTCAGAAACTATAAAACATATTGCTTTGAAATTTTGAATATATCACTTTTATGATAATTGTAACCTACATTATAAAATTTATTGTAATCCTCACCCTCTTTCTACCCCCTCCCATACAAACTGCACTATTTCATGAAATACGTCTTAACGACTTACGTCTTACGTCTTAACGATGCATCCGAGATTGCAACCAAAATTATTTATTGGCTTTAACCAGGTTCAAATTCATCTAGAGTATTGCATGATTGGGGTTTACCCCAATCGTAGTTCTTTTATGTTTTTTTTTTTAATTTTAAATTTTTTAAATTTCCGCGCCTCGTAAAAACACGGGCTCGATGCGAGTTATCCCTTCCGCCCCCCCCCCCCCCCCCCCCCCGTCTCGACGGCCCCAACGACAACTATTTCGGTCGCAAGCATGCATCGAACCACGTCAAACCCAAAATCTCCTCATTTCCACCGTTCTATGATATTTGATGGTTCGATGGAAGTTTGGTCGTGGTTCTGTGCGATCATGTGTGGCAACCTAATGACGTATGTATGTATATCAGCAGACATTTCTTACCTAATTACCTGTTTAAGCACGTGAAACAAAGATAGCCATGTATTTGTGAAAATGGCTGAGTGTCAGCAAAAATGACACTCTGCCAGTTTAACAATTACACGGCTGTCTTCGTTTCACCAATTATGTTAATTGTTGTATATTTTTGTTTTGCTGGACAAAGCAAGCGCCTTTTTGAGAATAGCAAAGACTCAAACCGTTTGACAGAAAACACGCCAACGCGATACGCGAACGCGATGCAGTGTGTGCCCGGTCTAAGATAGAAGAAACTGTGTGAAACATTGGCTGCATCCCTAAAACGCAACTGCTGAGAGGCAATTAGTCTCTCTCTCTGGTTCCTGTTGACCCCTTGTGGGGCATAGGGCATTAACCATGCCTACCCCCGACCTCGTCCCGTTCATGGCCATCGCTTTCGCTCACTCCACGACTTGCGTATTCAGGCACCTTCTCTCTTAACTGATCTTCTCCAGGTGTTACTATGTCATCCAATATGACGACTTGCGTTGGTTCCCTGCGGTTTCCAATTGAGGGCCTATTGAACAATATTGTTCGGCCGTTTTCGGAGAGTGTGATCGTGTGATGCTTATATTACGTTTACACTATCCCCAGATTACTTCATCTGCTACTTAATCTGGGTGTGGTGAGTTTAAAATTGTATGTATTTGACAGTTGCAGATTAAATCAGCCGGCGCAGATGAAGTAATCTGCGGATAGTGTAAACGTAATTTTACCTTATCTGCGGAATGCCCGCCAGTCACAAATGCCAAACTAAATATTACATTTGACAAATGAGAGAGCAAGTCGTCTCTAAAACACAAAATAATCACAATTCGCTGTCGAGCAATTGTGCAGTGCTGTACTAAGCAATTGCGTTTAAAAAATGCAGTCATTAAGAACATTAAGTCAGGCGTCTGGACTCGCCAGCATAACTGCCAAGTTAATGGTGCAGCAACTCATAATGCTATAAATTATCGCCCCAGGAATTATCGCATCGCCCCAAAACAGAAATGATCAAACGCCCCGCGATGTTTATTTCGCTGTAAACTGGAAAATCTAAAAGAAAGAAACACTTTTTCTTTATTTTTTTATATTTTATTGCTTTCAGTAATTGTAACAATATTAACAAATGTCAATTGCTCATCCGGTCATCTTTTATATCACATTTTTTATTTGCTTGACGTTTTACGTGTAAAAAGAGTAAGAAAGACCAACAAAAAATCTGTTGAATTGCATTCGAAAAGAAAATAAAAATTAGAAATTTTAGTATAACATAAATAAAACATTCATTCTTTGCCAAAATTTTCAATTCATATTTTTCCTGTATTAAATAAATAATTTGTATTTTTGAATAAATTTCTAAATTTGATCGAATATATTTTTGTTTTCAACTTATTTTCAACTTATTTCCAATTTGTTTAAGTCTCGTTCGTTTTATTCATACTTTCTTTTTTAATAGTAAAAACTCTAGGACACTAACGGGATTTTTTCGCTTATAAATAATATACGTATGTTATTAGATTTTTTTTTTGAGTTTTTTATTCTTTTTTTTCTATGGCTAAAAGGTGCGCGTTTTATTTATTTTTTCTATCCTAGTCCCATAACATATTTCGGCAGGCTTGTGATGGAGAGTATGACGTTCATTCTGTTGTAAATTGAAATAATAGAAATTATGTGTAAATTATAAAATAATACTCGTAAAACGCAGGTACGCTAAGGTTAAATACAAACCTCGTTTCCAAACCCAATAATTTATTGTACATATTTACATTAGTATTTAATAGGTAAAGTATCTTATCCAAATTTGCTTTGGTTTCACTTTACTTAATGAATGATAGTAGAATTGACCATCGAAAAGAAAAGGCAAAGTATCGGAGGTGAAACATCGAAAATGTAGAACACAAGACTATCGATGGTAAACACATTGAACGACACTAAATATCGATGTTTTATTAACGTATACAAATAGCTAATAAGACTTTTTTCTCGGCCCTCCCCATAATGAAATCGAAGTATGTGCACAGAAACACGAAGCTACGACCAGTGCCATGATATGCTGTGCTATGCTGCGTAGCCTGGACCCTAATCCAAGCCTTCGAAAACATGTGTTAATTGCCTTGACCCCTCCAGGGACATGGGCTCGTCAACATCTTTAGCATTTCTATGCCTTGTTGACGTTTCGATAGCATATCTAATTTGCGGAAGTGCAGTTGCTAGCATTCACCTCCTATCCCCACTGTGAGAGTTTTATCAGTACCCACAGGCAGCTTTTGATCGCGCCGAGATTTAAACTCCGAGCTCTAAATTAGATTAGAGCAGTGACCGAACGACCACGGCCACCGAGCGCGACAAGTAAACACATTTGAGCGGAATTTTCAGAGCAGTTTGCGATCGAGATGGATGGCGCATCCGGTACAACCATGAGCTGTACGATGAGCTGCAAGTTTCGAAAATCATCAAACTACAACGTCTTCAATGGGCAGGACATGTACAACGAAACGAAGGATGTTCGCATGAATCGACGGAGCGAGACTGCCGGGAAGACCGAGAGCTCGTTGGGAGAGCTCAGCTTCAATTATCTCAGCCGAGGGCATGTGGCTGAGATAATTGAAGGACACAGCCCGACGTTGGGATGTTGCGCCACGATGATGATGATACGTATAAACAAAACCCCCATAGCTAATTTTTGTGGTACCGATATTTCTAACTAGACCCCCCAAATGAGCATTCACATCCTGGGCTATTCTATTTGTGTCTATTTGTATTGAAATTGTTATAAGTTTATTTATGTAAGTGCCAGAATCTGACACAGTTTTTCTGAAACTCAAGATGAGGAGAACATAGAACCGACCATAAAGTACTCTTGAAGGGATTGATCCCCTTAATCCCTCCGTAGAGCTGTTTGTCTGCGTTGATTTCAAAAGGACTACCCAGTTATGCCGGAACAACGAAAACGATACATGTATTCTTTGTTTTTAATTGAATATTCTTAAATTAAAAATTTATCTTTAAACGCAATAAACCAGAAAAAAGACACCTCTTGTATTCTCTTACTTCCTTGTACTAATTAAAAATTATATAAAAAAAATTAAATGTTAAAATTATAGAATTAAAAATCATAATTATAATAAAAACAAGTAAAGTACATTTACAAAAAAATCAAAATATCAGTATGTCTATATACAATTCTCTAAAATCGTTAGCAATATTTTAAATATAATTAGTAACAATAAATTCACTGGCTCCTTCCTTTTTCGCCTCCTTCAAGGTTCAAGTTCGAGCAACTTGCATCTGAGTTCTTTCAGTTTCTAATCGATCCAAAATGTGAAAACCTTGAAAAAAGCATCGACCGACGATTGGGTTGTCTCCACTTTATATGTGACTGTATCGGTGGGTGTCATCTCATTTAAGAAGCCCGTTTCGTCATCAGTCTGATTTACAGAAGCGATTTCGTTAGTAACCACACCAATTTTCTGTTCATTGATCGAAGTTCCATTACTGAAAAGTGTGTTCAGAGACACGATAAAACGGTTAGTTCCCATCACCTGTTTTTTTTTCAGCACACTTGTGACTAGAAATGGATGAATCTATTATTGTGAGTCTATCATGCAATTATCATGGTTATGGCAATATGGTGTTAATTAGTGAATGCTTTGTAGTGAAATTTGCATGAAACTTATCAGAAATTTAAGGATTACGTACGATGCACTTAGGCCGCGATAGAACCACGCTTTCCAAGATTTCGCCGAACTTTCGTCCACTTTGGCTTCAACGTCTGCGCAAAAGTTCTTACGATCGTGACTTCGTCCACTTTTGGCATCGCACAAAATACGTTTGACGCATTCAGCATCGCACGGTGGTCGAAGATGGGAATTTTTCCAGTAGTGTCTGTGATGGAGAGAAATTTATGAGTAATGAATATTTTTTTCATTTCATTAAATAAAATAATAATTGAGTACGAGGAAATTAATTCGAGTAAGTATAAGTGCGCACAAGGCAGACAATTTGTAAAAGTATACTAAAATATCTTAATATTCTTCTTCCTTGCCCTTTCATACCAATCTGCGGCTTCGCGTTGCTCTGCCTGTGGTGTTGGCACTTCGCCCATTTTGGCGGTATAATCAAAGATTAACCATAAGGAAGATACCCTACTTCATACAAATTAACGCGACTGACTAGTAGTTGCATACGTGTTGGTTCTCATATGCGTACTGAAGTGTTGCCGTCTCTATCTCTCTTAAGAGAATTTACCTTTGAATTATTGGCAAAGATTAAACATGAGTGCATCCCGTTCTAAAAATTAAATCGTACTAAGTGAGGTATCTTAGTAATGTTTAATCTTTGGTATAATCTCAGCTTCCTTCTGCAGGCAGCTCGGTCGTGGATCGTATCATCGCCGAGAATAATGCGTTGTTGTTGCTTCTTCATCTGATCGATACACGTGTGTTTTCGTTTATCTCGGGGTTTGGGTCCGGGCAAATGGAACATTCATTGATAGTGCCTTCATGACGGGGTTTTCAGGTGGACGCCTTAGAACATGGCAATACCAATCCATACGACGATTTTCGAGCTTTTCAGTGATCGGTTGCTCAATAAACCAGCTGCCTCGGATGTAAGTACTTTTGATGCGATCCTTTTTGGTCACACCGGCTGACCTCCGTAGCATTCTCAACTCTCTCTCTCTCTCGCAGTCATTTTACTTTCGTATGTCTTATACATAGTCCAGCACTCAGACGCATACATGAGTGCGGAACGAACGACCGTTTTGTAGAACTTAAGCTTTTGTGGCATCTTCATGTCGCAGAAAACTCCAGAGTTTTCTCGCCACTTCATCCAACCGACACTGATGCGATGTGTGATGTCGTCATCGCAGGTAGCTTGTTGACCATCGAGCCCAGGTATTTGAACCTTGTACAGGACTTCAGCTCAGCTCCTTTAATGTAGATATCTAGTATCGGTCTCTCTGGATCTGAGAAAGGACAGCAAAGATACTCAGTCTTTGGTATGATAATCCTCAGTCCATGATCCTCCAGTATCTTTGTTTACCACTTGGTCAGTGCAGCCTGCAAAGCAACGATGTTTTTGCTACCCAGGACAACGTCATCGGCGAAGAGAAGGGATATTTCCAGGCCGTCAGAGATGAGTGTTAATAAATAGAGCATGATGATGTTTAAGAGAGGGACTCAATACACTACCTTGTTGAACTCCGATTTTAACCGGAAACTCTTCAGCTGTGCATCTAACTTTAGTAGTTGCTCCATCATACATGTCTTGTATCATCTTAACATATGCCTCAGGGACCTTAAATGCTCTTAGGGCCACGAGGAACTCTATCGAAGGCTATTTCCAAATCGATGAACAACAAAATGCATGTCCGTTCGTGCATCACGATGTTTTTCCATCGTAACACGCAAGCACTGAATAGCATCGATTGCGAACCGACCCTCCACAAAGCCCCATTGATTGTCATCCAACCGTACAATCTCTTTCAATCGATTGCAGACAACTCGCTCGTAAGTCTTCAATGTGTGAGATGTTAATTTGATTGCCCTATAATTATTGAGCTTGCGTGAGTCACCGTGGTTCTTATAAAACGGGAGAAGGAAGCTTTTCCTGAAAGCGTCAGGCATCGGTTGCCCTTTTTTAATTTTGTTGAAAAGAACAGTGAGCCATCTTAGCTCGACATGATTCATCTTCAACCAAAATTCCAAGGGTATTTTGTCCGGTCCAACTGCCTTTCTACGTTTCATCTGCATCATTGCCTTCATCACCTCCTTCACTGAAAAATCAGCGATATCAGTGGTATTTGGTTCCACAGCTTGAAAAGCTTCACCTGGAAATTCCCCGTTCAAAATTTCGTCAAAGTACTCACTCATTCTGCTGTGTCTTCAACCAGTAGCATTCATTGCGAGTCTTCAACGTATTTTGGCGCCAGAATCTCTCCAGCGTTCCTTCTCCTTTGGGCTGCGACCTTATAAATTCTGGCATTGTCTTTAGGTTTCTCTTGCAATGACGATCTCTTATCCGCAGTCAGATCTTCTAGTTCTTGATAGAACTTCTCGGCTGCAATCGCCTTTACTTGAGCCACCTTTCGCTTTACTTCCTTCCGGCCAAATAGTATAGATTCCACAAGAGTTATCACTCCATAGAAGTTTTGCCTCTGCCAGGAGATTTGTATGTATTGACAAATTGTATAAACTACACAGTATAGATACACAAGAGAATCAATACATACAAATCTACCGCCGGAGGCGGAGTCAACTTTCTTGTGAAGTCTATACAATTTGTCAATACATACAATTCTCCTGGCAGAGGGGAAAGTTATATGGAGTGATAACTCTTGTAGAATTATCAATCCTCTTTGCTTCCAGTGTCTTTTCAGCCCCACCTACTAACATTGCATCCAAAGAATTCCACATTTGCATTGGACTTTGCTCGTCGCAGTTGATATTGTTTTGAATCCACTCCTCCATTTTAACAATGAGTGGACTTACAACAGATTCAAAGCTTTCGTTGTTGAGATTACGCCACTTGATTTTCTCGGCTGGCTTGGGGATTGCTATCGGTCTTGTTCCTCTTTTCAAAATAAATTCTCTCAGGAGCAACCGGTGCTGGGTGACCACAGATTCACCCAAGATCAATTTGCAGTCTTTCACCCAACGTCTCATGAAATTTAGACACAGATGATAGTCTATCGGTGTCGCATGCGCTCCACTGCTATATGTGATCAGATACCTTTGGTTCTTAATGAACCATGTGTTGAGGATGACCAGACCGTGTGATCTACACTTAGTCACCTTAGCCTCACCTTCATCAATTCTGGCTGTAGATTGGCTACCTTTCCCACCATGGCAATCCTCGTAATCACAGTTCAATTCTCCCACATGGCCATTGAAATCCCCTCCGAAAAAACCCTGCTCGGTATCTGGTATACTTTGAAGTAGTGTGTCAACGTCGCTCCAAAATGCCTTTTTTTCATTTTGCTGCAAACCAACTTGGGGAGCATAGGCACTTATGACGTTCCACACTCTTCCGCAGATAACCAATTTGATACTCATCAAGCGGTCGCTATTCTTCGAGATACTCACGATACTGCCAAGTAAAGCCGATGGCAGAATAACGCCAACGCCGTTCCTATCATTCGAGTTTCCATAATACTAGTACAATACAATAGTAGTACAATTTGTACTTTTTGGAATTCGTCAGAAAACGAGCTCGGTCGACTTGGTCATTTCGCCACTTGGTCTCCTGCACGCACATAATGTCTATCCTTCTCCGTTTAATGATGTCCTCCAGTTCTTCTCTCTTTCCCGTCATGGATCCGACATTCCAATTTGCAACCCTCAGCTTCTCTACAGTGTACTTGGACTGCCTCATAGAGCTCGCCCCCGGAAACCGTCGAGCTCTGGCACGAACAATGTTCGCCCTGGGATCACTCAACTGCGCATCAGAAGTAGTGCCCAGCGGGCTAGTGCTTCTTGCGTGTTCTACCATAAGGCCTTATATCCATTCTTTTACACCTATCTGGAGAAAGGTAGAGTTGGGTGGCACTAGTGTGTGGAAAATAAATTTGTATGGACTTTCCTTTTACATCCGCCGGTGGTCTTGAGACCCGGCAACCCACTCACACACACTGACCTTGTTGAACAGTGCCGCAGGCTCATCTAGATGTGTTGTTGTTGCCTGCACGTGATCGGTCCTATTAGTCGCCTCGTTCGATCAAGGTAGGACTCACCTAGGGGTGCATATTCTAAACCCGTCACCCCACGGGTGATCAGTTATAATTGTCAAATATCTTAATATTATAATTACTTAATATTAAAATAAACAAATCTACGTGTCTAAAACCGAAAGCAAAAAAAAAAAAACATTTTCGAATTAAATAAATAAATGTCTGAAACAAACATAAATCTCCTGGTTCGAATTATACAAGTACTTTCGTGTCAGCGACAACTACAATTTGTATTTTATATTTTTTCTGAGAAAATGATAACGGATACGCCGTTTTTTGACGAATAATGAATTTCCAATTAACTTTAATTAAACTAAAAAACGGATGAATGAACAACTCACCACATATGAATACTTACTTATAGTATAAATCAAACAATTCCTGATTATTTGCCATTTCGTTAATTAAACTGTTCCAATCGGTCGGTCGTAATCCTTTCATGGCATATGCTGCACGTACTGAATATAATTTATACCAAATCGGATAATCATAGAGATTCGCCTCTTTTAAATTCATAATCCATGATTCGTGGTCAATTACCATGCGGGTGGTAGCGTCATGGTCACCATCAATATAGTAGATTCGATAGCCAGGATTCATATCATAATAGGGCGTTACGGATGGTCCAATGTATGCTATGCTTGTGGGACGTGCTGGAAATGGAGAATTTGAATTTTGCATAAAATGGATAAAACTGAAGTGTGGGATGCGATGATGCAACATGGACGAGAATGTTTGAATTGGGATTGCGGATTTTGTCTGGGGTATTAGTGGACACTGTTTGGCGAAAAAAGTGAATGATAATTGCATTACTGACTAACGAATATAGGTTTACTCTACATATTTCATTATAAAAAAAAATATATATATTATATATATGAGGGTATATTTCCAAAACCCGACATCTCCAATTTTTGAAAATTTTGAGTTCGTGATGACAATTTGGGCAAGAAAACCATGCTTAGTTTCAAAATCCACCTTCTCCTCACAATTGCGCAGGGGAGGCGTCCCTGAGAAGCTCGTGGCTATTATTAAGGCAACCTATGACGGCGGGAAATGTCGCGTTCTGGATAAAGGTAAGGTGTCGGGGGAATTTGAGATTTGCAGTGGAGTTCGGCAGGGGTGCATTCTCTCACCGATCCTATTCCTCATAGTGATCGGCGACGTGTTGCATGCAGCCCTATGCGGACTAGACAGACGAATTCAACGGGCTTTGACATCTTTTCTACAACATCTTGACTATGCTGACGACATATGCTACTCTCCTACAAAATCATGGATCTATCCGCAAAGGCGTTAGATCTCGAGAGGGAGGCAAGCAAGGTTGAGCTAAAGATTAATACCAACAAGATCAAGGTTCTTAGTCCGCCGTTGTGAAAAAAAATCCTACACCTATTGCCATCAATATTAATGGGCAGCCTGTGGAGAAGGTGGACAACTTCGTCTACCTGGGTAGCATTCCTGCCGAAAATGGTGGTACGGATCAGGACATCGCTCTTCGTATCAACCAGGGGGGCAAAGACCTTTTCCATAGTCCTCCGCGTGGGCGCCCCTGGTAACAGCAGTGTATCAATTCGCTGACGGCCAATGTCTTAGCGATAAGACAGTTTGGAAAAGGCAGATAGCTGTAGCCTGAATGGCTGACAAACACCTAAGCGTCTCAGGTCTAGTAGGATGGAATGATTTGCGTAGTTGGACCTGCTACATAGTTGTGTGGGCTCCAGCACGTTTATTAAACCATCTGAAGCAGCTATCTCCGAGGCCATCCCCTGAATGGGGTTAAGCGACGTGCTGACAACTCGTCCTTGTAAAAACCACTCCATGTCAAGAAACCTGGAACAAAAGCCTCGGATTGGACGGATCAACAACGACGACCACGCAAACGAATAAAGGATTATTCTTTCGGATCCTGGAATGTACGCTCCCTGAACAAACCGGGGGCCGAGAAGGCCCTCCTTCAACAGGTCGAAAAGTACAAACTGAGCATTACTGCAGTCCAGGAAACAAATTGGCTTGGCAGCGAGATTAATGACAAGAAATCGCACACAATTTTTACAAGTGGCAAACCATCGGGCCGCAAGGAGTTTGGAGTAGCATTTATAGTGGACAATCACCTCAAACCGCATATTACTGACTTCAAACCCATAAATGAACGGCTGTGTGCGATTCGCATCAAGACTCGATTCTTCAATCTCTGGCTCATCAATGTGCATGCCCCCACTGAAGTTAAAGAAGACGCAGTAAAAGACGAGTTCTATGCCCGCCTTGAAACTCTCTTCGACTCACTTCCAACAAACGACGTCAAATTGCTGCTGGGAGACTTTAACGCGAAAGTCGGGAATGAAAGTTGGCATCGGGGGACCTCTAGAGGCCACAGCCTCCATGAAGAATGTAACGATAACGGCCAGCGACTTATCGACTTCGCCTGCAGCAGGAATCTAGTCGTAAGCTCTACGTGTTTCCCGCATCGACGCATTCACAAGCAGACCTGGAAGTCTCCAGACGCACATACCGTCAACCAAATTGACCACGTCCTCATTTGCAGGAGATGGGCGTCTAGTGTCATGGATGTCCGCTCCTATCGAGGAGCAAACTGCGACTCAGATCATCACTTGGTGAAGACGACCTACAGATGTAGAATTTCCTCAGTGCACCAGTCAAGAATCAGCCCTCCCAAAATCTTTGCGGTTGATAAGCTCTTGAGTGATGCTACAGCGGTGGCGTATACTACCGCCCTTGAGGAAGAACTATCACCTATGCTACACAACATCAGCAACACAGGCGTCCATGGGTTCTGGGAAGAACTCAAGGGTACCATCAAGGATGTCGCAGAGAAGGTCGTGGGATATAAAGCCCGGCGAGCGCGAAATGACTGGTTCGACGAAGAATGCAAAAACTCACTTGACGCGAAAAACGAGGCCTACAGACAATGGATTCAACGAGGAACCAGAGCCAGAAGAGAAAAATATGACGAGCTACGACGAATATCGAATAGAATAATTAGACGTAAGAAACGTAAATACTTTGACGAGCAGTTGCTGAACATAAACGAAAACTTAGCTAATAGGAACACCAGACAAGCGTACAAACTAGTAAATACAATTAAGAACGGCTACCAACCCAGGACCAGCCTTTGTAAGGACAAGGATGGAAACATCATCAGCGACACCGATGGTATTAACAAACGATGGGCCTCTTATTTTGAAGAGCTTCTAAACCGACCATCTAACATCCCCACACAGGAAGCTCTCGATGATATTGTTGATCTAGGCCCACCCATTCAACCCCCGACAGTAGAGGAAGTTGATCTCGCGTTGCGGTCACTAAAACGAAATAAAGCGCCGGGCGCTGACGAGATCCCAGCTGAACTGCTAAGATTCGGTGGAACGAGTCTAGTTGATGCCATACATCAATTACTCCTGCGAGTACGGGAGAACGAGGAGATCCCAGACGATTGGCGCAGAAGCATCATCTGTCCAATTCATAAAAAGGGAGATAAATTGCGGTGTGAGAATTACAGGGGCATCTCACTAGTTTGTACGTCCTATAAAATTTTGACGAAAATTCTGGAAAATAGAATAAAACCGTACGCAGAACGAGTCATTGGCGAATATCAAAGCGGTTTCAGACCTGGTCGCTCCACAACCGATCAGCTCTTCTCAGTCAAACTGATATTCCAGAGGTGCTGGGAATACAACGTAAACGTATACCAAATCTTTGTCGACTTCAAGCAGGCATACGACAGTATCGATCGTGGAGTACTGTACAACATCATGCTGCAATTTGGTATACCAGCAAAATTAGTGCGACTGACAAAGATGACGATGACCAACTCCGTCTCTCAAGTCAGGATCCAGAATAGACTTACTGATCTATTTGAAACACGCACTGGTTTGAAACAGGGCGATGGACTGGCACCGACGCTCTTCAACCTAGCACTGGAATACGTTATTCGGGCCATGAATATGGACAACAGCAAGACGCTACTCATCAAGTCGACACAATTAGCAGCGTACGCCGACGACATCAACATCATGTCCCGAAGATTGGCTGACGCAGAAGAACTTCTGCATACGCTCGATACCGCTGCAAAAGAAGTTGGATTACGTATTAACGAGGGTAAAACTAAAATAATGATGCAATCGGTGACAAGGACACCTGCACAACCGAGCATCAACGTGGGGGACCTCAACATCGAGTTCGTGAACAACTTCATCTACCTGGGTTGCAACCTGTCAAGGGACGCCAACGAAACTGACGAAATCAAGCGACGGATACAGTTAGCTAATAAGACTTTTTTCTCGGTTCTCCCCATAATGAAATCGAAACATGTGCACAGAAACACGAAGCTCCGCGTGTACAAAACCATTATACGACCAGTGCTATGCTATGGCTGCGAAGCATGGACCCTAACTCAAGCCTCCGAAAACATGCTAGACACTTTCGAACGTAAGGTTCTACGGCGAATTTTCGGGGCTGTTTGCGATCGAGATGGATGGCGCATCCGGTACAACCATGAGTTGTATGAAATGTACGATGAGCTGCAAGTCTCGAAAATCGTCAAACTACAACGACTTCAATGGGCAGGGCATGTACAAAGAATGGACGATGATCGCATGCCTAAGAGAGTAATGAATGCAGAACGAGTCGACGGAGCGAGACTGCGAGGACGACCGAGATCTCGTTGGGAGAGCTCAGTAGGTGTGGACGTCGCGCAGCTGCTGGGCTCCCAAAATTGGAGGACGCGGTCACGTGACCGAGATAATTGGAGGACAATGATCCAGGCGGCCAAGGCCCGATGTCGGGCTGTCGCGCCACGATGATGATGATGATCAACCAGGCTAAATCCGCATACGGCAACCTGTCCAAAATTTGGCAAAGCAGTTATCTCAGCACCAAGACCAAGCTGGGCCTGTTTCGCTCTCTGGTGTTGTCTGTGCTTTTGTATAGGAGCAGTACATGGAAGTTTCCGTAAGAGTTTCGTCAACTCATGTCTTCGTCGAATTTTAATAATTTTCTGGCCCGAAACAATATCAAACGAAGAGCTAAGTCGGTGTACGGGGCAGATGCCAATCGACAAATTGATACGCAGGTGAAAATGGCAGTGGATAGGTCACACATTGCGGAATGCTTTGCATGCCATGAAATGGAACCCCATTTCCATTTCTAGCCAAGGTCGACCAAGAGGGGTTCCTAGAATCACATGCCGACGATCTGTCGAAAGGAGTGTAACGCGCTGACTAAGTCTTTTTTGGGGAGTTGCGGCCCATTGCCCAGAACAGAGTACGATGGCGTGCAGGAGTAGTTGACGCGCTTTGCCCCACTAGGGGTTAAGGCAAAGTAGTAATATCCAACTAGATCTAAGAGAGAAAAATATGAGGAGCTACGGCGAATATCAAATATAATAATTAGAAGTAAGAAACGAAAATTCATTGACGACCAGTTGCTGAACATTAATGATAACTTTAGCTAGGTTATAGAAACACTAGACCAGCGTACAGACTTATTAGTCTGTACACGAATAAGAATGGCTATCAACCAAGGACTAGCCTCTGTAAGGACTAGGATGGAAACATCATTGGTGACATCGCTAGAATCTATAAACGAAGGGTGTCCTATTTCCCACGCCTCCATACAAAAAGCCCCAATCGTTGACGATATAATACGAGTAGACGATGGCCCCAATACACAACCGCCGACAGTAGAAGAAGTTGATCTCGCCTTGCAGTCACTAAAACCAAATAAAGCGCCGGGTGCAGACGAGATTCCAGCTGAACTCCTAAATTTGGAGAACGAGTCTATTAAATGCAACACATCAACTACTTCTGCGAATCTGGGAGGATGAGGTGAACTCAGAAGATTGGTGCATGACCATCATCTGTTCCATCCACAAAAAGGGAGATAAATTCCGGTGTGAGAATTACAGAGGTATCTCACAAGTCTGTACGTCCTACAAAATACTGACGAAAATTCTGGAAAATACGAGTAGAATAAATTTAGCATATCAGTAAAATTAGTACGACTCAAAGATGACGATGACCACCTCGTTTCACAGGTCAGGATCCAAAACAGGCTGACTGATTTCTTTGAAACACGTACTGGACTGAAGCAAGGTGATCGACTGGCTCCGACGCTCTTCAACCTGGCACTTGAACATGACATCCGGGTAGTGAATGCGGACTACAGCGGTACACTTTGAAACACGTACTGGACTGAAGCAAGGTGGTCGACTGGCTCCGACGCTCTTCCACCTGGCACTTGAACATGACATCCGGGTAGTGAATGCGGACTACAGCGGTACACTGCTTATTAAGTCGACGCTGTTGATAGCGTACGCTAACGACATCAACACCATGTATCGAAACCTACCCGCCGCGGAATAACTTTTCAATAATCTTAACACGGTTGCAAAAGAAGTTGGACTACGCATTAACTAGGACAAAACAAAAGTAGTGATGCAATAAAGAACAAGGATGCCAGAACAACCGAAGATCAACGTCATGGATCTCAGCGTTGAATTCGTAGGATGGGGCATCTATTGAGCTGTACGATGAGCTGGAAGTTTCAAGAATTGTCAAACTACAACGTCTACAATGGGCAGGACATATACAACGAATGGACGATGACCGCATGCCTAAGAAAATACTCAATGGACGATGCGTCGACGGAGCAAGGCTGCGAAGAAGGCCGGGAGCTTGTTGGAAAGACTCAGTAGGTGAGGACACCAACTGCTGGGCGTCTAAAATTGGAGGACGCGGTCACTTGACCGAGATAATTAGAGGACGATAATCGGTGGCTAGGGCACGACGTCGGGCTGTTGCGCCACGATGATAATGACAGTTGTGATCCCTTAACCATGGAGCGAGCATAGCGAGAGACAGTTTCACAATAGCATCTTGTGTGGGCTTGCAAGATTTACTATGAATAATTAAAGTCCGGTATAGTCTCTGGTCATACTAGGTTTATATTATTTCAAAACAGTTATTGATTTGTAATTTACTGAAATGTATAATAATGTAAAAATATTGTAAATTGCGGAAATCGTCGTTTGTCCTTCAAGGATTTTTTGCGCCATGTACGAGGTTAAAATTCATAGCTCTTTGTTTACATATGTTACCGGTTACCGCAAACAGTGTTAGTGCATTATCAACTCTCCCATATTATTCTAGATTAGTTCAGGCTTAGACCATGTCGACCCTTACCAGAAGATCGGATTTGATTGTGACATTCGCAAAATACTTTTTCCAGTATTGATAAAATCAGAATACAATTTACCAGCCTAGTATGTACATCAAACCAAGAAAATCTTAAAATTAATTAAATCTTTCCATTTACTCACCTAAATCTTTTGGATCGTAGAATATTTCCAGCTCATCGTAATGAGTATGCCCATAAAACTGGGCAGTAATTGTATTTTCATAGCGAGCAATAATCTTATAAAAATTCCTGGACCAAACCTTCAAACAATCCGGATAGCCAGGTGGTATGTGTCCAATTATATGAACTTTTTCATTCGAAAACTCGGCACTCTGCAACTCATAGATCAACCACTGGAGTTCGGTTGCTGGATCCGTCGAGTTCAACAGCAGCCACCAGTTCTTATTATTGCAGTAGTTCATATTTAACGAGATAATTCTGAAACCCGGTCGTAGCAGAACCGAATAGAATGCTCCACGTCGGACCGTATGGGAAACACTAGCCGGCAACCACCTTCTCCACAAAACATCCAATTCATCATAGAGCCAGGATATCGACGCATCCACTTGATTCACATACGGGGGCGGGAAACTATTAACCGGGGCACTTTCATGATTTCCCAAGGCCGGGAATATAGGAATGCCAGGGAACATTTCCGACATTTGTTTCACCGTGTCTTTAATAATTTGCAGGTTTTCGTCCTTGGTTTGATTCCACACATCGTGAGGCGGAAGATCACCTGTCCATAAAATGTAGTCTATATCCGGATGAGTCTCGGCAATATGTTGAAGAAGATTGTCGACAGTTCGCTTGGGAGTGTCACATTTCCTATAGTCGCCCCATTTGCCGGCTGCATCATTAGGACTACTCGGACGGCCGTTGGACAGTCGACAGCACAATGGCTCATTGCAATTGGCATTTGATCCTTCCACGTAGTGAGGATCATAGTGGGTATCGGAGAGATGTAAGACCTTGAAAAACGGTGACTTTTCCTTTGGAAGCGGAACTTCTAGTGGTTCTGGTTTTTGGACGGGCGGAAAAGACACTTCCCACTCATGATAGGGATTGTAGATATCATCGCAGGCATCGCCTATTACAAAGCTGCATACCTCTTCAGGTCCAATATGGACTCGTTGAAGAACATAGATAACTTCTAGCTGAAATGAGCGATGTTAGTAATATTGAATATGAAAAATTGCCATTATTACCCCAAATAGCTTCGTTATTCCTTCGCACACTTTCGGACTTTGGATTTTCAGGTTGACGCAGTACATGTAGATTGTTTTGGTAATTTCCTCTTTGCTCTTGCCCACTTGAATGTAGTGCTGTAAAAGTCCGGCACCTGAAATTAGTTGCAACTATTTAGTGAACCAAAGTTAGAGGTATACATACGAGTAGAACAGACAACATACCTGCCTTACAAGCTGTACATGATACTTTCGACATTAAGCTCGTCTCAATTTCATAGGCAACTTGTCTTAAGTTCAGTATATGAAGGGCTCTTTCCACCAAGGGTGGATAACGCCCGCTACTTTCGTTGTTGTCATACCAAAGCATTCGACTCGTTGCATTATCGCGGATGCTTTTCAGACGCGCAAGCACCGCCTCATCATTGCCCAGAAGCATTGAATTGCAATGTCGCGTTGTATT
Organism: Chloromyia formosa; assembly: GCA_964017055.1. Classification (NCBI taxonomy): domain Eukaryota; kingdom Metazoa; phylum Arthropoda; class Insecta; order Diptera; family Stratiomyidae; genus Chloromyia; species Chloromyia formosa. Next base: position 42,281,659 of record OZ024815.1, read on the forward strand.
TTTTGGCTCGAGGTGAGGCTTTATACTTCGCGGAGCACTTTCTATACTCCACACATCTTCGGGTGCTTCCCATTCTATTACCTGTCGTCGGTTCTTAGCGAAAATAAAGGGATGTCCTGACGGGAAGAAAGAAAAAAAAATGATAAAAAAATATTGATAAACACAGGAGTGTGGAACAAAATTGGATATCGATACCGATCATATACAAATTTTTATAATACTCGTATATTATGGATTAAACTTTCCCAGCCTCATTGGGGAACTCAAGTCAGAGCAACTATTTGATTTGGAGCCTTTTTGTCAATAGAGGTATGGTATGGCATAGTGTGGTACAGAGGGCTGCCACTTAGACCAGATATAGGTCTCTTGTGATATCCTAATAAAAACATACCCCCAGTCGTCATCTAATAATTGAACCAATCAGAGCTTATCGCTAGACAATGAAGTTGACCCATATCCACACTAGCTAAGTTTCTCAGATGAACATAAAAATAAGACACTAAAGTAGAGCTTCTTTGATGTGCAAAGCTGGGCAAGCACAGAGCAGCTAAAAAGTGCTCATCCCGCCTTCATCCCCACTGCTCCTACAAAAATCGTTCGGAGTCTTCTCGCGTGTTCACAGTGGCTACTGATGACTCTCACAACAAGGCTGATGTTACATTTCTTCATAGGAAGCAGTTTAGCGGATCGTTTTACATCCAGCTTAGGCCATACCAGTTTCGCTTTATAGTTCGTATCTCCATTCAGCCATCACGAGTTGACTTTGTTGATAGAGGTTAACTTTATACCATACTTACAAGTTTGAAGGGGCATGGCAATGTCTCGATACATCTGCAGGTTTCCATCGGTATTTCCCCTTCTAGCGAGCTCGTCTGCTCTACAGTTCCCAATGGTATGTTGGAGAAATGTCCCATTTCCATAAGGCACGTACGACAATCTGCCACCCATTTTGACGACACCAGGACGGATTCTGTGTAAATCGTAATATCTCTTGTAGATATGATATTCCGCCCCAGCCATACCACTGCCTCTTTTATTGCACAGGTCTTCGCCTGGAAAACACATACAGTAGTTTGGGAGGCGGAAAGACGTAGCAAGACGAAGACACTCGGAGGACTACAGCGCCTACCCCATCGTCGGTTTTGGAGACATCCGTGTAAATACACAGAGGATTAATGACAATCGGGCCAACCATTTCCCATTGACTACGGGGTGAAATAACGCATGTGTAGTTTTTACTGAACCAGTGTTTTGGAATATAGTAATCCGTGGAAGAGGGATGTCAATATTGTTTAAGATTGCACCATAATCGAAGCGTGTGTCGGTCCATTGACCTGTCTCCCTTATGCGGATTGCCGTGTTGGCAGCGACTTGTTCACTTATAATGTCCATAGGAGAAAGTCTAGTATCATCTCCAAAGCAGCGGATGGGATTGAGCGAGGAATCCCACTTATAGCCACGCACGCCTCTCTCTGTACCTTTGAAAGGGTACTGCGGCTTGTCTCTGTACGCAGGGCAGTTCACCAGACAACCACCCCGTACAGCAATATGGGACGCAGGACCGAAACAAAAAGCCAATAGTGCACTTTTGGTTGCAGACCCCACTTCCTTCCCATGGTTCTAATGCAACAGTAGAGTGCTATAGTGGCTTTGTAGGTGCTCTCTAGAATATTCTGCCTCCAGTTTAGCTTTCTATCAAGTATAAGACCAAAGAGACTCTCCTTATCAACGAAGGATAGTACTTCCAGTACAGGTGGTTCAACAGGACGCCCCTTGTTTCCTAGTAAATAGAACAAGAGTTAAGAATAATATAAACTTCTACTCGTTATAATATTCTTTATTTAGGTATGAAAAGTGCCGGACTACTGATGGTCCGGTGGTACTTTAACAACTATTTTGTATCCACCTTACGAGCCACCTTCTTAAATAGTATTCCTATTCTGAGGGAAAAGTACAAAACATGAATTTATCACATAATTTCTAATGACCTAATGATCCCTCAAAACAAGATCATTAGTCGGAAGTTATTATTGACGAAGATTTTGGTGATGTGCGCTGACTCATATTTTAATGAGGGGTTGTTATTGAGCGGGAATTTTGTATACCAAATTCCTATGTGATAACTTAAGCTCGGTTTTGCTCGGATTAACGCTGAGACCACAGTTTTTGGTCTAGTTCGTCCAATTAGTGAGGGCATGCTATGTTACCTCGCTAAGAGTATTTGGGAATTTCCCTGAGATGGCAATAGAGATGTCATCTGTGCATACCTTGCAACCCGCTTGCTCTAGGCCCAACAGCAGCCTATTGACCGCTATGTTTCAAACCAGCGGAGAAAGCACACTCCCTTGCGGAGTACCCCTACATATAGTTCTGTGTTCAGAGGATGTCCTTAGATTTGAGGAGATTACCCTGGTCGTTAACATCAGGTGAATTAATCCAACCAGGCCAGGGTCTACGCCAAACCCTAAGAGAGCGCTCGTAATTGCCTCCGGATAGACATTATTAAAGCAACCCTTGATATCTAGTAAAGTTGCCATTTTCGATGTAACTTACGAGAGAGTGTAGTGCTGTATCCACAGATCTACCCCAACAATAGGCATGCTGTGATGGTGAGAGTGATTTTGTTGGAATAGAGTTTAGTAAGTGAAGATCAATAAGTCTTTCAGCACGTTTAGAAGTACCGCCGATAGGCTAATTGTAATGGGTCTAAAGTCCTTTGGACGTACGTGAGAACTCTTCCCCGCTTACCTCCGTCTATATTTGGGGAATATAAATTAGGTCCAGACTTGCTTTGGAAATAGCTTCAACCCAAGGAGCAACAAGGTCCGAAGCATGTTGTATATCTGTCGGAATGATACCATAAGGCCCAGTGGACTTAAAGGGCTCGAAGCTAAGGTAAGGCCCAAAGAATTTTTTCCTTCGAAATGATGGAATCGGAGATGCAGGAAGCTATCCCGTTTTCATGTGTGTCGGTGTAGTGAGTGAAACGGATGAACTCCTCGAAAAGTGCGCGTCTAGTAAGGTTGGCAGAGTCTCTTCACTAGACGCTGTCCAGGACGCAGCTGGTTTCAGTATATAGCTGGACATAGATGGACTTGTCATTAGGATCTTTCGCAGTATGGATGTCTCGCTCGATCCGTCAATGCGTTCGGACGGACGTTTATAGGATATTTAGAAAGCAGGCCAATACACCTCAATGGCTTGCGAATAGTGTGAGCAGAAACCATGGATCCAGTCCACGGCGTAGATTGTAATGAACCATCTGTAATGAACAATATTCTGGTCTGGTTGTGCTGCTCCCACCGGCAGATCGAAGCAGCACCTGATGAGTAAGGATCTGTTGGTGGTACGAAACCAGAGGCCGAGGGTCCCATTACACCTGGACCCCAATACGAGCGCGAGGGAAAGCGAGCCATCTGCCAACCATTCCATCCTTATCGCCTCATTTTTTTTATTCCCCATTTTTACCTCCCTTGTTTGTGTTGTCTTCCCCAGGCCTATGAATTTTTGTTAATACGTAAAGGACAGGGGCAACGAGCGCGAAAACCCCGCCCACGTCTCCCGAACTGTACAGCAAGCATAGGCCGCTGCTTAGTTCGTTGAGGAGCCTTTTTCTTCGCCAGATGACACAGCCCGACCTTCACGGTCAATTAAGGCTCCGTCCCCACGGGCATCTTCGGATGCCCACCAAACCGTCCGTTACAAGATAGCTTTTCGTCAAAGGGGGGGGGGGGGGGGGGCGTTGCCACTATTTTTTTTCTAACGGTGAAATGAAAACGAGGTTTGCAATTGAAATGAACATAAACAAATACAAATATTGGCGACTTGGTTAATTCTAAATATAAATTTGTATGCTTTTATAGTTTAGCAGTTTTAGCTTGAGAATGCGTTATTCATTTTCCCGACGTTGGGCTGTTGCGCCACGATGATGATGATGATGAAAAATCTTTCGAGCAGGGTAACAAATAAGCGTTGCGGGTTGGTAGTTTTTTCAATCCGAGTAATCTTTTATTATCCGTCTTCAACTTCGGATGTTTGTTAAAGGGTACAAACGAACTAAAAACAGCCAGCATTGGCAGAATTAAAGAAATAATATCTCGAAAGCGTGTTATTCAATCTTTTTAAAATTCATAAATAGCACAAAATATTAGATGGGCAACATTTGAGCAAAGTTTGATAAAAATTGGCTAAATTGAGAATATTCTTTTGACAATATTTCAAAACCACGTAACCAAATTACTAAGAAATTTCTTTTCTGTTCCTATCTCCTATATCTCCTAAATGGTATGTTAAATTTTTGAATAATGGCTATAAACGGTCTCAATTCACGATTTTTGCACCACCCTCATAAAAAGCGGAAAATCCAAACAAATACTTTTGACCTTATCTAAAAAATCCGTGAATCGTATCGAAATTTATACAGTTTAAGGATATTGTATAGCTTGAAATTTGTGTCAAATTTCATCACGATCGGTTGGACCGTTGCTGATGCTGATACTGATTTTTGACCACTTTATCTATACATTCGATGCACTGTGGTGGGGGCGAATTGCGAATTACCGAGAAACAAATTGACGTTAAACCCTTCATTTTCAACTCTTATTCAATGTAATCACATACGAGACTTGGATCAGAGACCGATCAATAGTTTTGTATGAAAGTGGGTCTTTGTTCGTCGGGTGAATCGATCAGGGCTTTTATCTGCAGATGTTATGACACCCCAACTATTTCTATCTTAAACCTGAAACCTTGAATTTATTGGCAATATGATAATACATGTAAAAATTTCACTTACCATATGTTACACTGATCACTATACTACTAACTAATATTAGTTTAATAAAATGACTCATATCTTAGATCCTAGTGACTTAATCTAAGTCGATTAATGGCCGTTCTTCCGTCCACCTTGGCTGGTCCGTATCGTCAACGCAATCTGGAAATGAAAAAAAAAACATAATTAGCTCTAGATATCAAAAAATTGCATCCGTCTTATGTTAATTTATTGAATGCATTAAAATTTACCATATAAATTCGATATCAGTCACAATCTGCGAAAGAATGGGGCCTTGAGACACCCTTAACTTTTCCGAATTAACGAATCTTTTGGTTTTATAAATTTATTCGTTTTAGCAGGTTCGTTTACCTCTAACTGGTTAGAATCACTTTTATAGTGTTATAGTCCCGAATAGGATGATTATCTTGTTTTGTGAGGTGCACGACTATACAATGCAAGATATTGACAGTGTCAATTATTGTCAATTAGTGTTGACTTGACCCATGCTCACTTTCACTCTCGTCGTTATAAGATGTGATTGGGAAAGTGAGGGAAAAACTATTTAACATCTTGGAATGAACCTTATTTGCGGTTTTCATTTCATCATACCTTGTAGACTTAGAAACTTCTACTTGTTTTTCGTATGTATTGCAAATGTGATATTTTCGATAGCGTAACATTTTCAGATTGGGTATGGTAAATTATCGGAGAAAGTCTTTTTTACTGTCATTCAGATTCAATAAAAGAAGTAAAAATTGTTATACTGCAAATATGCCAAAAATTTACGTCTAATTTAAAAATTTTGAATATGGGTGTGAAATATGACACAATGAGATGGAATGTTAAAAAGTACTTTTGCAGGAATCACTTGTTTTTTGAGATCATTTTGAGCGAAGGAAAAGCGAAAATTGCTAACATCTTCTAAAGCCTATCAATTTAAATCGATTGGTCTAATACTCGTATCACTGCAAAATCATAAATCACAATGGTTAAGCAGATATTTATTCGGGTGGCAGCTATTTCGATGGGATATAACTTATACTCCAGTAACTATGTACATGAAAACGCATTATAAAAGAAAGTGAACCTACAAACGAATTTTCTTTTGTATTATGTAGGGAGGGTCTAGAAAAGCTTAACTTGAAGTTTTCGACCTCTGTTTCATATGTGGCTTTTTTGCTAGAGTGAAAAAACGGTAAAAAAGTTTGTTTTGCTATAAGATGCGATAACTCAGTAACTATTGATCTTACAAGGTCGACTCATAGCTCATTTTAAAGGTTTTACTGTGCTCTACAAGTTACTCTCACTTTTTTTGAGTATGACTGATTGCTTTCCAAATAACGAACGATAAAGCAAAATAAATAAGCAATAATTTTAGTTTTTGCTTTTTTAGGGTTTTGTAGTAAAACAAAACCCTTATGAAATCGGTCATGCGTCCGTCTGTCTGTCTGTCTGTCTGTCTGTCTGTCCATGGAATATCTCACGAACCGCTGAGGCTACATGTATGAAATTTAGTGAAAATATGTAGAAGTATTTTACTATAATTCTCTGGAGAAAGTGATGCATCGTTATAGGTCAACTTTGAGGGGGGGTCCCCATAGAGGGGAAATGAAGGACGAAATTTTTTTTCATTTGGTATAGGCAAGTGGGGTATCGTAAGAAAGGTACCGTCGAGTACATTTCATTTCTGGAATTTTCTTCAAATTTGAACAAAGGGGAAAAGAGGGAGAGGGAAAAATATGTGATCCGAGTTTGTCCCCCCCCCTTGCATTTCGAAACCGTTATACTTAGAGATGTGAAAATTTTCAGAAAAGCGGCATTTTACTAACATAGAAAACTATAAATAATATTTTAGAATTCCAAAATCTCATCAAAAAAGGTTAATAATAGTACATTTCTATTTTTTCAGTTAGCACACCCCTGCACCCCTTAAGTACACCCGAGGTAAAAAATATTGATGGCCAATGATAACCAACACCATAGGCAATAATGCCTCTACGTTTCATTACAACCATGTATTTTAATATTTAACAATAGTACATTCACTTAAAGTTAGACATTTTTACACTATTCATACAAAAAATACACCTACCGGCTTCAAAGGTGCGAGTACTACTTGCATGTTGTTTTTCGTAGTGCGAATCGCAGTTATTATTACATATTATGGTTAATCACATTTATGAAAGGGTAAAGATTGGTAGGGGGCGATGTGTGATAATTGGCCAACTGTAACGGGCGGTGGAGGCGAGGGTTAAAATTAAGGTCAAATTTTGTTTATCGACTGGTATAGGCAAGTGGGGTGTTGTGAAAAAGGTAATGTTGAGTTTACTTTACTTATATTTGAAAAAAGGGGAACAATGAGGGAGGATAAATTATTAGATCGTAATTTGCCCCCCCCCCCCCCTGCATTTCCAGACCGTTACACTTAGAAAAATGAAAACTTCCAGGAAGGTGGGTTCCGAACAGTATATAAAATGGGAAATAATGGAATTTGTATATCTCCTTAAAATAGGTTAATAATAGTTTGTTTCCATAGTTACAGTTAGCGCATCCCTGCATCCCTTAAACACGTCCGAGATCAAAAGTACCGATGGCCAAGGATAACCAACACCATAGGCAATAATATCCGTATCTTCTAAGTTTCGTTACTATCACGTAATATGATTGGGCATATAAGATACTATATTATGGGTCAGACATTTTATTTTTTTATCCATCTAAGTGGTACCAAGAAGAGCAAGGAGCCGATACTTACATACCAAAATAAGTACTTGCTACAAAACCCTCGGATTGCGGGCGTAGCCCTCTATATTCCGGTTTCATTTCTCATTATTGTCAAGAAAAAGTGCTAAAATACCCCAAGTAAAATTCATAGAGCACAAAGAATCCTACATATTGCTTTTTTTTCGTTGCATTTTGCTCAGAATTGCGCCTTCTAGAGCGCTTCAAAGTTTGAAGTCCGCCTAACCGCATTATCACCGCATTGGTTATATCGATATGTGGCGCCACATCAGTTTCACAAAGTTTCCGAATGCATTAATGCAAAAACGAACCATAATATGTGTACGTTTTGGTCCTTTTTTCTCCTGAGTAACATCCTGACCTCCGTGTAATTGATATTTACGTGGTACTATGGTTTAATTTTCGTTACTTTAAAATTATCAACTTTTCTTAGGGGAATCAGATGCGTTTTTGCCTTTACATTTAGTTATTTTGTTATGAAAATTAGACTTACCGTTGCAGTTGAGACATGTGCTAATTTACATCACTTATTAAAGGTATTTGACAAATAAAGCACTCCAAATAACTCATAGTTTTCACGATAAAAACCGCACGTATAATTAAATATTCGATTACTTGTCCACTAAATTTCCGCGCACTATGACACACCTACAGGAAATAACTTGCACAAGTGGCTGAAAAGTGTAAGCTGACAACTAACAATAAAATTAAATATAACAGGTACTGCGACCATGCAATCTATTGTGCCATTAATCCTAACTGTAAGGATTAATATGATTATTATTACCTTATAACAGTTTTTCCCTTTTCATAACGGTCAATTTTCTTGGCTGCAGTGCAGCTCTGTCTACAGTATGGATAGGGTCCACAGACTAAAATTAATGCTTCTTTTTTGCATTCTCGTTCGATACCACGAAAAGAATCGATCATACGCACAAAAAATCTTAGACGCGGAAAAGGAACCTTAAAAATAAACCCCGAGTCGATTCTACATGTGTATGTCGGAATCTTAGTGAAACCGATGCGGCGGGGCGCCGCATATCGATGTAACAAATGCGGTGATAACGCGGTTACACCAACTTCAAACTTTGAGGCGCTCTACAAGGTGCAATTTTCAGTGGACTGGAACAAAAAAAGAAGCAATATGTAGGTTTTTTTGTGCTCTATAAATTTTACTCGGGGTATTTTAACACTTTTCCTTGGCAATAACGAAAAAAAAAAACAAAAACTGAAATTATTGCTTATTTATTTTGCTTTATTGTTTGATATCTGAAAAGCAATCGATAATATACAAAAAAGCTGTGAGTGTAACTTGTAGAGTACAGTAAAAGCTTTAAAATGAGCTATAACTCGACTTTTTAAGGTCAATATTAACAGAGTTATTGCGATTTATAGCAAAAAACAAAAAATTTACGGTTTTTTTTATTCTAGCAAAAAAGCCACATATGAAACAGAGGTCGAAAACTTGAAGTTAAGCTTTTCTAAAACCCCTCTACACCTTACAAAAAGAATTTCGTTTGTAGGTTCACTTTCTTATTTAAATGTACATAGTTACTGGAGTATTACGAGTATAAGTTTTTAGCGTATAGATGTCCATGCCATCATATCGTTAAACTCATTTAAAGCTTTTGTTTTACAAGATATGATTCGTTATCATGTAATGTTGGTCAATCTATATAAGGCGAAACAAAATCGGCGTGGTAGTTCCTGCGGTCACGCCTCCCATACAAATGCGATGTAGATGCAGAGGTGCTCAACAAATTGCAGCGAGAGTGCATTTAAATTCAATGTGCAGTCTGTTCCATTAGAAAGGAGGCGCGAGTATTTCGATAGTTATCAAAATATTTATTCCAACTTTTTTACAGTGTAATACAAGTAAAAAGCTTCGGCGCAATCATTTAGTAAACAGTGTAGTCATCTTCAGCATTAAAAATGGCCTGGCACCTTCGAGGGATGCTTTCGACGAGGTTTTTAGCGTAGCTTTTTGTAAGAGAACGCCAAATCTTTCCAATCTAATGAGAAAGATGCTTCAAATTGTGAACAAGCTCTCTGTGTCTCTTTGTACGTTTGCACCCACTTCTCGACGAACTTCTTTGACTTCTTAATAACTTTAGCTGCCACGGAATATGATAATTTCGGTCCTTTTGCATGCGTGAGTTATACGGGATGTATAATGTCCACCCGCATTCACCTAAAGATGCACCTGCGACCATATTTTACGAGGGTCGCCTATTGTAACATAAGCCACAGGATATGTCATGTATATCGTGCGGTATCTTAGAGCTTAAGAAATATAATTCTAAGGATGAAAAATAATAATAAATAAGAAACACCTTTAGATCTTAGAACCGTAGTTCTAAGAAGGTTACTTTGTAAGAAATTTCCAATTGTAAGTCAAGTGTGTTATTCCTATACGAAGATTTACGATTAGGATATAGTTCTAAGAAATACGTATTAGGAAATAGGGTAAAGAAATGTACATATATATAATAAGATTTTAAAATAAAGAAACCAATTGGTATTTTGCTGACGAAAGAAGCGGTTCTTTTATTTACACCGTGCTCCGCTATCTCTTTTATAACTCGTGCATAAAAAGACAGCCTCAAAGCGCTTCGTGTACGTGAAACTCATTTCGATAAACGACTACTCACTTCGACGTTTCGAGCAATATTGAGATATGTAAATCAGAAAGTGCGTCGAAGCCGACCAATGGTACGATCGTGCAAAGAAAAAAAATTGGAATATTTTCAATCCTACTATTAAAAACCACGCCTCCTTTACTGTGGAACAGGCTGTAAATTTGTAGACCGCGGCGGCGGCGGCTCCCGCGGTGGTTACAGCATCAATTCGGCCTTATGGTTCGAAACCGGCAAACATTTTGTGGGTCCCCGAATTCCCTGGGCAGGTGTGTGTTAGCAGTTGCATCATCCGAAATTTAAATGCTACCCAAACGTCAACGCATTGCTATGCTAGAGATGTTGAAGCGCCCATGCCCCTGGAGGGGTTGAGGCATTTAATAACAGATTCCCCTGGGGAAATTTACCCAAATTGATGATTTATTACAAATATCCATTATCAGCTATTTATCTCCAGAAAAAAAAAGAACAAGCGGAAGGTAGATTCAGTAGATGAACTGTAAAAAGGACTTTTGACACAATTTCCCCTATACTTCCGGACCGCCTACCAAAGAGACTTTTAAACATGTCCACATTAATTGTGACAAATTTCAAAATTATACAATCTTTTCTTCCTATTTTTCGTTGGTAGCATTGACTACCTGTTAAGTCAAAGTTGTAGTAAATTTGTTTCATCTCTAGACCAGGTTTTATACGTTTAATGCGTATTATTCGAAAATTTTCAAATCTAAACGTATTAAAAAAATATACCGTTGGAAAGCCAACATATTGGGGCAATCAATTTTGCATATTTCTCATTTCAAAGTACCGTTGTAAAACTATCATTTGAATTTTCGATGAAAATTGATTTTGAAACAGTAGTATATTTGAACTAACGGTGAATTTTGAAACCGGGGAATTTTATATGTTTTATTATGAAATTTTATGTATTTTAGTTTCAGAAAATCAGGTCAAATCTCGGTATAAATGATTGGGAGAGTGTCAAATTTTGATTTTGTTCAGAAAGTTCCGCTTTTTGACACAAATTACAAAAAAATGCTATAACTATGTAATGGTTGAAGACTGAATGTCCACTTTGGTAACAATTTTCGCAAATGAACGGTACTATCTACCATTAAAGTATTTACCATCTGAAGCGGGGACCCTGCATATGCTTTTTTACTTTTAATTAAGTGGTTAGTTTTTACTGTGAGGTGTATTTTTGAACTTTTTAAGTTTATTATTTTTTGTGTACTAAGCAGGAAAAATAATTGTAAAATACACTGAAGTAAGAAACTTATATGTTGAGACAATAAACTTGTTTAAAAACAATTCTAATCTGAATTGTTTTCAGTCATTTTTTAAGTAGTTCTTTTTCTAGCATAAAATAAAATAAATGACTGGCGCAACAGTCCAATTTCAACCATGGCCTCGAGATGAGTTAGCATCATCTCATTTTCTAGATCTAGATCTAGGTCTTGTACAGAGGTGTGTGATCAGCAACACGCTCAACCGAGTTATTTACCCCATAAATGGGTACTCATTTAACAGCTGAGTGGGCTCATAGTCCGACATGTAAATCCTTTTTTTTTATCGAAAACTACCGCATTCAGTAGGAATCGAACCGAGGCCCAGTGCGTAGATGGCGAACGTGCTAACCATTGCGCCATCCGGACTACTACTACTACTACTACTACTACTACTACTACTACTACTACTACTACTACTACTACTACTACTACTACTACTATTACTACTACTACTACTACTACTACTACTTTTCCAGCATAAGGTGGTTCATTTTCACTATGACTCACTGAAAATACTTTATATGGGCGGAGGTGCCTCCTTCTGTGTAAACTCCATAACAAAGTTAATATACCCTGTCACATTCGTGGAGGGTATAAAAACGTAAAAAATAAATTAAAATAAATTAAAATAAGTGTTCTCATAGAAACAAGACAAAATTTACCTGCATTTGTAGTACATGTTCATCTATTTACATAAAAGTGAACTGTGATAAATTTCAAGATATGATACAAAGTAGTGTGTATGTACACATATTTTATTATTTTATGTTTTACGTAAATTGCTGCTGCCCTTAATTACAATTTTAATTGAACCTCATTTAGTAAATTCTTATTTTAGTGCATCTCAAGGCTGGTAACTCAGTGCGTTGAAAAATCAGCCTCTTAATACCCGTTTTCGCGGGTTTGACTCCCACCGGGGCAATGGATGCTTTTGTTGTTTTCGCCTTCGGATGTGGGTCGCAACAATAAGCCACAGATATACCATGCGCAGGAGGTAGATGCCAATAACATGCATCCTCCGAAACCAGTTCTATGCTAACGAAACGTCAACTAAGCCGCTATGACGCGCTTATGTCCCACTACGGGTTAGAGCGGGCAAAGGTAGAAATCTTAGGCGCGTTCTTTTAAGTATTTATCGAGTCGGGTAACGAACACGCATTACACAAAGAACAAATCGCTTGTTGTCTGTGTAATGCGTTTGTTACCGTACCGTAAACTGGATGAAAACTTAAAAGAACGCGCCTTGATTCTTTCGTTTCTCAAATTTAAGTTAGCGAGTTAAGTCTTTTGTTTTAGAACCATCAAAGTACCTACTATGATTGCAATAGCAGGGCATGCAGAACACATGCACGACAGCCGAACGCATAAGTGGATTTATTTGAAGGGTGCATCAGCGGAACAAGACTTAAGCCAGAATTATACTTAAAATTCACGATTCATACTTATTGTGTTGTAGTAGCACGACCTCAAACTGAAATACTGACGCCACACATGATCCGGAATAATTGAACTGTCCAACTGTTCCGACCACAAATTCCTTCCGTCCAAATTCCAATATCCAAAATTCTCCCCACCCCATCTTGAAATTCTTATGGAAGGGGAGAATTTTAAGTTTGCGGAAATAACAAAAATAGTAATATAGAAATGTTTTCGTTTTGGACTGGGTAATTAATTTACGTATTGTAACGGGAGATTGATTCCTTAGGTGTGCTACGTCAGTGAAGTTAGAGGCGCCACCTTTTAAGTACACATTATACGTATCGATCGAGGCCTTATAAAAAGAACCCTACATGATACATACTCATCTTACATATACACTTATAGCCATCATCATACAGAAAACATGACCCAAACATCATCTACTACTACTATTTGCCCTAACCCCTAGTGGGACATAGAGCGTCAACGATTCTTATGTGGCTCAGCTGACGTTACGTTAGCGTAAGATGGTTTCAGACGATGCATGTTGCTAGCATGTACCTCCTGCAAGAAAATGTTGTGGCTTATTAGTACGCGACCGGTAGCGCAGTGTGTTGAGACATCAGTCTTATGTTTGACTACTGGCGTCTCGGGTTCGAATCCCGTCCACGACGACGTTCGTGGCCATGGATGTGCAGGAGGTGCAAGCTGGCAACTGCATTCTCTGAAACCAGTTAATGCCAACGAAACGTCAACTGAGCCACATGGAACAGTTGACGCGCTATGCCCTACAAGGGGTTAGGGCAATTGAAAGATTGTTACGCCCCACACCACAAGGGACAGACAACACAAACATCCATGGTCACGACCCGGACGGGACTCAAACCCGTAGCTGACCGATAGCATGAGACGGGAGACTGACGCCTCAACGCACTGCCATCATTATTTAATCATAATCTTCGCAATGATCATCCGCACGAAAACATATTTCGCGCCAAAACCAATCCACATTCACATTGGGTATCGAGAGCATTACGATGTCGAGCAGATTTTGAGCAAAGTTCGAGTCGAGGTCGAACCGACTTTTGTGCGGAGCGCTTTAATTGCCGCAAATGTGAAAAAAATTTGTTTATCGGATGCTTTTTTTTCGTTAGAAGTAATAAATAATTACACACATGTTTAGATGAAGCGATTTTATGGCCTAATAAGGCTTATCGTGTTATCTCAGATCTGTAGTCTAGTCGTTATTTCCAGAACTACGTGCTCTAATTGCACTGAATCAAGTTGAATAGAAACTCTAAGTTGACTGCTAATTAAGTTACGATCTCGCCTCAGTATCCGGCGGAATTCATTAGTTACACTCTGGTAGACATCATTTATTACATAATGCACAAAAAAGGCTACAAATACAATGAATAAGACATCACGAATCTATGTAGTTGTTGGTATAATAGAGCTACTCGCAAGCACATAGCCGCTAATATGTTGTATATCTCGAAATAGGCCAGTAAAATTAAATATTATTGATAATAATTAGGGAAAGATCTGGAAATAATTTTAATCCCTTCTATAGGTACCGAGTACATAAAAACTGAGTTTGCACGGTCGTAGAAGGTGAGCTTGACTTTTGGAGGGCGAAAATCCGAGAAATTTTAGTCTTTTTTTTAATATTATCATTATAACTCCTAAACGGTGCCTCGGGTCGAAAAAACTTGCAGGAGTAAATTACAGACCGTTGAATTCTGCGTTTAATGCACTGCTCAAAGTTGAAATTCCGCTCAGTAACGTAGTCAAAATCGATAGTCAAAAAATGACGATTTTCGAGGCTCCGGAGAAAAATCACACTTTATCACTTTTCAAGCTCACAGATCTTTGCAGCGGAAACTCCAAATGGAAAAGTTTGTCTGCAAAAGTTGGGGATAATTTGATTGTGAGCCTAACGTGGCCAATATTTTTCAATTCGGGCCATTTTTAGAGTAGCTATGAGCAAAAATTCAAAAATGAATGCTCATCGATTTATGCCTTAAAAGCTCTATCTCGGTAAGTCTAACAGCTAGAAGTTTTATTTTAGTTTCAAATTGTAGATAAATTACTCTAGTTAAATAAAGTTTTACAAGATTTCTTGTGAGGCCAATTTAGGAGATACTGAAAAGAAACAGGACAAGCCAAACAATTAGGCACATTTTCAACATGGTGGTGGGGTCCGCGGTGTTAGGGGGGAACTCGAATTTTTAAGCAATGTACCAACCCAAACAATATATCAAAAATCGAAACTACCCTAATTAAAGCAACCAGTGTTATAACATTTTGACTGACCAAAGTAATTTAGCCTTTGCAGAATCGCCGACTTTTTTTTTAATAAAAACGCAATTACTCAAAAACTAAAATATACCAGCTAGCATATTCTAGTAAAGAGTGAATCGCAGGTAATATCTTACCCTAAAAACAGAAAATAGTTTGTAGAAATCAGATAAACTGTTTATTAGATATAGCTCGAAAAAATAAGATATGTAGCCCACGATCAACATTTTACTGTTTTATCTTATTTTTCTCGAGTTTTCACCTATAGATTACCATATACTATTGTAATTTTATCAAAAATAAAACTTCCTGTTTTGTTGTAAGCAAATTGTTTTAACATTATAATATATAACACTAATTTTTAAATTTCGAGTCATTTACAGCTCTTTAATTAAAAAAAAAAATAATTTGTTCACACTTTTTTTATTCTATTTTCCAAGGCCATATCTATTTAACGGTTTATCTGATTTCTACACGCTATTTTATGTTTTTAGGGTAAGATATTACCTGCGATTCACTCTTTACTAGAATATGCTAGCTGATATAGTTTTTGAGTAATTGCGTTTTTATTAAAAAAAAAAGTCGGTGATTCTGCAAAGGCTAAATTACTTTGGTCAGTCAAAATGGTATAACACTGGTTGCTTTAATTAGGGTAGTTTCGATTTTTGATATATTGTTTGAGTTGGTACATTGCTTAAAAATTCGAGTTTTTTATTTCCCCCCTAACAACACGGACCCCGCCACCATGTTGAAAATGCCTAACTGTTTGGCTTGTCCTGTTTCTTTTCAGTGTCTCCTAAATTGGTCTCACAAGAAATCTTGTAAAACTTATTTAACTAGAGTAATTTATCTACAATTTGAGACTAAAATAAAACTTCTAGCTGTTAGACTTACCGAGATAGAGCTTTTAATGCATAAATCGATGAGCATTCATTTTTGAATTTTTGCTCATAGCTGCTCTAAAAATAGCCCGAATTGAAAAATATTGGCCACGTTAGGCTCACAATCAAATTATCCCCAACTTTTGCAGACAAACTTTTCCATTTGGAGCTTCCGCTGCAAAGATCTGTGAGCTTGAAAAGTGATAAAGTGTGATTTTTCTCCGGAACCTCGAAAATCGTCATATTTTGACTATCGATTTTGACTACGTTGCTGAACTGAATTTCAACTTTGAGCAGTGCATTAAAAGCAGAATTCAACGGTCTTTAATTTACTCCTGCAAGTTTTTTCGACCCGAGGCACCGTTTAGTAGTTATAATGATAATATTAAAAAAAAGGGCTCAAATTTCTCGGATTTCCGCCCTCCAAAAGTTAAGCTCACCTTCTACGACCGTGCAAACTCAGTTTCCATGTATTCAGTATCTATAGAAGGGATTAAAATTATTTCCAGATCTTTCCCCCATTATTATTAAAAAGCCCCAAAATTGACTTCATTTGACTGATCTAAGACGCCAATAAGCTGTTTTAAGACTACAGAGTATAGTATTATAATACTCGTATTCATATCTTCGCATGAGGCACAGAACATAATACTTTGGTGACAGCAAAAAAAAAAAGTCCCGTGAGAATAAAACGTGATCTTCATGTTTTTATTTATTAGCGCCTTCCTGGCGTACTCTCGGACCATTGGCCGGATTTATACCCGCAACGGATGCAAGCGTCAAGTTGCAGGGTACGAATGCCTTCGGCAGGTGTTTTGCCGGCATTCTAAAAAAAGGTGTTAATGGAGGTGGCCGAGCACCCTCTGCACAATTGCACATGTATGCAAAATGACATATTTTTTCATAATGTCAGTGAGATTGGGCGGCAGGTCTAATTTGGTGAGGGAAGACAGAAGTTCTTCGGGAACTATACTGGTAGCCGACAATATTACATGCACTATTCGCACACTGCCATGATGCCAAAGTGGATTGATTTCTTAGACCAGTGCACTATAGTTTGCCCTTTTCTCCGCATGTTTTCTCTTGATGTTGCTATTATGGGGGATATCAACATCGATTATGTATGCAGAGCGACTCGTCTTGTCGACTAGGAGTACACCGGGTTTGTCGTGGGCGACCAGGTGATCAGTGTTCACCTGGCGATCCCAGTACATCGTGAAGAGAGTGCTGTCAAGCATTGCTCACTCCACAAGCAATGCTTGACAGCACTCTGGTCGGTACGGTTTCACTAGTCAGCCCGTGCTGCAAGGTGTTGGTAAATAACCGTGCATAAAGCATTGTGGTGTCTGTCCGTGTACTCTACCGGCACCATTACAGAACAACCAGAAATGAGATAAAGTGTTTCCAACACACATTCTGCATCGGTCGTCATCCATTCGTTGCTTGCATATATGCTTAAGATCACGAGTGAGGACCACGCCCGCCATCCTGAATGGCAATCATCGATCCTTCTGTTTCGGCAAAGAGGTACTCTGCACCAAGCCACCTGTTCGACAGGTGAAGATCGACAAACGGCTGCCAAAGGCAACTCGCATGTTTACCATGCATCGCCTTTGCTCAAAGGAGCAAATAATTGATTCTTTAAGTTGACTGGAGTTAAACCACGATCAGCTTTGCAAACAGCATCATTCAGTGGACTCAATGTTGCTTTGCCTCTGAAATATGTATTTAAGTGCGAAGTGGGTTGACTTGAAACGAAATAGAGCGCCGGGCGCTTACGAGATTCCAGGTGAACTGCTAAAATTCGGTGGAATGGGTTTAGTTAATGCCATACATCAATTAGTCCTGCGAATATGGGAGAAAGAAGTGATCCCAGACGATTGGCGCAGAAGCATCATCTGTCCAATTTACAAAAAAGGAGATAGACTGCGGTATGAGAATTACAGGGGCAAACCTATGGTATGTACGTCCTATAAAATTCTGGAAAATAGAATAAAACCAGGCCGAAGGTTCGCTTCGGCCCGGAGTCCGAAGCGTATATACCCTAGACTTGTACAGACCTAGTGGTGACATTAAAAGTAATAATTGGCAACGACCATGCATTAAAAGTGAGTTTCCTATATAGCCAGTTTATAGGGGAGGTTGGCACTCATTCAGGGAGATCTTGACCATTCTCAAAATGAATTAACTAACCCATTCTACAAATATTTGTTGAATTTTTCAAGTCGCTAGCTTCATTCCATCGAAAGTTATTGCTTATTTGAAGTTTCACTTGTAGGGGAGGTAAGGGTTCCTTGGGTCGGATCTTGCCCATCATTGCCACCAACCAATTAGATCACCCTACAAACATACAAACAAAATTTTAAGTCTCTAGCTTCACTCTATCGACAGATATCGCTTATTTGAAGTTTCGTTTGTAGGGGAAGTAGGGGTTTCGTTGGTCGGATCTTACGCATTTTCAATATTAGCCGACTGGATCCTAATACAAATATTTGGGCAAAATTTCAAGTCGCTAGCTTTATTTTGTCGTAAGCTATCGCTTGTTTTAAGTGTCATCTCTAGGGGAGGTAGGGGTCCCTTAGGTCGGATCTAACCCGTCTTTAATGCCAACTAACTCAATCTCATTTCAAACATTTGACAAAAATTTCAAGCTGCTGGCTTCATTGTATCAAAAGTAATCGCTTATTCAAAGTTTCATTTGAAGGGGAGGTAGGGGTTCCTTGGGTCGGATCTTGCCCATTTAAGCTGCTGGCTTCATTGTATCAAAAGTAATCGCTTATTCAAAGTTTCATTTGAAGGGGAGGTAGGGGTTCCTTGGGTCGGATCTTGCCCATTTTCAGTGCTAACTAATAAGACCTTACTACCAACATTCTACCAAATTTTCAACTTGCTAGTGTCATTCTATCGAAAGTTATCGTGATTAAAGTAATATTTAATTTTTTGAATTTTGTAGGGGAGGTAGGCGTTCCTTTGATCTGATTATGTCCAACTTCCCAAAACCTAAGCAGCTTCTCACCCCAGGGTTACATGCCAAAAATCAGATGTCTACGTCAATTGGTTCAAGAGTTATGGACAAAAAACCTGAAAAGTAGGGTAGTACGGGGCTCTTTGTAAGAAAATTACCGTTAGTTTTCAACTGATCGATTTTATTTTTCCAGGGGAGTATAAGATTACCATCACGAGCAATCTACCAAAGCTAGAGGTTTTCATGTTTATTTAATCGGGAGTTATAAATACATTTAATTATTTTACATATGTAGGGGAGGTAGGCGTTCTCTTGGCCTGATCATGCCCATTTTCAATACCAACCAACTAGATCATACTTCCAACATCTAGTAAAAATTTCAAGGCTCTAGCTTCATTCTTTCGAAAGTTATCGTGCGAACGGACAGACAGACGGACAGACGGACAGACAGACAGACAGACAGACAGACAGACAGATAGACATGGCTTAATCGAATCAGGAGGTGACCCTGATCATTTATATATATACATTGCTATACCTGCGGAGCCTCCTTTAAGGTGTTACATATTTTCGTCGTGACAAAAACAATATACCCTATACTAAAAGTCTAGGGTATAAACAGCTCAGCTCTTTACGGACAAACTGATACTCCAGAAGTGCTAGGAATACAATGTAGACGTATACCAAATCTTTGTCGACTTCAAGCAGGCATACGACAGTATCGATCGTGGTTTACTGTACAACATCATGCTGCAATTTGGTATACCAGCAAAATTAGTGCGACTGACAAAGGTGACGATGACCAACTCCATTTCACACGTCAGGATCCATAATAGACTTACTGATCTATTTGAAACACGCACTGGTCTAAAACAGGACGATGGACCGTGTAATGAACCACCTATAACGAACCATATTATGGTCTGGTGGTGCTGCTCCCAACAGCAGATCGAAGCAGCACATGATGAGTAATGATCTGTTGGTGGTACGAAACCAGAGGCCGAGGGTCCCATTACACCCGGACCCAGGTGCGACCGTGTGGGCGTCTGATCCGTCCGTCAACCATTCCATACTTATCGACTATTTTTTTTATTCCCCATTTTTACCTCCCCTGGTTGTGTTGTCTTCCCCAGGCCTCCCGAACTGAGCTACAGCAAGCATAGGCCGCTGCTTAGCTCGTTGAGAGGCCTATTTCTTCGCCAGATGGCACTGCCCGACCTTCACGGTCATAATGCAACCTTAGGCTCCATCCCCACGGGCATCTTCGGATGCCCACCAAACAGTCCGTTACAACCGTCATCGACGCTCTTCAACCTAGGACTGGAATACGCTATTCGGGCTATGAATATGGACAACAGCAATACGATACTCATAAAGTCGACACAATTAGCAGCGTACGCTGACGACATCAACATCAAGTCCCGAAGATTGACCGACCCAGAAGAACTTCTGCATACCTTGGACACTACTGCAAAAGAAGTTGGACTACGTATCAACGAGGGTAAAACTAAAATAATGATGCAATCGACGACAAGGACATAGCTGCGCAATCGAGCACCTCAACATCGAGCTCGTGAATGACGTCATATACTTGGGTTGCAACTTGTCAAAGGACGCCAGCGAAACTGACGAAATCAAGCGACGGATACAGTTAGCTAATAAGACTTTTTTCTCGGTTTTCTCCATATGAAATCAAAGCATGTGCACAGAAACACGAAGCTCCGCGCGTACAAAACCATCATATGACCTGTGCTATGCTATGGCTGACGAACATGGACCCTTACTTAAGCCTCCGGAAACATGCTAGACACATGCGAATGCAAGGTTCTGTGGCGAAATTTCGGGACTCTTTGCGATCGAAATGGGTGGCGCATCCGGTACAACCATGAGTTGTATGAACTGTACGATGAGCTGGAAGTTTCGAAAATCGTCAATGTCTTCAATGGGCAGGGTATGTACAACGAATGGACGATGATAGCAAGCCAAAGAGAGTAATGAACGGACAACAAGTCCACAGAGCGAGACTGCGAGGACGACCGAGAGCTCGTTGCGAGAACTCGCTATATACGGACGCCGCGCAACTCCTGAGCTTCCAAGATTGGAACGATAATTGGAGGACAACGATCCAGGCGGATAAGGCCCGACTTGGGGCTGTCGCGCTACGATGATAGTGAGTTGAATTGTTGATGATGTAAGTTAGCAATGTCAACTAAATCTCTTTTTTCTATGTCACGAGGTAGACATATTCATTTCACCTCTCACCCCCCCCCCCCTCCTCTTAAAAAGTTGGCCTATTAAGGCGCATCGCTTCTCCAGAGAATTATAATACTTCTACATATTTCCACTAAATTTCATGCATATAGCTTCATCGGTTCGTGAGATATTTCATGGACAGACAGACGAGGCTTTGACCGATTTCATACGGGTTTTGTTTTTACTACAAAACTCTTTCTCTTCCGGAAAACAAATACGATTGTGAACTCTATTAAAATATTATTAAGAAACCATATTTTTGAAAATAAAGCTCATGTATTCATTCATAATAACAATAAGACAATAACATATTCTACGACTTGACCTTGATTTTTCAACCGTTTATAAAATAGTATACAATATTATGTTATCACAAAACTGCAATATCAAATAAAACCGTAGATTCAGTTCTTTTCTTTCGCAAATTAGTAGTAATGTTGATAATAAAGTAAAAAGCCTTCCCATGACAGTCTAATTTGTCAACTACTCGGCATTCATATTGTTCCGGTTTGCAGTTACTCAATTGTGTTGATCGAATAGATGCAAATAGGTTTATTGAAAAGGCCAAATTGCCATAAATGGTTCTACTTATGTATGTCGGTTATTTTGGATTCATCCAATTTTTTTCGAATTCAGTGAATTCAATCATGATTCAATCTGATCATAATATTATTTACTGAGCCACTATAAAAGTACTTCCGCATAAGAGCTCGCGCCCACACCAAACTTTTTAGTTCGCAGAAAAACTAAATATGTAGTTTAGTCAGAAAAACAGAACACACGGCGGTTTATGAGACCGCACACACAGCAAACTGAACTATTTAGTAATCGCTGTGAGCGCGGTCTCATATAAACCGCCGTGTGTTCTATTTTTCTGACTAAACTATCCAGTTTTTCTGCGAACTAAAAAGTTTGCCGTGGGCACGGGCGCTAATGTGTCATGTCTTTAGTTTCGTTTTCTTTATCTTTGGATACGTTTCTGTGTTTTATTCATTTCACTGAGAGTTCAGCAGAAAATTGTCTTTTACGGATTAGTCATATGCATTTTGATTGCTTTTCTTCATATTTACGCGACTACCATGCTATAAAAGTTACTGGTGGTCGTAAATGCGGAAAGAATTGTGGATAGTTGATTGTCAACTTGGTAAAACAAAGAATATGATGAAGTTATTTGACTTTTGGTATTCCGAGGAACCTGAAAACTACGTGAAAAGAATTAAAGACTTGAAATTCAAAAAGGTCTAAGTGCCGTTTTCTTTTTTTTTTGAGTGATTGTCTTTAACATAATCTTTAAGCCAAGATCAATAATACGAAAAAGGATGTAGGCCTAAATCTTGTTTAATTCCAATATTTGATTATTTTGGTTCCCAGTGGGCCATATTTCGCGTCCACGAATGACAACTTTTTGATATCATCACATCATTAGACCTTTAATAAAGCCAATCCAATCAATTACTTCACAGTTAGCGTATTTTATTCAAATTTATTAGGTGCAAAAACAATGAGACGAAATAACGAGGTCATCTTATGACTTCTATGCAAACTTTGTCAATTTTCCACGGTGGATCCACGTGGTACTTAGACCCTTTTGACTTTCAAATTTTCATTATGAATCAAAGCACCTTTACAACGTACTCGTATAAATGCCACTTATATCCGGCTTCTAAATGTCCGTGTTAAGTTCAACATAAAGCCGGGTATTGTATGCCATGACTACCACAGCCCACATAGAAAGTGAATTGGTCCGTTGTGAAAAAAAAAAGATGGAATTATCACCTTTAACCTTATAATATATTTAAACCAGCCCGATCTAGTGATGCAGCCATGTGCTGTACTGACATTCGCACTTTCTAGATTTAGATAAAACATTATTTTTAACAAAGAGTATAGCATAAAAAATTAAAAGAATTTATAATACTGGGTTAGGTTAGGTTGGCGAGCTGCCGTGATTGTCACAGCACACTTAGATCAGGGATAGGTCCATTGTATCACCGAAGTTGTGTCTAGTCTCTATGATATTTAAAACCATCCGGAGCTAACCGCAAACCGGAGAAGTCGACCGACATCCCCATCCCTTAGTTCACCCAGATGGTCATAGAAAGGTTGACCTTCTTCTACCTATATATACCAGTGCCGGGCAGCTACAAAGCAGATGGGTGCTCTCTCTGGATAACGTTGCAGTAGCTTGGAAGTTGAAACGAGTAGTTGACACCTGCATCGGTCTTGGAGCCATTTCTAAAAATCCACAGGGAGGTTAGTAGTGCTGGCGGAATTCCTAAATCGTATTGACCGCGGGATGAGATCAAACTTGTATATTTATTCCCGAAACAGTACATTGGTAGAGTGTAGTCTACCGATGTCGGGATATCTGAATTATTGAGAATTGTGGAGTGCCCGATACACAAGGTGAACAAAGTACTGGTCTCGAGAATACATATGGCTGCGTTTGCCGCCAGTTTCTCCCATAGCATATATATAGAGAAAATAAACCAAGCATTATATCTAGAGCTACATATAAATGAAGTCAATCGAAGAGCTTCGCAGATGACCAAGCAAACCACTCTTTCTAACTTGCTCAACCATTTACGATTGGTTTCCGTGCGCAGAGCGTTTTACCATACAACAACATAATATAGTATGTATAAGTATAGGCCGCAGGGCCGACACATAGAGACAGTACAGCACCCTAGGCTGCAGACCCCATGTTTAACCTACAGTCTTTCTGCAGCAGCAGAGTGCTATAGTGGCTCTGTTGGTACGTTCCTGGATGTTTAGTTTCCAGTTAAGCTTCCTATCCAATACCAGGTCCCGAAAATTCACCCAGTCGGTGAGTGTAGGTCTCACCCGCTCCAAGCTAGGAGGCTCCACTGCGGGTGATATTCATCCGTGAAAATAGCTCAAGTTTGGTTTTCTCAGGATACTAAGGCCGCATTTGCAGCCCAGTTAGTAAGTAATGAGATTGCATATTACGTAAGTGAACTTACCGGGGATACAAATAGAAACGTCATCCGCATAGGTAGTCACTTTACATCCCACCTCCTTCAGGTCTAAAAGTAATCTGTTGACCACGATGTTCCACAAGAGGGGCGAGAGAGCACCACCTTGCGGGGTATCTCTACAGACACACTTGCGTACAGTCGAGCCTCCCAATCTCGTTGATATTACCCTGGATGTTAACATCAATTTAATAATTTTAACTAGAAAGCAATCCACATTGAGTCCTCTTAGTGCATCAGTAATAGCTTCAACTTTGACATTGTTAAAAGCACCCTGAATGTCCAGGAAGGTAACAAAGGTAAGCTCGTAATGCAGAGATTTTCTAGGTGACTCACAAGAAGTCATGGTTGCCAATTCGCGAACCTACTCTTTTTAACCTACTCCGTAAACCGAACTAGGTCGACCTAGGTCCGCAATCGAAAAATGATCAGGTCGAAAAATGATCAGTTTCGGAGCAAGAAAACCAACCTAGATCATTTGATTCTTTTAAGTTCAGGTCAGAATCGGAGCAGTTTGATCATTTGATTCTTTAAAGTTCAGGTCGGAATCGGAGTAGTTTAAAAATGCACAGTGAATAGGTTTGATAATAGAGCCGTCTAGTCTGTCGGAATCGAGTATGATCAGATCAGATCGTTTAAATATGGGGAATAGAAAAGTAGATGAAGACCAGATGGTGTGACATATATACGATTGATGTCGCTATTGCTACGCTATATTGTAGTGTAGAATGGAGTGGAATAAATGTTCAATTGGATTTTATTTATGTTAAAATAGGTAGAGTGAATTTTCGTCTTTTGTTGTGTTGTGAGTGTTGAGTGACCGTGGCCGATAGGTATGGTGGATAAGAATATGGTATTGGATTGGGTGCACGCACATTCGTACTTATATGTACTTATATGTATTATTTGTCTAACTTAGAATAGGTGTTGCGTTACGATGCAAATGATACAAGATGATTGGATATGAGACTGGGAGTTAAGGGGCTATACCAGTGTGAACGCTGAACGCATCGACAACAGATTAGGTTCAAGTAGAGTAGGTTCACGAAACTAGGTTAGCAGACCTAGGTCCGTTGCCGGACTCGGAGTAGGTCGACCTGATCCACAAGATGAGCAGGTCATATCATGACTACTCACAAGTGAGTGCAAAGTTGTATCTGCCGACCTGCCCTTGGTGTAGACATGCTTAGAAGCAGAGAGTAGGTGTGTCGGAATGGTGCTGCGTGAATGAATATCAATTAATTTCTCTAGCATCTTTAGAAGTGTAGAGGACAGGCTTATGGGGCTTAGGTCCTTTGGGTTGGAATGTAAGCTCTTCCCCGCTTTGGAATAAACACCACATTGACCTCCATCCATAAACTGGGAATGTGAACCAGGATCTGATAGGATTTGGAAATGATTTCTAACTACGGAGCCACAACATTCGATGAGTGCTGTATATCGGCTGGAATAATGCCATCAAGTCCAGTGGACTTAAAGGGCTCAAGGCTGGAAATTGTCCATAGTAATTTCTCCCTTGAGATGATTGAGCTTAGGTCACCTGAAGCCAATTCATATATCTGAGCGCAGGTGCTACGAGTAGGCATGGGTGATTTCGATCTCATATGTTCCCCTCTCCATTTTTTCCCTTTCTTAAAATTTGAAGAAAATGCCAAAAATTGAATGTACTCTGTGGTACCTTTCTCATGATACCATGATACTTGCCTATCTCTCTCTCTCTCCGGTTCCTGTTAACCCCTTGTGGGGCATAAGACATTAACCACGCCTACTTTTCACCTCGTCCTGTTCATGGCCACCATACCTTCTTGTTTTTTTCATTTATTATACTAATTAGATACATAAAACTTTCGACAGCGGAAACATCACGTGCTAATATTAACTTTAACAGATCAAATTAAATTTTAGTTTAATATGTAATCGCATACCAAGGTATAATGTATAATAGATACATGAAATTACGAACATTCAGCGACCAGAGGTACCTATGGAGTCAGTCTCATATTTCAGTGATTTGTTTGTCACAGGAAATTATGTAACTATGTATGCACTTAATAATGCTACAAAAAATGTGTAAAGTGTTCAAAGTGTATCATCAGAAAATTATAGCTATCCAAGTCAATTATCTAATTGTGTGGGTCGTAAATATTTTAATGTGCTTTTTGTGATTGCTTCGCCCCGGCTTAAAGAAATTTGATTGCTATGTATAATATATTCCATGATTCGCATTCTTTGCTATTCAAAAGGTAATTTACGTAGAAACCGCCCATTTTTATTAAATAAATTTTAATCGGTGAATGACATAAAAATATATAAAATGTTTGTTTATTTGTTATATCGTACATTTAATAAAATTTATTTAATTAGTATTTGGTAGTATCATAAGCATATACATAAATTCAGGGAATAAAACAAATATGTATGATGCTTCGTTTAGGCATGAAAATTTTAGGCACGAAAATTTCAAGGCAAAGTGACCCCTCGAATGCCAAATATAAAATTGCGTCTTTCTCCGTTATTACATCAGCTAGAGGGTCCAAACTTGCACTTTTTCAAATGGCTCTAACTCGAAAACTACGGCAGCTAGAGAGTTCAGTTTTGCTTTAAGGGGGGGGGGGGGTCTCTGTCGAATAAAAAATTATAAAAAAATTTTTAAGCTTAAAAAATTCTCCATGTCATTCTGGTCATGTTGGTAAAAAATGGTGAAAATATCTCAATTAAAATGGATAAAAAAAAATATTTCCTTGAACAACTCCGTAACTACAAAAAGCGAATGGCCTTCTAACTGACCAGAATTGTACTAGTTGCTCATATTGAACAAATTCATAAAATATTTTTTATTGGTTCTTCTAACACTAGTAAGAAGGTTTTAAAAGATCGCACCGATCGATAAGATATCATTTCTGGTCTCAACTATAACCCAAGTATCGATTTTAGATTGAAATTAGGGATGTAAGGTACATATATCCACATCCTCATCCCCAATTGCGGATTATCCTCATAAAAATAGGTATCCTCATCCGTATCCTTGTCCTCATCTTTTCATTACCAAATATCCTCATCTACATCCACAATCCTCATATTCATATGAGGGCATTTATGGGGATATGAAGAGGCATTCCATTAAACCGAACTTAACGAAAAAAATATACAGCTCGTGTTAAGATATGCTTCGAGAGACTTACTTAAAAAGATGTATGCTAAAAAAACGCAGTCTCTGCTGTTTCGTCGTCGTATCGTATCAAATGTGTAGTACGGTCAAATAAAATTTAAGCTAGAAAACATTAACCTGAGGCCTATTATATTAAAAAATAAAAAAAAATGATCGGAAGGGTCCGAAAAAGATGAAAAACTGGGGTAATTTTTTTTAGGCATGTTAGGGTGTCATATCAAAGGAAATAATGAGTTCATCGCATTTCTAGTGTTTTCACCTAATTTGAAGTAGTTCCGACGGTGCGATAGTTGGGGAGCTGCTGGCCGTTTAGTTACATTATAAGTACCAAGGCTAGAACTTTCACGATCGTTTCTTTGTAATGCAGGAATACGAAAGTGAGAAGTCTGACAAGCCTCGGAGGTTGGGCTTGGCGGCCCTTAAGGGTTAAAATTTGCAAAAAAAAAACTTAAAATTACATCTTTTTATCAAGTTTGCCGCTTTGTATTGTTAAGGATACTAATTATCCAGGATATTTTTTATTTTCTATTTTTGTAGTGGGGTTCAGAGAAGATTCTGCTGGAAGTGCTCGTAAATACGAATTGGACTTTCGGTAGGATCTCTGTAAAACAAAAAAAAAAATACTTTTTTTTTCGAATATTTGAAAACGGTTAACCGCAGCATTCTAACTCAAAATGAAAAAACGCCAGGAAACTCCTAAAAGTCTGATATTAACCTTTTTCGCGTCTCAAATAGTTTTCGAGATAATCACTAGAAAACAAGGAAAAAAAAAATTTGGTTTTTAAAAATATTTGGAAAACGATTAATCAAAGCGAAAAAGTTTTTAAAGTCAGATGAAAGATCACAACAAAATCCATAAAAAACGTCTTAAAATTTATTTTTTTTGCATCTCAAATAGTTTTCGAGATAAACTTCGAAAAAAAAAACGTTTATTGTACCGAAATACGTTCTAAAATAAAATTATAGATCATAAGAAAATTCATAAAAAATTGTATAACCACTTTTTTCGTATCTGAAATAGTTTTCGAGATAACATCATTTAAAGAGTAGTATATTTGTCAGAAATTGCAGTCAAAGATTTTTACTGTCAACAGTCAACGGCCATAAAATGTATCCCACTTCGCTTTGCTCTGAAATGTCTGCCAAATATACCACATTTTAAATGAACTTATTATTATTATTGTTCTGACATTGTTTATGGATTTTTTTGTGCTTCTTCATTTGATCTAAGAAATTTGGCAGTATGATTAACCGTTTTCGAAATATTTAAAAAAACTACAAAAGTTTTTTTGGTTTCGTGTTTTCTAGTGATTATCTCGAAAACTATTTGAGACACAAAAAAGATTGGTAACTCATTTTCAAAAGTTTTCGGGTGATCTTTCATTTTGTCTTAGAATATTTACGCTGCGGTTGACCGTTTTCAAAATATTTAAAAAACTAAAAAGGTCTTTTTTTTTTGTTTTTTTTTTTCTGTGATTCTACCAAAAATTCACTTCGTATTTATAAGCACTTTCGGTAGAATCTTCTTTGAACCCCACAACAGAAACAGAAAATATAAAAATATCCTGGATAATTAGTATCTTGCAAAATATTTTACAAAGCGGAAAATTTGATAAAATGATGTCATTTTAACGTTTTTTTTTATGCAAATTTTAACCGTCTACGGCCGCCAAACCCATTTTCGTATTCCTGCATAAAAAAAACGATCGTGAAAGTTCTAACCTTGGTACTTATAGCGGAACCGTATGGGCCGCCAGCTCCCTTGCTATGAAGAGCGAAATAGGCAAAATATTAAATATTACGCGATTGGTAAGAAACTTGGCGGAAATATTGTTTGTGTTATTGTTTATCATTTGGCAGTTATACAATTTCCCCAGGCGAGTAAAAACTGACTAACTAGTCTCATATCAATCGTTTAATACTTAACGAGATTACATGCATCGGAATGAAATACAATTTCTAGCATTTTTTCGCCCCTCACTCCTTTGTTGCTACTTCGAATTGGGGAAAAATAACAGAAATGGAAAGTACTCACTATTCCTTCTGATATGACACCCAACATGCCTATAGTCGAAGATATACAATTTGGCCGCCTTTTTCGTCCTTTTCGGTTCCTTCCGTTCAATATTTTATGTAGCAAAATAAGAGGATGTCCGACGCTTCATGGCAGCGGATTGTTGAAAGAAAGGAGCTGAAAGTTCGTTTGGCTGCAGCATCAGATGACAATCGAAGCAGCATCGAACTCCTTTACCGTCAGAAAGCTCGAGAAGTTCAGCGTAGTGTGCGACGCGATAAAAGAGTTTATGCCAATTCTCTTTTAGCGTCAGCAGAAGAAGCCGCTAGAAGTAACAACTTAAACGCCGTATACGGTGTCATCAAGGAGTTTACAGGTGGTCGTAACTCCTGCCAACATCCGGTGAAAGATAGTGATGGAAAGCTACTTATCTTGGAAGAAGATCAAATGAGGCGGTGGAAAGAACACTTCGCCGCGGTCTTGAACCGTGTAACCTCTGGTGAAGTTCCCCCTCATATAGATAATTTAGCTAACCATCAAAATGTGCGTATACGGTCCACTGCCCCGACTAAAGAGGAAATAGTTACTGCAATTATTGCACTAAAACGAGGAAAGGCCGCCGGACTTGACGGCATCCCTGCCGAACTTTATCAAGCAGCGCCAAGCGTAACTGCCGATTTGCTGCACCCACTTGTTGATAAAGCGTGGAATACAGAGACCTTTCCAACTGAGTGGAAGGAAGGTTTGATCATCAAACTTCCAAAGAAGGGTAGCCTCACCGACTGTAATAATTGGAGAGGCATTTGTGTGCTTCCTGCCGTTGCCAAGATAATAGCTAAAATCGTCCTGGAAAGACTAAAGGCCCACTTAGAAAGCACAATTGATGAAGAGCAGGCTGGCTTTCGATCCGGATTCTCCTGTGTCGATCACATTAACACCTTGCGAATCATCATCGAGCAATGCGCTGAATACGATTCTCCGCTTCACTTGCTTTTCATCGATTTCGAAAAGGCTTTCGATAGTGTGAACCGGGATTCTATATGGGCGGCCTTGCGCAGGAGAGGCATCCCTGAGAAGCTTGTGGCTATTATTAAGGCAACCTATGACGGCGCGAAATGTCGCGTTCTGCATAAAGGTAAGGTGTCGGGGGACTTTGAGATTCGCAGTGGAGTTCGGAAGGGGTGCATCCTCTCACCGATCCTATTCCTCATTGTGATCGGCGATGTGTTGCATGCAGCCCTATCCGGACTCGACAGAGGAATTCAATGGACTTTGACATCTTATCTACAACATCTTGACTACGCTGACGACATATGCCTACTCTCCCACAAAATCATGGATCTGTCCGCAATGGCGTTAGATCTCGAGAGGGAGGCAAGCAAGGTTGGGCTAAAGATTAATACCAACAAGACCAAGGTTCTTAGCCCGCCGTTGCGAAAAAGAAATCCGACACCTATTGCCATCAATATTAATGGGCAGCCTGTGGAGAAGGTGAACAACTTCGTCTACCTGGGTAGCATTGTTGCCGAAAATGGTGGTACGGAGCAGGACATCGCTCGTCGTATCAACCAGGCTAAACGCGCATACGGCATGCTGTCAAAAATCTGGCAGGGCAGTTATCTCAGCATCAAGACCAAGCTGGGCCTGTTTCGCTCCCTGGTACTATCAGTGCTTTTGTATGGGAGCAGTACATGGAAAGTTTCCGTAGGAGTTACCAGAAAGCTGCAAGTTTTCGTCAACTCATGTCTTCGTCGAATTTTAAGAATTTTCTGGCCCGAAACAATATCAAATGAAGAGCTAAGTCGGCGTACGGGTCAGATGCCAATCGACGAATTGATACGCAGGCGAAAATGGCAGTGGATAGGTCACACATTGCGGAAGAGTGATAACTGCATTGCTTTGCATGCCATGAAATGGAACCCCATTTCCAACCAAGGCCGACCAAGAGGGGGTCCTCGAATCACATGGCGTCGATCTGTGGCAAAGGAGTGTCAGGTACTGGGTAAGTCTTTTGGGGAGTTGCGCCCTATTGCCCAGAACAGAGTACGATGGCGCGCAGGAGTAGTTGACGCGCTATGCCCCGCTAGGGGTTAAGGCAAAGTAGTAGTAAAATAAGTTTTAGCCTCTTCGATCACTACAGATTACAAAAAAATGGCCATATGTTAATTTTTTCTAGCTCGAGTGTTTTATTGGATCTTTATATCGTAGTAGTAGATTTGTATACTGATGTGCTTGTCATGTTCTCAACTAATATTTCACATATAGAAACAAGTTAGCAAATATATCCCCATCCTTACCCTCATCCGTATCCTCATTTTTTCATTATCAAATATCCCCAACCTCATCCGCATCCTCGAACCCAAACTATTTTTTATCCACATCCTCAACCTCATAAGCTAAATATCCCTTACATCCCTAATTGAAATATGTACATCATGAAACGTTATCCGTTAGAAAAAGTGCTCTCATGAAAAATCACGTCAAATCTATGAATCGTATGGGGCTCAATTTCAAAGGGTTGTGAAAACGAGTTAAATTTTCCCACGCCAATAATTTCACGTCAAACATTAAAAAAGTAAATCTGAATAAATAGACGACAAAATGTTCGGTATTCTTTTCTTTATACTTATATAGAAAAAAGAAAAATTGAAAAAGCTTTAGTATTTTTTGTATAAAGGTACATTAACTAAATGAATCTTAGTTAGGAAAAAATCAGACATTGAATGGTTGTATTTTCGCTCGAATTTACGATTGTTTAGAAGAAAAAACTTATGCAAATCAAACAAAAAAAAAAGCTCATTGAGATAGCCTCAATATTTTCGGAGTTATGATGTAACAAAGAATAATAAAATTATCTTTCGATTTTTCGACTGAGACCTCCCTTAAAATGCTGCTTAAACCTTCCCCAAAAATAGAAAATAAAATTTTGGACGAAAAACTGCGAAAACTTCGAAAATTTCAAGGCAAAGTGACCTCTGGACTGCCAAATATAAAATTGCGTTATGCATTATGCTTTCTTTAGACGTGAACGCTGAGCCAAGCACCGAATACTGAAAGTTTGCATTGAAAAGCACCAACAACACGAATATAACTTTTCTGCTCTTTCATGACCAACATGAATTAATTTTTCAATATTCGGTGCTCGAGTCAGCGTTCACGTGTAAACGAAGCATTAGATTAATTTCCCCGGTCAGTCCGCCCTTTGTACTTACTACTGTCTCAATTCTATCTGCTTTTCCCTTTCGCAAAATTCGATTTCGTTTACAAATTGAAACAATAAAAAAGCGTACAATTTCAGTTTGCTCGACTAAGTGAAATTTTTTGCCAATTTTGGGTCCCACTTGTTGCGAATTGAATACCAATGGCCATTATCAAACCCATACCTAACCTATATCCAACAACAACCACTCCGCAGTCCCCACAACCCATTCAATTTAATGCATTTTTCTTTTCAATTTCTTTTCAACAATTCCAACCAAGTACATAACTCATTTCCTACTTACGCTAAAGTGACACGTAACGATGAAGACAATGCATCACGAAACATAGTATACGCGAATGTACTTAATAAAAAAACAAACATTATGTCGAAATTTTGGCTTTTTATGATATTTATATCATTTCCGATGTGCTTTAATCAAAACAGACTTGTTGACCAACAAGTGCAACCACCTGGGAAAAGCTGTGCAGTGTATTGAAAAAAAATAATACAAGTACGTACAATAACCATCGCATGCATACAAATTGAAGATAATTTAAACTGTCCATGATTCGGTTTAATGTTGCTAAGTAGGTTGTGTTGAGTGTATGGCGATTGTCGTTTTGTCTCATGAAATATTTATTGACGGAAATTGATGGTAGCCTAGTTGCTGCGAGTAGGCTTAGCTCCACAATGCAAAGGACAGGCGAAGATGTGACAATACCAATCATTTCATTTTGACCACAGAAGTTCATTAAATCCACGACTTCAATATTAAGGTCATCCGTTCTTCATTTCATGTTTCAGCGGTTATCTGACTACCTGATTAAATTGTGTATTTATCACACACCCTTTAAAATATGCTCCAAAACTTTCTCCATTATTTGTTATATTACGCGTACCATTGCCATTGAAAATATTTATTTAAGGAAAAACCTACAAATATCTTAAGTGTTGAAGAGATATTTTAAGAAAAACTGACGATATGAAGATAATTTTCAGTTTTTCCTGCAGGAATAACGTCAGTTTTTGGCTTTTTAATATAAAAATATTATGGACGGGCATATACAATACATACTTGTCCTATGCATGCTGTGCGTTTGTCCGTTTGACAGGGCACTTACTGTGATCCGATCTTAACCGAATTTGGTATATAGGTTCCTTGGGTGTTCCCTACTACAGCCCGGTTGCAGCAATTTCAGATATCGACTGGAATACCCGTATATTCTGGTTTTGTTCAAATCAAAGTTTATCGGCCAAGTCTTTCATAATTTCGATTCTGCAGGCATTTTCAGTGGTCCAATATCAACTAAATTTGATACATAGCTTCTTTGGATGATTCTAAGAACCACCTGTTGACTATCAACTATTGTTAATAGCAGGGCCGGCGGAACAAGTAAATCTCATGTACTGAATTTCATAATAGAAAATCCATACCACCCTGACACCTCCTATCCAAAACGTTTTTGCCAAAAAAAAAAAACGTCAACTGGAACTTGACGAAATTACGAATTTATAATAATTATGCAAAAACTCCTCTTCCATAGTCCTCCGCGTGGGCGCCCCCTGGAACAGCAGTGGTCACAGACCATTGCCAACCAACGTCAAGCCGCCAGTGATGGCGGTGCGATGATTTGGTTGAGGTACCCCTGTGGTGTGGGGTGTGAAAAAAATACCACGTCCTTTCCCTTTGAGGGCCTGTCGTTAAAACCGACAATCAAAGGACAGGATGTGTATGCCAGCAACTTGCACTATCCGAAATCTTTATATGCTAATGAAACGTCAACTATGCCTCGGATAAGGACTGACTCAACGGTTACGACTTTTAGCTATCGTACAATGACAAAGATTGGATTCAATTAGAGAGTGAATTTCTGAGGTACAAATTAAATATCTTAGGAGTTAGTGAGATAAGATGGTGGAACAGCGGAGAATTCATCTCTCCAACGGGCAGCACAGTAATGTTGCACTCCGGTAAAGCTACCGGTAGTCGTCATGAGTCAGGTGCGGGGCTCCTTTTAACCAGAGCCGCGCGAAACTGTCTCTTATCCTGGGAGCCGGTATCTGACAGAGTCTTGACCGCCAGGTTCCGGACCAAAATGAGGAACATCTCAATTATACAATGTTATGCCCCTACTGAACCCGACAATGTCTTGGCAAAAGACTCCTTCTACGAAGAACTAAACGCCGTTCAGAGCAGAACACCTAAAGGTGACATTATAATGGTTATGGGTGATTTGAATGCGAAAGTTGGCGCTGATAACTATGGGCTCAGACATGTGATGGGGAGACACGGTCTTGGTGATCGTAATGACAACGGTGAAAGATTTGTAGAGTTCTGCAACTTTCACAGTCTCTTCATCGGTGGTACTATGTTTGAGCATAAGGACCACCACAAAATCAGTTGGTCCTCTGTTGATCGGCGCAGAACACAAAATCAGATCGACCATTTTGCCATTAGTAAAAGATTCAAGAGTTGCCTCCTGGACGTGCGAAACAAGAAGGGTGTCGATATTGGGATGGGAAGAGACCATTATCTTATGATCGCTAATGTTCGATTGCGTATTGCAGCCGTGCGCCGCCCCAGCGACGAAAGATCCAGGCCCCGCAAATTCAAAACCGCTCGACTAAAAAATCCAGCTGTCTTACAACAATATAATGACCATCTTGCGCAAAAAGCGGCTGAGATAACTAGTCACCCAGATAGTGACATAAACGAAAACTGGGATGCCATAAAAAATGCGTACATTGATAGCGCAAATACCATCCTTGGCCCAAACCCGGATTGCCGGAATAAGCCCTGGATGTCCGACGCTTCATGGCAGCGGATTGTTGAAAGAAAGGAGCTGAAAGTTCGTTTGGCTGCAGCATCAGACGACAATCGAAGCAGCATCGAACTCCTTTACCGTCAGAAAGCTCGAGAAGTTCAGCGTAGTGTGCGACGCGATAAAAGAGTTTATGCCAATTCTCTTTTAGCGTCAGCAGAAGAAGCCGCTAGAAGTAACAACTTAAACGCCGTATACGGTGTCATAAAGGAATTAACAGGTGGTCGTAACTCCTGCCAACATCCGGTGAAGGATAGTGATGGAAAGCTACTTATCTTGGAAGAAGATCAAATGAGGCGGTGGAAAGAACACTTCGCTGCGGTCTTGAACCGTGTAACCTCTGGTGAAGTTCCCCCTCATATAGATAATTTAGCTAACCATCAAAATGTGCGTATACGGTCCACTGCCCCGACTAAAGAGGAAATAGTTACTGCAATTATTGCACTAAAACGAGGAAAGGCCGCCGGACTTGACGGCATCCCTGCCGAACTTTATCAAGCAGCGCCAAGCGTAACTGCCGATTTGCTGCACCCACTTGTTGATAAAGCGTGGAATACAGAGACCTTTCCAACTGAGTGGAAGGAAGGTTTGATCATCAAACTTCCAAAGAAGGGTAGCCTCACCGACTGTAATAATTGGAGAGGCATTTGTGTGCTTCCTGCCGTTGCCAAGATAATAGCTAAAATCGTCCTGGAAAGACTAAAGGCCCACTTAGAAAGCACAATTGATGAAGAGCAGGCTGGCTTTCGATCCGGATTCTCCTGTGTCGATCACATTAACACCTTGCGAATCATCATCGAGCAATGCGCTGAATACGATTCTCCGCTTCACTTGCTTTTCATCGATTTCGAAAAGGCTTTCGATAGTGTGAACCGGGATTCTATATGGGCGGCCTTGCGCAGGAGAGGCATCCCTGAGAAGCTTGTGGCTATTATTAAGGCAACCTATGACGGCGCGAAATGTCGCGTTCTGCATAAAGGTAAGGTGTCGGGGGACTTTGAGATTCGCAGTGGAGTTCGGCAGGGGTGCATCCTCTCACCGATCCTATTCCTCATTGTGATCGGCGATGTGTTGCATGCAGCTCTATCCGGACTCGACAGAGGAATTCAATGGACTTTGACATCTTATCTACAACATCTTGACTACGCTGACGACATATGCCTACTCTCCCACAAAATCATGGATCTGTCCGCAATGGCGTTAGATCTCGAGAGGGAGGCAAGCAAGGTTGGGCTAAAGATTAATACCAACAAGACCAAGGTTCTTAGCCCGCCGTTGCGAAAAAAGAAATCCGACACCTATTGCCATCAATATTAATGGGCAGCCTGTGGAGAAGGTGGACAACTTCGTCTACCTGGGTAGCATTGTTGCCGAAAATGGTGGTACGGAGCAGGACATCGCTCGTCGTATCAACCAGGCTAAACGCGCATACGGCATGCTGTCCAAAATCTGGCAGAGCAGTTATCTCAGCATCAAGACCAAGCTGAGCCTGTTTCGCTCCCTGGTACTATCAGTGCTTTTGTATGGGAGCAGTACATGGAAAGTTTCCGTAGGAGTTACCAGAAAGCTGCAAGTTTGCGTCAACTCATGTCTTCGTCGAATTTTAAGAATTTTCTGGCCCGAAACAATATCAAATGAAGAGCTAAGTCGGCGTACGGGTCAGATGCCAATCGACGAATTGATACGCAGGCGAAAATGGCAGTGGATAGGTCACACATTGCGGAAGAGTGATAACTGCATTGCTATGCATGCCATGAAATGGAACCCCATTTCCAACCAAGGCCGACCAAGAGGGGGTCCTCGAATCACATGGCGTCGATCTGTGGCAAAGGAGTGTCAGGTACTGGGTAAGTCTTTTGGGGAGTTGCGCCCCATTGCCCAGAACAGAGTACGATGGCGCGCAGGAGTAGTTGACGCGCTATGCCCCGCTAGGGGTTAAGGCAAAGTAGTATCAAATATATGGTATGTACTTAAAAGAACATGTGGAAAAGTGCTCCTAATGCGCCTAATCATTACGTGCTTATAGTAACTGATCTAAAGCAAATTGTGTTGTAGTTTAGATTACGAATCTGAGGTTTGCTGTCAAATATTTTTTGGTTAAAAAAAATTGAAACCCGTTAACCCTAGCAAAAACTTACTGTGACAGATTGAAAGATCTTGAAGAGTTCAATAAAAAAGATTCACGGTATTTTTTTTGTATCTTTAATAGTTCCGAGATATTCTTTCTTCAAAAAGACTAAAAAAGGGAAAAATCTTCGTTTTCTGATGTATTTTGCCAAATATAGAAAAAAAAAAACATTTCCTGCGAAGAAAATTATAAGGGATCAATTTATTGATAACTCAATCAACCTTCATTTGGAATAGTTAAGTGAGGTTTGGGTTGAAACAATAGTAGCCTAGATAATGGGAAAAACAAATTTCGATTAAAAACGACTGCGGGGAAAAAATCTAAACATTATTAATAAATCCTAAGGTATGTGTCCCGTAAATGAATACCACATATCTTTTTGTATGTACATTGAATTCTGTAAAACTTAATATTAAAACAGCTTTGACAACTGTCGGTCGGAATGCAGAAAGCCGAGATAACCGTACGTATACACTCCGATACTTACTTTAGAATATACTGAGATATTTAGATTTTCCCCCCGCAATCGATTTGTTTTTGACATTATCCAGTCAACTATTTTTTCTACGCGCATCTCACTTATCTCAAAGGACAGCTAATTATTAAATTAAATTCAAATTTGCAGCACATCCTAAGATGACCCGAGATAATTACCTACTTACTCAATGGCTCTAACCCCTTGTGGGTCATAGCGCGTCAACTGTTCAATGTTGACGTTTCCTTGGCATAAACTGGCTTCGGAGAATGCAGTTGCCAGCATGCACCTGCTGCACATCCATGGCCACGAACGACGTCGTGGACGGGATTCAAACCCGAAATGCCGGTAGTTAACCATGAGACTGATGCCTGAACACACTGCGCTACCGGTCGCCCCACCCGAGACAATGACCCTCCCAAAATTTGAATTCCCACGATCACTCGGGGCCGCAGCTACAGAGGTCAGAAAACCCGTACTTGTTGAGTCGCGTAAACATAGACTGGGTCATTATACCCTAGACTTAAAGTATAGGGTATATTGTTTTTGTCACGACGAAAATATGTAACACCTTAAAGGAGGCTCCGCAGGTATAGCAATGTATATATAAATGATCAGGGTCACCTCCTGATTCGATTTAGCCATGTCTGTCTGTCTGTCTGTCCATCTGTCTGTCTGTCCGTCTGTCTGTCTGTCTGTCCGTTCGCACGATAACTTTCGATAGCATGAAGCTAGAGCCTTCAAATTTTGGTCAGATGTTGGTAATATGAACTAGTTGGATGGTATTGAAATTGGGCATGATCAGGCCAAGAGAACACCTACCTCCCCTACATATGTAAAATAATTAAATGTATCTATAACTCCCGATTAAAAAATCATGAAAAGCTCTAGCTTTGGTATATTGCTAATGAGGGTAATCTTATACTCTCCTGGGAAAATAAAATCGATCAGTTGAAAACTAACGGTAATTTTCTTACAAAGAGCCCCGTACTACCCTACTTTTCAGGTTTTTTGTCCATAACTCTTGAACCAATTGACGTAGACACCTGATTTTTGACATGTAACCCTGAAGGAAGAAGCTGCTTAAGGTTCTGTAAGTTGGGCATAATCAGATCAAAGGAACACCTACCTCCCCTACAAATTTCAAAAAATTAAATATTATTTTAATTACAATAACTTTCGATAGAATGATACTACCGAGTTAAAAATTTGGTGGAATGTTGCTAGTAAGACCTACTTAGTTGGTATTGAATATGAGCAAGATCTGACCCAAGAAACCCCTACCTCCCCTAGAAATGAAACTTCAAATAAGCGATAACTTTTAATAGAATGAAGCCAGTGACTTGAAATCTTGTCCAAATGTTTGAAGTGAGATTGAGTTAGTTGACATTATAGATGGGTAAGATCCGACCTAAGGAGCCCCTACCTCCCCTAGAAATGAAAGTTAAAATAAGCGATAACTTACGACAAAATAAAGCTAGCGACTTGAAATTTTGGTCAAATGTTTGTAGTAGGATCCAGTTGGCTAATATTGAAAATACGTAAAATCCGACCAACGAAACCCCTACTTCCCCTACAAATGAAACTTCAAATAAGCGATAGCTTTCGATAGAGTGAAGTTAGAGACTTGAAATTTTGTTTAAATATTTGTAGGGTGATCTAATTAGTTGGTGGCAATGATGGGCAAGATCCGACCCAAGGAACCCCTACCTTCCCTACAAGTGAAACTTCAAATAAGCAATAACTTTCGATAGAATGAAGCTTGCGACTTGAAAAATTCGACAAATATTTGTAGAATGGGTTAGTTAGTTAATTGATTTTGAGAATGGTCAAGATCCTACTGAATGAGTGCCAACCTCCCCTATGAACTGGCCATATAGAAGACCCATTCTTGATGCATGTGGTCGTTGCCAATTGGTACTTTTGGTATTACCACTAGGTCTGTACAAGTCTAGGGTATATCCGTTTCGGACTCCGGTTTTTTCTGGTATTGACTTTTTTCGCTTTTTTCGATTTCTTGGTGGATTTGATTTCTTGTATAGTTTTGACTAGGGAATTGGCTCCTTCGCTTCCCGCAATCGAGCAAGCGAGCGCTAGGTTTTTTTTGTAACGACTTAGAAGCAGCGTGGTTTCTTAGGGCCCCTCCCATTGCTACCGATAGCCGAGCTAGCTATCCAACTCTCGCGACATATTGTCACTCGCTGAGGTGGTTTTGACACGTAGGTGTCCGGGTCGGAGTGGTTTGAACTACCAAAGCCTCTGCCTTCGTCCGAATTCGTCATGTTTACAAATACACAAGGGCCGCTCCTGCATGAAATAATCAAAAATTGACCATAATCGAATTTTCTATTTTCAATATTCCCATGATCATATTTATTGAATAGCAGAAAATTCAAATAATAATAATAAAAAAACATTTACGCACTATCAACCGTAGAAACTCGATTTCCAACTCGATTAACCATAATCGAACTTTTCACCATTTCTCTTGTGTTCCCCACATCCACGTATGTTCGTAATTTACAATTTTCAAGGTATCAATAGCTCCATGTTTAAGATCGCTTCAATTGCACGCTGCTGCTGCCACCCGATACACCAGATACCAGTTAATCGATGCATGACGTAGTGAATTAAACAATTTCTTCTGCAAGTTGGAGTACTTCGCGTATGCACCTCGTCAATATCGCGTTGGGTATTGGATTATTGGGTGTAGTAATTACAATGACGATGTGGAATTTCTAACCATACCTTCAGCCCATTCCATCCATTTTGCGTTTTCCTTTAGCTTCAGCATTGAAGATACTCATCACTCCCAACTTTGAAAGGCGAGAAAAATCTGCTACTCATTCGGGCAGATGACGAACATGATGGTGCTGTTTTGCTGTTAAATACGCCGATGACAAGGAGGAGATAAAAAGTGAAACTGCTGCTGACGCTTGTCGGGATCAGCTAAAGGTCATTGTATTTACGTATGATATGATTGTAAGTTTTTTTTTTAACTCTAGCGTTAGAAGTATTTTCAGTTGGATGGAAAGATAACTGGAATTATAGTACAAATGCTGTTGAAATATATGAGAAAAGTTCATTCACATTTGGAAAAATGTTATGGTTATCGATTTGAAATTTGAAGGACCGACTGAAGGGAAGCTGACTGGCAATATCCGAACAAGAGATCGGAAATCTTACCGCTATATTAACTTAAAGTTTTTCTTATTAAGTTCAAGTTCTTTTTTTTTAATAATAGAATCATGTATTTCGGAAAGGGCTCATCTCGGAATTTTTAAAACTTTCAGGAGACATAAAAAACTGATTATCTTAGAAATTACCTCCTACCTCCAGGTAGGAGCGGAGCATTTTTTTCTATGGCTGCTGTCTATAGTGTTATCATAATGTACTGGAATGATTTCATTGAGTGAAAATGTAAGTGGGAAAGCGTCTGTTGAAGTTTTCCGAGATGAGCCCCTTTCGAATTTCATTCAACGCATCGGGTGCTTTTAGTAAAAAAAATCGGTGGTTAAGACAAGCGGTCGAGGGTGGAAGTTTTAAGTACCTTTATGTTTTTTTAGGTGCTGGACACGGTTTTCGGTTTTCTACTCAAAGCTTTTTTCCACTTTTTTTTTAAATTTATTTCAAAGTTTCAGGGATGCGAGATGCGAGAGCACAGCCTTGACGGGAAGGAAATTTGTGTACCGGTGTACGTTTCGTTCAAATTTTTGCAGATCTTAACTGCAGGGGAAAACAAAAGATGGTAAGTGGTTGCACATTCGTTTTATTCTGGATACGAATTAATCATAGAATTTAACCGTGCGACTACTACTGAGTTCAAGAAAATGAGGATGGGCACGGCTGACTAGCCGAGTGCTACGCAAAGGAAGAGCAAGCTCAGCAATAAGACTGGATATTTTGTCAGAGCAACAGCGGTTGCAGTAGCGATAAAAGAGTGATAAGCAACCGATATTTCGCAGGTGTTCCAGCGCACAGTGTATGAACAAGTGGACAAAAGTCAATATCTCGAGAACGAGTGAACCGATTTTAATAAAATTTGGTACAAGTATTAAGTAGTTGGTGACCTTATTTATATGTAAATTTCAAATTGATGCAAATACGTATTTTGGAGATGTAGTCAATATTGAGCCGAATAATATATTTATCTTGAAAGCGGGTGAAACGATTTGAATAAAACTTACACATAATAAACAGTTGATTGTCTTGGCTATGAATAAATTTCAACTTGATCAGATGATGCGCTTAATTAAATACCTTGGGAGGACAGAAATCCCATTTCTGTGAAACTTAGTACGTGTATAAACAGGTGGCGAACTATAATAATTATAAATTATAAATTTCAACTTGCTACGATCACGCATTTCGAAGATACCATATAGGCCATCATAAACTTTTGCGAATAATTTCATAAAAATGAAATTTCGCTCAAGAGAGAATTGTAGGGCTGGTAAATATTACTATAAGTATTTACTTTAAAGATATTATCGACTAACTGGAACGTTTTACATTGTTTTTTTATGCTTGCTTGCCGCATCTTAGAATCAATTTACTTTTCTTTAATTTATTTAATTATCATTATTTTCTTTTGTCTTAGACTGTAAAAAATACAAAATTGGCCATAACTTTGATGGAATTATGACCTTTTGTATGTCCAGAAATATATATGAACATTGAGGAATTAAATTACGCCTAAAACGTCAGCTAAAACTAAGCAGGCAGTATTTTAAATGAAAATATATGAGTGTGCCTTAAAGGAACTGTTAACCTTCCGAAACATATTTCATTCCTCATAAATACTTTGAAATTATTTTAATTTTTTGAGTTTTTTAGAGTCAAATTAATTCAATTTTGTTATTTATTTAATATTTGTTTAATACATTTGAAAAAAATTGGAGAAAAGAAATTTTTCCCAACTTTTTTTTCACACAAGTCTGAAAGCCAAATATGCAGTCTACCAGAAAAATATAACTTTGGGTATCTAGCACGTGCATAGGGACCAACAGGCATATCGCAACTCATACATAACTTTTTCAATAGGTGTGTTTTTTTGACCATTTATATGGTACAGGTTAGGGTTTCTCCATGCATTACAACAACAGTTTAAACCTGTACGGGCCAGTGGAGTGGCTAACCTGAGCTCGATAGATTGTATAATTGTACCAGCAAAATGCGCCAATAAGTATGCTTGTCGTTAATTTGACAATTGGTGCGCAGTTCTGACGACAGTTCATTCGTATTTTCCACATTTTATATATTCTCGTCACTATATACATATATACGAGTATATACAAAGGGTACAGAAAAAAAAGATACAAAGTTTCTACACTGCATGCAGATACATCGGAACATGGATATGTCTATGACTACCGACTGCGTGGAACCTGTTGTGTTGAAGATA
This sequence comes from Chloromyia formosa, assembly GCA_964017055.1. NCBI lineage: Eukaryota > Metazoa > Arthropoda > Insecta > Diptera > Stratiomyidae > Chloromyia > Chloromyia formosa. The sequence goes on from OZ024815.1 coordinate 42,325,132, forward strand.
TCGACGTAAGTTTTATAAAGATCCCAGTATAGTTATACTGGATGAAATCATTCGAAAAAACATGTCCCACGCTTTCGGTAGGCATAAGACATATCCATGTAACCATGTATCTGGTGGCAGTGTAGATACTCGTCATAAATTCTGCTTTGCTTTGTCCTGTCCGCTTGGGCTCCTTTCTCTCGCGCGATCGTTTCGTTTTCGTTTGCATCGCGTGTGTGCAATATTCACCTCCTCTCGTGCACCCTGTTCCATCTACCTGTTCCATCTACCTGTTCCATCTACCCGTTCGGTACAGTTTGCAGACTGCAGCCTATCGACATTTCTCTGAGTACGTTTCTGCTAATCGCAATCACGCTTCCCACCATCTTTTCCCAATCGGACGTGTATTGTGTTTGTGTATCTATTGCAAAATCGCTCCCACACTATCCGCCTCATCCCACCCCTTTAATCAACAGTCCGTGTCCGGCACACACAATCCGTTTCTCAAGTAACGCGTGCGACTCTATGCGATTGTGTCCGGCAAACAGAAAGAGAAACTAACAAAAGTAAACAAAACATTCCAACACACACACAAAGAGAATGCACAAGAACAATTTTGGAATTTTTGCAGAAGGGGGGGGGGGGGGCATTTGATCTTCTGCAGACCTCTGAATGTACATCATGTCACGATGAGCTGCCCGGAACTATAACATCCTGCGACGAATATTTCTCTATTTCGGGGCTTGGGAGATTTTAACTCGCGGAGTACGAATCTGCCATTTTGTTTTATGATATGTTTATTGCATGTGTGGTGTGGGCCAGTCAGACCTCAAATCGCCGCCATTGCAAATGCACAACCATTTGGATAGAATGAACTTCATCCGCGATGGCTCTCGCTCTCTATCTTCGGGGGGCTGGAACTATGTAATGTACACACTCTCAAATTCTCAAATTGCGTCTGTGCATGTCCAAATGTTAGTCGAACTGACTACTTGCTACTTTTTCTGGGACCCTATTGATTCAGATATGTACTCGTAGTACAACGCGCGCTATTTTATTTGTTTGGATTCCAGCCATTTTGAACATTTTGGAATTTTTGCGGAAGGGGGGCATTTGATCTTCTGCAGACCTCTGAATGTACAATACATCATAACATACTATAACATCCTGCGAGGAATATTTCTTTATTTCGGGACTTGAGAGATTCTAACTCGCCTAGTATAAATCCGCCATTTTGTTCTAAATGTTTATTGCACGTGTGGTGGGGGCCCACATTGTGGACCAGTCAGACCTCAAATCGCCGCCATTGCAGATGCACAAACGCAGTCGCTGGATCACACGATTTGGCTCGAATGAACTTCATTCGCTCTCGCTCATCTTCGGGGGGGCGGGAACTATGTACACTCTCTCAAATTGCGTCTGCGCATGTACAAATGTTAGTCGAACTGACTACTTGCTACCTTTTCTGGGACCCTAGTGATTCAGATAGTACAACACGGGCTATTTTATTAAATGATGAATGGGAATTGGCGGAAATTGAAGGTCATTGAAAGTCCACCCGTTCACCCGTACACTATGTTATTTCTTGTCGTCCACAACGTCAACTTTTATCGCTATCAAATCAACATCCCAACATGTACACACAGGATCCCCGCAAGCGCGCCGCCCGCGCGGATCCACAAGCAACAGCCGTGCACAATGACCACTTCACTCAAACGACATGCACAGCCAGAAAAGAAAAATTTTCAATGGGCTTGTTTCCTCTTCTGACCCCCGAGTAGAAAAACAGACATTTCGTGTGACGGACAAATTTTTAGGATGACCCCCAGCTATAAGACATATCCATGTCAAAATACTGCCAAACTTTATATCTCAAAACCCCAGGCTCTTGGACTATCGTCCGACTTATGTTCTGCACTGTCTGCAGCAGCAAATGACGTCGGCCACTGCAAAATTTCCTAAATGCCGTTAAATGCCGAAACTGTGACGAAACACAATGGTTGATTTTCTGTAGGTCGTTTGTTTTGAACTTTTTTTTACTATTAATGAATAGGCCGGAAATATTCTTCTGATTGGCACGGCGACCTTCTTTTTTAAACAGCATAAACGTTTCTTCGTTCATTTCGCTTGCAATGAGGGGACTGTATAATGGTTGTCTCATACGATCAATTTTAAAAATATCCACAAAGTGGGCCGCCGACTGTTGCTGGTAGCGAAGGCGATATCTTGGGATTAATCCTTGGCAGGAAGCTTAACTGGAAACTAAATATCCAGGAAAGAATAAATAAACCAGCTATAGCGCTCTATAGTACTTCAGCATAAGGGCAATTGGGAAAGATGGGGTCTACAGCCGAAGGTCGTATACTGACTATTTGTGACAGTAATATGACCAATAATCATGTATGGTGCGGTAGTATGATGGACCGCACGGTGGCCAACCGGAAGCTGTTATGGAACGTCCAGGGGGCAGCTTGCATCGGCATATGTGGAGTTATAAGATCGACTCCCTCAGCTGCCCTGGAAGTTATTCTCAACTTGCCACCGCTGGATATATATGGCGAACATTTAGCCGGACTTGACCGTGCTTATGGCCGTCCGGCTTCGGGAAACCAAGCTATGGACTGGGAGCAAAACGGGATACCACGACCGGAGTCCATAGGAGTGTATAGAGATGGCACCAAAGGTGTCAGAGTAGTCGGTGTTAGTGTATATTCTGACAAGCAAAATATATGCCACTCCTCACGCCTTCCAGATCACTCCTCTTCAAGAGGAGGTTACGGCAAATGCTGTCACTCTAAAATAACTCGGATGACATGTCGTGTCAGCGAAGGGTATTATTATCTTCACGGACAGTATTTCTGCAATCCCTGGAGTCCTTCCAGAATACATCGAAGACTGTGGAAGAATGTCGATCCGCCCTTCTGGGGTTGTGCGATCACTTTAACATCAATCTGTGCTGGATTCCGGGGCATAGAGACTTCGAAGGGAACTTAAAAGCAGACAAGTTGACTCGAAGGGGAGCGACTGGTGTAATTCTCCAGGATCACCACAGCATCAAAATGCCCATGGCTGCGTGTAAACTTGGACTCAAGCTCGAGACGAGTAGGAGGACTAACGCAAGATGGGAAGGTGGTGACACTTGTGGTACAGCTTGAGCACTGTGGCCCAGTTTGGATGCTGCACGTACGATCAGGCTTTTGTCGATGGGTAGACGAAACATTGACAACTTGGTGAGGATTATCACTGGCCATTCCACAGTGGCGTAGATAGCTTTTAGCAGTGGGAGGGGATATGCAATCGGCATTTTATTTTTTTGTGCTTAGAGAAGGATTTAGACCACTCACTCCTTGAGTGAAAATCAACTTTCTATGTATAGACCCGCTACAACTGTCCCTTTGAAACAAAATTGAGTAAATATCAAACCATACCCAGCGAGTTAGCTGACGACATCAATTTACATATTCGGAACGAGTAATTGAAATACTCAATGAGTGTCATCAACTAAGACATGGAGTGGTTTGTGGTCATATCCTTAAAGTAAGGTCTAAAAAAGTTTCAGTTTTTGTATCTCGTGAATAATTTACCATGCGCCAATTCGATTGTCATTTCCGATTTCATTGACAATATAAAATCACTCTGACCCCACGTTGAACGCCGAATACTTTCAAGCTTTTGGGTTAACTTCTACCGTAATTTCTCACTGACTTAGGGCGAAAAAGCCATGAGAAACCTTAAGGTTGCTTATGGTAACCTTAAGGCAGATTAAGGTAGCCTGGAGGAATGCTCAAGAATAGGATTCAGATTTCGAGTCTTGTGACTAACGATACCGCGCACTAACTCGATTGTCTATTTCGGTTTCATTGACCAGATCAAATCACACTGACTGTGTCGAATATTTTCTGGTGTTTTCAAACTTTTGTTTTACCATTTCCTACAATAGCTTATGGAAACTTTAAATTATTATAGTAGATGAGGGTATCCTGAAAGTATGGTCTAAAAAGTTGTGACCTACGGTAAAGAATGCATATTTCGTTTAGGGAGTAGCTCAGTGCGTCGAGGTGTCATGTCAGTCTGATATCTCAGCAAATCGATTTCGCGAGATCGTATCTTGCTGTGGCTGTTCTTCGGGTTGTCTTCCCCCTGTGGTATAAGGTAAAAGAATAAGCCACAATCTTTCCCGACTTGTCGCAGTATGCAGCTAAATAGGCAGGAGGTGTATGCTAATGAAACGTTAACTGGGTCTGTTAGCAGTAGTTGATGGGCTATGTCCCACTTGCGGATAGGGCAAATATAGTATACACGGGTGGGCGTCAAGTAATATCAGGCTTCTTTGACTATTTTTCGACTGTGAATTTTTTCTGATGCTAGATTGAAAAAAAGTCTTATGGCAACCTTAAGATAGCTTATAGTAAGGTCTTAAGGTCGCCACACATCATTGCGCAGAACCACGATCGAACTTCCATCGAATCATCAAATACCATTGAACGGTGGAAATGAGGAGATTTCTTTTCTATTGAGTTTGACGTAGTTCGATGCATTCCCGCGATCAAAATGGTTGTCGCGACCTTAAGAAGCTTTCGGTTTATGTGTTTTATGACTGTCTGTATCACGCCCACAAAGTCGATTGCATATCTCATTTCATTGATTAAATCGAATCCCACCTACCCCGCATTGGGCGCTAATTTTGTCTGATTTCTACTGAAAATTTTCAGTGTATGGTTAATAATATACTGTGCGATCCGTCGCCAGATCGATCGTCCGATGGATCGCCACAAAATATCTGCCGATCTCCGCTGCACACACACTATACTACTCAATTGCCCTAACCCCTTGGGGGGCATAGCGCGTCAGCTGTTCCATGAGGCCCAGTTGGCGTTTCGTTGGCATAAACTGGTTTCGGAGAATGCAGTTGCCAGCATGCACCTCCTGCACATCCATGGCCACGAACGTCGTCGCGGACGGGACTCGAACCCGAAACGCCGGTAGTCAAACATGAGACTGATGCCTCAGCACACTGCGCTACCGGTCGCCCCCCCCTCCCAAGTTCGTGCGAAGCGATAACGAATGACAATTTAAAAAAGGTCAGGACTCACTTCCAATCCAATCGACATTAATCCATCCAACTGACGGTCATAATATCGTCCGACCGATCTGATGACGGATTGCGGCTTCGATGTATCGGCCAATTTTTATACCCTAGACTTATACTATAGTATAATGAGGCTCCAGAGGTATAGCAATGTATATATGTATATAAATTATCAGGATCACCTCCTGATTCGATTTAGCCATGTATGTATATCTATCTGTCTGTACGTTCGCATGATAACTTTCGATAGAATTAAGCTAGAGACTTGAAATTTTGGTCAAATGTTTGTAGTAGCATCTAGTTGGTTGGTATTGAAAATGGGCAAGATTCGACCCAAGGAACCCCTACCTCCCCTACAAGTGAACCTTCAACTACAAACTGGCCATATAGGAAACTCACTTTTAACGCATATGGTCGTTGCCAATTGATACTTTTGGTATTACCACTAGGTAGGGTATATACGCTTCGGAATTCATGCGGTTTGATTGCTATTAGTTTTGGTTTCAACAGCATAAAGCCTGGTAAATTTCTTGCTTTCTTGCAAAGTTCATCTTTTTCATAAGTTTTCTGTCATTGAAGATAGTTGCTGTTGTGTGAAGATAAATCGCTAATTTTGCACGGTGAACTAAGGCTCGATTTTGAGAAGCAGAGACATTTCGAAGGGGAATATCCTGTATATGTCTAGCATGTACATATTTTCTATTAGTTGAATATGACGCCGAAATAGTTAAAGCCGGCACTGCTTAGGAGAGTAATAATTCCAAGATGATTGTCCACGATCGCAATCAAACTATCGAAACTTGTACACATTTGATACATCTGTTTATCGTTTCTATTTCTGTGTGTCTGTTGAAATCGTTAGGAGTTAATTTAATTTTATCAGGATTTTAGACATTTGTTTTAAACTGTAGAGTAGGACAATATAGAAACGATTGTAGAATAACCCATGAGGGGAGACTGATCCCCTTAATCTCCCCCTGACCTACGCCACTGTCATTCGAGAAGGCTTCGGCTCCCCTATAACAATTTATGTCGTAGCTGCGAGGACGAGGCGGAGGAACAGTGCATTTCGCATCTGTTGTGGAAGACGGGCACATCTTGGTGAATTCCTCTATGCAAATCTGGAAGAGTTGGCGGTTATGGAGATAAGCCGGCTCCATAGATTCATTAAATTTTGCGGCTGGTTTTAAGTAGTGGGTACCAGGGACAAGACACTCCCTTGTGCTAATACAATGGACCCAACTCAGTGTCAAAGTGTGTCGTGGATGTTCGTGGCAGCTCATATCACCTAATCTACGATTCATGCAGGGTCTGGTTGTACTGCCTAAAGCGAAAATTCATTGTGGCCCATTTTTAAGTCGATTCCCGTTTCCGATGACACAAACCTACATTTTCCAGTGTAAAACTATTACGCCATATTTGTATTGCCTAAGGCGGATTTCCGCTTTAAACCCGGAATCAAGTATACTCCCTCTTTAGGCAGTACGGACAAAGCGTGTTGTATCATGAGGTGCAATTTTGGTGGGAGTTTCCACAAATAATTTTGAGGAGATAAATCATTTGAAATACATATTCCTTAAACTTTGAGCGATTAGTCATATTTTTTGTACAAGAAAATAACTCTTTTTTTGGGGTTATTTGTCATTTAATTTTTAGGGGATATGTCACGATGAATAATCCTTCCAAATATGGGGCTTCAGTCATTAATTGTTTGGATGATATTGTGCGGAGCCGACGATCACAATTCACTATTTTTTCTAATTTGAAGTAACTATAGCCTTGTGTGGGGGCAAACAACATTTTCTCGCACCAAATTATAATGATGCTTTCGATATCGGACTGAGTGTTGAGGTTGAGGTCGGTCAACTTATGGGCGATAGAAAATTGATTTTAGAGTAAAAATATTAATAGTCTATAGGTAGTCATTGCGTGACTTGGGGAAACAAATTCTGGTGGAGACATTTTTTCTTTGATTTTTTTATGTTTTTTGGGGTGCTGAACACGAATCCGGAGCTTTCCACCAATTTTTTTGTGTAACATGATCAAAATCTTAAAAAACCTCGAAATGTCAGTACTTTTTTTGGTTTTTCGATTATAACTTGAAAGCCGTGGATCCTAGCTAAAAAAAATAAATGGCAATAAATTGAAGAGCATAAAACTCTGCGTCGAATGACCTAGCTAAATGTCGAATTCGGTCCAGTGGTGTAGCCGCAATCGACAGTCGAAAAATGTAGATTTTTCTCAATTTTGATGGTTACATTTGAACATCTCTAACTTGAAAACGGCTACTAATACGTAAAATTGCTACAAGTGAGAGTTAGAGAGCATGAAATTCTGCGTTCAGAAAGTACCTTATCTTTTTAATTCGTTAAAAAAAGAATTCAGAAATTCATAATAACTAAAATCACGTTTTTGAATGAGTGTTCCCTAATAACATATTTTCGTTCTTTTTTTTTGGTAGGTGCTGGTAATTCTTCAACAATTTGAATATTGAAGGTTGTATTTACATGTATATATTACAAGAAGTTGAATAAAAAAATACACTACAGGTTTACAGCCTTAGTTTTTTGGAAGGACCGATTTGTGGGAATGATGGTCTGGGTTCCGGTGGATGGGATTCGTCGACTGATTCTTCAAACATCTTTTCGAGGTCCTTGTCGTCGTCCATGGCTGCAGAGAGGACCACATTCTCACACTTGCCCTCACAGTTGGCACAAAGCGGGAGCAATGTAGACCTGCATTTTTGCAGCCACAGTGTCCTACACATGCCTTCTTGCGTTTTCAAGAAATGATGCGCAGTAGGACATCTGGTGCGCCATTCCTCGTGATTGTTACAGAAAGGAGTCACCTTTTGGTGATTTTCCACCCCCATTCTTCGGGCCTTTTGTCAAAGCAAAGCCACTTCTGCACTTGGTGGTATACCCCCATTTAATGCTACTGAGCTGCGTCCTCAGTTGATGGAAGTGAGGCGATGTTGAATCGCGCCTTGAAGGAGGACGTCACATAGCTTTTGTTTCTCAGCAAATTCTTTTTGGCTGTGCGCCTTCAAGAAGGCCTCACCTGCCGTAGCTATACTTGAACGAGCTTCCTGGGTATCTTGAAAAACTTTTATGATGGCTGGCAAATGTGAATTTCTCTTGAGGACGTTAAGAAACTTCTTCTTTCTCTAGTAGATCATCGCACTGGTGGAGTCACATGTAAAAATAGTATGTTTTGAGATATTATTTTCTCAATTGCGAGATGAGTAGCGTACAGGGTTTCCGAAACATTCCCTTTTGATGGTTTGAGGAATAAAACGTTTTGTATGATTTGCGCATAAAGACCAACTTTTGAATAGAACTGTGACTGCTGTAGCTAGAAACGCCATGTTTCTGGCGGTTAGAATAGCGATTAGAACGGTGACCTATTAAAAAAATGCCCGAAAATGTGTTATATGGGAACACTCGCTCAAAAAGTGATTTTAGTTATTTCGAGTTTCTGAATTTTCTTTTGACCGAATTGAAAAGATTGGGTACTTTGTCAACAAGATTTCATGGTCTACAACTTCTTCTTGCATTTTTACGTATTAGTAGCCGTTTTTAAGTCACTGAGGTTCAAATGTGACCATAACAGGGTTTTTCGCAAAGTTAAAAAAAAGTCGACGTTTTTCCACTGTCAACTACACCACAGGACGGAATTTGATGTTTAAGTAGCTCATTCGACGCAGAATTTTATGCTCTTTTATTCATACATAGGTGAAGTTTTTCTAGCTAGGATTAACGGTTTTTAAATCGAAAACCCCAAAAAAGTACCGACATTTCGAGGTTTTTTGAGATTTTGACCATTTTTCGCAACAAAATTTCGTTGGGAAGCTCTGGATTCGTGTTCAGCACTCAAAAAAACATAAGAAATGAAAGAAGAAAATTCTCCACGAGAATTTGTTTCCCCGAAGCGGTTCTGAGCTTTTAATGACTGGATTATAAGTGGTCTTGGTTAACTTACAATCAAGAATCAGCCCTCCCAAAATCTTTGCGGTTGATAAGCTTTTGAGTGATGCTACAGCGGTGGCGTATACTACCACCCTTGAGGAAAAACTATCACCTATACTACACAACATCAGCAACACAGGCGTCCATGGGTTCTGGGAAGAACTCAAGGGTACCATCAAGGATGTCGCAGAGAAGGTCGTGGGATATAAAGCCCGGCGAGCGCGAAATGACTGGTTCGACGAAGAATGCAAAAACTCACTTGACGCGAAAAACGAGGCCTACAGACAATGGATTCAACGAGGAACCAGAGCCAGAAGAGAAAAATATGACGAGCTACGGCGAATATCGAATAGAATAATTAGACGTAAGAAACGTAAATACTTTGACGAGCAGTTGCTGAACATAAACGAAAACTTAGCTAATAGGAACACCAGACAAGCGTACAAACTAGTAAATACAATTAAGAACGGCTACCAACCCAGGACTAGCCTTTGTAAGGACAAGGATGAAAACATCATCAGCGACACCGATGGTATTAACAAACGATGGGCCTCTTATTTTGAAGAGCTTCTAAACAGGAAGCTCTCGACGATATTGTTGATCTAGGCCCACCCATTCAACCCCCGACAGTAGAGGAAGTTGATCTCGCGTTGCGGTCACTAAAACGAAATAAAGCGCCGGGCGCTGACGAGATTCCAGCTGAACTGCTAAAATTCGGTGGAACGAGTCTAGTTGATGCCATACATCAATTACTCCTGCGAGTATGGGAGAACGAGGAGATTCCTGACGATTGGCGCAGAAGCATCATCTGTCCAATTCATAAACTGCGGTGTGAGAACTACAGGGGCATCTCACTAGTTTGTACGTCCTATAAAATTTTGACGAAAATTCCGGAAAATAGAATAAAACCGTACGCAGAACGAGTCATTGGCGAATATCAGAGCGGTTTCTGACCTGGGCGCTCCACAACCGATCAGCTCTTCTCAGTCAAACTGATACTCCAGAAGTGCTGGGAATACAACGTAAACGTATACCAAATCTTTGTCGACTTCAAGCAGGCATACGACAGTATCGATCGTGGAGTACTGTACAACATCATGCTGCAATTTGGTATACCGGCAAAATTAGTGCGACTGACAAAGATGACGATGACCAACTCCGTCTCACAAGTCAGGATCCAGAATAGACTTACTGATCTATTTGAAACACGCACGGGTTTGAAACAGGGCGATGGACTGGCACCGACGCTCTTCAATCTAGCACTGGAATACGTTATTCGGGCCATGAATATGGACAACAGCAAGGCGCTACTCATCAAGTCGACACAATTAGCAGCGTACGCCGACGACATCAACATCATGTCCCGAAGATTGGCTGACGCAGAAGAACTTCTGCATACGCTCGATATCGCTGCAAAGGAAGTTGGATTACGTATTAACGAGGGTAAAACTAAAATAATGATGCAATCGGTGACAAGGACACCTGCACAACCGAGCATCAATGTGGGGGACCTCAACATCGAGTTCGTGAACAACTTCATTTACCTGGGTTGCAACTTGTCAAGGGACGCCAACGAAACTGACGAAATCAAGCGACGGATACAGTTAGCTAATAAGACTTTTTTCTCGGTTCTCCCCATAATGAAATCGAAGCATGTGCACAGAAACACGAAGCTCCGCGTGTACAAAACCATTATACGACCAGTGCTATGCTATGGCTGCGAAGCATGGACCCTAACTCAAGCCTCCGAAAACATGCTAGACACTTTTGAACGTAAGGTTCTACGGCGAATTTTCGGGGCTGTTTGCGATCGAGATGGATGGCGCATCCGGTACAACCATGAGTTGTATGAAATGTACGATGAGCTGCAAGTCTCGAAAATCGTCAAACTACAACGACTTCAATGGGCAGGGCATGTACAAAGAATGGACGATGATCGCATGCCTAAGAGAGTAATGAACGCAGAACGAGTCGACGGAGCGAGACTGCGAGGACGACCGAGATCTCGTTGGGAGAGCTCAGTAGGTGTGGACGCCGCGCAGCTGCTGGGCTCCCAAAATTGGAGGACGCTGTTACGTGACCGAGATAATTGGAGGACAATGATCCAGGCGGCCAAGGCCCGATGTCGGGCTGTCGCGCCACGATGATGATGATGATGGTTAACTTACAGAATACTGAGGTAGCCAAAATGCAGAATCCTTTTTACATGAAAACTTCGTCCAAGATGAAAGGGCGTTACGAAATTAGTAAATTTGAAGTGATTACAGATGTAGTCAACTGTAGTAGAAGTTGTTGTATTGATACAGAAAAAAAGTCAATTTGGAAGCCAAAACAACATCTGCGCGCACCAAAAATTAAATTCGAGCAAAGCTCTGTAAATTTCGACTATGTAAAATAATTATTTGTATATTTCAAATATGTACATAGGTATGTATGTAAATAAATGTCCGACCGTGCTATACATGCAGCATTTTCCTTTGCTTATGCAGATTTCTCGTTAGGCTAGGTCCACTCACTCACAGAATCTGAACTCCAAGTCTCAAAATATCAAATTGTATTATGAATAGAAAGTCATAAAAAGTCCACCGTATTTTTGAACGGATACCGATCAAAGACAAAAAAAAAACATTGTTTAAATTATTTCCACAATTTTTCTTTTTCTTTTTCATTAAACAAAACTTCTGTAGTGATATTAATTTCGTTGGTTGTCTGACTTAATCATCTTACCACTTTCACTTTGGTACAAACATGCCGCGCCGCCATGCCAGCTCCATGCATCTTAAAGACCTTGCGTGCAGAATCCATCAGTCATTGGAGTCGCCGAAGCGGAAGAGCTTTTGCATGTTAGGAATGCATGCGTGCATTACCAGCATGCAAACATGCCTACATATGCCTGCACATTAAATTCAGATGCATGCCGGATCAAAAATCAAAACAGAACGACTGTCTTGATGCACCTTAATGTTGAATTTTCGAAAACTCTCCAAAAAAAGAAAGTAAACGTGCGCGCAACATACCGGCCACATCTTATTCTTTTTAAATGATAATGTTCGGCACCGCCGGGCCTTTGGAGTATTGTCTTGGAGCGCGAAAAGAGAAATGCATGCGGGAGACCACAGTTAAACTCAAAATCAACCCGATATCTTCATCTTCGATCTTGTGCGGTCGTACTGTTGTCGCAAAGTGCTACTACCTCTTCTTCAATTGGGCGCAATCTGCTCATATCATAATAACTACCATCGAAAGTTGTGTCTTCCAAATTGTTCGGAAATGATTACTACTTGTACTATGTAGTCTAATCATGCGTCAAATCTACCAAAATAAATCATCAAAAAGATTTGGGTCATCAAATTATGTAAAATCGAATCGAATGGGTTGGACTGGTGTGCAAACTGGTGGAAGTGGATTGATTGGACATAGCCAAAAAGCTCACCCATATTAGTTGGTCAGATGCCATACTAGTCAGTAGTGACGAAAAGTGATAGCGAGCGACAGACGAGAGACGACTCAGTCGAACGATGAAGCAATTTTAGGAAGAGTTTCGTGGAGCACAGTGGAATGTCTTCCAAAATTTCGTTTGTGGGTCGCGGACCTCATTTCGCACGGTGCATAAATTATGTCGACGATATTAACAAAACAGAGCAACTGTCATCGTTAAAACTTAAAATTTATGCCTGAGCTTAGTAGAACTTCAAACAACAGTAAATTCATAAGAGTGACTATGGCTACAAACCTTCACTGTTGCGCACTGTAGGTAATTGTGGGAAAGACGGATGGTTCAGGTTGTGCACTTGCAGTGCTCGTGGCTTAGGCTTATCCAATTTGTCGTCGGCTTTCCGTTTAGTGAAATTGGGCTTTCTTCAGCTTCAGCCTTCTTTGCTTCATCAGCGAACCGATAATTGCCTTTTGCCGACTTGAACTCTCATTGAACACACTATCACTCGCGGATTTACGACCTTTCTCTCATGGGCAATCGAACGGTGGTTTAGATCACAACCATATCAAATTCTGAATGCACTTAAGTAACTTCTTTCCACGACGGTACACTATTAGAACTCGCGAAACTGTTTACGAATTTCACACCGATAATCCGTTAATCAGGAATCGATTGAACTGAAGACATATATTTTTCGATTGGCCACAATCCAGCTTTTTTTTCCGTCGCGAGCCAACGAACTTACACTGCAGAATCGATTATTTCGCTTTATTTTTGAAGCAAATCGCGTTTAGAGCGGATTCATGGGAGCACATTAGCAATTCACGTTCGTTCAATCTTACACAAGCTCGACGTGCGTACTATTAGTATCCGTAATTTTGGTCTTGGCTCGACTGTATGGTTTACCAAGATTGGCTGGTAGTGCGTCAACGGTAAACGATTACGACTATGTCGATTCGCGGCCATTCATCGACTATGGCACAGTCTGTGCCTCCAATATCTCTATACGAATGGTCGTGTGGAAGATTGAGAGTTGAGTTAAGGCTTGATTCCGACTCAACTAGATGCAATGGTAGTTAACCATCGTTCCGCGAGCTTGTTAGTAACTTTAAGATTTTGGTATTGTTTGGATTGGAGCAGGGCCGTCGAAAGGAGGGTGCGGAAGGGGCGAAACGCTATGATATTTGAAACATTGAAAGAACAATAGAGCCAGTAAAAGGAAATTTTCTTCAAGCGCTCCTTTGCAAATTGAGACTATGATTATTTAAGCAAGTAAGCCATTGGTATGGCCAGGGCATCGAGGACGGGGACTGGCTTGATTCTCGGCTGTGACTCCAATGCTCATCATGAAATTTGGGGCAGTTCTAATACTAACGAACGAGGGGAGTCGCTTCTCGAGTACATTATGGATACGAACCTACTACTTTGTAATGTGGGCGGAGAGCCTACTTTCGCCACAGAAAACAGGCAGGAGGTTTTAGATATCTCCCTTGCTTCGGAAATATTATGCAATTGATAAGAGATTGGAGAGTGTCGAGTGAACACTCCTTTTCTGATCACCGCTATATACACAGTAAATTTTTTTCAACTAGATTCTAGTTAAACACAACTAGAATTTAGCTCCTAGATATTCTAGTAAAGATCTAGTGATTAAGTAACCACTAGAATATCAGGAAATCTTTTTAATGATTTTCTATCAGAAGCTCGTTGAGAATCTAGTTCCATTCACTAGTATTTCAGTTGTTTTGACAAACATCTCGAAAGGAAATACACTAGTAATCTAGGAAACAAAGCTGAGTAGATAGTAGTACCACAGGTATAAACACTGGTAATCTATTTTAGTAAACGAAACTGAGTAGACAGTGGTACCTCACGTATATGTTGTCGCTTTAATGCAGAAAGGCCACAACTAACATTTTATTCGAAGCCAAGTTTTAGGGGTAATTTTGATAGGTTGCTTTCGAAATGTTGTTAATTGCCTTGGCCCCTCTAGGGGCATGGGTGCGTCAACATGTTGTTGCTGTTGTTTCGATAGGATATCTACTTTTCGAACGTGCAGTTGCTAGCAGGTCTTTATACTGACAAGCTCGGGGCACAGTGGGAGATGGGAGTTCTATTAGTACCCCACAGGCAGTTTTTTGTTCGTGTCGAGGATCGAACCTCCATTCTCTAGATCGTAGGGCGGTGACCGAACGAACACGGCCACCGATCGCGAATAGGATGGCGTGTTTTTAAAATAAACAGTTCACTTTTCACCTTATGAACTTCTGCCTCCAAACGCAAAGACAATAATGATGCCTGGCTTGCCTTCATCACCGCTTTAACAGTGAATTTATCCAGTTTTCTAGGTGCAAACATTTTTTTCCTAGAAACAAAGTGGTGAGCACTAGAAAAACAGCCGAATTTACAAGACGAACTGTACTTCTAGTTATTTTCACTTGATTTTTGGGCAGGAACTTTACTTCTAGGTATTTTCACTAGATTTATGGGCATACGACATTTTTCACTAGATTATCAGTAGGAAATTTTTACTAGATTTCTTCTAGTTGAACTTTACTGGAAAAAAGATTTGCTGTGTACAGTTTAGCCTCGCCGAAGGTACTGCAGCAAATCCGCGCACATTGCATCGTAGGAAAGCCGACTGGCCTGGATACCGCGCAACTCTTTCAGAAGGGCTACCATCACAACCAGGTCATCCCATTAACGCGCAGGAGCTGGACGACTTGGTGCATACTGACAAACTCATTTAACGAGGCAGTATCTGTTTCGAGAAAACCACCGTGGTGGAACGCCTGTATCTCCGAACTTAGAGCGGTGTGCAGGAAAAGTTTCAACTGGGCGAAGGCTACTAGGCTGGAGTCGGACTGGCTACAAGAGACACTTGAGCTCGTTCAAGAAGGAATTAAGGGCTGCTAAACGTAATTCATGGATGAGTTTTTGCGAACGAATTGAAGGGTCCGGTGAGTCATCCAGACTTTACAGATTCTTGTCGTCAAACCCTTTTTTGCCAAGCTTTATACAAAAGCAAGATGGGACATGGACATCTTCGAGCAGGGGACTCTTGAGTCCTTGCTTGACTCGCACTTTCCTGATAGCTCCGCGGTTTCGCCGCTCGAGGATAGCTTTACTCAGCGGATAGCGCCGTGTGATTTCGTATCCATCCTCTCTAAAGAAAGAATTCTGTGGGCAATATCCAGCTTCCAGCCTTTCAAATCTGCTGGACCCGACGGCATAATTCCGGCCAATTTACAGCAGTTTTCGGATATTGTGTTTTCATGGCTAACTACCATTCTAAAGGCCTGCCTTAAGTTAGTCCATGTTCCTCGGACCTGGACCAAAGTGGTGGTCGTTTTCATCCCGAAAGCGGGTGAGTTCGCATGCACGACCGAACGATTTCAGACCCATTAGTCTCTCCTCCACCTTGCTTAAATCAATTGACAGACTGATTGATATACATCTTCGCAGTACTAGGTATTCCCTCATGTCTTCTTTCCACTTCGCAGCATGCCTACTAGAAAGGCAGATCAGTGGATACGGCGCTTCACTCTCTGGTCGACCTTATTAAAAAGTCTCTCGCTGACAAGGAACTCACCATGGCTGTATTCCTGGATATTGAAGGCGCGTTCAACAATGTCCGACCCAGCGCGACTGTTGAGGCACTCTTGAGCCTCCACGTCGCTGAGTCACTCTGTAAGCTAATATATAAGTTGCTAACATCGAAGCTTATTCGTGCTACTCTGGGAACAGCATCTGTGGGTAGACGCGTTTGTAGGGGCACCCCTCAAAGCGGGACATTATCTCCACTTTTTTGGAATCTGGTCATCAACAAATTATTTCTGGACCTGGAAAGGATGGGCTATAATATCATTGCCTATGCGGATGATGTTGCAATTGCCGTCTCTGGAAAATTTGCGAGTGTCCTCAGTGAGGTACTACAAAATACTCTGTCCATTCTAACTAATTGAGCATACCATTGTGGGGTTAGTGTTAACCCGGACAAGACGGAGCTTGTGACTTTCACCAGAAGGCACTCGCTCGGTCCTATCGAACCTCCCATTCTGAACGGTAAGGAATTGGTTTTTACTGATAAGGCCAAATTCCTTGGTCTTCTTCTAGGCCGCAAACTAACTTGGAAGCCCAACATTCAGGAGTGGGTGAGAAAGGCAACTATTACACTCTACTCGTGTAGAAAGGCCAGTGAGAAAGACTGGGGCTTGCAGCCGAAGGTACACTGGATGTACACTGCAGTGGTGCGTCCTATTTTGCTTTACGGTATTAGTGTATGGTGGGCGGCACTCAAAATTGCTGCTTACTGTAACTTGCTGGGAAAGTTGCAAAAACTGGCTGCGCTAGCCATAACAGGGGCGTTTAGAACCACTCTGGAGGAGCACTGGGCACACATCTATTCTGCGCAATCTGGATCTCCCTTCGGAGACCGACTATACCTCTACGAAACAAACTTTTGATCGGAACTATACCTGCCGTATTACAGAAAAACCTAAAATCTAGAAATCTCTGGGCTCAGAATGTACCCTTAACGACTAATTCCATGCTGATCTACACGGACGCCTCTAAGACGCACGATGGAGTTGGGGCCAGAATTTATTCGGAGGGGCTTGGTATGAAAATATCACTTCGTCTTCCTGACTTTTGTAGTATTCTCCAGGCGGAGGTTTCAGCGATTTCAGAGGCTCTGACCTGGTTGGGAAGTCACGTGATAACTGCCAAGGACATCACTATTTTTACGGACAGTCAAACTGCATTACGTACACTTGAGTCGGTTCTCACTTCATCCAAAACGATTGTGAACTGTCGCACAGTCCTCACTTTAATGGGCGGTTTTTTCAACATTACGCTTGGCTGGTCATAGTGGCTTTCCAGGCAACTGCAGAGCGGATGAGCGTGCCCGTGAGGGGACAACCAGTAATGTTGTTGGAATTCGGGACAGTATTAAAATGCCTTTTGCGGTATGTAAAATGGTAACTAAGTGAGTCGCTATTGATAGGGCCAACATAAGATGGCTCAGTGGTAACTCATGCCAAACGACAAGGGCGATTTGGCCTAGACTTGATCCGAGACGCTCTGCCGTACTGCTATCATTAAGCAGATCACACATCGGCAGGGTGGTGGGGGTTATCACAGGGCATTGTTCTATTGGGGACTAGCCTGGAGGCTGCGCCTTCCGCACCATGATTACTGAAGAAGCTGTGAGGACGTGGACGAGGAGGAGAGCGCTAGTCACCTTCTGTACCACTGCAGAGCTTTGGCGGGCAGGAGGAGAAGATTTCTTGGTTCCTCGTTCTTTTACGACTTGAAAGACCTCAACAACGCTAGCGCGACAAAACTCAATCGTTTTATTGCTAGCACCGGTGATGATACCAATGAAGGCATTTTAAGTCCATTGGTGAGAACGAAAGTACATTTTTGTGCATCAAGTAGCACCTACTCAATTGCACTAACCCCTTGTGGGGCATAGCGCGTCAACTGTTCCGTATGTTAGGATGTAACGGATGTAGGTACATGTACAAAGAGTGAAACGGGCGCTTGTGTGGGCTTCACTCGCTCCGCGCTTAAGGGATCACAACCCTCAGTATCGCACAAACATAAACGCTCGCTTCGCTCGCTCTGGGTACAACAGTCCCATGTGTGGGCTCCGCGCTTAAGGGATCACAACCCTCAGTATCGCACAAACATGAACGCTGGCTTCGCTCGCTCTGGGTACAACAGTCCCTTGTGTGGGCTCCGCTCGCTCCGCACTTAAGGGATCATAACCCTCAATATCGCACATACATGAACGCTCGCTTCGCTTGCTCTGGATACAACAGTCTCATGTGTGAGCTCCGCTCGCCACGCTCGCTCCGCACTTAAGGGATCACAACCCTCAGTATCGCACAAACATGAACGCTCACTTCGCTCACTCTGGACACTGCATGGCTATTTTCGTTTTTATCGCATGCCTTATTTCGATTTGAAATCGATATTGTCCATGCATAGCTTATTTCGTTTAGTTTCCGATGAATACTTTCGTTTCCAGACGAAAGTATCTAAATGGATTATTTCGCTATGGCTTATTTTGGTGCCCCGTTTATTATTACGCCCCGCACCACAACACAACGCAAGCATCTATGGCCACGAATGTCGTTGTGGACGGAATTTTTTATTTGGGGTGATTGATAGGACCAATGCCCTAGAATATGGTTGAAGGTATTTCGAACCGTTGGCACAGGACAAGAAGTGATATCTTCCTTTTCATTTGAACGAAAGCTCATACCACTCACCTACATCTAGCGTCGATAATGTAAGTGGTGAGGCAGTGTAAGGAGCAGTGGAGAAAACCTTCAAACCAAAGTAGCAATATTCTTGAATAAACCGGATGCACATGTCGGTAGATCTAAAAATGGAAGACAATTGTCTCAAGTATGGGCTTAATAAAATGTTTTGCTGATTGTGTATTGCTTTCCCCCCAAACCATTGTACCTACATACAACAACAATTCCACAAGTTGAAGAAGACAATCTGTTCTTGAAGAATATGCGTACACTCTTAGTTCTTCTTTTAAAATTAAACTCGAACTTGGATATGTCCATAACCAGGTATTTTTTAGTTCTTGTTCATAAGGCGGCTATTACACTATAAAAGTTCTTTGTAACAGATAATTTATAAAAGTTTCTGTAAAACCTCTTTTATAAAAGATGCTTTACCATCAAAAGTTTTATTTATCATACTACGTAAAACATTTACTACAAGTTTTGTGAAATCTCAATTTTGTCGGTGTGTTGATGCAGCAGTTCGAAATGAAATTATTTTACAGTAGTTATGGTATGCGTATGATGCTCTAACTTTGCGGTTCGGATCTGACCTGTTCGGATATGGTACTTGATCTAGGTTCGAAAACATAGTTCGGCGGATCTACCCAGTGTTTGTGAAATAGATTAACCCGATTCACATTTGATTCGACTTGCATTTGCAATCTATCAAAAAAAAAACATTTTTTAATGTTTACGCTCGTTTGGTTTTCTTTTGAGAGGATAATGTAAATGTAATCATAATAGAAGTTGAAAGCACAGTATGCATTCAGTTGCAGAGTATTGTCTGACGTTTTTTGTAGCGAATATTTTCTTCATGATTGTATGTAAATCATCTAGATCCTCCCATTTTTTGCAATTAGCACAACTGAGGACCCACAACATTTCAATATACTCGGTTGACATATCGGTGTAACGTAAAATATAATTATAAAATCAAAAGTAAAGTATTTTCTCCTTTCCTCTCCCAATCGAAACTTGGGGTACGAAGTGTTGCAAATTATTTCTTCTCCGTGACCTTTTTTACGAGATGTTGGTAACTGTTTTTAGTTTTATCCCCCAAATCAATGTATTCGTTCGGCTAACTTGGCTAGAGGCTGGTAAAAGAAGCGCCTGTTTGAACATTTCCGTGTTGGGAATAGAACCTGCGACCACTCGGTTGGTAAATCGACGTTTTACTCATCGAGTTACCGCAAAAGATAATCAAAGAAGGAAAAAAAATAGTGAAGAGCCTCTACCAGTGTTTGTCCCAGGGTCACGCTTAATTTCCAGTTATTGTTCGTAAGTCATCCTCGACATTTTTGTTGCATGATATTACACCGAGACCATGTGGAAAATATGTCACGGACATGTCGTATAAAGTCGAAGTCGGGGTAGGGCCGACCAATGTATGAGCTCCCATCCATTCATATTTGTACCTTGTCTTAGTAAAAAAAAAAATCGCGTTTATGGTTCTAAGAAAATTGATCTGTAGTTTGCAATTGAATATTACTCGTGCATATAATACATTCATTTGTATAGTTGAAAGAATCCTATGATACGAAAAAAAAATTAAATCAAATCTGCCTCGTTCAGCGGCATCTCATTAATCTGCGCCGAAGAGTAGTGTTCAATATCCCATAAAATACGAATATCGGCCGACTTGACAAAATTGACTGCGAAACCCCTGCGTCCAAATCGACAGTACCGGCCTTATTATGTAAATGCATATTCACGATTGTTCGGCAAATCGTAGCTGATAGGCGAAACTTGCTGCACATCAATGACGCAAGTCCACGCATCGGTCGTAATCTGGACTCGACTCTGACCTGACCGGAACTCCTTCATGATATCGTCACGCTCCTTTTGCGGTACGGATATATCACCATGCATCGAACTCACTGTGAAATTCGCCTCCCGCATTTTCTCCGTCAGCCAGTTCACCTTTCTTTTCGTGTTGTACAAAATCACGACTTCTCTGATTGTCAGCGTGTCGTACAGATCGTAGAGTGTGTCGAACTTCCACTTCTTTCTCGACGGCCACAAAGAATTGTTTAATGTCAATGCATCACTGAAATTAAAAAGATATTCGGAAAGGATTAGTGAAGTGTATCTATGGAATTATGGTCCAAACCTACCGTTTCACGAGGATTCGATTTGGGTCTATCTTAAATTTGGTCGTTATTTCGAGAATCTCGTGCAGTAGAGTGGGGGAGATTGGAACGACTTGTGTGGCTGGTGGCAAGTAGCGATAAACATCGTAGACCTGCTCTTTGAATCCCTTTGTTCACCAATTTGTCAGGTTCATCCAAAACCAACATTTTGATCGATTCAATACCGAATACAGACGTCCCGCTCCCAATCGAATATTTTCACATCCAAAAGTTTACAATTGTTGGTACATATTCACCGGAGGAGAAAGCATAGGGAGGAGAAATCGAGAAAAGTCAGGGGTAAGTCGAAAGGATAGAAATGATATCATGTAACTCGAAAACGATTTTCCCCAATTTCAATGATCATGGAGTATTCCATTCGAAATTTTTCATTCGAAGCGAATACTCGATGATTTTTGAAATTGATAAATTGGTTTTCGATATACATGGTACCATTTTCATCCTTTCGAAAGCAATTCGTTTCAAGTCGAATTACATGATAGGGCCCCAGATCCATGATATTTAATCAGAGTTCGCCAAAGCACACCCATTGTGTTGTCCGTAGCCTAGTTTACGAATGTCCTCGCCGAGGTTTGTATGTATCTTTGATGCAAACGTGACGTTGGACGTTAATGGAATCGCCCAAAGTCAAAATAACTTTCTGGATCTGAACGCGGGTCGGCGACAGACATTAGCACTTGAGTCTCGCGCAGCGTCGTGTCCAAAATCTAGTGGATGGAAATGGAGAAAGGGGATGTATTGGCGGAAACCGATTGTGCCTGGGCGATAACATCACGTCTATTCGCTATGGGTATGATATGATGCTGCGCTGTTGGATGGCGGAAGGTTTTTCAAAGCTTGGTGAAATGCCGAAAATCGTTCGCCGTTGATGATCACACAAATTCGCACCTTTGACGCCTGTTCACACTTTTAACTTAAACTCTAGATAACTCTAGCGTTCCAGCGACGCCTGTCGCAGTCTTTCCAGCAAACAAACTATGTAGAACTGATATAAAAGTCTTCTTCTACTCATATCTGTCAAAATATGAACATACTTTCATAAAATAAAATATAAGATGAAAATCATAATCATAAAATCATAAAAGAACTTTTGTAAAAGACATCTTTCATAAAAGTTTGCTTTTAAAAAACATTTTTTAAAAGATCTTTCTGATAGAACATTTATAGTGTAATCGCCGCCTAATATCGTCCCATAGATCAATAGTCACGTTTGCAGATTATATGCAACTAAAAGCCAGAAGAATTTGAATCGACACTTGGCTAGTGCAGTGCATAAAGATGCCCAGCCAACATAAAATGCATGAGTGATTGATAAATAATGTCTGACTCGTAAGATATATATGCCTGAGTGATACATCACGTTTTTGAACAAACTATGTCTGACGATGTCCCCCTATATCAGACATTGTCCCCCTATATATGCCTTTCGCCCTTATTACGCAAAATATATTTATAATGTATCACTCGTGATGAATATAAAATGTCTTTTATATAAAGACAATAAATGAATGATGGATAATGCAATTTTAAAGCATTATGCATCATGATAATTAATATATGATCCGTGATACCTTTTTTAAACATTACGCTTCATATATTTTGAATATATCGCTGATCATTAAACAGTAATATGTGAGACATGATGTATATAAAATGCATTAATCATCAGACTAACATAAAGGTATCATGCATAGCATATAGAAAATGAATAACATATGTAGAGTGCGAAATTTTCCCGTTTTTACTACGTTTTTTGGCATAAGGTATAAAATGACAAAAAATGGTATTTGAGCATATTAGGCCTATTCGATTCGCCCGGATCTAATGGACCTTGATACAAAATGGCAGACCGGTCAAATACCGGGGTGAAACGAATAAGCCTATTATGTTTGTCACTGCGAAAAATGCAACACCTAAAGGACACTCCGTAGGTATAGCAAAGTATGTATGGAAATGGGCAGGCAGTTGAATAAACGATGTGTGTCTGTCCGTTAACAGGATAACTCTCGACAGAAAGTAGCTAGCGACTTTACTCCCAATTGGGTGTGAATGGACAACTGAAATTTGTGTGCACGACTATTCAGGGCCTTTTTAATATCCCTCTTAAAAATTTTGCCGGATCGGCTAAAAATTAAGGATTCACACAGGACAAAATTTTAGAAATAAAAAGGTTTCATGGTATTTTTCGCTTAGTTTGAGGTTTTTTATTTCTTAGTAGTTAAATATGTATAATAAAAATAGTTAGGTATCCTATGGGTATAGTGGCTAGTAGAATATAATAGAAATACTAATAAAAACTTAAATATTAAAAACTATATGGCAGAAACTTAAAAAAATAATAATAATAATATATATATTTTCGATTTTAATTGGTTGTTTTTTCTCGCTGCTGGTTATTCGAAGAATGGACTATCGCATGAGACAGTTTGATAATTTTTTCATTTCTGCTTCGTATTCCGGCATTCCACAGTCAGGATACTTACATGAATCTGCAAATTATGACAAAAACAATCAAAATAATTATATATTGTTTAGAAATATTGAAATAGAGAATTTTTTATTCATATACTTACTGAAAACTGATGCAAAAACACGTTTGTAAGACTTTAACGGTTTTTGTCCTTTTTCGCCATCCCAGTTGAACTTTAGGATAAGCTTATCGATCATAATCTTATGGGAACTTAAACTTAAAAACTTAAATTTTTTTTTACCGCAACGGGGGATTCAAACCACGACCCTTTGCTTTGTAGAAATGCAATCGCGCGAAATCTCACGGCTGCAGAGCGCACTTATTGCCTGCCCAAAAATGAATATTGTAATAACGTTTTACCAGCAATCATACATTTGAAATTCCACCCTAACTCCTTTTTGGAAATGAAATCACACCTCCTAAACTACTCATATTTGTCGAATGAAAAAGACCTTCTAAGACCCGCCATACACTGCAATCCGTAAAATTTCACCAAAAATCGGCAGATAAAATTTGATCGTCAGATCAGTGAAATCGTCAACGATAGTCACATACGATCAAAATATCCTTGGATGGATCTGACGACAGATTGCATCGTATATGGGGGCTCCCCACCTCCCCAGTAGGACCTCTTATTATTCCTGGTGGGATTATACTGGTAGATAATTAATATCAAACACTTACCTTCAATATTTACAAAATTCACTGCACAAAAACTAATATTTTCACTAAATCAATTGAACGGCACTGAACACTAGCAAACACTAAATGAAAACAAAAAAAAAATTAACGTGCCGTCATCTAGTCCTCATGCGTGGTTTTGTATACAAATCAAATAAATTCTAATGCTATAAACACTTCAAGAAAGAAAATGGTCCAATAAAAAACACTCAAAAGTACGTTATTTCTTCGCCGTCATCAGAAAATCAAGTGGTCGTAAGAACCTTGAAAAGATTATTGTAGCTGTAAACACAACAGGAGAAAATGCTCTAAAACAACACCCATAAATGCACTCCATATCCAAAAGTGCGTTATGTCTTCGCCGTCAGCAGACCATCATGTGTTTGTAATGCAAAAAACCTTCAAAAGAATCAACTTGTTTCCATGTTTACTAAATGTAGGCTCTATGATTACGACGCATGGGTTTGTAATGCATTTATAATACATTACTATGTCTTACGCCTGACGATACATGACGTGATTGCTGGCTGGGTGAGATGAGAGTAATGTCATCAAGGTTGGTGATCTCAAGACTTAAGTACATACATAAATATGAACGTATACCCATTCATATATGTATGTACATACATTATCTTATTATTAATGCACCAAGAAGAACAGAGGCTTCCAACCGATTGATTGACAAGTATAGTAACACATAAAGCATATGTACCTATAAATATGTAGAATGCAATACATATAGGTAGAAAATAGCACGGTTGATCAGGTTGTATGTATGTGTATCTGACTCTTCCGGTGTTTAAATGGTTTTCATGTTTATCAATAGATACTCGTAATTTTAGTCCTTAATTAGTAGTTCGGCAAGAATTTTCTCAGTGCAACTGGCTAGTATAGTAGTAGCTAGTAGCGTTGGCAGTTTTTGTGTGTGGGCTGTTCTAGCAACCTTAAAGGTCGATTCAGACACATCAGTCACGTCAAGTCACAGTTCCGTCAGAACCGTCCGGTATCAGTCACAAAAAATATCGTTTCTTGAAAGTCAAGTGGCACTGTCTACATTGAGCCGGCGCAGTCACGAATCGGGACCGTCAGTCGCGCTTCCGTCACCGAACAGTCAAATTCACATTTCTTCCCAACGATATTTTTTGTGTTTGACGGACATCAGTTTAGAAAGTGAACATGGGCGACGATGAAAAATTAATCGAGTTGGTTCGAAATTACCCTATTCTGTACGATTTAACGCATAATAAATATATGGATATAGCATATAAAAACAGGATATGGAAGCAAATTGGAAATGAAATAAAAATAGATGGTAAATCTAGGTACACTCGAGAGCATACTCAAAAAATGACTGACTTCGGTCTGAATACCCTGACGGCTATATGTGAATACAGCCGCTATTTTGACTGTGACTTGACGGCGACGGTTATGATTCGGAAGGTTGACTGAACTGTGACGTGACTGATGTGTCTGAATCGACCTTAATTCATGCGACTGAAGGGGCAATCGAAGTGGTTCTTTCAGGTGGAGTCTTTGTATATGTATACAGTGAGTCACAGTCAAAATGAACCACCTTATGTTAGAGAAAGATTACTTAAAAAATAGCTGAAAAACCATTAAGGTCAAAATTGTTTTTATATAATTTGATTGTCTCAACATGTACGAGGGTAAGGTGGAAAGTTCTCGGCCTGACAATGAAAGACTGCGATTTTCAGTTAAAAAATGATTTTGTTTTTCTACACAATCTCCCTTGGAACATCAATATTCCTTCCCGAAAGTGAGAGTCTGGAAGGCTGTCAAAATATTTATCTACGGCCCTCTTAACTTCTTCATTGGATGCGAAGCGCTTCCCAGAAACAAATTTGGTGAAAGATGATTTTTTTCTTGTTCAAGCCAGGCTTATTCTCGCGAAATTGAGCATCCAGCTGGTAAAGAAGTTTGGGGTAATATTTGCCTGTTATTGTTCTGCCTTTTTCAAGGTAATCAATTAACAGTATCCCTTTCGCATCCCAAAACACGCTGGCCATGACCTTTCCGGCAGATGCGATCGACTTCGCTTTCTTTGGCACTGAACCACCGGCTTCCACTCACTGCTTCGACTGCTGTTTCCTTTCTGGCGTGTAGTGGTGGACCCAAGTCTCATACATGATGACAAATCGCCGCACAAAATCGGTCGGATCTCGGTGCAAAGATTGCTGCGAAAATCGTAATAAGTTTTCCCATCGGAAGAAGATGACCAGATAACTAAATTGCTATCAAAAGGCACAGATATTGGGGAACCTCTGAGTTTAAACAAGCGTGCTATAATAAGGCGGTGTTTTTACGATAGTCCCTCCTTTCCTAAGTTTCTTTTGAGAATGAAAATCAAACTCTAACAACCAACGAAATGAAAAGTCTATTCTTGCAGTACCAGCTTCAGCAAATTCTTTAGTCTAGGAGGACACAATACAAGTTGTACGCAGTCAGGGGAACAGAGGAAACTTACTTCAATAAAGAAATACAAAACCAGAAATCAAAGTTTAGAGGACCGTCAAGCTCTAACATTCTGACTTTCATAGAAGCGTAAGAGTCACCACACATTTCTTAATTTAGCGCCCCAGTAATAAAAAATAGCATAACTTTTGCTGAAGGATGTTCAGAAGTGCAATTGAGGGATGATCGGACAGTGGAAACTTTGATACAACTGAAATTCGCGGTGCTCTAACGACATTTTAAACTTCCCCAGCATACTCCTTCTCACTCAAAATGAGGGCTTTTTTTCTTCTCCAATAGTTCACCAATTGACCTGCAAGAGTAACATTTTTTTTCCAAAATTGAAAAAATGCACTTCTTTAAGCGATACCATTATTGTTTTTTTTTAGGGTTTTGTAGTAAAAACAAAATCCTTATGAAATCGGTCAAATGTCTGTCTGTCCGTCTGTTCATAGAATATCTCACAAACGACTGAAGCTACATACATGAAATCTTGTGGGAATGTGTGGAGTTACTATAATTCGCTGAAGGAAGCGATGCGTCGTAATAGGCCAACTTCACGGGGAGGTCCCCATAGAGGGGAAATGAAGGTAAATTTGTTTTTTTTTTTCATCTGGTGTTGGCAAGTGGGGTATCATAAAAATGGTACTACCGAGTACATTCCATTTTTGGCATTTTCATCAAATTTGAAAAAAGCGGAAAAGAGGTAGAGCGGCAAATACTAGATCATAATTTGTCCCACCCCTTATCATTTCGAGACCGTGACACTTAGAAATATGAAAATATACAGGATGGTGGCTTTCAACTAGCACAGAAAACAAGAAAATTACGGAATTTTGATATCTTCTCAAAATAGGTTAATAATAGTATATTTCTATAGTTACAATTAGCACGCCCCTGCATTTCTCAAACTCATCCGAGGTCGAAAATATTGAACATTAATTTCAATTTAGACATTTTGATATCATCCATACAAAAAATGCACATAACAGGCCTCCTGTACTATACATACTAGTACTATACGAGTACGCACGTACTTGCATAATAGTTTTTCGTAGAGTGAATTGTAGTTAACCATTTTTGCAAGGGTAAAGATTGGTGGGAGGGGAGGGTGAAAGAAAGGGGGGAGGGGGGGAGGTATCCTGGTCGCTGACTCTACTTTCTATAATTATCCAAACAATTTATTTTTAATATTTTTTACGCAAGCTTGCAATTTGCAATATCGTCCACGAGTAGGACAGTTCATCTCCTATTGGCATGGGACACTACAAAACCCTCGGATTGCGGACGCAGCCCTCTATTTTCCGGTTTCATTTATATTCGAGAGTTGTCTTTCAACTTCAAATTTTGAATTGATTTTGATTATTATTCTTGTGTATAAAATAATTCAGTCGCAAAATATGCTTAACAATCATGTTGATTACTATTACAAATGTAACAGATTGTAAAAACCGAGTCCGAGGTCGAAGCGTATATACCCTAGACTTGTACAGACCTAGTGGTGATACCAAAACTGCCAACTGGCAACGACCATTTGTATTAAAAGTGAGTTTCCTATATGACCAGTTTATAGGGGAGGTTGGCACTCATTCAGGAGGATGTTGACCATTCTCAAAATCAATTATCTAATCCATTCTACAAATATTTGTCGAATTTTTCAAGTCGCTAGCTTCATTCTATCTAAAGTTATCGCTTATTTGAAGTCTCACTTGTAGGGTAGGTAGGTTTTTTTTGTCGAATCTTGCGCATTTTTAAAAACAACCAAGTAGATCCCAGTACAAACATTTGACCAAAATTTCAAGTCATTAGCTTCAGTTAATCGAAATTTATCGCTTATTTGAAGTTAAGTTTGTTTCAAATCTCTAGCTTCATTCTATCGTAAGTTATCGCTTATTTTAAGTTCCATTTGTAGGGAAGGTAGAGGTTCCTTGGGTCGGATGTGGCCCATTTTTAATACAAACTAACTGAATCTTACTTTAAATATTTGACCAAAATTTCAAGTTGCTGGCTTCATTCTGTCAAAAGTTATCGCTTATTTGAAGTTTCATTTGTAGGGGAGGTAGGGGTTCATTAGGTTGGATCTTGCCTGTTTTCAATACCAACCAAATAGATCTAACAAATCTTGGATCTTGCCTATTTTCAATACCAACCAAATAGATCTAACAAATTTTTAACCTGCTAGTGTCATTCTATCGAAAGTTATCGTAATAAAAGGAATATTTAATTTTTTGAAATTTGTCCTACTTGCGTTCCTTTGATCTGATTATCCCCAACTTACTAAAACTCAAGCGGCTTCTCACCTTAGAGTTACATGCCAAAAATCAGGTGTCTAGGTCAATTGGTTCAAGAGACAAAAAACCTGAAAAGTAGGGTAGTACGAGGCTCTTTGTAACAAAATTACCGTTAGTTTTTAACTGATCGATTTTATTTTTCCAGAAGAGTATAAGATTACCCCCCCCCCCCCAGCAATCTACCAAACCTAGAGCTTTTCGTGTTTATTTAATCGGGAATTATAAATACATTTAAGTATTTTACATATGTAGGGGAGGTAGGCGTTCTCTTAGTCTGATCATGCCCATTTTCAATACCATCCAACTAGATCACACTGCCAATATTTGACCAAAATTTCAAGGGTCTAGCTTCATTCTATCGAAAGTTATCGTGCGAACGGACAGACAGACAGACAGACAGACGGACAGACAGACAGACCGACATGGCTAAATCGAATCAGGAGGTGACCCTGATCATTTATATTTATACATTGCTATACCTCCGGAGCTTTCTTTAAGGTGTTACATATTTTCATCGTGACAAAAACAATATACCCTATACTAGGGTATAAAAATATAGAATAATTTAGCGGTACTACATACATATGTATTAGTATTGCTAGAACAATTTACGTTACAACATTCAATAGAATGGAAATTTACCAAAGAACTCAAAATTGAACTTGAAATTGAAATTAAATCAATGTCAACCAATAACTATTGTTACTCAAATATGATAAATGAATGAAAAATAACAAATGTTTCGGGCTACAAAAAGCCCATGGCTGTACCACCGAATTACAAGTTCAACTAATTTATAAACAGTGATCACAAAAAAGAGATAGGAACGACTCAAATGCATGTCCATCAAGTTGGCATTACCACTTACAAATTTCGAAGTCGCGCATAGTGGATTAATTGTCGTGAATTTGGCATGGAAGAAAAAAATTCGTCGCGTTTGTTTTTTTTTAAATAACTTAAAACTTAAGTTAGAGTTATCACCCCTTAAAATAGGGTAAAAAAATAAAAATTTCGAGGTCATGTATAGCGGCTCAATTGTTGTAAATTTGTTGTCAATTTGCCGTGAAGATGTCCTTCGTGAGATGGTTGTTAAGGAGTTCGAACAACGTCTGTTCGAACAAATACAACTGAAAAAATTGAATTTTTGAATGTAAAGAATAAAAATTATTACAAGAAAAGCGAAAATTATTATATTATTTTTGTTTAGTTAATTTTACCATGTTTCGACTAATGGTATTGTTTACTCGAGTGTCAAGTTAGCATTGCCAGATTTTTTTTAATGACTACCATTTTTTAATTTTCACTGTCATTCAGCGAAAAAAAAAGCGACAATTACTTTCACATCCCTTTTTTATTTTCACGTTTATTTTACACTATTTCAAGGGGTGGTAATGCTAACTCAAGTGTCAAGTTAGCATTACCAGGGATTATTTAAAAAAAAACGCGCAACATTTTTTCTTTCACGGCAAATTTAGAACAAATTTAAGACAATTAATCCACTAGCGGGGACTTCGAAATTTTTAAGTAGTAATGCTTACTTGATGGACATATTAAATGCTGCGAATACTTATGAATTCATGTTGGCCTTATAAGAGTATAAAAGGCACCTTCTTGTTGTTGGTGCTTTTCAATGCAATTTTCCAATATTCGGTGCTTGGCTCAGCGTTCACATGTAAACGAAGCATTAGGTGTGGATGTGCGTATCGATAATGGTCGATGGTCGATAAGTAAGAGGATATTTCCGAAACAAAAGTTGCACAGACACAATTGCTCAGTCTTATGAATGCAAAAAATTAATCATTGGGCGTGTTCAAACTAACTACACAAAAAGTCTATCATAGAATCTTCTAGTTATATAGTTATCATACCCGAGAAAGTTTTTATTAACGGGTACGGTTTCAATTTACATCTTCGGCGTCGACAGGCTCGACCTCGCCCTACTCAACATCATCGTGGCGCGACAGTCCGACGTCGGGCTTTGGCAGCCTGGATCATTGTCCTCCAATTATCTCGGTCACGTGACCACGTCCACCAATCTTGAAAGCCCAGTAGCTGTTCCGCGTCCACGTATACTGAGCTCTCCCAACGAGATCTCGGTCGTCTAGGCAGTTTCGCTCCGTCGACTCGTTTTACATTCATTACTATCTTTGGCATGCGATCATCGTCCATTCCTTGTACATGCCTTGCCCATTGCAGTCGTTCTAGTTTGACGATTTGCGAGACTTCCAGCTCATCGTACAGTTTATACAACTCATGGTTGTACTGGATGCGCCATCCATCTCGATCGCAAACAGCCCCGCAAATTCGTCATAGAACCTTACGTTCAAACGTGTCTAGCATGTTTCCGGAGGCTTGAGTTAGGGTCCATGCTTCGCAGCCATAGCATACCACTGGTCGTATAATGGTTTTGTACCCGCGGAGCTTCGTGATTCTGTGCACATGCTTCGATTTCATTATGGGGAGAGCCAAGAAAAAAGTCTTATTAGCTAACTATACTCGTATCCGTCGCTTGATTTCGTCAGTTTCGTTGGCGTCCCTTGACAAGTTGCAACCCAGGTATATGAAGTTGTTTACGAACTCGATGTTGAGGTCCCCCACATTGATACTCGGTTGTGCAGGTGTCCTTGTCGTCGATTGCATCATTATTTTAGTTTGATGAGCCTCAGCTGCAGTTTTTTTTAAATGGAAGCAGAATATCACAACTTCTCGCAAATGACGAGAACGTGGCTCGAAAACAGACATTTTGAATAGTGAATCTTATTAAAAATGCGAACAACTTTTACTAATGCGAGGATGTCGATACGTTCACAGACGTCCAATCTCACTTTGTGACACTTTTGAACTACGTATTTTGACCAGCCCTCACCGATGCAGCCGTCTGTCGGAAAACGGCGGAAGCAAAGTTGTACACCTAATACATATCAATCCTTTTTGCGGCTGAGAAAAATTTTTCTTGGCGGGGGATTTTTACAACTTACGAATGACCCAGATAAGGACTTTTCCGAGTATTCTGCTAGTAATAAAATTATCATTTGTTTAGTAGATTTCATTCTAAAATTCATATAACATAGTATCCGTATCTTAAATAGTTCTAATTTATGATAACATGAATCGTAAACGTAGTAATTTACTGGACGAATAAATAACCACTACGCCAACAGTGCGTAAGTTCATAAAAAATTCTGAAATTTCTATCTAAAACTTTCTCCTCAAATTACTTGTTTGCAACCATTGCATAAATTTCCGCCTTGCTGCCCGCATTTCCCGAAGTTGGCAGGACGACATCATTTCTGGCGTTAGCCGGTCGGACAAATAACCTGCCAGGACCACAGCATCCTCGTGCTTTCTTGCAAATGGTGACAGCATAGTGAATGGTCTGTGTGAGAAAGGCGTAGAGAAAAGGATTCAGAGCGCAGCCAAAAAGCGACAGAATTCCGAAACAATACTGTAGAACCCAGTGAAAAGCCGATATGAAGTTGTTGTAGAATTTCAGGATAAGATATATCCAGACTGGCATGCGAAACACAATGAACATAACCATTAGCATTATGATGACGAAGAACATTCTGAGTTGGCGACTATCGCGATTGGACCTGACCCGCTTTCTCGGCTGCCTTGGATTCAGGTTATTCGCTGCGTTGGTGGATGCTTTTTTCGTCGTGATCGAATCTAGTGAAATCATGTAAATTTTCGTGGGCGGTTGATTAGGATTCGTCGACGATTCGCATGAATCCTGTTCTATTGTAGGTGTTGTACGGTTTCTGGCAGAATCATTCATGGCCTTTCGTCGATTCCATATTTCATAAGCGAGTACGGAATTGAACCATATAAAGGCGATTGCAATTGGAACAAAAAGGATACAAAGGAGTATCATGAAGTAGCGAGCGCTGTCTTTCTGTAATGAGAGAACATTTATTAGAGCATTACAACATAAAACACACCTAATGGCATTGTGTATTTAATATCTGCTTTTGGGTGGTTATAACGATAAGGGAAAACAATCAAGAACACTAATAATAGACCTATACCAGTATGCCAGCAAAAGCGAATGCCAGGACTGTCTCCTTCGCTGGGTGTTTATCTTATCAAATTCGGCTATGCATGATTTACAGCCTTTTATTAAAAATCACTCACCTATCGGATTATCATGATTCAGTCTGAATACTTAATGATGGACTTATTATTGAATTAATAGAGCAGACGGCTCAGACACGAAATGCTTCATGAATTTAGAGAAAAGTATAATGTTTCGTGTCTCTAGTAATGATATCTATAAATCATCTGTAGCTATACTATACAGGATGTCCGGAAATTGACGTATAAATGCACTGTCATGTGATTCCGCATGCAATTTCTGGCAACACAAAAAAAAAGGTTTTGGAGTACTTAACCCTTTATGTTTTACCTATATTTTTTTTAAATTGTCTACCTCACATTACTAAAAACAAAGTACATATCTGGAAAACTACACAAGCTAGAACACTCAAATAAAAAAATCAATCGTAGCCAATCCGTTGCTCTAATCTATTTTTACAGCTAGTGTCCGTCTAGCTTGTAAAAATAGATTAGACCGTGCATTAGACCGTCCATTAGACCGCGCATCAGACCGTCCATTAGACCGGACATTAGACCGTCCAATAAACCGCCCATTAGACCACGTATCAGAGCAGCTATTTGATTTTTATAATGATCATTCATTATTAACAAGTAGGCGCATGGAAACGACTGGATAATCCTTGTCTAGCAAGTTCATCCGTGGCGTCGTTCCCCTCAATGCCCTTGTGGCCTGGCACCCAACACAAGAAGACTCGGTTTTTGCTTGACAACAGTTGGAGGAGTTCGTAGTACTCCTTCAACAGTTTTGATGAGACCTTATATGAAGAGAGCGCTTTTATACCTATAGTTGCTTGGCTGTCTGAATAGATACCAATGTGAGCGCCGCAAAGTCCAGTTTACAAGTTTACCCTGGCGCAGACTCCAATGGCGTGGATCTCAGTTGGAAAAACACTGGGCGAGACTCCCATTGCGATCGAAATCCTGGTGTTGGGTCCAAAGACACCTGCATCAATACCCTGTTCTGCTTTAGACCCATCGGTGAACCGCTTAATATATCTAGGGTCTGGATAGGGCGTGCCATTTCCCATTCAGAGCGGTCAGGGATGCGGGCTGAAAATTGTAATGTAATCTGATCTGAAGCAGATCTGCACGCCAAGAATTTGATTCAGAATGCTCATGTGACCGTTTTCTACACTACGTACGTCAGAAGTTAGATAAAGTTTAAGCGTATTTAGAGCTGCTGATTCTTGAATGAATATATGTAACGGAGTAAGTCCAATAATCACCTCCAGGATTGGCATAGGACGAGTGTGAATAGCTCCAGTGATGCCAAGGCAGGCAAGGTGTTGAAGCTTATTGCTCTTCAGTAATACTGAAGATTGCTGAGTTTTCGGTCTCCACACAGGCGCTGCGCAGGTCATCATGGGCCGCACCAGCATGGTATATAGGTTAGGTTAGGTTGTGCTTAACACAGCACACATGGACCGCAGCAGGGTCCGTTGTGTTACCACCGGGGATTCAACATCCGACCATCCTAATCATTAAACCAGCCAGAACTGTAAATGAAACGATGGAGCTTGCCAATATCAACATTAGCCAAGTCGTCCAATTCAGCGAAGAAGTAGGCTCCCAGGAAAGTCCTTCTCCTTATTGACAAAGTAGGGCAGGTGCATAGAAAATGAAAGACGCACTCCTCCTCCTCCTCGTCGCCGTAGCTCCTACAGAAGTCATTGTAGGGAAGGCGAAACCTCCTGGCGTGCTCACCAATCACACAATGCCCAGTGATGACTCCCACCGCCGCTCTGATTTGCTGCCTTCCGAGTGAGAGCAATTTAGCTGATCGGCTAGAATCCAATCTGGGCCACAGCGAATTTGTTGAAAGACATGTGCTTCCATTTAACCATATAGAGTTGGTCTTGATAATTGCTTCGGTTTTAATAGCTAGTTTGCAGGCAGCGATAGGCATGTAGATATTACGACGAATTTCACCAGCTAAGTAAGTTGGACCCTGCCTGGCAAGTTCGTCTGCTTTGCA
Organism: Chloromyia formosa; assembly: GCA_964017055.1. Taxonomy (NCBI): domain Eukaryota; kingdom Metazoa; phylum Arthropoda; class Insecta; order Diptera; family Stratiomyidae; genus Chloromyia; species Chloromyia formosa. Next base: position 42,360,067 of record OZ024815.1, read on the forward strand.
ATTACCAGCGAAACCAGTGTGGCCCGGAATCCAGCATAAGAAAATGGTAAAAAACTCACTCATCTCCGTAATTAGAGAGCGACATTCCGCGAAAGTCCTTGACGTAATCAAACCCCGTTCGAGAGATTTAATTACAGCTTGGCTATCTGTAAAAATTGTTATATCTCTAACTGATATTACATGACGCCCCAACCAGTACATGGCTTCTGTAATCGCCGAAATCTCTGCCTGAAAAACACTACAGTAATTGGGGAGATTGAAAGAGAGGCATAGGTTCAGCCCATCACAAACAATTCCAGCGCCTACTCCCTCGTCCGTTTTAGATCCATCTGTGTATATTTCTAATGACTTATGTAGTGGAAGCACGTTCCCTTCCCATTGACTGCGTGATGGTATCAGACTGACAAAGTTCTTATCAAGAGTGTATTTTGGAGCCGTATAGTCAGTCATTGCCGGAATAATTGGGTTATTGAGAACAGCAGCGTGCCCAGAGTTTGAAGCAAGCCAATGACCACTATCACGTAGTCGAATGGCCGTACATGCGGCCATCTGTTCTCCAAACGTGTCAAGAGGGAGTAGGCTGAGCAGCATGTTCAGGGCCGTAGAAGGAGAAGTCCTAAGAGCCCCAGTAATAGCGATGCTGGCCAATCTTTGCACTTTTCCCAGCAAACTACGATTAGCCTCTTTACTCAAAGCAGTTCACCAAATCACAACCCCAAACGTAAGTATGGGGCGCAAAACAGCTATGTACATAGAGCCAGTGCAATATTTTAGGTTGAAGGCCCCAGCTTTTACCTATAGCCCTCTTACAAGAGTAGAGTGCAATAGTAGCCTTGTCCACCCTCTCCTGTATATTCGGCCTCCATGATAATTTGTTGTCTAGAATGAGTCTTAGAAATTTTGCCTTATTCGCCACAACCAGGCTCGCCCCCTTCAACACAGAAGGCTCAAACCGAGGTATAATATGCTTCCGTCTAAAGAGGACAAGCTCTGTTCTGTTCGGATTAATATTCAAACCACAGTTGTCAGCCCAAGTGGTTAGAAGTGAGAGGGCATTCTGCAGTACCTCACTAAGAACACACGGAAATTTTCCCGATTTTTGCGATGGCAATGTCATCCGCATACGCACACACCATGCAACCCAGCCCTTCTAGGTCTAAGAGCAGTCTATTGACAGCTAAGTTCCAGAGAAGGGGAGAGTGCACTCCACCTTGTGGAGTACCTCTTCGCACTAGTCTACGTTCGGACGACACTCCTAAGTACGTGTGTATAACCCTAGATGTAACATCAGGTTAATGAGCGTGCAAAGGGAATCTCCGACTCAAAGACTAGAGAGTGCATCAGTGATAGCTCAGTGTTTAACATTGTTGAAGGCCCCTTCGATATCAAGGAAAATAACCATGGCGTATTCTTTATTGCCCAAAGATTTCTCGATATAGCTCACAATACAGTGTAAAGCTGAATCTACTGATTTGCCCTTGAGGTAGGCATGTTGAGAGGTAGACAGAAGGTTCGATGGAATACTACTATGCAGGTGAATGTCTAAGAGCCTCTCCAGTACCTTTAAAAAAACTGACGATAGGCTGATTGGTCTTAGATCATTTGGACGCACATGTGAGCATGGAATATAACCACTCCATTATTTTTGGGGTGATCCCCCATATTCGTCCGAAGAAACTTCTGCAAGCCCACATTGTGCGGGTGGCTTTGCGAAATACATTATCTACCTGAGTATTCCAGGTGAGTTTCGAGTCCAGTATTACCCAGAGACATTTGACTTCAGTGGAATAATCTAAGGTTGTGCCGCGCTAACGAAATTGATACCAAGGTTTTATTTCGTTTTCTCGTGAACGACACAACGACAGTTTTCTGTGGGTTTACATGTAAGCCCACAGCAACACAACAGTCTAGAACTATGTCAAGGGCCGACCTTATCATGATGATTATGATAGATAAATCATCCGCGTATCCGGTTAGGTCAGTCAAATTAAGCCAATTTTGGGGCTTTTTAATAATAATGAGGGAAATATCTGGAAATAATTTTAATCCCTTTTATAGATACAGAATACACGGAAACTGAGTTTGCACGGTCGTAGAAGGTGAGCTTAACTTTTGGAGGGCGAAAATCCGAGAAATTTGAGCCCTTTTTTTAATATTATCGTTATAAATCCTAAACGGTGCCTCGGGTCGAAAAACCTTGCAGGAGTAAATTGAAGACCGTTGAATTTTGCGTTCAATGCACTGCTCAAAGTTGAAATTCCGCCCAGTAGCGTAGTCAAAATCGATAGTCAACAAATGACAATTTTCGAGGCTCCCGAGAAAAATCACACTTTTTCACTTTTCAAGCTCACAGATCTTTGCAACGGATCCTCCAAATGGAAAAGCTTATCTGTAAAAGTTGGGGACAATTTGATTGTGAGCCTAACGTGGCCAATAGTTTCCAATTCAGGCCATTTTTAGAGTAGCTATGAGCAAAAATTCAAAAATGAATGCTCATCGATTTATGCCTTAAAAGCTCTATCTCGGTAAGTATAACAGCTAGAAGTTTTATTTTAGTCTCGAATTGTAGATAAATTCCTAAAGTTAAATAGTTTCACAAGATTTCTTGTGAGACCAATTTAGGAGATACTGAAAAGAAACAGGACAAGTAAACAAAGGTATGCAAAAATTCAAGAGAATGGTAGGGGAACAAAAATTTTCAGAGCAAAATAAAAGTTTTGACTTTACAAATTCATAACAATTAAACCGTTTGTTCAATTACCAAATAAATCTTGAATTTTAGAGCAGCATATTGGCTATGACTCACTTTTTATTTAAGTGTTCTTGCTAGCGTAGTTTTCAACATATGTGTTTTTAGTAATGTGAAAAAAAAATGCTGCTAAAGAGTTCGCAAAAATGTTCCCTAATATTTTTTGCTGGAAATTCCATGGGGAATCACGTGGCAGTGCGTTTATATCCTAATTTCAATTTCAAAGAAACTAGCCGCCTGGGCAGAGCGGACCTGAGGTTAATCGTTGGTTACCTCACGGGACACCACTGGGTAAGATATCACCTCAACAAAATGGGTCTGGCTACTGAAACGGAATGCAGACTTTGCCTGGAGGACACTGAGTCAACCAAACACCTTCTCTGCGAATGCCCGGCGGTTGCTCGTTCGAGGTTCTTGTTTCTTGGAGATTCCATCGTGAGCTCCGCGGTCGTTAAGAGCGCTCCTACAAAGGACCTACTGGCCTTCATCAGGCTGATTGAGAGTCTTTTGGATTAGTTTAAGGCTATAAGGCACAATAGATCTCATGGTCGCAGTGCCCACCTTTGGGTACCTTAGCCTGTCCTTATTTATTATTATTATTATATCCTAATTTCCCGACACCCTGAATATAAAAGTTGTCCGAAAATCGTATGTCGTGTGAAAGCTGTTATTGTTATTTATCAATTAAAGGAGCGTTTAACCCTGTCGAGGCCCTGTATTCATGGTCTATTTTTATTGTCAAATATCTCAAGAATATAAAATAAAAATATCACGATTACATACGAGCACAATCAAATTCTTGCATACCTTACTTGCTGCACATAAATATGCTGGTGTCGATGATAATATTATGGAGCTGTTGTTCGGATCCATTTCCACTATGGTAATAGAAATGTGTTTATAAGCAGTTAATGATGGCGTAGCTATGCCTATCGATAAGCCCCATAAGATAATGGCGAATATTAGACAGTAAATTACGCGTGTTTCCCAGAAATTACGCATGAGTCTTATGACGGATAAGTATCGGTCAACTGCAATGCCAACCAATATCAGACTGTTGGCAAGGATAGCGACTGTTGTTATAAATGGACAAAAGGTACACATCAATGCGCCGAGTCTCTGGAAAGTAAGAAAATAAATAACATCAATGAGAAACAGTTTTATTTTAACGACATAATTCAATTCGAATCACATGATTAATACCTGTTTTCCGATACTATAAACCAAATAAATGAAGTTAATTAAATGAAAGTCGAAAAATGAATTTTCGTATGATAAAGTCACGTGAAAGGTGACAAACCAAGTACACTTCATTTCCGGTTATTTTTTGTAGTTGATAGTAAAGAGAGTAGAGGAAGAGGGGCGAATATGAGATCTGTCCAACTGGAATTGTTTTCTGTTAATTGGTTTTAGTTAGCACACGCCTTGCCTCCTTTAAGATACTCCGAGGTCAGAAATACGGGTGTTCAACAATAAACAATACCACAGGCAACAATTTCCAAGATACGATACAATCCCACAATATTCCATTTATTGACGGTTGCATAACCTCGATGCAGAGCCGTGCGAAGAAAATTTGGCACCCGGGGCGGAGACGTAATATGGTGCCCCCATATATAAATAGAAGAATATATTATAGGTCAATAAAATTAAGATCCATCGCCCTCAAAATGCAAGAATCTTGCCACGTTTTAATGTGCAAAAGCTTAAAGATGCATCTATAAGACGTGCTTATTCCACCGCCTTTCACGAAATAGCTAATGCACCACCACCTTTTGAGACTCCTACAATTGATGATAGATGGAACGTCGCGACGCTCTTCAACCTAGCACTGGAATACGCTATTTGGGCAATTTAACAATAGGCATCCATTTTTTATAAACTGCGGTCATCGATTTTACATTGGGTGCATAGAAATAGCGAATTCCTAAGCAGCACATAACATTTTTTTTGTGACGCCCGAATGGTATGCTGACTCACTTGTCAAATGACAATATCAGTTTGGCATTTTCTCCCTTTCGTAAAATAATTATATGTTGTTCTTTTCTGCATTGTAAAAAACTATAAAAACAATGGAGAACGCACAATTCACTAGACTACGAAATGCCATGTTTGTAAATTGACATGCCTGCATTCACAAATCGGTAGCATTACTTGAGCGCTCCTAGTTTTGTCCCAATTTTGCACTGAATGACAACAACAAAAATTGGAGCGCTCAGGTAGCGCTATGATTTGCGAATGCAGGCCGTTCGTTCGAACTGTCAAATCTCCGGTAAGCCAAGACAGCGAACAAATTTTGTGCTGCCTAAAAGTGTTAGCGCCTAGCTATTTCCGCTAAGTTTAGCAGTGGTTTAGCGCAACATTCGGAGTACAAATCACGAAGCAGCACTTAAAGCTAGCTAGCAACCGTGACTCCCGAATGCACCCATTGAATCAAGTTATCGATTTAGAATCGATTCTTTTTTTCATTCTCGGTATCGCAAAAGCGGTCAAGACCCTACAAAAGACGCCGAGTTTCATTGATACCCTGTTAGTTTGTCTTTCATCTAGAATCGACCCACTTTCTTGTTTGACAGGAGGAGGTCGTACCGAACTTCAGTAAAGGGAGTTTTTAGCCCATACGGAATTACGCAGAATTTTGGAGTTTCCTCACCGTTCTTATACATACACGGATTTACAAGGCAACGGATCTGGCAGCCCTGGCGATTACAAACCCAAACACACTATCAAAAGACAATCGCATCGGGTTCAGCTTTAGGATGAAGTAGTCGTATCCTCTTATGAGACTGAAGCAGTCCAAGTACACTGTAGAGAAACTGAGGGTTGCAAGTTGGAATATCGGATCCATGACGGGAAAGAGCAAAGAACTGGAGGACGTCATGAAACGGAGAAGGAGACCAAGTGGTGAAATGACCAAGTCGACCGAGCTCGTTTTCTGACGAATTCCAAAAAGTACAAATTGTACTATTATGGAAACTCGAATGATAGGAACGGCGTTGGCGTTATTCTGGCATCGGCTTTACCTGGCAGCATCGTGAGTATCTCGAAGATAGGTGACCGCTTGATGAGTATCAAATTGGTTATCTGCGGAAGGGTGTGGAATGTCATAAGTACCTACGCTCCCCAAGTGGGTTTGCAACAAAGCGAGAAAGAGGCATTTTGGAGGGACGTTGATACACTGCTTCAAAGTATACCAAATACCGAACTGGTTTCTTTCGGAGGGGATTTCAATTTCCATGTGGGAGAATCGAACTGCGATTACGAGGATTGCCATGGTGGGAAGAGTAGCCATACTACAGCCAGAAATGATGAAGGGGAGGCTGTCCTGACTATGTGCAGATCACACGGTCTGGTCATCCACAACACATGGTGCCAAAGGCACCTGATCACATATAGCAGTGGAGCTCATGCAACGCAGATAGAATATCATCTGTGTCTAAATTTCATGAGGCGTTGGGTGAAAGACTTCAAAGTGATCTTGGTTGAATCTGCAGTCACCCAGCACAGGGTGCTCCTGACATAATTTATTCTGAAAGGAGGAACAAGATTGCAAGCAATCCCCAAGTCAGTCGTTGCCATTAACGACGTACTCTGCAGTGCGCTTCGTGAACACCAGAGCAAAGGTATCAGATGCAACCTGTTTGAATACCTCCAACACCTGGATTACGCTGACGATATTTGTCTTCTCTCAAATATATCGGATCATCTAGTTCAAATGACGGATGCCCTACACCGCGAAAGTGGCAATGCGGGGCTTAAAATCAATGCTGTCGAAACTAAGTACTTGAGCTTGGATCCAGGAAGACAGAGCGAAATTTTCGGGGCAGACGGTGGAAAAAGTGGACAATTTTTGCTACCTCGGAAGCGTCGTTACAGCAGATGGTGGAGCGGATGCTGATGTACAGTCTCGCATCAATAAGGCTCGAGCAGCTTTTTTCAGTTTAACTCCTTTTCGGCAAAACAACATCTCCAGACGTACTAAACTCAGGATCTTCGAAATCAATATAAAATCTGTGCTTCTTTATGGCTGTTCAACTTGGAAGGTGACCAGGGCGATAACAACTAGATTGCAAACTTTCGTGAACCAGTGTCTACGGCGCATCCTGCACATACGCTGGCCGGAGGTCATTTCTAACTACGACCTCCTGTTCATTAATGGCCAGGACAGGATAGGCACCTCTATAAAAAGGCGAAAGTGGCAATGGATAGGTCACACACTTCGAAAGGGGCCGGAAAACATTGTAAAACAGGCTCTCGATTGGAACCCACAGGGAACCGATGCAAGTCGCCGCGTTGGACGACCTAGAAACACCTGGAGAAGATCAGTTGAGGACGAGGGTAAGTCATTAGGCAAATCGTGGGGAGAGTTGAAGGCGATGGCGGCAAACAGGAGGAGGTGGAAAGTCGGCGTGGTTAATGCCCAATGCCCCACAAGGGGTTGACAGGATCCAGAGAGAGAGAGAGACAATCTCAACAACGAACGCTATGAATCTGTTGTAACTCCACTCATTGCTAAAATGGAGGAGTGGCTTTAAAACAATACCAGCTGCCACGAGCAAAGTCCAACACAAATGTGGAATGCTTTGGATGCAATGTAAGTAGGTGGGGCTGAAAAGACACTGGGAGTTTCAAAAGGCCCACTCCAGACGAACAAGGAGACGTGGCGGTGGAATAATGAAACTAAAGAAGCAGTGCAGGCCAAATCAAACGCATTCAAGGCTTGGACAACTTGCAAGACAGGCAGTGAAGCCGAGAAGGTTCAACTTTGGGAGAAATATGATAAATGCCGGAAAGGAAGTATGTAAAGCAAAAGGTGGCTCGAGCAAAAGCGATTGCAGCCGAGAAGTTCTATCAAGAACTAGAAGATCTGCCAGGATTTATAAGGTCGCAGCCCAAAGGAGAAGAAACGCTCGAGAGATTCAGGCGCCAAAGTACGTTAAAGCCTCACAAGGACTGCTACTGGTTGAAGACACACCAATCTGTAGCAGAATGCGTGAGTACTTTGACGAACTTTTGAACGAACAATTTCCACTGATATCGCTGATTTTTCAGTGGAGGAGGTGATGAATGCAATGATACAGCTGAAACGCGGAAAGGCAGTTTGACCGGACAAAATACCCTTAGAATTTTGGTTGAAGATGAATCATGTTGGGCTTAGATGGCCAACTGTTCTTTTCAACAAAATTATAAGAGGGCAATCGATGCCTGACGCTTTCAGGAAAAGCTCCTTCTCCCGTTTTATAAGAACAAGGGTGACTCACGCAAGCTCAACAACTATAGGGCTATCAAGTTAACATCTCACACATTGAAGACTTACGAGCGAGTTGTCTGCAATCGATTGAAAGAGATTGTACGGTTGGACGACAATCAGTGCGGCTTTGTGGAGGGTCAATCCGCAGTCGATGCTATTCAGTGCTTGCCTGTTACGATGGAAAAACATCGTGATGGACGGACGGACCTGCACTTTGATGTGCACGGTTGGATGAAGTGGCGAGAAAACTCTGGAGTTTTCTGCGACAAGAAGATGCCACGAAAGCTTAAGGGCAAATTGTAGAAAACGGTCGTACGTCCCGCACTCATGTATGCGTCTGAGTGCTGGACTATGTACAAGACATAAGAAAGTAAAATGACTACGACCGAGACGAAAATGCTACGAATGTCAGCCGGTGTGACCAAAAGTGATCGCATCAAAAGTACCTAAGTACATCCGAGACAGCTTGTTTATTGAGCAACCGATTATTGAAAAGCTCGAAGATCGTCGTATGGACTGGTGTTGCCATGTTCTAAGGCGTCCACCTGAGAACCCAGTCATGAAGGCACTATCAATGAATGTTCCATTTGCTGGACCCAAACCCTGAGGCAGACGGAAACGCACATGGATCGATCAGATGAAGAAGCAACAAGAACGCATTAATTTCGGCGATGCTACGATCCACGACCGAGCTGCCTGCAGAAGGAAGCTGAGATTATACCGCCAGAATAGGCGATGTGCCAACACCACAGGCAGAGCAACACGAAGCCGCAGATTGGTATGAAAGGGCAAGGAAGAAGTCGTATCCTCTTACCTAGTAGTTCATCATCAGTAAACTGATTACGAGTATCTACAGTGCATACAGTATATCGGTACATGGATATGTCTTATGGCATCTGAGTGAACATGTTTTAGATATCGACTAGGTTTTATCAATATTCCAGTATCGTTAATTATACCGGATGAAATCATCCGAACAAAACATGTCTCACGCATTCGATTGCCATAAGACATCCATGAACCAAACAATGTATCTGCATGCAATGTGGTTGTGGATACATACTGGTTTAACTACATGCTTCAGATTTAGCCCCGGCAATCTAATTCATTTATTAAATTTTGTATTTTTTAATTACATTGTTCTACATTCCGCAGTTATTGCGTTTATTGTAATATGAGGAGGCCGATTTTTTTGCACGAGAAATAATCTAGTGAAGAGATTATGGGGTCGAATGGGGACACTCGCCTGTATACATAACAAACACAAAAGCGGCTAGCATAATGCTATTTTCAATATCATATAACTCCACCAAAGTCTATCATTACAAAGCCGATCAATTCCATAATATTATGCATTTTTTTATCAATCTATTTATAGGGGACAACATTATGGATGGTCCATGTACTTCGTAGTATCGCACTACTTACGACTCAAGTGCTTTGGACTATTATCGCTAAATTCATTCAGTGATTTGAATTTGTGCGTAGTTGATATTTAAATAATAATTACGATAGCTCATAGGATACATCGCTTATGCCATGAGCTGATGTTCCCTCCAGTGATATTCGAGAAAATTTTTTGAAATTGATATTCAAAACTAGCAAAATTGGAATAGTGCTTTTGATTATGGGAACGACATGGAAAGGGCAGTCGGAAATTTAGAAACTAAAGCTGAGAACTGGGTATGAACGTCAAAAAAAAAAAAAAAAAAACTGACGATTTTTCAATAAAACTGCAGCCAAGACTCCAATACTGTTATAACTAACCGATATGGCTGAAAGTGATCATTTATAAAAATTTTACGGTCGGTGAAAAAGAAAGAGCGATAAAGAATAAAATATTTCAAATTCTTACCCATATCTGAACGTAATCAGCAGAATATTGTGATAAGTATGTAATCCCATTAAATATGGAACTCAGCAAATCACTTGTTGCCAAACATATCAAACAGGTACGGAAAAATGGTCGGATTTTTCGACTATAAACAAATAACACAATACAAGATACCTTTAATTCACTTCAAATTTTCACCAAAAATATTTCAAACCTTCTCACACCAACCACTAAAGTGGCAACATTCGAGATCAGCGCACAAACCAACAAAATTATAACAAAAACCGAGAAGACCACACGCTCTTCATTTGTAAGGGACGTTAGCTCCATAAAAGTATGATTGGGTTTTATTTCATCATGAAACGACGCTTCGGTTGTTGTTTCACTTGAATTCGTACTGTAATTCATTTTCAGTTTAAATGCACATTTGGACTACTACTTTCCACTATCACTTTTACCCAACTAATTTATTATTTTTCTTCTCCTCTAAGATAGGCAAATCGACTAAACATGGATGCATAGCGCCAGGGGTTTATATAGATTATGTTTTATCGGTCCATAAATATCTCGCCCAGATTGTGAGATTAGGAGATAAAAAGATAGGTATGTGGTGAGCAGTAAATCTGCTTAGATTACATATGCCGGCGATAGCAATGGAAAAATAACTATCGTAGAACAGAACCTCAATTCAGCGTAGAGAAGCGCTGAATTCAATGAACTTATCCGGGAATTATATTGCCGGCAGAAGCAATCGAAGCGGCAGCAGCAGCGGCATCACTTGTGTCTTGGGTAAATAGAGTGCACGCATAGACCTGTTCGGTGCTGAGATTTAAGTATCGGTTTTAGGTTTTTATGAAAACTGGTTTTCCTAGCCGGTTTTTTCTTTAACCATGATGCGGTCGGTTTTTAACAGGTCTGTTTTCGAGTACTCGAGTACTCGGTCGGTTTTTGGGTGAATCGTTTTTTTAATGAGTCGGTTTTTTGGTGAATCAGTTTTTTAATGAGTCGATTTTTTTACCGGTCATGAGTCGGTTTTTATGATTATACATTGGGGCAGCAGCAGCGGCAACAGTATCGGCAGATCTGCTTTTTCATTCAAAATTCTAAAATGTGAGGGGAATCCGCAAACCGTGGCTAATAAATAACGCCAGGTAAACACAAGACCGTGTAAGCGATAGAACAAACGAACGTAAGAGAGTGTGCTTTTGTAGCTGTCATCCCTCGCTGCTCTCTCATGCGAACATCAAGCCCCTGGTGCCAAAATCATGGTAACGCCCTTCGAGTGACTGAGTGGTGTTTCTGCAGACACGGTATGCTGGCTCGCAGAGATTAGCGGTTTTCCGTACACACGAAGTTCCTGATTTGATGGATCTGTTCCGGTAGATGATCGCTCCAGAAACGCGACCTTGATGGCGAAAATCCCGGGGGTGACTCGCTTCAGCACCTAATGTGGACCAGTATAATGCCTGTATAACATTATGCGGGACTCGCCGAATCACGAGCCAAGCGGATAACATGTTGTGCACATCCAAGCACCTACGAGTGAACGAATTTCATCAAATGCAACGAATTTCGAGCAAGCAATGGTGGAGCATTTTGGTCACCCGATGAATCGCTGGACAGGAGAGACGCCAGGTGCCTGGATGTGCACAATATTTTACCCACTTGGCCCGTGACTCGGCGAGTCACGCATAATATGGTGTCGGCATTAGCTGGCTCGAGCGGCTTTCTCGTTACGTCCACACGAATAAACACATGTGAGTATGTATGCAGGTCTTTGAAGTAGAACAGATTGGGCATGCTATGGGATACTGTTGGTCTCGGCTGCAACAGGCGTATCTGTTCTCGGAATTTTCCCACGAAGTAATGCGGGTCGGTGCGTCGAGTTTGGTGTAGACGAACTCACCTGGGATGCGTAGAGATGACTCATACCCACCGTTCAAGAATAGAAGATTACGCAAAGAATTTGCTAATTTAGCGACAGTTTTATTCCGATCTTAATGAAATGTTGGATACAAGCCCTTCAAGCCAAGGGGAAGTTATAATAATAATTGTATTCCGGGGGATATCCGAAGCAGACCACTAATACTTTGGGTCCCTTTTCGCCCCCTCCCGGTCGTCAGTGATTTCCAGATGTCAACTGATAATTGTCGACCTCTTTCTTCATCACTGAGTCCCGTGTAATTGCTAGCATTTCTTTAAGGTTGAGTTCACTCATGGCCTCTACACTTATCGTGCTTGCCAGTACTGAACATTCCCACACAATGTGTGCTGCCGTCTCGGCCTCTTCCAGGCATAGCCTGCAAACGTCATCTTCCCAGATTTTCATCTTGGCCAGATGAGCCTTAAAATTACCATGCCCTGTGACCAAGGCAGTTATCCAGCTTAGGGTACTCCGTTTATAACTAAGTACCTTTCTCGCTTCCCTCCCTAAAGGGCTGGTCATTGCGTTCCGAGCTTGTTTGTAAGTGACTAGCTCCTGCCATCTTTGTTGATACGTGGAGTCCATCCACTTCCCAACCATCGCTCCAATCATGCCGTTCCCCAGAGCGACTCTGGGTTCTGGTCCAATGAAAGTCGTTGCAGATCCCTATATTGCTAGGGCACTCGCCGCCTCATTTCCTGTTGTACCTATTTGTCCTTTTACCAACATCAGTGTAACTTCATTTACTGAGGCACACGTGTTGAGCTTTCGGAGAAACTCTAGTACCAATTTGAAGTTTATGTCCGTCTGCTGTATGCGTCTGATCATCGATTGATTGTCCAGTGCAATAAAGGCTTTCTTCCCCCGCATCTGACCTTCCAGCATGTGACCTATCGCAAGTAACAAGCCTAGCATCTCTGCCTGGTGTACGGACACATACTCTTCTAGATTAAGCGAACAGGCTAGGTTTAATTCTTCAAAGTAAATCCCCGTCCCCGTTATTCGTCTATTAAAAAGCCATCAGTAAGAACGCCGATGTCATTGTACCTATACATACACTCATCATTGTGTATGTTTCCATCCGCAATGTGAGTCTTGTGTTGTCCTTCAACTACCATGCCTTCTACCGGCATAAGAGTCTCCCTGACCTCATCATGTATGATGTCTAGGATGCTCTTATGACCGCTGCTAGTTCCAGAGTGATGCAACATGACATAACTTTTTAAACGTATTGCCGAAAGTGCCGCCGTTTTCTTTATAAATAAGTCCAGCGGCGGCAGTCCCATCAATGCCTCCATAGCTAGCGTTGGGATGGTGCGCATTGCACCACATATGTGTAATGAACCACCTGTAGTGAACCATATTATGGTCTGGCAGTGCTGCTCCCAGCGGCAGATCGAAGCAGCACCTGATGAGTTCTGATCTGTTGGTGGTACGAAACCAGAGGCCAAGGGTCCCATTACACCCGGACCCAGGTGCGACCGCGTGAGCGTCTAATCCGTTCGCCAACCATTCCATCCTTATCGACAATTTTTTTTATTCCGCATTTTTACCTCCCCTGTTTGTGTTGTCTTCCCTAGGCCTATGAATTTTTGTTAATACGTACAGGACAGGGGCAACGAGCGGCGAAAACACCGCCCGCATCTCCCGAACTGAGCTACAGCAATTATAAGCCGCGGCTTAGCTCGTTGAGGGGCCTTTTTCTTCGCCAGATGGCACGGCCCGACCTTCACGGTCATATGTTACCTTAGGCTCCGTCCCCACGGGCAGCTTCGAATGCCCACCAAACCGTCCGTTACACATTTGGCGCCCAAAGTGGGGCGCCATTTTTGTAATGAAATCCTCCCTTTTCGTATAGCACCTGAGAACCCCTCCGTAATGTATATTAAGTCCCGGTCGGAATTTGATTTTTTTTTGTGAACCCACGACAAACGTTTTATTTGTGTTTTTCCCTCCCGAACAGAGCTACCCTCAAGCAGGTGCTTTGCTTCCGACCTTAGGAAGGATTTCATTACATATGCTTACGCAAGCTATCCTTTGTACCTCATCTAGCTTCCGCTTGGTGGTTTTCTGCATGGCTTTCGGCCACCATACCACCGGTGCGTAGGCGAGAATGCACCTGCTACCCCGCAAGCAAGTTATGGTTTCTCCTGTAGCCTAACAGATCGCTACTCTTTAGACCATGGTTCACCAGATGCAACGTGCAAGAAAGGAGCAAAGTGAAGTGTTGATCCGGAACCCCGCAGTTGGACTTTCACCTCCGTCACCAGCTCCAACCTCATACCAAGTCATCGTTTCACCTGTGCAGAGAGTTTCATAGGCGCCCCTCTGCCAACGTAAGCTCGGGGAGACAGTTTACTCAGCCCATACAACTGGTTATTGTACAGGTGTTTGGCAGTAACGTCCTCCGTTAATGATGACCATTTGCGTTTCTAGTCACTTTCCCCCGATGGGCACGGTTGCATATCACCGCGGGGATATAGGACATCTGACACTCCATAAGAGCTACCTTCACGAAAATTATAGAACACAAGAGTTGGCCAGGTAGGGAGTGTGTCGATTGCTTACATATCGCAGAACGGCGGTACTCGCGTAATGATATAGTACACGCAATCGGACGAGTAGCTCAGCCTTCGCTATTCGCGAAGTTACCAGCTGTCACCACGCAGAGGTGCTATGTATACTTGCCTGCGAGTTCCCCACAGATCTGACTGCCTTGCCATCAGGGAAAGTAATTGCTTGCATTGTATTTTGGAAAACCACTCCCAACCCCCTTCTCGCCTCTAAAAGTAAATCTGCAAATGTATCCACTGTTTTATATTCACTGCTTGATGAAACTTTGTAAATGAAACCTTTAAAGAAAGGGGAAGGTAGCTATCTACATCGGAAAACTACCTCCAACCCGGAATAAAACTGTAGATACATTGCAGATTTCCTTTTAGGGGTGAGAAGGGAGTTGGGAGTGGTTTTCCAAAATCCAATGTAAACGGTTACCTACCACTGAAAGCAAGGCGGTCAGGTCTGTGGGGAATTCGCAGGCAATTCACGAATTCACGTAGCACCTTTGCTTGGTGACTGCTGGTAACTTCGCGAATAGCGAAGGCTGAGCTATGGGCCCGGTTGCGTGTACTATAACATTACATTCTATTCTTAAATCATTGACTTTGCTATAGTTTAATTTTACACCTAGTGGGGTATAGCTCGTCATCTACTCCTACGCGCTATCGTGCAGGCACAGTGGCACTGAAGTACCAGAAGAACTATTTATCATTTTTGAATGTCTACTGTACTTTGCCACAAATGGAAGATGACAGTGAACTAAGCGTCGACCTCAAGAAGTACAGACAATTCGATGCAGAATATCCTGCGCATGTCTACATGCCCGTTCCCATTGAGCGATTTTTTTTTGAAAGAGACTAGTCGGGAAACAAAAAGCTCACGAATCGCTCCGTGGGAACAGCACTTTCAACAGTGTTGAAAGACACTTTAGTCGAAAGACAAAATATGGTCCCGGTCAATATTTTGTCTCTCGACAGGTAGGTCGTGCGCTTCCGTGTGGTGTTCGGTCGATCGTTTTCATTTCGCATATGGCGGCGCCCATGTTCCGTGATCTATCAACGAAAGTCAATGCAACAAAGTATCTGAAAATTGTGTCGCGAGTGTTTTTATCTGAAAGATTCAGTGTTGTGAGTGTTTATTCCTAGACTTTTCGTGGCGCCGCGTCGCGCGGTGTATTTAATATCGTCGGTCTCAAACGTGTGTATTCGTAGTGATGTTTATGTTGTGTGGGCTCGCGAATTCAATGAAAGACTTTTGTTTACACGTGTGAACAACAATGAGTTTGTCTCATGTCCCATGCGATTTTTGTGTCTCGCCTAGTCTCTTTCAACGAAAATCGCTCAATGGGAACGCGGTTTAATACGCACTTTCAATGACAGATTAATATCAAATATTACGAGTGATTTAGTTTTCTGTTGGAGCTTGGGGAATTGATACCCTTAATCCACCCCTTATCTACGCCACTGAACATCGAACTGCGCCTTCGGTGAACTGAATCGACGAATGCATATACGAGTACATACTCATTCCAGATATCCTAGTATGGATTTGCCGAAACATGTTGAGGTGAGCCAGTATCTAGCCCAGTTTCCTACGGTGTATGCACACGGAGCCTATACAAAATACTTGCACAAAATCCGACTAATTACGTCATTAAATGATTCCTAAAGATATTAACCCTGGTTTATATGAAACAAGGATACGTAAGATCACGAAACAGACATTTCAGCTATAATCCTTTATTTTCACACTACATTGTTCCTAGACTCGTTTTCTCCAAACTGTTCTGAAACACTATCCCTAACTGAACCATGTTCCGATACTATTACTACACTACTCCATATCTGGACACTCCTCTGGCAAAAAATAGCGCAGAAATGCTTTATGCTGCTGTAAAATTCCCGAAGATGATCCATTGTTTGAGTGACGAAAGCATAGAGGAGCGGATTTATAACTCCACTTACCATGGAGATAATTCCAAACACAAATGGCAATATCCACGGTGTGCCCTTGGCCGTACGATTATAGAACGTGATCAATAAGAATACCCATTCGGGTAATTTTAACACCATATACGAAATAGTTATTAGTATAATTAAACGGATTGTCCTTAGTTGGTGCTTCTCCCGAATCTTACGTAATTGTCTGAAGTGCGCTTGAATTTGTGTCTGCGACTGATTTTGGTCGTGTGTCATCCCGTCTTTTGTGGATGTCTCCTGAATATCACTTGAAGTATTTTCAGATGGACTTGGAACTCCTTTCCGTCGTTTCCATATATCCATTGCCAGAAATGTATTCAGCCATACAAAAGCTGTCATGATTGGGAAGAATACAACACAGAAAATCGCCAAATAATAATGAGCATTAGTCTCCTGGAATAAAAAAAAAGGGTTATCCTTTAGAAGTAAACTTTCATGAAATAGATATTACTTTCAGAATTCCACATATATGACCAGGTATCTCGGAACTAATATGGGTATCGTTTGCACTTCCATTTAATTGAACGATGAGTGCTGGATAATAATGATAGGCAGTAATAGATGGAGAAGCTATAGCTGCTGAAGTTCCCCAAACGCACACAGCGATCACAATACACCACTTGCCTCCTGGTTCCCATAATCGTCTCATTACGCATCTCACCGATAAATAGCGATCAAAGGATATGGCTAATAGTGTCAAACTGTTAACAAGTGGTCCTATAATCTTCAGGAACGGTAAGATGTAACAAATGCTTGGTCCCAGATTCTGAAATGGTATCAATAACATATTCGATAAATTTAGAGCTATTATTTTTATATATATTGTAGTACTTGCATTTCTTGACTTACCCATAGTTGAGGCATTGCAGAAAGAAGAGCACCCAGAAAACGGATTGTAGTTGTGCTGCAGCATACTAAGTCGCTTAGAGCTAGAGATATGAGACACGTCCGGGACACTGGTCGAATATTTCTGACGGGACGAACATGGATATTTTACATTCTAAATGTAGATATAAGTAAGTACTCACCTTTGCACGGCTACCACAAATGTTGCTACGTTGCCTATTGTGGAAAGGATGACAAGGACCATCACAGTTATGACCAGAATTGATCTCTGTATAATAGGCATATGCCATTCAATGTAAATCTCGTACTTCAGTTCTGCAGTTGCTTCCAGATTTTTTTGTCCCATCTCTTGACTTTCTTCGCTCATTTTTCCATACTGAATGCCATCCTTAATATGTGCGATTTAACTCGGATTAGCGTTGGAACAAACTCTTTCAGTTGTTGATTTTTGTCGTTTGATATGTTATTACTGAAGATAAAATTTGCGTCATTAATTTCGGTACAGATAAGACTTCTGATAAAACTGTTAATTAGGGAAGGGCTATGATTGATTTCTATTCAATTATAGATGCGGGTAAACGTGTTTTGCTATCGATATATCGACATAAAGGAAGGTCGCCGTCATTACAGTTCCAGACACAATCTCAGGCCGAAGTTCAACAGACATCGCATCTGGTTCTCCTTTGCCAATGAGTTTATTATCCAGAGCAAATATTCGTAATCTGGTCCATGAAAATAAACTTCGATTTATTATGTTCGTATTTATTTGATGCAGTTTGAAAAAAATAAAGAAACGTTCATACCAATATCTACATATATACATGTACTAGCTGCGAGAGCTCGCTTCGCTCACAAATTGACACTAACCTTGACTACTTTTTTCAAACATAATTATTTGTTCTCCACTTACTCAACACGACGACGATAAGGCTAAGTTTAAGCTAAATTAAAAGTAACTTCACTTTCAGTCTTTACATAGTTTCGTTGGTTCAAATTTCTAGGCAGAATTACAGGGACGCCGACTTTTAATAATAATTTGTGGGACGGAAGCCCAAGTGCGCTTAGGGAATTTAAAATTTCAACCGGGTAATAGGTAGCATCTTCTTGATTAGTATTACTCGACTTGAGCAATATTCAACACATTCCCCAGGAACGCATTTTAATATTTCTGCGCTTATAGCAGATACCTGGTCGTTTTTGAAATACACAATATCAATTCTCTTCTTCTTCCGGATACGTACCGTCACCAATTTTCAATAACAAATCTAAAAGCTCTTCGGCATTTTGATTACCCCCAATTCGCGCCCGTTGGTTTGGTATTGGTTGACAAATGCATAGGTATGACAATGCGTCATAGATGTGAGCTTTTTAGACATGCCCTAATTTCATCAGCCCTCATCCCTCAGGGTTTTACTGGCAAAGTTTGCCTAAAGTCGCCACAGAAAAGTAATGTAATACCGCCCGTAGGCCGGTCGTTTTGTTTGATGTCACGTAAGGTTCTATCTACTGATTCAAACCGCTTTCCGATTCACCATAGTGCACTTGTCCCATATTATTAAGGAACAATCGCGCAGAACCCTGGTTTTGTTACTGTTAATAGAAACGCTACACACTGAGATCTCCGTGCGTATGGTCCACGTAAATCGGGATCTCAAACATAGTATGGGCAGTTTTGCGTGCCTACTGGTAACAATGTAGCGGCTATTCCTGATGAGGCGAGAGCAATTGCTATTTAGTTTTGAATACGTATTTGGGTTAAGATGAGTTTAGGGAGAAATGTTTTCCCCGTCCCAACTGGGTGCATCTAAAAATAGGATTTCTCCCAAATCACCGTCTACGGTATGAAATACATGATCGAATATCAAACGTCGTTCTGCTGCCATACTCCATAAACCATTTCGCAATATTTCAGCCAACTGCGCTGAATTATAGTTGATTTCCGCTGTATACTCCCTATTAATTTGTTCCCCGCCTGAAGTTGGTCTGCGCATACTGTATTAAGAGAGAGAATTACCCCCTGTTACTGTTTCTTGGATAGCCAGCAAGCATCGATCGCACAAAGAAACATTAACTGTGTGCCAGCTGAATATTCATCACAGCAAAGCGGCATCAGCGATGATGACGAGATGCTTTGGTGAAGAGAAACTGGACATAGCTTTGATACAGGAACCCTGGATTTTACAAAACAAAATTAGGGGTTTGTCACAACAAACCGCCAATCTGTACCATGCACAGGTGGACGGTAAAATAAGGACATGCATCCTGGTGCGTCATGGAATACGTGCAGTACAATTGATGCATCTCTGCTCGCCTGATCTTACGGTAGTAATGATCGGCAGTGGTGCAGGATCATTCCTAATTGCATCAGCATATCTCCCTTATGATGCACCAGAACCACCTTCATCAGAGGAAGTAGAAAATCTGGTAAGATATTGTAAAGAAAGAGATATGGCCCTAATCATAGGCTGTGATGCCAGTGCGCAGAACACTGTGTGGGGCAATCCCAGGGGACAGCAGCTGCTAGAATTTGTGGAACAGTACAATCTGCTGGTAGCAAACAAGGGGGTCGCTCCCACCTTCGTGGATGCACGAAGGGCTGAGGTGATCGACATTACCCTAAGCTCTGTTAATATGCTTGACAGAGTTCAGAATTGGAGAGTGGTGGACAGGCTAACCATGTCTGATCACAGGGCTATCCAGTTTGAAATTCTGTATAGCAGAAAACGGAGTAGCGAACGCAAACGTATAAGAGTGCCAAAAAATACTGATCGTGTTAAGTACGAGACATATTTATTGGAACAAGTCGAGGATATTCAAGACGGAATACCTCGGAATACGGTCGAGATAGAGCGAACAGTGGAACAACTGAACTCCGCTATTAATCGCGCCTTCGAACACGCTTGTCCCTCCACAGTAGTGGACGAAAAGGACCCAACACCATGGTGGAGTAGGGAACTGGAGTCTATGAAAAAAGAGACAAGGAAAGCCTTTAACCGTTACGTGAGGGAGAGAGACTCTCAATCTTGGGAACTATACAAGGACAAAAAGAGGGAGCTGAAAAGAACCTTACGTCTTTGGAAATGAAATACGTGGAGGGAATTCTGCTCTAGTATGAAGGATACGTCGGAAGTATGCAGATTACAGAAGATGATATCGAAAGACACTGTTTCGAAAATGGGGCTGATACGCAAAGTTGATGGTTCCATGACAGAAACAGGGGAAGAAACGTTGCAGGCGCCGATGGAGGTACATTTTCCTGGATGTTTCAAGTCAGACCAATCATGGCCTCAAACTAACATGGGAGCTGGTGGGGGAAGTCAACAAGAAGCTGAGAGGATAATAACTCCAAATGGAGTCAAAAGTGCTATAAACTCTTTTGCTCCATTTAAAAAGGCTGGAATGGACGGAATATTCCCGGCACTATTACAGTGGGGCATGAGCGCTCTACTAGATAGGATCCGGAATATATTCGTCGCCTGTCTTTCAGCAGGCTACATCCCGAAGGCATGGAGGGAGGCTAAAGTGGTCTTCCTGCCTAAACCGGGAAAGAAAGACTATACAGAGGCAAAGTCCTTCAGGCCGGTTAGCCTTACATCATTCCTGTTGAAAACAATGGAAAAGGTGTTGGTGGACTACCTGGAGAACACCACGCTAATGTATAGTCCTCTGAGTAGGTGCCAACAGGCTTATAGAGCAGGCAGATCTACGGAAACCGCTCTACACGAACTTGTTAGAGTTGCAGAGAGAGAGATTAACAATGGCGGGATCGCTATGTCTACTTTTATGGATATAGAGGGTGCTTTTGATAAAATCTCCTTTACTAAACTAAGGAACGCCCTGACTGAGCGGGGGGTTGATTACATTATAATTAAGTGGATCGACTCTATGCTTAAGCAGAGGGCGGTAAATCTTAGCAGTGGATGTGACAGAATACGGGGTAAGGTGGTCCGAGGATGCCCACAAGGAGGTGTTCTTTCGCCTCTACTGTGGAACATCACCGTGGACAGTCTTCTCTGGGAGCTGGACTCCATGGGCGTACACACTGTAGGATACGCCGATGACTTGGCACTCACGGTCAGTGGAAAGTTCATGGACACAATTCTAGGTTGCATGGGACAAGCTCTCAAAGTAACCGAAGAATGGTGTAATGAGCAAGAGCTAACCATAAACGCTAGTAAATCAAACACTATGATTTTGACTCGTAAGAGGAAAGACATAGAGATAACTCCCTTACGGCTTTTTGGTTCGGAAATCAAGGTGTCCAAGGAAGTGAAGCATCTAGGAGTTACCTTAGATGCGAAACTAACTTGGAATGTTCACGTTGATGAAAAGATCGAAAAAGCGAAAAGGATTTTGCATCAATGTAAGAGAGTGTGTGCTCGTAGGTGGGGAATTTCACTTAAAGCGACACACTGGATTTACACAATGATGGTAAGACCCATTCTAGCCTACGCATCAGTGGTATGGTGGCCAAAAGCCATGCAGAATACCACAAAGCAGAAGCTAGATGGGGTACAAAGGATAGCTTGCGTAAGCATATGTGGTGCAATGCGCACCACACCAACGCGAACAATGGAGGCATTGCTGGGATTGCCGCCGTTGGACTTATTTATAAAGAAAACGGCGGCGCTTTCGGCAATACGCATGGAAAGTGATGCCATGTGGCATCGCTTTGGAACTAGCAGCGGTCATAAGAGCATCCTAGACATTATTCACGATGAGGTCAGGGAGACTCTAATGCCGGTAGAAGGCATGAGTAGACGTAGGGTAGTTGAAAGACTACACAAGACTCACACTGCAGATGGAAACATACATAATGAGTGTATGTGCAATGACATCAGCATTTTTACTGATGGCTCTTTAATGGACGGTAAAGCGGGGGCGGAAGTTTACTCTGAAGAGCTAAACCTAGCATGTGCGCTTAGTCTAGGAAAGTATGTGTCCGTATAGCAGGCAGAGATGCTTGGCTTGTTGCATGCATTGGACCACCTGCTTGAAGGTCAGGTGCGGGGGAAGAAAATCCTTATTGCACTGGACAACCAATCGGTGATCAGACGCATGCAGCAGACGAACATAAACTCTAAACTGGTACTAGAGTGTGTCCGGAAGCTCAACACGTGTGCCTCAGGGAATGAGGTTACGCTGATGTGGGTAAAAGGATACATAGGTACAACAGGAAATGAGGCGGCGGATGCCCTAGCAAAACAGGGATCTGCGGCAACTTTCATTGGCCCAGAACCCAATGTTGCTCTGGGGAACGGCATGATTGGAGCGAAGGTTGGGGAGTGGATGGACTCCATGTATCAACAAAGATGGCAGGAGCTAGTCACTTGCAAACAAGCCCGGAACGCAATGACCAGCCCTTTAAGCAGGGAAGCGAGAAAGGTACTTAGTTATAAACGGAGTACCCTAAGCTGGATAACTGCCTTGGTCACAGGGCATGGTAATTTTAAGGCTCATCTGGCCAAGATGAAAATCGGGGAAGATGACGTTTGCAGGCTATGCCTGGAGGAGGCCGAAACGGCAGCACACATTGTGTGCGAATGTCCAGTACTGGCAAGCAAGAGGTTGAGGATCATAGGCAGGCACACGATAAGTGTAGAAGCCATGAGTGAACTCAGCTTCAAACAAATGCTAGCAATAACACGGGACTCAGTGATGAAGGAAGAGGTCGACAATTATCAGTCGACATCTGGAAGCCACTGATGGCCGGGAGGGGGCGAAAAGGGACCCAAACGTTAGTGGTCTGCTTCGGCTATCCCCCAGAATGTATAATAATAATAAGCATCGATTGAGATTACTCTCGTGTAATCTGTCAGTACCCCGTGATTGTTGCGGTTTGCATCCCCGAAAAAGTCTTCAGCAAATTTATTTTGATACTTATGCCACAACTTTGCTGCATGTGAAAGACCACAAAATACCAGTAATATGACGGTGACGCATGCTTCGGTCAATGCGTCATCCCAATGCTGATCACCATCTAGCAAGTGACGTGCCCGGCAAGCAGCCTGATAAGTATCGTATTAAAAATCGTCAACCTTTGGCAAATCAGCAAAAGTAGTAGGACCCCGTACTGTATAAAGTAGTAACCGTAAGTAATAGCATTCGAAGTTGTTCGGATGTACTGTGTAAACTCTTTCCAGGACGTGTTCTTTGAGAATGCCAGGTACGCCATCTACAGCTAGTCCACGTTTTCTACAGTTGAAAACTCCTTGCTGTTTGTTATATGTATAGTATGACGGAACTTCTTCTTATAACAGAGTTTTTGCGAAATCGTCAACTTGACAAATTCTAAAGAATGCCAACAAAGTAGTTTGCCGCGGGTTTTCAATTTGCTCTGTCACATTTTCAGAGTTAAAGTACACCCGCTGCCCAACATCAAGATGCATAACTGGTGGAAATCTTTCATGAATAGGAAAGCTCAAAACGCTTAAAACCGCCCCAGAAGAACTTATGTATATAGCGGCCAGATTAGAACCTACCGACTTCGTCGTATTCATTAGAGAGAGAGAGAGAGAGAGAGAGAGACTACCTTTGTTGACTTATTTTTTTGTGAGACGGAAGTCCAGGTGCGCTTAAGGAATTTACGGATTCGTGTTCAGCACACCAAAAAACATAAGAAATGAAAGAAAAACCTTCTCCACCACAATTTGTTTTCCCGAAGCCCTTCCGAGCTCATAATGACTGGATTAGTTGTATTCCCAGCCCTTTTCCAGGATTCGCTCGGCGTACGTTTTTTTCTATTTTCCAGAATTTTTGGCAGTGTCTTGTACAGACTTTGAGATGCTTTGTAAATTTTCGCACCGCAATGGATCTCACTTTGTGTGAAAGGAGTATTTGATGATCCTGTGCCAATCTTCTGGGATCACCTCGTCTTCCCAGATTCGCAGGAGTAGCTGATGTATGGCATTCATTAAACCCGTTCCACTGGATTTTAGTAGTTCAGCTGACACCGTGAATCATGATACATATTTTGTTGCAAAGAAAATTATGTACATATTATGCATGCTGTTAGTTTATATAGTATGTACCTATATATACACTAGTGTTAAGCAATAACATGAAAGCTTTCGAGTACTATACTAACATCGTCTGAAGTCTGGGAATCAAATGAACAATTTCAATCAGTTCATCATATCTTTTTTTTTTCATGCAAGAATTAATAAAATGCCGGTCCTTCAAAAGATATGTACGTAGTCCTATCTACAGATGTTTCTAGCTGTTCGCAAGTATCATATTCTTGTATTTACTACCGGAAGGATGTGTATCTACTTGCTATTAAAAACCTATAACATAAACAGTAATCGTGATTATGTTTGATATCAATTATATGAGTAGCAATATTGATTTCATTATCGGTACTCATAACACGATAAAATTATGTGATACAAAGTCCAAATCGATTCAAGTTCAAATCAGTATGTCACTGCTTGAAATCTGCATATATGTATTTGGCACCCTCAAGGAGTAACGAAACGCAACTTCCCATATGGAAGATGCATCAACAGGACAGCGAAAGTGAAATTGGGAAATCTGCTCGTAAAACTCATTATTGTTTCGAGTATAATTTTACAACAGCCCAAAGGATAATATTTATTTTTACTGTTTCGGCTCTTTTAGTTTTCTCGTTAATCTTGAATTCCGCAACATTAGTAGTGGCAATTAGAAAGTGAGATAATTGACTTCCTGTAAAAAAATGTTTCTTCTATTAAGTGATATATTTTGCAGTGGAAAAGTTCGTCCTTTATTTCGGTCATGTCTATTATCATTGGCACTTAGTGACATATTGTTCACTCTATCATCATCAGTATCATATTTGACCACCTTTTATTCAGTACTTCCTCAACTATGGGTAAGTTTTTAGTGGGAGTGCTAGTGTCGTAGTAATATACCGTGGGTTGCCAAATTATTAGGGACACTACTCATGTTTGTATATTTTCTAGTTTAACTGAATTTTTTGAAAAGATAGGTCTCGTAAGTATTTTTTATTTATAAAAGTGTTTTATCTTATATAACATATAAATGTGAAGATTATTTTTGTGTGTTTGTCGTGAAAAAACTTTTAAACCTCTGGGGCGATTGTTGTCAAATTTTGCAGGAGTATATTTGGCGAGCTGGAATAGATACTATACTATAGTTAGGTGGTTCGCGGCCTCGCATAGTGAAATCACGTTTAACCGAACCCAAGGGTGCGACGTTATTTTGCATAATGACATTTTTCATAAGTAATTTCGAGAGGCCGGTGAGGATAATATGGTGGTTCGCTACTCCAAAGTGATACCACATACAGTAAAACCCCGATTAACCGAACCAAAGAGGGCGGCAACATATCAGAAAACGGAATTTTTCATAAGTACTTTCGGGGGAGCGGGGAGAAAAATAAGGTGGTTCGGGAATGCAAAATATTACAACATACAGTAAAATCCCCATTATCTGAACAAAGAGGGCGGCACGGCGTCATTTCGGATAACAAAAGTTTATACGAGTATATTTGGGAAGCGGACATGAAAGTAAGATATTTAGTGACTGCATAATGTGTTAACATGCAGTGAAACCGAAAACTCGGACACGAACATGGTGCAAGTGGACAATTTTCTTCAGATTTGTGTGAATTGTGAGTGTATTGAGCCATTCAGAGGACACTTGTACCATGTTCGAGTTCATGTTTGACAGTGTGTGGCCGGGCTAACCATACTAAAAAGGCCGGCGTCATCTCGGTTTATGAAATTTACGGATAATCCGTAGAAACTACCTATTATCTTTATCTCACTGGGATTAGTATCAAAACCATTAGTTTTTGGGGTCGCTCCTATATTCCTATAATCCCTCTTTCTGCCGGGAAAGAGTGAGAGGAAAGGTAATGTCCAAAATGATGTAAATTAGTGTCGATTTAATAGTTTCGAGATCGCTAAGATGTGTGGTGACACTCACAAAAACACACAAAAATACACAAAAGTTTAAAACGATGGTACGATCACAGGGACGAAGTGGCACCGGTGCGAGAAGTATGAGGACAGCCTGACGGGCAGAATCAGCAGAAAAACGTCAGCGACGTATTGAAAGTGTTCGCTGTAGAATTGTTCAAACACCGCAGGTTCGTGAAGCTCGCCACTAAGGGGAATAAAGAATAAGATTTGCTGCTGCGAGAAATCAATTGCAAAATCAAATCAACGGAGAGATTTGGTGATAAATTACAGGGTCCATCCAAACGTTGCAATTTGGAAGATGGAAAACGCGTGTATACGCTTTAAAGTTTGGAAAAAGAACGCACAGAATGTGCTGTTCAAACAGAAAAGTTCAACTGCCTCCACTTAAGCGCTTTCAAAATGTTTTGGACGAGATCCTCTATCAAAATATTTTCTCCAAATTTCAGAAAGTAAAAAGCTTGCTTCCAAATAACGTCGTTCGGAGCAAAAGGAATTTTTAATAAGGGTAAATTTATGTCAACGTTTAAAGTACAGGGTCCAAGTGGGCTCACTTCATCAAGTTAGAAATAATGCCCCACATTGGTAGGCGTACGTATGTGGAGCTTTTTGTTGCAATTTAAGCTGTACGATATAAGAATGTACAGAATGACCTGATTGATCTTCACTGTATATGGAAGCAGTGCAGCGCGGGGCCCGTAGCAAATGTGAACAAGGGGCCCTTGATTTGCATTAGGTATTTAAGTTTAGAATACACTGGAACCTTGATTAAGGGTACTAATTGTTTTCGTAAGTCACTCCCATTCGGATAATCGAAAATCGGGATAATTGAATACTAGCCTATGTCGCACGCATATGGTCATCTTTAAGGTACGTTATCATATTGTTATCTTCCTAGGGTTAATAGAAATTTATTCAAAACAACAAAAGCCAGTTAAACTTATTAAAATCAACAAAAATTAATTGTTAAGAATGGTATGAAGTGTATCACTACCAACTCAATACCACAAGATTGAGTTGGCAATGCACTCCACCAAAAATGATCAGCATAAAAAGTCAATCGCGCTTGAGCCGTCTGGTTTGGTTCACGGATAAACTATACACTTCAGGAGCTTGATTTGGTCTATCGGGGAGGTAGCTCGACCAGCCCAATGTTTGTGCTGTATTCCGAACTTCGTCAGAATACAACAGTTAGTAAAAGGGTCACTTTAGTGCGCATTTTACGACACGGGTGCGAATTACATTGAATGAAATTAATATGTATTATATATGTATTCTGGCGAAAGTCGGAATACAGTCTATAGACAATCAAGGCTGCCTATTGTATCTAAGTGTAGACAAAGCTTTATTGTTTAGAATATGAGACCGAACCGTTGGGTAGAATTTTTTTGTTATGGTTGGTGTGGATTCCCAAACAGATACACTTACATTTTTATTGGCAATCAACAGAAAACTGTTCTACATGGCCAGTTTATACAAACTGCTCCGATACAATATTACGGGACTCCCTTGTAAGTATTGTTGTCAAGGATATGTATGTCTAGCGCTAGCTTTTAGAATTTGGATGGTATCTTCATCATCATCATCGTTGCGCGACAGCCCGACGTCGGGCCTTGGCCGCCTGGATCATTGTCCTCCAATTATCTCGGTCACGTAACAGCGTCCTCCAATTTTGGGAGCCCAGCAGCCGCGCGGCGTCCACACCTACTGAGCTCTCCCAACGAGATCTCGGTCATCCTCGCAGTCTCGCTCCGTCAACTCGTTCTGCATTCATTACTCTTTTAGGCATGCGATCATCGTCCATTCTTTGTACATGCCCTGCCCATTGAAGTCGTTGTAGTTTGATGATTTTTGAAACTTGCAGCTCATCGTACATTTCATACAACTCATGGTTGTACCGGATGCGCCATCCATCTCGATCGCAAACAGCCCCGAAAATTCGCCGTAGAACCTTACGTTCAAAAGTGTCTAGCATGTTTTCGGAGGCTTGAGTTAGGGTCCGTGCTTCGCAGCCATAGCATAGCACTGGTCGTATAATGGTTTTGTACACGCGGAGCTTCGTGTTTCTGTGCACATGCTTCGATTTCATTATGGGGAGAACCGAGAAAAAAGTCTTATTAGGTAACTGTATCCGACGCTTGATTTCGTCAGTTTCGTTGGCGTCCCTTGACAAGTTGCAACCCAGGAAAATGAAGTTGTTCACGAACTCGATGTTGAGGTCCCCCACATTGATGCTTGGTTGTGCAGGTGTTCTTGTCACCGATTGCATCATTATTTTAGTTTTACCCTCGTTAATACGGAATCCAACTTCCTTTGCAGCGGTATCGAGCGTACTATGCAGAAGTTTTTCCGCGTCAGCCAATCTTCGGGACATGATGTTGATGTCGTCGGCGTACGCTGCTAATTGTGTCGACTTGATTAGTAGCGTCTTGCTCGATGGTATCTTACTTGGCAGTTATTTTTTTGCGGACAAGCGCCCCCCCCTTCCCAGACGCGGGGCCCGAAGAATTTGCTGACTTTCGCTATATTGCTAGTCCGGACCTGGATGGAAGGACTTTGATGCTTCGATGAAAGCTTGTAGGTAGCACGTCTGCACAGAGAGAAAGGTCATGAAGCGTCTGAATATCCCTGGAACAAGAATCAATCGAATATATCTAGGGTTAAACTACGCAGGACCAGAGGACCATTGCGATTTAGATCAGTCCACTCATCCCAGCATTATTTTTTCGTTTGGTTTCTTAATAAATGGTTCGCCTAAAATTTAGACAGGGATTACCTACTTCACGCCCTCTGGGTGATTCCAATTGATTAAATGAGCTTATTTAAATTTTATTAACGTATTATTTATTGACGTTGTGTTAGAAAAAAATCGTTTTTTAACTATTTGTATAAATTTGATTTCTTTGCATGTACAAAACAATATTAAATCGCGGGCAAGATAAAAACCTGGGGCGGACCGGATCTAGTCCGCGGGCCGGAGTTTGCCGACCCTTGCTCTAGTCTAAAGAATAGCTTTCACTTTTAAATATGTATACGTATACAACTTGCGTTTCTTTTCAATTTAAATTTACAGGCCCTCGGACATCATATGTGTCATATCATACCATTTTCAAAGTTGCTGAGTAGTGTTGTCAATAGTTTAACTTTACTGACAATATCTATGGATCGATATCTGTCCGTTAAATGCATTGCTAGATGTGCATGGGAACCTGGTGCAAAATTCTGCATATTTTTGTTTACGTCGATTTGGCTTTCGTCAACTGCGATAGCAGTTCCATCTTTTTGGGCTTATGTCTACTATCCAGTATTTATTGTCAGAACGGGTGGGCTGCCAAATAGAACAGAAATAACTGCAATGATTCCGGGCTATATGTGCGGAATACCGAAGGTATGTTATATGTTAAATTATATAATCTATTTATAATTTTTAGCAAATCGCTGCCTATAATTATATTCAGTTCACCAACATTAGAATCATTTGTTACCTGAACCGTATGCTGTTTCCTTCTATCATTATAGGGACTCGAGCTTTTCCGTTGGACGGCATCATAAGGCGGCTTCACACGGAACGCACCATACACAAGATTCTAGCAGAAAGCACCAGTGGCGAGCTTTCTATACGAATGCAATTTCAAATTAATCGTCGCACGTACAAAGGTCGCTTTCTGCGAGAATCTCGTGTATCGTGCGGTCTGTGTGAAAGCCGCCTTAAGGCCCGGCCACACAGCCGTCGGTCTGTCGCGACGGGCAGTTGTAAAGTACAATGTTGCATCGTCTCTGTCATACAAAACGCGGTCTGCCGCTTTCGGTCGGAATTTGTCGCGACGACAAGCGGTCTGCTTGTACAAAATTACAGATTGACCGCGCGACCGTCTCGGTCTACTCGTATTTAAAAATGTCAGATACAGAAATTTTTTGAAAGTGAGCGTAAATTTACTTTTTAGGGTTTTGTATTAAAAACAAAACCCTTATGAAATCGGTCAAATGTCTGTCCGTTTGTCCGTCTGTCCATGAAATATCTCACGAACGGCTGAAGCTACATATATGAAATTTTGTGGGAGTATGTAGAATTATTATAATTCGCCGGAGAAAGCGATTCGTTGT
Organism: Chloromyia formosa; assembly: GCA_964017055.1. NCBI lineage: Eukaryota > Metazoa > Arthropoda > Insecta > Diptera > Stratiomyidae > Chloromyia > Chloromyia formosa. The sequence continues at coordinate 42,390,237 of OZ024815.1, forward strand.
AATAGGCTTACTTTAAGGGGATGTCCCCATAGAGGGGAAATGAAGGTCAAAATTTTTTTTTCATCTGGTATAGGCAAGTGGGGTATCATGAGAAAGGTAACACCGAGTACATTTCATTTCCGGTATTTTCATCAAATTTGAAAAAAGGGGAAAAGAGATAGAGGGGAAAATATGTGATCCGAGTTTGTCCCCCCCCCCCTCGCATTTCGATACCGTTATACTTAGAAATATGAAAATTTGCAGAAAGGCGGCATTTTACTAGTGTAGAAAACCGAAAATCGTAGAATTTTGATATCTCAACAAAAAAGGTTAATAATAGTACATTTCTATAGTTACAGTTAGCATACCCCTACACGCCTTAAGCACAGCCGAGGTCAAAAATATTGATGGCCAATGATAACCAACATCATCGGCAATAATATCTTTAAGTTTCATTACAATCACATAATATTTAATAATAGTACACTCATTTAAAATTAGGCATTTTGACACTATCCACACAAAAATTACACCTACCGGCCTCATATGTAGGTGTGAGTACTACTTTTATGTTGTTTTTCGTAGTGCGAATTGCAGTTATTTAATTAATCATTTTTGAAAGGGTGAAGATTAGTTGGGGGCGTCGTAATTGGCAAACTTTACCTAGTGGAAGGGGGGAGGGGTCCACATAGAGGCGAAATTAAGCTCAACATTTTTTTTTTCGACTGGTATAGGCAAGTGAGGTGTCGTGAGAAAGGTAATGTTGAGTACATTCCATTTTTTCGCATTTTCTTGAAATTTGTAGAAAGGGGAATAGTGGGGGAGGAAAAAATATTAGTTCGTAATTTGCCCCCCCCCCCTGGCATCTCGAGACTGTTGAAATTATGAAAACGTACAGGAAGGTGGGTTCCGAATAGCATATAAAATGGAAAATAATGGAATCTGTATATCTTCTCAGAATAGGTAAGTAATAGTTTATTTCTGTAGTTACAGTTAGCACACCTCTGTATGCCTTAAACACGTTCGAGGTCAAAAGTACTGATGGCCAACGATAACCAACACCTTAGGCAATAATATGTTCTAAGTTTCGTTACAATCACGTAATATGAATTGGCATGTAAAATGTAAGTGGGTAAGACAGTTTAATTATGTTTTTTTTTTGTCCATCTGAGTGGTATCAAGAAGAGCAACGAGCCGATATTTATATACCAAAATAAGCGCTTGCTACAAAACCCTCGGATTGCGGGCGTAGCCCTCTATATTCCGGTTTCATTTATATGATTCAGGAGACGAAAAACAATTACATAGGAAAATACTTATAAAACCGATCTTCGTGCGACTCGAGTTCGAGGCATAAACGGTGGTATTCCCCTAATTCACCTTTTTAGCGTTTTGTATAAAAACAAAACCCTTATGAAATCGGTCATGCGTCCGTCTGTCCGTCTGTCCATCTGTCCGTCTGTCTGTCCATGAAATATCTCACGAACCGCTGAAGCTACATATATGAAATTTGGTGGAAATATGTAGAAATACTATAATTCTCTGGAGAAAGCGATGCGTCGTAATAGGTCAACTTTAAGGGGGGGTCGCCATAGAGGGGAAATGAAGGTCGAAATTTTTTTTTCGTTTGGTACAGGCAAGTGGGGTATCGTAAGAAAGGTACCGTTGAGTACATTCCATTTCTGGAATTTTTTTCAAATTTGAAGAAAGGGGAAATGAGGGAGAGGGGAAAATATGTGGTCCGAGTTTGTCCCCCCCCCCCCCCCTTGCATTTGGAGACCGTTATAGCTAGACATATGAAAATTTACAGAAAAGCGGCATTTCACTAGCGTAGAAAACCGAAAATAATAAAATTTCAAAATCTCATCCAAAAAGGTTAATAATAGTACATTTCTATAGTTGCAGGTAGCACACCCCTGCACCCCTCAAGCACACCCTAGGTCAAAAATATTGATGGCTGATGATAACCAACATCATAGGCAATAATACCTCTAAGTTTCATTACAATGACATGATATTTAATAATAGTACATTGACTTAAAGTTATGCATTTTGACACTATCCACACAAAAAATACACCTACCGGCCTCACGCATAGATATGCGTGTACTACTTACATGTTGTTTTTCGTAGTGCGAATTGCAGTTATTTAATGAACCAACTTTGGAAGGGTGAAGATTGGTAATTGGTGATCCTAACAATAACTATTCACACAGTTAATTTTTTTAGGGTTTTGTGTCTTAAATCTTACAAAATCGGTCAAATACCTGTCTGTCCGTCTGTTCATAGAATATCTTACGAACGGCTGAAGCTGCACACATAATTCGGCGAGAATGTGTAGAAATGCTATAATTTGCTGGAGATAGCGTTGTGTTGTAATTGGCAAACTTTAAGAGGGGGGGAGGGGGGGGGGGTCCACATAGAGGCGAAATTAAGGTAAATTTTTTTTATCCACTGGTATAGCCAAGTTGGGTGTCGTGAGAAAGGTAATGTTGAGTACATTCCATTTTTGGCATTTTCTTGAGATTTGTAGAAAGGGGAACAGTGGAGTAGGAAAAAATATTAGACCGTAATTTATCCCACCCGCCCTGAATTTCGAAGCCGTTACACAAGTTTGCAATTTGCAATGTCGTCTTAAAATGAATGGTTAAGCATCTCGAAGAGTGGGACAGTTTATCTCGTATACATACATATCTATCTACAGCTTCTCGTATTAAAACTATTACTTTGAGAGGTGACAGATGCAGTCTTTTTGTGAATTGGCATGTAAGATACTATATCATGGGTAAAACATTTAATTATGGTGTTTTTATTCAGCTGAGGGGTACCAAGAAGAACAGGGAGCCAGTATTTACATGCCAAAATAAGCGCTTGCTACAAAACCCTCGAATTGCGGGCGTAGCCCTCTATATTCCGGTTTCATTTCTTATTTATTTCGTGCACCCAACTTTGTCTTTTCCTTTTGTTTTTTCGCATCGCGAATTGCAGAAGAAGTTGTTCTTCATCCGAACTCATATTCGACAAAATTGACAACTTGCAGATCACACATACAAAAATGTCGCGTTCTATGTGACATCCCCATATCGCAGACCGTCGCGACGACCGCTGTGTCGCTGCCCGTCGCGACAGACCGACGCGACGGCTGTGTGGCCGGGCCTTTATTCTGCTGCTTCCAGTTTCTATAATGATGATTAGCATTCTTGAAAGAGTTTTTCAGTACTGTCTGGACGTGCAGTATTATACCTTTCACTTTTTTTCACAATGCCATCAAAATAAGTAGCTTCAATATCAGCTTAACTTTATGTAGAGTAGAATCCTCCGTCGGGACACGGGTTAGCGTGAAATGGCGTAAAATCGAATTAACCGGAGATTTAAAATAATATTGGTTTAGCCATATAAAAAAGTTTATATTTAAGGTTCTTGCAAATGTGCAAGTGCGAATTATTTTCAGTGAAACTTGGGTTATTGATTTCGTTTTATTCTGCATACCAACAAGCGGCCATTGCACAGTTAAACAATTTGACGCGATTGACGTCAAATTTTTTGATATGAAATTGGTTGCAAGGATACAATACGAATCGATGTGATTATTGACAAATTTTTGATCAACAAATTGTTGCTATTTCACTATTAGTAAAAAATTTGACACAAAAAGTAGCCAAATAATTAACTGTATAATGGCGCTTTAGTATGGGCGCCCTAACCTCAACTGACAGTGTTTCGAGTAGCTATAAAAAATGCATGATGTGTTGCCAAGTTAAGCTACAGACGCATACTAAGTTGGTAGGAAGAATGAAACCAAAGTCACCATTATAATTATCAGATTGGATATACACAAAAAAGGTGTTGGATAAGCGAGATCTACTGCATGGAAAAACATTGCTAAATTTACCTTGCCTAAATTCCTCAATTTCTTCTCATACTCTTATGTATTGGCGCTGTAATATAAAAGAAATAGTTCGTGAAGAGTGCGTTATCCTGAGAAAAAAATTAAAAAGATAAAGAAGAAAGGGAAAAATCTGTTTCTCCCACTATTAAAAAAAAACCTAAACCCATTTTCGCTATCCTTTTTATTACAGATGATCAACGCTCGATATTACACTGGCTTATTTGGCATCCTATTCATTCCGATGATCGTTGCATTTGTTTGGTTCAATACATTTCTGGCAGTTGATATTTGGAGAAGACGAAACATTTTTAATCCACCCGCCGCTTATGGTCCAACCCAAACACAAAGAAACAATAATCAGGATATTACGTTAGGTGGACGATATCCATCCCGACCAATATCCTCCACTTCGGGATCCAATTCTAGTTTCGCTGAAAGCACAACAAATCGTCAAAAGCGTCAAATGAGGATGTTTTGCGTGGTCCTTCTACTTATTATAACGTACATGACACTGAAATTGCCAGAGTGGATATTTCTTATAACTTCTTTTTATGACGACAGTGTGCCAGACAATCCGTGGATTGAAAAATTTGCATTTGGCATCATTTCGATGGGGAGTTCCGTCACGAATCCTTTGTTATATGCGTTTGTTACCCAAACAATGAAATACTTGCAGGATATGTCCGGTACGGTAAGAAACTGTTCCTGGCTGAGTTGCAAACGTGGTGTTCGAGTGATAAGCAATTTTTTCATGGTATCTACAAAATCGACCAGTCGCCAAAATGCTTCTGAACTGGCGAATTAAATTTACAAAATGTACATAAAATAAAATGTTAAATAGAAATAAATGATGAAAAAAATTACTGGATGCATTCGTTATATTTCATAGTTTTAACTAAATTAGTAGTTTCAACTTTGTTTTTCCAAAAGTGTGAAGTTTTTCGCCGAATATTGGCTGAATCATTATTTGTTGGTATTATAATGTTCTTGGTTTTAATGTTTTAATCCAGTTTACGTATCTTTTATGTTCGCGTTTTTTTGGCAGTTATCACAGAGTTGGACGCTTTCGTCGGAATTTTTTTGTTGTTTTCGTGCACCCCAATAGACACAATTTTTAATGTCTACGACTTGGTTGACTACCTCTTGGAAAATTTGATCAAAAGTCGTGTTTAATGAATGCTTAAAGATTTCAACAAACCTGATAAAATACACATAACAACCGTCCACACTGGATTAATAAGGTAGTAGACGATGGAAATTTGCTGAACTTAATTTCAAGTGCACTGGTAATTTGTCTGAGATTCACACGACGTCAAACCCCTTCCCATCAGGACGACACGTACATTTGATCTCATAATAAAAACATAAAAGAACTACGATTGGGGTAAACCCCAATCATGCAATACTCTAGATGAATTTGAACCTGGTTAAAGCCAATAAATAATTTTGGTTGCAATCTCGGATGCATCGTTAAGACGTAAGACGTAAGACGTAAGTCGTTAAGACGTATTTCATGAAATAGTGCAGTTTGTATGGGAGGGGGTAGAAGGAGGGTGAGGATTACAATAAGTTTTATAACATAGGTTACAATTATCATAAAAGTGATATATTCAAAATTTCAAAGCAATATGTTTTATAGTTTCTGAGAAAATCCGATTATTGTAAATTTTCAAAAATGTGTCATTTTGCATGGGAGGGGGTAGAAGGGGTGGAGCGATTTAGCCCGTTCACGAACTTAGCCTTCATTTTTTGTCAAAAATAACGTGTGCAAAATTTGAACTTCATAGCTCAACGCGTTCTCGAGCTAGAGAGGTCACGGACGGACGGACGGACAGACGGACAGACGGACAGACGGACATCCGGTTTTGAGATATTCGAGTGATAATATGAACTTCAGTATCATTCATTTTTTTCTGCGAGCCTTATTTCTTAGCGTTACAAACTTTGTGGCAAACTTATAATACTCTCAGATTTCATCTAGAGTATAAAAAAAAACCATGCACCTCATACAGGTGCGTCTCTACCATATGTGCAGATTGTGTTTTTGAACAGGGTATGAAATATCCAATCTAAATTTAAAATACATTAATGTCAAATTGAATGTTATATTTTAAAAGACAAACGGTACCCTTGAGGGGAGTCCGGAGTCAGAAAAAAAAACATAAAAGAACTACGATTGGGGTAAACCCCAATCATGCAATACTCTAGATGAATTTGAACCTGGTTAAAGCCAATAAATAATTTTGGTTGCAATCTCGGATGCATCGTTAAGACTTTGTTGATCCCATCACCTCTCAGATTTCATCTAGAGTATATATAGGTATACATTCCAAATTTCAGACTAATAGCTGTAACACTTTTCGAGAAAATCAGCTTATTGTCAAAAGACAACATTTTGTATTAGCTCAAAGCGATATCAAGCTAGAGAGCAACGTTGGTAAAATGTGTCATATTGTATAGGAGGGGGTAGACGGAGTAAGGGTAATCGACTATTTTTTTTGAATCTAACTGATATTGTTAATTATGTGTTAAGTACAAAATTTCAGCCCGATAAATTGTATAGGTAATGAGTAAATTGGCTTAACGTATTTCATGAAATAGTGCAGTTTCTATGGGAGGGGGTAGAAGGAGGGTGAGGATTACAATAAATTTTATAATGTAGGTTACAATTATCATAAAAGTGATATATTCAAAATTTCAAAGCAATATGTTTTATAGTTTCTGAGAAAATCTGATTATTGTAAATTATCAAAAATGTGTCATTTTGTATGGGAGGGGGTAGACGGAGTAAGGGTAATCGATTACTTTTTTTGAATCTAACTGATATTGTTAATTAAGTGTTAAGTACAAAATTTCAGCCCGATAAATTGTATACGTACTGAGTAAATTGGCTTAACGTATTTCATGAAATAGTGCAGTTTGTATGGGAGGGGGTAGAAGGAGGGTGAGGATTACAATAAGTTTTATAATATAGGTTACAATTATCATAAAAGTGATATATTCAAAATTTCAAAGCAATATGTTTTATAGTTTCTGAGAAAATCTGATTATTGTAAATTTTCAAAAATGTGTCATTTTGTATGGGAGGGGGTAGAAGGGGTGGAGCGATTTAGCCCGTTCACGAACTTAGCCTTCATTTTTTGTCAAAAATAACGTGTGCAAAATTTGAACTTCATAGCTCAACGCGTTCTCGAGCTAGAGAGGTCACGGACGGACGGACGGACAGACGGACAGACGGACAGACGGACAGACGGACAGACGGACAGACGGACAGACGGACAGACGGACAGACGGACAGACGGACAGACGGACATCCGGTTTTGAGATATTCGAGTGATAATATGAACTTCTGTATCATTCATTTTTTTCTGCGAGCCTTATTTCTTAGCGTTACAAACTTTGTGGCAAACTTATAATACTCTCAGATTTCATCTAGAGTATAATAAGAATTGATTATTGTATCTTGGGGGTCGTTCAAGTATTACGTAAGCATCATAGGGGGGAGGGGGCTCCTTTATTGCTTACTTTTGATGACAAGGGGGGTGGGGGTTCGAACGAAGATTACAAAATCTTTGAATTACATACGATGTATATGATACACTTTCTTCCTTCGGAAATAGTTCTGATGAAAATCCACGGTACCAAAAGGTCATAGCATTTGCTATTTAACACTTTAAGCAACATGATCTCGACGCTTTATTTATAGCTACAAACGCTCCTGGGAGAAGTGCGTACAACCGAGTGGAGCGCAGAATGGCTCCGCTTAGTCGGGAAGTGTCGGGTTTCATACTACCTCATGACCATTTTGGCTCTCATTTGAGCGACCGTGGCAATACACTCAATGAGGATTTGGAAAGGGCTAATTTTGAGTTTGCTGGTAAAGTGTTGGCAGAAGTATGGAGTCAAATGACTATCGATGATTATAATGTTCATGCAAAATATGTTGACCCCGGAGAACCCGAGGTTCCTACTTTACCAGATATTAAATGGTATTCAGAACACGTATGGGAAAGGCAGTACTTATTGCAAATCGTAAAATATCAAAATACGGATTGTTGTGTACAAGAAGCGGTTTGTTCAAATTACTGAAAAACAGATTTCTACCACCACCACTCAAAGTAAAACAAACAGCTGATGATTTCCGTGTGGATGACGATGGGCAATTTCTTAGTCTTCCGCTCCGCCTTGCTCTAGATTTGGATATATCGTCTAAAGAGTTTCTTCAAACGCCCTACGACTATTTCTGTCCATCGATTTAACAAAAATTGTCAAGCAGAACTTGCGAGAAGTGCGGTCTTTATCATGCTGCTGCCAAGTCGCTAAATCGACACATTAAGCACATACATAAGACTATAAACATTTAGCCGGCCATACACACACGCTCTATCATCTGCAAACGTACGCCAATTCGTACGCCGCGTTTTTTTCCGAATGATTCGCCGCGTTCGCAATCCCCTGCAAAATCGCGTCACCTGGGTCGCCGCATTTTTTTGCGAATGATTCGCGGCGTTTACAATCACCTGCAAAATCGCGTCACCTGGGTCGCCGCATTTTTTTGCGAATGATTCGCGGCGTTTGAACGAGTAGTGAAATTTAAGTAATTTTGTGCGACCAGACGGTTCGTGGCGTTTTCGGTTTGCAGATGATAGAGCAACAACAATTTGTATGGAGACGATGTCTAGTTGGGTTCGTTGTGATTTTGCAGATGATTCGCCGCGACCGAATTTTTATGGGTTATTCTATAGTGGCGGTAGTAGTAGCTTGCATAATAAAATATGAGAAGGATGGGTCCACGCAGATATTTTGGTCCTGCTGCAGGTGTGCGTCAGGATAAAAGGATTTGTTTATCGATGAGGAGAGATATATAGGCAAGATGGGTGTTGTATGACTAGGGGTGCTGAGACGAAAACGCTAGACTGCCGCTGAAGGCATTTTGAGTCCTTTGGTAACGAAAAAAGACATGCTTTGCAAGGAAAGCCCGATCAGACGAGTATTTCCCCATGAAAACAGGGTGGCCATTCAGGGGTGGGCAAAAAAAAAAAGTGCTGGATGCAGATATGCTAGCACGAAACGGCTGCAGGTACATGTACAAAGAGTGGAACGGGCAACCTAGGGCTACATGCGGGGGCTCGCAACGCCCTATTTCCCCATGAAAACAGGGTGGTCATTCTGGGGTGGGCAAACCAAAATTTTATTTTTCTTTTTTCACGTCAGATTCGGAATCAGCGACCCAAAATTACTTTGTAGTTCGAGCCAGCCCGATCGGACGAGTATTTCCCCACGAAAACAGGGTGGTCATTCTGGGGTGGGCAACCCAAAATTTTCTTTTTCTTTTTCACATCAGATTCGGAATCAGCGACCCAAAATCACCTTGTAGTTCGAACCAGCCCGATCGGACGAGTATTTCCCCATGAAAACAGGGTGGTCACTCAGAAGTGGGCAACTCACACAAGCGACTGCTAATTCACAACCCGCTGTATCGCACAAGTGTGCATGGATAATTTCGGTTTGGAACGAGCTGGGCTAGCTCCCCTCCTAGGGCGTTGCGAGCCCCCGCATGTAGCCCTAGGTTGCCCGTTTCACTCTTTGTACATGTACCTGCAGCCGTTTCGTGCTAGCATATCTGCATCCAGCATTTTTTTTTCTGGCTATGCACCCTGACCACCCTGTTTTCATGGGGAAATACTCGTCCGATCGGGCTGGTTCGAACTACAAGGTGATTTTGGGTCGCTGGTTCCGAATCTGATGTGAAAAAGAAAAAGAAAATTTTGGGTTGCCCACCCCAGAATGACCACCCTGTTTTCGTGGGGAAATACTCGTCCGATCGGGCTGGCTCGAACTACAAAGTAATTTTGGGTCGCTGATTCCGAATCTGACGTGAAAAAAGAAAAATAAAATTTTGGTTTGCCCACCCCAGAATGACCACCCTGTTTTCATGGGGAAATAGGGCGTTGCGAGCCCCCGCATGTAGCCCTAGGTTGCCCGTTCCACTCTTTGTACATGTACCTGCAGCCGTTTCGTGCTAGCATATCTGCATCCAGCACTTTTTTTTTTGCCCACCCCTGAATGGCCACCCTGTTTTCATGGGGAAATACTCGTCTGATCGGGCTTTCCTTACAAAGCATGTCTTTTTTCGTTACCAAAGGACTCAAAATGCCTTCAGCGGCAGTCTAACGTATTCGTCTCAGCACCCCTAGTCATACAACACCCATCTTGCCTATATATCTCTCCTCATCGATAAACAAATCCTTTTATCCTGACGCACACCTGCAGCAGGACCAAAATATTTGCGTGGACCCATCCTTCTCATATTTTATTATGCAAGCTACTACTACCGCCACTATAGAATAACCCATAAAAATTTAAGAGCTTTGCTTACTTTGACAAGGGGAGGGGGGGGGGGGGGAGGGTCAAAAATTACCACAATTTTGCTTACGTTATACTTGAACGGTCCCTTGCACTATTCTCTGGACTTTCCTGAACATTTCGATGTGCATATTATGGTATTTTAAGATTAAGAAACGGTGAAAAAATTAACTTAAAAATTAAATGAAACCGGAATATAGAGGGCTACGCCCGCAATCCGAGGGTTTTGTAGCAAGTACTTATTTTGGTATGTACATAAGTATCGGCTCCTTGCTCTTCTTGGTACCACTTAGATGGATAAAAAAAATAAAATGTCTGACCCATAATATAGTATCTTATATGCCCAATCATATTACGTGATTGTAACGAAACTTAGAACATACGGATATTATTGCCTATGGTGTTGGTTATCCTTGGCCATCGGTACTTTTGATCTCGGACGTGTTTAAGGGATGCAGGGATGCGCTAACTGTAACTATGGAAACAAACTATTATTAACCTATTTTGAGGAGATATACAAATTCCATTATTTCCCATTTTATATACTGTTCGGAACCCACCTTCCTGGAAGTTTTCATTTTTCTAAGTGTAACGGTCTGGAAATGCAAGGGGTGGGGGCAAATTACGATCTAATAATTTATCCTCCCTCATTGTTCCCCTTTTTTCAAATATAAGTAAAGTAAACTCAACATTACCTTTTGCACAACACCCCACTTGCGATACCAGTCGATAAACAAAATTTGACCTTAATTTTAACCCTCACCCTCCCCTCCACCGCCCGTTACAGTTGGCCAATTATCACACATCGCCCCCTACCAATCTTTACCCTTTCATAAATGTGATTAACCATAATATGTAATAATAACTGCGATTCGCACTACGAAAAACAACATGCAAGTAGTACTCGCACCTTTGAAGCCGGTAGGTGTATTTTTTGTATGAATAGTGTAAAAATGCCTAACTTTAAGTGAATGTACTATTGTTAAATATTACATCGTTGTAATGAAACGTAGAGGCATTATTGCCTATGGTGTTGGTTATCATTGGCCATCAATATTTTTGACCTCGGGTGTACTTAAGGGGTGCAGGGGTGTGCTAACTGAAAAAATTGAAATGTACTATTATTAACCTTTTTTGATGAGATTTTGGAATTCTATTATTTATATTTTACTATGTTAGTAAAATGCCGCTTTTCTGTAAATTTTCACATCTCTAAGTATAACGGTTTCGAAATGCAAGGGGGGGGGGGACAAACTCGGATCACATATTTTCCCCTCTCCCTCTTTTCCCCTTTGTTCAAATTTGAAGAAAATTCCAGAAATGAAATGTACTCGACGGTACCTTTCTTACGATACCCCACTTGCCTATACCAAATGAAAAAAAAATTTCGTCCTTCATTTCCCCTCTATGGGGACCCCCCTCAAAGTTGACCTATAACGATGTATCACTTTCTCCAGAGAATTATAGTACTTCTACATATTTTCACTAAATTTCATACATGTAGCCTCAGCGGTTCGTGAGATATTCCATGGACAGACAGACAGACAGACAGACAGACAGACAGACAGACAGACAGACAGACAGACGGACGCATGACCGATTTCATAAGGGTTTTGTTTTACTACAAAACCCTAAAAAGTACCCATTTGGCAAGTAACTCTCAGGATTGGTGTTAGCGGGAAATAAATAATCAAAAGACATTTCCAAACATATTTATCCCTGTGGAAATATTAAAAATAAACATAAAAACCTTTCAAAAAGACCATTAATAGGTTCCTGGTGCAAGATGGCTGGTGCTTACGATGGCCCGGTTTCATCGTCGGCCTCCCGAAAACGTTGCTTCAAATTCTTGCTCGCCTTGGTAGCTTGCTTCCTCGCTTTCTGGCTAAGGGTTTTATTGGCCTTTTCCCCTTTTTGAATCCTTATTATTTCGAATTTTGACATGATTTGTGTGAAAATTTGTCCTGGTGAGATTTTCAGTTCACTCAGGACTCGGAAATGGAATAAATGCCCATCATTGAATGTCCCAATCGCTTTATAAACTCCAAGTTTTAGTGTTTTCAATGAAACAAATGTATATTTGGGATTTTTTTTTGTAGGGACTCGCATTCTTGCATTTATCTAAAAGCTGCAGTTGAGCCAAATCCCGAAATATAGGTTTGATAGCAGCCATGATGGTTGATGGTGGCAACATGAAAATGTTTTGTGTGGTTATAACCCAATGTATTTCTTCCTATCTGATTGAAAGTAACGCGGCCGGCGCCCCGATTATTTTTTACGTTTATGTGCATCGGCTCTTATAGTGCAAATGGCTAGCAAAATAAATGTAGTCTGCATAGTGCACATTGTAGTCGCGCTCGGTGGCCATGGTCGTTCGGTCACCGCTCTACGATACTAATCTAAAGCTCGGAGTTCAAATCTCGGCGCGACCAAAAACTGCTTGTGGGTACTAATAGAACTCTCACAGTGCTCCGAGATTGTCAGTATAAAGACGGCGCGGATAGGAGGTGCATGCTAGCAACTACACTTCCGAAAAGTAGATATGCTATCGAAACGTCAACAAGGCAAAGAAATGCTAGAGATGTTGACGCCCCCATGCCCCTGGAGGAGTCAAGGCAACAATAACAACAATACAATACATTGTACCAACAAATTTTCATATACATAAGAATATTAAAAGAATCAATCATTTTATGTTATCACATTTCACTATACATCTTACGCAGACATATCTCATCGGCCCTAATGCGTCGGACCTTGGCTGTCTGGGTAGTTTTCCAATACGTTTTTAGGGGCCACACAAAAATGACATCCTACTTCGTAAAGGCAGTTAGTTGGTTTGCATATTTCGTTGGGCTCAAATCGACACACAAGAAAATATGACGTTTATAGAATGAATACCACCCTTCCAAATAAGAATGTCTATTCCGGGGATGGAAGTCGTTCAGTGGTATTTATTCATACTTTGTCTCTACCCGTTGAAGAACGAGTGATTCTATCCGTGGTTGTTTTAACAATTGTTATAATGGCCTTTATAGTGAATACAGCAATGTTATCTGTTGCTATAAAAAGGTTCGTTTAAAACTTTTTTTATAATAACAGAAATTTATTTTATATGAAATGAAATGTGATTTTTTTGTTCTTTTTTGGTTTAACGTAGTGACAAGATCAATACGTTCTTTCGAACTTGCCTTATATCGTTAGCATGCAGTGATATGATAAATTCCGGCTTGACGGCACTCAATTATATGGCTCAATATTTCGCGAAGTATCCAATCTTTTGGGTAAGTTACGTACATTACAGTCAATGTAAGATAAAATCTGTGCAGACCACCTTTAATAGGTTATCTATTGAGTGGTCTAATGGCTGGTTGGTCTAATGTGTAGAAAAATACGTCCTCTAATTTGGAAATCGGAGAAGCGTCATACCTCATACTATGCCGTATTCCAAGACGCTGTCCACCCTTTTGATATGCAAATCTCAGCCCAGTTATGTTGATACTACTTTGCCTTAACCCCTAGTAGGGCATACCGCGTCAACTACCCTTGCTCGACGCATAATAATAATTATAATAATAACCCAACTAACAATTTGCTCTTGAGGTGAGAACCAAAACTCTTATAATATCGGTATTAAACCTTTCGGAACGAAATATTACGTTAAAGATATTTATTAGGCATTCTGCTAAAAAGTAAAACTAATACCTGAATCTGTTGTAACTTTTAAAAGAAAAGACGTGTAAAAAGTCTTTAGTGCAGATTGGAAGCTCGATGAAAACTTTAAAGGCATTTTGTTCAGATTACAGCCTTAAAAGTAATTTTTGCAATTTTGTTATTAGAAAAGATCCTCTTAAAGTTTTTGCTTTAGCCCATTCTAAGTGTTAATGCAGTGTAGGTCTAACTAAACCATTATAGGAATAATTGCCGTTTGTCAACTCTCGTATTGCTTGTATAATAAGCTTGATCAAGAATATATTCCTGTTTTAGGGTTGTAATATTTTAGCTTAAATAGAGATGAGTAGAACGGCTTTTAATGAGAAAGCTATACACTCTGATACTTAAAGAAGTCAGGCGAAGGTTGTAGGGAAAGATATAGTTTAATTGCAATTTTGAAGAAAAGTTTAATAGGAAGAAGTTATTATAATTTACTTATGGGAGCAACAAACTTAACTAAACACTTATAAGTTCTTTAAAATAGAGCTTGAGAGAACCGCCATCTTTTTCGGCTGTTTGGTTATAGCAATTATTGCGCCAGAAATTAATTTCTTTAATACTTTGGTGACTTTGGATATTTTCATTTTAAATGTATTTCTTAGGGTCTGACAAGAAAATAAGAACGTGTTTAATACATTTTAGGCCACTATTAGCGACTATGCAAAAGTACATTTAATTCATGATGAACATTAAATGTACATGTATGCTAAATTTCGAGAGGGATTCGTTTTTTTGGGAGTTTTGTACAGCATTTGATCAGAAAAATTTCTTTCGCAGAGAAAATTTGACTATCAAATCGACAAAATCCACTGCGAAAAAGTGCATCAGATCAATAATACAAGTATGAATTTCAACTCCATTCGAATTTTTATAGAGAACTTCCAAAAGTATCATGAATTCCACTTAATGCTACAATAAGCACAAAATTTACTTACTGAAAACCAATAGAAATCTTTGTCTCTTAGTTAATATTCTAAAAGGTGATCTATGTATAGCAGATTACTGTAAATCACTTATACGTACTTTTACTGATATCTTTCTGATAAGTTCTCTAGTTAGAGCTGTCAAGAAGACTTGAAGAATTCTTAAAATACTTTATACTCATAATTTCATACGCCACTTTTTGGCTAGAAACGTTCTTTAAGATTTCTATCAGAACAATTTGCAAGTCAAAAAGTCTTAGCTGAAACTAAATGTAGTTCTTATAAAATCCTTGATGATCTCTATAAGAACAAAATTGTTAGTTGGGAAAGCTTGATTGAAGTAAGATTGTACTCTCTTACTTCAATCAAGCTTTCCCAACTAACAATTTTGTTACAGTTTTTTTAGTGATTAGACAAAGTTTTTACATCTATGTACGGATTCATTAATTAGTTTAGGTGAAACACTTGTTTTGTATTAATTGGAGTTTTCGTTTGTGAGTGTGCCCGGATCTGCTCCAGATTGGACAACCATAAACGATCAACGGTGCCATGACCAGTGTTGCTATATCCCAAGTCGACGAAATCGTCTTCAGTGCCGTAGAAAATCGTCTTTTACTTGGAAAAATCGTCTTTTTACGTCTCTAAGCAAAATGAGTTTATGAGCAATTTTTTTTTTAAATAGAAATTCATATCCGGTAGGAGTCTACTATATCTACTGCAGTTGGCAGTTCTAAAACGAAGGTTTATAATTTGAAAACATTTATTAAAGTTGAAAAATATACGTGTAAGTTTTTCTGACATAGGGCTTCTCAATTTTTTTTTGTACATTGAAGCGTTAAAGAAGTTTATCATTTTGGAATCGATTGCACCATTAGTGCAGTCGTAGTTGTTATATTTCAAAAAGTTTTTCGTTAAAAAGATGCCTGTTAGTGTATCATTTTGCAACCTGCTTCAATGCTTGGTTTTATTCAAATTTATTTGGGAGGATATACGTTCTACATTAGATGAACTGTGGGGTAAAGTTAATAGTTCTTCAACAAATTTACATATTTGGACATATGCCGGTATCTCACCACCTCTTTTAATCAACGAGATTTCTCTCCAGAACTAGACGATATCAGGTTTTTTTGTAAGATCAAATATTTTGGCGAAATCCAGTCGTCTAATTTCTCTATATTGAGAATCTATTTTTTTAATATCATCTGGGTTAATTAGGTTTGGAAATAACATAGCCAAGTTATAAATAGAGTTGGATTCATTTTTAAAAATAGAATCTGAATCGATTAATCTCAAATTAACAAATATTTCGCCCTTAAAGTCGAATCTCTTGTAGATCTGTTCAACTAATATTATGTAAAAATTTAAACAGTTATTGTAAAACAAAATATATTCAAATCATCTGAAGTTATTTTTAGGTCATTTGTCAAGTCCTCCATCTTGTTCATTACCTCTGTACCTATGTATAAATTAGAGATTTGCACATGCTTTCTAGAGTCTTAAATTGCACATTTTCAATTTCTGATCTTTCTTAAGAAAATTATCCATAAGCGACAAAACTAATGTTTTTATTTCAAAATACAATGTATGTATTTTGGGTTTTTCGCTTTGAAATGATTTGTTTAAAGTATTTACGAAAGGTAAAACATACTCCAAAAATTTCAAATACAATTCATTCACTGTTTTTTTAGTTCCTCTAAAATTCGTTTTGCTGTATCTATATTATCGATATCACTGGCGATTTCAAAATATATTAGTAAATGTTCGTACAAGTCTAGCAAACGATTAACTACTTTTTTAAAGCGATAGCCACCTCGTTTGGCTTGGATGTAATAATTTTTTCGGTTTATCGTCTAAAAGAACCATGATATTTTCAAATTCTGCTATTCTTTTAGAACTGTTTTGGATATCATCATCATAGTGGCGCGACAGCCCGACGTCGGCCCTTGGCCGCGTGGACAAACCGAGGCTTTTGTTCCAGGTTTCTTGATATGGAGTGGTTTTTGCAAGGATGAGTTGTCAGCACGTCGCTTAACCCCATTCAGGGGATGGCCTCGGAAGATAGCTATGTTGCAGGTCCAACTACGCAAGTCATTCCATCCTACTAAACCTGAGACGCTTAGGTGTTGGTCAGCCATTCAGGCTACAGCTGTTTTGGATATATAGGTAGTTATATATTTCACGAGTCATAGTTTCCACTGAGCTCGGAAGTTTTTCGCATGCTTAAGATGCACAAAGTGCAAAGGAGTCACAAACACACTTTAATATGAAACGATTATTGCAATCATTTTTTAAAAGCGAAGCGACAGAGTGGTTTTTGCCGGTCATGTTTGAAGCGCCATCAGCCATTAATACACAGCCAATATAACTGTAGATAAAGATTAGGTACAAATCGTCATTTTGCCTCTGATATCGTCGTATCGTCTTTGTTATCGAAAATCGTCAAAAAGACGATAAATCGTCTAATATAGCAACACTGGCCATGACTGTTTTCTAAATTAATATTTTATAGGTTGGTGATGGCTTAGATTTCCTGTTAATGAAAGGATATATTGAGCGAATACAGTTGATTGCCTTAGTGCGGATTGCTTTGATGTGTGATTTAAACGTCAGTTTCGAATCAAGATGAAGACCTAAATATTTAAGATCTTTTGACTATGGGATCAGGAGGAGGTTCTAGGGATATCTTGATGCACGTCGTTTAGTAAAGAAAACGGCTTGGGTTTTTTCTGTATTAATTTCAATCTTTCATTTATGACAGAAATATTAGGATGTACGGGTAAATCAGAGGTGTAGATACTGAACAACGTCGGGCTAGGCACTGAACTTTGGGGTACACCAACAGGAATGTTGTATTTTTACATTCCAGGATCCGTTAGTCGTTTGCGTGGTCGTCGTTGTTGATCCGACCAATCAGAGGCTTTTATTCCAGGTTTCTTGACGTGGAGTGCTTTTTACAAGGACGAGTTTTCAGTACATCGCCTAACCCCATTCAGGGCATGGCCGAGATAGCCACTTCAGATGGTTTAATAGACGAGCTGGAGCGTACACAACTATTTTGCAGGTCCAACTACAAAAATCATTATATTCTGCTAAGCCTGAGACGCTTAGTTGTTGGTCAGCCTTTCAGGCTACAGCTGTCTGCCTTTTCCCAAACTGTCTTATCGCTAAGACTTGGCCGTCAGTGGTTTGACCCACTGTTGCTACCAGGGGGGCCCCACGTGGAGAACAATGGAACGACGCAGATAGGTGTTTAGCAAAACGCACCTTAAAGTACAGGATTCAATGGTATATCGTCATATGCGATATATAGTATGTATATACCCGTAGAAGCTCCTTCCTTCCCTATTTGTCATAGATGAACACGTGTTTGATTGTTTGAACAAAGAAGTTGAGTGAGGATCGCTTTTCTTGCGAAACAATATTTGTACCTGAAATATTGGAGGGGCGTTGCCCCCCACAATGTGTGGATTGAGGGGGGAAAAAGTGCTTTGCCTTGCCCACAGTCGGCGCCTATGTTGGTTAGCAATGGTCATTGACCACGGCCATTCCAGGGGGCGACCACGAGGAGGAATATGGGTACTGATACATATCAGGGGCTGCCGTTTGCTTTTAACCATTACTGTTACTAGTCAAATTGTTTGATTATATTATCTTTAATAAATCTTTCATCTACGTCCTTTTATGCTTTTGCTCATTTCAGGTAATCGGGCCGTTATTGTGTCAACTAATACCATTTCTAATCACCACAACACTTCTTGTCAATGGATTCACTCTAGTCGGAATATCCTTTCATCGTTACTTGGCTATCAGAAAGCTAATGAGACATTGGGAACCAAATGCCAAAATATGCTTCGTGATAGCAATAGTTTTTTGGAGTATAGCTGCTGCCATTTCATGTCCAACATATTTAGCTTATTATTACTCGGAAGTTTTTGTGATAGAATCTTCGGGAGTTGTAAACAAAATACCGCACTACATGTGCTCCACCAATAAGGTAAACTGTCTGAACAAGATGAAGCTAAAATAATTGTTATCATGAAAACCGTCCTCCCTTACAGGCTGATAACGCGATCTACTTCACCATCTTATTCTGTTTCCTCTTTATTCCAACATTCTTTGCTTTTTGCTGGTTCAACACAGTGCTCGCGAGGGAGATATGGAAACGTCATAAGATTGCGAATCAAATGAACAACGAACCTGAAATCTCAACAAATTCAAATAGGCAATCTGAGAGGACTGACCAACCAATTTCAACTCCAATGGAACCAAAGGATCCAATGAGATTTGGAGATTGCAATAAAAAACCCAATTCAAAAACGAATCGTGGTAATCGACATTTAAAAATGTTTTGTGTCATTGTCCTGCTAATTCTTTCGTTTTTGGTGTTAAGATTGCCGCAGTGGTTGTTCGTGATTCTTTCGATTTACGACGTTATCCGTAATTCCAATGCAATTTTAATTCAGTACATATTTGGAATTTTGTCAATGTTGTCGGCGATATTCAATCCTCTTCTCTATGCATTTTTGACACAAACTGTTCAGTATTCAATTGAATTGTATCGCGTAGTTTATCGCTTTTCGATGGGCAATTGTAAAAAAGTCGTTGGAAACTGTGATTTGAGTAAACAAGCCGAAAATATACGAGTAGTCTAGAAAGTATTACAACTCTCAGAGTTGTGAATTTACGTCTTCATATTTACGTTAAATTTTGCATTTGAAATTCGAACAAAATATTTAAATCAACAAATCACGACCTCATCGTTGTGTAAAATTAAATTTTCCAAATTTAATGTTAATATAGTTCAATATAAATTTAAATTTCAGATTAAATTCCTTAAGGGGTACGTATTTTATTTGGATTTCTGAATAAAACAATGGTGTTTATTGTATTTCATGTTTATTATTATAATATTGTATAATTTAATATTATATTACTTCTTGAATGGAAAGACATGTCATTTGTTTGTGTACTCCAGTAAGTAATGTAGAGAAATTGAATTAACCCTCGTCCAGCGGAAGAATTTTACAACGCTAACAGGCGGCTAAGGTACTGGTGTACCTTGGTGCATTTTGTATGAAAACTTTACTGTGTGTATACGAAGGCGGTTCAAATAGGATCGAGACAAACGCTCTGATACATTTATTTATTATCGAAAATATTTACAAAAATTTACAGTTTTCTAGGTAATTCCCCTCACTAGTTACACATTTTTACCACCTCTCCGGAAGTTTTTTGATGCCGGTATCGAAGAATTCCTTGGGCAACTTGGACAGCCATGTGCGCACGAACTCCTCTACCTCGTCGTCGGTGTTGAATCTTTGACCTCCGAGGGCTCCTTTCAGTGGTCCAAACATGTGGTAGTCGCAGGGTGATAAATCCAGACTGTAGGGGGGGGGGGGGGGGGGTGTTGTCGTACCTCCCACCCCAATTCTGATATTGTATCGAGCGTGAGACGCGCGGGATGAGGGCGCGCGTTATCCTGGAGAAGAATAGCACTTCGCGCTGGAATGCTCCTCCGTTTGGAGCGATAAGCGGGTTTCACGTGTGTTTTCAGAAGGTTAGAGTAGTATGCAACATTGATGGAACGTTGTGTGCGCAGGAAGTCATCGTCCCGCCGGTCCCAGAATACAGTACACATAACCTTACCCGCGGACCTTCCTATACGGTCAATCACGCTTGATTCAATCGATTGACACTACATTTTGATCAAGCGGCTTGGTCGTCTAGGGGCTCCTTTAAATTCACATTAACCTCATGTGGAAAACGGCTTCGTTTCTCTCGCCCAAATTCATTTCCTCTTTATCTCTCTTTTCCAAGTATGTAGCTCAGTGCGTTGAGGTGTGTGCGTCAGTCTCAAGTCTCGCCGGCTTTTCTGGTTCGATTTACGTCGGTCGTAGCCATGGATATTTGTGTTATCTACCCTCTGTGGTAAGGAGCGTAAGAGTAATGGCTGAATTAGATTATGCGCGAACAACGCGGCTTCTGCTGCCAAATATAGTTGAACCAATGTATTTCATATGGCGATAAGTATACTGTGCGCGAACAACACGTCGCTCACGTCGCGAAAGTTGAGACGAGTTCAACTTTGTCGCAATCAACGAGCCGCGAAATATCAATTCACAATAGGCATGTGGTTTAAAACTGCGGGTGATCATTTGTTTTGTTGTAAGTTACTGTTATGCGCTTGAAAGTGCATGTTCCTATTCTTAATTCAAAAAAGTGTTTCAAGTTTGTTAGGAAGCCAGTTTTTCACAGCTCGAATGTGTCAAAAGAACGCGAACAAGAGATTTGACTATAACTGGCTGAACAGCTGATTTTCGTTGACTGCGACTTGGGGACGTAATTCGCGCACAGTATAATTCCGAGGTAAGGCTAGGCGTTAATTGACTGGCGCGCATCGTACGGCACGTTTCTGCCAAACGAGCAAAGCCTTCCCAGCGCACCGCTTGTCAGGTGCGCTGCGTTAAGTTGGAACATTCTGCACTGCAGCCTACGATGAAAGAATACAGGATGTAATCTAACCAAAAATTTTGGGAACCATTTTCTTCATGTGGTTGTGTGCACCAACACTCTCATTTTCAATGGGCTTATTGACCAAACATGAGCAGCAACGTGGCAACTACTGCCGCTTGGGAGCATACGTTCTGGAACGACTACTTAGCTTTGTTATTGTGTGTGCTATCGGGCTTTACATGGCACATGATCCCAGCAAACAGAAGGTCTCATCAAGACAAAAACTTTCGTTCTCTACGATTTTGGGAAACTTATACCGAACAACGCGACAATCACGAAACAAATACGAAATCTTTTTATCTCCGGGACTCTCGCACTTTTCGCTCCGGAGGTGTAGTAGCCGCTCAGCAATATGAATGAGCTCAAAAGCCCGCGACTGAAAACTATTATTTTATTACGATCGCAGGTGTACTATATTCATTTTAACACCATAGGACGGTTCCGCACACCTTAAATGACGCGTTCAACACTTTTATGTGTATAATGAGATTCTCATTTTCCGGAAAATCTACTTGTTTCGACGGAATTTTACGACGCGCGCTATTTTTGTGAAAATTTGGGTGTTTCGCACTATATTTTACATTTACAAACCCACAAACGGAATGTAAGATTCGAATCTCGCAAGATTACCACACAATTTCACGAAATAAATTTGATTTTCTTAGATAAAACCGCACTTGAAAATCCGTGCAAGTTCAGTTGTTCAAATCAATCGAAGAAATGTCATCCAAGCTACAATACTAAACTAACAGAACAGCTGTTCAAGTTTGGCTCCCGACACACATAGTGTATATGTGAGTTAGACTACATCCATATAGATCGTTGACTGCAGCACACTTTCGCCAAACGGTGCGCTGCGAATGTTTCCGCTTGTTTGACAGAAACGTGTTGTCTGGTCCGTGCCCAGCGTGGGACCCAATTTACGCTTGGTCTATGCCAGGGGTCGGCAACCAGCGGCCCGCTATACGTTTTTGTGCGGCCCGCCGGACAATAACGAATAATGTACTTTAAGTTATAGGATCTGCATAACATGATCATTCTGTAAACGGACACAAGTGCGCACTTGTAGGTTTTTAAGATATGTGAAGTCCATAACAGACCTAGAGTAAAGCCGAAGCACTTGATTGGTTATACAAGGAATAGCTAGTCTGTTCACGTAATTTGCGTAACGTTTAGTCTTCGCATGGTAGTAGGCAATAGTCAACTCATAAGGCAACATTGGATGGCAGACCATTTGGGTATTTCTAAAGCGGAAGTCATCCAAAGCATCAAAAATGGATGCGCTGGATGGATGGATGGATGAATGTCATTCGGTTCACGACACTCCACCAAGGGTAGACGCAAAAAAGGCAAAAAATTGGGATATGTAGATATTACAAAAATTCGAATAGTATTTGATACAGGATATTACCACAAGTACTCGGATCATGGCAGAAAGACAGACCAAAGTTGTTGACCGGAGTAGGTTCTACTGAAACAAGTTTCGCTGTGTTCTTCAAAAGAATCAGTCTGTCCTGTTGGAATAAAACTAATAGGAATGTCTGTGATGCGAAACAAGTCAAAAGAGAGATTAGATCAATTCGGTAGGGAAAATCTGACAAAATGCATATTAACGGTGGATTACATTGAGCGTGTCTGCTAGCTAAAAGCTGGCGAGTCAGCTAGCACTATTGTCATTGTAACATACAACTTTTTAACTCACTCGGTAACCAACTAGCAGAAGATTGCATTAGCTACTCTCGCACGAAATGGTTTGAAGGCCCTAACCTCGAAATAGCGGGATATTCGTAGCGATTTCACTAGCAAATTAGACTATGATTACACACAATTAATTTACTTGGTAGGTAGCCCACACACCAGCGGGCAGCGTAATTTTCTTCGCACAAGCTGAGTTACCTGCTTGTTAGCTAATGATCCTGATTTTATTGGGCGAATTTACTAGTAGCTAGTAAATTCACCAGTGCCCGTGACCATGGGCTGGAAGGAAGTGAGAAAGCCTAACGTTTTACTAATTTTGTTCACTTCCTTCCTATTTAACCAAAATCATCGTACTATTTCGCATTATTAGTGTTTTGCTTTCAAAGAGTTTAATTCCACTTTCATAAGCATTTATCCGACATACCATTGGTTTTGAACATTTTATTAAGGGTTTTAGCTACCACTTTGCCAACCTTAATCGAGTTTTCTGGGGAAACAATATTTTTTCTTTCGTAAAAATGTCTAAAGAAGCACATGTGCTATCCAACTGACGATCTGTGGGAATATAGTATCTATCTCCAGTTAAATTGATTGTGAATGGACACCTTCAGAAGTAAGATTATAGAGGACTTCAAGCTGAAGAGTTTGAGACCAAGAAGAGTTGTCTACAATGTGGGATTGTGGAGTTACGATTGATTCTTGGAGGTTTTATCGCCCTCCTACAGAACCACGACGATCTTTTCGGTCGACACAGTGTCACTCTTTTTTTTTCTACTGTGCGGCCCGCCTAAACATATTTCTTTTTAAAGTGGCCCACTGTCCTAAAACGTGTGCAGACCCCTGGTCTATGGTACAACATTTCCCGACTTGTCGCAGGAATCCAGCTTATGCTAACGAAACAGCAACTACGCCTCGTGGGAATAGTTCACGCGCTAGACCCCACTAGTGGTTAAGGCAGGCCAATAGTAGACATATGGCTTCCTTTCTCTTCGGCATCATTTGTTTGTCATGGTGACTCTAATTTGTCAACGTACCAATATGCCCTTGTTTACGTGCGTTCTTTCCAAAATATTAACGTACATCAATCATCTGATAAAGTCGTCTCTCATGGGTTGTTTCACACATTTATCAATTCGACCCTATCCATTACACAAAAAAAAAATATACTGCAAGTTCCTTCTAGATGACAGTCTCTTTCGGTCATCCATTGAAATTAGCAGCAAATGGCTGGATAAGAGAATGATTTACCCGCTTTCGAATTATACAATATATTCGAATTCTATAAAATGTAGTGGTGCTCATCAATCTGTCAATGGATCTTGTCTTACCGTGGAACAGAGAGTGTCCTTTTCAGTAGTTGTTCTGATTTTGATGCTGCTGGCAATTATAACTAATACATCAATGGTTTATGTGGCTTTTAAAAAGTGAGTAGCCCTAATAAATTAGTTTGCATTAGTGACAAAAAAAAAACTCTCGTAATTTTAGCGACAAAAATCAAACGTTTTTTCGTATATCTCTAATATCACTGGCTTGCAGTGATCTGATGAGCTCGATACTAACCGGAGTGAATTACTCTTCGCAGTATATTACACAATTTAACAATATTTGGGTAAGTACAGTTTACTTAATTTTAGCATGAATGTGCTTTTTTTTGGCGTTAATATGATCTACAACAATGTTTCACCATCAAAAAAACGGAACATTCCTAGTTGACCGGACGACGGTTAGCGTCTTTGATCAATAGGGGGTGGCTAGGCTATAGTAACAAGAAACGCGGCTAGGCTTAGAGAATTTGTTATTTGTTTTAATAATTAAGGAATACTCTTAATTTTTTTCCAGACTCTTGGATCACTATCGTGCAAAGTCTTTCCGTTGTTGATAACAGCTGCTATACTCGCCAATGGTTTCACTTTGGTCGGCATATCGTTTAGTCGCTATCTGGCCATCAGAAATTTGACTAGATCGAACTGGGAATCTTCGCAGAAAATATGCCTTATGGCTACTTTTCTGATCTGGGGCTCCTCGATGGGAATTGCCAGCCCGTCATTCGCAGCCTACCAAACTGTTGATGTGTTTATTTTGGAGTTCGTATCAGTGAAAGGAAACGAAATTCATTTAAGCTGTGGCCAAATGTGTATCTCAAATATGGTAAATATCTACTTAACCTGGCAACACCAACGTACAACATTGCCTTTGTTTACAAAAAATTAAAGTTGCTTTCAACTCAATTTAATTTTAGGTGCATATTCCATGCAAAACAAGAACTCGGGTAATAAATCAGTTGCTGAGTATATTGCTGACTACTCGCAACGTTCGAGATCACGAACGCGGACATTTTGGCGAATACTCCAAAGTTTTTCGATTTTAAAAGACCGGGCAGTACTCCCACCGTTCGACCTCATGATACAAGGAAGACAAGATATCGCCTTGCGCATGTCGGCTCTCTGAATACCTACGTCACCGGCTCATACATGAATACTTAGTTTTTGGCTTTTATCTCTGTAACTATTAGTCCTAGCAGAGAACTTTCTGAGGCGAAATTGAAGATCACGAAAATATGCATAAAAAATGACTAATGACTAATTAACTTATTTCTATCTTAAATAGTTTTCGAGATAATCTCGTTTGAACGAACTGGAAAAAATAAATCAGGCAGAGCTCACTCTAGAGAGCGCTGCATCATGCGCGTCCTGCACCGTGCGCGTGCTGCACCCTCAACAAGCGAAGCGATACTGTCATTAGGGGTGCAATTCTGAGAGTTATGAACCACCATTCTCTCAAACATATATGCGCTTATGACGTGATGCGCAGAACGATAAGAAAATAAGACGCGCGAAGGCGATATCTTGTCTTCCTTGTATCATGGTTCAACCCTACTCATGCACGAATTTCTCCTAAAACCAGGGATTGATGTTCGGGCTTTTTTCATATTCCAGCCCGAAGGTATAGGGTATGTTATTTTTGTCACAAGAAAAAATATGGCACCTTAAAGGTGGCTTCGTAAGTAAAGCAATATACGAGGTCTGTTCAAAAAATGTGTGCAACCTTCAAACTTTTCGGGCTGCTTAAGTCCGTCACGATTGTCACGTTTTTTTTTTATTGTTGGTTCACAGACTAGAGGCGTGTTGAAAGTTTTCGAAGCCTCAGCAAAGCTTCATTTGAATGCCCCCGTCTCTAAACTTGAATTTCTATTTGCCACGTGGTGATAAAAATTGCAATTTATTAAGCATAGGTCCATTGTGATACTCCAGGAAGACCAAACAGCACCAATCCCTATTATTCGCTAGTATTAGAACTAACCGAAGGAGTAGTTCCACTTCCTGCAAGTTCCCCAAGATGGTTGTAAAAGCATTTGCCAAAAGTTGATTTCCTCAACCGTTCCAGAGCTAGGCATTCACAGGGCTGATCAGAAATGCTTCCTCCTCTTCCTGTTCGTCACAATTCCTACAGAAATCATTGAACTGAATCCGAAGTGTCCTAGCATGTTCACTGATAAGGTAGTGCCCACTAACGGAGCCAACCATCATGCCGATCTGGTATTTGATCAGTGACAGAAGTTTAGTAGATCGGCTGATATCCAGCCTAGGCTAGATCAGTTTGACATTATTACATGTAACGCCATTAGTCCCTCTAATTTCCTGACCGCACTCGATTTTATTTTACTGATCTGCTGCATCGGTAGCTTCACTTCGGACGAGCCCTGTAATTACCAACATGCCATAGTGGCCAGGTAACCAGCACAGCATAATATCGAAAAAGCCACCCATCTCTGCGAGACATTCTTGGCACTCCAAGATGATTTTCGATGCACAAATCCCTGAGTCAATGGATTTAGCTGAAGCTTGGCTCAGCCAAATCACCGCTTCTTTAATCGAGAAAACTCCCGCCTGAAAAGTACTGAAGTATTCTGGTAGCCAAAAATATGGGTGAAGACGAAGCTCCCCTGAATGTAC
The DNA here is from genome assembly GCA_964017055.1 of Chloromyia formosa. Taxonomy (NCBI): domain Eukaryota; kingdom Metazoa; phylum Arthropoda; class Insecta; order Diptera; family Stratiomyidae; genus Chloromyia; species Chloromyia formosa. The sequence continues at coordinate 42,417,272 of OZ024815.1, forward strand.
TCCAGCATCTACCATCTACCTTCGTTAGTCTATTTTAAGAACCGTGTTCGGTAGAGACGGACCCCCATTTTCCACAGACTCCGTGGTGGGATCAGGTTTATATGGTTTTTTATGAACCATTGCTCATCAGCATTGTGGCGCGACAGCCCGACGTCGGGCCTTGGCCGCCTGGTAACGGCAGTGTTTAAAACCGCTGACGGCCAAGTGTCAGCGATAAGATAGTTTGGAAAGAGGTAATTGGAGGACAACGATCCAGGCGACCAAGGCCCGACATCGGGCTGTCGCGCCACGATGATGATGATGATTTTTTTATAATTTTTTTAATAATTCTTTGTTCTGTTCAAACATAATTCAGTTTACATTAGTGATGTGCATAATAACTCTTTTCACTGTGCCAGCACATAAGCTCTGACTCTTTCCAATGAGTCGTTCAAAAAGAGTCATGCGAATAGTCTGAGACTTGGTTAATAACATATTCAATAAAAGTTTTAGTTTTTAAAATTCAGTTTTTTGCTTTATTTTTTTTATTATTTCGAAGTCGGTGACTCCCAATGCCCTTTAGTTCGAGCCAGCCAGATCGGCCCACTATTGTCCATGAAAACGGAGTCAAAGAGGATTGATATTCTACAAAAATGATCACTTTATAGAACTTTCCCCTCTGCCAGTAGATTTGTATGTATTGACAAATAGTATAGACTACACAGTATAGATACACAAGAGAATCAATACATACAAATCTACCGGCGGAGGCTAGAGTTGTATAGAGTGAGCTTTCTTGTGTAGTCTATACTCTATACTATTCGTAAATACATACAAATCTACTGGCAGAGGTCAAAGTTCTATGGAGTGATCACTCTTGTAGAATATCCATCATCTTTGACGGGGTTGTCAGCCTGGGGTGGGTGACTTCAATTTTTTTTTTCTCTTTTTTGACCCTATATTCGTAGTCACTCAAATCATTCCACTCTGTTCTAAAAGCTGCATGCCATGAATTCCTCATTTGGCAGAGAATTTGAGTCATTGGAGTATGCGCTTTGTGAGTGAAACATCTGAATTTGAGTATATACTGAATTACACAAATAATCAATGTACGAGTATGTGTTATAACCACAGCCCAGTATATCTCACAGCACAGTGTGAGTAAAATATAGAAGTGTGCTGTTTGTGTTAAGAACTCAAAACTCATATTGCGAATAACTCATTTCGTGTCACAGTATAATATAATAGCCGCCATACATTATCCGATCCGTCGCCCGATCGATCGGCCGATGGATCGCCACAAAATATCAGCTGATCAAAATTATATGGGATTGTCAAACAAATTGTCAACGATAAGCGCGTACACAGGCCGATCCATCGGCCGATATCGATATCGGGCGACGGATCGGCCGATCGATCGGTGTGTTTATGGCACGTTTAACGACGACGCAAGTTATAAACGATATGACTGGATATAACGACGATCGGTTATAACGACGCAAAATACTTGGTTCCTTCGACGTCGTTTTAAACGAAATCCAGTGTACATACAAAATGTGCCATTTTTGGTCTTGGTAGGAGTAGAAGCTAAAAATAGGGTCAGATTACGGTTGAAGTTAATTAATTTATAAATTCGTAACTACTGCTATTTTCTGAGTACATACTATTTTAACACATTTTACTTCTTTTTTTGCAGTTACAAAACACAATATATTACTCAGTTTTATTTGGAATTCTCTTCGTGCCGACTTTTGTGGCTTTCTTATGGTTCAATGGGGTGCTTGCCAGAGAAGTGTGGAAACGGCATAGAATCGCTGTAAAAATGCACGCTCAGCAAGAGTTGACACCAGCTTCCAGTAATGCGAACGCCAATGATACAAACCCGTTTGCAAATACCCAGGATCGCAACAGTAGTTATGAAAATGAATGCGCCCAAACACCGTCGGGAGCAGCCAATCAGCGTGAAAGACATTTCAGAATGTTCTGTGTAATCGTATTGTTAACGCTCATGTATTTGGCTTTGAAATTACCACAGTGGTTATTCATCATGTTGGCAGTATATAATGACATGACCGTTGAAAATGTCATTTTGCAGCAGTACGTTTTCGGTATAATGTCAATGTTAAGTGGTGTGATTAATCCTATTCTGTATGCATTTTTAACACAAACAGTTAAAAGAACAATTAAATTCTACCACAGCGTGATTAGTTATATTGTGACAGTATGTAAGCGAACCGGAATAGCTTTGAGTAGTGTAATTGAAATACCAGCTGAATCAAGCGAGTAGAGAGGCGTATTAAATATTTCATTTCTAACGTCGATACGAGTATGATTTTGGGGTGGGGTTCTATCTAAAGTGGTTTTTATCAGTTTCAGTTCTCTTATTCGTTCACTATTCGTTTTGCTATCAGTTGAACAATCCGTTCTGAAATCCATTCTCCATTTGTTGAACTATTAGTTGAGCTATTTCTTCTGCTGTTTTTTTGATCAGTTAAGCTATCTTTTCTCCAACATGCCTGATATACAGAGAATAGAAATAATAATTTTTCAACTAAATAATAAATATTTATTACGAAAATTTCGGTGAATATTTATAGGTATAATTATTATCATCTCATCAAACATCAAATAATAATGATAATAATAATTACAAATAAATAATGCAGATTGCGGATTCTTCAATAATTATTATTTAATCTAAAATAATAATTATTTCTTCCTAGACACAGACGTAACATGTGTTGCCCAGATTACGTTCAGTGGAACGAACGAACTTCATTTCATCGACACTGCGCGTGAGCATGTGTTTTGGCTAGCCACTGTACTCGCTTTCTTACTCAAATACACATCACAGACGCAGCCTGATACTCCTAAAAGTGGATTTTGTTCATTAGCCCGTTCATGATATTGTGGAGAGCAGTGGAAATTTCAGGCTTCTTTAATAATTATTCTTTCTCCACTCTGTGTAGTCGCTCTTCTTGTACACCCCCTTCATGTTTTTTTCCGTATTTGAACTGATTTAAAAAAAAAATACACTACCGACCTACTTTTTCCAATTTTTTGGGCAGTATTCCAATACGTTAGTCCGAACTCTTTACAGGCAACTGTTTAGCCTTTTTCTTCCGGTGTCAAAACGTTTCCTCGACTCGTTATTTGCAAGTTCCTTTAAAATGCACCACTAATGACAAAACTCAGTGCAGAGATGGCACTTTTTTATCAAAATCGTATATACATATAACAATCGTAAAATCGCAGGATGAATAGTCTTGACTTTGTGAAAAAAAGTAATAAAAAAAATAAATATTTATTACAAATTTGAACAAATACTTGTAACTGTAGTAATTATTTATCTTCTGAGAAATGATTATGGGGGGGGGGGGGGGGCAAAAACTCCTCTTCCGTAGTCCTCCGCGTGGGCGCCCCTTGGAACGGCAGTGGTCAACCAACGTCAAGCCGCCAGTGATGGCAGTGCGATGATTTGGTTGAGGTACCCCTGTGGTGTGGGGTGTGAAAAAAAATACCACGGCCTTTCCCTTTGAGGGCCTGTCGTTAAAACCGACAATCAAAGGACAGGATGTGTATGCCAGCAACTTGCACTATCCGAAATCTTTATATGCTAACGAAACGTCAACTATGCCTCGGATAAGGACTGGCTCAACGGTTACGGCTTTTAGCTATCGTACAATGACAAAGATTGGACTCTGGAATGTGCGTACTCTCCTGGACAATGGATCAGAAGGTCCCCAGAACGCACGATTTCTTCAATTAGAGAGTGAATTTCTGAGGTACAAATTAAATATCTTAGGAGTTAGTGAGATAAGATGGTGGAACAGCGGAGAATTCATCTCTCCAACGGGCAGCACTGTAATGTTGTACTCCGGTAAAGCGACCGGTAGTCGCCGTGAGTCAGGTGTGGGGCTCCTTTTAACCAGAGCCGCGCGAAACTGTCTCTTATCCCGGGAACCGGTCTCTGACAGGGTCTTGACCGCCAGGATCTGGACCAAAATGAGGAACATCTCAATAATACAATGTTATGCCCCTACTGAACCCGACAATGTCTTGGCAAAAGACTCCTTCTACGAAGAACTAAACGCCGTTCAGAGCAGAACACCTAAAGGTGACATTATAATGGTTATGGGTGATTTGAATGCGAAAGTTGGCGCTGATAACTATGGGCTCAGACATGTGATGGGGAGACACGGTCTTGGTGATCGTAATGACAACGGTGAAAGATTTGTAGAGTTCTGCAACTTTCACAGTCTCTTCATCGGTGGTACTATGTTTGAGCATAAGGACCACCACAAAATCAGTTGGTCCTCTGTTGATCGGCGCAGAACACAAGATCAGATCGACCATTTTGCCATTAGTAAAAGATTCAAGAGCTGCCTCCTGGACGTGCGAAACAAGAAGGGTGCCGATATTGGGATGGGAAGAGACCATTATCTTATGATCGCTAATGTTCGATTGCGTATTGCAGCCGTGCGCCGCCACAGCGACGAAAGATCCAGGCCCCGCAAATTCAACACCGCTCGACTAAAAAATCCAGCTGTCTTACAACAATATAATGACCATCTTGCGCAAAAAGCGGCTGAGATAACTAGTCACCCAGATAGTGACATAAACGAAAACTGGGATGCCATAAAAAATGCGTACATTGAAAGCGCAAATACCATCCTTGGCCCAAACCCGGATTGCCGGAATAAGCCCTGGATGTCCGACGCTTCATAGCAGCGGATTGTTGAAAGAAAGGAGCTGATAGTTCGTTTGGCTGCAGGATCAGACGACAATCGAAGCAGCATCAAACTCCTTTACCGTCAGAAAGCTCGAGAAGTTCAGCGTAGTGTGCGACGCGATAAAAAAGTTTATGCCAATTATCTTTTAGCCTCAGCAGAAGAAGACGGAAGAAGTAACAACTTAAACGCCGTATACGGTGTCATCAAGGAGTTTACAGGTGGTCGTAACTCCTGCCAACATCCGGTGAAAGATAGTGATGGAAACCTACTTATCTTGGAAGAAGATCAAATGAGGCGATGGAAAGAACACTTTGCCGCTGTCTTCAACCGTGTAACCTCTGGTGAAGTTGCCCCTCATATAGATAATTTAGCTAACCATCAAAATGTGCGTATACGGTCCACTGCCCCGACTAAAGAGGAAATAGTCACTGCAATTATTGCACTAAAACGAGGAAAGGCCGCCGGACTTGACGGCATCCCTGCCGAACTTTATCAAGCAGCACCAAGCGTAACTGCCGATTTGCTGCACCCACTTGTTGATAAAGCGTGGAATACAGAGACCTTTCCCACTGAGTGGAAGGAAGGTTTGATCATCAAACTTCCAAAGAAGGGTAGCCTCACAGACTGTAATAATTGGAGAGGCATTTGTGTGCTTCCTGCCCTTGCCAAGATAATAGCTAAAATCGTCCTGGAAAGACTAAAGGCCCACTTAGAAAGCACAATTGATGAAGAGCAGGCTGGCTTTCGATCCGGATTCTCCTGTGTCGATCACATTAACACCTTGCGAATCATCATCGAGCAATGCGCTGAATACGATTCTCCGCTTCATTTGCTTTTCATCGATTTCGAAAAGGCTTTCGATAGTGTGAACCGGGATTCTATATGGGCGGCCTTGCGCAGGAGAGGCATCCCTGAGAAGCTTGTGGCTATTATTAAGGCAACCTATGACGGCGCGAAATGTCGCGTTCTGCATAAAGGTAAGGTGTCGGGGACTTTGAGATTCGCAGTGGAGTTCGGCAGGGGTGCATCTTCTCACCGATCCTATTCCTCATTGTGATCGGCGATGTGTTGCATGCAGCCCTATCCGGACTCGACAGAGGAATTCAATGGACTTTGACATCTTATCTACAACATCTTGACTACGCTGACGACATATGCCTACTCTCCCACAAAATCATGGATCTGTCCGCAAAGGCGTTAGATCTCGAGAGGGAGGCAAGCAAGGTTGGGCTAAAGATTAATACCAACAAGACCAAGGTTCTTAGCCCGCCGTTGCGAAAAAGAAATCCGACACCTATTGCCATCAATATTAATGGGCAGCCTGTGGAGAAGGTGGACAACTTCGTCTACCTGGGTAGCATTGTTGCCGAAAATGGTGGTACGGAGCAGGACATCGCTCGTCGTATCAACCAGGCTAAACGCGCATACGGCATGCTGTCCAAAATCTGGCAGGACAGTTATCTCAGCATCAAGACCAAGTTGGGCCTGTTTCGCTCCCTGGTACTATCAGTGTTTTTGTATGGGAGCAGTACATGGAAAGTTTCCGTAGGAGTTACCAGAAAGCTGCAAGTTTTCGTCAACTCATGTCTTCGTCGAATTTTAAGAATTTTCTGGCACGAAACAATAACAATATCCTTCGGTCGTCGTCATAACGACAATTGATTCATTGGTTGAAATTTCCTCGTTCGGCGTAAATACGAGTATGGTGGCCCACTGGAATAATGTGTGTCGTGTTTAATAGATAATAAATGTACATTTTGTTATTACAGATATGTCTAGAGTTGGAAATAATTTGCACTTGACTGGGTGCTAAATTGTGGCCTTTAAATACTTGATTAGATATATTCGATATTCTGCAAATGTCTAGAAACCTCCTCGATGATGGTTTGTTCTGATGATGTATTGCCGGGCGGTTTTGGACCGTGATTTGTAATGAAATGAGACGAATATCAATTGGCGCGTTTTTTTTTCAAGATCCATACAGAGCAGGTTAAGACCACACAATTTCACCAACAATTTTATCTGAGCTGCTCTGGATAAAACGTCAAAACAAGAATGCTGTTCCATTAAGTAGTCTGCGTTTTGAAATGCAGGTGCCGAAGTTTTCGAACAGTTTACAATTTGGGAAGCACATAAAGTGTATTTCTTGTCAATAAAATGTGCGTTTTGTGTAATTATTTGGAATAGTAAACATACAAAATCATTTTGCCGCCTAAAGGAAATTTGTCCGATTGTATATGTACATACTAAGGATTTAAGTTAACATTTGAATTCTAACTAAACCAAGACACACTCCCAGCAAATACATACCCCGTTTTCGTGTTCGCTACTACAATTCGCTCTCGATCGTTTTTTTTTCACTTAACATGCTCTACTCTGCTCTGTACGAAAAAAACGCAGCTAATGTTTACCAGAAGAAGTTGGATTGGAATCGTCATCGTTTGAAGCAAATACTCCCATCGGGTGAGAAAGCATTATGAATATCTACTGAAAACATAGAAATCGAGGATTTAAAAGTTAGTTGCTATTAATCGGGCTAAACCGAAAACCGATACTGAAATCTCAGTACTGAACAAGTCTAATACATTATATCTGACGTTACGATACCGTAATTTTTTCATTGAATTTTAATAATTTTTGTTCGCTCATGAGATTTTGCATGGCTTCAATGACGCCCATAAGAAAGTTTCTGACCGTTAATTCGAGTTTCGGCGACTTCATTATTCGGGATTTTAAGCGATAAATACGCCTTCATTGCCTATTTAATTCCGCGTGCAATATTTTTCATAATGTTTTCATTATTTAGATGTTTATGACTTCGATTTGGGTTTAATTAGGGAATTTATTTGAAAAAAAAGTAAAATTCCTCGCACATTGAAACATTTCTTAAATTCTCGGAAACATTTCGTAAAATTAAAACAGTTTCAAAATCGCCGAAATTTTTATAAAACTTTCCAGTATAAATTTGATTAAGGCGCAGTGAAGCATGGCAAACTGATTTTTAAGGTGCGCTAATTCAGGATCATTTCTGTGTTTATGGAAATTTAAGATATGGGTGGGATACTTAACTACAGTTGTTAGGTACAAAAGGTACAGTGTTATGTATAGTATATCAATATTTAGACGATATTTGTAAATTAGGTTTTTGCTATAAAAACTTATGTCCAGCTTGATTCAACTAGATTAATAAATTATTATTTGCTTCCGGGAGGTATTTTGCTTGCAAGTTTTTGCTGTTATATAACTGTTACTCTTCAATTGCCCTGTGAATTTTTCTGACACTCCACCGGATCCTATTCCTCACTAGCATTCACCAATTGGACAATTTTCGCCCAATTAGCTTTTTCCGCTATAGAGTTATTTCACTTACAATATTTTGCTCATATAGCTATGAAGAGCTAAGTCGGCGTACGGGTCAGATGCCAATCGACGAATTGATACGCAGGCGAAAATGGCAGTGGATAGGTCACACATTGGGGAAGAGTGATAACTGCATTGCTTTGCATGCCATGAAATGGAACCCCATTTCCAACGAAGGCCGACCAAGAGGGGGTCCTCGAATCACATGGCGTCGATCTGTGGCAAAGGAGTGTCAGGTATTGGGTTAGTCTTTTGGGGAGTTGCGCCCCATTACTCAGAACAGAGTACGATGGCGCGCAGGAGTAGTTGACGCGCTATGCCCCGCTAGGGTTAAGGCAAAGTAGTAGTAGTAGTAAATGATTATGTCAAAGAATAATTATTATTTTGAAAATTTAAAAGCCAGTAAAATAATATAATAATTATTGATTTGAATAATTTTGTCAAACCTCTTTAAAAATGTAAAACGAGTTCGCGGTACAATAATAATCCACCCTCCAACCGACAACTTAAGGCGTCAACCAGACAACAACTGTTTTAATTTCTTGGTCCTCACCTGACCCTTACACTACAATAAACAAAAATCTGCGTCAAAAAGTCTAAGGTGTGATTTTTTGCAGGGAATGGTAGAGAATTTTGGACGGACTGACTGGGCTACGCAGTTACACCAAATTATTTGAAAAAACACTTTCGGCATTTTGGACAGATTTCAACGCCCTCTGGTGCACACACTATTCGTCTGATGAAAAAATCTGCTAGGCATTATTTGCTGAAAATTTGGTGTAGATTGTTTTTGCCTTACTGTTTTTTTCCGAAAAACTGATTAGTTTTGAAGTTATATGCAAAACAGTGAAAAAAGAGAATTTTTTCGCGCAGCTTTGTGCGGTTTTCTCGGGACGCAAGTCCGCCGACTAGGGGGAATACTTAGAATACTCATTATGGGACTCTTCTGAAACGACGAAAACAATAAAACCTCTACCAGAATTTTTTTTCCGAATTAAGTTTTTCTATGCTCCAGCATCAGGCCTACTGACAGAGAAATTAGAAATATCTGAATCTTGCATGATTCCGGATAAGGTACTCTCCAAAACATTGAATGAACCTTACGGACCTTCATCGTTACTTCAAGAAGGTTTGGTTTCGGACGACTATACCCCCCTGCAAAGGAAAACATTTGAAACAAAAAAAAAACATTAGATACACATCAAATGTTTTTTTTTAAGAATAATAAAAAAAACAATAGTTCGGATTTATTTATTAATAGATTATCAACTTTATTGTCACTCTTTACGTTTCGCTAGGAATAATAGTTCTCATTTAAATACAAATCGTAATCATCATCAAGATCCTCCGTTCATTTGTTCCATAATTATACATATATGTATTTATCAAAAATTATCAATAATCCACTGAATTCATGTTGCATTAAAAAAATAATACAAACTTATAATACAATATCGAAAAAAAGTAACATGTAACACACATACAATGTCATAATCGAAGCGCACATTATCATATAAATAAATTGTAAACAATTATTGAGATTCCATACTCGTTTCACCTTAGAAAACAAATAATTTAACATTTAATGTAAAATGTATAATAGAAATATTACAAACAAACAAATAAAAAATGCTTAACGCTGTATAAATGTATAGACTTGCTGTCAAGTAATAAAAATACGATACTTTGGCTCCAAACGTAAATTAATACAACGTGTATACGCAGTAGTAATATTATACGCATATAATATTGTAAAAATTGAAGCAATTAAGTCCTTGCAGTCTTTGACGGCTCTTTGATTAAACTGTAGTTTCTCTTTTTTTTTTATTTTAAATATACGGATATATCCCTTTAGCGTATTGTTAGATAGCTCGTACACTCACATCGTCCGTATTATTTCGACAATGCTGATGAATGTTCACTTTGAGGGACTCGTAGGGTAGATAGTTGTGTCCAATTAAATGCACTGTCACATAAACGATGTAGGAGTCGCCGGGAATCAAGTTGAGTAATGAGGTTTGTTCAATTTGTGCCCTGCAGGAGATTTGTAAACGATTTAGTTATGGATACGGCAACGATTTAATCGATTTCGTACTACATACCCTTTGTTGGCTGTATAGCAGCTACGCTCGTGAAAATCAGGATGATGCGTTACATTCTTACCGAAATCCAAGCAATAATTTGTTTCGTCCATTGAATTTCGAGAGTTGTTTGGTAGTCGAAATACAATGACACAATATCTGAAAAGTATAAAGATTTTGTTATTTGTATTTTATTGATGAATGTTGAATAAAACAACGGTAGGACTTGAGATAGTTCTCCTCAGGATTGCGCGAATTCGAACCTTGGGGCCCACCGCGGATTCTAGAGCCGCCGACCGCCGTGTGGGAAAAAGACCTTTTCCATAGGCCTCCACGTCGGCGCCCCCTGGTAACGGCAGTGTTTCAAACCGCTGACGGCCAAGTTTTAGTGATAAGACAGTTTGAAAAAGGCAGATAGCTGTAGACTGAATGCCTGACCAACACCTTAGCGTCTTAGGTTTAGTAGGATGGAATGACTTGCGTAGTTGGACCTGCTACATAGTTGCGTGAACTCCAGCACGTTTATTGAACCATCTGAAGCAGCTATCTTCCGAGGCCATCCTCTGAATAGGGTCCTTGTAAAAACCATTCCATGTCAAGAAATCTGGAACAAAACCCTCGGATTGGACAGATCAACAACGACGACCACGCAAACGACAAACTGATTATTTTTCGAATCCTGGAATGTACGCTCCCTGAACGAGAAGGCCCTCCTTCAACAGGTCAAAAAATAAAAACTGGGCATTACTGCAGTCCAGGAAACAAATTGGCTTAGCAGCGAGATCAATGACAAAAAATCGCACACAATTTTTAGAAGTGGCAAACCATCGGGCCGCAAGGAGTTTGGAGTAGCATTTAAAGAAAACAACCACCTCAAGCCGCACATTACTGACTTTAAACCCATACGAGACTCGATTCTTCAATCTCTGGCTCATCCATGCGCATGCCTCCACTTAAGTTAAAGAAGACGCAGTAAAAGAAGAGTTCTACGCCCGCCTTGAGACTCTCTTCGACTCACTTCCAACAAACGACGTCAATTTTCTGTTGGGAGACTTTAACGCGAAAGTCGAAAATGAAAGTTGGCATCGGGGGACCACTGGAGGCCACAGTCTCCCTGAAAAATGTAACGACAACGGCCAGCGACTTATCGACTTCGACTGCAGCAAGAATCTAATCGTAAGCTCTACGTGTTTCTCGCATCGACGCATTCACAAGCAGACCTTCTATCTTTGTTTCTCCCACAGAGCAGTAGTAGCTTTTTTCACCCGTTCCTGGATATTGTATTTCCATCCCAACATTTTGTCGAGAAGGAGCCCAAGTAATTCTGGTGTCTCCGAAAGAACTTATCTAGTCACTCCCAACCGGGGCGACCGGTAGCGCAGTGTGTTGAGGCATCAGTCTCATGTTTGACTACCGGCGTTTCGGGCTCGAATCCCGTCCACGACGACGTTCGCGGCCATGGTGGTGCATGCTGCATTCTCTGAAAACCAATTTATGCCAACGAAACGTCAACTGGGCCACATGGAACAGTTGACGCGCTATGCCCCACAAGGGGTTAGGGCAATTGAGTAGCACTCCCAACCGTGGAGGCACGACAGAGGGTACCTTATACCTCGTGGTAAAAAGAACAAGAATGTTTTTGTTCGGATTAAGCTTTAAGCAGCAGGAATTGGCTCAGTTTGTAAGTTGAGAGAAGGTGCTCTCAAGTACCTCAGTAAGGACGCTGGGAAACTTACCTGGAATACCGATAGCAACATCAACCGCATAGGCTACCACCCTGCAACCCAGCCCCTCTAGGTCAAGAAGCAGTGAGTTAGCCCCTCGATTAAAAAAAGGGAGATAGAACGCCACCTTGCGGAGTGCCCGTACTTAGGTACTCTTCTAGCTCAGGCTAGTATGGACAACTTTTGATGTCAATAACAGATTGATATGCTCACGGAGAGATTCACATGCAAACCAGAAAGTGCGTTGATGATAGCTTCTGGTTTGAAGTAATTAAAAACACCCTCAATGTCTAGGAATGCGACCATGGTATACTCCCTGTAAAAAAGAGATTTTTCGATGAAGCTAACTAAGGAGTACAAAGTTGAATCTAGCAACCTGTCTTTGCATGCCATGTTGGAATGCAAAAAGGAACGCATTCACCAGCAGACCTGGAAATCTCCAGAAGCACATACCGTCAATCAAATTGATCACGTCCTCATTTTCAGGAGATGGGCGTCTAGTGTCATGGAAGTTCGCTCTTATCGAGGTGCAAACTGCGACTCAGATCATCACTTGGTGAAGACGACCTACAGATGTAGAATTTCCTCAGTGCACCAATCGAGAATCAGTCCTCCCAAAATCTTTGCGGTTGATAAGCTTCTGAGAGATGCTACAGTGGTGGCGTATACTACCGCCCTTGAGGGAAGACTATCACCTATGCTACACAACATCAGTAACACAGGCGTCCAAGGATTCTGGGAAGAACTCAAGGGTACCATCAAAGATGTTGCAGAGAAGATCGTGAGACATAAAGCCTGGCGAGCGCGAAATGCTTTGATTCGATGAAGTATACAAAAATTCACTTGACGCGAAAAACGAAGCCTACAGACAATGGATTCAACGAGGAACCAGAGCCAGGAGAGAAAAATATGACCAGCTACGGCGAATATCGAATAGAATAATTAGACGTAAGAAACGCAAATACTTTGACGAGCTGTTGCTGAGTATAAACGAAAATTTCTCTAATAGGAACACCAGACAAGCGTACAAACTAGTAAATACAATTAAGTACGGCTATCAACCCAGGACTGCCCTCTGTAAGGACAAGAATGGAAACATCATCAGCGACACCGATGGCATTAACATGGTCTCTTATTTTGAAGAGCTTGTGAATCTACCATCTAACATCCCCACACAAGAAACTCTCGACGATATTGTTGATATAGGCCCACCCATACAACCCCCGACAGAAGAGGAAATTGATCTCGCGTTGCAGTCACTAAAATGGAATAAAGCGCCGGGCGCTGACGAGATTTCAGCTGAATTGCTAAAATTTGGTGGAATGGGTCTAATTAATGCCATACATCAATTACTCCTGCGAGTATGAGAGGACGAGGTGATCCCAGACGATTGGCGCAGGAGTATCATCTGTTTAATTCACTGTGTGTGAAAGTTAGAGGGGCATATCACTAGTCTGGACATCCTACAAAATATTGACGAAAGTTCTGGAAAATAGAAAAAAACCGTACATTGAACGAATCGTTAGCGAATATCAAGGCGAATATCACAATCGATCAGTACTTCACGGTCAAACTGATACTCCAGAAGTGCCTAGAATACAACGTAGACGTATACCAAATATTTGTCGAGTTCAAGCAGGCATACGACAGTATCGATCGTGGAGTACTGTACAACATCATGCTGCAATTTGGTATACCAGCAAAATTAGTGCAACTGACAAAGATGACGATGAGCAACTTCGTCTCACAGTCCAGGGTTCATAATAAACTTACTGTCTAGTACTCTCTATTTGAAACACGCACTTGTTTGAAGCAGGGTTATGGACTCACGCCGAAGCTCTTCAATCTAAGACTGGAATACGCTATTCGGGCTATGAATATGAACACCGACGGGACGCTACTCATCAAGTGGATACAATTAGCAGCGTACGCCGACGACATCAACATCATGTCCCGGAAATTGACCGACGGAGAAGAACTTCTGCATACACTCGAGACCGCAGCAAAAGAAGTTGGACTACGTAGCAACAAGGGTTAAACTAAAATAATCATGTAATCGAGGACAAGGACGCCAGCGCCACCACAATCGAACATCAATGTGGGGGCCTCAACATCGAGTTCGTGAACGACTTCATATAACTGAGTTGCCACTTGTCAAAGGACGCCAACGAAACTGACGAAATCAAGCTACGGGGACAGCTAGCTAATAAGACTTTTTTTTTCTCGAAGTATGTGCACAGAAACACGAAGCTCCACGTGTACAAAACCATTATACGATCAGTGCTATGGTATGGCTGCGAAACATGGACCCTAACTCAGGCCTCCGGAAACATGCAAGACACATTCGAACGCAATTTTCGGGATCGAGATGGATGGTGCATCCGGTACAAGTTGCATGAACTGTACGATAGGCTGGAAGTTTCGAAAATCGTTAAACTACAACGACTTCAGTGGGCAGGGCATGTATAACGAATGGACGGTGATAGCATGCCAAAGAGAGTAATGAACAGACAACGAGTCGACGGAGAGAGACTGCGAGGACGGGCGAGAGCTCGGTACATGCGGACGCCGCGCAACTACTGGGCTTCCGAGATTGGAGGAGGCGGTCACGTGACCGATATTCAGGCGGTCAAGGCTGTCGCGCCACGATGATGATGAATAAAACAATTTTTTATCATCTTATGAAATAAAATGCAAATTTACCTTATCTCTCTTTTATCTTTTGATGGATACCAAGCGATTTTCGGTTCGCAATTTCGAAAAGAGCCACTTAAAAATATCGATGTATTATTTGGCAATTCAGGATATTTTTCAAATAATTCTGTCCTCGAAACGGATATCTGAAATAAATATAATATAATTTGCAAATCACTTTTAATCGATAAATATAAAATAAGTTGATACATACACCAACTTTATTCGCATGTAACAATTCGTCGACATTACTGGGCTTCACCCGAAGTATGAGTCGATCATGAGGATTAGCCTCTGGAACTGCGATATACGTTGGCTTATAAATGTCTGTTTCATTTCTGAAGCTTCTCCTCTGTTTCAACATGTTAACGTCCACTTGACTCCCAGAACATGGAATTACGAGCAAACGAACTTTCCCTTTTATCTGTCGGAATGAAATTATCTATGTCAGTCTAAATAACTTGAATAAGAAAATACTATAACTGTTTGCATTGAACGTTAAATTTTAGATTTTAGACGTATAGCTATCAGACATGCCGTCAGGCCTAATATCAGGTCAGCTGTCAATCTTGCCATCAACCCTTCAAAAGTGCAAAAACGACTCATCTTCTACCGAAAATGGCTAGGAGATTTATGTCGTTTTGCGAGGATGACAGAGCTTACAGCAGGATTGATTCAAAGCTGGCCTGACGGCGAGTTTGATAGCGGGACTGTCACTATCTTAAAAACGCCCTTTAATTTGCAAATTTTAAACAATCTTTACCCTATAACTGAATATGGCTTCGCGATTACGTTTAACGCCCGACATTTTGCCCAAAGTAAGTGGTGCATTATCACGCAGGACATCGGGTCGCGTCCTGTTGAACCAAGTGGAAGTGGACTTCAGTAAAATAGTGAGGTTTTGTCGTTTTGTGTGGACCCCGTAAATATCGATATAATATCGCAAGTTAGGAACTAGACCACTGATGTTTTGTCTGGGCTTCAATCCTGTGCACATTACATTAGTTGCATTGGGATCTAGAAAAAAAGAAAACGACGTTTATACACACTTCTATTGTAACTACTATGTATCCTTACCAATTTTCCATTCGTTCTGCCTTATCCACAGGCTTTCAATCGGTGCCATACAATTTCTAACATTCTTCATGTTCCTATTATTGTTCAGCGCATCTTGCAATGCCGAACAGAAATTCCGCTGGGGCGATTTGGTATTGACGACGATGCAATAATGCATGGCATGAATGTCCAGCTTACTAAAAAACACGACTTTTGGATATTCACAATTTGCGTAGACAGTTAAATTTGCATGCCTTTACCTTCTACTCCACTTTATGTTCATCTGCTTCTTTTGCATGCGATTCTGAAAACGTACGCGAATTGGATTCGTCTCGTTCAACAGTTTCCAATTCCAGGCTGGGTGCCTGCCAAGGACCTGAACACTAACCGGTGTACGTCGCTTTCCGGTTAGTATTAAATCATATTGACCGTAGGTGGCACACGGCAGCACAATTGTGTCCTTTTGCATTTTCAAATGTTTCGTCATATTTACTATGGAAATAGAAAACGGATGTTCTGACATAATAAACGGTTAAAATCAATTGCGAATTATTTCAGATATTGTGTTGTGGTCTTACTTGTCTCGTTGAAAAATAATCGTCGTACCAAAGATTGTGGATGTGATGTGATCTTGATTAGGAGCGGAACTGATTCTTTGAGTTGAAGAGAACATCTGAAATCAATAATAAATAATGGTTAGCAATAGATCATATAAAATAAAGTAGAAAATATTTAATAAATTAAATTGATTTTTTATTTAAAAATAATAATTTAATTTTTCTGAGTAAAATTCATTAATAGGTACATTTTTTGTAATTATTCGGTTCAAGTGTAGTTTAGGTGAACTCATTGCGCAAAAGATCAATGGAGCTGGCCCATGGTTGGTATGGTATATAAGTGGTGGTTGAAGCACAACTTGCCAGAGTCCAAATAATCGCAAATGCGCCGTTTTGGAGCCACAAACCTCGACAAAATCGTTTATAAGAAGATGGTTGGACTAACAGGGGATGCAAGGATGCCTAGATTTAACCGGAGGAGTTCAGGAAGTATAGCAGCTCCCCGATCTTCACCCCCGATACATCCCCCAGGTTCACAAGGAAGGTGTCATCCAATGCTTGATTTTTGGCCCTAGCAAAGGCCGGGCATTCGCGGAGGAAGTGAGTGAGGGTTTCTTTCTCATCCTCATTCCCGCAGCTGCGGTAATGCGGATTATAACGGATGCCAAGCCTTGGTTGGTTGGTTGGTTAGAGTGGCTGCTCCATTCCAACAGGGAAAGAAAACACAATTAGCGTTAGCTACGCCGTTTTGATGCCACATGCCTCATAAAAGGAATAAACCGTTGATATCAAGAACGTTCTGAGGTATTCGTCCTCAGATCCATCCTGTGGGGTTAACAAAACTTATTATCTCCCCGATACTCTTCGAGGAGATGTCGGATATATTTTGGAAGAAAGCGCTGCCCAGTTCTTGATGTCTGATTCTTGCAAGAGTCGGGCATTTGCACAAGAAATGGATCAGAGTTTCCTCCTCCTCCTCCTCATTCCTGCAGCTGCGGCAGAACATGTTGCAAGGTATATCCAATCTGGCCGCGTGCACTTCCACCGGCCAGTGCCCCGTCGTAATCGCTGTAACTTTTGCGACATCCGAACGGGCTCTCTTCAGAAGGGCATTAGATTTACGTGCATCATATGATGGCCATAATTTCTTTGACGTACCACACGTTGTCAGTGCGCCCCATCTTCCACTAGCCTGTGTCATGAAATGTGTATGAATCTCATTTTTAACGGCACTAAACGGCGGGTGGACAGTCACCGCGTAGGACTCGTGTAGTACAGAGCCCTGTCTCGCCAGTTGATCGGCCCTCTCGTTCCCCTCTATGTTCCTATGTCCTGGAACCCATAGAAGAGGAATTCTGAAGAGGTCCGCCAGTCCAGCCAGTTCACTGCGGCATTGTTTTACTATTTTCGATGAAATTGTTATTGATTCCAGAGCCTTAATCGCGGCCTGGCTGTCTGAGAAGATGGCGACACTCCTAGTGGTTCCTGTGCTGTGGCTCAACATCATACACGTTTCCCTTATTGCCAGCACTTCAGCTTGAAATACGCTTGCATAGTCTGGGAGGCGAAAAGACATTGATGCACAAAGGTCCTCAGAAAAGACCCCCGCACCGACTCCACATTCCATTTTAGAGCCATCAGTGAATATTTTGCAGTCGTATCCTCCGGTCACCTCTCCCTCACTCCATTCCGCTCTTGTTGGAAACCTGGTTACGAGGTGCTTTTCAAAGTCTACTTCGGTGACGATATAGTCTGTTGGCAACATGTCTCGAACACCGACAGGTAGAGACTCTAGTATATTGCTATGCCCATATGGCTTGGACGTCCAACATCCAGACTCCCTTAGTCTGACAGCGCTGCACGCCGCGTTAAATTTTATTTGTAGGTCTAAAGGGAGTAGACCTAGGATGATATTAAGTGCATCCGCTGGACATGAACGCATAGCTCCCGTGACTGTGATGCAAGCGGTTCTTTGCACTTTGCTCAATAGGTCAATATTATACTTGCTACGAAGAGTTGGCCACCATAACAATGCTCCGTAAGCGAGTATAGGTCGCACTACAGCCGTGTACAGCCATAAAACCATCTTTGGCTGAAGACCCCAGCTTCTGCCGCAAGTTCTCCTGCAGGCATAGAGGGCTATACCTATATATGTAGGCTTTCTTCGTACGATGCTCAATGTTCATCTTCCAACTAAGTTTCGAATCGAGAATGACTCCGAGACACTTAGCGTTGGGTGACAGTTTTAAAGAGTGGCCATTAAGTTGTGGGATTTGAAACTCCGGTATTCTGGTCTTTGTGGTAAAGAGGACTAACTCGGTTTATCTCGGGTTCACACTAAGGCCACACTCTGCAGTCCAAGTGTTTACTATGTCCAAAGCTCCGCTCATGATTTCGCTCATGACTGTTGGGAACTTACCCGAAACCAGAATTACCAAGCCAAGCCTTATTGCATGTTCTCCGATAGCCCAATGTCCTGTAATGATTGCCATGAGCCTGGCGACATCTCTACGGGACTTGGTTAATAGCTCAGATGTTTTCCTTCTGTCATAGGAGGGCCATATCTTCCTTGATACGGCGCAGGTGGGCAGATTCCGCCATTTGGAATCCACAACATTGATGCAGTGAGAGGAGATCTTGCTCTTAACAGTCCTCAGCGAAATACAAACAGATTCCGCATGAGAGCTTTCTAGGACGGCCCCCCTCCTGGCCAGCTCGTCGGCTTTTTCGTTTCCCTCAATGTCTCTATGATCAGGCACCCAGAACAGGGTGATATTGAGCCGTCTGCCAAGGCGAGTTCACTCTTCCCCGCACCGCTCGACCAGTTTGGAGGAAGTACTTACCGAGTTCAGTGCCTTGATAGCGGCTTGGCTGTCTGAGCGAATGGCGATGTTCTGGTTATCTGGTATATCTCTGAGAGTGAGACATGCCTTCACAATTGTGAGAATTTCCGCCAAGAAACCGGGAGGCGCTAACTCTGCGAGATATTCAGTGCTTCAAAAAAGATCCCTGCACCGACGCTGCTGTCCATTTTCGACCCGTCGGTGAAAATCGCGATATCAAAGTCCTTCACCACCTCGTCCTCCTCCATTCCGTCCTGGTGGGGAATTTGGCAGAGAAGCTTCTGTCAAACCTCAGTTTGGCACAGTGAAGTCTGTTTTTACGCTGACCACATCTCGTGGCAACCGGTTGAGGATGTTGCTATGACCGTACGGCTTGGCAGTCCAGGCTCCCGAGTCTCTGAGCCTGATTGCATTGCCCGCCGCCAGCTGTTTAATAAATAGGTCTATTGGTGGAAGATGCAGGATCAGGTTTAGCGCTTTCTTCGGGCAAGTTCGCATACATTCATTTAATTCAACAAAGCACAACGCGTTCATTCAAATTTTCAGACCCATTATCCGCTTCTACTCGTACACTTAATTAGTTTGACAAAATTCGAGCACAGAGTCAGTCTCTTTTACTTTTCTTTTTTGCCTTGTACAAATAATGGAGAGCCACATCTTTTGACCCTATATCGAATCAATGTACGCCGTAAATCGAATAAATTGTTATAGCGAAACGACGTAAAAAGAGGGGCCATATAAAAAGGTATGAATGTAGAATCTAGATTAGAAATACATGTAAGCTGGTGCCTCAAAATGATTGCCCAAATTACTTGCATATCTACAGCAATTTTTGAATGACTCCTCAACCCTCCAATTCGAAAACATATCCATGTTAAAATGACAAATGTGTACACATTTGTAATGTTCTTAGAATACGATTACGATAGATTTCGAGATCGATTCATAATAATTAACACCATAAATCCAGAAATGAATGAAGCCCATTGGAAATCTAATATGCACGGTGTACGCGTTGTTCGTAGTAAGCATGAATTGAAAACGTACAAACAACACCCGGACTTAACCCAATTTTCTGTCAAGTTCATATCTACTACAAATATGAAAAAGTCTTACTAAATATGCTCTAAATTTGCAACTATGTATCCGGAACACAAGCGATTTCGTTCTATCCGTACTTCACTATTCGTATTCTTCTGTGCAACGATTCCATGAATGGATTCAGCCCATTAACAACATTGTCAATAAGTTTATGAAGCCCGAACCTCTCTAATCGATATTTACTTGAGTCATGGTCATTTGATTGTCTGCCACCCCTGGTGTTGACAAGTACGTGATTTTAAGCTAAACAGGCAGAATTGCAAGAGTTGATTCGAATCTTGCGATGACCAAATCGAACCAGTAGAACCTTCAATGGTAGACATTTTCGACTTGCACATAGGCATTACTAAAATGCGTTTAAGCTGGACTTAGCTGTCCGGTAGCCAGGTCCCATTTCACTTTTTATGGTGTCCCATAAGTCGTATAGAGTCCCCGGCGTGGACTGAGGGCGAACCAGTGCCGATGTGGGTGTTTGATAAAGTAAAGTTTAAGTTTGCCCACCACTTTTTTCTTCATTCTTGTTTAAAGCCTTCCTTGGAAATAATTAGCCATGGCAATATGCCATGAATGAAATAATGTTCCTGGCTTTTAAGCCTAGAAATCAAATACTGGGAAAATTGCAGTAAATTAGGCTTTAAGAGATCCTACCAGGAACCAGTAAACCCATCTTACTGGTTCCTGGTAGGAGTTATGTAGGGTTTACATTTGCGGCCAGAACAATTAATCTGAAACTGTTAGATCAGATACGGGTTTCAGTTCAAGTGATCTATCTGGCCAGATGTGACTGAATCGATATCATAGCAGCAGCAGGTCTGCTAAAATATCGTTTTCTGCAAATTCTTGTTCCTAACAAAATACATGGGAAAATCGCCAACCACAGCCTTCGAAAAACGCCCATGGAGAGCGGCACTAAGACATGTGTTTTAGAATCCGCTGAAAATGATTGATTGCTTAGAAAAAAAAATAGTACAAGCTTTTGTATTCGTACCTCACGTGACATCCGGTATGTATTGAATCCGATACAGTGATCACATGCTATACGCTTTGAATCAAATATGTAAGATGTCAACATAACTTATGTATTACAAAATCACACAGTGGAAATATGAAATCTTGGCAAATTCTAATTTCTTATAATTTATAATTTCCAAGCATATTTTATAACGGCGAAAATAAAGGTCAGTGGACACATATAACAAGAATTTCATGTAAGATTAGTTATACATATGCAATTATTCAAAGAGGTTATGGTTCAACGAGAAATTAAAGCAGAGGGAGTAGTTTTTAATATCCGCTAATGGGCATACCGGTTAGTTTTTTAACTTTACTAAGCAGGTTGCAATAGGCAAAAAAACGGAAGGCTTTCCACCGAACCACAAAACCATCCGTAAGAATCGGGCGTGCAGTGCACAACATTTGGTAGTAGACCCCAGCTTCTATCTTTGTTTCTCCCACAGAGCAGTAGTAGCTTTTTTTCACTCATTCCTGGATATTGTATTTCCATCCCAACCTTTTGTCGAGAAGGAGCCCGAGCAATTCTGATGTCTCCGAAAAAACTTATCTAGTCACTCCCAACCATGGAGGCATGACAGAGGGTACCTTATAACTCGTGGTAAAAAGAACAACAATGTTTTTGTTCGGATTAAACTTTAAGCAGCAGGAATTGGCTCAGTTTGTAAGTTGAGGGAGGGTGCTCTCAAGTACCTCACTAAGGACGCTGGGGAACTTACCTGAAATACCGATAGCAACATCAACCGCATAGGCTACCACCCTGCAACCCAGCCCCTCTAGGTCAAGAAGCAGTGAGTTAGCCCCTCGATTCAAAAAAAAAAGGGGAGATAGAACGCCACCTTGCGGAGTGCCCCGGCTTACTCTTCTATCTCAGGCTAGTATGGACAACTTTTGATGTCAATAACAGATTGGTATGCTCACGGAGAGATTCACATGCAAACCAGAAAGCGCGTTGATGATAGCTTCTGGTTTGAAGTAATTAAAAACACCCTCAATGTCTAGGAATGCGACCATGGTATACTCCCTGTAAAAAAAGAGATTTTTCGATGAAGCTAACTAAGGAGTACAAAGCTGAATCTAGCAACCTGTCTTTGCATGCCATGTTGGGATGCAAATAAGAACCGCGGTGGAATACTATTCCGTAAAAAATATCAATCAGGCTCTCAAACACCTTCAGCAGATTAGATAATGGTCTGATAGGTCTGAAATTCGTTAGGCGCGGGTGTGAAATTTTTTTCGTTTTCGAGACAAAAGTCACATTTACTTCAGTCAATATAAAGTTCCAAACAAGGCCTAAAAATGGATTTACTACTACTACTACTCAATTGCCCTAACCCCTTGTGGGGCATAGCGCGTCAACTGTTCCATGTGGCCCAGTTGACGTTTCGTTGGCATACACTGGTTTCGGAAAATGCAGTTGCCAGCATGCATCTCCTGCACATCCACGGCCACGAATGTCGACGTGGACGGGATTTGAACCCGAAACACCGGTAGTCAAACATGACACTGATGCCTCAACACACTGCGCTACCGGGCGCCCTAGACGATTTAAACACGTCAAAGCTTCCAATAGCCCATACAATCTTTTCAGTCGATAAAATGGAAGCCCAGTCACCCCACCCAGCGAAAAGTCAGCTGTGCTGTACGGAAAGTGGGTATCAAACAAAATACGAATCATCTCTCAACTACAGGTGGTCCAGGAACGATCATGCTTCATTAAATAACTGGGAGCAATAGGCTAGTAAGCGAAGGCCTTACGCAGTCTATAGGCCTCTCCCACTTCCCTGATCCGCAGGTAGAAAAGTCTCTAAGAACTACGATTAGCCCTCCGTAGTTCCATCTTAAATATGCAAAGTTCCTGTATATATTATGTATACAATGCCCAATCCGATTCCAGCCGTGTGGATTTCACTTTATTGACGGATCACCTACATAGAAATCTGAGATCAGAAATTTGCGCATTCCACCAGATAGGTTTAATTTTACCTTTAATCCTACTGGCCGAGCATGACTTCGAAGCAGTTAGCACGTTCGCCTTCAACGCACTGGGCCCCGGTTCGATTCCGGGGATTTACGTGTCGGACTATGAGCCCACTCAGCTGTTAAATGAGTACCCATTATGGGGTAAATAATTCGGTTGAGCGTGTTGCTGATCACATACCTCTACACAAAAAACCGTCACGATCTAGAAAATGAGATGATGCTAACTCATCTCGAGGCCGTGGTTCAAATTGGACTGTTGCGCCAGTTATTTATTTATTTTTTAATTAGATCACCCTACAAACATTCAAGCAAAATTTTAAATCTCTAGCTTCATTCTATCGAAAGTAATCGCTTATTTGAAGTTTCATTTGTAGGGGAAGTAGGGGTTTGGTTGGTCGGATTTTACTTATTTTCAATATCAGCCAGCTGAGTCCTACTACAAACATGCAACCAAAATTTCAAGTCGACAACTTTATTTTATCATAAGTTATCGCATATTTTAAGTTATATTTGTAGGGGAGGTAGGGGTTCTTTGGGTCGGATGTGGCCCATCTTTAATACCAACTAACTCAAACTTACTTTAAACATTTGACCAAAATTTCAAGTTGCTGACTTCATTCTATCAAAAGTTATCGCTTATTTTATGTTTCATTTGTAGGGGAGGTAGGGGTTCCTTGCCCATTTTCAATACCAACCAAATAGATCTTACTAGTAACATTCTACCAAATTTTCAACCTGCTAGTGTCATTCTATCGAAAGTTATCGTAATTAAAGGAATATTTAATTTTTTGAAATTTGTAGGGGAGGTAGGCGTTCCTTTGATCTGATTATGCCCAACTTACTAAAACTCAGGCAGCTTCCCACCTCAGGGTTACATGCCAAAAATCAGGTATCTACGTCAATTAGTTCAAGAGTTATAGACAAAAAATTTGAAAAGTAGGGTAGTACGAGGCTCTTTGGAAGAAAATTACCGTTAGTTTTTAGCTGATCGATTTTATTTTTCCAGGAGAGTATAAGATCACCTTCACGAGCAATCTACTAAAGCTAGACTTTTCATGTTAATTGAATCGGGAGTTATAGATACATTTAAGTATTTTATATATGTAGGGGAGGTAGGCGTTCTCTTGGCCTGATCATACCCATTTCCAACTGGATCATACTGTCAACATTTGACCAAAATTGTGCTCTAGCTTCATTCTATCGTAAGTTATCGTGCGAACGGACAGACAGACAGAAAGACATGGCTAAATCGAATCAGGAGGTGACCCTGATCATTTATATATATATACATTGATATACCTCCAGAGCCTCTTTTCAGATGTTACATATTTTCGTCGTGACAAAAACAATATACCCTTACTATAAGTCTAGGGTATAGAAATAAAGGTGATAATCTATTTAAAGAGTCGAAGTGCGTACTAGGCGTTAAGCTTGGAAATTAGAACAACTTATTCTAATTTCAAAGCGCCGCATATGAATAAATTATCCGCTCTATTTTTCAAGCATTTTTAATTTCTGCAAGTTCTAATTTTCAAGCGGCTACTGTATATCAAAAAATAAAAATTTCCTGAAAATAAAAAAATAAAAATTCCTTCCGGACGCTTGAACATAAAACACACGAATTTATGAATTACTCACAAAAGCGATTTTCAACCGAAAAAATATTACTAAACTCGCAAGATTTGATAGTCCTTACAACTACTACATACTGCATATGGTTAAATGCTAGGGCGGCATGCATCACACAATGGTCTCTTTCGGGCAATTTTATTGACTTGGAAAATCGAGTGATTTCATTATCGTCACACAGTACACTTTGTGACCCGTTCCCCGGTAGTTAGAGGGTGGTCACTTGTGTGATTTAATTTGGGAGATCCTCACCAGTACTCGGTATTACGAGCTCCGAAATCGAAATAGATAATGAAATTGTTCGAGCCATGGTCAATGACTCTGTAAGACTGGGTGCAGACAAATTTCTTTGGAAATTCATTAGCTCAAATGCGAACTCAATGCCCTAACATTGATTAGTGTGGATCTATTTAAAGGATGGCTTAAGAGATTAAAAGTTGCCGAATAGGGGCACAAAACAAAAAAGGATGCGTCCTGTATTCGTTTTTGTTTTGCGCCTTTTCGGTTGTAGGAATAAGATTTGTTGAATAAGAGGTGATTGTATGAGTCATTTGCTGGGGGTTCCAATGAACTGTAGTGTTGTATTTGTATGCACTAATCTGCAGGCAGATTTGAATGTTCGGGTATATAAATATTGAAATAATAACGGTTTCTTATCGGATATATGTATGATGGGAATGGATAAATAAATTCATGTTAATGCAGACTCAGGGCCAGAACTTGAGCTGAAGAGGCCCCGGGGCTAAACAAAATTTGGGGACCCCATTTATAAATTACTTGTTTGTGATATTAATATAGAATAAAGAAAGGGTTAAAATCACAGTATTTTGTACTTTATTATACCCTAGACTTTATAAGTATAGGGTATATTGTTTTTGTCACGACGAAAATATGTAACACCATAAAGGAGGATCCGGAGGTATAGCAATGTATATGTAATTGATCACCTCCTGATTCAATTCAGCCATGTCTGTCAGTCTGTCCGTCTGTATGTCTGTCCGTTCGCACGATAACTGTCGATAGAATAAAGCTAGAGGCTTATAATTTTCGTTAAATGTTCGTTGTAAGATCTAGTTGGTTGGTTTCGAAAATGGGAGTGATCCAGCCAAGGGAGCGTCTGCTTCCTTTACATATTCAAAATAATTGAATAACTCCCGATTTAATAAACGTCAGATGACTCGAAAGGGTCATTTTGTACTCTCCTGTAAAAATGAGATTGATCAGTTTGCAAAATAACGGTACTTTTCTCACATAGAGCCCAGCATTACCCTACTTTTCAGAGTTTTTATCTATAACTCTTGAACTAACTGACGTAGAGAGCTGATTTTTGGAACGTAAACTTCAAATGAGAAGCTGCCTGAGTTCTATAGGAAGATGGGCATTATCAGGCCAAAGGAAGTCCTAACTATGTCCTACAAATGTCAAAAATTTAAATATTCCTTGAATTAGGTACAATCACTTTTGATAGGATAAAGCTAGTGAGTTGAAAATTTGGTCGGATATTGATGGTAAGATCTAGTTAGTTGGTACTGAAAATGGGCAAGATTCAAACCAAGGAACTCCTATCTCCCCTACAAATAAAACTTGAAATAAGCGATAACTTTTGATAGAATGAAGCCAGCGACTTGAAATTTTTGTCAAATGTTTGAAGTGAGATGAGCTGGTATTAAAGATGGGCCAAATCCAACCGAAAAAAATCAGACCTTCTCTACAAATGAAACTTAAAATAAGCGATAGCTTTCGACAAAATGAAGCTTGTGACTTGAAATTTTGGTCAAATGTTTGTGCCAGGATCTAGTTGGTTGTTGTTGAAAATGCGCAAGATCCGACAAAAGAAAGCTCTACCTCCTCTACAAGTTACTCTTCAAATAAGCGATAACTTTCGATAGAATAAAGCTAGTGACTTGAAAAACTCGAGAAATATTTTTAGTGTGGGTTAGTTGATTTCGAGTATGGTCAAGATCCTTGTGAATGAGCGCCAACCTTCCCTATCATCATCATCGTGGCGCGATAGCCCGACGTCGGGCCGTGGCCGGCTGGATCATTGTCCTCCAATTATCTCGGTCACGTGACCGCGTCCTTTAATTTTGGGAGTCCAGTAGCTGCGCGGCGTCCATACCTACTGAGCTCTCCCAACGAGATATCGGTCGTCTAGGCAGTCTCGCTCCGTCGACTTGTTCTGCATTCATTGTACATGCCCTGCCCATTGAAGTCTTTGTTGTTTGGCGATTTGGAGACTTCCAGCTCATCGTACAGTTCATGCAACTCATGGTTGTACCGGATGCGCTATCCATCTCGATCGTAAACAACCTCGAAAATTCGCCGAAGGACCTTACGTTCAAATGTATCTAGCATGTTTCCGGCCGTATTATGGTTTTGTACACGCGGAACTTCGTGTTTCTGTGCACATGCTTCGATTTAATTATGGGGAGAACCGAGAAAAAAGTCTTATGAGCTACCTGTATTCGTCGTTTGATTTCGTCAGTTTCGTTGGCGTCCCTTGACAAGTTGCAGCCCAGGTAAATGAAGTTGTCCACTAACTCGATGTTGAGGCCTTCCTCACTGATGCTCGGTTGTGCAGGTGTCCTTGTCGTCGATTGCATCATTATTTTCCTCGATTTTCGCGTCAAGTGAATTTTTGCATTCTTCGTCGAACCAATCATTTCGCGCTCGCAGGTCTTTATATCCCACGACCTTCTCTGCAACATCCCTGATGGTACCCTTGAGTTCTTCCCAGAACCCATGGACGCCTGTGTTGTTGATGTTGTGTAACATAGGCGATAGTCTTTAATCAAGGACGGTAGCATACGCCACCGCCGTAGCATCACTCAGAAGCTTATCAACCGCAAAGATTTTGGGAGGGCTGATTCTCGATTGGTGCACTGAGGGAATTCTACATCTGTAGGTCGTCTTGACCAAGTGATGATCTAAGTCGCAATTTGCTCGTCAATATGAGCGGACATCCATCACACGAGACGTCCATCTCATGCAAATGAGCACGTGATCAATTTGGTTGACGGTATATGCGTCTGGAGATTTCCAGGTCTGCTTGTGAATGCACCGATGCGGGAAACACGTAGAGCTTACGACTAGATTCCTGCTGCAGGCGAAGTCGATAAGTCGCTAGCCGTTGTCGTTACATTTTTCATGGAGACTGTGGCCTCCGGTGGTCCCCCGGTGCCAACTTTCATTTCCGACTTTCGCGTTTAAGTCTCCCAGCAGCAATTTGACGTCGTTTGTTGGAAGTGAGTCGAAGAGAGTGTCAAGGCGGCCGTAGAACTCGTCTTTTACTGCGTCTTCGTTAGCTTCAGTTGGGGCGTGCACATTGGTGAGCCAGAGATTGAAGAATCGAGTCTTAATGCGAATTGTACATTAGTGGCTAGTTTCCAAATGGCTAATTTCATGGCGCTATTGCCGAATTGCCGCACCAACTTGTTAATGAAGCGTGGGACACTGAGACATTTCTTAAGGAATGCAAAGATAGCTTGATAATCAAACTTCCAAAAAAAGGGCAGCCTTACAGATTGGAGTAATTGGAGAGGAGGTTGTCAAAATTATAGCTTCAATGGTCCTGGAATGCTTAAGGACTTAGAACGCAGAACTGATGAAGAGCAGGCCGGCTTTCGATCCGGAATCGCCTGTGTCAATCACATAAAGACCTTGCGAATCATCATTGTGCAGTGCGTTGAGCACGATTCTTCACTTCATGTGGTATTCATTGATATCGAGAAGGCTTTCGACAGTGGAAAGCGGGAATCTATTGCACTGGAAAGGCATCCCTGAGACTATTATTAAGCCAACCTACTACGGCGAGAAATATCGCGTACTGAATAAAGATAAAATTTCAGGAACTTTGAGATCCGGAGTTGAGTTTGCCAGGGTGCGCCCTTTCAACAATCTTATTCCTCACAATGATCGGCTATGTACAATATTTCATGCAGCCCTATCCGAAGGACTCAGAGGAATGCGATGCACCTATACATCTTATCTCCGACATCTTGACTACGCCGACGACATATGCCTACCCTCTCACAAAATCTTGGGTCTGAGCGGAGTGGCTCTACACCTCTAGAGCGAGGCGAGCGCGGTTGTGCTAAAGATTAACACCAACAAGACTAAGGTTCTTAGCTCACCGTTGCGAAGAAGAAGAAATCCAACTCCAGCTTGTGGGTAAAGTGGACTAATTCGTCGACCTATGTAGCATTGTTGCCGAATATGGTGGCGCGAAGCACGACGTCACTGGTCGTATCAACCAGATATAAATGTGCATTTGGCATGCTGTCCAAAATCCGGCAAAGCAGTTACCTCAGTATTAAGGCCAATTTGAGCTAGTTTCGCTCCATGGTACTGTCTGTGCTGTTGTATGGGAGTAGCACAGCATCGAATTCTAAGAATTTTCTGGACCGAAACAATATCAAATGAAGAGCTCGGACGGCGTACGGGTCAAATACCAATCGACGAACTCATATACAGGCAAAAATGGTAGTGGATAGGTCACAAATTGCGAAAGGGTGATAACTACTTTGCTGTACATGCCACGAA
The DNA here is from genome assembly GCA_964017055.1 of Chloromyia formosa. Taxonomy (NCBI): domain Eukaryota; kingdom Metazoa; phylum Arthropoda; class Insecta; order Diptera; family Stratiomyidae; genus Chloromyia; species Chloromyia formosa. Next base: position 42,446,565 of record OZ024815.1, read on the forward strand.
ATGGGACCCCAACCCCAATGGAGGCCGATCAAGAAGGTGTCCTAGAAACTCATGACCGATGAGTGTACTACTACTACTACGGTGCGGTGCTGGGTAAGTCGTGAGGGCAGATGCGTCCCATTGCCCAAAGCCGAGTGCGATGACACGCCCGGGTTACGACAAAGTAGTAGTAGTGTTTAAAGTTGGCGACCATAGAATCTCCATTTGTCGCAAGTCGCCATCGGTGTCCATCATCTGCAAAGGAAAATACAAGACATCACAAAGTATCAAATTCAACAATAGAATATCTACAAATACTTATCTGACATCGCTATTGAACCACGGGAAATCACTGGACATCGCACTAAACATCGGAGATACACCACAACAACACATAACCACACTATATACAATACATTGTTTATATTTATTTGAACATTTTTGACACTTGAACTTGACCTACATTTGAAATTGTAATAGATTATTGCATTGTAATAGAGCATCAGCTGATTGCTGTATTGTATCAATCGGCATTAATCATTGGCTGAATTGTAAAATTATATTCTGTAGTATTCGTAAGGCGCGAATAATTCACTGGGAAGAATACCGGAATTTTCAATGTTGGAAAATTCCTGTATTTTTTCCCGGGGGATTATTCGCGATCCTTTGTTCTATCAAACATTCGCTTTCGAACCTTTGACCGTGTTAGACATCGTATTTTTTAATATTTTTGCATTTTGTTAATTTGAATTGTTGAAGTTGAAGTGATTATATTATTTCGAATACATTTTATAACGAACTTACAAAATCGCTTTTTCTCATTTTTGGTCCGTCGAGAATTTTGAATTTGGTTTAGTTTTTCGCTCGTCTTTTCAAACTTTGAACGAAATAGAAATTTGACTTGAACATTTTTGGTCCGTCGAGCCGGATCCGGTGAATTTTTGTTCGTTTTTTTCGTGCAGTTTATTCGATTTAATACGCGAGTGAAGTGGTTGCAGACAATTTGAAAGACACCAATTTGTAATACAAATATACGTAAGTCCTCTTTCTTTTCCCTTTACCTATATTTCCTTCGTGGTGATATCCATTGCAAAAAATGGAAAATTTAGTGCAAAAGCAAAAAATGCACTTGCAAAGTTTGGTCCGTTTAGTAGCTAATTATAACAAGAAAACGGATCCGAAACCAAGAAAGGTGTATTTGGAAAAAATGCTTAAGCGTGTTGAAGAGATCCAAGAGAAAACGAGTTGTATACATGATAGAATTTTAGATACACTTACGGGTGCTCCGAACGAAACGGAACATCCGTATTTCAAGGATGGTGTCTATAACGATATTGAAGATGGTTGTATGTCGTTCATTGTTGATCTATCGGATTCCTTATCGGCATATTCTGTTACAACCGAAATAGAGGGGGGTAACCTTAGTACCGCTAGTATAAACCACTCGGAACTCAGACTTCCACAAATTTCATTACAAACTTTCGATGGAAATTATGAAAAGTGGACATCTTTCAAGGACCTTTTTACGTCCTTGATATATAATCGAAGTGGCCTTTCGGCAGTAGAGAAATTGCACTATTTAAAAAGCAGTTTAAGTGGGGAGGCCGCGAAATTGTTGAGTCATTTCCAAATAACGGAAGATAATTTTGATATTGCTTGGAAATTATTGAACGACCGTTACGACAATAAAAATATTTTATTAAAAGTTCAGTTCCGAAAACTTTTCAACCTGCGGAATGCTTCCGAATCCGCAGCGTCGATTAAAATGTTACTTGACAGTACGGTGGAATGCGTACAAGCAATTGCCAATCTAAAACCAAAGAACTTGTGGGATACAGTTCTCATTTTTTTAACCACTGAAAAGCTGCCTGTAAATACTCGGCAATTATGGGAGCAAAAGCAAGCTGGCAATTCGAATTCGTTATCCTTCGACGACTTAAAATTTTTCCTGAATAGTCGATTCAGAGCCTTAGAAGCTTGTGGAACAAATTCGCCCAAAGTTCCACAACCCTTTGTAAAAAAAGTGAATACGTGTCAATCAGGTCAATCATCTCACGATCTCGAATGTGAGATCTGTAAAGAAAAGCACAAAATTTACAATTGTAAAAAATTTATTGGTGCCGACCACAATGAGCGATTTACATTAGCCAAACGAAATGGTCTTTGTTTAAATTGCCTTCGAAAAGGCCATCTTCTCGCTAATTGTACGAGCAAATCTCGTTGTACACATTGCCAAAAGACTCATCACTCTTTGTTACATCGTGATCCACCAGCGAATCCATCCATAAGCACTCGGGAGCAGCCTGTCAGCTCTTCTTTATCGAATTTCGAAGCCAATTCTCATCATGTTGGAGATGATCGGGAAGTATTGTTGGCTACAGCGATGGTTACATTGGAATCCTCGAATGGTCGTCTTGTAGTTCGAGCCTTATTGGATCAAGGCTCACAGGTCTCTATTATTACGGAATCGGTGGTTCAACAATTGGGTCTGAAAAAAAATAAAATTAATGCAAAGCTCTTTGGAGTCGGACAAGCAAAAGTTCGTACGATAAATGGCAACATAGAAGCTAGGATGATATTAAAGGATGAAACTAAATTAAACATCAATGCATTGGTGATGAACGACATCAGTAGTCTAATTCCTAATCGTTCATTGTCTCTAAGATCTTGTCATCAACTTAATGATCTTGACCTTGCTGATCCTCACTTTGATCGACCAGGAAGAGTTGATCTATTACTGGGCGCAGATGTATACGCAAACATAATTCTTGCGAATATTCGACAATTGGATATTGGTCCAATTGCACAGGAAACAAGATTAGGATGGGTTATTTCTGGACAAACAAAGAAGACCACATCGGAATTTCGCAATTTTAATATTACCATCGACAATTCGGATTGCGAATTGAGTGAGCAATTGCAACTATTCTGGAAACTGGAAGAAGTTAACCCTGGGCATTATTCAACATTGGAAGAACAACAATGCGAGGATCACTTCAAGGCAAATGTAACTAGAAAGGAGGATGGACGATACATTGTACGATTGCCGTTTCAATCCTCTACTATCCATGACACATTGGGCAATTCAAGAAATTCTGCTCGGGCAAGCTTGTCGAATTTGGAGAAGAAATTTACGTCAGATCCACAGTTGAAGGAGGAGTACTCAAAATGTTTGCAAGAATATTTAGACTCGGGATACATGGAAGAGTGTATCGGAGAATCGCCACAACCCAATTACTATTTGCCTCATCACGCAGTACGAAAGGAAAGCACTACGAGCAAATTGCGAGTCGTTTTCGACGCCTCAAGGAAAACTACGTCTGGAATTTCTGTGAACGATATTCTTCTAACTGGTCCTTCACTAAGTTCGAATATGATTTCTGTGCTATTACGGTGGAGATTGGACAGGTTTGCATACGTAGCTGATGTTGCTAGAATGTTTCTTCAAATAGGGGTACACCCAGACGATAGACGCTACCAAATGATAGTTTGGAGGAAGGATCCGATGGACACAGTGAAAGATTACTATTTGAAAACCGTCACATTTGGTACGACGTGTGCTCCGTTTCTCGCTATAAGGACTCTCCGTCAGCTGGCAGAAGATGAAAAAGGCAGATTTCCCAACGCTCATCGAATCATTTTGGAAGATTTTTATGTGGACGACGTTTTGTCTGGTGGGGACACACTATCAGAAACGATCGAATCAAGGAAAGAAATCGACATGGCATTGGCCTCTGGTGGCTTCAAATTGCGTAAGTGGGTGGCAAACGATCCACGTATCTTGGAAGATATCCCAGCCGAAGATATCGAAAAATGTAGTTCATTGAACTTGGACTTCGAAGGAGTCAAATCGCTTGGTATCATCTGGTTGCCGACATCCGATATTTTCACCTATCGAATTCAACTCAAGGGTATAACATCGCATACAAAACGGTCAATGCTCTCGGACATTGCTCGGTTATATGATCCGATGGGCTGGCTATCACCAGTAATCATAACAGGCAAAATTTTCCTAAAATCATTATGGTTACATGGCATTGATTGGGATGGACCAATTCCACATGAAATAGAAACACAATGGACAAATTATAGACAGGATTTGATGGAGTTGGAACGAATTCAAGTTCCTCGATTTGTCGGATACGACAAAAATTCGTTAAAAGAGCTGCATGGATTTTGTGACGCTTCGAAGGTCGCGTACGCTGCGGTTGTCTACATGGTGTGTCGTAAGGAGAGCGAAACTAGCGTGCATCTTCTAACATCCAAAACTAAAGTTTCACCGGTCAAGGAGCAAACGACACCGAGGCTGGAGCTTTGTGGTGCTCTTCTTCTATCTAAACTCATGAAATCGGTCATCGACACTTTGAAGATTCATGATAATATATATTTATGGTGCGATTCATCGATTGTTTTGGCGTATCTTACAAAGGCGCCTCAGAAATTGCCTATATTCGAGGCGAATCGAACAACGCAAATTTTTGAAAATCTTGGAAATAGACAGTGGAATCATGTTCGATCGTGGGACAATCCAGCGGATATCGCTTCACGAGGTACAAACGCGAAGGAATTGTCGAATATTAAATTGTGGTGGTATGGTCCACCTTGGCTGCAGGAACCTTCGTGCAAGTGGCCCATTTCGATTCCAGAAGAAATAGTTTTCGATAAACCAAAATTAGTAAGCCATCATTTGAAAACTGTCGACACTATTGAGCAACTACTGGAAAAATACTCTGATTTGACAAAGTTATTACGAGTTACTGCGTACTGTCTACGCTTCATCAGTGCAATGACCAAACGCGAACATGAAAAGGGATTTTTAACAACAAAAGAGCTCAACGACGCGAGACAGTTTTGGATTAAATATTCACAACGTTGCGAGTACGCTAATGAAATTCGAAAATTGAGCAATTGTGAGAAGATAGACGTTAAAAGTAAGCTACTCAGACTTTTTCCTTTTATCGATAAAGACGGAATTCTACGAGTAAGTGGACGCCTGAATAATTCTGATCTTACTAAAGACGAAAAGAACCCAGTCATCATTCCTAAGAAAGGCATCTTTACGGAACTGTTGATACGACATACACATGAAGTAACATTACACGGCAACGTACAATTGATGTTGACAACACTTCGTCGCAATTATTGGATCATTGATGGACGAAACATCATTAAGCATTACGTTCATAAATGTGTAAAATGCTTTCGGATGAAGGAACACAATTCGTCACAGCTGATGGGTAACCTACCGGAACCTCGTGTTAGATTTACTAGACCGTTTACGCATACGGGCGTCGACTATTGTGGACCCTTTCAAATAAGAGATCGGAATGGACGTGGAAGCCGTACTCACAAAGGTTACGTCGTAATTTTTATTTGTTTTGTGGTAAAGGCGATACATATCGAATTAGTCAACGATTTGACCACTCAAACATTTTTGGCAGCGTTGACAAGATTTGTTGGTAGAAGAGGATTATGCCAATATTTATACAGTGATTGCGGCACAAATTTTATTGGAGCTAATGCTGAATTGCGAAAAATAATAGAATCAAACAACACTCAACACAAATTAGCTGATTGAGCCATCACATGGAAATTTAATCCTCCGGCCTCCCCACACTTTGGCGGCTTATGGGAAGCTGGAGTTCGATCTATAAAATATCATTTGAAACGAATAGTAGGGAATGCATCGCTTACATATGAAGAAATGTCAACGATACTCGTACAAATCGAGCGGTGTCTCAACTCTAGACCGCTATGCCCACTGAATGATGATCCCTCCGATACAACAGCTTTAACCCCAGCACATTTCCTGATCGGCGACAACCTGATGGCACTACCCGAAATTGATATTTCTGAGGAAAATGTTAATCGACTAACACGATGGCAACTAACTCAACGATTGACACAAAATTTTTGGCGAAGATGGAAAAATGAATACCTGAACATATTACAGCAACGCCCTAAATGGATGTCTCAAACGGAGTGTCCAAAAGTCGATGACTTGTGTCTATTGAAAGATGATCGGAATCCTCCTTATCGATGGCCACTCGCTCGAATTCTCGAAATACATCCAGGAAGTGATTCATTGGTTCGAGTTGTTACGGTCAAATCCAATGGGTCAACCTACAAGAGATCAATAACAAAAATTGTGTTATTGCCAATCAATTAAATATGATATCACCACATCCTATCCTTATCCTCAACCCTCCATATTACGAACTATGTATTAACGTCTGAGTTAAGATGGCTGCAAATGCTCAACATAGTTGGGACGACTTTGCTCCATCCTAACAAAGATTGGGAAATTATTAAAATTATTATAGACTATGAATTGATGAAATGAATTCAAATTACTCACCGTTCGCTGTACTTCAACATGATGCCCGCTAAGCACAATCGGCCTCGTTTCACACTGAAGCTCACTGGATAACGATATCATACCATTAATATCGACATATGCGGATAACAAATTAAATTCATATTTCAAACAAGTACTAATGACTCTACTTACAGATTGAAATTAATGTATACGATGATTACTTGTCAAGGAAATTTTAGCTGCTTATCGACCACTATTCTATGTGACCGTCAGGATTTCTACCATCGAACGCAATCGAAATCCACGAAATATCGATCATTCATCTTTTCGAATCCACCAATCACAAATCCTGGACTCGACTTCATCGTCCAGCGGGGGGAGAATGTTTAAAGTTGGCGACCATAGAATCTCCATTTGTCGCAAGTCGCCATCGGTGTCCATCATCTGCAAAGGAAAATACAAGACATCACAAAGTATCAAATTCAACAATAGAATATCTACAAATACTTATCTGACATCGCTATTGAACCACGGGAAATCACTGGACATCGCACTAAACATCGGAGATACACCACAACAACACATAACCACACTATATACAATACATTGTTTATATTTATTTGAACATTTTTGACACTTGAACTTGACCTACATTTGAAATTGTAATAGATTATTGCATTGTAATAGAGCATCAGCTGATTGCTGTATTGTATCAATCGGCATTAATCATTGGCTGAATTGTAAAATTATATTCTGTAGTATTCGTAAGGCGCGAATAATTCACTGGGAAGAATACCGGAATTTTCAATGTTGGAAAATTCCTGTATTTTTTCCCGGGGGATTATTCGCGATCCTTTGTTCTATCAAACATTCGCTTTCGAACCTTTGACCGTGTTAGACATCGTATTTTTTAATATTTTTGCATTTTGTTAATTTGAATTGTTGAAGTTGAAGTGATTATATTATTTCGAATACATTTTATAACGAACTTACAAAATCGCTTTTTCTCATTTTTGGTCCGTCGAGAATTTTGAATTTGGTTTAGTTTTTCGCTCGTCTTTTCAAACTTTGAACGAAATAGAAATTTGACTTGAACAAGTAGTAATAGTAGTATTATGTGATTCCTAATAATCGGAACCCGTTTTTTATACTTTCCAACGAAGAAAAATCTCCTCCTCTTAAATACTTCCCATCCACATCACCCAATTTAATTTTTTTGCATCAGCAATAAACTATGTAAGTACTAAATTTCAAAGAGTCATATCATAAATATCTCTTGAAATTGTCTCATTTATTTATTCATTTCTTTTCCGGAAAGCGGCAAAAAAATCGCACACATAGGAAAATATAAAAATAAAACAGAAAAGTGCTGGACGATGAAAAAAAAACGGATTTGAAATTCTTTGCCTCTCTAATTGAAACACATTCCGGAAGGATGGGTCGCCAGCAACAACTTCCTCAATCGGAAAAATTGGCAAATATCCCAAAAAGTTTTCACCAAGGAGGACAAGTGAACTGGCAAACGACCAGCGAAGAGAAAGCATTGTTAAAATACCCCAACACGTTTACATCGTATATAGTGTCCACAGGAGAGAGGTCTCTGTAAATCCATTTAAGCTAGTTTCCGACAAAAGATACAACATAAGTACTTGAGTACTTCTAGCATATAAGTATACTTGGTATCTATGTTTACCGTGAAGGGAGTATGGATCTAGTTTTGTTTTAAACTTGTAACGGTTGGTGAATTTTCGTCAATACATTTGCCTACTGAATTTAAATTAGCTGTTACTGTGTTGAAATTAAAATAACATTTTACTCCATGAAAGATTTTCGATTTTGCGAATAATTTTGATATTTTGAATTATAGTTTTTGAAGAGGTAGGCAGCCAGATTGCTAATTAACCTAGCCACTTTGGTTATACCAAAGTATCTGACGTTCAAGATATTCTACAACTGATTGAATTGAAGAATCTAAAAAGAGCACATGAGAACGCTTAATTCTCTCTGAAAAGAAGATTCTCTGTTTTGGCCATGACAAACAAACAAACAAAAAAGTTATTTTTGGGGAAACCGACTAGCATTTACAGCGTGGGTTGCCAAACGTCGCAGCTGGATGACTTTCTGTGAGAATGTCAACAACACCAGCAAATCTGCTAGACTACACCGAGTCCTGCAAAGAAAAGCCCTCACTTAGTCAGCACACTAAGACAACCGGACGGTAGCACAAGATAAAACTCCGAGAGTACGGAAAAGCTCCATATGGACACTCCTGGGTGTAGAATTGTCGTAGATGATGAATATGACCTGGGCTGCCAATACCTGTCCTACAAAGCAAGTCGTTCTGAATGGGTAGCAGCTATGAGAATAATCACTTACGGCACAGTAAAATGGGCTATTGGAACATTTGACCCCTACAAATCACCCAGCACAGAGGGAATTTTTTCAGCTCTCTTACAAAAAGGACAGGAAGAACTTATTGCGCACCTGGTTAGTATCTTTAGCAGCAGCTTCGCGCTGGGTCACATTCCCAATGCCTGGAGTGAGGGTGGTATTCATTCCCAAATTTGGTAGCAGACCTATACCTATAGATGATCCTAAATCCTATCGACCTATCAGCCTGACATCGTTCATGCTCAAGACCATGTAGAAGATCCTCGACGGTCACATCAGGACATCGCTCCTTGTTAGAAACCCATTTCACCTCAGACAGTTTGCCTATCAGCCCGGCAAATCAACTGAAACGGCTCTCGAAATTGAATGAAATGAATACTGTCCTCTAGAAAGGTCATCACTACGGTAGGAAACTGTACCCTCTCAGCAAACGTCATGCGTGGATGCCCACAAGGCGGAGTATTATCTCCTCTCCTATGGTGCATCCTAGTCGACAGATTGATGTGGAAACTATCCTCAATGAAATTTTCCACACAAGGTTATGCGGACGAATTGCTGATCATGATCAGGGGCAAATTTGAGGAAGTTCTGTCCGATATCATTCAAGGTGCGCTACAAGTAGTTCAAGAAAGGTGCGACAACAGTGGCGTACGTGTAAATCCTTCGAAAGCTGCCATAGTGCCATTTACCATTAAAAGGAAACCCAGGACACTCAGGTCTCTGCTCATATATAACTCACCTATAAAACTCATGTCAAACTTCAAATATTTGGGTGTTATCGTTGATACTAAATTATTCCGGGCAGAACACCTTATAGTGACCTCGATAAGGCAATTAAAGCTTTGTGGATCTGCAGACAATATGTCAAAAGTACACGGGGGCTAAGCCCCACATACTCCGAAACTAGTTTATGCCAACGATACGTCAACTGGGTCACAGAGAACAGTTGACGTGCTATGCCCTACAAGGAGTTAGGACAATTGAGTCAGCCTTACAGAGATCGTCAGACCTATAGTACAATACGGTGCGGTTGTCTGTTGGAAAAGGGTCACTGCCACAGCTGGCAGAACGCCTCTGAATAAAATTCAGAGGCTTGCCTGCAATACCATCATTGGGGCCATGCACTTTTGTCCAGCAGCTGCATAAGTAGTTCTATTCGACCTCCCGCTGATGGATATACACATTGAAACGGAAGCTAGAATGGTAACCGTCAGACTCAAGGCTTGCGACGTAGAGGTCAAGTCGACCTCAAAGCGACTAAGCTGTTTTTTTTTAACGAGTTGATGTAGGAATTTTCAGAAGAGACTTGCAAGTATGCCACATTTTTACCAACTAACCCAAAAACACCTCCTCCGCCGTTCCCCCTGCTCTGAGTGGATGGCTCTGGCTGGTCAGCCATTGCGGTTCGTCGACTGGCTTCTTCTTTTTGGAGCTCTTTGCGGATGGAGCATATCGTCCGGCTCACTGCGTCCCAATATTGTTGTGATCGCAGCATCAAATCAACCAGATTCTATGGGCTTATGACACTCCCCAGATTCGCTTCTGGTTGTTCAGGGTTTCCAGAAAATTTGGGGCTATCGAACAACACGTGTTTAGCGTCCTTCGCAACTCCCTTGCACAGTCTGGACAGTCCGGAAAATCGTCCAGTTTGAACCTGTGCAAATATTGCCTGTATTCACCATGACCCGTAAGAAATTGGGTCGGGTAGTAGTTCACCTAACCGTGCTTTCGGTTCACCCACTTCCCGATATCCGGGATGAGAGTATGCGTCCAGCAACCGGTTGAAGCCTGCTCGCATCGCTACTGCAATTCTCTCAGATTCGTTCCTTTCAATGACTTTTCGATGCCTGACGCCTCTGTAGTTTCCAGGCATCGACCACGGTACAGTCTACTTGTTTCGTCAACCAGAATCTCCATTGGGATCATTCCGGCGACGACATAGACGGCTTCGTGCGAAGTGATTCTGTATGCACAGCATATTTTAATGCACATCTTGGGTAAATCGAGCTAATATACCTGATATTTTAAGCGTATTGCAAAGCACTGGTCCAAATTGATGAGGCATGCAGTAGAAAAGAGGTTATCACCCTAGATAACAGAAACCTCCTGCTTGGTTTTGGACCACCTATATTTGGCATAATTATTCTCAAGGCCACGGTGGCGGACGCTGCCTTTTCGCATAAATACTTCAGGTGCTCTCCAAAGCTCAGCTTCGCGTCGATCATAACCCCCTAATAACTGGCTTACAGGTTGTGACACTGATTCTGACTCTGATCTTCAGAGAGGCCTTTTTTCTGCGCTTACTTTACTAATAAGAACAGCTTCCGTTTTTTGTTCGGCTAGCTCCAATCCAACTGTTTCCGACCACAGCTTAATAGTGGTGATCGCCTCGCTGGCGTACATTTCGACATGGCCCGGGTCTTCTACGACAACGACTACCGCGATATCATCTGCAAACCCGACTATCGTGGCCTCTTTAGGCATCTGGAGGTTCAAGATGGCATTGTACATGATAATCCACAGCAGAGGACCAAGAACGGATCCCTTCGGAACATCCACTGTTACCGTGTACTCCTTAGTTCCCTCACCAGTATCATATTGCAGAACACGATGTGAAAGGTAGCTGTTGATTATTTCAACTAAGTAGTCCGGCACTCCCATCTTTTGCAGAGCGGCATGAATGCACTCCAAATTCGCGGAATTGAACACGTTTTTGACAACGATTGTCACCACCGCGCAGCATGTGCCCATTCGTAGTGAATCCCTTGCCAAGTTGGTAACCGTTATAATTGCGTCCACTGTAGACCGTGTGCGTGTGAAACCATACTGTCGGTCCGACAGGCCTCCTTTTTTCCACCTTGGACAGTCGGTTAAAAACTATCCGCTCGAAAAATTTTCCCGTAGTGTCGAGCAGACAGATTGGGCGGTATAAATTTGGTTCTCCAGCCGGCTTTTTTGGTTTGGGCAGCATTTCCAATTTTTGGCTTTTCCATGGTTTTGGAAGGTTCGTTCCGACAAGCAAGTTCCGAATGCGTCGATGAACTTCTCTGGTATTGTTTGGATTGCCACTTTCAGCGCCTTATTGGGGACCCCGTCCGGGCCTAGCGCTTTACTATCCTCAAATCTGGATGCGGCTTGGAGAAGTTCATTCTCCGTTATGGCAGGCATGTCATCTTCGGCAAATGTTGGACTCTGTCCTAACTAAGCTGAAAAGTGACAAGCTACTTAGCATGCCAACTTGTGCAAATTCCTAGTTTCAACAATTCCTTTAAATCAGTCATTTGGAACAGAGAAAGGTGGGCGGATGGCTACAAGTCTTTTCGACCCAGCACAGTGAAATGGTTAACAGACGGCTCCAAAACGGAAGAGGGTTCCGGCGCAGGTATTGTCGGTCCTGAACACAGAGCCTCCATTTCAATGGGAAAAACGCCATCCGTGTTCCAAGCGGAAATATTCGCCATCGAAGTTTGTCCTAGACTGAGCCAAACTGCCGGCTACAGGGACACAGCAATATTCACTGCCAGTCCGGCAGCTATCAAAGCGCTAACTAATTTCACTATCAATTCTAAGCGGGTACTAGCTTGTCAAAAAGTCCTCCGTAATGTGGGACCAACGAACAAACTCACACTTTACTGGGTCCCTGGTCATTCGGACATCGAGGGCAATGAGCTGGCAGATAGGCTAGTAAACCGAGATTTCGCCGCACTGATACTGCAGAAACCACATAAGAGACTGGGAAAGCAATCATCCTTCATCAACAATGGGAGGCCCTCCCAGGCCTGAGGCAGGGTAAGCTGTTTATTTCGAGCCACTTACGCGTTCGTACCTTGGAATTGCTGCGGTTGAGCGAGAACAGGGTCAAAATAAGCTGTGGAATTTGAACGAGACCCTCGCATCTGATGCGTATTGTATCAGACTGTAGTTGCCGCTTTTACGAGGCCGATGATGAGACCTCACAGCACATCCTTTGTGAGTGTGAAGGTCTAGCTCAAAGACATACTGAATGCTTCGACGTAACATTTCCCTTGGCCGAGGATCAAATAATAAAAAAAAATGAAACCTTGTCAGATCAGCCAATTTATCGAGAAGATTCGGCTGAATCTTTTGATTTAGAATAGGTTCTCGATAGGAAGGGCAATTGCATAATAGACCTTATGGTCGCAGTGCCTGTTGTTCCAATACGATCCATGCCCCATCACCTTTATCTATCTATCTACCAAACATTTAAAGCACGATTTTTCTTTCAGCCTGAAGCGTATTCTCTGTAATATGTATCTCACTTCATGGCTACGCCATGGAAAGTTTCCGTAAAGATTACCAGAAAGCTACCAGTTTTCGTCAACTGATGTCTTCATCGAATTTTAAGAAGTTTCTGGCCCGAAAAAATATCAAATGAAGAGCTCAGTCGGCGTACGGGTAGATGCCAATCGGCGAATTCATACGGAGGCGAAAATGGCAGCGAATAGATCAGACATTGCGGAAGAGTGATCACTGTACCGGACATGCCATGGAGTGGGACCCCAAACCTAATGACGGCCGACAAAGCGGATGTCTTAAAATCTCATTGCGGCGATCTGCGGCGAAAGAGTGTGCGTTAATGGGTAAGTCGTGGAGGCAGTTACGACTCATTGCCCAAAAGCGAGTACGATGGCGCGCAGTAGTTGATGCGCTATGCCAAAATAGGGGTTAAGGCAAACTTGTATGGTTACGATCAACCACTTCCATTCTGTTTTTCAGCCTTGAACACTTTCAACGAAAAAAGCAAAAATATAATCTGTGTAAGACTGGAGACAAGCATGCGTGTGCGAGTAGAGTACGTCGGTAAATTAATCCACTATTATTACAGATAGCTTTATTGGAATTCATTAGTCGTTGGGCTACCTTTTCAGCTTCAAGAGGGCACTCAACTTGTCGGATAACGAGTTGATCCAGAGTAATGCACAGTGCCGGAGCTGCAAGGAGGCGGAAAAAGAGACTCTAATCAATTTCCTGTGTGCATGTCTGGCTCTAGCTTCGAGCTAGGCATCAAGCACTGGGCGAAACAATCTTCGCTGGCATATGCTAGCGCGATCTCCTCGAAGAGGATTGGGGAGATATTAAAAATAAATATAGATCGTGACGGTGTGTCTTGTGCAGTGGTGTGTGATCAGCAACGCGCTCAACGGAGCTATTTACGCCAAATGGGTTCTCATTTAACGGTTGAGTGGGCTCATAGTCCTGTAACTGCATTCAGTACAAATCGAACCGAGCCCAGCGCATAGAAGGCGAACGTGCTAGCCGTTGCGCTATCCGGACTACGGAGCGATATTACGTTTTCTTAATTCGGCGGGATGGTTCTGAGAACCTTTCCCAACGACCACTATGGAAGACTTTGATAATTAAGATTTTGCCCTCCTACGAGGCCCGGGGCGTGTGGTATCAGAACGGCGCACAATAACGCTACTTGTGTCTTCTCGCAGCAGCGGAATGACAACCACTTGAACCAACCAACCGAATAAAAGCAACCCCCTCTCCCTCTCTTCTTTGCACTCTAGACTGAAATTTTCTGAAATGCACGTACAAGAGGAAAATGACTTAAGTGAAAGTTTCGGGTGCCTGTCTCGTGACGGTGAAATATTCGATTTGGATAGTTTGCAAACATTGTCGTGTATGTATGAAAAATGCAGGAAATCGCATTTGCTACAATATGCAATCTAAATCCTCCATTTGACATCTTTCTAATTTATTCGATTACAGTCGTAGCGTATACAATGTCAAAGTTTCGGTATTGATATTCTGTATCGAGATGCATGAAGCGTGAAAGCAAGGAAATTGGTTCATTGTTGCTCTTCAACAATCGAAGAAGATATAAGACGTTGAGGTTCAAGTAAAGTATAAATTTCTGTCAAATGATCAATTTATTGGTAATATAACCCTTTCTCTCCCAAATTCAGGATTTCAATCAGAAAACAAATTTTGTGACATTTTATTGTTCAATAGGCCCTTGTTATTAAGTTTTCAGACAGATTTCTTTTAAGTAGTCTTAGCGACAAAAAAGTTTGGAAAAAGGCAGATAGCTGTAGCCTGAATTGCTAACCAACACCTAAGCTACTCAGGTTTAGTAGGATGGAAGGATTTGTGTAGTTGGACCTGCAACCTAGTTGTGTGAACTCTAGCACGTTTATTAAACCATCTAAAGGTCGATTCACACACATCAGTCACGTCACGTCACAGTTCCGTCAGAACCGTCCGGTATCAGTCACAAAAAATATCGTTTCTTGAAAGTCAAGTGGCGCTGTCTACACTGAACCGGCGCAGTCACGAATCCGAACCGTCAGTCGCGCTTCCGTCACCGAACAGTCAAATTCACATTTCTTCCCAACGATATTTTTTGTGTTTGACGAACGTCAGTTTAGAAAGTGAACATGGGCGACGACGAAAAATTAATCGAGTTGGTTCGAAATTACCCCGTTCTGTACGGTTTATCGCATAATAAATACATGGATATAGCATATAAAAACAGGATATGGAAGCAAATTGGAAATGAAATAAAAATAGATGGTAAATCTAGGTACACTCGAGAGCATACACAAAAAATGACTGACTACGGTCTGAATACTCTGACGGCTATATGTGAATACAGCAGCTATTTTGACTGTGACTTGACGGCGACGGATATGATTCGGAAGGTTGACTGAACTGTGACGTGACTGATGTGTCTGCATCGACCTTAAAGCAGCTATCTTCCGAGGCCATCCTTTGAATGGGGTTAAGCGATGTGCTGACAACTCGTCCTTGTAAAAACCACTCCACGTGAAAAACCTGGAAAAAAAAGCCTCGGGTTGGATGGATCAACAACGACGACAACGCAAACGACTAAAGGATGATTTTTCGGACTCTGGAGTGTACGCTCCTTGAACAAACCGGGGGCCGAGAATACCTTCCTTAAACAGATCGAGAAGTACAAACTGAGCATCACTGGCAGTCCAGGAATCAAATTGGCTTGGCAGCGAGATCAATGACAAGAAATCGGACACAATTTTTACAAGTGGCAAACCATCGCCGGGCTACAAGGAGTTTGGAGTAGCATTTATAGTGAACAATCACCTCAAGCCGTACATTACTGACATCAAACCCATAAATGAACGGCTGTATGCGATTCGCAATAAGACTCGATTCTACAATCTCTGGCTCATCAATCTGCATGCCCCCACTGAAGTTAAAGAAGACGCAGTAAAAGACGAGTTCTACGCCCGCCTTGAGACTCTCCTCGATTTACTTCCAACTAACGACGTCAAACTGCTGTTGGGAGATTTTAACGCGATAGTCGGAAATGAAAGTTGGCACTGAGGGACAACTGGAGGCCACAGTCTCCTTGAAAAATGCAACGACAACGGCCGGCAACTTATCGATTTCGCCTGCAGCAGGAAGCTGGTCGTAAGCTCTACGTGTTTCCCACATCGACCCATTCACAAGCAGATCTGGAAATCTCTAGACGCATATACCGTCAACCAAATTGATCACGTCCTCATTTGCAAAAGATGGGTGATGGATGTCCGCTCCAATCGAGGAGCAAATTGCGACTCAGATCATCACTTGGTGAAGACAACCTACAGATGTAGAATTTTCTCAGTGCACAAATCAAGAATCAGCGCTTCAAAAATCTTTGCGGTTGATAAGTTTCTGAGTGATGCTACGGCGCTGGTATATATTGCCGCTCTTGAGGAAGGACTATCACCTATGCTACACAACATAAGCAACACAGTCGTTCATAGGCTCTGGGAAGAACTCAAGGGTACCATCAAAGAGGTCGCAGAGAAGGCCGTGGGATATAAAGCCCGGTGAGCCCGAAATGACTGGTTCCACGAAGAATACAAAAATTCACTTGACGCTAAAAACTAAGCCTATAGACAATGGATTCAACGAGCAACCCGAGCCAAGAGAGGAAAATATGACGAGCTACGGCGAATATCGAATAGAATAATTAGACAGAAAGAAATTAGAAAGAAAGAAATGTAAATACTTTGATGAGCAGCATCGTTTGTTAATGCCATCGGTGTCGCTGATGATGTTTCCATCCTTGTCCTAACAAAGGCTAGTCCTGGGTTGGTAGCCGTACTTAATTGTATTTACTAGTTTATACGCGTGTCTGGTATTCCTATTAGCTAAGTTTTCGTTTATATTCAGCAACTACGCGTCAAAGTATTTGCGTTTCTTACGTCTAATTATTCACGTTGATGAGCCAGACGTTGAAAAAAACGAGTCTTAATGCGAATCGCGCACAACCTTTCATTGATAGGTTTGAAGTCAATAGCGTGCAGCTTGAGGTGCTTACTCACTCAGAATGCAACTCCAAACTCTTTGTGACTCGATGGTTTGCCGCTTTTGAAAATTGTGTGCGAATTCATGTCGGTTATCTCGCCGCCGCGCCAATCCAATTTGTTTCCTGGACTGCAGTGATGCTCAGTTTGTAATTCTCGACCTGTTGGAGGAGGGCCTTCAGGGCTCCCGGTTTGTTCAGGGAGAGTAGATTCCAGGGTCCGAAAGAATAATCTGTTAAACGTTTGTGTGCTTGTCGTTGATGATTCGTCCAATCCGAGGCTTTTATTCCAGATTTCTTGACATGTAGTTGTTTTTATAAGGATGGGTTGCCGGGCCATCGATAAACCCTATCCAGAGGTGGCGTCGGTGACAGCTGCTTCATTCAGGTGATTCATAACGTGCCAGAGTTCACACAACTATGTTGCAAGTCGTAGGTGTCACTCAGTCGATCAGGCTACAGCAATCTAATTGCCTCAATTTCGAGACTTGGTGTGCTTGGTTAGCCCTTCCAGGGGACGCCCGCGAAGAGGACTATGGAAGAGGACATTAGCCCCCTCTTTTGAAATTGCTTGAGTAGTTTTGTTATTACTAGGGGATTTTCACACATACTCGTATATGATCCCGGAAATCGACGGAAGGGTGTGTGAAGACGCGCTGGCCCCTAACATCGTGGGTCATATAAGAGTCGATTAACACCGAAGGCTCTCGACCGCTAGGGAAAAGGATCTGTCCCGACTGGACGGTATTATTTTATCCCCCCTTTTTGGGCCTCAGTACTCTTTGCCTTTGTAGTTTGGCAGTAGAGCCCCTTTTCTCTGTACGGGAACTTTGTTTGTCGGTTTAGGATGTTTGCCGTGTAGGCATTCCTTCGCAATTTTTATTTTTTGGGATTTGATAAATTTTCTTGTCTAGTTATAGTAGGATTTCTTTTATTAACGGGCTTGATGTGCGATTTCTGCATTGTTTATGATGAACGAGGCCAGATGCTACGGTTAAACCTACTCCACGACTCCAGTTGACTAAGATGGTCTGTGAGCGCACATCACTGGAAGTGTTTGGAGAGGGTTTTGATCATTAGGTGTTTTCGCCGGCCTTCACGGCATATCTGACGCCAGCTTAGGTGCCTTACCTTATTAAGGCCTA
This sequence comes from Chloromyia formosa, assembly GCA_964017055.1. Lineage (NCBI taxonomy): Eukaryota > Metazoa > Arthropoda > Insecta > Diptera > Stratiomyidae > Chloromyia > Chloromyia formosa. Next base: position 42,464,698 of record OZ024815.1, read on the forward strand.
CTTGACACACAGCTCTGAATTCGGAAATTCTTCCATTCCACCCAGCTGGCTTTTCTTACCTGCATGTGAGAAAACTGGACACGATGTGGATACAGCCATATTAATTGCATCGGTGAGAGTGTTAGTCATGTTGTAAAACTCGTATTTGTTATAGGGGTGGTCTGGTAGAGGAGATAGCACAGCCAAAAGAGCATCGCGATACCTGGGCCAGTTAGTTTTTCTGGGATTGAAAGTGTTTGGTTTAGCCGTGTGTCGTAGTTGTATGTACATACTATCTAATCGATTAGTCGACACATCGTCCATACGGCCATCACAAATTATTCCACGACCATTCCAAAAATGATAAAAATACCAAAACATAATTCGAATGAATTTTATTATGCCATAGAGTTTCGATAGTAATATGCACACATACATTTTTAAAGTTTAGAAGCGACCTAAGCAAGATATTACATCTTTTAGCATTTGAACTAGTAAAAATAACGTTATCAAACGTTCAGTGTTTTTTAAACATATCCCGCGGGATTGTACGTAAAGTCCTTCGTGCATGTCTCTTCCTTTCAATGACTTTAGCTCGAGCGAGTCTCTCTTCATATTTTTTGTCTCTATCCCGTTCCACCTCCACTACAAATACGACAAAGCTTAAGGATAATCCAGCAATAAGAATAGCAAATGCTACGGATAAATGATGGGTTGTTAGTACAACACGATTGCCTATATGTAAATTAGAAAAAATAAGGAAAGTGTAAATACAATATGATACAAATTTATCGAAAATATCTTGGAGTATTCTCATTTGAAATATGTGTATAGAATAATACCTTGGACACACGCTGTGTCCAAATGATCAATCGGCGAATGATGAATTGGTGGCAATGACGAATTAGACATACACTCATTACTGTAAACGTCATTCCAACTGTCATTCCGAAATCGACTTCGCAATGATTTTTTCGAATAAATATTGTTAACATTGTTTAGCAATGAACATATTGCTAAGCAACGAGTGAATATTATTTCCATTCCATAGCAACGAGTGAATACTATTGCTACCCAATGACAATTTGTCGGATAAGTGGCACTGCATAGACAAAGAAGGAATTACGTTTGATTTGCCAATTGTAATTCGCGAATTATCATTCGTACAATGTTCGAATTATCATTCGCAAGGACACACATACTATTTTGCCCTAAGCCCTAGTGGGGCATAGCTCGTCAACTACTCCTGCGCCATCGTACTCTGTTCTGGGCAATGGGGCGCAAATCCCCAAATGACTTACCAACCGCCCTCCACTCATTTGCCACAGATCGAGGCTATATGATTTTAGGACCCCCTCTTAGTCAGCCTTGGTTGGAAATGGGGTTCCATTTCATGGCAAGCAAAGCAATGCATTTATCACTTTTCCGCAATGTGTGACCTACCCACTGTCATTTTCGCCTGCGTATCAATTCGTCAATTGGCATCTGCCCCGTACGCCGACTTAGCTCTTCATTTGATTTTGTCTCGGGCCAGAAAATTCTTATAATTCGACGAAGACATGAGTTGACGAAAACTTGCAGCTTTCTGGTTACTTTTACAGAAACTTTCCATGTACTGCTCCCATACAAAAGTATAGACAGGGAGCGAAACAGACCCAGCTTGGTCTCGATGCTGAAATAACTGCCTTGTCAGATTTTGGCCAGCATGCCGTATGTGCATTTAACCTGTGTGGTGTATCTTATGTGACACAACCCATCATCACTTCAATTTTATAATTACGTCAACAAACGACCTTGCCTTTATCTGTGCCACGATATTACGTATTATCCAAAACAAAAACATTGCGATAATTCCAGTAAGCTACATGCACTTGTAATTTGATCATACATTGTTGATGGAAGTACAAGTCGCGTGCTCACATGGAAATATTTTTGAATCATCAAAACATATGTAATACAGGTGAGTAATGGCAGAGTCGTTGACCATAGGAAAAGTGGAGCAATCAATTGCACTTTTTCCTATGGGAACTAATCAATAATGAATAATGAGTAATCGATAAGAACTTAGCAAGTAAGCATAAATTAAGTATAAATACTTGTTAACTATTAAGTAAAATACACAGTCGTTATAGCATACTTGACAAGTGTGTTATTACTAGAGTGCCTATTCCTGGCGACACCTTTTACCTCGAGTGCCTATCCATCTCGGCACCGAGACCACCAAAGGAGTGCCTATCTGGCGGCACCCGAAGGTATTGCCTTTAGTGGCATTGGCCAGTGGCATCTAGTTGTGCCGGCCCTCTCCTCTTGCCAACAAAAATTATAATTATTTCTTTCTTCTCTAACATGGCCCGTAGACGACAAAAATGGAAGCAAAGCTTCCCCACATGGCGATCCTGCCCACCTCGACCGGAACTAAAGTAGTAGAGCAGTCTGAAGATGAGAAGCTGCGAGAAGTTCTAGCTAGAGTAAAATTTAGTATAGAGAAACAACGCCCTGAGAAGGAAAAGAAGAAGATATCGTTTATCAGCTGCGCCGCGGATACTTCTATCAACCGCAAGAACGGGATAGATACAAAGAAACTACTGGAGGAGTATACAGCAAACCCCCCAACAACAAACGAGATTCCACGGTACACACCATGTAAGATACCGAGCGGACCACGACCGATTACGTTAGAAGATTATAAGAAAAGAAAAACTGGAAGTGCAGAAGCCAAACTAACAACGATACCAACTCTGAAGAAACCGAAGAAGCGGAGAGGAGGCGTACAGGTACGAAACAGAAGATTAATTGCTGCGCTCAAGCGGGATATACAAGAGCGAACGACCCGAGATTGGCAAAGGGACCAAGAAATATACAACAGAATTACAGACTTCCTCAAACACAACAGGAAGAAATCAATAGACAAGTTGAAAAACTGATGGATGATGACATTATTGAGCACTCAACTAGTCCATACAATTCACCATTATTACTAGTTCCCAAGAAAGGAACAAACGACACAAAGAAATGGCGACTTGTAGTTGACTTTAGGAAATTGAATACAAAAATTGTTAATGACAAGTTCCCTCTTACACGAATAGAAGATGTTCTAGATAAGGTAGGAAGAGCAAAATATTTTTCAACGTTAGATATGACTAGCTCTTTTCATCAGATCAGTTTAAATAAAAAATCAAGACCACTTACTGCATTTTCAACCTCTAATGGACACTTTCATTTCAAACGGTTACCATTCGGCTTAAAAATATCATCGAACAGTTTCCAGCGAATGTTAACAATAGCTCTTTGTGGCTTAGATAGCAACGCGTTCTTATATGTCGATGACATTATAGTCTTTGGTTGTAGTTTGCAAAATCATAATGAAAATTTGATTAAGGTATTCAAACGACTACAGAGATACAACCTGAAACTGAATCCTACCAAATGTTGTTTTCTAAGACCAGAAGTTGTATACTTAGGTCATTTAATAACTAAAGATGGTATAAAAACCGACCCATCAAAGTTCCATGTTATAAAAAATTATCCTACACCAAAAAATGCAGATGAAGTAAGACGATTCATTGCATTCTGCAACTATTATCGCAGATTCATTCAAAATTTCGCTCAAACAGCAAAATGTTTGAACAATCTATTGAAGAAGAATCAACCTTTCATTTGGTCAGAGGAATGCCAAACAGCATTCAACTCGTTAAAACAGAAACTGATGAACCCACCAATCCTACAATACCCTGACTTCGATAAAACTTTTATTGTAACCACAGACGCATCTGACTTAGCACTTGGTGCAGTACTTTCACAAGGTGAAATAGGTTTTGATCTACCGATTTCATATGCTAGCAAATCGCTAAATAAGCACGAAATCAACAAACCTGTGATTGAAAAAGAATTATTAGCAATTCACTGGGCTATAAACTTTTTCAAACCCTATATCTTTGGTCGCAAATTTATAGTTGTCACAGACCATCGACCATTAGTAGCTTTATTCTCTCATAAAAATCCCTCCTCTAAATTAACGAGAATAAGACTGGATCTAGCGGATTATGATTTCGAGATCATATACAAACAAGGTAAAACTAATACAAACGCAGACGCGTTATCAAGAATCAAAATTGATTCTGAAATGTTGAAAGAAATGATTCCAACGTCTATTGATAATACGACTCCAAGAACACTTGATATACTAGCTATCACGCGAGGTATGTCGAAGAAAAGTGATTTACTCTCTAACAAAGAGAATCAAACTGACAGTCCAGATGAGAGCATCACCCAACAGAAGCGTCATGAACTTCATATTTGGGAATGCACATCTCTATCGGACATCAGAAATATAAATAAATTGAAATTTATATTAGAACGCAATGGCCGCAATCATATTTCACAAACTGCAAGATATAGTGATAATCCACATAACTCAGGTTATCGGTCGGAGAAACTATCATCAAATATGCGTTTTGAAATAAACGAAAACGAGGTAATCGTAAGATACAGTGATAATCCTCACAATCCAGATTGTCTGATGGAGAAACTAGTATCACAAATGCGAAAACTCGGAATAATAGAGCTAGCGCTAAGTGAAAATGATGATATTTTCATGCTCTTTAACAAAACAGAATTTAAAGACAAATTCAATGAACTACAACAAAAGAATGTTGAAAAGTTCGCCAAAGGCCAAAAATATGATAGTGCACTAGAACAAACTCAAAATATTGGAAATTTCAAGCGTTCACAATTGAGAATTATAATTTATAAACCACCCATAAGAATAATCGATAGCGCAACACAACAAAAGCTTATCGAAGAATATCACAATACACCTTATGGAGGACATTTCGGAGTACGTAAGACAATATTAAAACTAAAACAAAAATTCGTGTGGAAAAATATGTCGAAAATGGTTAAATCCTTTGTATCAAATTGTTTGTCATGCAAAAGGAATAAACAAACCAGACACATTAAGGAAAAATTAATTTTAACTGAGACTCCAAACTCTAGTTTTGAGATTATCGCTATAGATACAGTTGGACCGTTGAGAATCTCCAATGGATACCGCTATATCTTAACGATACAATGTGAATTAACAAAATTCATAATTGCTTATCCAATCGAAACAAAAGAGGCAAACAATATAGCTACTACATTAGTAGAACAGTTTATATTAAAATATGGTTGCTTCAAGATATTGAAATCAGACAGAGGTACAGAATTCCTAAACGAAACTTTAAAAAGTATTTGCAATTTACTAAAAATTAAGCAGGTGTTTTCAACCCCATATCATCACCAAACATTGGGCAGTGTCGAAAGAAATCATAGAGTTTTGAATGAGTATTTATTGAATTTCGCACAAGATGAAAACTGGGATAAATGGATACCGTATTACACTTTTGCGTATAATACAACTCCACATGTGGATACTCAATATACACCATATGAATTAGTTTTTGGAAAATTAGCAAACCTACCCAATGATATTATTGAAAGCAAAGAACCGATTTATAATTTCGATAAATATGTCAATGAACTGAAAGTAAGACTACAGAAATCTATACAGACAGCAAGAAATTTAATAGATATTGCAAAAAGGAAAAGAAAACAATTATACGATGAAACTAGTTATGTTACATCTAAATTTAGAATAGGAGATTTTGTATTGATCAAAAATGAAAATAAAAAAAAAGGTGTTTCACCATATCTAGGACCGTATAAAATAATAGAAACGTCAGGTGTAAACACTACAGTAAGAATTAATGACAAAGACAAAACATACCACAATAACATGTTAAAACCTTTAAAAAATTAAAACATTGGTATGAGTTACACAGATAACAATTTAACTAAAAAATTATTTAGTCATTACTAATTAAATTTTTAATCTTGTTATAAATTTATTTCCAAATGTAAATAAATTTCTCAAAGGGTGAGGGTGTGGTGTATCTTATGTGACACAACCCATCATCACTTCAATTTTATAATTACGTCAACAAACGACCTTGCCTTTATCTGTGCCACGATATTACGTATTATCCAAAACAAAAACATTGCGATAATTCCAGTAAGCTACATGCACTTGTAATTTGATCATACATTGTTGATGGAAGTACAAGTCGCGTGCTCACATGGAAATATTTTTGAATCATCAAAACATATGTAATACAGGTGAGTAATGGCAGAGTCGTTGACCATAGGAAAAGTGGAGCAATCAATTGCACTTTTTCCTATGGGAACTGATCAATAATGAATAATGAGTAATCGATAAGAACTTAGCAAGTAAGCATAAATTAAGTATAAATACTTGTTAACTATTAAGTAAAATACACAGTCGTTATAGCATACTTGACAAGTGTGTTATTACTAGAGTGCCTATTCCTGGCGACACCTTTTACCTCGAGTGCCTATCCATCTCGGCACCGAGACCACCAAAGGAGTGCCTATCTGGCGGCACCCGAAGGTATTGCCTTTAGTGGCATTGGCCAGTGGCATCTAGTTGTGCCGGCCCTCTCCTCTTGCCAACAAAAATTATAATTATTTCTTTCTTCTCTAACATGGCCCGTAGACGACAAAAATGGAAGCAAAGCTTCCCCACACCTGGTTGATACGACGACGTTGTCCTGTTCCGTACCACCATTTTCGTCAACAATGCAACCGAGGCAGACGAAGTTGTCCACCTTCTCCACAGGTTGTCCATTAATATTGAATGCAATATAGGTGTCGGATTGCTATTTTGCAATGACTGGGTAAGAGCCTCTGTCTTGTTGGTATTAATCTTTAGTCCAACCTTGCTTGCCTCCCTCTCGAAAACTAACGCCATTGCGGACAAATCCATGATTTTGTGGGAGAGTAGGCATATCTCTTCAGCGTAGTCAAGATGTAGATAATATATCAAAGTCCATTGAATTCCTCTGTCGAGTCCGGATAGGGCTGCATGCAACACAACGCCGATCACTATGAGGAATAGGATCGGTGAGAGGATGCGCCCCTGCCGAACTCCACTGCGAATCTCAAAGTCCCCGGATACCCTACCTTAAGGCAGAACGCGAAATTTCACGCCGTCATAGGTTACCTTAATAATAGCCACAAGCTTCTCAGGGATGCCTATCCTACGCAAGGCCGCCCATATAGAATCCCGGTTCACACTATCAAAAGCCTTCTCGAAATCGATGAAAAGCAAGTGAAGCGGTGAATCATACTAAGTGCATTGCTCGATGATGATTCGCAAGGTGTTAATGTGATCGACACCGGAGAATCCGGATCGAAAACCAGCCAGCTCTTCATCAATTGTGCTTTCAAAATGGGATTTTCCTTTCCAGGATGATTTTAGCTATTATCTTGGCAACGGCAGCACACAATTGCCTCTCCAATTATTACAGTATATGAGGCTACCCTTCTTCGAAAGTTTGATGATCAAACCTTCCTGCCACTCAGTAGGAAAGGTATTTGTATTCCACGCTTTATCAACAAGTGGGTGCAGCAAATCGGCAGTTACGGTTGGCGCTGCTTGATAAACTTCGGCAGGAATACTGTCGAGTCCGGCGGCCTTTCCTCGTTTTAGTGCAATAATTGCAGTGACTATTTCCTCTTTAGTCGGGGCAGTGGACCGTATACGCACATTTTAATGGTTAGCTAAATTATCTATATGAGGAGGAACCTCGCCATAGGTGACATGGTTCAAGACTGCCGCGAAGTGTTCTTTCCATCGCCACATTTGATCTTCTTCCAAGATAGGTAGCTCTCGATCACTATCCTTCACCGGATGTTGGCAGGAGTTACGACCACCTGTAAATTCTTTGATGATACCGTATACGGTGTTCAAGTCGTTACTTCTTGCGGCTTCTTCTGCTGAGGCTAAAAAAAAATCGCATAAGCTCTTTTAGCGCGACGCGCACAACATGAACGAGTTCGATGCTGCTTTGATTGTCGTCTGATACTGCAGCCAAACCAACCTTCAGTTGTTTTCTTTCAACAATCCGCTGCCATGAAGCGTCGGACATCTAGGGCTTATTCCGGAACTCCGGGTTTGTGCCAAGGATGCAATCTGCGCTATCAATGTACGCACTTCTTATGGCATCCCAGTTTTCATTTATGTCACTCTCTGATATCTGAGTGTTCAGCTGCTTTTTGAGCAAGATGGTCATTATATTGTTGTAAGACAGCTGAACTTTTTAGTCGAACGGTATTGAATTTGCGGCGCCTGGGTTTTTCGTCGCTAGAGCGGCGCACGGCTGCAATGCGCAATCGAACATTAGCGATGATAAGGAGGCAAATTTTGAGTCTTTCACTAATGGAAAAGTGATAACTTTGTGTTCTGCGCCGATCAACAGAGGACCAACTGATTTTGTGGTGGTCCTTATGATCAAACATGTTACTACCGATAAAGAGACTGTGCAAGTCGCAGAACTCTTCAAATCTTTCACCGATGTCGTTACGATCGCCAAGAAAATATCTCTCCATTACGTGCCTGAGCCCATAGTTATCAGCGCCAACTTTTGAATTCAAATCCCCCATTACAATGTCACCTTTAGGTGTACCGCTCTCAGCGGCGTTTAGTTGTTCGTAGAAGGAGTCTTTCGCCAAGACATTGTCGGGTTCAGTTGGAGTATAACATTGTATTATTGAGATGTTCCCCATTTGGGTCCGGAATCATGATTCGGTCGGAGACCGGATCCCAGAATAAGAGACAGTTTCGTGCGACTCTGGTTAAAAGGAGCCCCACACTTGACTCACGACCACTGCCCGTAGCTCTACTGGAGTACAACATTACAGTGCTACCCGTTGGAGAGATATGTTCTCCGCTGTTCCACCATCTAATTTCATTAATTCTTAAGATATTTTATTTATACCTCAGAAATTCACTCTCTAATTCAAGAAATCGTGCGTTCTGGGGACCTTCTGATCCATTGTCCCGGAGAGTACCTACGCAAATTCCAGAACCCAATCTTTGTCATTGTACGATAGCCAGGAGTCGTAACCGTTGAGTCAGTCCTTATTCAAGGCATAGTTGACGTTTCGTTAGCATATAGAAGATTTCGGATAGTGCAAGTGGCTGGTATACACTTTCTGTCCTTTGTTTACCGGTTTTAGTGACAGGCCGTCAAAGGGGAAGGCCGTGGTATTATTTTTAGGAACCACACTACAGGGGGAAGGTTTACCTCAACCAAATCATCGCCCCGCCATCACTAGCGGCTTGACACTGGTTAGTAATGGTCAGTGACAACTGCCATTCCAGGGAGCGCCCACGCGGAGGACTATGGAAGAGGAATCCCCCCCCCCCCCCCAAATTCCCATTCATTCCCATTCGAATGATAATTCGATTTCATTGTGTCCTTGTGTTGATCATTCCAACATCACCCGGATGATAATTCGCCAATTACAATTGGCAAAGCAAACGTACTACAATTCTTACTTTGTGTATGCAGTGACACCTATCCAACAAAATGTCATTGAGTAGGAAAAATTTTCACTCGTTGCTATGCAATAGAAATAATATTCACTCGTTGCTAAGCTAAGCTAATTGACAATATTTATTCCAAAAAATCAGTGCTAAGTCGATTTTGCAGTGACAGTTGGAATGACGTTCACATTCATCGGTTGTCTCCGAAGCTGGAAAAATTCAAATGTTCTCGCTTATATAGGTATATCGACCTTTGTAATCGGTTTGTCTTTGATGTGAACGGAATCGAAATGTCTTCGATCATACATTCTGGTAATCAATCAATTTGCCTGAAATTTGAATTCATTTTAAAATATCTTTGGCGACGGATGTTGCCATATCATCAAATAAGAAATAATATATTTTGGGTTCTTGTTTTCTGTAAGTCTGGTAAACAGTCCGCCGTTAAGTGAAAAGTGCCGTGAAATCAATACAAAAATTTTAAACCGGCTCAAAACGAATTTTTTCGAGAAAAGTTTCGCTTTAATTTTACACGAGATTTCACGACACTTTTAGTTTCTGGACGAATTGATTATCAGATTCTACACATTTCTACAGCCATCGATCCGAATCCGATGTCAGTGCCGATTCTACGTTCACTGCCGTCATCGATCCTAATTCGATCTCAGCGTCGATTCTACACTGACTACAGTCATCGATTCTACATCGATTACCGTCATCGATTTTGGATCGATTCCTGTCCTCATTTTCGGTATCGCAAAAGTGGCCGTGCCCATACAAATGTATCCGACGCTTCATCGATATAGTCATCCATTCCTTAGTAGACAGTCTTCGGTCTAGGATCAATCAAGTTACGATTGCTGTCTAACTGGGAAAGTGTGTATGTCCAATTGGTCATTGCCAGCAATTGATCATTCGGGCACAACGTGTGTCCAAGGTACGTATCTAGCAAGCTTACGTTCAGGCGCCACGACCCCTTCTCGAATGTATCGTAGATATGTGACTGCATGGGCGGTGTCCTTTGTAACTTTATCCATCAGACCAGAGTCGGTGAGTTGACGTAACGTTTTGCTAAAATGTTCTCGTAGTGGAAATGCTTTTTGCATTATCATTTGCATGGGACTAGTAAAAACTCGGCTGGGCAGAGCGTAAAGTTGACTTCGATTAACATAACTCTCCACGAGAGAAACGCTGGCCAAAATAATTTTTTCGCCCCGGGCGACACTATCAAAATTCTTATATTTCGGAACAAAATCTTTGGATGTATTGAAATTGTCGTAGATCAATTTTTCATTGCGAAACCAATCATGATTTTCGTTGGCACCACCTAGGTTAATAATTTTCGGTTATTTACTTATTTTGTTTATTAGAGTTGCTGTTTTATTAAATAATGTGTCTAAGCAGTGGTGCTAAGCAAAATCTATACGAATATCAATCGATTTCTACAAAAATTTATAATTTGGAATTATTAATTTCATTTAAATGTACACTGTCTCCTCCTTAGGAATTTAAAACAACATATTATTTTACATACCTATCATTTATATTTATTTAAATTCATATGTATTTTATTATTATTTACATCCTATTTCCACCAACAACTTTTTGTTTTGTGCCAGCACTCAGCATAGAATAAAGAGAAACTTCTAATATGAGGTATAAATAAAAAAAGCGATGAGAAGGGTTCCTAGAAAAGACTTCGCAGCACGGCAAAAAAAGGGTTAACCCTCGGTTGGACTGATGCGTCTGGCCAACCCTTTCTCGTTATACCCTAGACTTTTAGTATAGGGTATATTGTTTTTGTCACGACGGAAATATGTAACACCCTAAAGGAGGCTCCGGAGGTATAGCAATATATATAAATGATCAGGATCACCTCCTGATTCGATTAAGCCATGTCTGTCTGTCTGTCTGTCCGTTCGCACAATAACTTTCGATAGAATGAAGCTAGAGACTTGAAATTTTAGTCAAATATTGGAAGTGTAATCTACTTTGTTGGTATTGAAAATGGGCATGATCAGGCCAAGAGAACGCCTACCTCCCCTATATATGTAAAATAATTAAATGTATCTATAACTCCCGATTAAATAAACATGAAAAGCTCTAGCTTTGGTAGATTGCTCCTGAGGATAATCTTCTACTCCCCTGGAAAAATAAAATCGTTCAGTTGAAAACTAACGGTAATTTTCTTACAAAGAGCCCCGTACTACCCTACTTTTCAGGTTTTTTGTCTATAACTCTTGAACCAATTGACGTAGACACCTGATTTTTGGCATGTAACCCTGGGGTAAGAAGATGCTTGAGGTCAAGTAAGTTGGGCATAATCGGATCAAAGGAATGTCTATCTCCCCTACAAATTTCCAAAAATTAAATATTCATTTAATTACGATAACTTTCGATAAAATGACACTAGCGATTTGAAAATTTGACAAAATGTTGTTAGTAGGATCTACTTGGTTAGTATTGAAAATGGGTAAGATCCGACCCAAGCAACCCCTACCTCACCTACAAATGCAACTTAAAATAAGCGATAACTTTTGACAGAATCAAGCCAGCGACTTGAAGTTTTGGTAGAATGTTTGAAGTGAGATCGGGTTAGTTGGTATTCAAGATGGGTTAGATCCGACCTAAGGAACAACTACCTCCCCTAAAAAAGAAATCTTAAAATAAGCGATTACATACGACAAAATAGTCCTAGCGACTTAAAATTTTGGTCAAATGTTTGTAATAGTCCATCCATAATCCAGTTGGCTAATATTGAAAATACGTAAAATCCGACCAACGAAACCCCTACTTCCCCTACAAATGAATCTTCAAATAAGCGATAACTGTCGATGGAGTGAAGCTAGAGACTTGAAATTTTGTTTAAATGTTCGAAGCATGATCTTATTTGTTGGTGGCAATGATGAGCAAGATCCGACCCAAGGAACCCCTACCTCCCCTACAAGTGAAAGTTCAAATAAGCAATAACTTTCGATAGAATGAAGCTAGCGACTTGACAAATTCGACAAATATTTGTAGAATGGGTTAGTTAATTGATTTTGATAATGGTCAAGATCCTCCTGAATGATTGGCAACCTCCCCTATAAACTGGCCATATAGGAAACTCACTTTTAATGCATATGGTCGTTAACAATTGGCATTTTTGGTATCACTACTAGGTCTGTACAAGTCTAGGGTATATATTGTACGCTTCGGACTACGGGCCGAAGCGAAGCGTCGGCCTGGTTTTTATTTTGCAAATAAAAAATTATCCATTTAAGTTAGCGTCATGTGCTTTGGTGACTTTTCTTAAAAAAAAAATCATTGGCCACCGTTTCCTGTCATAAAAGTTTCGAACAACTTCCTGAAAGTGTGGTTAGAAAGGCATTTTATTATACACATCACATACGTAGGTTAGGTTAGGTAGAGTGGCAGTCTAAAGGCTCCGCATAGGCCGCTGGGGTCCATAGCAATACCACATATTTCAGGTACTCATCCCGTGTCGTTACCAGGAGATCGTTGTTGAGCCGGAAGAAACCTGACACATTGGCGAAGCTCAAGAGGCTTCTCCAACTGAGTCCTGCAACTCCTTCAAGGTCATCATCAAGCAAGCTCCTAATCACTTTAATCTTCTTCTAGCGAGTCCAGAACATTCGCACAGAAAGTGCTTTAGAGTTTCTTTCGTGTTTCGTATCTAGAAATTACTACAGTCATCCTTAGTTATTAGCTTCAGCCTGTACGCATGTTCCCCTATTAAGCAGTGGCCCGTTAGTATGCCCACTAGCGAATTTATCGGCAGCTACCAGGAATGCCCTGATGGCCTGGTACCCAACATAAAGAACCCGATTGGTGTTTGTGAGACACCGAAGGATATACAAACACTCTTTCATTAATTTCGATGAGAAACTATGTGAAGAAAGAGCCATAATGGCTGCCTGACTATGAGTGCAGATAGCGGTGTTAGCGCCCTTGAGTTTCTTGTTCAGAATTTCTCTGGCGCAGGCCTCAATGTCATGGATTTCAGCTTGAAAAACGCTAGGCCAGACGCCCATAGCAATGGAGCTCCTGGTGTCCGGTCCATAGACTCCAGCACCAACTCCCTGCTCCGTTTTAGATCTGTCGGTAAACCACATGGTAATACCGGTAGACTGAGCCAAGTATGGCACTGTCCCATTCCCCGCGAGTGGGGAAAGAGACCGAGAATTTTCTATCAAAACATATTTCCCTAGTCATATAATCAGATCTTAAGCAGATCTGCATGCCAGGGATACGCTCCAGAATTCTCATGTGTCCCTGATTGAACACATGACCATCGTATGTTAGACGCATTCAAAGAGCGATCAGAGCCGCAGACTCTAGTATGAAAATCTGCAGCGGAGTAAGTCCAATAATCGCCTCAATAGCCGATGTCGCTGTAACTTACTACAAAGCTGTATGGTGCAACGCTAATTCGTTTTGGGCCACCAAAACAGCGCTGCATAAGTCACAACTGGACGTACGGTCATCAAATATAGCCACATGATCCAAGTCGCCTTACTGATAACAGCCTCGACGTGATTGCTCCAATTAAGCCGCCAGTCTAACAAAATGCCTAAGCATTTGACTTCAGTGGAGAACTGAAGTACCGTTCCGCCAAGGCTGACAGAGCTTAAGCTTAGATTCTTTCTTCGAGTGAAGGGAGTTAAGACGGTTTTTTGAGGGTTAACCCTCAGGCCAGCTTCAGTGGCCCCTGTTTGGCTAGATTGTCCGCTTTACCGTTATATAGAACTCCGCTTTGGCCCGGAACCCACCGAAGTTTCACGATCCTAGCTGATCCCAGTGCTTGTAGAGCTGTTAGGCAGTTATGTTATGCGATTCGAACTCTGCTCGTCTGCATTCCCATACGACGAGCGACGCCCTGCACCGCACACGGGTCGATTGCAGTTCGGCGCGTCTGTAACGCGATCCGGTATCAAGCATGGGTGTTGTTATGGATTCTTATTAGCACGAATATGATTTTGAAGTTGGGGGAATTTGGGCAATATGTCGCCTAAGTTGAGGTGAAGGGAGGAGTATACATTATTGTCGGTGAAAGTATTTTAACCCTTTGGCGTGGCGAAATGTACCGTTTTGAACGGAAGCGGAATAAGGGCGAACCCTTTGGCATGACAAAATAGACCTTTTTGTACATGGAGCGGAACACGGGCAATAGGGTTGTCGCATGAGTCGATGCGAAAAGGGACAAAAGATTTCTAGAGGGCAAAGGACCTCTTCCATAGTCCTCCCCGTGGGCGCCCTCTGGAACGGCTATCCAAGCCAACCATGTTTTGCAGTTCATAACATTTGGTAGATGCACATAACAATGATCATCCTAAATGGCCAATAACACCAGTGCGTATCAGTAAGTAGGCGAATGGTGGAGGTGCGACAACGCTGCCGCGTAGCAACCTGGACCTCTCCGGATGGCAGAACAGAAAACCAGATTGACCATATAGCCATCTCTAAGACGTGGAGGAATTGTCTTTTGGACGTCAGATCGAAGCGAGGTGCTGATGTTGGCAGCGGCCACCAATTTGTTATCGCAAAAATAGGCGCCCTCAAAATGCACAAATCTTGCCACGTTTTAATGTGCAAAAGCTAAAAGACCCATCTATAAGAAGTGCATATTCCACCGCCGTGCACGAGAGAGCTATTGCACCACCACCTTTTGAGACTCACAATTGATGATAGATGGATAGAAGTCGCTAGAGACTCATTTATATCGTGTGGCGTAACATTTGCGGGCCGATTGGAGCGCGGTAGGAGACCATTCATTAGTGACTCTACATGGTCTCTAATATCAGCACGCAAGAGAGTTAAGGAACAGATTAACTCAGCTGCTGGCGGCTCAGCCAAAGACCAACTCAGAACTGAATACCGTTCCCTACAGAAAGGCGTGCAAGGAAACGTAAGACGAGACAAGCGAATTTACATCAACGCATTAGCGGAAAAAGCAGAGGAAGCGGCTTACCGCGGTGACAGTGGAACCTTTTTTAAGTTTATTAAGCCATTAACTGGCAAATATTTTGCAATAGAACATCCTGTGAAAGATTAAGATGGGTCTCTGCTGATAACCGAATAACACCAACTGCAGAGATAGAGAACACTTCATTTAGGTCCTCAACAACACCTTTGGACTTTCGAATGCATCTCCATAAGTAGCAGAATATATTCCGCAAATAGCCAGAGTTGATACTAACCCATTATCTAAGCTGGAAGTAACTGCGGCTATTAAATCAATGGATGCGGTATCCCCGGGGATAGATGGAATTCCGGTGGAACTTTCTAAAGCGGATGCCAATGCTACTGAGGATATTCGTCTCCCCTTATCAAAAAGTGTTGGGAAACCGAAACTCTCCCTAAAGAGTGGAAGAAGGGAGTCGTTATTAAAATCCTGAAAAAAAGGCGACCTGAAGGATTGCAATAATTGGCGTGGGATCTGTCTTCTCCCAGCAGTCTGCAAACTGATGGCAAAAATAATCTTGAACCGGATCAAACAAACAGGTGACCGCACATTGAATGATGAACAGGCCGGCTTTCGTGGGGGTTTCTCATGTAACGACCACATCAACACCCTCCCCTCCCCAAACAATCCGCTGAGTGGAGATCCCCATTACATCTCATGTTCATCGATTTCGAGAAGGCGTTTGACATCGTTGACCGGGAATACATCTAGAGGGCTTTACGTAGAAGGGCATGCCAGATAAAATAATTTCCATCACCAAGGAGTCCTACCATGGAGCCATTAATGATGCACTAAGCGGTGCGCTTCAAGAGCTCCAGAACAAAGTTATAAGATGGAAGTTGTTCAAATACCTTCAACACCTAGACTATGCTGACGATATGTGTCTTGTATCAAGTAAATCGGATCAAGTAGCTCAAATGTCTGATGCTTTGCATTGCGAAAGCCGTAATGCGGGGCTTAAAATCAACGTTGCCAAGACTACGATTAGATCCAGGAAGGCAAGGCGAAATTTGTGTTTCGGGGCAGGCAGTCGAGAAAGTTGACAATTTCTGCCATCTCGGAAGCGTAGTTACAGCAGATGGTGGAGTGGATGCTGATGTACAGTCTCGCATCAACAAGGCTCGAGCAGCTTTTTTCAGTTTGACTCCTTTCTGGCAAAACAACAGCATTTACAGAAGCACCAAACTCCGGGTCTTCGAAACCAACTTAAAATCGGTGCTTCTATATGGCTGTTTAACTTGGAATAAGATCAATAAAATAACAACTACAATAGATGGGAAGCTTTTGTGAACCAGTGTCTACGGCGTATACTACACATACAGTGGCCTGAGGTCATTTCTAACGACGATCTCCTTACTATGATATTTGTGGTCAGGACAGGCGAAAGTGGCAATGGAACCAAGAGAGAGAGAGATGCGGAGAAAGACGAAGCTTTGCATATACGAAGCACTTTATGACTGGTACTATGATATGGCTGCGGAAACCAGCACTCCAATCCAAACCTCCGAAAACATACTAAGCACGTTTGAACGAAAAGTCCTTCGGCGAATATTCGTAGTACTTTCCGATCAAAATTGATGGTAGGTCGGGTACACCCGTAAGCTGTACGAACTGTGCAATGATGTGAAAGTTTCGAGAATCGTCAAGCTACAACAATTTCAATAGGCAGGACATACATATACAATCAATGGACGACAGCCGCGTGCCTAAACGAACATTGAAAGGAATCAGCGTAGCAAGGCAGAGAGAAAGATCGCGAGCTCTGCTGGGTTTCAGAAACTGTGGGACGCGGTCTCTTGACCGAGGAAAATAATCTTGACGGTCAAGGTCCGACGTAAGACTGTCGAACCACGATGATAATGATGATATTACTCGTATATCCGTTATTTTAGGTGAACTATCCAAAAATTGTGCATGATATTATAAAATGGGAATAGAAAAAATTTAATTGAATTGAATTAACTTAACATTTTACCAATGGGAATTTTTTGATGAATCGCCTCTTCAATTGTCTCAATCTGTTTTTGTACGCCCGGATTAGTGAACGCCGTAATCAACTTAGATGTAAATACCGTTGAAATCACCAGTGAAAATATAACCAAAGAAATAGCAAATATTCGAAATGAAGATCGTTTCGGTTGTTTTATAGACACCGCTGTCATAATGGCGACTGTGTTAAGTAACGCCAAACAGTAGTCAACTTTCGGATTGTCTTCCAGTGTCCAAAATTCAAGAGCATACCAGAAAGCCGATGAAAACACTACGACTAAAACAATTAATTGACCTGTGCTATCTCGAAATATGTGAAATATTTTTTGCCAGGCTGGAAGTTTTCCGGCTTTGGTATACCAGTAATAGTTATCGGTGAAATATGGTTTCGTTGAAGCGAAGTACTGATTGACTTCGTCGTCGGGATAGAAGCCGCCCACCATTACGTCACAATTCGAATTAAAGGCCTGTCCCAGAAATCCCATCCACGTGCCATTTGATAGGAGATCACCTCGCAGTCCCACTGAGCATGTTTCATTCCACTGTAATAAAAATGTACGTACTATATATAGCAAATGGGCAGAGAATGCAAATTCATTTAGTGCTCGATAATATGCCGATTTGTCGTTATATATTGAGAGAAGTCGAGTAAAATTAACGGACGCTTAAAATTAGTAAATCAGCTGTCCATTCGACCATTACTAAAATTCTCCTTTAGAGGTTAGATTAACGGCTCTGTAGAAATAGGATAATTGTCTCTTATCCATAGGAAGACAAATTGGCAGACCGCCTTTAGCTGATATCCTTAAATTGTCCATAAAAATTTTTTACCTTGACATAATCTTTCTGGTAGATTTTCTTTACTAATTCTTTCTCCATACCATCCGAACATCCTGCATTGACATGCGGTTCTGAAACACGATTGCACATCTTGAAGGTACAATCTCGACCCGGTTCAGGATTAATACCTTTTCGTATCACCTCCGATGTAAACGAGAGTTGCCCATTTTCGCAATTACCAATCCATTTTACATTAACTTTTCCGCACGTCTTACTCTCAAAAATATTGGGTATGAAAACTTCCAATTTTTTTAAACTACTTGCAAAGAAGAAGACTAATTTATATATCATGTATTTGTCATAGGCGTATTTAATAGTCCTTTCGGCTGCTAAATGTGCTGTAACTCTATCCGTGCTATCCAGTAAGTTGTTATAAAGAACAACAAACATCGCAGCCGGATTAAACATTTTACGATCAATTGCAAATCTTTGAAAGACTTTCTGAAGAAGTGCGATACTGTCTATAATCAGAATGTACTTGTTGGTGCGCGAAATTCTGTAAATAACGCATATTTAATAATAAAAAAACTATATATCGTAATATTTCAAGGACTTACTGGTGCAGAAAGGAGTCTGACATAATTTGTTGGAGCTTAACAGCATGGATTACCGAATCAGAGTTGACTGTCACAATCGAATCATCATAGTCTGTGTCGAATTCCGATACTAGTTTTAAATAATTCTCAAAGACACTTCTTCCGGGCTCAGAGAGACTGACCGGGTAGAAGAGCAAAGTGCTGCCCTGTTTCACGGCGCCAGAATTTTGTAAACTGGCTCCAAAATAGGAGCCATTGCTTGCCTCGATAAGACACAGGGCTTGTAATGCCCACGCCTGTTCCGTTTCCGGATCGAAAATTGGAATGTCGGCATATGCAGAATTTACAACAAACACTAATAGCGGGCAAAGCGATATTAGGAACATTATTAAAGAAACTACTATGCTTTGTTAGAATGAACAGTGTTTTATAGCATACTGATTGCGTGTTAACGTGTTAAAAGCTTCTATGAAAATATGTTACTGCATTCGGCTTGTTGACTTTTCTTCATTTTATTATGAAGGATTCTCGTCAAAAAGGTAAAATGGTATGGTAAAAAAGTATCTGCATGCGATTAATAGTTAACAAGCAATTATTGTCACCTGCAGTGTATGCTTCAGTTTCTAGGTCATTATAAAAATTAATGTACTTAATTTAAAACATATTTTTGTGGTGGCAAATTTACTAGTATCCTGTATCCTTGAGGTGCATGCTAGCAACTGCACCATTCGAAAAAATACATGTTATCGAAACGTCAACAAGGCATGGTAATTCAAGAGATGTTGACGCGCCCATGCCCTGGAGGCAACAGATAAATACAGGATAAGAGAGTTTTATGTTAAAAAACGATCAAATTATTTAATCACAAAGTCCATGAATTTTATAATTTAGAAATAAAACACCTTATTGACTTTGCTATTTGTTCATACAATATGAGCGAATCTATTGGGTGTACAACTTTGCTTCCGCCATTTTTTCCTGGAATTAAAAGCATAATTGTCAAAAAGTACTTACAGATGTATTATTTAAAGTACTGTCCATCGCTAGCTACAATTTTCGCCCATCTCTCCGGCAATTTTCGGATTCCATCTCGGAAAAAAGAGGCGTCTTTCGACGCGACTTTTTGACTTCCTCGTACGAACGAAAATTCTGATCAGCCAGGCCGTGCGCCATGGAACGAAACAGATGGTAATCGGAAGGAGCGATGTCTGGGGAGTATGGCGGGTGGGTTAAGATTTCCCATTTCAGGATTTCCAAGTATGTCTTGACCGCTTTTGCGACGTATGGCCAAGCATTGTCATGCTGGAGGATGAGTTTGTTGTGTCTCTCTTGGTACTGTGGTCGTTTTTCCTTTAATGCTCGACTTAAACGCATCAATTGCGTTCGATACCGATCTCCTGTGAAATCGGTTTCAGTAGCTCGTAGTATATCACACCGTGCTGGTCAAACCAAATGCAAAGCATAACCTTGGCGCCGTGAATATTCGGTTTTGCCGTTGAGGCATGTCGGGGCATTCCCCATGACTTTCTGCGCTTGGAATTATCGTAATGGGCCCATTTTTCGTCGCCGGCTACGATGCGGTGTATATATAATCCCTTCCGATTCTGCCTTTGAAGCAGTTGTTCGTATGCAAATAATTGTCGTTCAATATCTCTCGGTTTTAACTCGTACGGAACCTAATTTCCTTGTTCCTGAATCATGCCCATGGCCTTGGGGCGTGTCGAGATGGCTTGCTGAGTCACTCCCAGTGATTCAGCTAATTCTTCTTGCGTTTGGCACGAATCTTCATCGAGCAGTGCTTCCAATTCGTTGTCTTTGAAAATTTTTTCTCTCCCACCACCATGCTTGTCCGCGACATTGAAATCGCCACTTTTAAAACGTTGAAACCACTCACGACATGTTCTGTCACTCAGAGCAACCTCACCGAAGTATCTGAGAGCATTCGATCAGCCTCAGCTGCAGTTTTTAGGGTTTTGTAGTAAAAACAAAACCCTTATGAAATCGGTCATGCGTCCGTCTGTCTATGAAATATCTCATGAACCGCTGAAGCTACATATACATATGAAATTTTGTGGGAATATGTAGAATTATTATAATTCGCCGGAGAAAGCGATTCGTTGTAATAGGCTGACTTTAAGGGGAGGTCCCCATAGAGGGAAAATGAAGGTCAAATTTTTTTTTCATTTGGTATAGGCAAGTGGGGTATCATGAGAAAGGTAACAATGAGTACATTCCATTTTTTGTATTTTCACCAAATTTGAAAAAAAAGGATAAAAAAGGTAGAGGGAAAAATATGTGATCCGAGTTTGTCCCCCCCCCCCCCCCCCCCCGTTGCATTTCGAGACCGTTACACTTAGAAATATGAAAATTTACTGGAAAGCGGCATTTTACTAGCATAGAAAACCAAAAATCGTAGAATTTTGATATCTGATCAAAAAAGGTTAATAATAGTACATTTTTAGGGTTTTGTATTAAAAACAAAACCCTTATGAAATCGGTCAAATGTCTGTCCGTCTGTCCATGAAATATCTCTCTAACGGCTAAAGCTACATACATGAAATTTTGTGGGAGTATGTAGAATTATTATAATTCGCCGGAGAAAGCGATTCGTTGTAATAGGCTGACTTTAAGGGGATGTCCCCATAGAGGGGAAATGAAGGTAAAATATTTTTTTTAGCTGGTATAGGCAAGTGGGGTATCATGAGAAAGGTAACACCGAGTACATTTCATTTCCGGTATTTTCATCAAATTTGAAAAAAGGGGAAAAGAGATAGAGGGGAAAATATGTGATCCGAGTTTGTCCCCCCCCCCCCCCCTCGCATTTCGATACCGTTATACTTAGAAACATGAAAATTTGCAGGAAAGCGGCATTTTACTAGTATAGAAAACCGAAAATCGTAGAATTTTGATATCTCATCAAAAAAGGTTAATAATAGTACATTTCTATAGTTGCAGTTAGCATACCCCTGCAAGCCTTAGGCACACCCGAGGTCAAAAGTATTGATGGCCAATGATAACCAACATCATTGGCAATAATATCTCTAAGTTTCATTAGAATCACATAATATTTAATAATAGTACATTGATTTAAAGTTAGGCATTTTGACACTATCCACACAAAAATTACACCTACCGGCCTCATAGGTGTGAGTACTACTTTCATGTTGTTTTTCGTAGTGCGAATTGCAGTTATTTAATTAATAATTTTTGAAAGGGTAAAGATTAGTTGGGGGCGCTGCGTCGTAATTGGCAAACTTTACCGGGTGGAAGGGGGAGGGGTCCAAATAGAGGTGAAATTAAGGTCAAATTTTCTTTTATCGACTGGTGTAGGCAAGTGAGGTGTCGTGAGAAAGGTAATGTTGAGTACATTCCATTTTTTTCGCATTTTCTTGAAATTTGTAGAAAGGGGAATAGTGGGGGAGGAGAAAATATTAGTTCGTAATTTGCCCCCCCCCCCCGTGGCATTTCAAGACTGTTAGAATTATGAAAACTTACAGGAAGGTGGGTTCGGAATAGCATATAAAATGGAAAATAATGGAATCTGTATATCTTCTCAGAATAGGTAAATAATGGCTTATTTCTGTAGTTACAGTTAGCACACCCCTGCATGCCTTAAACAAATTCGAGGTCAAAAGTACTGATGGCTAACGATAACCAACACCTTAGGGCTTAGGCAATAATATGTTCTAAGTTTCGTTACAATCACGTAATATGAATTGGCATGTAAAATGTAAGTGGGTAAGACATTTTAATTAAGTTTTTTTTTTGTCGATCTAAGTGGTATCAAGAAGAGCAAGGAGCCGATATTTATATACCAAAATAAGCGCTTGCTACAAAACCCTCGGATTGCGGGCGTAGCCCTCTATATTCCGGTTTCATTATAGTTGCAGTTAGCACACCTCTGCCCTCTGCATCCCTTAAACGCATTACAAGTCAAAAATTTGGATGTCCAATGATAACCAACACTATAGGCAATAATATCTAGAAGTTTCATTACAATCACGTTATATTTAATAATAATACATTCATTTAAAGTTAGGCGTTTTGACACTATCCACACAAAAAATACACCTACCGGCCTCATATGTGTGAGTACTACTTTCATGTTGTTTTTCGTAGTGCGCATTGCAGCTATTTAATTAATCATTTTTGAAAGGGTAAAGATTGGGGGGGGGGGGGGGTGGCGGTGTCCACATAGAGGCGAAATTAGGGTCATTTTTGTTTTATCGAGTGGTATAGCCAAATGAGGTGTCGTGAAAAAGGTAATGTTGAGAACATTCCATTTTTCGCATTTTCTTGAAATTTGTAGAAAGGGGAGAAAATATTATCCCCTTGCAGTTCCGTTATACTTAGTAGAATTATGAAAACTTACAGGAAGGTGGGTTCCGAAAAAAATGGAAAATAATGGAATCTGTATATCTTCTCAGAATAGGTCAATAATAGTTTATTTCTATAGTTACAGTTAGCACACCCCTGCATGCCTTAAACATGTTCGAGGTCAAAAGTACTGATGTCCAACGATAACCAACACCTTAGGCAATAATATGTTCTAAGTTTCGTTACAATCACGTAATATGAATTGGCATGTAAAATGTAAGCGAGTAAAACATTTTAATTATGTTTTTTTATCCATCTGAGTGGTATCAAGAAGTGCAAGGAGCCGATATTTATACCAAAATAAGTGCTTTCTACAAAACCCTTGTATTGCGGGCGTAGCCCTCTATATTCCGGCTTCATTTTCAAATGAAAACAGAAGATCAAAACTTCCTGCAAATGACGAGAACTTGGCTCGAAAACAGACATTTCGAATCGCGAATCTTATTAAAAATGCGAAGAACTTTTACTAATGCGGGGATGTTGATACGTTCACCGACGCCCAAACTCACTTTGTGACACTTTTGAACTACGTATTTTGACGAGCCCTCACCGATGCAGTCTGTCGTAAAACGGCGGAAGAAAAGTTGTACAATACATTAAATTTAAGTCATCATCATTATCATCGTGGCGCGACAGCCCGACGTCGGGCCTTGGCCGCCTGGATCATTGTCCTCCAATTATCTCGGTCACGTGACCGCGTCCTCCAATTTTGGGAGCCCAGCAGCTGCGCGGCGTCCACACCTACTGAGCTCTCCCAACGAGATCTCGGTCGTCCTCGCAGTCTCGCTCCGTCGACTCGTTCTGCATTCATTACTCTCTTAGGCATGCGATCATCGTCCATTCTTTGTATATGCCCTGCCCATTGAAGTCGTTGTAGTTTGACGATTTTCGAGACTTGCAGCTCATCGTACATTTCATACAACTCATGGTTGTACCGGATGCGCCATCCATCTCGATCGCAAACAGCCCCGAAAATTCGCCGTGGAACCTTACGTTCAAAAGTGTCTAGCATGTTTTCGGAGGCTTGAGTTAGGGTCCATGCTTCGCAGCCATAGCATAGCACTGGTCGTATAATGGTTTTGTGCACGCGGAGCTTCATGTTTCTGTGCACATGCTTCGATTTCATTATGGGGAGAACCGAGAAAAAAGTCTTATTAGCTAACTGTATCCGTCGCTTGATTTCGTCAGTTTCGTTGGCGTCCCTTGCAACCCAGGTAAATGAAGCTGTTCACGAACTCGATGTTGAGGTCCCCCACATTGATGCTTGGTTGTGCAGGTGTCCTTGTCACCGATTGCATCATTATTTTAGTTTTACCCTCGTTAATACGTAATCCAACTTCCTTTGCAGCGGTATCGAGCGTATGCAGAAGTTCTTCTGCGTCAGCCAATCTTCGGGACATGATGTTGATGTCGTCGGCGTACGCTGCTAATTGTGTCGACTTGATGAGTAGCGTCTTGCTGTTGTCCATATTCATGGCCCGAAAAACGTATTCCAGTGCTAGGTTGAAGAGCGTCGGTGCCAGTCCATCGCCCTGTTTCAAACCAGTGCGTGTTTCAAATAGATCAGTAAGTCTATTCTGGATCCTGACTTGTGAGACGGAGTTGGTCATCGTCAGTCAAGTCAAGTTCTATTAATTCTGCATGTATTGCATTGCAAGTAGAATGCTAATAGAGCAAGATCCCAAGGCCCCCAGACATTACTTATTTTCTGAGCAACAAAATGTGGGATTGAGTAGTGCTAGTATGTACGTTGAACTTTGCATACCTGTTAGCTTGGGCCGACGGCCAATTTACAGCTACCAGGTGCCAAAGGTGCGTAAAAAAAGATACAAAGTATCTACACTGCATGCAGATACATCGGAACATGGATATGTCTATGACTACCGACTGCGTGGAACCTGTTGTGTTGAAGATATCGACGTAAGTTTTGTAAAGATCCCAGTATAGTTATACTGGATGAAATCATTCGAAAAAACACGTCCCACGCTTTCGGTAGGCATAAGACATATCCATGTACCCATGTATCTGGTGGCAGTGTAGATACTCGTCATAAATTCTGCTTTGCTTTGTCCTGTCCGCTTGGGCTCCTTTCTCTCGCGCGATCGTTTCGTTTTCGTTTGCATCGCGTGTGTGCAATATTCACCTCCTCTCGTGCACCCTGTTCCATCTACCCGTTCGGTACAGTTTGCAGACTGCAGCCTATCGACATTTCTCTGAGTACGTTTCTGCTAATCGCAATCACGCTTCCCACTATCTTTTCCCAATCGGGCAAACAGAAAGGGAAACTAACAAAAGTAAACAAAACATTCCAACACACGCACAAAGAGAATGCACAAGACAAATTTTAGAATTTTTGCAGAAGGGGGGGGGGCATTTGATCTTCTGCAGACCTCTGAATGTACATCATATAACGATGAGCTGCCCGTAACTATAAAATCCTGCGACGAATCTTTCTCTATTTCGGGGCTTGGGAGATTTTCACTCCCGCAGTACGAATCCGCCATTTTGTCTTATGATACGTTTATTGCATGTGTGGTGGGGGCGACATTGTGGGCCAGTCAGACCTCAAATCGCCGCCATTGCAAATTCACAACCATTTGGATAGAATGAACTTCATCCGCGATGGCTCTCGCTCTCTATCTTCGGGGGGCGGGAACTATGTAATGAACACACTCTCAAATTGCGTCTGCGCATGTCCAAATGTTAGTCGAACTGACTACTTGCTACCTTTTCTGGGACCCTAGTGATTCAGATAGTACAACACGGGCTATTTTATTAAATGATGAATTGGAATTGGCGGAAATTGAAGGTCATTGAAAGTCCGCCCGTTCACCCGTACACTATGTTATTTCTTGCCGTCCACAACGTCAACCTTTATCGCTATCAAATCAACATCCCAACATGTACACACAGGATCCCCGCAAGCGCACCGCCCGCGCGGATCTACAAGCAACAGCCATGCACAATGACCACTTCACTCAAACGACATGCACAACCAGAAAAGAAAAATTTTCAATGGGCTTGTATCCTCTTCTGACCCCCGAGTAGAAAAACAGACATTTCGTGTGACGCACAGATTTTTAGGATGACCCCCAGCTATAAGACATATACGTGTCAAAAATTATTAACTTTTCTTAAATTCTGAGTGCTGATTTTTACGTATGTTTTACGGAATATTGTCAAAAGTTAATAATCAACACTGCCAGACACTTCTTGCTGGCAGTTACTTTTTGTAAGCAGCCAGACCAATCCAAGGGGCCAAAAATCGCCCAGGCACAATTAAAATGTCGCTGTGAGTATGAGCGCGAGCGTGAGAATTAGATTGGTTTGTAACACAGCTTCATTAAACTTAAGTTTATAGTGGTCTAATGGTAGTCTTCAGTAATAATTAAGCAATATTTTAACGCCTAATTATAAAAGTAATTACAGTAGAATAAAATACGAATACAATAATACTCTTCATAAAAATTTTAATTTTTAATTTTTAGGGTTTTGTAGTAAAAACAAAACCCTTATGAAATCGGCCAAATTTCTGTCCGTCTGTCCATGAAATATCTCACAAACGGCTAAAGCTACATACATAAAATTTTGTGGGAATATGAAGAATTATTATAATTCGCCAGAGAAAGCTATTCGTTGTAATAGGCTGACTTTAAGGGGATGTTTCCATAGAGGGGAAATGAAGGTCAAAATTTTTTTTTCATCTGGTATGGGCAAGTGGGGTATCATGAGAAAGGTAACACCGAGTAAATTGCATTTTTGGTATTTTCATCAAATTTGAAAAAAGGGGAAAAAAGGTAGAGGGGAGAATATGTGATCCGAGTTTGTCCCCCCCCCCCCCTTGCATTTCGAGACCGTTATACTTAGAAATATGAAAATTTGCAGGAAAGCGGTAATCCCCCACTAATCTAAACTTCGTGATGCCCGATTTATCTTTCTTTTTCGGAACCAATGTTGCTGGCGAACTATACCTGCTATTACTCTTTCGGATAATCCCCTGTTTTTTCAAATTGTCGATTTGTCTCTTGATCTCAACTTCATGTCGAGGAGGATACCGATAGAGTTTGGAGTTAATGGGGTAGTCTGTTGTGGTTTTAATGTTATGTACTACCACATCCGTGTTTATTAACTGATCCCCTTCTGAAAAAAAATATTTTTTTATACTTTTTAAGCAGTTTTTTTACACCTTCCCTTTCTTCCTAATTTAGATGATCGGTTTTAATATTTGCGAAAGTACTTTCTTCTAACACATTCACTTCTTCTTTTACTTCTTTCGAAATATCCGTAAATGGAATCCGATTACCATTAGCTAACAATTTCTTGATTTTTCACATCTATTGCCTTAGCGTTTTTTTGTATCCAATCCATCCCAATCAAAAGGTCATAAGGTTTATCCAAAGCTAATTTCAACCATCTCATTCTAGCGTTCTCAGGTGCACTAAACTGGATAGGACATTTTGGTATAACATGTTTTATCTCTTTAGTCACAATACCCTCAATCGTACTTAATTTTGTTTCAAATGCTGGGATTTTAATGTAATAATCTGAGTTTAACAAACTAACTGTCGAACCTGTATCAATCATTGCGATATAATTTTTACTTGCTAAAGTTAGTCTAATAAAAATTTTCTTTTTATCCAAGGCTAGTTTATAAAAAACGTATCCAACTGATTTGTATCGTTGGCTATTGTTTCTGTCTCCATTGGCTCTATCTGCCGAGGTCTCTCAAAATTTCCCATATTCCTGTAATTTGCACTATTATGTGGTCCTATTTGATTAGTACCCCTAAAGTGATAGATAGTTAGTAGATAGTTAGGTTTATTTCATATAAATTCAAATGGGATTACAATGGGTCGGTTACATATATGTATTAAGTAACTCAATTCAATTGAATTCTATGAAATACTAGAAACATTTTATATTCCTAATGCTAAATACAGTATTAAGAATAGTGTTAAATGCCACTTCAAAAGACTTTACTTAATTATAAATTAGAGAGATACGTGGGGTGATTCAAGGAAAAGAACAAAAATTATACGGAAGGAGAAAAGATGTAACAAAAGCAGATTCCATAAATAAAAATGCACAATGAAGCATGTAAGTATCCAAAATAAGAGAAAAAAAAACTATGTTTATAATTTATATTATACCAGAATGTCGGAGAAAATTGATTCTAAGCTTACATAATCATATCCAAAAAGCCAAAGCCTGACACATTTAACAAATCTTCCAGATGATGCTATTGATCTAATTGAATGGGGAAGTTTATTAAAAAGACGACATGAAGAAACCAAATAAAAATTACGAAAGGTGGTGGTACGTGAAAAAGGGACAGATACAACATTCGCAAAGTTTCTACGTAGATTATATTCGGAGATTAATCTAAAATTTAGATTTCCCGATCTGGCAAAGAATGTTTTTAACACTTTGAAACAATACAAATGACGAACTGGAAGAATATTCAAATCTCGAAATAATGGGAAACTAGGATGTCTACGGGGCTTCCTGCAAATAATTTTCAATACGGCTTTTTGTAGAATAAGAAGCGGTTGAATTTTATTCAAATTAGTGCCTCCCCAACAGGAAATGCCATATTGAAGCTTAGAATGGAAAATCCCAAAATAAATAATGGTAAGTAGTGCATCAGAACAAATATTTCTCAAGTAATAAAAGTATCTGAGTGAGCAGCGAAAATATTTAATTAAGTCCTGCGTATGGTTAGCAAAGCTCAGTTTAGAGTCAAGTGTTAGCCCCAAGTACTTAAACATATTAACAATTTCTATTAAAAAACACTTATCATTGCAACTTAGGGATTGGTTAAACGTAGAACTAAAAGACGTTGAAACGCAAGAGCAAGCATTCAACTTAAATCGTTGACACTCCGATCCATGGAACCAAAACTCTGCATTAGTTTCAGCTATAGACGATAAATTGAAGAACATAATTTTAGTCTTAGAACTAATATTCAATCTATGTTCAGCAAACCAGATCCTGAATAGATTAAGATCCCAATTAATATCAGCTGCCAAGTCCAAGGCACTTTTGGAACCGTAGGTACAGCCTACATCGTCAGCGAAGGCAGTAAGTGAACCTTTGAAATCTAATTGAAATAGAGAATTAATGTACACCAGAAATAATATCGGACCCAAAACAGAGCCTTGAGGTACTCCCAAGGTCAAAAATTTTATGTCACTTCTGATATATCCAATTTTTACTCTCTGATATCTATTTGAAAGATATGACTCAAACCATTTTAGCATAAAGCCACGAAAACCAGCTTGTTCAAGTTTTCTCAATAAAATGTTATGATTAACCATATCAAAAGCTTTGGTGATATCAACAAATAAACCTGCCGTGAATTTTTTACAATCAACATTTGAAAAGATTCTAGAACAAAAGTGTAGAAGAGCATCTTCTGTAGATTTTCCTTGTTGAAAACCAAATTGCAACGGGCTAAAAAACTTCGTCAGATTTAAAAAAGATACTACGCGTTTCTTCATAATTTTTTCGAACACTTTACTCAGGACTGGTAGAAGTGAAATAGGTCTATAGTTGCACATATCCACTGCAGCACCTTTTTTGAACAGAGGAACAACGTCTGCGCATTTAAGAGCATCAGGAAATATGCCTGAAAATACGCTACGGTTGAAAATAACTGCCAGAACATCTACAATAAAGCAACCCATCCGTTTTAATACAATATTAGAAATGCTATCGTAGCCGCAAGCCTTTGAATTTTTTAGAGATCCGATGACGCTTAGAATCTCTAAGGGAGTAATGGGCACAAAAGCAAAGCTACATCCTTGAGGGTTAACACCACTGTTCCTAGAACCCGAACACAAGCCACAAACTGGTGGAGTTACTCCTACAGGTAAATTACACCCTAAAGACGTGAAGTAGTTATTGAAAGCATTGGCAACATGAAACTGATCGGAAATTAAACAGTCGTTAACAGAGATTACATTTGGTTTGTTACTGACACAAGACTGGTTCAAAATACTATTAATAACTTGCCATTCACCTTTTAAATTTCCCTTCACAGAATTAATTCGCTTTTTATAGTAATTATCACGACATTTAGGTATATCCCTTTTGAGTTGAATAGATAGTTTCTTAACCTTTGCTTTTAACTTAAGATTGTTAGGATGTTTGGTCAATTTATTTCGTAACTTGTTTTTAAGTTTAACCATTTTTAGAATTGTTTTAGAAATCCAAGGTTTTAGCCTCTTTGCAGTTCTTTTCAAAGGTACTGTGAAAGTGCACGCAGAAATATGTGCACAAAGAGAATTGATAAACAGTGAATAGGATACTGAAGCATCATTTTCCGCGTAGACCTCATTCCATAACTCAAAAAAAAGTTTGCTTTTCAACTTTAAAAAATCGATTCTTTTTTCTAATTTAGGCCCGTTATCCTTAGAATTATTCACTTTTTGAATGGCAAAGTTTACTAACAACCCGGTCATAGCGTGATCAGTTATATCAAAATTGAAAATACATTTCTCACAAGAGCTCACTGAAAAGTTAGCCAATCTACCATAAAAGTGATCCAAACATGTGCCCGAAGTCAACCTAGTAGGCTCATTGATAAAGCTGGTTAGTCCATGCGAAGCCAGGAGAGCCAAGTAGTTAGATACCATTTCACTACTACCCAACAAATTGAGATTAAAATCCCCTGATATTATCAGATTACTCGATTTGAGGTTCCCCAACAAACATGAAAATTCGTCAATGAATGTCACAACATTAAATTTTTGCAATCTATAAATACATAAAAATACATATTCAACATGATGAAATCCAACAGAGACTTGGAGAACATCAGCGCTAAGAAAGTCAACGCATTTTACTTCATTGACAACGTAGCAATTCTTAATAAAACACCCTACACCACCTGCCGCATAACTTTCATTTGGATTAGCAAAGAAATTGAAACCAGGCAAATGATAATCATTCAACTCAAATCCATAAATCCAAATTTCGGAAACAATAACAACATCTGGAAGGTTTGCAAAAGTATCAAGATGGGCAACCAGGGACTGAAAATTTTCCCTCAAACTTCTAACATTCTGGTGAACTACAAAAAGCTTGTTGTCACAGTAGGAACTATTTGAAATAATAGCATCATAGCTTACATACTTAGGGTCGAGAATAGAAAAGTCATCAATAATATCAAGATCGCTATTCATCGGAAAACAAAAATAAAAATAAGCACTAAATTAGTGCAAGATCATTAAACGATCTAATAGAGATGACTTTTCCACCCTCCACCTTTCTGACAAAAATATGATTGTTCTTGAACCATGCAAATTTATAATTTTTCTGCTTCCTCACAACATTTGTTTGCAAAAAGAGAGCCCTAGTGTAACTAGTAAGAGCATCATTAATGTATATTCTAGTTTTACTGCTACTACTTTCGCCGCTTTTGCTGTTGCCGCCGCCCTGACGAAACACCGATAAGGTGAGGTTGTTTTTTCTCTTAACTTTCTCTCTCATTATTTGCGATTTCGTAGAGTAGTCAGAGAATTTAACACAGATGATTGACTTACGTGCTGAATCACTCTTGTCAACTTTGTTTCGTATTTGCTTGACAAAACACCTTTCAATTTTAGAGTCCGGAACATCAATGGACAAAGCAGTATTAAAGATATCCTTAGCTTTGTCTATTGCATTTTCATCGTTGACGTTAGAAACTCCGACAATTTCAATGCAATTGTTTAAGAGGCTTTGCTGCTGCCAATTACACTTGTTCTCCAGTGATTCAAGTTTAGCCTTCAATTCTGCGTTTTCGGTCCTCAACTCGTTTATTGATGCAAGAAAACGCATGTTAGTTTCTTCCAAATTTGAAAGCTTCAAATAAATCATTTGAAGAGTGCATTCACTTTCAACATTTTGTGAGACCGACTCAGTTGTAGTTGGCACACCGAAGTTCGCATTGATCGTATTGTTGACATTTTCGGATGAAGATGAGAGTACACTCTTTGATGCACGATTCTTGTTGTTGTCAAGCGTTGAATTCGTCACTTGCATAGATCTTCGTCTAAGTACAGAACATTTGTCACATCGAAATGAATTTCCACTCGTTTGGAGAAAAACAGCATCTTGATCCGTGAGATTAACACACGATAAATGAAAGTAATTCAAACAATCAGAGCAAGATATTTTGGAGGAACAATTCCTTTCAATTTTTTCCGAACAGGTAGAGCACTTCATTTTGAAAAAAACAAAACAACAGTTTAATCTAGAGAGATGCGCACCCCACGACACTCACGATGAAACTTCGTCGCATTCCAACAAAAGTTTCCACTATTCTGTTGTCTAGTCTGATTATTTTGATTTCTAACATTTCCACTATTTAGTTGCTTATTCTGATTGTTACCTCTGAAATTTCCACTATTTTGCTGTCCTGTCTGATTAAAATTTGTCTGTCTGTGATTAGTTTGTGTTTGTTGATAGTTTTGTCGTAACTGTTCATTTGGTCTATTCTGTTAAGCGTGCCCGAAAATTAGACCCAGGGGAAATAAAAAACCTGCTTGGTGGACGGCGTTGCTTAATAAACTCAGATCAGTGTGTAGAAGGGCTTTCAACAAGCCCAAACACTCTTGTTACGAACTGGACTGAGCCCTATATAAAGAACATCTCAGCGTTTATAGAGCTTTGAAAAGCGAAGCGCAGTTCATGAAGACTCTTCTGTGAACGAATAGAAGAATCGAGCGAGGCGTCCAGACTTCGTAAGGTCCTATCTGGTAACCCCTATACACCCAGCTATATTCTGAAGCAGGACGGATCGTAGACTTTCTCCAGTGAGGAGATCCTAGATGTCTTTCTGGACATACACTTCCCCGAAAGCTCAAAGTTGATAATGAATCAATGCTGACGGACGGTCACTTCGCACAATGCTCACGGTTTTATAGTGGGCATTATACGACACTAGTGCGAATTTTCACTGTGTGAAACGCATTATCTATTAGTCACGCATAAGCGCATTTTTATATTTTTTTGAGAATAAAAGTGGAATGTACCATTGCTAAGCAGTCAAAAAGACCACTTAGCAATGGTTCACTCCAATTTTATTCACAAAAAAATATAAAAATGCGCTTATGCGTGACTAATAGGTAATGCGTTCTGTTGGGGAAGGTTCAGAGAGCGGCTGCTGTGGCTATCAGCGGTGCCCTACGGACAACTCCTTCCGCCGTCTTGGACGTGTTATTCATATTGCTACCTCTGGATATTTTAGGAGAGCAAATAGCTACTAACACGGCCATATGTCTGCGGGAGGTTGGTCAATGGACTGCATCAAGGACGGGGCACTTATCTGTCCTCTACAATAGGGTAATCCCAGCTTCGACAGATTACGCGGTGGCGTCGTACACCTTTGGTAAAAATTGCAAAGTTAAGATCCCTTCACGCAGTCTTTGGATGAATGAAGGGCTTGCGCTGACAGACACGGTTTGTTTCTACACGGACGGCTCCAAAATTAGTAGTGGGGTTGGCATAAGTGTGTACCAGGACGTCTCCCAGATCACTGCAATGTTTTGCAGGCGGAGGTTTCCGTCATTATGGCGTGGCTGGGTCGCAACATTGTGTCCACTACGGACGTCATCATCCTTACGGATAGCCAAGCCGCGGTTAGAGCATTGAAATCTGTGACAACCACCTCTAAAACAGTTGCCGAATGCTGCTCGGCTCTTATGATGATGGGGGATTACTTCAACATCACACTGTGCTGGATCCCGGGTCACAGCGGCTTCGTTGGTAATTGTAGGGCGGACGAACTCGCGCGTAATGGGTCCACTGGGGAGTTCTACGACTCTTATAGTCATTTAAATATATCGATGTCTTCGGCAGCACTCCTAAACGCAAACCTCAGGTGGGAATATGGCAGGGTATGTCAAACAACCAGAAGCCTGTGGCCTAAGATGGAGCCCGCTAAATCTAAAAGACTGTTGACGCTAACAGAAGCCAGTTAAGTATTACAGTGGGGGTTGTCACTGGACACTACCTGCTGGGGGAACATGCTAGGAGGCTTGAAGCTCTTCACTATGACTACTGTAGAAGCTGCGGTGATGAGGAGGAGGAGGGAAGCGTTTTCCATCTGCTCTGTAACTGTCCGGCACTCTTATGGAGAAGGAGGTCAATCTTTGGATCTTTACGCTCCTGGAGGACTTGGCTGGGGTGGACATTCACCTGCTGAGCCGATTCATAGTCAGCTCTGGCTGGCTCAAATGATTCGCGGAGGTCTAGTGTTACGAATCAAGGGTATCGCAACGGACCTAGTTATGGTCTAAGTGTGCCGTGGTATTCATGGTAGCCCCAGCAACCTAGCCTAATCGATCTTTTGACTATGAAAATGACAATTACGACAAGGCTTGGAAATTATTGTCGGAACGTTACGGCAATAACCGTGCGATTACTCAGGAGAGCGTTATACAAATAGGAGTATGCAAACCAGATGACCATGACGGATTGAAGAAGCTTTTGGATACGACAAATCAGTTTTTGGCAACAGTCGGAACATTGAAGGTTGAAGCATTAGATTTGCTGACAGTATTTATTTTCAACAATAAACTGAAGATGGAGTCAAAGAAGGAATGGCAAAGACATATTGGAGCAGAAAACGATGTACCGAGTTTGGAAGCATTCTTAAAATTCATTCGAGAAACATTTACTATGCGAGAAGCCTTAAATTCTTCATTATCGTACACGCATGGGTAGACATACTTCTCGGAGCTGATGTTTATGGATATCTTCTGTTACCAGAGATATGCAAAGGAACCTCGACAGCGCAAAAAACCAAAGTTGGATGGACACTTTCAGGACCCGTAACGAACTGTAACTCTGAAGGTAGAGCGATCAGTCTTGTTAGCACTGAGCAGCTACATAAGCAATTACGGCAATTCTGGGAACAAAAGGAGTTCTCGGATGTGTCCATTAAGATACCAACAGAAGAAGAAACGCAGGCAGAAGCACACTACAAGTCTAATAGAGCTCATACACAGTATGGAAGATATTTAGTACGATTGCCGTTCAAGGAAAATCCAAAAATTACTTTGGCACCATCTATGAAAGGTGCAATTATACGATACAATCAAACGGAAAAACGATTGAAGTATCTATGAAAGATGCAATTATACGATACCTGCGAAAATGAAGACTATATAAAGAACGGAAATCAGCTTAAATTTTTGGTACCCGTTTACGCACTGACATATTACATATACCACAAAAATGTTCCCTCGGCTGTCAAATAATTTGTTGTGATTTTCAATCATACCGCAACCGAGGAACCAACAGCTCATAGGAGAAAGTAGGCAACGAAAACAAAAATATTGTAAAAAACCAACACAAATTGCAACCTTCAGTCATTTAATTTGACAAACGATGGAAAATAGAAGGCAGGCTCTGAAAAAAAAATGTGTACGAAATACTTATGGATTATATGTGATGACTGCCTCTCTTCAATACTTGTTCCATACGAGTGTAAGGTGAAAAGTTCTCGGCCTGGCAATGAAAGACTGCGATTTTCAGTTAAAAAAAAAAATTATTTTGTTTTTCTACATAATCTCCCTTGACTTCAACACACTTGGTCCAGCGTTTCTGCGACATCAGTATTCCTTCCTGGAAGTGAGAGTCTGGAAGGCTGTGAAAATATTCATCTACGACCCTATCAACTTCTTCATTGGATGCGAAGCGCTTCCCAGAAACAAATTTCTTCAAGTTTGGGAACAGATGGAAGTCTGAGGGTGCACAAATCAGAAGAATAGGGGGATGGTCGAGCAAATCGTACCCCAAATCCCGCAGTTTTCCCAACGCCAACGCACACTTGTGTACAGGTGCGTTGTCCTATGATGAAAGATGATTTCTTTCTTCTTCAAGCCACGCCTCTTCTTGCAAATTTTGGCATCCACTTGGTCAAAAAGTTTGGAGTAATATTCGCCTGTTATTGTTCTGCCTTTTTTAAGGTAATCAATTAACAGGATCCCTTTTGCATTCCAAAACACGCTGGCCATGACCTTTCCGGCAGATGCGATCGACTTCGCTTTCTTTGGCGCTGACCCACCGCCTTCCACCCACTGCTTCGACTGCTGTTTCGTCTCTGGCGTGTAGTGATGGACCCAAGTTTCATCCATGGCGACAAATCGCCGCACAAAATCGGTCGGATCCCGATTTGTGATGATTTGCGAAATCGTTTGCGCATTTGTTTTTGATCGGCATTCGGCAAATGCGGCACCCATCTTGCGCAGAGCTGTTGCATCTCTAATTCTTTGTGGAAGATGTTTCGCACCCTTTATTCCGATATCCCCACAGCCTCAGCAATATCACTCACTTTCATTCGCCTATCGTCCAACATATCATGCACTTTTTCGATGGTTTCCGGTGTGGTTGCGGGTTTTGGCCGTCCCTCACGTGGGTTGTTTTCCAGGCACGTGCGACCACATTTAAATTCAGCTGCCCATTTCTAGGGTCTTGTAGTAAAACAAAAACCACTATGAAATCGGCCATGCGTCCGTCTGTCTGCCTGTCTGTCTGTCCATGGAATATCTCACGAACCGCTGAGGCTACATGTATGAAATTTAGTGAAAATATGTAGAAGTACTATAATTCGCTGGAGGAAGTGATGCATCGTAATAGGTTAACTTTGAGGGGGGGTCCCCATAGAGGGGAAATGAAATTTTTTTTTCATTTGGTATAGGCAAGTGGGGAATCGTAAGAAAGGTACCGTCGAGTACATTTCATTTCTGGAATTTTCTTCAAATTTGAAGAAAGGGGAAAAGAGGGAGAGGGGAAAATATGTGATCCGAGTTTGTCCCCCCCCCCCCCCTTGCATTTCGAAACCGTTATACTTAGAGATATGAAAATTTACAGAAAAGCGGCATTTTGCTAACATAGAAAACTATAAATAATAGAATTCCAAAATCTCATCAAAAAAGGTTAATAATAGTACATTTCTATGTTTTCAGTTAGCACACCTTAAGCACACCTGAGGTCAAAAATATTGATGGCCAATGATAACCAACAGCATAGGCAATAATGCCTCTACGTTTCATTACAACCATGTAATATTTAACAATAGTACATTCACTTAAAGTTAGGCATTTTTACACTATTCATACAAAAAATACACCTACCGGCTTCAAAGGTGCGAGTACTACTTGCATGTTGTTTTTCGTAGTGCGAATCGCAGTTATTGTTACATATTATGGTTAATCACATTTATGAAAGGGTAAAGATTGGTAGGGGGCGATGTGTGGTAATTGGCCAACTGTAACGGGCGGGGGAGGGGAGGGTGAGGGGCAAAATTAAGGTCAAATTTTGTTTATCGACTGGTATAGGCAAGTGGGGTGTTGTGAGAGTTGAGTTTACTTTACTTATATTTGAAAAAATGGGAACAATGAGGGAGGATAAATTATTAGATCGTAATTGCCCCCCACCCCCCTCCTTGCATTTCCAGACTGTTACACTTAGAAAAATGAAAACTTCCAGGAAGGTGGGTTCCGAACAGTATATAAAACGGGAAATAATGGAATTTGTATATCTCCTCAAAATAGGTTAATAATAGTTTGTTTCCATAGTTACGGTTAGCAAATAGTGCTCCGTGCTCTATGGGTTGATCGCTAATCGCAACAATGTTCAAGGTTCGTGTGCCTAGCAAAACACACCTTTAGGTTTTATGGGCAGTGGATAAAACTTGATACTGATTTATAAATATACCAATAACTTTAAGCCAATAAACATTTTGTTGAAAGAATAGTGATTTAAGCGTGCACAGCTGGCAGATTGTGCATTTAAAGGAGTTTTTAGACGACACTAGCAGTTTCCGTTTTATACTGTTCTCCATCTGTTTTAATATGAGTTTTATTATCCGTTCTCCATCAGATTTCCTGTCGGTTGTGCTGTACGTTCTTCATCGGGTTTGCTCTCCGTTTCCTATCCTACCTAAAACTTACATTAGTTTTGCATAACGGATACAAAAACGAATAGCAAAATGATAGCAGGAAAGGATAGCAAAACGGACAGCACACCTGATAGCAAAGCTGGTAGAGAACGGATCGCGAAAGGATTCCAACCGGATAAAGAGCGGATGGGGAACTAAAACTTGTATGACGTTTGGAAACCCAGGGAACTGATGGTAAAATTAACAGAGAATCGATGGAAATTGATTGCAAGACGGATGGAGAAAAGATAGAAAACTGAAACTGAGAAAAATAAAACATTATGAAACTCTTACCAACGGGTATTTTTTTGGCTATTGCCTCCTCGATGTCTCTAATTTGCCTCGCCTTTCCTGGATATGTTAAAGCAGCCATCCACTTTGATTTAAAAACAGCATTATTAACAATCGCAAATACAACAAACGATATGAAGAAAATTCTCAATGATGCTCTAACCGGCTGCCGCACAGACACTTCAAAGGCAATTCCAAGTGTATTCAGCAAGGACAAAACGATATTTGCATGTCTGGCTGGCTTATCTCGCATGCGCTCTTCAAAACGACTCAGAATATAACCGATCACAGTTACCATTACAATTGTACTAAACACAAAAATCTGCAACTGAGTATCGTAAATGCCCAAAATATTTTTCCAAAGCGGTAGCTCTTCGTATTTCGTGAACCAGTACCAGTTTTGTGTAAAATAACTTGACGTTCCGTCGAAATAAGTTAGTAAATTGCTGTCTGGATAAACTGTAGCCACGACAAAGCTACAGTCCTTGCGAATTGAAGAACCAATAAATCCAGTCCATGTTCCGTTGGTGGAAAGAATTCCACGCGAACCAAGAGAATCTGTGCAACTGTAATTCCACTAGAGTGAACATAAAGAAATAAAAGGTCACTCAAATGAAGCAATAAAAATGTTAAATAAAATTAAATTGATTATTACAAGTATGACCTAATCTCAGACTGAAACCACACTCTTTGAAAACCAACAAGCTGGCAGATCATGCTTGTGGCGATCCTTGTTACTTCAGCAAAATTATCCAAAACGAGACCGAAATTTCGCTTCTGTCCCGAGTCCGAGGCGTATATACCCTAGACTTGTGCAGACCTAGATGTCATACAAAATCTGCAAACTGACAACGGCCATATGCATTAAAAGAGCGTTTGACATATGATCAGTTTGAATAAGAGTTAGCCGACGAGCCTACGATGATGGAAACTTTGTAGGGGAGGTAGGTGTCATTCTTGACTCGAGTGTCAAAATCGACTAACTAACCCACACTACAAACATTTGACCAAAATGTCAAGTCGCTGGATCGAATTTATGGAAAGTTATCATATATTTGAGATAACATACAGTGCTGAAAAAAAAAGTTACTCAAAATATTTTATTCCTTTACCGTAAAAATTCTTCCAAGTAGTTAGAGCGATGGTGTTTTATTGGCTCATGTTATAACAAATTGTTTCTATCCTGTCTAGAAATAGTGAAAAGTTTTGAAAGAAGTTCACTCATTTGGTGGTAATAGCGTAATAAGTGGGAAAGTGCAGTTTGGGTGGAAAAATAGGAAAAAGTTAGTGCTTAAAATAAAAGCAATATTTTGAATGTTTGCAACAGAAATGAAAAACTGGATGTTCCTCAGTGTAATGTGCAATGCTACTCGAAGAAGTTTCGGGAAATGGGCCCCACTGAGCGTTAGAAAAGCTTTAAATAATCAAGAAAAAAATAACCCCTTTGTAGATCGCTTCTTACCGTTATAAAGCCATTCGAACTTGTTGAAAACTTCATCTGACTTTAGAAACGTCCTAGTTCTAGCAACGCGTTGCTAATCTCAACAAGTTTTTTTGCAAAAAAAAATAAAAAGCTTGTAAAAGCTGGCTTACGTGCGTTGGAATAAGTCCATAAGCTAGACTTTCCGTTGAAAAATCATGCTAAAATGTTTGAAATGGGCTCAGGAGCATGAGATATGAATTCAAAAGATTTGGAACATTACCATCTTTTTTTTTGTGTCCACATTTAAGAAACATGTTGGCGACTGATGAATCTGCGTTCAACGGAAACCTTGAGAAACGATCAGCGGTGAATGCCTTCGAAGATTCCCTCCGAAATCTGCAGGGTTTAAAGTGTGGCGAGTTTTTGTCGGTCGCGAATTTGGTGGAAAATTCTTTCCCGGCTCAAAATTAGCAGCAGCAGTTTACTTGCAAATACTGGAAAATCAATTGGAGCCTTGTGCGTTAGGCATTCACAGCCATCGGCTTTCGCCAACATGCTGCTTAAATTTTAACTATGCCGGAATTATTGCAGAGTAACCCATCTTCCAAATCTATGTGACCTGCCCCTGAGCCCATTTCAGACGTTTTAGCCCAATCTTTTAACGGAAAGTTGTAATGAACCACCAGTAATGGACCATATGTTGGTAGTGATGCTTCCAGATCTATGGCAGCACCTGATGAGTAAGGGTCTGTTGGTGGTAAGAGACCAGAAGCCGAGAGTGCCATTACACCTGGACCCCGATGCGAGCGCTAGGGATTTGGCGCCGTCCGCCAACCATTCCATCCTTATTGCCCTCTTTTATATCATTCCCCATTTTTACCTCCCACGTTTGTATTGTGTTCCAGAGGCCTAAGAATTTTTATTAATACGTAAAGGACAGGGGCAACGGGGAAAACCCTGCCGACGTCTCCTGAACTGAGCCGCAGCAATCATAGGCCGCTGCTTAACTCACTGATGGCCGTTTTTCTTCGCCAGATGGCACGGCTCGACATTCACGGTCATTGTGCTGCCTTAGGCTCCGTCCCCACGGGCATTTTCGGAAGTGATAGTTTTTCCTCAAGGGCGGCAGTATCCGCCACCGCCGTAGCATCGCTCAGAAGTTTGTCAATCGCAAAGATTTTGGGTGGGCTGATTCTCGATTGGTGCACTGAAGAAATTCTGTCGGTCGTCTTCACCAAGCCATGATCTGAGTCGCAGTATGCTCCTCGATAGGAGCGGACATCAATTACACTAGACGCCCATCTCCTGCAAATAAGGACGTGATCAATTTGGTTGGCGGTATGTGCGTCTGGAGATTTCCAGGTTTGCTTGTGAATGCGTCGATGCGGGAAACACGTAGAGCTTATGACCAGATTCCTACTGCAGGCGAAGTCGATAAGCCACAGGCCGTTGTCGTTACATTTTTCATGGAGACTGTGACCTCCAGTGGTCTCCCGGTGCCAACTTTCATTTCTGACTTTCACGTTAAGGTCTCCCAGCAGCAGTTTGACGTCGTTTATTGGAAGTGAGTCAAAGAGAGTCTCAAGGCGGGCGTAGAACTCGTCTTATACTGCGTCTTCCCAAACTTCAGTGGGGGCGTGCACATTGATGAGCCAGAGGTTGAAGAATTTAGTCTTAATGCGAATCGCACACAGCCGTTCATTTATGGGTTTGAAGTCAATAATCGGTGGCTTGAGGTGGTTGTTCACTGTAAATGCTACTCGAAGCTCCTTGTGGTCCGATGGTTTGCCACTTGAAAAAATTGTGTGCGATTTCTTGTCATTGATCTTGCTGCCAAGCCAATTTGTTTCCTGGACTGCAGGAATGCTCAGTTTGTAGTTTTCGACCTGTTGAAGGAGGGCTTCCTCGGTCCCCGGTTTGTTCAGGGAGCATACATTCCAGAGTCCGAAAGAATAATCCGATAGTCGGTTGCGTGGTCGTTGTTGCTGACCCGTCCAATCCGAGGCTTTTGTTCCAGGATTTTTCACGTGGAGTGGTTTTTACAAGGACGAGTTTTCAGCACATCGCTTAACTCCATGCAGGGGATGGCCTCGAAGAAAGCTGCTTCAGATGGTTAAATGAACGTGCTGGAGTTCACACAACTATATTGCAGGTTCAACTACACAAATCATCCCATCCTACTAAACCTGATTAATTTTATTTATCTAGGTTTAAATGAAGCTTACGTTTCCTTTGAAACAATCAGTTCGTTTTGAAAACGGGTCATCTCCTTAAAAGAAAACAAAATCTCAGCAGCACTCCTGCGATTTAAGCAACGCTATGTCCTTATTTTTGAATCATTATTGATCCATTCTAATTAAGAAAAGATACTATTCTGCCCTAATTATAATTTGATGGGACCGAAATAATTTTTAGCTTCTGCTATAAAATTTTGAAAAATGGAGATGACCCCTTTTCATTTTTCATTTTACAATAACTTTCCTATTTAAGTACTACATGCTAACCAAATGTAATAGTAACAAATAACAGTAAATAAATGAGTTATGTATTTCTATTAACTCGGATGTAACGACATGCTTCAATATTTTATCTAATTTGGGAGGAATTTAATTATTTTTAGTAATTTTCACTTAATGTTATCGTCCGTTTATTGTTACCACTTCTGCTCAGTCCAAACGTGATCACAGTAAGAAGAGGGGCCCACTGTACTTATAAACTACTCGTAAATTATTGGTACCTGAATTGTTAAACAAATGAAGGTGTTACTGTTTGCAAATAAAGGGAATTGAATTGATTAGTTTAATAATCAAATTCAACTTGTTCTGAAGTATAATTTATGGATCAATCATTTCAATACTCGTACATCTCAAGCGTTTTAGAATTTTTTTTTATCAAGTATAAATGAATGGCGGATGAGGTGAGTAGGTAAGCATAAAAGTTAGTAGATCTAGTTACTTTTGGATAAAGCTGGCAACGCTGACATCAATCCACTTGAAACAACAATTTCAAAATTGTTATGTGTTTCTTCTCAGCAGAAACAGCAGATCCAGGATGCAAATAGGCTACTATACTAGTTCCCGTTTTCTCAATATTCTGTTAAACTGGGAGGGCAAAGACCTCCTCCCCGTGGGCGCCCTCTGGAACGGCTTACCGAGCCAACCAAGTTTTGCAGTTCAAAACATTTGGTAGAGGCACATAACGATGATCCTCCTGAATTGCCAATAACACCAGTGCATCTCAGGAAATAGGCGAACACCAACACGTCATACTCAGCTGAAAGATCATCAAAAGAACGCGCGATCAAAAACACCATCGGAGAGCTCTCTCTGCGCTATATAAAAAAAAAATAGCTCCCGGCGATTACTAGGACTGAGCGAAATAAGATAGCCTGGATCGGGAACGACTTTATCACCAAGCTCCAAAACAGTACTGCTCTACTCTGGAAATGAAGACGATATGTCACCTCGAATGGCAGGCGTCGGAATCCTGTTGACTAGGGAGGCACGCCTATCTCTAATTAACTGGAAGCCCATCTCCGACCATATCATCATAGCCAGATTCAAATCCAGGGTTAGGAACATCACAATAATTCAGTGCTACGCACCGATTGAACCAGCGGATCAATCAGCTAAGGACGCCTTTTATCTGCGGTTTGGCGACACCTTCGACAAGGCTCCCAAAGGTGACATAAAAATTATCACGGGGGATCTCAACGCCAAAGTTGGGTCTGACAATGTAGGCTTAGAACACCTAATGGGCAATCATGGACTGGGCAACAGGAACAAAAGTGGCGAGATGTTCGTGGAGTTTTGCAACTCTCGTCAACTCGCCATTGGCGGTACCCTGTTCAAGCGCAAACGCTGGCACTTAGCAATGTTGACCTCTCCGGATGGCAGAACAAAAAACCAGATTGACCATATAAGCGCCTCCAAGACATGAAGGAATTGTCTTTTGGACATCAGCTCAAAGCGAGGTGATGATTTTGTTATCGCAAAAATACGCTTACGAACGGCAGCAATCCAGCGCCCTCAAAATGCACGGATCCTGCCACGTTTTAATGTGCAAAAGCTAAAAGACCCATCTTTAAGACGTGCATATTCCACCGCCTTGCACGAAAGAGTTATTGCACCACCACTTTGTGAGAATCCTACAATTGATGTTGGATGGAATGTCGCTAAGGATACATTTATTTAGTGTGGCGTAACATTTGCGGGTCGATTGGAGCGCGGTAGACGATCATTCATTAGAGACTCTACATGGTCTCTAATCTCAGCACGCAAGAGAGTTAAGGAACAGATTAGCTCAGCTGCTGACGGCTCAGCCAAAGACCAACTCAGAGCTGAATACCGTTCACTACTACAGAAAGGCGTAAGACGGGACAAGCGAATTTACATCAATGCATTAGTGGAGAAGACAGAGGAAGCGGCTTACCGCGGTGACAGGACCCCTTTTTAAGCTTATCAAGCCATTAATTGGCAAATCTTTTGCAAAATAACTTCCTGTGAAAGATTAAGATGGGTCTCTACTGGTCACCGTAGAACACCAACTGCGGAGATGGAGAGAACACTTCATTTAGGTCCTCAACAACACCTTTGGACCTTCGAATGCATCTTCATTTGTAGCAGAAGATATTCCGCAAGTAGCCACAGTTGATACAAGCCCACCATCTAAGCTGCAAGTAACCGCGGCTATTAAATCGATGGAAGCAGGTTACTACTTTGCCTTAACCCCTAGCGGGGCATATCGCGTCAACTACTCCTGCGCGCCATCGTACTCTGTTCTGGGCAATGGGACGCAACTCCCCAAAAGACTTACCCAGTGCCTGACACTCCTTTGCCACAGATCGACGCCATGTGATTCGAGGACCCCCTCTTGGTCGGCCTTGGTAGGAAATGGGGTTCCACTTCATGGCATGCAAAGCAATGCAGTTATCACTCTTCCGCAATGTGTGACCTATGTATCCACTGCCATTTTCGCCTGCGTATCAATTAGTCGATTGGCATCTGACCTGTACGCCGACTTAGCTCTTCATTTGATATTGATTCGGGCCAGAAAATTCTTAAAATTCGACGAAGACATGAGTTGACGAAAACTTGCAGTGGTAACTCCTACGGAAACTTTCCATGTACTGCTCCCATACAAAAGCACTGATAGTACCAGGGAGCGAACAGGCCCAG
Source organism: Chloromyia formosa (assembly GCA_964017055.1). Lineage (NCBI taxonomy): Eukaryota > Metazoa > Arthropoda > Insecta > Diptera > Stratiomyidae > Chloromyia > Chloromyia formosa. The sequence continues at coordinate 42,509,595 of OZ024815.1, forward strand.
CTTGGTCTTGATGCTGAGATAACTGCTCTGCCAGATTTTGGACAGCATGCCGTATGCGCGTTTAGCCTGGTTGATACGACGAGCGATGTCCTGCTCCGTACCACCATTTTCGGCAACAATGCTACCTAGGTAGACGAAGTTGTCCACCTTCTCCACAGGCTGCCCATTAATATTGATGGCAATAGGTGTCGGATTTCTTTTTCGCAACGGCGGGCTAAGAACCGTGGTCTTCTTGGTATTAATCTTTAGCCCAACCTTGCTTGCCTCCCTCTCGAGATCTAACGCCATTGCGGACAGATCCATGATTTTGTGAGAGAGTAGGCATATGTCGTCAGCGTAGTCAAGATGTTGTAGATAAGATGTCAAAGTCCATTGAATTCCTCTGTGGAGTCCGGATAGGGCTGCATGCAACACGTCGCCGATCACAATGAGGAATAGGATCGGTGAGAGGATGCACCCCTGCCGAACTCCACTGCGAATCTCAAAGTCCCCCGACACCTTACCTTTATACAAAACGCGACATTTCGCGCCGTCATAGGTTGCCTTAATAATAGCCACAAGCTTCTCAGGGATGCCTCTCCTGCGCAAGGCCGCCCATATAGAATCCCGGTTCACACTATCGAAAGCCTTTTCGAAATCGATGAAAAGCAAGTGAAGCGGAGAATCGTATTCGGCGCATTGCTCGATGATGCTTCGCAAGGTGTTAATGTGATTGACACAGGAGAATCCGGATCGAAAACCAGCCTGCTCTTCATCAATTGTGCTTTCTAAGTGGGCCTTTAGTCTTTCCAGGACGATTTTAGCTATTATCTTGGCAACGGCAGGAAGCACATGCCTCTCCAATTACTACTGTCTGTGAGGCTACCCTTCTTTGGAAGTTTGATGATCAAACCTTCCTTCCACTCAGTGGGAAAGGTCGGAAGCGGGTTAAGCCCCGGGGATAGATGGAATTCCGGTGGAACTTTTAAAAGCGGATGCCAATGCTACTGCGGAGAATCTTCTCCCCCTTATCCAAGAGTGTTTGGAAACCGAAACTCTCCCTAAAGAGTAGAAAAAGGGCGTCATTATTAAGATCCCGAAACAAGGCGACCTGAAAGATTGCAATAATCGCCGTGGGATCTGTCTTCTCCCAGCAGTCGTCAAACCGATGGCAAAAATAATCTTGAACAAAATCAACAAACAGTTGACTGCACATTGAATGATGAACATGCCGGCTTTCGCGAGGGCTCCTCATGTAGCGACCACATCAACACCCTCCGAATTATTATTGAACAATCCGCAGAGTGGAGATCCCCATTCCATCTCACGTTCACCGATTACGAAAAGGCGTTTGACAGCGTTGACCGGGAATACAGCTGGAGGGCTTTACGTAGGAGAGGCATGCCAGATAAAATCATTTCCATCATCAAGGAGTCCTACCAGGTAGCCCAATGTCACGTCCCACACAAGGGTAAGCTATTAGATGCTTCCGAGGTGCATAGCGGAGTGAGACAAGGCTGCATTTTGTCACATATAGTGTTTTTAACTGTCAGTAATGATGTACTAAGCGACGCGCTTCAAGAACACCAGATCAAAGGTATAAGATGGAAGTTATTCAAATACCTTCAACAGCTAAACTATGTTGACGATATTTGTCTTCTACTAACCAAATCGGATCAAGTATAATGCGGGGCTGCAAATCAACGCTGCCAAAACCGAGTACGTGAGATTGGATCCAGGAAGGCAAAGCGGAATTTGAGTTTCGGGCAGGCAGTCGTATAAGTTGACAATTTCTGCTACCTCGGAAGCGTAGTTACAGCAGATGGTGGAGCGTATGCTGATCAACAAGGGTCGGGCAGCTTTTTCAGTTTGACTCCTTTCTGGCAAAACAACAACATTTCTAGACGCACCAAACTTCGGATCTTCGAAACCAACGTACAATCGGTGCTTTTATATGGCTGTTCAACTTGGAAGGTGACCAATAAGATAACAACTAGATTGCAAACTTTTGTGAACCAGTGCCTACGGCGTATCCTACACATACGCTGGCCGGAGGTCATATCTAACGACGACCTCCTTTCTATTTTTGGTGAGGACAGGGTAGACACTTCCAGTAAAAGGAGAAAGTGGCAATGGATAGAGCACACTCTCCGGAAAGGGACGAACAACATTGCTCAACAGGCCCTCGATTGGAACCCGCAGGGAATCAACGTAAGTCGCTGTGTTGGACGACCTAGTAACAGCTGGAGAAGATCGGTTAAGAGAGAGGGTGCCTCAATAGGCAAGTCGTGGAGTGAGCTGAAAGCGATGGCGATGAATAGGACGAGGTGGAAAGTAGGCGTGGTTAATGCCCTATGCCCACAAGGGGTTAACAGGAACCAGAGAGAGATATACACATATAAAAAATACGATAATGAAAATCAAAAATGAGAGAAATACCCCATATTTCGTCGTATTTTGGGTGTTGTATATGGTTTAGGTTTAGGCTATTGATAAATAAGTCCCTGTTATCTAACAGGCAGTTTAAAAGGACATTGAGACAACGGACCTGGGGGAGCTAAATATTGAATAAGACAGATGTGCGACTTTCGGAATTCCACTTCGATTTTATCCATTCAGAATCTAGCGATCCGTTTACGAGTTTGCATTTTACTATAAACCCCATGAATTAACTTACTTGAAATTCATATTTATCACTTATAAATTTGACCAATTCAATTTCGCTACCACGTTGGCATCCGTTGTATACAAACGGTGGTGATAAGTGAGAACAAATCATAAATGTACAATTTCGCAGCAGGGTTGAACTGTAAGATAGATGTGCCAAATCGTACGAGGGTTCGCCATTCAAACAGTCACCAACATGAACAAATTCCCAGCGTTTACACTGCACTCGTCGAGCAGTGAACAGCATCACATTTTCACGACTCGTTGCAACGAAGAATTGCACGTTCGAAACATAGTAATACGCTAATATGAAATTTAATCCATTTGTGGCTATTAACTCTGCTCGATCCTTCCCATGGTCATCAGCAGCCGTTAAATTATTGTAGAAAATAACGAATTGAGCATCTGGACGGAACGTTTCTTTGAATTCAGTGCCAGGTGAAAGTTTGCCGTAGATACTTTTCAACATATCAATGCTGTCCACAACGATGACATATTTATTAATATCCGCGGACCTGCCGATAAGATTTCCAATACTTACAACATGACAAAAAGTACACACTTTCTACTTACAGATTTGGAGGATGATCAATATTAGGGGCGTCTGAAATTATCCTTAACGGTTCAAAATAAAGACGATCCTGTCCCTGACTATTCCTTTCCAGATAATTGTCCACTACTTCCGAAGCCGGGTAACTTAAATTATGTGAGTAGTACAAAACTGTCGTCGCAAAAGGATTCTGTTGGGAATCGTCACTTGATTTAAGTAGACAATCTGCCTGCAACCTCCAGTGAAAGTTTTCTCTCGCACAAGAAACTTGTATTTTGGAGAAAAATACATTCAGTAGGCAGGCGAAAGCGAGTGACTTTGAAGACATTTTTACAGAAATATCTGCTTTGAACGGTTTGCTCTAGCATTTTATTGGTTTGACTGATTGCGTGTTTTCAATTTCTGAAAATTATATCTGCAAAGAATTTGTTGATTTTCATGTTAATGACACGCTGGGTAATAGCTTTTAACACCACTAAAATTGAAATTCAATTTATTTTATTCAATGCGCAACTATAATAGTTCAGTATATTTGCTGAACAATTACTTACCGTTCTGGCTAAGAGTATTTATGTGAAATATTTATAAAAATCACTCGCTATGGCGGTGTTATTTCAAATGAAAATAATCAAAATTGCTTTAAAAAAACATTAGGATCATACAAGCGAGCATATTTTGTCACGATAAATAAATAAATAAGTCACGATAAATTGCAAGTGATTAGTGGTTTTACTAAATTCAAACAAAAGAAGCCGAGTGGTCCCTCGTGACTAATTAAAAATTGATTAACCTTAAATTTCCAAAAACATGTATGCAGGGTGTACCGTTTCTGATGGTAAATACTTTTATTTACCATAAAAGTATTTACCATCCGAAACAGTGCCGTGCGAAGAGAGGGACGCAGGAGGGCTACCGTCCCGGGCGCCATTATCAGGGGGCGCCGATCATCATAATCATCGTGGCGTAACGGCCCCACGTCGGATTTTGGTCGCCTGGATCTTCTTCTTCCTTGCCTTTCATACCACTCTGCGGCTTCGCGTTGCTCTGCCGGTGGTGTTGGCACTTCGCCCAATCTGGTGGTGTAATCTCAGCTTCCTTCTACAGGCAGCTCGGTCTTGGATCGTATCATCGCCGAGATTAATGCGTTGCTGTTGCTTCTTCATCTGATTGATCCACGTTTGTTTCCGACTGCCTCGGGGTTTGGGTCCAGCAAATGGAACATTCACTGACATGACAGGGTTCTCAGCCGGACGCCTTAGGACGCATGGCAATACCAACTCATACGATGATCTTCGAGCTTTTCAGTGATCGGTTACTCAACAATAACAAACTGCCTCGGATGTAGGTACTTTTGATACGATCCTTTTTGTTCACACCGGCTGACCTCCGTAGCATTTTCATCTCAAACGCAGCCATTTTACTTTCGTATTCGTATGTTTTGTACAAAGGGGGCAAAAGACCTTTTCCATAGTCCTCCACGTGGGCGCCCCCTGGTAACGGCAGTGTGTCAAACCGCTGACGGCCAAGTCTTAGAGATAAGACAGTTTGGAAAAAGGCAAATAGCTGTAGCCTGAATGGCTGGCCAGCACCTAAGCGTCTCAGGTTTAGTAGGATGGAATTATTTGTGTAGTTGGACCTGCAGCATGGTTGTGTGAACTCCAGCACGTTTATTAAACCATCTGATACAGCCATCTTCCGAGGCCATCCCCTGAGTGGGATTAAGCGATGTGCTAATAACATCGGTCCTTGTAAAAATCACTCCACGTCAAAAAACCTGGAACAAAAGCTAACGGATTATTCTTTTGGATCCTGGAATGTACGCTTCCTGAACAAACCGGGGATCGAGAAGGCCCTCCATCAACAGGTCGAAAAGTACAAACTGAGCATTACTGCAGTCCAGGAAACAAATTGGCTTGGCAGTGAGAGCAGTAGAGAGTGGAGTAGCATTTATACTGAACAATCACCTCAAACCGCACATTACTTCAAACCCGTAAATGAACGGATGTGTGCGATTCGCATTAAGACTCGATTCTTCAATCTTTGGCTCATCAATGGGCATGCCCCACTGAAGTTAAATAAGACACAGTAAAAAACGAGTTCTACGCCAGCCTTGAAACTCTCTTCGACTCACTTGCAACAAACGACGTCAGATTGCTGCTGGGAGACTTTAACACGAAAGTCTAAAATGAAAGCTGGCACCGGGGGACCCCAGGAGGCCACAGTCTCCATGAAAAATGTAACGACAACGGCCAGCGACTTATCGACTTCGCCTGCAGTAGGAATCTAGTCGTAAACTCTACGTATTTCCCGCATCGACGCATTCACAAGCAGTCCTAGAAATCTCCAGACGCACATACCGTCAACCAAATTTATCACGTCCTCATTTGCAATAGATGGACTTCTAGTGTGATGGATGTCCGGGGGCGGCTCGCCCGCCGTCCTATAAAATTTTGACGAAAATTCTGGAAAATTGAATAAACCGTACGCAGAACGAATCATTGGCGAATATCAAAGCGATTCCATAACTGGTCGATCCACAACCGATCAGCTCTTTACAGTCAAACTGATACTCCAGAAGTGCTGGGAATACAACGTAGACGTATACCAAATCTTTGGCGACTTCAAGCAGTCATACGACGGTATCAGTCGTGGTGTACTGTACAACACCATGCTGCAATTTGGTATGACAGCAAAATTAGTGCGACGGACAAAGACGGCGATGACCAACTCCGTCTCACAGGTCAGGATCCATAATAGACTTACTCATCAATTTGAAACACGCAATGGTCTGAAACAGGGCGATGGACTGGCACCGACGCTCTTCAAAATTGGAAAACTATATTCGGGCTATGAAAGCAAGACGCTACTCATCAATTCGACACAATTAGCAGCGTACGCCGATGACATCAACATCATATTCGAAAGATTGGCCGACGCAGAAGAACTTCCGCATACGCTCGATACCGCTGCAAAAGAAGTTGGACTACGTTTCAACGAGGATAAAACTAAAATCGACGACAAGGACACCTCCACAATCGAGTATCAATGTGGGAAACCTCAACATCGAGCTCGTGAACGACTTCATATACCTGGGTTGCAACTTGTCAAGGGACGCCAACAAACCTGACGAAATCAAACGACGGATACAGTTAGCTAATAAGACATTTTTCTCAGTTCTTCCCATAATGAAATCGAAGCATGTGCACAGAAACACGAAGCTCCGCGTGTACAAAACGGGCATACGCCCAGTGCTATGCTATGGCTGCGAAAAATGCACCCTTACCCAAGCCTCCGGAAACATGCTAGACACATTCAAATGCAAGGTTCCGCGGCGAATTTTCGGTGCTGCTTGCAATCGAGATGGATGGCGCATCCGGTACAACCATGAGTTGTAAGAACTGTACGATGAGCTGGGAGTTTCGAAAATCGTCAAACTACAACGGCTGCAGTGGACAACGAATGGACGATGATGTCATGCCAAAAAGAGTAATGAACGCAGAACGAGTCGACGCAGCGAGACTGCCTACACGACCGAAAGCTCGTCGGAAGAGCTCAGTATATGTGGATGCCGAGCAGCTACTGGGCTTCCAAAATTGGAGGAAGCGGTCACGTGACCGAGATAATTGGAGGACAGCGATCCAGGCGGTCAAGGCCCGACGTCGGACTGTCGCGCCACGATGATGATGATGTTTTGTATAATACATAATCCAGCATTCAGACGTACTACCGTTTTGTACAACTTGCCCTTAAGCTTTCGTGGCATCTTCTTGTCGCAGAAAACTCCAGAGTTTTCTCGCCACTTCATCCAACCAACACCGATGAGATGTTTGATGTCATCATCGCAGATAGCTTCCTTGTTGGCCATCGAGCCCAGGTAGTTGAACCTTGCACAGGACTTCAGCTACTTTCCTTTAATGTAGTTATCTGGTATCGGTCTCTCTGGGTTTGAGAAAGGACAGCAAAAATACTCAGTCTTTCGTATGCTTATCCTCAGTCCATGGCCCTCCAGTATCTTACACCACTTGGTCAGCGCGGCCTGCAAAGCAACGATACCTTTGGTCACTTCTGAGGAGGATTTGGCACTTAGATGTCACGGCTGGTCTCATTCTGAGCCTAGCTCAAGAAAGACAATCGTTACAAGCGGTCTGAAATTCCGGAAGGCCACTCATGAGTTTTTCCGGAGAGAAATTCCAGAACGTGTGTAGTGAAGGCCAGGACTAATCAGTTTTTCCAGATCGATTTTTGATTTTGCATCCGGTCGACTGATCGCTCTAATTTGTACAAACACGATCCGGAAATCCGAAAGGTCAGAACTGATCAGTTTTACCGGAGAAAAAATCCGGATCGTCTATGGCCGGCTTAATAGTTACCGATTCAGACAATAATAACAGAATTATTTTGTCTTACAGCACCAACGATTCACTATCTACCACTTTTATCCCTATTTATTACAGTTGACTGTTAAATTATTTATTCTACAATAAAAGCCAAATATTAAGAATGATGACATAGGGAGGAGAGCTTAAAAAAGTGAAGTAAATATAATTTACGTTTATAAGTTCAGAGATATGGAAACATAGACAACACATAAAATTCAATTTTTTTAACATTTTCTTAAAATTAAGTTTAAAATACACTCGTTACGTCGGCCATATATGGTCCGATGCTGCCGCCTGGACGCCTTTGCATGGATATGGTATACCTGTACAAGTGTGACAACACACACGCTCCGGTAAGCCTGTACAGTTTACCTGTGCAGGTATACCTCTCAATACCGGCCATAGTGGACACAGCTTGAAACAGATGGGTCTGTTCCATATCCCATTAAGAGCAGTGATATATTTTGACAAAGTATTGGATCCCGTATTTTTATCAATTACATTTTAAAATTTATTCAAAATGAATAAAACTTTTACCTGTTTATTATTGTGAGCTGTTCTTTTGTTGTTGTTTTTCTATAGCGTATTTTGCTTGTAACTTACACATAAGCATATGCGAGAAGGCTCCACTTAGTATGTACAGGCCCCAATTTAATTACAATAGTTGTCTGTTTGGAATGATTTCCCGGATTTTTTATTTTGTCAAATGTATTTTAGGCGTGTTTTTTTGCGTAACCGTGTAGGGTCCCTTCCCTGGTTGCGCAAAAAACGCTCTAGGGTAGCATCCAGGTTAAATTCCGAATCGTCAAGTTGTCTACACTGACGTCAAGTGGTGCGCCTCATATGTGGTGAAAATAATATACAAATTCGGATGAAATATGAGTTTAATTATCGGATCGTTTATTTATTGCGACGGCGTACGTTTATAAACTCGGCGTACCGCTCTAAGGCTGCGCGCACGTTGGCTCACGTTCGCGTGTCGCGTTCACGTGTTTCATGTCAAACGGTTTGAGTCTGTGGTTTGCAACCAAAGATGCGAATCTGAAAATATGACAAATGCTCGACTATTGTCGTATCAACAAATTGGGTTCATTATTGTGCTTTAAAACGGATAATAAGGTAAGAATTGAGTGGCGAAACAAACGACTGGAGAGTAGTAGGATGTGCAGAAGCACATATTTCATACTAAATTATTGGCGTTAACACACAATAATGAATCCAATTTGGTGATACGACAACAGCCGAGTATTTGCCAAATTGACAGATTCGCATTTTTGGTTGCAAACCATAGACTCAAACCGTTTGACATAAAACACGTGAACGCGACACGCGAACGTGTACCAACTTGCGCGCAGCCTTACTTAACAAACATCATTCAAACGAGTTATTTATCAATGACAGCAACAAGTGCAACTCTATCTAAATGGGTCGTGGGTTCGATCCCCAGCAAATTCTTGCCTTTTTTTCCTTTTTATTTTGTTCAATTGATATTTTTAGTAATCCTATTGAAAATATAAAATATTATTTAATATTGTAATAGGCATGGGCCCATCAGAGCAAGACGTGATATTGTTTACAAATGAAATTGATTGATTGGCAAAAACACATGCGTGCCAACATCAACATATTAAATTCCACACGACACTAATGCCATCTATGTGTGATGCATGTGGAAATTATTGAAGGGTTATCGAGTGTAGGGTAGCCACCCTACTAAGCTATCCAGGTTAATGTTGTTGGTGTAACGCGTGTATTATTTTACCCCACACCCGATAAATTCCCCAAAAAAAAACACGCCTATTGATATCGTCGGTACCACTGATCTGCATTATATTCGAATATGAGCGGAGTAAATGCTCAAAGTTAGGTTAGGTTAGGTTAGAGGGGCTGCCATGAAGTGTCACAGCTCACTTGGACCGTTGTGATACCCGCGGTATTTAACAACTGGTTGGCAACTAAGTACTTTCGGTTTTGTAGTATAAAATAAAACACTTTTTTTAACAAAGAATAGTTTTTAATCAATTATATATTTTCCATTTTGCTCAATGACCTTTTGCCATCTTTCTTTCAGCTGCATGATTCCGCGCTCATAAAATTTCTGGTCCTTATCAGCAAAAAACTGAACTGAACTTGTGAAAGCTGTACCATTAAAAAAATTCTGCAAACTTCGAAATAAATGGTAATCAGATGGTGCCAGATCAGGGCTGTATGGGGGATGTGGCATCACTTCCCAGCCAAGCTCCAATTGTTTCCCACGAGTTGCCAAAGATGTGTCAGGCCTTGCATTATCATGGTGGAACACTACACCTTTCTGATTTGACAATTCTGGCCGTTTTTCTTTGATTGCTTCATCCAGTTTCATTAGTTGTTGACAGTAAACATCAGAATTGATCGTTCGGTTCCTTGAAAGCAGCTCAAAAAACACAACACCTTTGTAATCCCACCAAACTGACAGCATGATCTTTTTTGGATGCAATTCAGCTTTAGATGTGGTTTGTGCTGGTTCATCGTGTTTGCTCCATGATCGTTTTCGAACTTTGTTACTGTACAGGACCCATTTTTCATCACCAGTGATGATTCTTTTTAAGAAAGGGTCGGTTTCATTTCGTTTAAGGTGCATATCGCAACAGTTGATTCTTTGTGTTAAATGAATTTCTTTCAATTCGTGAGGTACCCAAATATCAAGCTTCTTAACTAGCCCAAGACATTTTAAATGTTTTTCAATTGTTGTGTGCGATACATGTAGCCTCTTCGCAACCTCTCGAACAGTTATATGACGATCCTCTTCAATTATGACTTTGATTTGGTCATCATCAACTTCAGTAGGCCGACCAGAACGTTGCTCATCTTTGAGCGAAAAATCTCCAGAACGGAATTTCTTATACAAATTCTGACACGTGCGCTCTGTTAAGCAATCAGCACCATAAACTTCACATATCTCTTTGTGAGCCGCAGCAGCTTTCTTTCCTTTACGGAAATAAAAAAGTAAAATATGCCGAAAATGTTCGCTTCTGCACTCCATTTAAAATTAACCCGCAACTAATAGCTTTAATAAAAATCACGCACTACTTGCTTCTAAAGTTACGTCAATGTGACAAGTATCACGTGACAAACGGCAAAGTACAGCACTAACATATGTTATACAAAAAATAAAGCAACGCTATCTATCAATGAAAACCGAAAGTACTTAGTTGCCAACCCAATACAAAATTAATCATTAAACCAGCCGGAACTGATAATGAAGCGAAAAATTCTACTGACATCCATATCCTTCAAGTCATCCAAATCTTCAAAGAAGAAAGACCCAAGAATCCTTTCCTCCTTATCGCCAAGGCGGACAGGTACAAAGGAGGTGGGAAGTACTTTCCTCCTCATCCTCGTCATCGCAATGTTCTAAGTTACTCATACCTACCTCAATTGCCCTAACCCCTTGTGGGGCATAGCGCGTCACTGTTCCATGTGGCCCAGTTGACGTTTCGTTGGCATAAATTGGTTTCAGAGAATGCAGTTTCCAGCATGCACCTCCTGCACATCCATGGCCACGAACGTCGCCGTGGACAGGATTCGAACCCGAAACGCTCGGTAGTCAAACATGAGACTGATGACTCAACACACTGCGCTACCGGTCGCCCCAAGTTACTCATGGAAATTAAGGAATGTGCAGTTTTATGCAGGAAGCCCCAAAATTCAAATGGCAATTAATCGCCTTAATAGATATGTTGACGCGCTCATACCCCTCCCCTGGAGCGGTTTAAGCAATTCACGTCAAGGCTAAAACTTTTCGTGCTATTCTTGGTACTAAAACAATAACGTGATTATGTGCTATACTAGAAACTAAGTAAAACCAACAAACCAAATACTATCTGCATTAGGTTTGTTAGTTTTTCTCGAATGTATCACGAGACTTTTTCACCGTCACCCTTTAATTCCACCATAGCAAGGACTTCCTATTTTTCTATTCTTTTTTTTTTTCTTGCAACTATTCGTCGCGTATGTCTCGACGTATGATGTATAGTTGTGACATTGGTACTCTGCGTTGCGAGACAAAGGCACTTTCCATGTCGCAATTAAATTGAATTTACGACCCGTTTATTGTCATCTCAAAATATGCTTTATTACAACCGACACCCCTTAATCCCATACCACACTTCCGGACGCCAGAGATTTCTATTCTTTTGCCCCCGATATCCTGATTCATAGGGCCTGTCCCGGAACATACAAGTTCAAACACAAACGGAGATGAAATGCGCAACAACAACGAGAACTACCAGTATTCGTATATGGATAAGTGCAGGATAGATACCGAGTATAAGAAATATTATATAATTATATCCTACATGTCAGATACGAAGAAAGTTTGGAGCAGCTTTGGCACTGCACTCTGAGTTGCTAGAACTCAAAATGAATTATTACTGGACCCGATAAAATAGTTTTTATGACCCGGCACTACTATAGTCGTGACAGAGTTTAACCCTACGAAATATGTGTTCGGATACTGAAAAATGCATTCATTGTTCTCAGTTTCATGTCAAGAATAATGACAAATATAACTAGTATTTATTTCTCTTCGCTGTTGTTTTTCTTATTAGGTTTCATATACATAAATTAATAATGCCAAAAAAAATGAATCGTCTTTCAATGTGCTGAAAGTATCCTATTATTTTATATACGTCTATAAAGTCTGCTCCGACACAAAATCTTTAATCCTTCTATAACCGGAACACATCTTGAATTTCTGTGAAGTTATTCACATATTAACAAACGCAGTGTATCCCAAAAAAAAAGTTTCCTTTTTATAGGATTCATTTCAGTGGTTTCTTTTCAGTCCATTTTGTTGCAATGATGTCAATGACTCCATTAAATTATTACGATTATCGAGCACATCGATTTACAGCCCAGGCAGTGTTGCGAAATAATGCCCTACACCATGTGAGTTTTATCCGTTTTTCATGGAAAAAGAAAGTCATACGTAGTGCCAAGATTTTTACTGGTCGCTATAATGCCATATCATACAAGACAAATTGTCTGACATCTGACAAGTACATATGTTTAAAATATAGGCAGGATTAAGAAAACGTCATTTTTATTTGCATTCATAAAATTTTATTACGAAAAGGATTCGGCCGATCGCCTTTATACCGGCCATCGCCCTTTCATCAAGAGGCAATTAAATTATACATAGAAAAGGGGTCCTACCACCTAGTTACAAGCTATTTAAGATAAGTCTTCAATTTTCTGTTCAATAAAAACGGCGCCCAATATGAGATAATGGTATTTTTAATATACAGGGTGTCCCGTGTTAGGTGGGCAATACTGATAGGGTTTACATCAACCTCACTTAGTTTGAGGAATAATGGCCTCAATTAAGGTGGGGAAGCCCCATTAGGAGGTCAACAAAATTCCGTTAAATGTCTTACTTGTTTTTATATGAAGATTTTCTGGTAGCTTGTTTTTTTATCTACCGTAGGTAGGTTTAGGTGTTGCCGTGAATTATTATATACATATAGCTTATAATACACCTCTGCACAAAACACACCGTCAAAATCTAGTGAAAAAGATAATGTTAACTTTGGCTTTGGCTCAAAATTGGACTGAAGCGCCAGCTGTTTCTTTTATATTTTTAAGTTAAATATATCGTATTATTACAGGCATTATTTTTCGTTGAATGTGTGACTCCAAGTCCCGGTTGTGTTGCAGCGAAATCGAAACACGTGCTGCTATTCCGGAATTTTTACAATCTTGACTTCACATTCCCAATCAGCTAGCCAAACTATCTCCTATTAGCTTCATTTATCGATATTTTCACTGGTGATTTAATGATTGTTTGTATAAAAATATTCACTGTCCAGTTTTTAGTTGAAATTTATTGAATAACAATATGTACAGAACAACGTTTCGCCTATAACGGCATCTTCAGGTTCCTGAAACAATTTGTAATTAAATTATCAATTCCTAATTAATTTATCGCATTAAGCGTTAATATCTTACAAGTATTATTCGTGCTAAAATCATTTGACTTAGTGGAACAAATCAAAAATATTAATATTGATGATAGTTATATGATGATTTCTTTAGACATAAAAGACATGTTTACGAATATTAAAGTGGAAAAAGTGATCGATATAATTAAGAATGAATATCATAATTTAAATACTGAAATACCAATGACAATATTCAATGACATAATGACTATTTGCCTTAAAAATAGCTATTTTAATTATAACGACATAATATACAAAACTAATGGATTAGTAATGGGTGGTAATCTTAGTGTCATCATAGCGGACATGTATATACAAGAATTACTGAAAAATATAAAAGATAAACATGGAAATGCAATAATTTATATGAAAGTTTTTGTTGATGATATCATAGCTATTGTCAAAAAAGATGAAGTTGACACAATACTTAATTCTTTTAATACAATTGATGATGCACTAACATTCACCATGGAAAAAGAAAATAATGGTTGTATTAATTATTTGGACACAACTTTAATTCGTAATGGTAATAAAATAATTACAAAATGGTATATCAAACCATTTGCCTCACATAATATTATAAATTATACTTCTGACCATCCGAATACTCTAAAAAACAATATTATAAATAATTATATTTATAGACGCTTATAACTTAGTAATATCGTATTTTGGGATCAAGAAATATATGAAATCGAGAAACATCTATACAACAATAATTATCCTAAAAAATTAATATCAAAATATATCAATAAAAATAAATATTTAATTAAACAATGTCAAAATAATGATAACAATAATAGCATCAATAATGATAATAATAATAATAATTCTCGAAAAATATACACTAGTATTAGTTATATACCTAAATTAAGTGAAAGAATAAATAAAATATTACCAAAAAGTATGTTAACCAATAATAGTGAGATGGTCCATATAAAAACTTCATATAAACCAAATGATAAATTAAAGAACTTAATATACACTAATATGAAACAAAAAATACCATTAATGAAACAGAGTAATGTGGTTTACAAAATTGATTGTGAAACATGTACAAATAATAATATAAATAAATCATACATAGGTTCAACTACAAGACATTTAAAAATAAGACTGCAGGAACATCAAAATAAAAATAGAATGTATAATAACCAACATAACAAGCTGGTAAAACATCAATTACAACATAAACATGTTATGGGATTTTCCAACACAAGAATTATTGATAAAGATAATAATAAAGAAAAATTGACTAAAGAAGCGATATACATTAATAAATATTATGATAATACTTTAAACACAAAAACTGAACGTGAAATGATCACCAATAATTATAACAAGCTTTTTATTAGTTAGTTACTTCACAATTTTAAATAAGAAGAAGAATGTCTTTTTAGAATGTTATAATAATACACCGCAATCGTAGTTTGATTCTAATTTTAGCACGAATAATACTTGTAAGATATTAACGCTTAATGCGATAAATTAATTAGGAATTGATAATTTAATTACAAATTGTTTCAGGAACCTGAAGATGCCGTTATAGGCGAAACGTTGTTCTGTACATATTGTTATTCAATAAATTTCAACTAAAAACTGGACAGTGAATATTTTTATACAAAAAATATCTCCTATTAGGTTTTTTTTCAGCAAGATACGCCGTGTTTGGGAAAAAAGGGTCAGAGTTCAGGATATCCTTCTGTTTTTGATTTTTGGCAGTTTTAACTTTAGACTAACAGCCAGCGATCCTCCACCAACTTTATGTTAGCAATGTTACCCTTTTGCCTCCTTTTAATACATTTCTTGACTATTTTCCACTTCATTGACAAAAATATCCTTTTATCTCCACTAACGGACTTCAAATGGGATTTATACTACTCCAGTGCATTCGCCTTTTCACTCCGATTCCTATGACACCCATCTTGCTTATATTCCACTCCATTACCAAGAATATCATTTTCTCTCCCCCAAAAAACTCGAAATGAAATTTACACTTCTCCAGATATTTCGTCTCTTCACCACGATTCCTATGACACCCATCTTGCCTATATTCCACTCAACTGGAAAGAATACCGTTTTCCCATCACTAAGGGATTTGAAACCTTATTTACACTACTCCAGAGCATTCGCCTCTTCACCACGATTCATATGAGACCCATCTTGTCTATACTTCACTCCGTTGCCAAGAATGTCCTTTTCGCCCCACCAAAGGACTCGAAATGCAATTTACACTACTCCAGAGCATCCGCATCTTCACCACTATTCCTACGACACCCATCTTGCCTAGGTTAGGTTAGGTTAGATGGGTTGCCTTGAAGAGAATGGCGCACATAGACCACCACTGGGTCCGTTGTGATACCCCCTAGATACAGCATAAATGAGCTTATCTCAATCGTTAAACCAGCCAGAGCTGGAAATGAAGCGATGAAGACGACAGACACTAACTGCCTTTAGGTCGTCCAGATCGACAAAAAAGTAGGACCCAAGGATATCTCTCCTACGTTCCCCCAAAGCAGGGCAAGTGCACAGAAGGTGATGACAGCTTTCCTCCTCCTCTACGTCCCCGCAGCTCCTACAGTAATCATTGTGCGGGAGTCGAAGTCTTCTAGCATGCTCCCCGATCAAACAGTGTCCAGTGATGAGCCCCACCACATTTCTCAAATGCCGTCTGCTCAGCATTAGTATCCCGTAGGATCGGATTGGATCCAGCTTAAGCCATAATTGCCTAGTTGCATGACATGTGGATCCACTTCTAAATCTGGCGCCTGCTCTGTCATACGCCACATTATGGGTAATCATTTTGCAAGCTGCTAGAGGCATCCCTGTTCTACGCCACCACTCCCTGATCTCGTTAGTCGTTCCCGCCCGAGCCAGTTCGTCAGCTTTACAGTTCCCAGATATGCCACTGTGGCCCGGTATCCAGCACAGAGTTACATATATTAAAAAAGCTACCCATCACCCTGAGAGAGTCACGGCAGTCCAATACCGATGTAACCAGGACGGACCTAAGCGCTTTAATTGCCGGTTGACTGTCCGTGAAGATTACAATATCCCTAGTGGATACAACATTGTGCGCAAGCCAGACTAGCGCCCCGGAAATTGCTACAACCTCCGCCTGAAAAATGCTACTGTATTCCGGAAGGCGGAACGACAAACCAATATTCAACTTCTCCGAATACACTCCAACCCCAACGCCTCCCTCAGTCTTAGATCCGTCAGTAAAAAGGCTAATGGCATTAGATTCCAAAAAAGCGCTTTCAGACCACTCATTTCTCGATGGGATCAGGCTTGTAAACGACTTATCGAACAGGAGTTTCGGAGAGATGTAGTCCGTCATTCCGGGAATCTCAAAGTTTCTCAGTGCTGCCAATGCCGTGTGACCTACGATTGATGCGGTCCACTGACCGGTTTCCCGGAGGCGAACAGCCGTATTCGCAGCCATCTGCTCAGCGAAAATGTCTAAGGGAAGTAAATTTAATAACACTCCTAAAGCAGCAGTCGGTGTTGTCCTTAGAGCCCCTGTGATGGCAACACATGCCAGTCTTTGAACCTTCTCCAACAGAGTTCTGTACGACATGATGCTAAGTGCCGTCCACCAAACGATGATCCCATGCATTAACATGGGACGCAGTACTGATACATAGAGACAGTAGACCACTTTTGGATGTAAGCCCCATTCTTTGCCTATAGCCTTCCTGCACGAAAATAGTGCAACAGTTGCCTTAGTCACACGCTCTTGAATGTTTGCCTTCCAGCATAGTTTTCTATCCAAGATGTGACCAAGGAATTTGGCTTTATCAGTGAGTACAAGCCTTGTGCCCTCCATTAATGGTGGTTCAAAAGAGGGTACAGCGTGTGCCTTAGTAAAGAGAACAAGCTCAGTTTTTTGCGGATTTACTCCAACACCAACCACGCTAGCCCAGTTCGCCAGGATAGATAGGGCATTCTGCCTTAAGTCGCTCAGGACACAGGGAAACTTTCCCGAGATTGCAATAGCAATATCGTCTGCATAAGCGATAACTTTGCATCCCAAACCTTCCAGGCTTAGAAGCAGCCTATTGACCACCAGATTCCATAGAAGGGGAGAGAAAACACCGCCTTGAGGGGTACCCCTGCTTACATACCTGCGTAGAGATGATGCACCGAGACTAAAGGATACCACCCGAGACGCAAGCATTAGGTGAATTAACTTGCAAAGCGAGTCATCACCGCACAAAGTTAAGAGGGAATCGATAATAGCCTCAGGTGAAAGCATGAAAGCCCCCTCGATATCGAGAAAGGCGACCAACGTGTACTCCTTGTATGCGAATGACCTTTCGATGTAGCCTACCAAGGAGTTCAAAGCAGTGTCCACTGATCGTCCTTTCCAATAGGCGTGCTGAGAAGTGGATAAAAGATGCGATGGAATAGTGCACTCAAGTTTGTGTCGATCAAACGCTCCAACACCTTCAGCAATGTTGATGATAGGCTAATGGGTCGGAGGTCTTCTTGCCTATATTCTACTCCATTGCCAAGAATATCCTTTCCTCTCCACCAGAGGGCTAGAAATGCAATTTACACTACTCCAGAACTTTCGCCTCTTCACCACGATTCCTATGACACCCATCTTGTCCACATTCCACTACATTGCCGAGAATGTCCTTTTCCTTATCAAAGGACTTAAAAGGCCATCAGCATTAGTCTATCCCATGAAGACATACAGTCTCTTTACGTACATTCAAAAATCCTTCACTGCATAGCCACAACCTGCACGTCATACATCATTTTCATGCAAATGTTCTGCATTTGAAAGCCCCTCAAATCGCAAACGCAAAAAAGATACATTGCCAAAAAAAGACATATTTTCTACACCATTGGCTGCCGTGCTCAATAATCCTCTCGCCAAATACTCTATTCCTTTATTTGGAAAAATACGATTGATCCTATCCGTATATAATCAAAATCGATTTTAATCGATTAATCGAAAAAATACGATTAATCGTATCCGTATATGATCATAATCAAATAATCGAAAAAATATGAATAATCGTATTTTTTCGATTAATCATATTCTTTCGATTAATCGATTCATCGTATTCTTTCGATTAATCGATTATCATACGATTAATCGCACAGGGCTAGCGTGGTCTAATCGACGGTCTAATGGACGGTATAATGCATGGTTTAACGCGCTAATACGTAATATTCGCAAATTTTCAAATCTATGTCCTTAAAATTTATATGCTAACACGATGGGGCAACTTTTGTCAACTTTGCAGCTTTGTCAGTTCAAAGTACGGTGTAAATAATCATTTGAATTTCCGATGAAAACTCGGTTTTGAAATTTCTTCAAAGTTTGAACAGTTGTATTTTGGAAGTAACGGTGATTTTCGCAGCCGGAAAGAAGTTGTTTTATATTAAAATTTATGTAGTTTCAGAAAGTGAGATAAAATCTCGAATTACGAGTAAATGATTGGGAGAGTGCCAAATTTGGATTTTGTTCGGTAAGTCCAGCTTTTTGATACAATTTAAAAAAAAATGCTAGAACTCTATAACGGTTAAAGAGAGAGTGTCCAAGTTATATGTTAATTTTCCTCAAATGAACACTACTATCTACCATTAGAGTATTTACCATCAGGAACGGTACACCCTGTATTCTTTGTGCTTTTATACTTTTTCCTTTACTTATACTTTTAATACTTAAGACATCCGAGTACCAATCTGGTGATGCCTGTCATACCTATCGTAAATTTTACAAAGGATATATTCGATATATTCATATCTCGTCGACAGAATATATTGTAAAACTGTAATCGATTTTCAACATCTAGTCAAACATTTTATCTTACATAGTTGTTGCTCCTGGTTGATAGTACAATACACCGCATGTAAAAATCTGAAATTGTGCACTCTGTTACATGTGCACAATCTCAGATTTTTCTTCATGTCAAACGATGTAAAACGAAAGGTTTTCTGTTTTTCAATATCCGAATCCAAAACGGATGGATGGACGACTGGTGATTCACAATTTGCTCGCTGTTTTCGCCGTTTGACTTCTTACAACCTTCAAATTGAACTTTAAATTCGGATCAGATATCCTTTGTATTTTCGTCCGTACTATCAGTGCATGTTTTTCTTTTCGGGATATTTTCGGTTTTCGCAATTCAAGATGTTTCTTACGAACAGTATTGGAATAGGTATATGTAATAAGTGGTTGCTTTTGACTATGTTTGAGAACAATTG
Organism: Chloromyia formosa; assembly: GCA_964017055.1. Taxonomy (NCBI): domain Eukaryota; kingdom Metazoa; phylum Arthropoda; class Insecta; order Diptera; family Stratiomyidae; genus Chloromyia; species Chloromyia formosa. Next base: position 42,529,376 of record OZ024815.1, read on the forward strand.
AGATTGTAATCAAAACTGCAATTGACTGGAAAGTTTCTTTGAAATTTTCGAAGATTTATCATGGTAAACAAGGGATCTACAATATGTTGGTTTATAATTACGAAAGTGTGTTATGTAAAAATGGCGCAAGTTGAAAATTGAGTAGAGTTACTCAACGTAATGCAGCAGCAGCGACAGCGGCGAAAGCAGGTCTGTATGTTGTTGTAGTTGCTGCTGCCGCTGCTGCTGCATTCTGCGTTCATTCTAATTTCGGCATTAGTTTGTATATTAACATTTACGATACAAAAGGCGCGTCCTTTTGCAGCTATTCAGGTCAAAGGTAGTTACCCCGAGCTTTTGTGCAAAAAAAAAAAAAACCATGTATCTGACCCATACAGGGTAAAAGCATGAATTTGACATGAAATGGATTTTGTCTCAGATAAAGTGTGGATTATAAGTGGTGGGATAACTCCACTCTTTGACCCGTTTTCTCAATGTCCGATTAAACTCTTTGTTAACTAACAGGACACAAATTAGTCGAAGCTATAAACAGCCCGATAAGCATTTTCGTTTACTCATACGTCACGTACAAATTACCAAGCCATAAAGTGTGGAACTTATCTCAGACCACAATTATGGCAAAATCAGCTGATTTTCTCGGCGGCCGTCCAGGAATCTATTTTGTATAAGTACGATCTCTCAGCATATTCATTTGCAGCTGAGTTTGTTGCAAATTCTCTTCTATCGAATGAATTTCCAAGAACTCTGTTCTTTATGGTCACTTTCATTGTTTTCATTTGAATTTGCGAAAGCGAACAGTTCTACATGTCAAAATATCAGCATCCAGTATCAGGTGTTGGGTTTTCGTTTAGGATAAATTTTCAACCGGAGTTGGGTTTTGTTTTGGATAAGAGATTAATCGAAGGCTAGGGGACGGTTAGCGTTTATCCGATTAATAACGCTAAACAGATATTGAGAAAATCAAATTGTGCTAAATGGCAGTTTATTCTTAAGATAAATTTTAATCGGACATTGAGCAACCGGCCCTTTGAAAAATATTAAAAACAAACTTCATTTTATTACATCAAGAGCAAGCATTAAACCTGTCAAATCTAACTGTAATAGAAGAAACTAATTGATTCCGAGTAGTTTCCTAATATTTCGATAAAAGTCGCTTTTCCAGTTGGAAAAAAATGCGGAATCCCATTGAATTTAATTGAGGTGAATGAGGTGAAAACACAGTGGAACATCGTCGAACGATCGAGCTTCTTCTAGCAATCGGTAGATGCACCCTAAGTAAAAGCTTTACTTGTGCGCTATCAGGTCAGGATCGGTCCTATATAGGGCAGCATTGTTGTTGTATATTGCGTGTTATTTCACTAACCCACACAGGTTAAGGAAAGCAAAAGGACGCGCCTATATAGGTAGTATTGTATTCCGGAATCAACTCTTAAGCAAAGCCGTAAGTCCAAAGTGTTAAGTGTTAAGCAGTTTTGTAGGTTAAGCTATATATTGTATTTTGTATAAACTAAAGTTCAGAAATTAAAATATTATACATATACATATATTAGGTGTACAACTTTGCTTTCGCCGTTTTCCGACAGACGGCTGGATCGGTGAGGGCTGGTCAGAATACGTAGTTCAAACGTGTCACAAAGTGAGTTTGGGCGTCGGTGAACGTATCAACATCCCCGCATTAGTAAAATTTGTTCGCATTTTAAATAAGATTCGCGATTCAAAATGTCTGTTTTCGAGTCAAGTTCTCGTCATTTGCGGCAAGTTTTGATCTTCTGCTTCCATTTGAAAAAAAACTGCAGCTGAGGCTCATCGAATGCTCTCAGATACTTACGGTAAGGTTGTTCTGAGTGACAGAACATGTCGTGAGTGGTTTCAACTTTTAAAAGTGGCGAGTTCAATGTCGAGGACAAGCATGGTGGTGGGAGAGAAAACATTTTCAAAGACGACGAATTGGAAGCACTGCTCGATGATGATTCGTGTCAAACACAAGAAGAATTAGCTAAATCACTGGGAGTGACTCAGGAAGCCATCTCGAAACAAGGAAATTAGATTCCGTACGAGTAAAAACCGAGAGATATTGAACGGCGATTATTTGCATGCGAACAACTGCTTCAAAGGCAGAATCGGAAGGGATTTCTACATCGCATCGTAACCGGCGACGAAAAATGAGTCCGTTACGATAATCCCAAGCGCAGAAAGTCATGGGGAATGCCCGGACATGCCTCAACGTCGACGGCAAAACAAAATATTCACGGCGCATTTGGTGGGACCAGCTCGGTGTGATATACTACGAGCTACTGAAACCGAATGAAACTATCACAGGAAATCGGTACCGAACGCAATTGATCGGTTTAAGTGGAGCATTAAAGGAAAAACGACCAAGAGAGACACGACAAAGTCATCCTCCAGCATGACAGTGCACGGTCACACGTCGCAAAAGTGGTCAAGACATACCTGGAAACCCTGAAATGGGAAATCTTGCCCCACCCGCCGTACTCCCCAGACATCACTCCTTCCGATTACCATCTGTTTCGTTCCATGGCGCACGGCCTGGCTGATCAGAATTTTCGTTCGTACGAGGAGGTCGAAAAATGGATCCAATCATGGATCGTGTCGAAAGACGCCTCTTTTTTCCGAGATGGAATCCGAAAATTGCCGGAGAGATGGGCGAAAATTGTCGCTAGCGATGGACAGTACTTTGAATAATTCATCTGTAAATACTTTTTGACAATTAAGCTTTTAGTTCCAGGAAAAAATGGCGGAAGCAAAGTTGTACACCCAAAAAACACAGTTTACTCGAACTGATCTGAGGATCAACTTGTACTAGTACCAGTACCAAAGATTAAACATTAGAAAGATACCCTACTTCATACAAATTAAGGATTTAAGCTACCCCTCGCGATGCCAATAATTCAAACGTAAATCGCCTTGAGAGAGATAAAGACGGCAACACTTCAGTAATGACAACTGACTAAAAAGTTTCATTGTGTAATTAATATACTTGTCAGTTGACATTACCCCTTTGTGTACGCATATGGGAACCAACACATATTTGAAAAAAGATACAAAGTATCTACACTGCATGCAGATACATCGGAACATGGATATGTCATGACTACCGACTGCGTGGAACCCGTTGTGTTGAAGATATCGACGTAAGTTCTGTAAAGATCCCAGTATAGTTATACTGGATGAAATCATCCGAGAAAACACGTCCCACGCTTTCGGTAGGCATAAGACATATCCATGTACCCATGTATCTGGTGGCAGTGTAGATACTCGTCATAAATTCTGCTTTGCTTTGTCCTGTCCGCTTGGGCTCCTTTCTCTCGCGGGATCGTTTCGTTTTCGTTTGCATCGCGTGTGTGCAATATTCACCTCCTCTCGTGCACCCTGTTCCATCTACCCGTTCGGTACAGTTTGCAGACTGCAGCCTATCAACATTTCGCTGAGTACGTTTCTGCTAATCGCAATCACGCTTCCCACCATCTTTTCCCAATCGGACGTGTATTGTGTTTGTGTATCTATTGCAAAATGGCTCCCACACTATCCGTCTCATCCCGCCCCTTTAATCAACAGTCCGGGTCCGGCACACACAATCCGTTTCTCAAGTAACGCGTGCCACTCTATGCGATTGTGTCCAGCAAACAGAAAGGGAAACTAACAAAAGTAAACAAAACATTCCAACACACGCACAAAGAGAATGCACAAAATAAATTTTGGAATTTTTGCAGAAGGGGGGGGGGGGGCATTTGATCTTTTGTAGACCTCTGAATGTACATCATGTCACGATGAGCTGCTTGGAACTATAACATCCTGCGACGAATATTTCTCTATTTCGGGGCTTGGGAGATTTTAACTCGCGCAGTACGAATCCGCCATTTTGTTTTATGATATGTTTATTGCATGTGTGGTGGAGGCCACATTGTGGGCCAGTCAGACCTCAAATCGCCGCCATTGCAAATGCACAAACACAGTCACTGGATCACCCGATTTGGCTCGAATGAACTTCATCCGCTCATCTTCGGGGGGCGGGAACTATGTACACTCTCTCAAAGTGCGTCTGCGCATGTCCAAATGTTAGTCGAACTGACTACTTGCTACCTTTTCTGGGACCCTAGTGATTCAGATAGTACAACACGGGCTATTTTATTAAATGATGAATGGGAATTGGCGGAAATTGAAGGTCATTGAAAGTCCGCCCGTTCACCCGTACACTATGTTATTTCTTGCCGTCCACAACGTCAACCTTTATCGCTATCAAATCAACATCCCAACATGTACACACAGGATCCCCGCAAGTGCACCGCCCGCGCGGATCTACAAGCAACAGCCATGCACAATGACCACTTCACTCAAACGACATGCACAACCAGAAAAGAAACATTTTCGATGGGCTTGTTTCCTCTTCTGACCCCCGAGTAGAAAAACAGACATTTCGTGTGACGGATTGATTTTTAGGATGACCCCCAGCTATAAGACATATCCATGCCAAAATTAATTCGAAAAAAGAAATGTGTTCATTTAAATTATAAAGCAACGGGTAATTTAAATTATTATACTGAATTCTCCATGCTTAGATCAAAATGTAAACAGCTATCTAAACTTGATTTCCAACGCTAAATTTCCAAGCTAGAATCTCAGGTTCCTACTAATATGAAGTATTTTTGGCGACACATTAATTCTCGCAAAACAGACGGCGACTTGCCTGATACCATGCATCTTAATGGTGTAAGGACCTCAGACAGCTCAATACTTAATTGCTAGTTTATTTGCTGAAAATTTTTCAAAGGTATACATCACTGATAATACCTCGTATGAGCCTCCCTTACTCAATAATGCTTTTAGCTTATCCAGTCTTTCAATTAACCTGGATTCTCTTATAGAAGAACTGTTTACGCTAGACATTTCTAAAAGTGCGGGACCTGATGGCATTCCTCCGATTTTGTTAAAATAAAAAATTGTGTCGAGAATGTTGTGCACCCACTTCATGTCCTTTATAATAAATCTCTAGCTTCTGGACACTTTCCATCCATATGGAAAATAAGCTATGTTTTACCGATTTATAAATCCGGTGACAGGCTGATATAAGAAATTATCGTTCAATTAGCATTTTGTCTTGCATCCCGAAACTTTTTGAAAGTATTGTAACGGATATGATAACTCCTTTAGTACGACCTTTGATTATACCTAACCAACATGGGTTTTGTGCTGGAAAGTCCACTGCTACTAATTTAATCGTATACGAAAATTATATTTATAAGTCATTTGTCAACTTCTCACAAGTTCACTCTATATACACAGATTTGAAAAAGGCCTTTGACAAAATTAATTTCGATATTTTGCTAAGAAAACTACGGAATTTCGGTTTCTTTGGGTCTTTTTTAAATTGGATAAATGACTTTATTAGAAATCGTTCATCAATTGTTAATGTTAATAATAACAACTCTGAACCATTTTGTCCAACATCAGGTGTTCCTCAAGGCTCCCACATAGGTCCCTTATTAATTTTTAATTTTTATCAATGATATAGTAAACGTTTTTCAGAATGTTGAATTTTTGCTTTTTGCAGATGACTGCAAAATCTTTAAAAAAATAACCTGTAACGATGACATCCTAACTCTGCAATCTAATTTAAATAACTTCTTCAACTATTGTACCTGGAATAATTTAGAGATTAACCTATCAAAATGTCAATTCATTGTATTTAATCGAAGTAGAACTTATTTTCATTACACTTATTCCATTGATAATGTTCCGCTTACGCAAGTTAACTCAATTAATGACCTTGGATACTCTTTGACTCAACTTTAAATTTCTGTGAACATATTATGGATATTTCCGAACAAGCCCGTCGAATGCTAGGTTTTATAATTAGAAATTTTTCCGAGTTCCGTACTTTGAATATTTAGCCATGGAATGAGCTTGTCCTGTATGTCTCCATAGAAACAGTGGCTCCAAAATCTGGGTACTAAGTCGACATTTGGTTGACAGTCAGCTAACTCAGTAGACCGTTTAATAATTATGAAATTTAAATATTGACAAGAATTGACGTTTGTTTATGCACAATTCGACAGCACGGTCAATATTATGTCAATACCGAAACGCCAACTGAGTAGGCTGACTGTCGATAATCTGACAAGAATTAACCTTTATTCATGCACAATTCGATAGAACAGTCAACAAATGTCAATATCAAACAACAACCGAGTAGGCTGGCTGTCGACTTTTTCGCCAAATGTTGGAACCAGAGATATACAGGATAAGCTCATTCCATGGCTCTATATTCAAAGGTTCCGTAACATACATGCACTTATATCATTATATTTTTCACTGGTCAGGAGTAAATTAGAGTACATGTCTGTTGTATGGAATCCATTTTATAAATCTTAAAGCAATACTATTGAAAAAGTTCAACACAAATTTCTAAGATAGTTATATGGCATATAAAATGCATATCCCATTTGAGAATATTAATTATTCTTGTATTCAGTCAACATTAAATATTAACACCCTTGAAGCTAGAAGAAGTTATTATGATGTAATTTTTGTATTTAATTTAGTTAATGGTATAGTTGATGCCCCTGACATACTTCAAGAAATCCCTTTTAAAGTCCCAACTAGAAACACAAGGCATCATGAACTTTTTTGTCTACATACATTCCGAACTAACTATGAGTCAAACTCGCCTATGGAAAGATTGAAAGCTATTGGAAATCTGGTTTCTAATCATTTGGACTTATTCAATTCGAATAAAGATATGTTGAAAAAATTCTTACTAGATTTATTTGAGTGATTTTCTTTTAATTTTGTTTTCTAGTAATTTAAGCGTTTACTTTGAATTTTAAATATTGAATTGTTACTTAATAATAATAATAGTTAATTATAATATGTTTACCTAGTATATTCACTATAAGACAGCCATTTTTTTTATGTTTTTATATATAAAGGACACTTTTCCGTTTATTATTAAATAAATAAATAAATATGTAGCTACTAGTCACTCGCGTTAATTTGTATGAAGTAGGGTATCTTTCTAATATTTAATCTTTGCCAGTACCAGTGCCTATTCTCCCCGGCACCTAGGTAACATTCCTATAGTGGCATTAAGGCCTGTGGCATTGTTTGTTGCCCCGTCCACTCTCTTTTCTTTTTATACCCTTCACGGATGTGGTAGGGTATATTAACTTTGTCATGAAGTTTGCACCGCACAGAAGGAAGCATCCCCGACCATAATAAACTGTAAATATTCTTGGTCAGTATGATAAGACAAGTCGATTAAGCTTTGTCCGTCTGTCTGTCTGGTTCCTCAGCTTTAAAGCTATCGAGCTGAAGTTTTGTACAAGGCCTTTTTTATATTGCACGCTATATATATTACGGAACCAACGTAATCGGACCGCTACGTCATATAGCTGCCATAGGAATGACCGGTTCAAAAATTCGTCTTTGTGAAAAACAACTTTTTCATTCCTAAAAATATCTTTTTCAATTTCACATCAATCAGTAGTATCTTTAGTCAAATCACATTACCGAATTTGGTTGAAATTGGACTACTCTATCATATAGCTGCCATAGGAACGACCGTTCCAAAAGCAAATTTTTGTTAGAAAAACTTTTTTATTTCTGAAGATATCTTTACCAAATTGCATATTATTCAATCATTTTGACTGCCAAACCAAGTTCCTAAATTTGGTTGAAATCGGCCAATATTACATATACCTCTCATAGGAACAGTGAAATCGGAACAAGTTTAACTACTAATTTCAAAGTGGAAAATGCACGGTAAGTCACAATGAAGGATTGGTATCCTTCATTCTTCGCTAGCTTCTTAATTTTCACTTTCTTCCCTTTCTATTTTAACATGAGGACTTTGACTCCCCCGCAATTCCAAAGTGCCAGGAAGGATGCCACTCGTTCACCATTACAACGTTCAAAAGTTCTCAGCAAATTCAAAGTGTTGCTTTTTTTTTTTAACTGAGATTTTTTATTGTGAAAGGAAGTATGAATCACAGAAGATATTCTTTTTCATGTGAGATTATCTCGAAAGCTATTGAAGACACAGAAAAAGTGTCGCGAACCGTTTTTCATGGTATTTTTAATAATCTTTCTGTTGACGAAGAAAATGTTTTTCTACTAGAATTAGCCCATTTCAAAATATATTCCGAAAAAAAGGCTTTTTTTTTAATTTTGAGAGATCCTGCCTAGATGTCATTCAAAGTCTCGAGGCCTTTTGATATAGTGTTCTCGAACATCAATTAAAACCAGACCGAAGCTTCGCTTCGGCCCGGAGTCCGAAGCGTATATACCCTAGACTTGTACAGACCTAGTGGTGATACCAAAAGTCCCAATTGGCAACGACCATATGTACTAGAAGTGGGTCTCCTATATGGCCAGTTCATAGGGAGTTTGACACTCATTCAGTGGGATCTTGACCATTCTCAAAATCAATTAACTGACCCATTCTACAAATATTTGTCGCAGTTTTCAAGTTGCTAGCTTCATTCTATCGAAAGTTAACGCTTATTTGAAGTTTCACTTGTAGGGGAGGTAGGGGTTCCTTGGGTCGGATCTTGCCCATCATTGCCACCAACCAATTAGATCCCCCTACAAACATTTAAAAAAAATTTCAAGTCTCAAGCTTCACTCTATCCAAAGTTATCGCTTATTTGAAGTTTCATTTGTAGGAGAAGTAGGGGTTTCGTTGGTCGGATTTTACGTATTTTCAGTATTAGCCAACTGGATCATACTACAAACATTTTAACAAAATTTCAAGTCGATAGCTTTATTTTGTCGTTAAGTTATCGCTTATTTTAAGTTTCATTTCTAGGGGAGGTAGGGGTTCCTTAAGTCGGATCTTACTCATCTTTAATGCCAAATAACTCAATCTCACTTTAAATATTCGACCAAAATTTCAAGTTGCTGGCTTCATTCTATCAAAAGTTATCGCTTATTTGAAGTTTCATTTGTAGGGGAGGTGGGGGTTGCTTGGGTCGGATCTTGCCCATTTTCAATACCAACAAAGTAGGTTTTACTAGCAACATTTGGTCAAATTTTCAACTTGCTAGTATAATTTTTTCGAAAGTTATCGTAATTAAGGGAATATTTAATTTTTTGAAGTTTGTAGGGGAGGTAGGCGTTTCTTTGATCTGATTATGCCCAACTTACAAAATCTTAAGCAGCTTTCACTTCAAGGTTACATGCCAAAAATCAGGTGCCTACGTCAATTGGTTCAGGAGTTATATACAAAAAACCTGAAAATTAGGGTGGTACGGGGTTCTTTGTAAGAAAATTACCGTTAGTTTCCAACTGATCGATTTTATTTTCCAAGAAGAGTATAAGATTACCCTCATGAGTAATCTACCTAAGCTAGAGCTTTTCACGTTTATTTAATCGGGAGTTATAGATACATTTATGTATTTTACATATGTAGGGGAGGTAGGCGTTCTCTTGGCCTTATCATGCCCATTTTCAATACCATCCAACTAGATTACACTACCAATATTTGACCAAAATTTCAAGGCTCTAGCTTCATTCTATCGAAAGTTATCGTGCGAACGGACAGACAGACAGACAGACGGACAGACAGACAGACAGACATGGCTAAATTGAATCAGGAGGTGACCCTGATCATTTATATATACACATTGCCATACCTCCGGAGCCTCCTTTAAGGTGTTACATATTTCCGTCGTGACAAAAACAATATACCCTATACCAAAAGTCTAGGGTATAAAAAATCACTTATTTGATTGATATTTGAGTGTATTTTGACTGGGGTGCAATGAGGAATATGTTCTTCATCGAAGTCTGTAACTAATATCAAATCCAAAAGTTGCTTCGAGCTAGAAAATGGCTAAATTATTATGTACTTCGATGAATTTGTTTTTGACAAACAAAAACATACATTCCAACACACAATTTGAATCGTGAAAGTATTGTTTCTATTTTCTATAAAATTAATTTTTGAATTTTTCGTTTAATTTTGAATTGATTGAATTTGAAAGCGTGTTCGAGACCTCTTGGAAATAGTTATAGAGAGAACCAATACCATACATATTGTTGGTGGACTACCTGGAGAACACCACGCTAATGTATAGTCCTCTGAGTAGGTGCCAACATACTTACAGAGCAGGCAGATCTACGGAAACCGCTCTACATGAACTTGTTAGAGTTGCAGAGAGAGAGATTAACAATGGCGGGATCGCTATGTCTACTTTTATGGATATAGAGGGTGCTTTTGATAAAATCTCCTTTACCAAACTAAGGAACGCCCTGATTGAGCGTTGATTACATTATAATTAAGTGGATCGACTCTATGCTTAAGCAGAGGGCGGTAAATCTTAGCAGTGGATGTGACAGAATACGGGGTAAGGTAGTCCGAGGATGCCCATAAGGAGGTGTTCTTTCGCCTCTACTGTGGAACATCACCGTGGACAGTCTTCTCTGGAAGCTGGACTCGATGGGCGTACACACTGTAGGATACGCCGATGACTTGGCACTCACGGTCAGTGGAAAGTTCATGGACACAATTCTAGGTTGCATGGGACAAGCTCTCAAAGTAACCGAAGAATGGTGTAATGAGCAAGAGCTAACCATAAACGCTAGTAAATCAAACACTATGATTTTTAAGAGGAAAGACATAGAGATAACTCCCTTACGGCGTTTTGGTTCGGAAATCAAGGTGTCCAAGGAAGTGAAGCATCTAGGAGTTACCTTAGATGCGAAACTAACTTGGAATGTTCACGTTGATGAAAAGATCCAAAAAGCGAAAAGGATTTTGCATCAATGTAAGAGAGTGTGTGCTCGTAGGTGGGGAATTTCACCTAAAGCGACACACTGGATTTACACAATGATGGTAAGACCTATTCTAGCCTACGCATCAGTGGTATGGTGGCCAAAAGCCATGCAGAATACCACAAAGCAGAAGCTAGATGGGGTACAAAGAATAGCTTGCGTAAGCATATGTGGTGCAATGCGCACCACACCAACGCGAGCAATGGAGGCATTGCTGGGACTGCCGCCGTTGGACTTATTTATAAAGAAAACGGCGGCGCTTTCGGTAATACGCATGGAAAGGGATGCCATGTGGCATCGCTTTGGAACTAGCAGCGGTCATAAAAGCATCCTAGACATTATTCATGATGAGGTCAGGGAGACTCTAATGCCGGTAGAAGGCATGAGTAGACGTAGGGTAGTTGAAAGACTACACAAGACTCACATTGCAGATGGAGAGTGTATGTACAATGACATCAGCATTTTTACTGATGGCTCTTTAATGGACGGTAAAGCGGGGGCGGGGGTTTACTCTGAAGAGCTAAACCTAGCATGTGCGCTTAGTCTAGGAGAGTATGTGTCCGTATACCAGGCAGAGATGCTTGGCTTGTTGCATGCGTTGGACCACTTGCTTGAAGGTCAGGTGCGGGGGAAGAAAATCCTTATTGCACTGGACAACCAATCGGTGATCAGACGCATGCAGCAGACGAACATAAACTCTAAACTGGTACTAGAGTGTGTCCGGAAGCTCAACACGTGTGCCTCAGAAAATGAGGTTACGCTGATGTGGGTAAAAGGACACATAGGTACAACAGGAAATGAGGCGGCGGATGCCCTAGCAAAACAGGGATCTGCGGCAACTTTCATTGGCCCAGAACCCAGAGTTGCTCTGGGGAACGGCATAATTGGAGCGAAGGTTGGGAAGTGGATGGACTCCATGCATCAACAAAGATGGCAGGAGCTAGTCACTTGCAAACAAGCTCGGAATGCAATGACCAGCCCTTTAGGCAGGGAAGCGAGAAAGGTACTTAGTTATAAACGGAGTACCCTAAGCTGGATAACTGCCTTGGTCACAGGGCATGGTAATTTTAAGGCTCATCTGGCCAAGATGAAAATCGGGGAAGATGACGTTTGCAGGCTATGCCTGGAGGAGGCCGAGACGGCAGCACACATTGTGTGCGAATGTCCAGCACTGGCTAGCACGAGGTTGAGGATCACAGGCAGGCACACGATAAGTGTAGAAGCCATGAGTGAACTCAGCTTCAAACAAATGCTATCAATAACACGGGACTCAGTGATGAAGAAAGAGGTCGACAATTATCAGTCGACATCTGGAAGTCACTGATGACCGGGAGGGGGCGAAAAGGGACCCAAACGTTAGTGGTCTGCTTCGGCTATCCCCCAGAGTATATAATAATATAATACCATACATATTCGAAACGAAAAGTTAATACCTATTTTGTGGGATGGATTGAAATTAAAGAACGATTGAGTGGAAACAAGAGCCGGCTGTGTTTTGTCCACATTAACGTAGCTATAAGTAATTTTTTTTACATAAATTTTGATACCTAATCATTTTCCAAAAATAACCAAAACCAACAATATATCAAGAGTTACATTAAACGAAGCTTTTATTCATATCAACCATTTGTATATCCTCGTATGTCTACAAGATAAATTCATTAATCCTTTTATCGTAATCGACTACGTAAGCCCAGAAATCTAATTTAGCCACCATTCAATAAATTCCAACGAAATAAAAAGACTTCCCCACCATATGCAACACTCATTGCAACCCAATTCACCCATTTCCACCCAAACGCCCAATGTCACGCCACGCGAGCCATACGGATCGGTTCATCTGCCTTTGCATACCGATAGCTTTTGCAAGGAAACAGCATGAACCCAAGAGCGATAATAATTTCCGTCTGAAGGCGCACAAGTACGCTAGAGTCAGTCTGACACTTTGCCGAATTATTTTTAATGTGATTAGGATTAGGCGATTTAGCGAGTACATAGTACATACGAGTATAGTGCGGGCTAATTCGGCATGAAAACGATGTCAAGTGTATACGCGCGTACCATATGTAAATTTTCAGTCTCTAGCACCACATTATCCGCGGACTAACGAAATACGTTCGATGTCGTATTCCGTACACTTCACTCTGGGTAAAATGCGGAAGCCATTCCGGTCGTTGGTGCTTCTGGGCAGACTTTAAGGCGCGCGACATCCACCACTGTTTTGCCCAGTGCGGTTACAACAATCAAAATTGAAATGCTTTGGTGGCCAACGACACTAATCGGATTGCCAATCGCTTTACTCGCCCTTATGGATTCTGATCCAATAAAATAATTATCACAATAGTCCATTTAAGCTGGTTCGCTCGCATCAATTGGCATCCAGTCATGAGAGAACAGGGTGCTTAAAGGTCGTGCACAAGTCTCGAGGGCAGATAATCCGGATCCCATTACGAAAATACTCTCCTCTAGGATAGTGGTGATTCGTTGTTCAGATATAACGGGTGAATTATCAAAACTTATAATTTGAGGGAACATTTAGCAACGATGGATACTGATAAGCGTTTGGCCTATATTACGATATACAGTGAAAATCGTTTATAGCGGCATCGGATACAACGTCATATCGGTTATTACGTCCGATTTTATGCAGTTATTTGCGCCGCCTAATCAAACAATGTTAATAAGTATCGCTTACAACGTTATCGGTTAGTACGACATATCGCTTATAGCGTCCATATATTGTAGTCCCTGGAACAAATTATATCGGATACAAAGGCCTTTCCAATTTTTGTCAATTTTTTTTTATGAATTGTCGAAATATTCCAATTGTTTGCGGTATTGTTCCTTTCATGGGAAATACCAGACCTTTTCAGATCTGTAATGGACGTCGTGGGGACGGAGCCTAGGATTGCCATAATTACTGTGAAGCTCGGGCAGTGCCATCTGGCGGAGAAAAAGTCCTATCAACGAGCTAAGCTGCGGCCTAATCTTGCTGTAGCTCAATTCGAGAGACGTGGGTGGGATTTACGCTGCTCGTTACCCCTATCTTTTACGTATTAATAAAAATGCATAGTCCTGGGGAAGACAACACAAACATGGAAAGCAAAAATGGGGAATAAAAAAAATGTAGCGGTAAGGATGGAATGGTTGGCGGACGCTCAGTTGCCCTTGCCTTCGGGGCAACCGGTAGCTCAGTGCGTTGAGGAACCAGTCTCATGTCTGACTACCGGCGTGTCGGGTTTCGAATATCGTCCACAACATCCTTCGACTTGTCGCAGGTAGGCGGCTAAATGATGGAGCAGGAGGTGCATACTAGCAACTGCATTCTCCGAAACAAGTTTTTGCCAATGAAATGTTAACTAGGGCACATGGAACAGTTGACGCGCTATACCCTATATGGGGTTAGGGCAATTTAGTCGATCTGCCGGTGGAAGCAGCACTTCCAGACCAAAATATGGTTCATTACAGATCATTCGCACGTTGAAATAAATCTGGTCTGTTCCAAAGCGAATTTCTACTTGTGTTGTGCTATTGTATGTTGGTAAACAAACCTCAATTTTTGTTGTTGTGTGTGGCCGAATTTTTGAATAATAATGTCACGGAGACAGTTTTCAATCGAGAAAAAAAGCACACATATTGTAGTGCTTAGCAGCGGGAGAAAAGAAATCAAGAAATAGAAAAAAAATCTCGGGGTAAGTCACTTCAAAATTACCTCGATTAATAAGAAACGTTAGACAATTTAGAAGTTGTTCAATGAGGGATGCTCGAATCAAAAAAGGGCTAGACCCAGCAATCATTCAAGTATCGAGAACGCCCTCCGAGAATACTCCCATAAGCAGGCCGCTGTTGCAAAGTAAAGCTAATGCCTTTGCTCAGATGATGGGGAAGGATGTTGTGATATTCAGCGTAGGGTACAACCCTTTAAAAATCGCCACAACATTGTGTTTCGGAAAGTTTGCGGCGAATCCCAAAGCGCGAACGAAGTGATAGATTCGGGGCTTGAAACCGTTTTTCCCGAAATCATAAAAAGAAATGAAGACGATGCAATCTTCAATACAGACGAGACGGGTATATTTTACAAATTAACTTCTGATCGAACCATGCATTTTATAGATGAAACGTGCTGCACCAATCCAAAGAGAGGATCACAGTTATGGTTGCTGCAAACATGAGTGGAACAGTTAAACGACGACTTTTGGTGATCCGCAAATATGCAAGACATCGTTGTTTTAAGAATGTTAGTAGCTCACCCGTGCTTTACAAAAATAATAAAAATTCATGGATGACGAGAGAATTATTTACTGCCTGGATAACGGACTGGGACAAAGAACTAAAAATCAAAAACAAAAAAAAATTGATTGTTCGTTGTACCGCACACGATAACATTTCTTTAAAAGCAATCAAGTTAGATTTCCTTCCTCAACAACAAACTTTTACATTTTTGAATTGGAAAAAAAAATTGCAGCTTATGAAGCATGCACGCCAAACTCAAAAATCAATTAAAGACTATTTCCAAAAAATATGATTTCTTTGAGTTATGTGTATATTTTTTTTTAAGTTTTGTGTTATTTTCTTTCAATTAAATTTGTGATATTTAAATTACATGTGTACCGAATATGTTAATTTTAATTTGTGATATTTTTACTTATGTGCTGATTAGCTGTCGTTATTTTCGTTTAATATATATTTATACACATATGAAGTTGTTTCACTTCGTTTCAAGTTAATATCGGGTACAACGTCTATCGGTTAGAACGGCGATTTTTTGATGGTCCCCTCAAGGACGCTATAAGCGATTTCCACTGTATGTATTTTCATAAATAAATATGGTAAAACCACCACCATTCGGGGGGCAAAAGACCTCTTCCGTAGTCCTCCACGTGGGCGCCCTCTGGAACGGCTAATCAAGCCAACCGAGTTTTGCACTGCAAAACATTTGGTAGAGGCACTTGACGATGATCGTCCTGAATGGCCAATAACACCAGTGCATCTCAGGAAATAAGCGAACGGTGGAGTTGCAGCATAGTTGTGACCAACACGTCATACCCAGCTGAAAGATCACGGTTTGGTGGGCATCCGAAGATGCCCGCGGGGACGGAGCCTAAGGTAGCATAGTGACCGTGAAGGTCGGGCCGTACCATCTAGCGAATAAACAGACCCCTCAGCGAGCTAAGCAGCGGCCTATGCTTGCTGTAGCTCAGTTCGGGAAATGTGGGCGGGGTTTTCGCCGCTCGTTGCCCCTGTCCTTTACGTATTACCAAAAATTCATAGGCCTAGGGAAGAAAACACAAACAGGGGAAGTAAAACTGGCGAATGAAAAAAATAGTCGATGAGGATGGAATGGTTGGCGGACGGATCAGACGCCCAAGCGGTCGAATCTGGGACCCTCGGCCTATGGTTTCGTACCACCAACAGATCACTACTCACCAGGTGCTGCTTCCATCTGCCGGTGGGAGCAGCACTACCAGACCATAATATGGTTCATTACAGGTGGTTCATTACAGTTTGGTCACCGCTCTACGATACTAATCTAGAGCTCGGAGTTCAAATCTCGGCGCGACCAAAAACTGCCTGTGGGTACCAACAGAACGCTCAAAGTGGTCCGAGCTTGTCAGTATAAAGACGGCGCGGATAGAAGGTGTATGCTAGCAACTGCACTTCCGAAAAGTAGATATGCTATTGCAATGCAACGTCAACAAGGCATAGAAATGATAGAGATGTTGACTCGCCCATTCCCCTGGAGGGGTCAAAACAATTAACATGTTACAATGTGGGAAATGCATGCAACAGTTTCGATTTATGCGAAAAAAAAGGTGCCTATTTCATTGGTTCTCAAATTGTGGTTCGCGACCCCACTGGGGTCGTAAAGGCATTTTTGGTTATTTAATTAAACGGAAAATTCAAAAATAAGTTTTATAAAAAATAAAATGTAGTCGCGTCCTACTGAAACCAGCTGAGGAAAGCGCAAAGACTTGCTGTGACTGCCATGTATATAAAGTTAGCGAAACAACTTCCGCAGATTGAGTCGGAAAATGAGTAATAATTTGCCGCTAATTTGTCGCTAATTAGTTGTGGAAAAATCAATTTTGTCGCTGTTCATTTAAAAAAAAAAATTGGGTGTTTCGCTAAGTTTATATAAAGTTAGCGAAACAAGCGGTGAAAAGGGTTACCATATAAAATAACAGTAAGTCAATAATTTGCCGCTAATTTGTCGCTAATTAGTTGTGGATAAATCAATTTTGTCGTTGTTCATTAAAAAAAATTGCCACCGAACGACTGAGAAAGCTCATGACGTCACAAATTCAGTTTTTCTTAAACGCGCACACATTTTGTACGAAATTTCATGGTTTTTGAAAGAAAAATGGTCTTCAAATCTACATATTTCGATGCAGTTTTTAATTTGGACCTCCACAACAAGGGGAAGGTTACTGTTTGTAGGGCATTTCAAAAATCCACACCCATCCCTTTTCCCACCTTAAAAGAAATTTGCATTTTTATATACGGTTTTATTCCTATCTTTACGAAATTTTATTTATTGGACCTCCAAGGTTAGGGGAAGGTTAATAATCACATAAGATAAATAAACCACCCTCATCACCTTTCACACCCCTAAAAGTTAATCTGAGAGTTTATCTACAATTTTATTCCGACCTTGATGAAATTTTGTAAATGATAACTTCTAGGAAAAGGGAAGGTGACAGTCTACATCGGATTTCAGAAAACATCCCCATCCCCCTTCCCACCCCTAAAAAACTGGGAGTCCAAAAGTAGTTCGTAGTTCGTACTAACCGAGGGATTCCGCTATAACGAAGGCATTACAGAAAATCAATGCTTTTTATCTGGGCCCCATTTTTGGTTCGCTATAACGAGAAGTTCGCTATATCCGATTCGTTATATCCGAGTTCGTTACATCCGAGTTCGTTACAACGAGGGTTTACTGTAACTAGTCTCATATCAACCGTTTAATACAGGGTTATCCATTTCGTGTTTCGGAAAGTAAAGCCCTGCCATTCGACATCTGTCAAATGTCAGTTTATTCCAAACTGGTATTGGTTTAGTTGAAGGTTTGCCATTTTACAAGATGGAACATTTTACGACCGAACAACGCGTTAAAATTACTAAATTATTCTACCAAAATGGTGAATCTGCGGTGGCCACGTTTCGTGCATTACGCGCAGATTATGGTCGACATAATCGTCCCAATGAGCGCACAATTGCCTACATAGTGAAAAAATTTTAAGAAACTGGATCGGTGACAGACATTTCTACACCTGTGCATCATCGTTTTGCTCGTTCGACCGAAAACATCGCCGCTGTGAGTGAAAGTGTGGCCGAAGACCCGAATTTGTCGATTCCGCGCCGATCCCAGCATTTAGGCCTATCTTACGGCACATTGTGGCACATTTTGCATTTGGACCTTCATCTCCATCCTTATAAAGTCCAGCTCACGCAAGAATTAAAGCCGACTGATCACAGATTGCGTCGTGAGTACTCAGATTGGGTCCTCGAACAGCAGGCCACCGATGCCGATTTTTCGAAGAAAATCTTCTTTAGCGATGAGGCCCATTTTGCGCTCGGCGGCTATGTAAACAAACAAAATTGTCGCATCTGGGGCAGTGAGCAACCGCAAGTGACCGCTGAGAAACCGTTGTACCCGCAAAAAGTGACTGTTTGGTGTACATTGTGGGCCGGTGGCGTCATTGGGCCGTTTTTCTTCGAAAACGATGAAGGAGCCGCCGTTACAGTCAATGGCCAGCGCTATGGCGCCATGATTCATGACTTTTTTTGGTCGGAAATTGAAGATATGGATCTCGACAATATGTGGTTTCAACAAGACGGGGCCACATGCCACACCACGCGACAAAATTTGGCTTTATTGCGCGAGAAATTCTCAGGACGCGTAATTTCGAGATTCGGCGATGTGGCTTGGCCAGCAAGGTCTTGCGATTTAACGCCGTTAGATTTCTTTTTGTGGGGCTATGCGAAGGACCGTGTTTATGCGAACAATCCCCCGACGATTGGTCAATTGAAGGACGAAATCCGTCGAGTTATAGCCGAGTTATTGCCCGAAATGTGTGAAAAGGTAATCGAAAATTACCTCAAAAGGATCGAGTCCTGCAAGCGGTCCCGTGGGGGACATTTGACAGATATTGTATTCCACGTATAATGGCATAATCCAAACTTTATTATGAAATAAAAATTCCATCGAAATTCAAATATTTACTGTGTTTCATTTAAGTTTACTTTCCGAAAGAGAAAATGGATAACCCTATATTTAACGAAATTACTCGTAATGAAATGGAATTTCTAGCAATTCTTCGCCCCTCACTCCGTCGTAGCTACTTCAAATTGGAAAAAATTATAGAAACGGAAAGTAGTCACTATTTCTTTTGGTATGACACGCAACATGCCTATAGTCGAAGATATAAAATGTGGCCCCTTTTTTTCGTCCTTTCCGGTCCCTTCGGATCAATATTTTATGTAGTAAAAATGGGTTTGGCCTCTTCGACCACTACAGGTTACGAAAAGGTGGTCACATGTATATTTTTTCTAGCTCAAGAATTTTATTGGATATTTTTATTGTACTAGTTGTTGTTGTGGTAGCGATGCTTCAAATACTGCAATTCTTCTTGCATCCAGGGGGCTTGGCAACTCTTGGCCGTTGAAAAACGGGACGTTTCGGTACGAAGAACCGGCTGCCGCAAGAACGTTTATTGTACTAGTAGTAGATTTGTATGATGATGTGCTTCATATGTTTTCAACTAATATTTTAAATATAGAAACAAATTAACAAATGGGGATTAACAAATGGGGATATACCCATCCTCATCCGCATCCTCGAACCCAAACTATTTTTTATTCACATTCTCATCCGCTAAACAAAATCCCTTACATCCCTACTTGTGTGTGCATTTATATAATAATGATAGACGACACATCAGCAATACATATGGTCTCCGGCAGGATACCAAACTCATAATGTAAAGCTCCCAATTATGAATTAATTAAAAGTGCACATATCACGAATAACAACTAAATTAAATGAGAGATTTCAAAGTGGGTTACATGAATACGCACATTTAGTGCATGCTGAACATTCACCCTTTAATTTCAAGTCGTAAACATGTGTAAATCCCAAAAAAAAAGAAGTGAAAGTCATCTAAAAATACATATGCAAACATTTCGAGCTCATCAATGCCTATAAAAACCATAGTACGAAACTCTCTCATCAATACGCACTATCGTCTAATTTTAAAGCATTTCCCACCATTACGCGAATATGCAGATGTTGATGTGCTACCACTGCCTACTAGATGCCTTGATAGATTTCCCCACTAATCATAACAAGCGTCCAACAATGAAATGCAATAATTCAAAATAGTACCGGGGTAATGGAAATGCATCATCACATCAGTGTATCACAATACTGAAAACTGCTTGCCTTGCCTGCTTGCACTGTTCGCCTGTCTTCCTTTTTTCCTGCCTGGCTGCCAGCACTTTCAGCTGATGAATAGCTCAATGGCAAAAGGCAAAGGCCTAGAGAAATTCATGACGTAAGTCCTACAAAATCGGTTTGATCGACAATGCATTTGTAATGGAAAACATTTTTAGAAAAGCAGGTCATCTGCTTCGACCTCCATCGGTTTAAATTTTCCGCAAACATGACATTTTCGAACAACATGTCCCCGTAGTATTGGGACAAGATTGGCCCACATTAATAATTGGAGCGTGCATATTGCTAGTCGTACATGTAGGAGGAATCGCAAACACGTAGTGGAGATGTATCAAGGTCTGGATTGTTAAATTCCCCAACTTGGATTGCATTTGCTTTCAAAAGTGTCAACAAACCGCCTGTACTGTAGACAGAGCTCAAACGAAATTATTGATTAATCATCTGCAACATATTCTCTTCTAGATCAAATGTAATCAATAGGCTGACAATTAGATGGACGGCGGATGGGAGATCGTCATTGCAAGAGAAACCTAAAGACAATGCCAGCATTTATAAGGTCGCAGCCCAAAGGAGAAGAAACGCTCGAAAGATTCAGGCGCCAAAGTACGTTGAAGACTCACAAGGAGTACTACTGGTTGAAGATACTGCAATCTGTAGCAGAATGCGTGAGTACTTTGACGAACTTTTGAACGAACAATTTCCACGAGAAGCTTTTCAAGCTGTGGAGCCAAACACCATTGATATCGCTGATTTTTCAGTGGAGGAGGTGATGAAGGCAATAACGTGGAAAGGCAGTCGGACCGGATAAAATACCCCTGGAATTTTGGTTGAAGATGAATCATGTCGGGCTTAGATGGCTCACTGTTCTTTTCAACAAAATGAAAAGAGGGCAACCGATGCCTGACGCTTTCAGAAAAAGCTTTCTTCTCCCGTTTTATAAGAACAAGGGTAACTCACGCAAGCTCAACAACTATAGGGCAATCAAGTTAACATCTCACACATTGAAGACTTCCGAGCGGGTTGTCTGCAATCGATTGAAAGAGATTGTACGGTTGGATGACAATCCTTGTGGAGGGTCGGTCCACAGTCGATGCTATTCAGTGCATACGTGTTACGATGGAAAAGCATCGTGATGCACGTACGGACTTGCACTTTGTGTTCATCGATTTGGAAAAAGCCCTTGACAGAGTTCCTCGTGATCTGATATGGGTGGCCCTAAGAGCACTTAATGTTCCCGAGGCATATGTCAAGATGATACAAGACATGTATGATGGGGCAACTACTAAAGTTGGATGCACAGCTAGTGAGTCTGAAGAATTTCCGGTTAGAGTCGGAGTCCACCAAGGCAGTGTATTGAGTCCTTTGCTCTTCAACATCATCATGTTCTATTTATTAACACTCATCTCTGACGGCCTGGAAATATCCCTTCTGTTCGCCGATGACATTGTCCTGGGTAGCAAAGACATCGTTGCTTTGCAGGCTGCACTGAATAAGTGGTGTAAGATACTGGAGGATCATGAACTGAGGATTAGCATATCAAAGACTGAGTATCTTTGGTGTCCTTTCTCAGATCCAGAGAGACCGATACCAGATATCTACATTAAAGGAGAGCAGTTGAAGTCCTGTACAAGGTTCAAATACCTAGACTGGATGGTCAACAATGAAGCTACCTGTGATGACGACATCAAACATCGCATCAGTGTCGGTTGGATGAAGTGGCGAGAAAACTCTGGAGTTTTCTGCGACAAGAAAATGCCACGAAAGCCTAAGGGCAAGTTGTACAAAACGGTCGTATGTCCCGCACTCATGTATGCGTCTGAATGCTGGACTATGTACAAGACATATGAAAGCAAAATGACTGCGACCGAGATGAAAATGCTACGAATGTCAGCCGGTGTGACCAAAAAGTATCATATCAAAAGTACCTACATCCGAGGCAGCTTGTTCGTTGAGCAACCGATCACTTAAAAGCTCGAAGATCGTCGTATGGATTGGTATTGCCACGTTCTAAGGCGTCCGCCTGAGAACTCTGTCATGAAGGCACTATCAACGAATGTTCCATTTGTTGGACCCAAACGCCGAGGGAGACGGAAACACACATGGATCGATCAGATGAAAAAGCAACAACAACGCGTTAATCTTGGCGATAATACGATCCAAGACCGTGCTGCCTGCAGAAGGAAGCTGAGATTATACCGTCAGAATGGGCGAAGTGCCAACACCACAGGCAGAGCAACGCGAAGCCGCAGAGTGGTATGAAAGGGCAAGGAAGAAGAAGGCTGACAGTTAGAATCACACGTATCACCTAAAGGCTCGTTTTGCTAGGCACACCATCGTCGCACATTGTTCGCAATTAACGATCCAACCAAAGAGCACGGTGTACTATTTGTGTATCTTTTTTATCATAGCCTGTGATGGACGCAGAGTGGTGTCTAGCAAAACGGATCTTAAGCCATTTATATATGGTGCATGAAAATATGGACTCAAAGAGACAAGTACGTCCCGGACAGCCAAAGTGCGAGCATCGTGTTCTAAGTGCAAGTGGTGAACAAGTGACAATATTGCGAGTGAGACAGCAGAAAAACTACAAGCATAAAAGGAGAGGAGGCACGACTGCGAGCTTGATATCAGAAAAGATAACGATAAAGAACGTTAACTATCGGAACGTAAGCCCGGTGAGTGCAAAGAAGGACGAAAATAGCTTCAGTAATATATTTTTAGGTCTAGAAAGTCTATATCCCACTAAAGTAGAGCTAGGTTCTAATTATGAGTATAAAAACGGGGTACAGGGGAAACCCCCATGCTTACAAAAAAAAAGGACGTACAGCTATGTACACTCAATGCAGCCAACGCCAAGATGAGTGACCAGATCGCTCGGTTGAGCGATCAAATCGCCAAGCTAGTGGAGAAGCTGGATGTAACAGTGCCCGACAAGAAACGTCTCTCTCACGAGCAAAAATTAAAGCGAGCAAGCAATGCGAGAAAGGTTTATCAAAAAAACTGTTATGCCCAAAAAGCGCAAAAAAAGACAAAGAATTCTTCCAGCTCCTCCACAGCTGCATCAGACAAAGACTAGCCTGACAAAAATACCTCCTCGGAAAATGACGAGTAGGTTTCGGAAGAGTCCTCTCCAAACGATGAGGACATAATTTCGATCAATGAAGAGGAGTTTCCCGCCCTTTCCCTACTATCCCCTCCGAACAACATATCGGTTTCGCAGAAATCCTCATCAGCTCCCAGAAAGGAAATTCCAAAACCCACTGCGATTCCAGTGGCTATAACAACAGCGACAGTTCCAAAAACGGCTCAGCCCACGATCCCGTCGCCACCTTCGACTTCCACTCCTGCTCCGTTGCAAGAGGCAGCCAACGACAAAGCAGTTTCTATCATCTTGTGGAAGCAAAGATGTGGACGACGGTAAGTCGTCTCCTTTAAATCTACAGCATACGCTACACGACTGTAAAAAAGTCCCCGAGACTATCACGGATCACTGGAAATTAACGAGGTTTTTTGACCGAACATAAGAACCAGTGGCTATACCTATCTGCCGGAGGAGAAACACATGAATATAACCATCCGCGGTCTGGAAGATAGCGCTCCCGACGAAATAAAAGAAGACCTCGAAGCACAGGGGTCCCACCCTATTGAGTACCACCGACTCAAGCTTAAAAATATCAAAAGGTCGAAATTAGTCAAAGTCCTCCTTCCAAGGACGGAGGCCAATATTTATAATACTACGAGTATCTGTGGCCTTTCCGGTATTAAAGTTGAGGCCCGAAAGATCAAAAAGTGGTCAATCCCAATTCCACAATTGCCAGCAATTCGGCCACGCAGTAGCGTGAGAAGTGTGGTAGCCTCCACCACTTCGAAAATTGCACATTGGAAACTGAGGATAAGACGAAATCCACCAACTGTGGTGGCTGCCCCAAGAATCCTGTAAACATCAGCAAAAAGTTTGCTTATACAGCATGAGCCGCTTCCATAAAATTCATTCCAGCATAAAATTACCCAAAAAACATCCATCCCAACCAGGATCCCTAGCTCCAGGGAGGTAAGAGCCTGCAAATGCTGGCCAAATACCGACATATGATGGATTGGATAATAGCTAGCATTATTCAGGTTTTATTCACAACCCAGAATCTGGTTTCAATTCCAACCCAAAAATTAAATTAGCTACAAACTGTGCTTCCGTGGTTTCATGGAACGCTGATTCCATCCGCACACATAGACATGAGCTGATCAACTTTTTACAAGAGTATCAAGTTGACATTCCATTCCAGGCGGCCAAGGCCCAACGTCGGGCTGTCGCGCCACGATGATGATGATCAAGTTGACATCATGCTTATCCAGGAGACCTTTCTGGAACCTGGAAATGACTTCCAATATCCAACTACATTCTATACAGGAGTGACAGAATGATAAAAAGGGGAGGAGACACAGCTATTTCAGTGTATAGAGGCTACTGCCATTAACCTTTCTTGATCTAACAATAATTTCGATCTACAATCGGCCAAGAAACCGAAATTTTATAGAAAACAGGCGGGCGGTTCTGAAAATTGAAGGTACGGTATTTTCCAGAGGGGATATGAACGCATATCACCGTTCGTGAGGAGCTGGGAGAAGCAATCTAGCCTGTTCGGAACTGAACAGATTCATCGCAATACAATATGCACTCATATTCCCAGATTCCCGACGCATTTCGGATCGAGACATGGCAACCTCCTGACATAGGGTGCACTGGATCTCCATGTGCGGACTAACGTCCTAGACGAATTATCGTCGGATCATACGCCGGTCCAATTCCTAAAAGATGTTCATCGATATTCCGAATCCAATAAAAAAGACAACAGAAACGAACCCCTGAGTACAATAGACCCGCAACCAAAAATTGAAAACACCAGGGACCTGGAAGATGCGATACAATACCATAGGGTTTAACACGCCTTGAACAACACTCCAGTACATTGACCTAATCAGACGATACCCGTATTTCCTAGATTTGACTTCATGTCCAAGAATAAGTTCATGTCAACACCATCGGGTCAAAAGTACGACGGTGGCGTCGGTAATCGTACCGGTGACAATTGCTTACAAGTCCGACTCGCTGACCACCAATCCACTGTCAAATTCTTTTCGCATTGTGTAACATATGTACAGTGAGCTGCCTCTGGTCTGGTAGTAAAGCCAAAATATGTTTTGTCGATTCACTACCAATTACAATTACACATTAAAAAAATACAAAAACACGATATCTTCTCGTCGACTGGAAAATAGCTGAAGTAACAGCGTTTAACATTCTTCGTCAATGCACCTAATTGACACAAAAATTATCATCCGTACTTGTGCCCCGTCCCATGCAAAAACACATGATCTATATGCAAAGGCAGCCAACAGGTAGTCGTTCGAGAAGCGATTTACCAAATCTGTCTTTTATGTCTTTTTAATCCATTGGCTGCGTTTTGGCGAGCGGATCAAGAACAGACTTTTCCTCCATACGCTTTCCCCTCCAGTAAAATATGTACGGATAACTGTCAATATTTGGATCTGAAAATGTTCCCCTCCGGATCTGAAAAGTACTCTGAACCGAAGGGGAACATTTTCAGATTCAAATATTTTACCGGAGGGGAAAGCAAATGGAGGAGAAGTCTATTCCTGATCCTCTCGACAAATGCAGGAAATGGCAGTCCTACGAGCGAAACATAATAAAAAGTTTCCCGCTTCGTTCCAGAAACAGTCATCTCACAACCGAAACTTTTGAAGAAGTTATTATAGCTCGTGTTACAAAAAAAAAGGAAAAAAAAAATTATCGTCTGCCTGTTTGCCAGGCCCACCCCTCAACTCCCGCTACCTGGGCTAATTGACCCCCGTACGCCAATCAGCGGCACACTTAATAATGGCAACTGCGCCCAATGTGGGGTAAAATATTGATAGTTGTTCGCCGAATATGTCGTGACGTGAATGTCATTCATGTATGACGTATGGCTTACGTTTTTCATGAGAATTACTGAAGGCTAACAGCAGCGTCGATGGGGGCGTCTAGTGTCATGGATGTCCGCTCCTATCGAGGAGCAAACTGCGACTCAGATCATCACTTGGTGAAGACGACCTACAGATGTAGAATTTCCTCAGTGCACCAGTCAAGAATCAGCCCTCCCAAAATCTTTGCGGTTGATAAGCTCTTGAGTGATGCTACAGCGGTGGCGTATACTACCGCCCTTGAGGAAAAACTATCACCTATGCTACACAACATCAGCAACACAGGCGTCCATGGGTTCTGGGAAGAACTCAAGGGTACCATCAAGGATGTCGCAGAGAAGGTCGTGGGATATAAAGCCCGGTGGGCGCGAAATGACTGGTTCGACGAAGAATGCAAAAATTCACTTGACGCGAAAAACGAGGCCTACAGACAATGGATTCAACGAGGAACCAGAGCCAGAAAAGAAAAATATGACGAGCTACGGCGAATATCGAATAGAATAATTAGACGTAAGAAACGTAAATACTTTGACGAGCAGTTGCTGAACATAAACGAAAACTTAGCTAATAGGAACACCAGACAAGCGTACAAACTAGTAAATACAATTAAGAACGGCTACCAACCCAGGACTAGCCTTTGTAAGGACAAGGATGGAAACATCATCAGCGACACCGATGGTATTAACAAACGATGGGCCTCTTATTTTGAAGAGCTTCTAAACCGACCATCTAACATCCCCACACAGGAAGCTCTCGACGATATTGTTGATCTAGGCCCACCCATTCAACCCCCGACAGTAGAGGAAGTTGATCTCGCGTTGCGGTCACTAAAATGAAATAAAGCGCCGGGCGCTGACGAGATTCCAGCTGAACTGCTAAGATTCGGTGGAACGAGTCTAGTTGATGCCATACATCAATTACTCCTGCGAGTATGGGAGAACGAGGAGATCCCAGACGATTGGCGCAGAAGCATCATCTGTCCAATTCATAAAAAGGGAGATAAACTGCGGTGTGAGAATTACAGGGGCATCTCACTAGTTTGTACGTTCTATAAAATTTTGACGAAAATTCTGGAAAATAGAATAAAACCGTACGCAGAACGAGTCATTGGCGAATATCAAAGCGGTTTCAGACCTGGTCGCTCCACAACCGATCAGCTCTTCTCAGTCAAACTGATACTCCAGAGGTGCTGGGAATACAACGTAAACGTATACCAAATCTTTGTCGACTTCAAGCAGGCATACGACAGTATCGATCGTGGAGTACTGTACAACATCATGCTGCAATTTGGTATACCAGCAAAATTAGTGCGACTGACAAAGATGACGATGACCAACTCCGTCTCACAAGTCAGGATCCAGAATAGACTTACTGATCTATTTGAAACACGCACTGGTTTGAAACAGGGCGATGGACTGGCACCGACGCTCTTCAACCTAGCACTGGAATACGTTATTCGGGCCATGAATTTGGACAACAGCAAGACGCTACTCATCAAGTCGACACAATTAGCAGCGTACGCCGACGACATCAACATCATGTCCCGAAGATTGGCTGACGCAGAAGAACTTCTGCATACGCTCGATACCGCTGCAAAGGAAGTTGGATTACGTATTAACGAGAGTAAAACTAAAATAATGATGCAATCGGTGACAAGGACACCTGCACAACCAAGCATCAATGTGGGGGACTTCAACATCGAGTTCGTGAACAACTTCATTTACCTGGGTTGCAACCTGTCAAGGGACGCCAACGAAACTGACGAAATCAAGCGACGGATACAGTTAGCTAATAAGACTTTTTTCTCGGTTCTCCCCATAATGAAATCGAAACATGTGCACAGAAACACGAAGCTCCGCGTGTACAAAACCATTATACGATCAGTGCTATGCTATGGCTGCGAAGCATGGACCCTAACTCAAGCCTCCGAAAACATGCTAGACACTTTCGAACGTAAGGTTCTACGGCGAATTTTCGGGGCTGTTTGCGATCGAGATGGATGGCGCATCCGGTACAACCATGAGTTGTATGAAATGTACGATGAGCTGCAAGTCTCGAAAATCGTCAAACTACAACGACTTCAATGGGCAGGGCATGTACAAAGAATGGACGATGATCGCATGCCTAAGAGAGTAATGAATGCAGAACGAGTCGACGGAGCGAGACTGCGAGGACGACCGAGATCTCGTTGGGAGAGCTCAGTAGGTGTGGACGCCGCGCAGCTGCTGGGCTCCCAAAATTGGAGGACGCGGTCACGTGACCGAGATAATTGGAGGACAATGATCCAGGCGGCCAAGGCCCGACGTCGGGCTGTCGCGCCACGATGATGATGATGAACAGCAGCGTCGATATACAGACAAGGGAGGATGAAATACCCAACAACATATATTTGTGGCAAATCAGCAACCGACAACTAAACATTTATTAATTTCATTAGCTGTTCTGTGTTCCATCTCACTTTGTTTTGACTGCCGAGTCATAGTAATTTATTGTTTTCTTGGGTAAAGTTTTCAGTTTTTTTTTCGAAAAGGTTTCTTCACGTTTTCTTAGTAACCGATACGGCCACATGGAATCCAAAGTGACGAGGGATGGAATGGATAGAACCTCACAGCAATCCTTGTATTCCTCTAATTTAATTATTCATAAAGTGATTAAAATAATAAGAATTCGACTCACCTTAACTGACCAGCCCGTTCTATTGTAAAATTGAGTGTACCACCAACATACAGTTGCCGTACATTTACCACGGAACTTGAATTAAATGTTCGCCGATCCGGACAATTACTGTCCAGAGCAGCGTTAGCACACACCGAACTGTACAGAGCAGCACTTCCAAGACAAAGAAACCAAATTATACACATCTGGGACACGAAACTCTATCTCGTCTTGGGTCCACAATCAGTTTGCAATAAAAAACCTTTTTTTTATAATAATTATTACTAAGAAACACACTGACACAAATATCGACCGAGATTCACAGCGATTCACCCACCGACGCGACGGTCAAAGTTTAAAAACTACGGAAGACGATTGGAAAAATTTCTTCATGTGCACTTGAATATTTCACTAGTTTTATTTTGTCCAAATCTGAAAAATAAAGTATAGAAAATTTGAATTAGAACAAGGAGATATACTTTTCAAAAATTTACGGACAAAGATATGACAGAAAATATCTAAGCCATTTTATGAGCATTTAAATCGTAATTGTAATGACAATTAACTATTATGTCTGTTACACACATTCTGATGATCATTACTAAAATTATTACGGATTACTCAAAGACGCCTCATCACAACTCACATCTATGTGATATTGTCACTTTTATCGTAAAGCAATATCACGTCGTAGTGTACTGGGTGGGCAAAAAGTCAATTTCCGATGTAAAAAATTAATAACTTTTTTATTTGTGAGTATTTTCTTATATTTTTTGGTTTTAGACATTAAACTTGGGAGATTCCAATATGGAACAATACGCCATTGCAGAGCGAACTGAAATGGTGTCATTAAACGGCCGGTCAGTAATTGCCGCTCAACGTGCATACCGGCAATTTTGTGGAGTTTGCAATGCTCCAACAGCTCCAACCATACGTGGTATGGTGGCCAAATTTGAGCGATATGGGAACGTTGGAGATGTGAAACGTGCGGGCAGACCTCGTTGTGGACGATCGGCCGAAAACATCGAGCTCGGCAAGATGCTGCAGCGAACGGTGAAACATCAAAACGACGACGTTCAATACAGTTGGGTATGCCGCGTCGTACGATGCACCAGATTTAAAAAAGGGACTTGCACCTATACCCTACAAAATTCAGTTGGTCTAGCAACTCCTTCCCGGCGACCTGGCATTGCGTTTGGAGTAATGCAGGGCTATCCTAAATCTGGTTAGGAATGACCAACAATTTTCGGAAAATTTTATGAAGACCGATGAGGCGCACTTTTATCTGAGCGGGTTTGTGAACAGGCGAAACAGCAGATTTTAGTGGACACATAATCCCCAAAATTTCCACCAACGGTCATTACACTCACCTCGTGCGACTGTTTGGTGTGTCGTAACCTCAAGCAAGGTTTATGGACCATATTTCCTTGAAAATGCTGAAGGAGCAAGTGTGACGATCAATGAAGCTAGCTGCAGAACGATGCTTCAGGACCTCCTTTTTCCACTTGTGCGGACGCACAGACATCAACAATGAGAACATATGTTTTCAGCAGGATGGTGCTACGGCCCACATCGCTCGTGAGACGATGACCTTGTTGCAGCAACAAATTCCGAATCGAATGCTGCATGCATATCGACGCCTACTTTCCGCTATGAACATTTTCGTTATGTAATGAGCTGCGCTCGCTCCGTACCTAAAGGGGTGAGACCCCCAATTTACATTCTGTCAAAAAAGTTCTGAAAATTAATCATTAAAAAAGCCTGCCCGACAGGATTGTCGATATCCTTTTTGTCGCTAAGTTGGCACAACTGTCCTCTATACTATCACGGAGTGTGACAGTCATCTGTCATTTAGTTTGTTTACAGTACTCGATATTGTCAATTCATCTCAAGTATGTTTTGCGATTTTTGCAATGGATGACATTATCGAACAAAGAATTTGTATTAAATTTTGCCTTGCAATTCCGACCCCACATTCATAAAACACATTGTAACTTGTGATGAGATATGGGTTTAGGAGTTTGACATGCAAACCAGTCAACAAACTTCGGAATGGCGCCTTGCAATTGAGCCGAAACCGAAAAAACCACGTCAAAGTCGATCAAAAGTCTAATGTGGATAGTTTTCTTTGATTACCGTGGTGTCGTGCACTCATAATTCTTGCCCGAAGGACGGTTAATAAAGAATATTATTTGAGCGTTATGCGGCGATTGAGAGAGCAAATTCGTCGAAAAAGGCCATCAAAAGGCATCACGACAACGCGCCATCACATAAGGCTATCATTGTGAAGGAATTTCTGATCAAAAACTCAACAAATACCATTGAACAACCACCGTATTCACCTGACATGGCTCCGTCCGACTTTTTTCTCTTCCCGAAACTGAAATTACAACTTCGAGGCACCCGCTTTCAGTCGATAGGAGACAGAAATCGCTGCAAGAACTGAAGTCGTTTCCAAAAAATGCGTTTGAAAAATGTCTTGATGATTGTTACTCGTTGGCATAAGTGTATCATTTCAGAAGGGGCTTACTTTGAAGGCGATAAAATAAATTTGGATGAAAAATAAAAATTTTGTGTTTTATTTACCAATTTCCTGAACTTTTTTGACGGAATATAGCCCTAGGTCACTATTTCTCGCGCTATATGTACGTGGAACAGCATCCTTTGCGACCTAACATATTTGCATCCACCATTTTTTTTTTTTTTTGTTAGTCGATACACAGTAGTGCTGTAGAACGAAAGTGTGATTACATGGCCCACCGCACAAACATTAATGGTGCAACAGCGGCAACCCGAACCCAATCCATGTCCATGCATGACTACTAGGGTGTCTTTTATTTTTTAATACCTTTTTTTTAAATGCATATCCTTTTAATGTACACATTTATTATAGCCTATTTTGTAATCAAAATAAATTTCGACTCGATCGGTAAACGAGAATCCGTGCCGACTTGCATCCTAACGTGGAAGGCTAAAAAAATATCCTCTTTTACTCCTTGTCGCATCGTTGTGAAGCCCCGCTGAGACAAGTATTGCATAGCTGTAAAATGATCACTTATTTGTTTTGATCAGGGAAACAAGTGACTACATCAGGTAGTATAGAATATGGGTCGAAAATGTACCACGTACGCGCTAGGCCACAAGGACGAAGAGTGGGAAATTTCTGTGAACGACTGAGTACTTGAAGCACATATGCTGTCGGATACCTAACAAAATCAAAAGAATCCGTACGAGCGGTTCGTTGGCTCCTTTTGAAGTATGTTTCTAATTTTTTTATCGCAAAAGAATACAGTTCGATTTGTAAGGGGCTTTGGTTCGATCAGGGAATTGTCGCGTGATTTAAGCCACTTATAACTAATGAAATCTCAACGCGCAGCCCAATAAATTGGGATTTGTCTTTTGTAGACGAATATTACTTTTTGAAACTATTAGGATTACATAGATGGGTTCATGTGAAACTCATAATCATTTCTATCCTGCGAAAAAGGCTTAAACTAGCTTCCCAACCCGAGAGCACTGGCTTTCCACTACATCGGAAGAATCAAAACGAGAATCCCTATCTCCTCTTTTTCGTCACCATTATGTTAGTGGTAATGGTAATCATATGATGACTTTATCCCAACTAACTCATTTAAGAACCGATTAGCCTCATTATATGATCGAATTGAGGAGAGTGAGTGTTTAATCACAGAAACCTGTAGAACACTAAGTTCCTCAGCACTTGAATATGATTATAGTGCGGGTACAACTTCATTTTAGCTGTGACTTTTTCTAGTTGAGCATGTGTAATGAACCATATTATGGTCCGGTAGTGCTGATTCCACTGGCAGATCTATGGCAGCACCTGCTGAGTAAGGATCTGTCGGTGGTGCGAAACCAGAGTCCCATTACGCCACCCTAATGTGAGAGTGAGGGCATCCTAGCCGTCCGTCAACCATTCCATACTTATCGTCTCATTTTTTATTATTCCCCATTTTTAGGGGGGGCAAAAACTCCTCTTCCATAGTCCTCCGCGTGGGCGCCCCCTGGAACGGCAGTGGCCACTGACCATTGCCAACCAACGTCAAGCCGCCAGTGATGGCGGTGCGATGATTTGGTTGAGGTACCCCTGTGGTGTGGGGTGTGGAAAAAAAATACCACGGCCTTTCCCTTTGAGGGCCTGTCGTTAAAACCGACAATCAAAGGACAGGATGTGTATGCCAGCAACTTGCACTATCCGAAATCTTTATATGCTAACGAAACGTCAACTATGCCTCGGATAAGGACTGACTCAACGGTTACGACTTTTAGCTATCGTACAATGACAAAGATTGGATTCTGGAATGTGCGTACTCTCCTGGACAATGGATCAGAAGGTCCCCAGAACGCACGATTTCTTCAATTAGAGAGTGAATTTCTGAGGTACAAATTAAATATCTTAGGAGTTAGTGAGATAAGATGGTGGAACAGCGGAGAATTCATCTCTCCAACGGGCAGCACTGTAATGTTGTACTCCGGTAAAGCTACCGGTAGTCGCCGTGAGTCAGGTGTGGGGCTCCTTTTAACCAGAGCCGCGCGAAACTGTCTCTTATCCTGGGAACCGGTCTCTGACAGGGTCTTGACCGCCAGGTTCCGGACCAAAATGAGGAACATCTCAATAATACAATGTTATGCCCCTACTGAACCCGACAATGTCTTGGCAAAAGACTCCTTCTACGAAGAACTAAACGCCGTTCAGAGCAGAACACCTAAAGGTGACACTATAATGGTTATGGGTGATTTGAATGCGAAAGTTGGTGCTGATAACTATGGGCTCAGACATGTGATGGGGAGACACGGTCTTGGTGATCGTAATGACAACGGTGAAAGATTTGTAGAGTTCTGTAACTTTCACAGTCTCTTCATCGGTGGTACTATGTTTGAGCATAAGGACCACCACAAAATCAGTTGGTCCTCTGTTGATCGGCGCAGAACACAAAATCAGATCGACCATTTTGCCATTAGTAAAAGATTCAAGAGTTGCCTCCTGGACGTGCGAAACAAGAAGGGTGCCGATATTGGGATGGGAAGAGACCATTATCTTATGATCGCTAATGTTCGATTGCGTATTGCAGCCGTGCGCCGCCCCAGCGACGAAAGATCCAGGCCCCGCAAATTCAACACCGCTCGACTAAAAAATCCAGCTGTCTTACAACAATATAATGACCATCTTGCGCAAAAAGCGGCTGAGATAACTAGTCACCCAGATAGTGACATAAACGAAAACTGGGATGCCATAAAAAATGCGTACATTGATAGCGCAAATACCATCCTTGGCCCAAACCCGGATTGCCGGAATAAGCCCTGGATGTCCGACGCTTCATGGCAGCGGATTGTTGAAAGAAAGGAGCTGAAAGTTCGTTTGGCTGCAGCATCAGACGACAATCGAAGCAGCATCGAACTCCTTGACCGTCAGAAAGCTCGAGAAGTTCAGCGTAGTGTGCGACGCGATAAAAGAGTTTAAGCCAATTCTCTTTTAGCGTCAGCAGAAGAAGCCGCTAGAAGTAACAACTTAAACGCCGTATACGGTGTCATCAAGGAGTTTACAGGTGGTCGTAACTCCTGCCAACATCCGGTGAAAGATAGTGATGGAAAGCTACTTATCTTGGAAGAAGATCAAATGAGGCGGTGGAAAGAACACTTCGCCGCGGTCTTGAACCGTGTAACCTCTGGTGAAGTTCCCCCACATATAGATAATTTAGCTAACCATCAAAATGTGCGTATACGGTCCACTGCCCCGACTAAAGAGGAAATAGTCACTGCAATTATTGCACTAAAACGAGGAAAGGCCGCCGGACTCGACGGTATCCCTGCCGAACTTTATCAAGCAGCGCCAAGCGTAACTGCCGATTTGCTGCACCCACTTGTTGATAAAGCGTGGAATACAGAGACCTTTCCCACTGAGTGGAAGGAAGGTTTGATCATCAAACTTCCAAAGAAGGGTAGCCTCACAGACTGTAATAATTGGAGAGGCATTTGTGTGCTTCCTGCCGTTGCCAAGATAATAGCTAAAATCGTCCTGGAAAGACTAAAGGCCCACTTAGAAAGCACAATTGATTAAGAGCAGGCTGGTTTTCGATCCGGATTCTCCTGTGTCAATCACATTAACACCTTGCGAATCATCATCGAGCAATGCGCCAAATACGATTCTCCGCTTCACTTGCTTTTCATCGATTTCGAAAAGGCTTTCGATAGTGTGAACCGGGATTCTATATGGGCGGCCTTGCGCAGGAGAGGCATCCCTGAGAAGCTTGTGGCTATTATTAAGGCAACCTATGACGGCGCTAAATGTCGCGTTCTGCATAAAGGTAAGGTGTCGGGGGACTTTGAGATTCGCAGTGGAGTTCGGCAGGGGTGCATCCTCTCACCGATCCTATTCCTCATTGTGATCGGCGATGTGTTGCATGCAGCCCTATCCGGACTCGACAGAGGAATTCAATGGACTTTGACATCTTATCTACAACATCTTGACTACGCTGACGACATATGCCTACTCTCTCACAAAATCATGGATCTGTCCGCAATGGCGTTAGATCTCGAGAGGGAGGCAAGCAAGGTTGGGCTAAAGATTAATACCAACAAGACCAAGGTTCTTAGCCCGCCGTTGCGAAAAAGAAATCCGACACCTATTGCCATCAATATTAATGGGCAGCCTGTGGAGAAGGTGGACAACTTCGTCTACCTGGGTAGCATTGTTGCCGAAAATGGGGGTACGGAGCAGGACATCGCTCGTCGTATCAACCAGGCTAAACGCGCATACGGCATGCTGTCCAAAATCTGGCAGGGCAGTTATCTCAGCATTAAGACCAAGCTGGGCCTGTTTCGCTCCCTGGTACTATCAGTGCTTTTGTATGGGAGCAATGGAAAGTTTCCGTAGGAGTTACCAGAAAGCTGCAAGTTTTCGTCAACTCATGTCTTCGTCGAATTCTAAGAATTTTCTGGCCCGAAACAATATCAAATGAAGAGCTAAGTCGGCGTACGGGTCAGATGCCAATCGACGAATTGATACGCAGGCGAAAATGGCAGTGGATAGGTCACACATTGCGAAAGAGTGATAACTGCATTGCTTTGCATGCCATGAAATGGAACCCCATTTCCAACCAAGGCCGACCAAGAGGGGGTCCTCGAATCACATGGCGTCGATCTGTGGCAAAGGAGTGTCAGGTACTGGGTAAATCTTTTGGGGAGTTGCGCCCCATTGCCCAGAACAGAGTACGATGGCGCGCAGGAGTAGTTGACGCGCTATGCCCCGCTAGGAGTTAAGGCAAAGTAGTATTTTTACCTCCCCTGTTTGTGCTGCCTTCCTCAGGCCTATGATTTATTAATATGTACAGGACAGGGGCAACGAGCGGCGAAGCCCCCACCCACGTCTGCCGAACTGAGCTACAACAAGCATAGGCCGCTGCTTAGCTCGCTGGGGGGGTCTATTTCTTCGTCAGATGGCACTGCCCGACCTTCACGGTCATCGTACAACCTTAGGCTCCGTCCCCAAGGGCATCTCCGGATGCCCAACAGACCGTCCGTTATACATGTTAAAGTTGTGGTTATCCTACTGAATGAACCTTTAGGTGGCCTAAACTCAGTTTGGAGCACGTTAAGAATTGCACTCTATCAAGTGGACTAAACAGCCCTTTTATTTGGATGATCACTGAAGGTCCAGAACCTGTTTTTTTCATCAGTGGACGGCTGCTGATATTTGCTATTTCGTTACCGCTCTTGGCAGAACATTTATAAGGGCTATTGAACATAGTACAAGGTCCATAACTCCAATTATCCTTCCCCTCAGTTTCACGTCCAAAGTATTGACACAAGTAGTTCAGCTTGTTATAGTGTGTGACACTTGTGTGTCTCACTTAATGTAGTGCAATTTTTAACGTGCCCTAAACCGTGTTCAGGCCACGCTGAGTTCCACTTAGAAGGATTACCACAACTTCAACATGCTCGAGTAGAAAAAGTTATAGCGGCACAATGAAGTTATACCCCTAGTCTTCTACAGCTTTCGGTAATTAAATACTTGCTCTCCACAAATTATCCGGGCCCTTAACATTAATAATAAGTTAATAAGTTAAAAAAATAAAACATGAAATTCATCTTAATTTTGACCACAAAACATAGTCTGTAAAATGGGTCATCTATGCAAAATAATGCACAAAGAAATTATATTGTACATATTAGCATATCTTAATCTTAATATCCTAGCAAATAGTTTCCGCTCTAGAAAAAAATCAAACTAACAGCATTAGTCGTTCACCATTAATTCATTAAACTCCGACAAATTGTAGCAGCCTCATTCAAAATTTGCCAACAGCCTTTCAATGAACCCTATTCAGAACAATTAGCATGCGAAAATGTAGCAAGACAACGTCTTCGTTTCTATGAGACCTAAATTTCGGTCACTCTAATGTCCATAAATTTTACATTTTATTAGAAATTATTTACATGCCAAATTTATTCAATTCTACTGATATTAACATTAACTATCACTCACAATGATAATTAATTGATATTCTATGAGGCCTTTTCTAAAACGTTATAGAAACAGTTTTAAATGCTAGATAATGTTATTATATAAAAGATTCAAGGCAGATGTGTTACTAGCTACCCTTTACAAGAAACCGTGTCCTACAATTTAATTTTTGAAGCGAACAAGTGAATTTCCAAGCAGAAATCGACGCAGGGAACAAAAGTCAAGAGCTTAAAATACCCCAACAAAAATTATTCGGAGCTATGTAGTTTATATGTTCTTGGGGACAGTCGAAAAGCGGCATTGCCATATAGTCATTTTGAAAACAGCTTAATCGGAGAAGTTAGTAATACTCGTATTTAAAAAAATAAAGTTATTCATTATTAAACATTTTGGAAAAGTGATCCAGTCATGAAAATTATCGACTTACAGGTAGACCCGATTGGTCCTAAGATTTTAAGACCGGTTTTAGGTTTTTATGAAAACCATATTTGATCAACCAAATCATTAAAAAACACACTCATTAAAAACCGACTCATTAGGAACCAAGTTCTCGAGTACTCAAAAACTGACTCGTTGAAAACCGATCGGCTCATGGTTAAATAAATAAAAAAATAAAAATAAAGAACTGGCGCAACAGTCCAATTTGAACCACGGCCTCGAGATGAGTTAGCATCATCTCATTTTCTAGATCGTGACGGTTTTTGTGCAGAGGTACATATGTGATCAGCAACACGCTCAACCGAGTTATTTACCCCATAATGGGTACTCATTTAACAGCTGAGTGGGCTCATAGTCCGAGACGTAAATCCCCGGAATCGAACCGGGGCCCAGTGCGTTGAAGGCGAACGTGCTAACCGTTCCGCCATCCGAAATACATGCATGGTTAAATAAAATGACTCATTAAAAACCGACTCATTACATGCATACTCAAAAACCGACTCGTTTAAATTCGACCAACGCATGGTTAAAGAAACCGAGTTAAAAACCGACTCATAAAAAATCCTCTTCCATAGTCCTCCTCGTAGGCGACTCCAGGAACGGCAGTGGTCGTTGATCTTCGCTCACCAAGCCAAGCCGTCAGTAATGGAAGCTGCGATGATTTGGTTGAGGTAAACACGCTTCAAAACTACACGATTTGTTCCCCATATTTTTGGTTCGATTTTAGAGGAAAACAAGCTAGCCTTTGGCTAGCTTGCCGAAGATATGATACACAGGAAGCGTGAAGGGTATCATACCCCCATTTTAATTTATGGTGCATTTGGCAATATGAAATTAGCAGTAAAGTTTGTTTCGATTTCACTGTTCCTATGAGAGGTATATGAAATAGTGAACCGATTTCAATCAAATTTAAAAATGTTGTTTGGTGGTAAATTCAAACTGAATAATATGAAATTTAGTGAAGATATCTTTAGAAATGAAAAAGTTGTTCTCACTAAGACCCATTTTTGGAACGTTCGTTCCAAGAGGGGGTTCTAAAATCACATGCCGTCGATCTGTGACAAAGGAGTGTAGGGCGCTGAGTAAGTCTTTTGGGGAGTTGTGTTCCATTGCCCAGAACAGAGTAAGATGGCGCGCAGAAGTAGTTGACGCGCTATGCCTCACTAGAGGTTAAGGTAAAGTACAATAGTATGTATGTATGTATGTTTACAATATATAAAAAATATTTTTTTTTGTGATTTGTGACTAAAAGTTCATTTCGTGTCCTTAAGCACATTTGGTATGATTTTCTCTTAACACCACTTCCCAAAATTAAACACGAATGAAAATTGTGGAACTATTTCCAATATTATGCAATTTGGTATATAATCAATATCATATTTATGATTATGTTATCCTAAAATTATTTACTAACCGAAAAACACCCACCGAGAAGCTCTCCGACTTACTATGATAAATAATTGCTGTAGCTATAGTTCATGTTGTAAAACACAAAAAAAAAAAAAACTGTAACTCACAGGTGAACTTTATTCACGACAAACAGGTGGTATACATTCGAAACATACAGCAAACTTGAGGAAGACCTCAAATACGAGTATAATATTCTAAACATAAGGAAAGTATTAAATTAAAATACCTAACATTCGACAAAACGCAAAATCCTGTTGATTGACGCAAATTCGACGATTTAATTAATTCGTCTCACTAAAAATTGATCGACTTCACTCACTACACTTTGACTTAAATCAATAAAATCTTTTCGGCAACTTCAGATGGTCCACACAAAATAATCTATTCTAGAATAACACAATATCTGTACTACAACCTTTGCTTCCAAATCACGATAGAGAATAAATATATCCAGTATGATGGCAAAGTACAGGGACACACGACGCGGACTCCCGATAGAATTCACTTGACTTCTGCTTCTACACTGCCGACCACTAGTCAAAGATACACTGAAACTGAAATCTCGACAAGAACTCGAACCAGAACCGTTCGATGCACTATCAAGAATGTAACTGAAAGATTTTCACGATTTCAACTTTTAAGTACTATATCGGAAATGAATGAATGAAACCGACGGATGACACACTATCAGATAGTCGAAGAATAAGAAGAAGATGCGACCAGGAATCGGGCAACGCAATCGGGAATTAGATACGAGTTCGAGAATATTATTTGAGCTGATGAAAATGGTGAAAATTCGCCAACCCGGACACCTTCTGCGAGCACGTTGCTACGCCAACTGAAAACTTGGGGCCATTCTGCGGGG
Organism: Chloromyia formosa; assembly: GCA_964017055.1. NCBI lineage: Eukaryota > Metazoa > Arthropoda > Insecta > Diptera > Stratiomyidae > Chloromyia > Chloromyia formosa. The sequence goes on from OZ024815.1 coordinate 42,569,450, forward strand.
CCCGATACCGAAAACGTCCAACGAGCGCCAGCTGAGCCCCATTCCGATAAGCCCCTCTGCATTGGTAAAAGCTTCCTATCGAAAAAGACTTCCTCTGTTGACTATTATGTTTGGGAATCCTCCAAAGCGGGCATGAGTTGAGAATGAGTACTCCTGCTCTGTTAGGTGGTTTTTCATATCATTTGCTCAAGCTGTTTCTCTACATATGCCATTAGGAGGTATAGCTCCAATTGCAGGGGTTGCACAATGCGCAATTCGGTTGGAGAGCAATTTAAGGGAGGCAACCTATATTGAAGAGCAAAAAATTGTAAACTCCTAATAACGGATATTGAGTGTTTGTTACACTTAATGTCGAATGTAGATCCTTGCTCAGTGCAACCAGATGCAAATGTCGAAAAATTGACCGTTTTTCCTCCCATACAGGGTGACTCAAAATGATCGCCTAAATTCCAACGCGATCCCTTATGCCATCATCATCATCGTGGCTCGACAGCCCGACATCGGACCTTGGCCGCCTGGATCGTTGTTGTCCAATTGTCTCGGTCACGTGACCGCGTCCTCCAATCTTAGAAGCCCACTAGTTGCGCGGCGTCCGCATATAATAAACTCTCCCAACGAGCTCTCGGTCGTCCTCGCAGTCTCGCTCCGCCGACTCTTCGTCCATTTATTTCTCTCTTTGGCATGCGATCATCGTCCATTAGTTGTACATGCCCTGCCCATTGAAATCGTTGTAGTTTGACAATTTTCAACACTTCCAGCTCATCGTACAGCGCATACAACTCATGGTTGTACCGGATGCGCCACCCATCCCGATCGCAAACAGCCCCGAAAATTCATCGTAGAACCTTGCGTTCGAATGTGTCAAGCACGTTGCCGGAGGCTTGTGTTCGGGTCCATGTTTCGCACTCATAGCATAGCACTGGCCGTATGATGGTTTTGCATATGCGGAGCTTCGTGTTTCTGTTCACATGCTTCGATTTCATTATGGGGAAAACTGACAAAAAAAAAATCTTATTAGCTTACTGTATCCGTCGCTTGATTTCATCAGTTTCGTTGGCGTCCCTTGACAAGACGTAACCCAGGTATGTGAAATCGTTCACGAACTCGATATTGAGGTCCCCACATTGATGCTCGATTGTGCAGGTATCCTGTAATGAACCACCTGTAATAAACCATATTCATGAACCACCGGCTGATCTATGGCACCACCTGTTGAGTAAGGATCTGTCGGTGGTACGAAACCAGAAGCCGAGGGTTCCATTATGCCTGGACCCCGTTGCGACCGCGTGGATATCTTATCCGTCCGCCAAAAATTCCATCCTTATCGCCTAATTTTTATACCCTAGACTTTTAGTATAGGGTATATTGTTTTTGTCACGACGGAAATATGTAACACCTTAAAGGAAGCTCCGGAGGTATAGCAATGTATATATATAAATGATCAGGGTCACCTCCTGATTCGATTAAGCCATGTCTGTCTGTCTGTCTGTCTGTCTGTCTGTCCGTTCGCACGATAACTTTCGATAGAATGAAGCTAGAGCCTTGAAATTTCGTTCAAATGTTGGTAGTGTAATCTAGTTGCATGGTATTGAAAATGGGCATGATCAAGCCAAAAGAACGCCTACCTCCCCTACATATGTAAAATACTTAAATGTATCTGTAACTTCCGACTAAATAAATATGAAAAGCTCTAGCTTTGGTAGATTACTCGTGAGGGTAATCTTATAAACTCCTGGGAAAATAAAATCGAACAGTTGAAAACTAACGGTAATTTTCTTACAAAGAGCCCCGTACTACCCTACTTTTCGGGTTTTTTGTCTATAACTCTTGAACCAATTGACGTAGACGCCTGATTTTTGGCATGTAACCCTGGGGTAAAAAGATGCTTGAGTTCTAGTAAGTTGGGCATAATCGGATCAAAGGAACGCCTACCTCCCCTACAAATACCAAAAAATTAAATATTCATTTAATTACGATAACTTTCGATAGAATGACACTAGCGAGTTGAAAATTTGACAAAATGTTGTTAGTAGGTTCTACTTGGTTGGTATTGAAAATGAGTAAGATCCTACTCAAGCAACTCCTACCTCCCCTACAAATGAAACTTCAAATAAGCGATAACCTTTGATAGAATGATACTACCGAGTTAAAAATTTGGTGGAATGTTGCTAGTAAGACCTACGTAGTTGGTGTTGAATATGCGCAAGATCCAACCCAAGGAACGCCCACCTCCCCTACATATGAAACTTCAAATAAGCGATAACTTTTGATGGAATGAAGCCAGTGACTTGAAATTTTGGTCAAATGTTCGAAGTGAGATTGAGTTAGTTGGCATTAAAGCTGGGTAACATCCGACCTACGAAACCCCTACTTCCCCTACAAACGAAACTTTAAATAAGCGATAACTTTCGATAGAGTGAAGTTAGAGACTTGAAATTTTGTTTAAATGGTTGTAGGGTGATCTAATTGGTTGGTGGCAATGATGAGCAAGATCCGACCCAAGGAACCCTTACCTCCTCTACAAGTGAAACTTCAAATAAGCAATACCTTCCGATAGAATGAAGCTATCGACTTGAAAAATTCGACAAATATTGTAGAATGGGTTAGTTAGTTAATTGATTTTGAGAATGGTCAAGATCCTAATGAATGAGTGCCAACCTCTCCTATGAACTGGCCATATAGGAGACCCATTCTTAATGCATATTGTCGTTGCCAATTGGTACTTTTGGTATCTCCACTAGGTCTGTACAAGTCTAGGGTATATACGCTTCGGACTCCGGGCCGAAGCGAAGCTTCGGCCTGGTTTCTTCTCCATTTTTACCTCCCCTGTGTGTGTCTTCTCCAGGCCTATGAATTTTTGTTAAATATGATGCTGATGTCGTCGGCGTACGCTGCTAATTGTGTCGACTTGATGAGTATCGTCTTGCTGTTGTCCATATTCATAGCCCAAATAGTGTTTTCCAGTGCTAGGTTGAAGAGCGTCGGTGCCAGTATATCGCTCTGTTAAAGTTTGCGTATTTCCAATACAATAGATCAGTAACTCTACTATGGATTCTAACATGAACGTCATCTTTGTCAGTCGCATTAATTGCCGGAATACCAAATTGCTGCATGATGTTGAACAGTACCCCCAGGTCTGAAACCACCTTGCGATTCGCCAATGATTCGTTCTGTGTACGGCTTCATTCTATTTTCCAGAATTTTCGTCAATATTTTGTAGGATGTACAGACTATTGATATGGCCATTTAATTCTCACAACGCAGTTTATCTCCCTTTTGGTGAATTGGACAGATTATCCTTCTGTGCCAATCGTCTGGGATCACCTCGTCCTCCCATACTCGCAGGAGTAATTGATGTATGGCATTAGCTAGACCCATTTCGCCGAATTTTAGCAGTTCAGCTGGAATCTCGTCAGCGCCCGGCGCTTAATTTCGTTTCAGTGACCGCAACGCGAGATCAACTTCCTCTTCTGACGGGGGCTGTATGGGTGGGTTAAGATCAACAATATGGTCGATAGCTTCTTGTGTGGAGATCTTAGATGGTAGGTTCAGAAGCTCTTTCAAAGTAAGAGGCCCATCGTTTTTAATGCTGTCCGTGTCGCTGATGATGTTACCATCCTTGTCCTTACAAAGGCTAATCCTGGGTTGATAGCGGTTCTTAATTGTATTTACTAGTTTGTACGCTTGTCTGGTGTTCCTATTAGCTAAGTTTTCGTTAATATTCAGCAACAGCTCGTCTAAGTATTTACGTTCTTACGTCTAATTATCGATTTTCGCTGTAGCTCGTCATATTCCTCTCTTTTGGCTCTGGTTGCACTGTGAATCCATTGTCCATAGGAATCATTTTTCGCGTCAAGTGAATTTTTGCATTCTTCGTCGAACGAGTCATTTCGGGCTCGCCGGGACCTATATCCCACGACCTTCTCTGCGACCTCTTCGATGGTACCCTTGAGTTCTTCCCAGAACCCATGGACTCTGTGTTGCTGGTATTGTGTAGCATAGGTGATAGTCTTTCCTCAAGGGCGGCAGTATGCGCCACCACCGTAGCATCGCTCAGAAGTTTATCAACCGCAAAGATTTTGGGAGCGCTAAATCTCGATTGGTGCACTGAAGAAATTCTACATCTGTAGGTCGTCTTCACCAAGTGATGATCTGATTCGCAGTTTGCTTTTCGATAGGACCGTACATCTATTGCACTAGACGCCCATCTATATAAGGACGTGATCAATTTGGTTGACGGTATGTGCGTCTGGAGATTTCCAGATCTGGTTGCGAATGTGTCGATGCGGGAAACATGTAAAACTTAGGACCAGATACCTGCTGCAGGCGAAGTCGATAAGTCGCTGGCTGTTGTCGTTACATTTTTCATGGAGACTATGGCCTCCAGTGGTCGCCCGGTGCCATTTTGCATTCCCGACTTTCGCAGTAAAGCCTCCCAGCAGTAATTTGACGTCATTTGTTGGAAGTGAGTCGAATAGAGTCTGAAGGCGGGCGGAGAACTCTTCTTTTACTGTTTCTTCTTTAACTTCAGTGGGGGCTTGCACAATGATGAGCCAGATGTTGAAGAATGCTCCGTTACTCGTTTGCGTTGTCGTTGTTGTTGATCCGTCCAATCCGAGGCTTTTGTTCCAGGTTTCTTTACGTGGAGTGGTTTTTACCAGGACGAGCTGTCTGCACATCGCTTAACCCCATTCAAAGGGTGGCCTCGGAGATAGCTTCTTCAGATGGTTTAATAAACGCGCTGGAGTTTACACTATGTTGCAGGTCCAACTACACAAATCATTATTTCCAACTAAACCGAAAACGCTTAGGTGTTGGTCAGCCAATAAAGCTACAGCTATCTGCCTTTTTCCAAACTGTCTTATCACTAAGACTTGGCCGTCAGCGGTTTGACCCACTGCCGTTACCAGGCGGCGCTCACGAGAGGAATATGGAAAGGTTTATTTGCGTCCCCCCTCCCCTGCCCCAGTTTCTTGAACCTGTTACTAACAAATGATGTTAAGTATCGCACCCGATGAACAGGGCCGTGCGAAGGTAGTGGCGAAGGGGGCGACCGCCCCATCGCCATTAGCAGGGTTCGCCGAAAACTAGTTTTATACTTGGAAATTTATCTAGGGAATTTAAAGGGGACATTTGTACGAATTTAAACAATGACCGGGTTGGTGACATCGGACACCTCGTCATTAAACACTTTTTTAAATACAAATGAGTATTCTTAGGTAACATCAGATTAAGTATCTACGGCGACTCCCTTTAGTGCATTAATAATTGCTCCAAGCTTGACATTGTAAAGGCGCCGGTAATGTTCGTGAATGTAGTCAAGGTAAACTCTCTCTGATGCAGGGATTTTTTTGTCTGACTGACAGCATAGTGTAAAAGCTGTATCCACCGACCTAATCAACATTTTTGTTCGTAAACCTCCAAATCGTGTTCATAAATACACACAACATAGAGGCAAACAAAATACCTCTTCTTCAGTATTTTCTATGACTATGGGCAGTTTTCCCCATGTCTGGTTAAAGTTTATCTGATCCATAAACGCTAACCGCTACCTACACTCCAGTTAAAGATTTATCGGACGATAATTCCTCACAGCTGATACGGCCTGCTGAAATTTTGACAGTTAGAACTGTTTACGTTTGCGTATTGAAATGAGACAATTAAGCTGGTCATAAAGAACAGAGTTATGGAAATTTACTCGATGGAAGAGGATTTGAAACCAACTCAGCCGCAAACTTAATGCTATGAGACAACGTAAAATAGAATAGAACAGGCGGCAGAATCCCGCCAAAAAAAAAATCAGCTGATATTTCTACTGCATTATGATATTGTGGGCGTTGCATACGCTTGGGTTTTGTTTAGTGTCGCAGATAATTAACTGGCAGTTTAACCGGAACTTGAGAAAACGCCCTACGCCATTTTAATATATAGATAATAATATAATAATATATATACGCTTCGGACTCCTGGTTTTCTATTGATATTTTTAGTAATCCTATAGAAAATACTTTATTTAATAATTAGCATCAGAGCAAGACGTGATATTAATTTACCAAAGAACTTGGTTGATTGGCAAAAACACAAGCATGCCAACATCAACATATTAAATCCAAAATATGTAACACTAAGACCATCTATGTGTCATGCGTGTGGAAGTTATTAAGAGGTTACCGAGTGCAGGGTGGCCACCCTACTAGGCTATCCAGGTTAATGTTGTTGGTGTAACGCGTGTGTTATTTTACCCTCTCTCTCTCTCTGGTTCCTGGTAACCCCTTGTGGGACATAGGGCATTAACCATGCCTACTTTCCACCTCATTCTGTTCATCGCCATAGGTTTCAGCTCACTCTACGACTTGCCTATTGAGGCACCCTCTCTCTTAACTGATCTTCTCCAGGTGTTACTAGGTCGTCCAACACGGCGACTTGCGTTGATTCCATGCGGGTTCCAATCGAGGGTCTGTTGAGCAATGTTGTTCGGCCCTTTTGAGACAGTGTATGGATTATCCATTGCCACTTTCGCCTTTTAATCGAAGTGTCTATCCTGTCCTAACCAGGAATTGTAAGGAGATCGTCGTTAGAAATTACCTCCGCAATCTAGTTGTTATCTTATTGGTGACCTTCCAAGAATTTACGATGGTTTCGAAGAGCCGGAGTTTGGTGAATCTGGAAATGTTGTTGTTTTGCCAGAAAGGAGTCAAACTGAAAGAAGCTGCTCGAGCCTTGTTGAAGCGAGACTGTACATCACCGTCCTCTCCACCATCTGCTCTAACTACGCTTCCGAGATAGCACAAATTGTCAACTTTCTCGACCTGCTCCGAAACACAAATTTTGCTTGACTTTCCTGGATCCAAGCTCAAGCACTTAGTTTTGGCAGCGTTGATTCTATGCTCTGCATTACGGCTTTCGTAATGCAAAGCGTCAGACAGTTGAGCTACTTGATCTGATTTATTTGTTAGAAGACAAATATTGTCAGCTTAGTCTAGGTGCTGAATATATTTGAACAACTTCCATCTGATACCTTTGTTCTGGTGTTCTTGCAGTGCTTAGTAAATCATGAATGGCAGTTAAAAACAGTATAGGTGACAAAATCCAGCCTTGTCTCACTCCGCTTTGCACCTCGAAAGGATCTGATAGCTTACCCTTGTGTAAGACATGGCATTGAGCTCCCTGGTAGGACTTTTTGGTGTTGGAAGTTATTTTATCTGGTATGCCTCTACTACGTAAGGCCCTCCAGATGCATTCCCAGTCAACGCTGTCAAACGCCTTCTGGTAATCGATGAACATGATATGTAATGGGGATCTCCACTCTGCAGATTGTTCAATAATAATTCGGAAGGTGTTGCTGTGGTCGCTACATCAGAAGCCCTGACGAAACCCGGCCTGTTCATCATTCAACGTGCAGCCAACTGTTTGTTTGATCCGGTTCAAGATGAATTTTGCCATCAGTTTGACGACTGCTGGGAGAAGACAGATCTCACGCCAATTATTGCAATCCTTCATGTCGCTTTTTCTCGGGATCTTAATAATGATGCCATTTTTCCACTCTTTAGGGAGAGTTTCGGTTTCCAAACACTTTTGTCAACGGAGGAGAAAAATATTCGCAGTAGCATTGGCATCCGCTTTAAAAAGTTCCACCGGAATTCCGTCTATCCCCGGGGCTTTGCCCGCTTCCATCAATTTGATAGCCGCAGTTACTTCCAGTTTAGATGGTGGGCTGGTAATTAACATTGGCTGTTTGCAGAATATATTCGGCTACCAATGAAGATGCATTCGAAGGTCCAAAGGTGTTGTTGAGGACCTCAGTGAAGTGTTCTCTCCATCTCCGCAGTTGGTGTTCTTCGGTTATTTGACCATACACCCGATAAATTCCCAAAAAAGAATTAGAATTATGTAGGTATTTTTTTAACAGTCGTGGAGAGCAGAGCAGAACAACACCATACAATTAGACTAGGTTAGGTTAGGTTAAGGGGCTGCCGTGCTACACACAGCACACTTAGGCCTCCGAAGGCCCGTTGTGACACCACCCGGAAAAGAAAAACCGTCTCCTTAAGAGGGCTGCGTATCAAACCAGCCCGTGCTACTGATATAGCGATTTAACCGGAAGGCGCATATATTCTTAAGGTCATCCAAATCATGAAAGATCCGCGAGCCCAGAAAGTAGCCCCTCCTACCAGCCAAGGCCGGACAATGACAGAGAAAGTAGAGGATGGTCTCCTCCTCCTCCTCATCTCCACAACTCCTGCAGAAATCATGATGGGGGATATTAAGCCTCCTGGCATGCTCCCCGATTGCGCAGTGTCCGGTAATAACTCCAACAACTCTGCCGATGTGCCTCCTATTCATCGAAACCAGGCCGGCAGAGCGGCCGGAATCCAATATCGGCCAAATCGACCTTGTCGTATTGCATGTTGCCCCGTTGAGCCATCTTGTATTGGCCCTGTTGACAGCAGTGGCCTTAATCGCCGATTTACACATAGCAAAAGGCATTGCTATATCCTCCAATCTTACGTCAAACCCCCCAGTTCTGCCCTCCCGAGCCAGATCATCCGCCACGCAGTTTCCCACGAAACCACTATGGCTCGGTATCCAACACAGGGTGATGTTAAAGAAGCCACCCACCTCTTCCAGAGCTGCGCGGCAATTCTTAATGGTTTTAGAAGTTATCGAGACGGACTCGAGTGAGCGAATAGCCGCCTGACTATCCGTATAAATAACAATGTCCCTTGCAGTGATGACAGAACTGCTTAGACGGGACAAGGCCAACGAGATCGCCGAGATTTCCGCCTGTAGGATGCTGCAGAAATCAGGGAGACGAGCTGACAGAGTGATTCCCAGGTCTTCGGAAAATATACCAACCCCGACCCCTTCGTCGGTCTTGGAGCCATCCGTATAGATCGCCATAATATCCGAGGTCGAAGGTATATCTTCCATCCACTGGCTCCTCGTCGGAATCACGCTAGTAAAGTTTCTGCCGAAATGGTAACCAGGGGGTGTATAGTCCGTCTCTGTAGGGAGATTCAGGTCGCTCAGTATAGTGGAGTGCCCCTTATTTAGCGCCCGCCACTGTCCCGCCTCGCGCAGGCGCAGAGCCGTGTTAGCCGCCAGTTGTTCTCCCTGAATATCCAGCGGAAGCAAGCCGAGTATCATATCGAGTCCGGCTGACGGGGTGGTCTCAAAAGCCCCCGTGATGGCCATCGTGGCCAGCCTTTGCACCTTCTCTAACAGACCACAGTAGGCCGCCGTTCTAAGTGCTGTCCACCATACACAAATACCGTACAACAATATGGGACGTACAACAGCTGTGTATATCCAGTGTACCGCTTTGGGCTGAAGGCCCCAGTTCTTACCTATGGCTCTCCTGCACGAATACAGCGCAACAGTGGCCTTCTTTACTCGTTCCAGAATGTTGAGTTTCCACTGTAATTTCCTATCAAAAATCAGACCTAGGAATTTGGCCTTATCAGAGAAAACCAGATTAGTTCCCTCCAGGGTAGGAGGCACAATAGGGGGAATCGTGTGCCTTCGAGTGAACAACACAAGCTCCGTTTTATCCGGGTTGGCCTTGAGGCCGCACCGATTTGCCCACTCCACTAGAATGGAAAGAGCATTCTGCAACACACCACTAAGGGTTTCAGGAAACCCTCCCTTGACGGCAATGGCGATGTCGTCCGCATAGGCAATAACTTTGCACCCAATCTTCTCCAGATCCACTAGCAGTCCGTTGACCGCTAGATTCCAGAGCAAAGGGGACAGAACACCGCCTTGAGGGGTTCCCCTACAGACAAACCTGGATGCCGCCGATGTACCCATGGTTACATGAATAAGTCTTGAACTCAATAACATATTGATAAGTGCGCAGAGCGACTCATCAACCTGCAGACTCGAGAGCGCCTCAACGATTGCACTTGGTAGTATATTGTTGAAAGCGCCCTCAATATCCAGAAAAACAACCATCGTGTATTCCTTTTCCTCCAGAGATTTCTCAATGAAACTAACCAAGGAATGCAGTGCCGTGTCCACCGATCTGCCCTTCCAATAAGCATGCTGCGACATAGATAAGGAGCGCGCCGATATGTTGTTACGCAGATGGACATCTATTAATCTCTCCAGTAATTTCAGCAATGTCGAGGATAGACTAATAGGTCTGAGATCATTCGGACGTGCATGCGAAACTCTACCCGCCTTCGGGATAAAAACGACCCGAACCTCCATCCAGGAGCGAGGAATATAAACCAGCCCCAGACAGCTCTTCAGGATTCTTTCTAACCACGGATATAAAATATCCGAGCATTGCTGCAAGTCTGCCGGGATAATACCATCCGGTCCAGCTGACTTGAAAGGTTCGAAGCTAGATATAGCCCACATAATCTTCTCTCGAGATAGTATGGATCCGCTGTCAATGGGTGGTGAGTGACACTCATAGGAAACTTCAACAGAGGCAACAGTCGAGCTGCCAGGAAAATGCGTGTCAAGAAGACACTCAATTGTCTCTTCGCTCGAGGACGTCCAGCACCCGTCATTCCTTTGCAGGAAACTTGGCGCTGATGGTAACGACCCCAGAATCTTACGAAGTCTAGACGTCTCGCAGTTCCCTTCTATTTGTTCACAAAAGTTCCTCCACGAGCTGCGTTTAGCTGTCCTCAGCTCCCTCTTAAAGCACCTAAGGTGCTCCTTGTACGAGTTCCAATCAGCCTCCAGCCTGGACGCCTTAGCCTTATTGAAACCCTTCCTACACGCAGCTCTGAGTTCAGAGATTCTCATACTCCACCAGGCTGGTTTTTTCTTACCACGGTGCTTGCTTATGGGGCACGATGCAGAGACCGCTGCCCTCATGGCACCCGTGAGAGAATTGGCCATATTCTCCAGTTCGTGTATGCAGGATGGCTGACCTGGCAGTGAAGGTAACCTCTCACTCAGGACACTCCTGTATAGAGACCAATTGGTGTTCCTACGATTGATCGTCGGCTGAATCTCCGTAGGACGCTTGGCAAGACTGAACTGAAGGTATCGATGATCTGAGAGCGAGTGCTCCGACGACACTCTCCAGTCTTTGATACGATGCGCGATATTCTCCGATGCGAGGGAAATATCCAGCACCTCCTGTCTGTTACTTGTTACAAAAGTTGGCTCGCAGCCCACGTTACAAATTAACAGATTGGTACCCAAGACATACTCGAGAAGCCGCTCGCCTCTCTCATTCGTGTCCGAGCTACCCCAGACTTCATGGTGTGCATTGGAATCGAAACCTATAATCATGTTAATGTTTGCTGCTCTTGCATAATCAATAGCCTCTCTCAGATTGATGGAAGGGAAGGCATCTTCACTGTCGTGTGGCATGTATGCCGATGCAATCCAATACACCTTGCCCCTGAGTTCATGCCAAACTATAACATTGTCCTTGTCACTGTAATTAGACAAAAGGAAGGCCTTGACGGAATTCCTAACAAGAATGCATGATCGGGGCCTACCCCGATCTTTAACATAGAAGACAGTATACCCAGGAGACCCCAGGCCTCTAACGAGGTCGCTAGATACCCAGGGTTCCTGTACTAAAACAATCTCTTCTTCACTACGCGCCAGGCGAAGAAGAATCGCAGCAGAGGCTGCTTTTGAGTGGTGGAGATTAATTTGAACGAACTTAAGCATTGCTCGCCTTCCCCACCACCGTAACGTCCGCCTCGCTCTCCGTATCGGAGCCAGACGAGTCCTGAACTAGCGACGGCTGCGACGTGTCGTCTACAGCCAGCATGTCAGAGCCTAAAGATGGCTGCGACGCATCATCCATTAACGCTAAATCAGAGCCCAGGGACACACATTCCTCATCCGTGTCCTCGACGGCAGGCTCAGAGATAGCGGCAGGAGAATTTGCCACCGCCGGCACCGCAACCACCTCCATGGGGGCGGGTGCCGGTTCGCCCATCCTCTTGGCATCGCTTTTGTAGATGCGCAGCTGGATCTGGGTGAAGCCGAGTCTGATAACTCCGTTCGACTTAGAAAGGGGTGCCAGCGATTCTTCGTTTAACACAAAGACTGCGCATCTACAATCGTTGACGGGGGGTTCCAATTTCACGATTCTCCAATCGTGAGTAGGAAGTTCCGCGTTGCATAATCGGATATGTTCCAGAACTTCATTCGTATCCGAAACGAAAGGAGGCAGCCACGCGCGAGCCCTTGGACGAGAAGGTATTTCATCTTTCGTCACTACCTCCAGTTTAGCGCCCGGCCAGATTTCACCAGCCAGGCTGATGCCAAATTTGAACATATCTGCAGATCGCTGGTCCGCAAACTTCATCAGTTTGACTCGGCCTTGGTGCCAGGCCCCATCCTTGCAGTCGGGTGGTGGCCCCGGAAAGGCTTTCAGGATATTGCCGAAATTAACGGTGAGGACACCCTCAACCTTCCTCCAGTTATCAATCGAAATGTGCCCATCGGCGACCTTTCGATCGATAACTGCAAGTTCCAACCAATCCTTTGCTGCCTCCGCATAGGAAGTGGCTGGTTCGTTAGCCCCAGCAGTCCTCTGCCGTTTCGGGCCTTCCTGTGTCTCTTCCACAGACCTTTGCATTTATGGATTCCCGTATTGCTCGGAATCTCGGCAATGATGCGACACGCCCACTCGAGAGACTCCTTCTGCATGTCACTCCTCTGCGATTCCTCGATTTGAGAAATCACATCGTGGACGCGAACAGCCTTTCTCCTTTCTCTCGTGCGTGCTTTCGACGGGGTCAGGTGCTACAATTAGACTAACAATCAATCAAGCTGTAAACGTAATTGTGTGGTGTTTCTCTGCTTTGCTAACGCGGCTGTTTAAAAAAAAACACCAAAAAACAAACTCTTCAAAACTCGCGCCAAATTTCGAAGATCCCCAAAAATCATAATTCCCTACGCCACTGGAAAGATGTGATAGTGGTCGTGTAACAACCACATATAACCGAATGGTTACGAAGATTTTCGCTATGACTACTTACTGTGTCTTCTTCTTCATTGAATAAGCCACAGCACATCCCGGCTTGTCGTAGGTAGTCTGCTAAATGGGGGAGTAGGAGGCGAATCCCACCAACGAAACGTGAACTGGGCCACATAGAACGGTTGACGCGCTATGCCCCACAGGGGGTCAGGGCAATTGAGTATTTCTCGGATCCCGCTTCTTCACTGAACTGGATGACTGGAGCTAATCTCAATGATTTTATTGAAAATTCAGTTCTATGATAAGGATTGTCGACTAATGAGTCTCTATAGGCAAAAAAAACGACCTCTTGCATTTGCAGTCCATGCGTGATGTGTTAAACACAGCACACCTTACCTAACCATGATTCAGGATTTTGAACGTTCATCATTGTACGCTTCCCCCAATTAAAAATGCTTCCGCGCCTTCGACAGATTTGTGCGCGTATCTCTCTTGAAGACCGAAAGTTGAATAAGTATGGACATACCCTTACGGCTCCAGGTAGGAAACAAAGGGCCCCTTCAAATTCGATTTCTAGATCCATCACTGTGTCAAATGATAAAAACTAAGTGCTATCAATTTACAAGTCCTTACTACAACTGTTTAACCGAAATTTCTGTCAAGAATTATTAGTGCGAAAGGAGGACTAGAAAGGAAATACAAAACGGCCCCGTTTCTCCACAACCCCGAAGGTAATGAAGATTGAAATTCAAGTTAAAATTATTTAGCCACGTGCCAGAATCGACACTAATTCAATTTCTGTGTGTGCTACTCACAGGGTCCATACCACAATACACACCCTCGTTTTGAAGAAAATCGAAAATCGATTTAATTAAACTGAATCTCAATATTTAAATTGGATCAAAATATCTTATCTCTCAAATATCATTTTCCCAATTAAGTCAAATTTCAAGTCCATTATTTTCATTGTTCCTTTTCTGTTATTGACTTTCAGATTATCTCCTCAGTTTGGATTTAGAACAACGCAATCAGTGTTTTCGATATTATTGATGTCCACATACCGGTGGTAAGGCTAAAAACATGTCCATAGCAAATACTTGCGTACTTAAATGTTTGTTGTTTCATCAAAAACGATTCAAAATGAAGGCTATCGAGCGCGAATTAATTAATAATTTAATAGGTGAACGACAAAACGAAAAAAGAAACTTGAGTAAAAAAATCTAAAGTGCGTAGAATCTGCTTTGAAATTTAAAACTTATTTGAATAGATAGATCTTAATCCGCTAACGTAGACACGGCGCTATAGTTTCGTTTAGAATGTTTTGAATTTTTGCAAGTATTATTCATTGAATGAGTTATTTTGGAAACATTTCAAGAGCAATCGTGCATCTGAAAACATTTTAGTTCAAGGCAAAACGCACAATACTCGTAGTTGTATTCAGACTTTTGTTTATATGGATGGATGTTGTATTCTGGAACAAACTTACATGGGATTGGGAATTTAGGAATAGTTTAGGAAAAGAACAAGAGCTTGTCTTGCAATATTGTCAAATGTAAATAAGCGATTCTTTAACCATGCCTCAAGCCTCATGTCTTGTTTTTCGGCACGACTTATTCTATGAACTGATTCCATGAACCTAGGGATATAGCTGACATGCTATACTATTAACAACTAATCAACTAATTAGTCAACAAGTAACAGCCTCTAAGCTCTCAAGGACACCCAGTCTTAATATAGAGTGGATACAGGAACTGGAGTCCAAGAGACCTTTGGAAAAGCTGTTGATTTAGGATACAACATCCTATGTCCAACTAAATCTACAAAAAAAATCTTCCTCGTGGTGGAATGAGAACGTGATCAACTTCCTGAAGATAACCAGGGAGATCTTTAATATTTGCTACAAGGATAAGCTCTGGTAGCCGTACAAGGACTGCCAAAAATATACAAAAAAAAACCTCAGAGATGCCAAGAATGAATCTTGGAGCGACTACTGTGAATCAATTGAGGAAACTGGGGCTTCAGCAAAGTTGTGCAAGATCCTGTTGAAAATCCACAGTTGTCCGTCTTTCATCAAGAGACCTGATGGAGCTTGGACTCAATCTGCCGCTGAAACTCTCGAGCTCCTAATTACAACCCTCTTCCCCGGCAGACGTACACGACTCATATCAAAGGATCTACAAACGAATGCCGCGAGCAGGGTGACATCGGACTTGTTTTAGTTACACCTGTCTCTCTAGTGCAATTACCTAACTAGAGCACTGCAGAGATGCCGGTAAAAGTATTTTTTTTTATATCATGGACTGTGGAAACGAATCAGAATTTTTCCCGGTTTATTTCCTTCTAAGGATACTGTTAAATACAGCGACACTCTCTCTTCCACTTACAATATATATATATATACAATACCAAATATCCCTGTCAGCTTCTCGGGTGTCGAACTAACCGCCACTTTTAATGCCTTGTTGGGGTTTCCATCCTGAATCGGCGCTTTACTATTCCCGATTCTCGAAGCGATTTTGAGAAGCTTGGTTTTCGATATGATGGGTATAGCTTTATCATTGGATGTCACTTCCAGTCCCACGATCTCTATGTCACTTTGAGGAAACAGAGCTGAAACAATATTTTCCAGCAGAACGGGATATTTCGGTTGGGGCCTTTTTTTGGCTTCAAATTTGTTTTGTACTACTTTATATTTGCTGTCCCCATGACTTAACGTCAGCGTATTCGTAAAGCTTTTTTTATCAGTCTTGTGTTTACTTCTCTTAATCGCAAGCTTCAAGATTTGCGTGCGGTCTTATATGATTACACCAAGTCAGTATATCCCGGTGCTCTATCCATCACGCCCTCAGGCACCAGAGTCGCACGCTTGCGATTTCTTCATTCCACCAATAGTTTTTCTGTCGCTGGACTTCCTTTTTTGGCATAGATCCATCGCATCTGTTTCCCAATCAGCTCTGCTAGTAATTTTTTTATTCAGACCTCTTTAAATGTTCCCTCATCGATGGTCTTGACAGACCATTCGTGGCTAATTGTTTTACCCGTTTGCTTGAACCTGCTGTCTGTGGCCGTTGAAACCTTTAAGAAGATGGCCTGATGGTTGCTTTGAATATAGTCCTCTATAACGCACCACTCCACATTTGTTGCCAAGTAACTGGTAACAAACGTGAAATCAATGACAAAGCTGGTTCGGTCTTTCCTAAGGTATTGCTGTCGCCCGAATTTATGAGCGAAACATCCAATTTCGAGAAAGTATCGAGGAGTACACGCTCTCTGGCATTCGTTTCTCGGCTTCCCCATTCTGTCGTCCAGGCGTTAAAATCTCCCGCAATTATTATTGGGCATTGGGCAGTGCTTACTGACGTCGTGCACAAGTTGGTCCAGCAATTTTGCGAATCCTGGGAGCTGCGACTTCCCCATATCTAAATGGTTGTCTGTTTTTGTTCGTCAGCGACCAAAATCGAGCTCTTTAGGTTTTGATATTGGTGGCAAACAATTTCGACATTCACTCCCTCCCCTCTAATCGTCTGCCATAGAAGATCCTGCACCACCTGACATTGATTCAGGTTAAAACCAATGTAGACAAATGTTTTGTAATTGCGGCAACCACTGTGCCATCAAAAAAATATATTATGTAACCCAAACCTTCAGTATTTAGCACGCCACTCAAACAAATACAAGTAGGCGATGGATTCAAATATCCTGGCGTGAACTACGAGTACAGCTTTTTTTTCTGTGTTTGATAATTTGTTAAGAATAATTAAAGTGGAGTGGGTCATTGCCAAACTAAGCCATGATGACTTATTTCGGCTATCCACATCCACTAAAAATGTTGTCAGCACTAGGCCAATTACCCAACTGTCCACTGGTTTCGTACACACGATGGATTATACTCGTCAGGAGCTACCTTAATCCATCGGGGAGGTAGCTCGACCAGGTCAGTGGGTGGTATTCCGATTTACATCGGAATCAGTGATCCGCACCCTTGTCGTATAATGCGCACTATATATAGTGTCGTCGTTATACTCAGTGGCGTATTCTGATGTAAATCGGAATACCACCCACTGACCTGGTCCAGCTACCTCCCCGATGGATTAAGGTATGTAGCTCCCGACGAGTATAATCCATCGTGTGGACGAAACCAGTGGACAGTTGGGTAATTGGCCTAGTGCTGACAACATTTTTAGTGGATGTGGATAGCCGAAATAAGTCATCATGGCTTAGTTTGGCAATGACCCACTCCACTTTAATTATTCTTAACAAACTATCAAATACGAGTACAGCTGCCTCGCAATTTGCACCTAGCAATCCCGCGTGTAATGAAGTCTGTCTAAGCCCTGGTGCACATGCGCGTCCAAATGACGCTGAAGGTCGCGTCATTTAAGCTCCTTCCTTTTTACAATAATACCTATCTGCGTTTCAATTCACATTATGTATTTTAATAAGATGCAGGGCCACTCTGTATTATATAAGCAGAGCCACACAATATCGATTACGAACTTAAAATTTCTGTAAAGTATCTTTAATCATTCAGAGGATATTTAAAAGCATCGCTTGAATAAAAGTGATCCGTAGGCGAATGGCTTAAGAAACTTCACGCAAATCACACATTGTGGCCGTGTTTATATTCCGAGTTCGAGTATATGTGTCCTGGCTTAATAAAAATTGATCAGCGGATGCGTGAACTATGCCGCATATAGGAGCAGAAACCAGCATTCCAGGTAGCTATCGCGACAGTCAAGCGACGCCGAAAGCTATCGGATAGCTATCGGCGTTTTCTTCCTATCCGATTGAAAGTGACGCAGCGTCCGGCCTCATTTGGACGCTCATGTACACCGAGGCTAAAGGTGCGTTTTGGTAGACACACGATCGTCGCATATTGTTTGCGATCAGCGCTCAACCCATAGAGCACGGAGCACATCTTTTAGATCGTCGCCTGCGATCGACGCAGAGTGGTGCCTAGCAAAACGCACCTTTCACTCCTGCCCAACGACTCCACGCAATTGAGAAGCGATGTATATCAGAATTCATCACGAATTTTGTTGCGATTAACATGATGAGGAAAATTTTGAGGAAGGCGGACCTACTCGTAAGGAGCGCTGTTAGAAAAATTCTCCACCTACCAGCAATCTGCGAGGGGAGCAACCGGTAGCTCAGTGCGTAGAGGTGACAGTTTCATGTCTGACTACGGTCATTACGGGTTCAAGTCCCGTCAACATTTGAAACATTTTTCAAGGAGTATCGGCTGTCTTATCCGACAATTTGTTGATCTAACCTTCACTTTTGCTACGTCAAACACTTTATTGGCAACTTGGGTTGGTAGGCTGATGGTTGCGAATTTTGTGCGACGGTATGCCCATCGAATTAATTTCATCGCGTCAGGGTGAAGATCTACCTCGAGCCGTTATGGGAAGACCGTACAGATATCCTCCTTTATAGTTGACGCAGCGTTTTCACCTCTACTACGATCCCCAAGGCCAAAACTTCCAAAACAATGCTTTGGTATTTTCCAATTACGGATATTAGATTGTTGCCATGATCTTCATCTGAAGCAATAGTTCATCGTTACGACTGCCTTATGCGAGGTACGTTATCGCCCCGCTGCTTCAGGTTCAGTTCCAGTTCTATTGGTATTTTTTTTAGAATATCCGCATGGTGGACGAAATTCTAATGGACGTTTAATATTACCAAAGAATGACATACGAGCAATCTACATTATTAGGAAATGAAATCCCACACAAATGTTCCCATCATCCGTGGCCTTTTGTCCATTAAGTGATGAAAAATTGCACTAAACTTCATCAAATCAACTATTTTACGCCAATCCTCCTCAATTCACAATTCCTTTGATAACTTTCCGCAACTCATCGCATTGAAAATCCGCTGACTTCGTCTTCTTCATCGGTAGGACCGGGGTTGTAATCGTAATCACTGGAATTCATTAAAGTGAAATAATAGCAAAGTTTCATCGAATTCGTTGAATTCTTTTTATAAATCGTCAATAGTTCTATTGGCATTGAATTCTACGAACTTTATATACGCTTACGAGGAGTGTTGTTCAACACATTACCGGCTCGAAGCAATTAATGAATGCCGTCTGGCTGAAAACATAAAAAAAACGAATAGTTGGCGGAACAATAAACCTCAAAAGTTCCAGTGAAATTTATTGACCTCTATGAACTCAGGTTGGCTTGTGCAACACACCCCCATATCATGCTATGGATAAAGTTCGAAACTTCTGTGAAACGTTCAAATTGCAAGTCAATAGTTGCTACCCGACAAAATGTGAAAACTGACCCTCCAGAACGTGAACAGAGTGAATAGTGGAGGAATGCACGTTTCAGGTGAACAAGGGATGGGAGTAAATTTACTATTTACTATTGTTGTTGACTAATTTGCTGCACTCGAGACTTTTCTCCTGTTGGGTGTAAACTTTTGCCAATACATTTATCAGATATTTAGATAGGTAGATACATCCTCCCAAACAAACTGTGGTAATGAAGCTGGTGTCATCAGCTATTTGAACGAACAGCATTACAATGGAATTCACGGCATTTCGAAAAGAGCCTCCGGTCGAACGATGACTTCCTGATGAGTTTTCTCCCATTTAATTATGCCATCGGCAGCTCTTTTTCGTTCATCATCTCATACATAATGCATTATATTCGGTGATACATATTACTTTGACATATGTTCTGCCCATTTGATACCTTTCCTGGGCACAATGACGCACACCGCCACCCAGAAGTTGTGGCCCCATCATGTTAACAACCTTAACAACCTTATAATAATAGCGATGGGTATGGATGTGAATGTGGCGCTTCCACTATACTGGGGGTACCATGGGCGAGTTTCGGTCATCTCTGCAACTGAAAAATCCATGCACCCATCCTGCCTATATGCCAGTGCTCCAATCCTGAGCTATACCTATATAGGGCGCAGTTTCACGAAATCTACACAGGGTACCGGTAGCCGACAAAAAACTTCACGATGGTGATTTATACTCCCGTAAATATAGAAATCACCAAAAATCATTGGAGGTCCATTTCATCATCAATGGCAGAAAAATCAGGTACGGGTGTATCGGGTGCATTGTGATGTTGATGATGACGATATCTGGCCCAAAACTGTGTGGATCGCCTAGGGATAGTTGCAATAAGCAGCAGTTGTTACATGTGAGCCTTACCATATTAATACAATATTATTCTTTCCTGATTTCATTAAACAAACACAAATCTTAAGTCGAAAGCCAGTTTTATATGATAAGTCCACGATTTTTTTTTTAATTCAGGTCCAGATTCCAGGGGGCTGGGGACAGGGGGATATTTCCCCCTAAAGTCCAACATACACCATCCGGAATTCGTGTCCGGCAAAACTGATCAGGCCCGGCCTTGAGGAATTCCGGATCCTGCATGTCCGTTTCAAGCCGCCTCCAGGCGGACGGGTTGGCCTTTCAGGCGGCCAAAAGGAAAATCGTTCCCGCCAGGCCTTCACCACACACGTTCCAGAATTTTTCTCCGGAAAAACTGAGGAATCCAGGATTGTGACCGGTAGCGCAGTGTGTTGAGGCATCAGTCTCATGTTTGACTACCGGCGTTTCGGGTTCGAGTCCCGTCCACGACGACGTTCGTGGCCATGGATGTGCAGGAGGTGCATGCTGGCAACTGCATTCTCCGAAACCAGTTTATGCCGCCGAAACGTCAACTGGGCCACATGGAACAGGTCTTACGGCCGCCCTACCATCACTTGGAGAAGGATCACGGACACCACGTGCTTAAAATTTTTGACCGCATTTATTGGTTCTTTTCGGCAAAAGAAGTACAAATCCGCATAAGGCAGTGTTGTTGCACTGTAACCACTGACACGGATTCTACTGTTTGAACTTCTTTCACAAGGGAAAATCCATAGCACGTCATATACGATTTCCACAATATTTATTTGTATTGATATGTTCGTATTGAATTAAGAGACGAAGTTAGAAAAAGAGCAAATTAGACGACCTGTGGTAAATATTTAAAGGACTTAGGGCCAGTTGCTAAATGTCCTATTAAAATTTATCTTAAGAATAAACTGCTATTTAGCACAATTTGACTTTATCAATATCTGTTTAGCGTTATTAACTGGATAAACGCTTACCGTCCACTAGCCTTCGATTAATCTCTTATCCAAAACAAAAGCCAACTCCTGGTTTCCGGTTGGAAATTTATCCCCAACAAAGCCCAACACCTGATACCGGATGCTGAGATTTTGACAAATAGAACTGTTCACTTTTTCAAATGAAAATAACGGCTGCGTTCCTAAAACGCCAGCGCTGAGCCAGCACTAAGAAGCAATAAGTGCTGCATGGCAATTCGTCGTAGAAACGCTGCGCTGAACTAAGCGCTAACATTAAGCCGTTGCACTTTTAGTCAGCATAAAATTTTCTCGCTTTTCTGGCTCAGCGCAATATTTGGCATTTGCAACAATTGCCAAACTACGATTCTAACCTCGGTTGTGTTATGTATGGTCGATGGTCGGGTTTTAAACGTAATTGTTAAAAGCGCGTTGACATGATCAAACTACGGTTTGACAAACCAGCATTTGATGAAAAGTTGAGCACCGTCCAACTACGGTTTGACAGGAACATAAGACTTCAAACCAGTTTGACAAGGGGTTGACACGTTCAAGTAGGTTGCCAAACGTGGTTTGTCAAACTGTAGTTTGATCATGTCAACGAGCCTTAAACATAATTGTGGGAAAGGAAGTTGCTACCATATCTTGTGTGTCACCTGGGACTCATCAAAGCAAGCAATTCCAAGTTTTCTGTCAAATTCCAAACTGAATACGGCATTTGACAAATGAGACAGACCGCATGCCGTTTCTAAAACACGAAAATAATCACAATGTGCTGGTCAGCAACTGAATCAGCGATTTTTTTAGGAACGGAGCCAATGAAAGTGGCCGTAAGGAACAGAGTTCCTGGAAATGCATTCAATGGAAGAGAATTTGCAGCAAACGTCAATTTTAACGAAATACGAATACCAAAAGTGCGAGATAGAGGATCTCGTTATTCCGATGAGAGAGAATGGATCGGAAAAGTATCTTGGTCCCTCATGGTGTAGTTGTTTTTGAGCTCTTCTGCTGCGAAAAACACAAAAACCGTATATTACTTATTTGGCACCCAACGTGGGGCCCATTTCTGGTAAGAATAGGACTAATAACGACCTCATCGGGTTGTTTTTAGCCCTTCCACCGATTTGCATCCCCACAAGTCTGGAATGGACGGTTTTGTGGGCATCCGAAGATGCCTAAGGTAGCGTGAAGGTCGGGCCGTGCCATCTGGCGGAAAAAAAGGCCCCTCAACCAGCTATGCAGCTGTCTATGCTTACTGTAGCTCAGTTCGGGACAAGTGGGGTGGGTTTTCGCCGCACGTTGCCCTTGTCCTTTACGTATTAATAAAAATTCGTAGGCCTGGGGAAGACAACAGTAACTGGGGAGGCAAAAATGAGGAATGAAAATGAAATGAGGCGATAAAGTTGGAATGGCTGACGGACGGCTTAGTTGCCCTCGCACTCGCATCGAGGTTCAGGTGTAATAGGGCCTTCGGCCACTGCTTTCGTACCACCGACACATCATTACTCATCAGGTGCTGTCATCGATCTGCCGGTGGAAGCAGCAGAACCAGAGGAGAATTTGGTTAATTACATTACTTCAAGTCTTAGGACGTAGCCACTTTATTTCACGTATTTTCCCTTCAAGTGATGGTTTTTATACCCTTCACGGATGTGATAGAGTATATTAACTTTGTCATGAAGTTTGCAATGCACAGAAGGAAGCATCTCCGACCATATAAACAATATATATTCTTGGTCAGTGTGATGAGACGAGTCGATTAAGCTTTGTCTGTTTGTCCGTCTGTTTCTATGAAAACTAATCCCTCAGTTTTAAAGCTATAAAGCTGAAATTTTTTTGCCGAAGGCTAGCTTGTTTTTATAAACTTTCAGCCAGAAACCTGGGCTGGGTTTTGTTTTGGATAAAAGATTAATCGGAGGATAGGGGACGGTTAGCGTTTATCTGATTAATAACGCTAACCAGACATTGGAAAAATTAAATTGAGCTAAATGCCAGTTTATTGTTGAGATAAATTCCAATCCAACATTGACCAACCTGCTCTAAAACAAAAAAGGTACTTTTGAAAATTTTGACATCCCTAAATACCATAGGTCATAGAAAACACAACTTTGCATTCAAGTGTTTCACTCGCGCTGCTCGTATTGTTAATATACAGCTCAACAGAGAACCTCAATCTTCCGAAATTTGAACATGGCAATGCCGTCACCTAAACATCTCTTTCTCCATATGATGAGAAAAACGTTAAAAATTCAATAAAGACACATTTCGCTATTGCTTGAAACGATTTTTGTAACCAAAAACCAAGAAAAAAAAGTTTTTAGGGCGAGTGAAGAAATTCCCTTGAAGTCAGTCGTCAATACATTTTGTAATTTCGCTGATCATGGTCATCAGTGAGTCTTCAATATTGATCATTGTTCGACTTCTTTGATCGCACGCTTCTGTTATGATCAGTACCGACACGGATCACTCTTATATCGAGATGGTACGACCGCCGGAAGCCTACTAGTATAACAGGAGTAAGGCCTCCAAGAATCGTGATTACTTCTTTAAGACGATCGATTTGTTAATCTTGTTATCAACAACATCGTTTTCGGGAGATTTTCAAGATACTCGTATGTACATTTTTGTTGGTTCGTTTCATTAACCTGCCAGCAAAGTGGAACATATTGGCCTTCGGGTGGTATTGAATCAATGCAAAAATAACGCCAATTAACATTATGACAATGGCAGTGGAAATGATGATCTCCTTTGATGTTAATGATAGGATTCTGATAGTTTTCTGGTTCGTTTATGGAAGTTTCAAAATGAGGAGGAATGTCTGAATACATATAATGTTTTGCATTGCGTACAGACGTCATACCACGACTGGAAATAGAGGGTTAGTTCCTGGCGGCTTGAGGCAGGAGGTCTACAATAAAATTCAGCCCGCAGCTGCATTGCTCGTTTAACGACTAGTATGCACTGCGATTCTTTGAATAGATTCTTTTCCATCTCGCCAGAGTTCGGTGTGTATCTCGCCTGCCTCGACTCACTGTCACCGTCAATTTGCTATGTATTTTCTGCATCTTTTGAATCCTGTCCGGTATAACTCATTGAGTTTGCGACATAAATAGATGTCCCAATTTATACTAGGCGCAAGGAGCCAATGTGTTAATGGGTTGGATACTTCATTGGTTTGGAGTCTTAGGTTAGGTTAGGTAAAGGGGCTGCCGTGATGTATCACAGTATACTTAGACCAACTGTTCAGAATTACACTCTTTTTCACTCGCGATGATATATCAATTGTCTTAATTTACACAATTCTTGTTCGATGCACTGTAGTTCGATAAAAGTGAGATTTTCAAAAAAATGGATACAATTCAATATATTATTTCCGACAGTATTCCGACACAATATTACATGTATAATTTTCGAAGTTAAGTAATTCAATTTCAACAAAGCTCAAGATGTAGCGATGTAACAAGAAAGATAATATGTGTAAGTGTTTATCGTGCTTTTATAGGTATCATAATAAGCGGGAAATTAATTTATGTAGTACTAGATCTGTCAAATGAAATTAGATATAAATCAATTTTACACAAGAATTCGAATAATCATGAAATCAAATAAAGGAAAAAATTAATCATAAAAAAATAGTAAAATCGATGAATTTCCTTCAGTCAACATCCAACACCAACATTGTGTCCATTGTGGTACCACCGCTATCACTGTCATTGGAACCTACGTATCAAACCAGCCTGTGCTAGCGATGTAACGATTGAGCCGTGTTCATTCAGATCGTAAAAAAAAACCCGTGAGCCCAGCAAATTTCTTCTCCTGCCAGGCAAGGCCGGGCAATGATAGAGAAGATGTAGAACGCTCTCCTCCTCCTCCACATTGCCAAGAACTCCTACAAAAGTCGTGGTGAGGAAGATGTAGTCTCCTGACTTGCTCTCCTATTGGGCAGCGCCCTATGATAACTCCTACCACCCTGCGGCGGGGATCAATTTTCGGCCAAACCATCCTTGTTGTTTGGCATATATTGCCGCTAAGCCATCTAACATTAGCCCTATCCACTGCAGCGGTCTTAATCGCCAATTTGCACAGAGTAAATGGCACCCTTATGTCTTTGCGGCTTTCACCAACCGCACCAGTTGTCCCTTCTCGGGTCAATTCATCTGCCTTGCAGTTACCCGCAAAGCCACTGTGGCTCGGAATCCAACAGAGGGTAATATTGAAGAAGTCCGCCATCTCTACGAGCGCTAAGCGACTGTTCTCGATAGTTTTAGATGTCGTCAAGACGGATTCGAGTGAGCGAATTGCCGCCTGACTACCCATATAAATAGTAATATCCTTCACAGTAATGGCGTGAGTACCTAGCCAGAACAGAGCTTCTGAGATAGCTGAAACCTTTGCCCTTGTGGATACCGCAGAAGTCCGGGGGATGGAGTGATAGGTTAATCCCCAGTCCCTCCGACTATAGGCCTATCCCGACCCCGTCGTCGGTCTTAGAGCCATCTGTATAAATGGCCATGTTTTCGGTGGTCGAGGTCGCGTCTCCCATCCATAGACTCCTCGACGGAGTGAGACTAGTGTAGTCTTTGCCAAATTGGTATTTTGGAGAAATGTAATCCGTCTCTCTTGTGAGATTCTGATTGTCCAGTACAGTTGAGTGTCCATACTGAGCGGCACCACTAGCCCGCCTCATGAAAGTGTAGAGCCGTGTTTGCCGCCAGTTGTTCGCCAAAGTTATCCAACGGGAGTAAGTCGAGTCATATCTAATCCGGCTGATGGAGTGCTTCTAAAAGCCCTTGTCGTGGCCAGCGCAGCCAGCCTTTGTACCTTTCCTAGCGTATTACAGTAGACCGCTACTCTAAGTGCAGTCCACCACATACTAATACCATACAATTACATATATAGGGCGTACCACAGCTGTATGTAACCAACGTACCACTTTCGGCTGCAGGCCCCAGTTCTTGCCTATAGTTTTCCAGCACGAGTAGAGTGCAGTAGCAGTCTTTTTCACCCGTTCTTCAACATTAAGCTTCCACTTTAACTTCTTGTCCAAGATGAGACCTAGAAATTTTGCTTAATCAGTGACAGCCAGTCTTGTGCCCTCCAGAGTGGGGGTTCGATTGGCGGGATCGTGTGCCTTCCAGTGAAGAGCACAAGCTCCGTTTTGTCCGGGCTATCTAACACCGCACCGAACAGCCCACTCTGTTAGGAGAGATAAGGCATTCTGGAGTACACCACTGAGGGTATCAGGAAACTAACCCGTGACTGCAATCGCGATATCGTCTGCATACGTAATGACTTACACCCATATCCAACAGCAATCCATTGACGGCTAGATTTCAGAGAAGGGGAGACAGTACGCCCCCTTGTGGGCTCCCCTGCAGGTACGAATCAACCTTAATCTTTGCAGTGTGTTAATGAGCAAACAGAGCGACTCATCAACCTGTAGGCTCACAACTGCTCCAATGATCTTGCTAGATTTAATGTTATTGGAAGCGCCGTCGATATCTAGGAAAACAAATATTGTCGCATTTTAGGGTTCTGTGTTGAGTCGAAGTGGCTTTTAGGGGTTTGTGATCCATGAAATTGCAGTTTTTTTTTCAAATTTAAAGTCCACGATGACTCCTTGGGGATTTTTTTATGTTTTACTTTTATTTTTTGCTTTCTATACTTAACAGGACCTGTTACTATGTTGAGTAAAATTTTAGGGTTCTGTGTTGAGCAGAAGTGGTTTTTGAAGGTTTTATGCTGCTGTACATAGAACTGTATAGAACCCTAGTACGTCAGGGGTCAACACAGGATTTTAAAAACAAAAAAAAAAATACCATCACTATCATTTAAAGAGGGAAAATCAAGGAATTTTGCAAAAAAAAAAATGATTTGAGTCCACTACAGGACCGTAAAGCCACAGCAGGGCCAAAAATATCTGTAGCACCTCAAGGAGATACAGTGTGCTTCGGATTTGCAAAATTTTTAATTTGAAGCAAAGGACTTGGGTGCAACTCAAAACCCTAACCTTTTACTCAACAAAATAAGACGTTAACATGTTAAGTATAAAAAGCGCAAAATCACAAAAGAAATCTCAAGGAGTCACCGTGTACTTTAAATTTGTAAAAAAAATTGCAATTTGGAGCGCCACAAAACCTTAAAAACCCATTCGGTTCATGCAGAACGCTGATATTTTACTCAATAAAATAACACGTCCTGTTAAGTATAAAAAGCAAAAAAAAACAGAATCATGTTTTGAGGTACAGTACAGAACTCTAGGACACAGGTAAATTGTGTCTTTTCGACAGGATGGCTTAGACACTGTTAAAGATAATTCACAAAATCTACTATAATCCACATACGATTCGTATGACCATATCTCATTATTAACTACACATCAAAATCATTGCACGACATTTTCACATAAGAACGTCATTATGACTCGAAGAATATGATGAGAACAAATTTCATGAGAATATTCTCAGTCGTTCTTATAGACTGAGAATATTCTCATGAAATTTGTTCTCATCATATTCTCATGAGAATTGGAACATTGCGCGTGTAAATAGGTATGAGAACTGTTCTCATGGATGACGCAATCCATAAAGCATTCTCATGATGATGTCTATCTTGACCTTATAGCCGCAAGAATAATCTTGGTTGAAGTCCCCGATTCCTTCTACAGGTTCTCTTGCAAGAGAGCTATATAGGCTTTCTTGATGCGGTGTTCGACGTTCAGTTTCAATGAGAGCTTCGAGTCAAGAATGACTCCAAGCCACTTCACATAAGCCGATAGAGTCAGTGAGTGTCATTTAGTACTGGGAGCACAAACTATTCAATTTTTTTTTTTGTGGTAAAAAAAAAACAGCTTGGTTTTCTCTGGGCTCACACTGAGGCCACACTCTGCTGCCCAAGTGCTGACCATCTTCACGACGCCACTCATCACCCTTTCCTGAATTCAGGATTACAACGTCCTCTCGGTAAGCGACAATCTGAGCTATAGACTTCTCTAATATTCTAAGGTATATAAAAAGTTATGATCGGACCAAAGAAACGCCTGCCTGCCTGTTATCACCACTAGGTCTGTGTAGGTCTAGGGTATTCTCATTAATCCTGTTTCTAAGTATAAAGCGAATTTATTACATGAAACCAATCAAGTAAAATTCGCAGTCATTAATTAATTAATTGGATAACGTGACGACGGAGAAATTAATCCCTTATATCTAAAGGGATCAGCATCAAAATGTTATTAATGTTCTCTTCGAATCCTGCAGATCATTTCATCGCCCCTTTTCAGTTATGGACGACCAATTCTCGATTAAAAAGCTGCACTCACGACATGCAGAAGAGAGCGGTTGAAAGGCACTCTGCAAAGATACCGTCTCCCCTTTGAGTAAAAATCCTACTTTCTGCAGTCTGAAGGCAAGTGAGTGGCAATTAGACATGATAGCCCTAAAAACGTTGAGGGTTTGTTGTTATTCTTGGCTCCTTAAAAAAGGGGGAGAAAGTGCTTCGTTTACGGATTTTAATGGGAAGTGCCTGGCATTCGCCTATACGTAATGTAGTTTGACGCAAATACTATGAATGCATTTATTGGAAACATCAGTTTCCGACAAGGACCTACATTCACTTATTTGCATAAATCTCTTACCACCAGCGACGGAAAGATTTTCCCCAATTTATCAGAACCCTTCGCCAAATTGCTGAGTACAATAATTTCAAAGGAAGACACTTAAGGGAATAATGGACAAGTGTAGGTGTTTTGTCGGTTTTTCACTTGTATATTGGAGTTTTCCCGATGTAGGAAAAATTGCTGTCAAGTCAATTTTTCATATCGACTAAAATGTTTTTATCGCAAAAGGGTCGAACCGAAATCGTTGGGAATTGTTTGACAGCCATCTCTTTCCGCTATAAATGTTATGGGGATTACGTGGGAAGGATGGAATGTTTTTAGTGAAAAATGAGG
Source organism: Chloromyia formosa (assembly GCA_964017055.1). Lineage (NCBI taxonomy): Eukaryota > Metazoa > Arthropoda > Insecta > Diptera > Stratiomyidae > Chloromyia > Chloromyia formosa. Next base: position 42,598,414 of record OZ024815.1, read on the forward strand.
GATAAGTGGAATTTCAGTTTTTTTTTACGATAAATATGCCTTTTATTATTATTTATTTGGATTGGAATTCACCATAAGTGGCGTGGGTGTGGGATAGCGGGTGGAATTTATGGCATTGTTAAAAGCTAGTAGCATCTGATGGAATAGTTGTAGATACTTATCCATATACTTTTTACTAAAGCATCAAGTGAAATAATATTATCTCTATCGCTATTTGATCGTCACATCCACTAAATAATTCCAAAATCTCCGAAATATTTTTAATTGAGATTAGTAATCATAATTTCAATATTTTAGCAATACGAAACTGTGAATGGCAATGATAAGGCATTGTTGTTACATATAAAGAAAATTCAAATGAAAAACCAAGAAAACTAGAACATATCAACATTTCGAAGTACCTTCGGTAGAGAAATCAACTCTGACGTCAATTTACACAATACACTCTCTAATTCTTGATTGTTATTGAGCCCTATACGTAGATGAGACCGTGTCCGAGCTTAAAGTGTGGTTAGACTATTGCATGGTTTTTCCACTATAGCTCTCCAAGTAGCAGATGCCAAACTGTTCAGGAATGCCAATAGAGTTGACGGGAGAAAACTGCAGGATTTAGGTAAGAATGCCAACAAAATAAACTCAATAAAATTACAACCGTAAATTAGCAAACCCCGCCGAAGCCTGTTCCAAGCCAGGGTTGTGAAAGGAGGAGGGAAGGATAGCTGAAGCCTGAATGGCTGAGTCACCTAAGCCTATCAAATCAGTAGGGTATCATAAATTACGTAGTCAGACCTGCAACATAGTTGTGTGAACTCCAGAACGTTATAAACCACCTGAAGCAGCTATCACCAGGACACGCCTGGATGAGATTTAGCGATGGGCCGGCAACCCATCCTTGTAACAACTACTCCATGTCAAGAAACCTGGAACAAAAGCCTCGGATTGGGCTGATCAACAACGACGGCCACGCAAACGACTAACCGATTATTCTTTTGGATCCTGGAATGTACGCTTCCTGAACAAACCAGTGGCCGAGAAGGCCCTCCTTCAGCAGGTCGAGAATAACAAACCGAGCTTCACTGCAGTCCAGGAAACAAATTGCATTGGTAGCAAGATAAACGGCAAGAGTTCGAACATAATTTTTAAAAGCGGCAAACCATCGTGTCGTAAGGAGCTGGGAGCGAGCAAACTGCACATTGTTGTGTGCCATTCGCATTAAGACACGTTTTTTCAACCTCTGGCTCATCAACGTGCCCCGACTGAAATTAAGGAAATGCTTTGGGGCGACCGGTAGAGCAGTGTGTTGAGGCATCAGTCTCATGTTTGACTACCGGCGTTTCGGGTTTGAATCCTGTCCACGACAACGTTCATGGCCATGGATGTGCAGGAGATGCATGCTGCCAACTGCACTCTCCGAAACCAGTTTATGCCAACCAAACGTCAACTGGGCCACATGGAACAGTTGACGCGCTATGCCCCACAAGGGGTTAGGGCAATTGAGAGAGAGTGAAAAATCATACACCGGATAAAGCGGCGGTGGCGTTGCACATATATTGTACTTACCAGCTTCACTTTAAAGTTGGTGTTATCCTGCAGGAAGTCCTCCATACTGTGGGTTGAAGAAACCAACTCATTCTTTACTGGGTCCTTGGTCACTGGGGAGTAGAAAGCAATGAGCTAGCAGATAGGCTAGTGAACCGAGCCTCCAAAGCCCCCTTCTACGGTCCAGAACTTTTTGTGGAATTACACTCTTCTACTGCAGAAACCAAATAAGAGACTGGGAAAGTGCTCTGCCACATCCCAATGGGAGGCGCTTTCAGGCCTGAGACAGGCCTGGCTGTTCATCTCGGGCTACTCGCGTACTCGTACCTTGGAATTGCTGCGGCTGAGCAGAAACAGAGTCAGAATGATTTGTAGAGTTTTGACGGGGCACTCGTGTCCTAGGGGTCCATGCGTATTGTGCAAAGCTGCGGGGCTGATGATGAGACTTCAGAACACATCCTTTGTGAGTGCGAGGAACTTGCGGAACGACGCACGGACTGCTTCGGCGTTACATTTCCTTTGGCCGTGGACATCTCTATTAAACCTGGCCAGATAAGTTAATTTATCAATTTTTTGTTAGTGTAACGCACGCAATTTTTGTTCTGCTCTGACCTGAAGTGTTGAAAAAAGATACGTCTTATCTGTATGTTACAATATCCAAATATCTGACTGTAAATGGCCGCTCAAGCTACTTCGTTTTTTTTTTTGCGCAATAAGTTTGCTTAAACTACACTTGATGCGTTTTTTCATTTGTAGCATCGGTTTCATAGATATGTGAACTAGAAAAGCGATATAGTGTGATTTTCCTCCAAAGCCTCGAAAGGTGACGTTTTTCGACTATCGGCTTTGACTATACTACTAAACCAAATTCCAACTTTGAGCATTGCCTTGAATGTAAAATTTTACGCTCTTTAATTAAAATTCTATTCAATTTTTCGGGTTTTCGGCCGCACAGCCGCTCTGCCGCGGGGTACAAGATGGCTCCATCTGTTAAAATGGGTACCACCAAAAATCATACAAACGGCATTTCTCTATCATATTTTGCAAGGTCAAATCTCTTACCGTTCCAACTACAGGGTATCAATCGATAGTGACATTCAAACTGAAGAAAAAACTAACGACGAATCTATTTGCGCAGACATTGCAAAAAGACACAGCAGATGGGAAGGACATCAATGAAGAAGACGAACCAGACGTGAGACCACCTACTAACAGAGAGATGCTCAATAAATAAATAACTGGCGCAACAGTCCAATTTGAACCACGGCCTCGAGATGAGTTAGCATCATCTCATTTTCTAGATCGTGACGGTTTTTGTGCAGAGGTATGTGATCAGCAACACGCTAAACCGAGTTATTTACCCCATAATGGGTACTCATTTAACAGCTGAGTGGGCTCATGGTCCGACACGTAAATTGTGAGAGATGCTCAATGGCCTTGTTTTTTAGTTTTACTGCTGTTGTTGTTTTAGCAATGGGCAGAAGTTCGTTGTGTGAGTGGTTTACATGCTGTTATTGTTCTTCGTCTTCCTTGGTGTTAAGGGACAGGAAGATAGCTGCCTCTACGGGGTTCTCCCACAACGACCTGGGGGTGGGATTCAGGTGTGTAGGTGCAGCTGGGCAATTAAAAATATGGTCCATATCGTGAGGTGTACCATTGCAGTCGGGGTATGTGTTCGTGACATCCCGGTCAATGCGAGATAGCTAGAGGCTAAGACGCAAATACCAGCCCGACCGAAGTTGGGCAAGTGTCGTTATCGTTGCTCTAGGAAGTATCCTCTCATCGGGAGAAATCGCTTGTGGTTGTGTCGTGAGAACTCTATTTGGACCTAGTCCTGCGATTGATGTTTGTACCTCCTTATAATATATTGCTGCGATGGCTGATCTGTATGCATTGTTGTCAAAGGGAATCCTTTTGTACCTCCGGGCGTCTTTTTCGGGGTCTCTCAAATCACGCCTGACATGTCTTGGAGGCGGTGTCTTGTCCATGAGGTCGGTGTTGGGGCGTTCCCTCTGGTAACAACCCACCAGGTATTGTTTCGCAAGAAGCTTGTTGTGGTCCCTTAGAGGCATCATCCTTGTTTCCTGATGCAGACGGTCCTGGGATGACATCAGGAGACAGCCAGACACAGTACGCAGAGCGGCGTTTTGGCAAGCCTGAATATTATTTCATTGTGTGTCACAGAGATTCTGTGGCCACACTGGAGCCACATAGTTGGCTACTGATCTTCCGACTGCTTTTTATGTGACCAGTAGGGTTTCTTGCCCCAGGTGCTACCGGCCAAGGCTTTAAGGATTTTATTCCTACCTCGCATCATGTTGCACACAGTTGAAGCATGGGAGGACGACATGGATATGCTGTCCACGATTACTCCTAGAATTTTACGATGGTTCACGGTTGGAATAGGCTGATTGCACATTGAGATGCCAAGTTGCATCTTGATTTCCTTTGCCAGGTGGTAAATAAGGTTGCCGAGGATTTAGGCGCTGATACGGTTAAATTCTTGCCCGTGAAGAAAGAGTTAAGCTCTTCCAGGTAATCATTTATTCGTTCACATATTTCCGTGATGTTGTTTCCTATTGCCTGAATGGAACAGTTGTCGGCATAGGAGATGACTTCGATTCCTTCAGATGGATTTGGAATTCCAGATAGGCAAAGGTGGAGCAAAGAGGGAGACAGAACTTCTTCTCGTGGCACACCTTGTTTGATCTTTATTAGCTTCGATTTCTTGCTCCTGAATTCGGTGTAGGACTGCCTGCCCGCAAGATAATAGGCAATCGATTTTGTAGTTTGCGTTGGAAGATATGCATTATATAAGTTGGACAGAAGTGCTGAGTGACTGACTGGGTCGAAGGCTTTCGACAGGTCAAGTGCCACCAGAATTGTTCTGTGACATGGACGAGGTTGATTAAGGCCATTGTGGATACGAGTTGTAAAGGCATCCAGGGCCGTCTACCTACTGTGAATTCTTCTGAAGCCGTGCTGGTGGTTTGCAAACTGAATGTGGGCCGCAAGGGGAGGTGGATTAGTGCTTCGAGCGTTTTGGCAACTGGTGATAGAAGTGTGATTGGACGATAGGACTCGCCGAGTGTCCCTTTCTTCTCAGGTTTAAATATTGGGATTATTCTCCCTTTCTTTCGGAGTTCCGGAACGATCAGTGATGTGATGATGTGATGGATAAGTTAAATGTAATCATGAGATATTCTATAGCTGGTGAGCCGAAGTGTTTAAGCATTGCAATTGCAATTGCATCAGGTCCCAAGGCCTTCGAATTGTTCGCTTTCCTGATTTCTGCAGCTACTTCGTCCACGGTGAAGACAGTTGCCTGCAGTTCGGTTATGGATCCACCTGCGGATTATACGCCTTTGTCTGTCTGGTGGAGGATGTTCAATAAACTGCCTATTGAAGCGACTTTCGCAGTGGGCAGGGTTGCTGATTGATTTTTTTCCGAACTGGATGGCGACACTCCCTTTCTTTTTCAGTGGATTAGAGAAGGCACGGACTGCCGACCGTAGTTTGCTTATACTTACTTGTGGTTACTGCGGCAGCCGGTTTTACGCACCAGAGCGACCCGTTTTTACAACGGCTAAGAGCTGCCTAACCCCTTCAATGCAAGCAGGATGTCTTTTAGTTTTACTCACCGTCTCTGGTTTCCTATTATTATTATCAGCCGGTTAATGTTATCAGTTTGTAAGGACCCCAAAGCGATCACATTAAGCGGCATCTACTGTATTTGTTTGTTTGTAATATAGCTGGGTCCCTTTTTATGTTAATATATATATTTTATTATTTAACTTTCTTTTTCTATTCTAAATATAATGAAAAAAAAAATCAAACCTGATACGCGCTAGGTCAATCGACATTCTAGGCTCTACCAATTAAAATACCGTAGCGGTCATTCTAAATATGACTCTAATATGTAAGTACTAACTTTTTATATGTGTTTTCTGATTTCTCTTATGACATTTAAAACCATTTGAAATAAATTTGAATAACTATAGAGTCCATATATGTTAATTGTTTGAATTTTCGGAATTTCCAGTGCTCGTTACAGAAAGGTGTAAAGCTATCTTTCGATGAAAAGCTAAGTGAATACTTTACTACATGTAAGAATATTCAAGGATGTTTTAACCCCGAATATTCGCAATATCCTTCCCATATTTCTATCATAAACATTCTGCCGGTCATCGTGGCACTACTCTCGTCCGTTACTGTACGTACATGCGCCCTAGATTCCGACGTACTGGGGGGTGCACAATTTTTACTATAACATCGTACACGAGTCAATCCAACATTCCTCAACCACCACCCCAAGCAAAGGACTTTTGTTTGGGCACAGTTTCGAATCGTATCTCTGTGAAACGACATCGGATCGAATCCGTTGTGGAGCTATTTCCGCCGCGAATGTTCTTTTTCCATCCCTCGGGCTATCATTCAATCTAGTGCCATCGCTTCCTTTCTCTTCACTGAAAAATCGGTCAGTTAACATTAGTGCAATTTTTATTAGATAGGCAATTTTTTTTTTACCCGAAAATTGTGAAAGGAGCATGAAAAGTTGTGAGTGCATCAGGTGGTGTTGGTGGTCGTGGCAACGACGGCAGTGTAGGTGTTAAGAGGGAGAGAGTATCGTGTGAACAATGGAGATGGACGTGGATTTGACTCATGTCATTGATAGGCGGGATCCAACATCTTCGCCTGCCATCAAGCCTGGCTGTTGTGTGATTCAGCGACGGACAGCACCACAAAGTCCGCAGGATATCTACTTTGAGAGTCGCGGAAAATCATGTAAAAAATTGCTCAAATTCAATGGAAATTCGAATAAGGTACGAGTATGACAAATTTTTTGGCATTTCATCCAAATATCCAATCCAATGCCCTACCCACCCGAGTGTCTAGTATCACATCTCACGTCGCAATCTTTCTCTTTCATCGACAGCTATCATGTCATGTCGACTCATCATCAATATCCATGACGTCCCCAAAATAGCTTCCTTCCGAGCCCCTTGTATTCTGTCTGTCAAGTCATCGACTTTGATAAGGATTCGGATGGTATAGCAGTTTCAAAGCGACACTGACGAAGTCAATATTTCCAAGACTCAATGAAAAGCCCAGAGAGTCTCGGCAATGCTTTGTGTGCAGCATTATGACTTAAACTCGACGCTTTATACTATAGTGTCCCGAGTTGAATCCTTTGTGTTCTCGACCTCTTTTCTAGATAATACAAAAGAGAGACGATTGGATTTATTTATAACCTTTTATAATCTGCACGGATATGCTGAAGTCAGTCGAAAATACACTCCATTCTGTGGGCTTTGCAGCTTCACCTGATTTCTGATTGACTTTCGAGAAGGATAAACGACGGCTAATAGAAATTCAAGGGGGATGTTCAGAAAGTGGCGGTCTTTGTTATCAAACTGGGCTATCCTAAATGGAAATGATGGCATGGGAAAGTGTGGGCGTGAGGCTCTGATTTCAAGTTCGCTAAAATCCAATTGTAACAATGGTTGCTAGCCGCGCCGCATATCGAAAGGCGACTGCTTGCTAGTTTTGGGATTTAAGGATATTTTCTCGAAATTGCTTTGTCGGTGTATTGGAAGGTTGATTGCAAATTGGAATTCCTGCTATAAAGGTTAAAATTCTCAACCGAATTTTGTTGAAAATCGAAGGACTCGTTTCGAACCTAAAATTCCTTCTGGGGTTCTAAATTGGTTCTAAATTGGTCTTAAAAATGTTCTTACCTTCTTAGCAGAAGGTAAATTATTTTTAGGTTAGATTCGACTGATAGTCCATATTTTACTTATGTTATGTTTTTAACGTAACATGAAACTGAATTTTTGGTAGATTAATTATATAATATACCTACATATATGAATAAGCTGAATGGTAACGCCGTATCGGTCGATCCCTACGAATGAGTTTAAGGACAAACAAGTCACGAGTGGAAGTGAAACGAGTGAACCCAAGTATTGCAACCAAAAGTTATCCTGCGCTGCTGCACTGTGAGTGAGTTCTGTGGGGCTATGACTAACGATGAATCTCGGTTATTTTAAAAAATATGCTCGGCTGAATCAGATGTCTTTAATCAGTTTCGGCTATGGACTTTATGAGGCATTCGAACCTTTGAAGTTACCTTAAAAAAATAGGGATCTTAGCTGACGCCGTCTTTCACATTTGCCAGAGTACTGATATTCTCTTATTACCGTACCATCACAAATGCGATAGATTTCTTCAGTTAAGATGCTCATTTTCTTGAGGTAAATTCCAAGGCTCGAAAGCCTCATAAGGGGCATAATGTAGAGTTTGTTTTGCTTCGGTTAAGCTACGACAGGTAGATATGATTACGCGCAGATCTCCTGGAAATCTGTTGACTAATTCTCCATGGGTATGGAAACTCACTTATTTGAACCTTAAATCCCAGCACCGTATCACTTCTATTTACAGTTATCGGTTACATATTTTTCAAATTTGGATGGATGGGTGGTTACTCTGTAGATGACTAATGTAGAGAATTGCAGATAAAAATGAAGCTCAAGAATTTATGGGATCAGTTTATAGTCTAGGCCAGGAAGGAAAAACAGTAAAAATAGTGTAGTTTTGAAAATTAGCACAATTTTTCGGGACAGTCTCCTGAATATGTGCTCGAAAGTTCTCGATATACATATCACAACTGGTTCCGTTGTGATACCACCAAAACAAAGCTAGCCTCTACTTGAGTTGTATAATGCTCATATCCTTAGGTCATCCAGATCCTGGAGAAGCCAAAAACGCAGAAATTTCCTCCGCCTCTCAGCCAATGTCGGGCAGAGACATAGAAAGTGGAGAACGCTCTCCTCCTCATCCACGTCCTCACAACTCCTGCAATAGTCATTGTGAGGAATACGGAGCCTCCAAGCTAATTCACCGATGGGACAGTGCCCAGTGTAATAACCCCCACAACCTTGCCAATGTGTTTTCTGTTTAGTGATAGTGCTGTGGCGGAGTGACTATTGTCAATCTTTGGCCAAATTATCCTTGACCATTTGGCACATTCTCCCGTTTAGCCATCTTATGTTTGCCTGTCCACCGCAGCGGCTTCGATTCCCCCTTCAACAACACCCGTTGTTCCTTCACGAAAAAGTTCATCCTTTGGGCTGGCCTCGGCCAAACTGCTGGAATAACTGGTACTGGAATAACCTTTCAGAGCTACGTCAATCAAAGCAGCTGATAATGTCCTTCATTCACAAGGGTACTAGTCAAATGAGTGGAACCCATATAAGACGGGGCGACCGGTAGCGCAGTGTGTTGAGGCATCAGTCTCATGTTTGACTACCGGCGTTTCGAGTTCGAATCCCGTCCACGACGACGTTCATGGCCATGGATGTGCAGGAGATTCATGCCGGCAACTGCATTCTCCGAAACCAGTTTATGCCAACGAAACGTCAACTGGGCCACATGGAACAGTTGACGCGCTATGCCCCACAAGGGGTTAGGGCAATTAAGTAGTAGTATCGAAGACTTCCAATCGGGTACTTATCTGGCCATCACCTGGTCAGATATCACCTGAACAAGATGGGTCTATCCACCGAGATTAAATGCCATCTCTATCTGGAGGACGTGGAAACGACCAAACACACCTTGTGCGAATGTCCCGCCATCACGCGTTATAGGATGCCACCCCCCGGGCAGACAGCACTGCAGACTTCAGGTTGATTCCGGCTAAAGACATGCTGTCCTTTATTAGAAACGTGAATGGTCTTTTGACTCAATTGGCTATGATTGTAATGGGGTTTAGTGCTCTGCATCATGTGTATCAGGTGCAGCGTAGTGTGAAATTCCACGGAACTTCCGGGAAGTCGGGAGGAAGTCTACTTCGCGGTCCAAAGAGAGGAAAACTTACGGAGCGTTACGATGTTCCTATAGGTGCGAAGAGTACCGGGATGCGAAATGTCGGCAATTGCCTGGGCTATGGTCCGAAAACGGGAAACCCAATCCTGAATCCAAAAAAGTAATAGTCATGGATCTATTTTAATTCGAGACGAACAAAAAAAAAACAAATTTCTAGTCGATACCCCTGGCAAGAAGTCACCCAAAAAGAGCCTCTTCCAAAGGAGTTCTAAAATCACGCGGTCAAGGGTACAGGTCCACATAAACGGGAGTTCGCTGATCCTGGAAGCGAATCGGAGCTCCACTCTTATGGTCATTGTGAGTCCAATGGACGTAGAGGTTCCAATTGCTGTGAACCAGATGGACAGCTGCGGATCCTTGGAACCGCAAACTGCTGGAAGGGAAGCGGCGACAAGGCCCACTAAAGGCCAGAAACGGAGCGAATAGCGCGCTCTGCAGAAAAAGGCGAAGAGTGCGACCAAGGAAACGGTAAAATCGGACGCCAAGGGGAAATAGCGACCCGTTCCTTTATGGGTGTGGCCGGGTGTCACCTCAAGCCGGCTGCTGTCAATAAAATAAAAGAGTCCGTAAACGCATCTCTGAAGAACTGTCCCACTTTCAAAACAGCCACATTGTTCGCGGCCACATAGCGGTGATCTGCAGCAACGTCTTTTCTGCGGATTCGTTTCAATCTACCGTTGGAAATATCGCCAAGGATTTTCCAGGCTTAGAAGTTGTGGAGGAGTTATCCATACCATCTGAGGCTCTGCCTCTTATAAAAATACTGAACCCAGTCCTTGCTGTATCGCAATGGGGATTGTTCCAATCAGTGGAACTAAAAAATCTATCCGCGGAACCGGATCTCATCGGAGCACCAACAACGGTGCCTGTGATGGGAGTAGACAGGGGGCCCGCAAAAAAATACGGGCCAACGGAGCGATAACCCACTTCGAATTGAAGGAGATATACGTAAGAGTTGAGCCAGGGAAGGTAGCTGAGACGAATCGAAATGCGGGTGGTTCAAGCAAATCTGCACCACAGCAGAGTGGCAACGGCAAACCTGGCTCGGCACCTTAACCAGGGACACGCTGATATTGTGCTGATACAGGAACCGCATCTGTATAAGAATGCGGTCTGTGGATTTGGCAGTAAACTCAGTGTGTTCCAACCAACAGGCAGCGACAAAGTGAGAACGTGCATTGTCGCCAAAAAGAACCAAATTTTTATCCCGCAACTTAGCAATGGAGACACAACTGCAGTGCCCTGGAAAGTGAAAACAGGTAACACCGTCGCGCAGAGTTACCTGCAGTCGGCCGTTTACTTCCCGTATGATGCGGAACTGGTCACACCATTACTGCAGAAAGTAGCCGATGCAGCGACGAAAGCCGAAATCATCATCGGCTGCGATGCAAACGTACACCAGGAGATATGGGGCAACACAGACATAAACGAAAGAGGTAGGCACTTATTAGAATTTCGAATCTCAACTAACCTCAACACTGGTAATAAACTCACATTTATTACCAGAAACAGAGTGGAGATAATTGATATTTCCTTGACAATGCCAGGTGTGATCGGGAATATACGAGGTTAGCGAGTTTCCGACCTTCCGTCACTCTCGGACCACCAGTGGTTACGCTGGGATACCGGGAGCTCTGAGACCGCTATTAAACGTTTTCGGAAAAAAACCGTAAGGAAAAGCGCCGCCCTATGGTGGAATGGTGACTAATTATTAGTTTAATGCTATGGCCCGTTATGGGATTGATCCAACCCTACCGACTTTTGGCGTCGAATTTTCTCAGGAACAGGAAAATCGAGGCCTCTTTTTTTGGGGGTCAAAAAAGAGAAAACAATTAGTACAGGTACACCGCTAGGAGAGATATTATCCCCTCTCTTCTGGATTCTACCGGTTAACGAAATTGTAGAGAGGTTAAGAGCCAGCGGTTTTGAGGTGCTGGCATATGCCGATGACATTGTGGTGCTTGTGAGAGGTAAGTTCCCTCAAACCTTGTCGGACCTTATACAACCAACGCTGGACCGGTTTATCTGCAAAAGCGCATGATTGGCAACCATACACGCTTAAAGTTCTGGCATGTGGCCTCTCTTGTATTCTAAAAACATATCAGAGACAATACGGCTTCAATCTCGAGGATACGGATCACATGACCAAACAAAAATACTCCGAAAGGAACTTCGAGTTGAAGTTCCCTACAAGGAAAGACTGGGAGAGCAGAGAAGCCACGGTAGCGTCCTGATTTTTACGGGTGGTTCAAGGACTGACACGGGAGTAGGCTCAGGCGTCTAGTCGGCGCGTGAGCCAGTGACTCAGACTGGCGAACCACGCGTCAGTTTTCCAGTCAGAGTTACATGCTATACGCATTCAAGCAACTTCAACGAGAATAACGACCATTTGCGTCGACAGTAGGACAGCCATCCTGGCTCTAGTGTCATACAGATGCTCTTTGAGAAGTCTAAACGTATGCAAAAATGCTGCCGACAGAAAGGTTAAACATACTCCAATAAGTGTAACGTTTGGTGGACATCGGAAGATGCCCGTGGGGACGGAGCCTAAGGTAGCATAATGACCGTGAAGGTCGGGCCGTGCCATCTAGCGAAGAAAAAGGCCACTCAACAAGCTAAGCAGCGGCCTATGCTTGCTGTAGCTCAGTTCGGGAGATGTGAGCGGTGTTTTCGCCGCTCGTTGCCCCTGTCCTTTACGTATTAACAAAAATGCATAGGCCTGGGGAAGACAACACAAACAGGGGAGGTAAAAATGGGGAATGAAAAAAAATAGACGATAAGGATGGAATGGTTGGCGGACGGATCAGACGCCCAAGCGGTCGAATCTGGGTCCGGGTGTAATGGGACCCTCGGCCTCTGGTTTCGTACCACCAAAAGATCTCACACTACTCATCAGGTGCAGCTTCGATCTGCTCGTGGGAGCAGCACTACCAGACCATAATATGGTTCATTATATAAGCATTATGTGGGTGCCGGCCACAATGGTGCTGCAGGCAAAAAGAAAACTGATGAACTGGCAAGAAGAGGTTCGGGAGCCGTGAACAGCCCATCGGCGCCTATGCTACGGTTACATACGGACATCACAAACGAAATAAATTACAATCTGACTAGACAAACAGAACGGATTGTAAGGTAGCCATCACTTGATCTGAGCAAGAGCAGAAATATAGAAATAGGCTGAAACGACGGTAGGTCTACTCACAGGACACTGTCTTACCGCATCTCACACGAGAAGATTGAAACTAACCTCCAGCAATTTATGCAGAAGATGCGAGATGGAAGAGGACACCATCAAACACACTTTTTGTGATTGTCCAGCTCTAAATTGGAAACGTCTCAACAGAGGTGGCAAATGCCGTCTCCTTGAATCAACTGATTCAATTTAGCGGAGTGGTCACCTGGCAGCTCTAATTGGCCAGCGAAGGGTGGCTCCAATTGGAGGCCTAATGCGAGCTGCTCTAGCGGCAACCCCCTTACCTAACATAACTTAACATAGCATAGTCAATATGGGCAAAGAGAAAGACTGTTCAGAAGAAGATCAACTAGCAAAGGGCCACTACGGCGCCCACATTGTTGTTTCAATTTGATACAAAATATATGAAATGAAGCCTAGCCTAAACCGAATACTTACAATGTCAGGCACAGCCTTCAACAGGGCGATTGCAAGCACTTATTTTTTATTTTTGCAGGTGTGGCCAAATGTTCAATTTAGTTGTTGTCATTAATACCGAAAACTGCATTTTTGAGGAATATGTTTGAAGTTTTCGGGAAAAATTATTTCCTGGGGACAGCTTCTCTGATTACTGATGCCTGTCGTAGTCGGTGTGAATGGAAGTTAAATCATACCTCGTATGTCTTCTTTGCGCTTATACTAACTCCACAATCCTTCAAATTCCTTAAAAACGATATAAGTCATTAAACCCATCCGATATAGAGAACATCAGCTAAAATCTCTTAAAAGCATACCAGCTTTCAGATCCTTTTTCTGTGCAATAATAATCCTTCAACTATTTGCGCAACAATATGCGAATTTAATAAAAAACCGGAATGCTTCTATGAAGACAAAGTTCAAACGTTTCTCCGTTCCATCGTGAAAGAAAAATACACACTTTCGCGAAAACAAAGAACTGCTTGAAAGTTAGTAAGTTACAAAGTTCACTTGTAACTTTTCTACCCAATTGAATTTTACGCTAAAAGAATACACGAAGCACGGATATCAATTTTTCTTCACCATCTCGATAGAGCTAATGGCAACCTTTCGTATGCTTTTCTGCAAGAACAATGTATCCTTCACAGACCGAGCACAGCTTATTCGAACAGCTCAATTTGGCCGATGCTTGCCATTGTAGTTTCGCCGATAAGTTTCGCCCATGTTCATTTTCCTCAAATGGCACGAAGATCCTTTAGAGTGCCCCCTAGCTTCTGATACTCTCCCGACAAATCAACGTGCTATCGGGAATTTTTCATCAAAGCAGAAGAGCACCCGAATCACATCCTTTTATAATATACGAATACGTCTATACATATGGAAAACGTCAAAAAAGCGGTCTTCCGGAAAATGCTTGTATATATGTCAGAATCTAACCGACGAAAAAAAGACGAAGAGGAAGAAAAGTGTAGAGTTTGGTGCTGATGAAGGCCAAGAAGGATGTGGTGATGGAAATTTGTGAGTTTATCTGAAAGAGTTATACGTTGCGGTCGGAAGCCCTTATCACGTCCATTGTTTTGGCTATGACTTATGTTGGTCTTTTTACGTGACTTTTGAACTGATGGACAGGACGATGCGCAACATAAATCTACGGCAAGAAAAACGAAAAAAGTGGCAGAAAAAGACATAAAGGATGACGTAGTTCTGCATAGTTCATACTTTTTTTTCTTTTTCCGCCGTTATACCCCAATGACCGAGATTTATTTACGTCTAGGGACACTTTCAACGACATTCTACTGAAACTTTTCTTTTCAGTACTCTTCTTGTCTAGAATTTTAAATTTTTTGATGGTGTATCTGATCTGGAACGAATCGTAGGCCGTGACAAAGTGATAAGAGAATGAGGGCACCCGGAAGAGATACTTATATCAGGATGAAGATACTTTCATTTTCATAGGATATGGGACATAGTAAGAATTTGCCACATGCGACAGTCCGATTCAAAATGCCGCAGAATGATGTTGAAGTATACTTCTCCCTTATTTTGATTGGAATCGGAGAACTACTGGGAGTTGGTAAATAGGACTCAAAGCAGCAATTTCCTCTTTATGAATGTATGGGAATGGAAGGAAATGGAGCCAGAAAGTGTAAACAAACGATTACTATTGAGATGGAAAAAGTGTGCAAACTTCTGTATATCTGTGGATGTTGCTTAAGCCGCAAATGTAAATATTTTCCGTTTTAAGCTTCTTCACTTCCATCCTTAAAGGAATCTCTATTTGTCGTCAAAAATCCTCGAATCGTTACTTAAATTCTATATAATCAATGTTGAATATAGATACACAAGTGTATGAGTAACTGAAATCCGGCATAATCTGGATCAACCGCAATCATCAACTTTTTCACCGAACTTGATACCCTTCACGCAAAGGGTATCACCATCTGTGACTTATGGTGCATTTGCATTAGTAGTTTAGAAGAAGTTTTCTTCCGATTTCACTGTTCTTATGAGAGGTATATGAAATAGTAAGCCGATTTCAACAAAACCTAGGAACATGGTTTGGCAATTAATATGATTGAATAATATGAATTTTGGTAAAGATATCTTCAGAAATAAAAAAGTTTTTATAACAAAAACTTGCTTTTGGAACGGTCTTTCCTATGACAACTATACGAAAGAGTAGTCCAATTTCAACCAAATTTAGGAATGTGATTTGGCTAAATATACTTTTGATTAGTGAAAAATTTAAAAAAGATATCTTTAGAAATAAAACAGTTTTTTTTTTACAAAAACGAATTTTTGAACCGGTCGTTCCTGTGGCAGCTACATGACGTAGTGGTCCGATTCCGTTGGTTCCGACATATTGACAGCGTGCAATAGAAAGAAGACTTTGTACAAAATTTCAGCTCGATAGCTTCAAAACTGAGGGACTAGTTTGCATAGAAACAGACAGACAGACGGACAAAGCTTAATCGACTTGTCTCATTATACTGACCAAGAATATATATATAGTTTATATGGTCGGAGATGCTTCCTTCTGTGGGCTGCAAACTTCTCTCTCTCAATTGCCCTAACTCCTTGTGGGGCATAGCGCGTCAACTGTTCCATGTGGCCTAGTTGACGTTTTGGCGGCATAAACTGGTTTCGGAGAATGCAGTTGCCAGCATGCACCTCCTGCACATCCATGGCCACGAACGTCGTCGTGAACGGGATTCGAACCTGAAACGCCGGTCAAACACGAGACTGATGCCTCAACACACTGCGCTACCGGTCGCCCCTTCAAACTTCATGACAAAGTTAATATACCCTATCACATCCGTGAAGGGTATAGAAAGACAAAAAACAATGATGGAGAACATTGAAAATGCATCAATTTTATTGTTAATACAGAATGGCATCTCAATTATCTAAAACTAAATTAAACCTTATTCATTAACTCAACAAATTCATTCCCAATCATTTTCAACGTGGACATAATAAAGGCGAAGAAGTAAAATAATTGGGAAAAATTTGGAGGGAATTTTAATCCCTTCTATCGATTCTAAATACATGGAACCGGAGTTCGCACGGTCGTAGAAGGTGGATTTAACTTTTGACGGGCAAAAACCCCGAAATTGGAGCTCCTTCTAAACGATTGCATCATTAATTTAGTCCAACTTCTTTTCCAGCGGTATCGAGCGTATGCAGAAGTTCTTCTGCGTCGACCAATCTTCGGGATTATTGTCTATAGGCCTTGTGTCAAGTGAATTTTTGTACAATATTTTGATTTTGGGAGGGCTGATTCTCGATTGGTGCACTGAGGAAAGTCTTCACCAAGTGATGATCTGAGCTTGCAGCAGTTTGCTCTTCGATAGGTGATCCATGACGCTAGACGCCCATTAATTTGGTTGACGGTATGTGCGTGTGGAGATTGTCAGGTCAGCTTGTGAATGAGTAGATGCGGGAAACACGTAGGGCCTTACGACTAGAAAAAAAATTTCGTTCATCAGAAATACTTCAATATTGCTACAGAGCGAACCGAAATTTTAAATAAGGAAGTTTAGCAACCTTACTTCAAAATAACAAATTTTTTATGAAATAGGTATCAAAAAGACGTAGTTTTGCAATTATCATAAAATTTATTGATTTGCAAAATATCACAAAAAATGTTCAGTTAAAAACAAAAACTGGGAGTGGTGAGGTCTTAGAACATACAATACATGAAATGAGCATGTCCTGTTTGTCTGCGGCTCCAATATTTTCGGGAATAAGTCGACAGCTTATCGACAATCAGCCTACTAAGTTGGCGTTTAATACTGACATATGTTGACTGTTCTGTAAAATTGCGCTTAAACATATGTCAATTTTTGTCAAATTATCGACAATCAGCCTACAAAGTTGGCGTTTCAATATTGACATAATGTTGACCGCACTGTCAAATTGTTAAATTAAAACAAACGTCAATTGTTGTCAATATCTGAATTTCATAAGTCTACTGAGTTAGCTGACTATCGACCACTTGTCGACTTAGTGCCCAGATATTGGAGCCACTGTTTCTATGGAGATATACAGGACAAGCTCATTCTATATACTGTATGTTCTAAGGCTAAGGTGCGATATTATTAATCCCGTTCATAAACTTCGTTTTGCAGAGCAATTCTGTACAGCCAACTCAAATCAAACAAAAGAGGTAATTAGAGAGTTTTGAAACTTGGCCCTCAATTTATCGGTGCATCAACCCAGTCGGACATTTGGTCTCCGATCCCAGTGGAATCGCAAAGTCTTCGATTCCTTACCGGTTCCATTCATCGGTTTGTCTCCGAAGCTGAACAGATTCAAATGTTTTCAATTATGTATCGAGTTAGCCTGAAATTTCTACTACTTTGCCTTAACCCCTAGCGGGGCATAGCGCATCAACTACTCCTGCGCGCCATCGTACTCTGTTCTGGGCAATGGGGCGCAACTCCCCAAAAGACTTACCCAGTACCTGACACTCCTTTGCCACAGATCGACGCCATGTGATTCGAGGACCCCCTCTTGGTCGGCCTTGGTTGGAAATGGGGTTCCATTTCATGGCATGCATAGCAATGCAGTTATCACTCTTCCGCAATGTGTGACCTATCCACTGCCATTTTCGCCTGCGTATCAATTCGTCGATTGGCATCTGACCCGTACGCCGACTTAGCTCTTCATTTGATATTGTTTCGGGCCAGAAAATTCTTAAAATTCGACGAAGACATGAGTTGACGAAAACTTGCAGCTTTCTGGTAACTCCAACGGAAACTTTCCATGTACTGCTCCCATACAAAAGCACTGATAGTACCAGGGAGCGAAACAGGCCCAGCTTGGTCTTGATGCTGAGATAACTGCTCTGCCAGATTTTGGACAGCATGCCGTATGCGCGTTTAGCCTGGTTGATACGACGAGCAATGTCCTGCTCCGTACCACCATTTTCGGCAACAATGCTACCCAGGTAGACGAAGTTGTCCACCTTCTCCACAGGCTGCCCATTAATATTGATGGCAATAGGTGTCGGATTTCTTTTTCGCAACGGCGGGCTAAGAACCTTGGTCTTGTTGGTATTAATCTTTAGCCCAACCTTGCTTGCCTCCCTCTCGAGATCTAACGCCATTGCGGACAGATCCATGATTTTGTGGGAGAGTAGGCATATGTCGTCAGCGTAGTCAAGATGTTGTAGATAAGATGTCAAAGTCCATTGAATTCCTCTGTCGAGTCCGGATAGGGCTGCATGCAACACATCGCCGATCACAATGAGGAATAGGATCGGTGAGAGGATGCACCCCTGCCGAACTCCACTGCGAATCTCAAAGTCCCCCGACACCTTACCTTTATGCAGAACGCGACATTTCGCGCCGTCATAGGTTGCCTTAATAATAGCCACAAGCTTCTCAGGGATGCCTCTCCTGCGCAAGGCAGCCCATATAGAATCCCGGTTCACACTATCGAAAGCCTTTTCGAAATCGATGAAAAGCAAGTGAAGCGGAGAATCGTATTCAGCGCATTGCTCGATGATGATTCGCAAGGTGTTAATGTGATCGACACAGGAGAATCCGGATCGAAAGCCAGCCTGCTCTTCATCAATTGTGCTTTCTAAGTGGGCCTTTAGTCTCTCCAGGACGATTTTAGCTATTATCTTGGCAACGGCAGGAAGCACACAAATGCCTCTCCAATTATTACAGTCTGTGAGGCTACCCTTCTTTGGAAGTTTGATGATCAAACCTTCCTTCCACTCAGTGGGAAAGGTCTCTGTATTGCACGCTTTATCAACAAGTGGGTGCAGCAAATCGGCAGTTACGCTTGGCGCTGCTTGATAAAGTTCGGCAGGGATGCCGTCAAGTCCGGCGGCCTTTCCTCGTTTTAGTGCAATAATTGCAGTGACTATTTCCTCTTTAGTCGGGGCAGTGGACCGTATACGCACATTTTGATGGTTAGCTAAATTATCTATATGAGGGGAAACTTCACCAGAGGTTACACGGTTCAAAACCGCGGCGAAGTGTTCTTTCCAGCCTGAAATTTGAATTCATTTGAAAGTATCTGGCATTTGGCGACGCATGTTGTCATACACTTATATGAAATATGGAATACGGAATATGTTGTTTTTTTTCTGTAAGCCTTGAATACAATCCGCCGTTAAATTAAAAGTGCCGTGAAATCAACACAAAAAGATTTCACGACACTTTTAGTTTCTGGACGAATTGTATTTATCAGGCTTAAATAGATTCAACCCATTTATACAGTCATCGATCCGAATTCGATCTCAGTGTCGATTCCTCGTTGGCTACAGTCATCGGTCCGGAATCGATTCCAGTCATCGATCCGGATTCGATTCCACATTGGCTACAGTCATCGATCCCAATTCGACCCCTGTATCGATTCTACGTTGACTCCAGTCATCGATTCTCCATCGACTACCGTCATCGATTCCGGATCGATTCCTGTCCTCATTTTGGGTATCGCAAAAGCGGCCATGCCCATACAAATATCTCCGACGTGTCTCCGATAAAGTCATCGATTCCTTAGTAGACAGTCATCGATCCAGGACCGGTCAAGTGTGGATTCTTGTCCGACTGGGATGTTAATAAGCTCTCTTATTTTGCCCGAAAAGAGTGAGTATCCAAGCAACCTTTCACAACGCAAACTTTGCTAACTAAAGTCTCGTTACATTTGTCCCTATTTAAGTGGCCCAGAATGTCATTCACGTTTTCTGTCCCGCTTCAGATGGTAAATACTTTAATGGTAGACAGTACGTATTCATTTGTGGAAAATTTACAACAAAATGGGCACTCTGTCTTTAACCGTTACAGAATTTTAACATTTTTGTAAATTGTGTCAAAAAGCAGGATTTGCCAACAAAAACTAAAATTTCTCAGCTTCTGAGAAATTGAAATCCAAATCTTGTCATAAATTCTGAGTCAACATAAAATTTCTTGGGAACAAGACTTTTGTGGTCTCGAAATTCACCGCAAGCGTCAAGATATACATAACGGTTTCAACCTTGAAGAAATTTAAAATTCGTTTCTTCGTTTCATCGTTCATATAAAAAATTAAATGGAGATTTTCTAATGGTACTCGAACCTAGAAGCCTGCAGTTTCTAAGAAAGTTGTCTCAATATCTTGGCTTTCGAACGACATATAAATTTCAAAGACTTTGATTTGAAAATTTTCAGATATTACTTATTAAAGGTAAAAAACTTAGTCTTCAGATATAAAACATCGACTTGAACACTGTGAAACTAATTGCTTAATATTTAAGCGAACGTAGTCAACATACCGCAATTAGGAGGCAAGAGGAGATCCTTAATTTAGCGTGAATGTCTGGATAGGCGTCCTTGGAAATCAGCTTCTTCAACGAATGATTCTTCCTCAATGTTTGAATTCATCCGCCTTTTGTCACATGCTGAAAATTGAAGTTTACCCTAAAATGTTAATTGTCCTGACCCCTCCAGTAGTATGGTCACATCAACATCTAGCATCTAGCATTTCGATAGCATATCTGCGTTTCGGACGTGCAGTTGCCAGTACACACCTCCTATGCGTGCCGTCGGTACACTAATATATAAGGTAGGTATACTTTACTATATAAGATAGGAGCGCAGTGGGTGTTCTATTAGTACCCACAAGCAGATTTTTTTTTTGCGCCAAGGATTGAACCTCTATTATCTAGATCGTAAAGCGGTGACCGAACGAACACGGTCATCCAGTGCTTTAATATTTGGCAGTTCGACGGATGTCCGGCCTAAAACGCAAGAATCATTACGGAATTCATGAATCATCATCATCGTGGCGCGACAGCCCGACGTCGGGCCTTGGCCGCCTGGATTCATGGATTCATAAATAGTACTTTCGCTAATCCAATGAAAAGTAGATGGAACTAGATCGAACGATACAGACCAGTCGTATGGCTTGATTGAAGTCCCGACTTATCGCCTCTTAACTTCTACATATGGGAGAATCAGTTAACGTATTGTCCCCCAGGAACAGTTAATGCAAAGAATTGAAACAGCGTGCCAAACTTTGAGTTATAAGTCCTTCGAGCTGTTTCGTCTGTTGGTAGAAGATGTCGGGTTTGCATCCAATATTGCGAAGGGCATTTCGAACAACACCTGTAGTTTTAAGTTTATGTGTTCAGTTTTGAGGTTTACGGATTTTTATACCCTAGACTTCAAAGAATAGGGTATTTTGTTTTTGTCCCGACGAAAATATGTGAGACCTTAAACTCCGGACTATTGCTATGTACTCTGCAGGAGAGCCATAGGTAGAAGCTGGGGTCTGCAACCAAATGTTGTACACTGGCTTTACGTTTCTGTTGTACGCCCCATACTTATTTATGGTATTGTGGTTTGGTGGAAAGCCCTTCATATTGCAGCCAATTGCAGCCTGGTTAGCAAGGTCCAAAGACTAGCCTGCGTCCTCATTAGCGGAGCACTGAGGTCAACTCCGTCTGCGGCCTTGGACGTGCTGCTCAAGCTGCTTCCTTTGGATATCATGGGCGAACAAACTGCTGCAATCACTGCCATACGCCTTCGTGAAACTGGACTGCCTCGGCCACTCATCGATTTTAAATGGTTTGGATATTCCTACAGCAACAGACTATTCCGCTCCTAAACATCTGTTCAGCAAGAACTTCACATCCGTCATCCCAAGTCGGGATCAGTGGAAGGAAGGTGAGTTTCCAATTGCTGACTCTATCGGCATATATACGGACGGATCCAAAACAGACGGAGGGGTAGGAGCGGGTGTCTATTGCGACAGGCTAAATCTAAACCTGACTTTCCGTCTACCATCTCACTGTAGTGTTTGGCAGGCGGAGATTACGGCGATTTCGGAAGCTCTTATCTTTTTAGGACGACATGTTGTTGCTGGTAGAGACATTGTCATCTATACGGACAGCCAGGCTGCAATCAGATCGCTGGATTCAGTCTTGTGTACATCTAAGACTGTGGATTATTGTCGATCATACCTCTCTGAATTGGGGAGCTATTTTAACATTGTCCTGTGCTGGGTCCCTAGCCACAGTGGCCTGGAAGGTAACTGTCAGGCTGATGAGCTTGCCAGACTGGGCTGTTTGAATGGGGAACCCCAACTATATGGTGATATCTATCCTCCCATCGCTTCTTGCAAACTTATTGTCAAATCTGACGCGACTAACAAAGCCAATGCAAGATGGATTGATGGCAATACCTGCCGCACAACCTGATCGCTGTGGCTCATATTGGACGCTACCCGATCTGAAAATTTACTGTCGCTAAACAGAAGGCATATTAGCTCGGGGTGGGTGTCATCACTGGGCATTGTCTCATTAGGGAACATGCCAGGAGACTTCGGTTTCCCTACAATGACTTTTGCAGGAGCTGTGGGGACGTGAACGAGGAGGAAAATAGTTTCCACTTTCTCTGCTCTAGTCCAGCTTTTGCAGTGAGAAGGAGGTCGTTACTTGGATCCTACTTCTTCACTGACTTGGAAGAGCTAGAAAGCGCGGATGTTAGAAAACTCCAGAGTTTTATTTTTGGCTCTGGATGGTTCTAACTATCAAAAATATTGAGAGAGGATGTGTGTTAGTGGCATCACAACGGACCTATTTGAGGTCTAAGTGAGCTATGTTTTGTCACAGCAGCCCATCTACCTACCTACCTAAACTCCGGAGGTATAGCAATGTATATAAAAATGATCAGGGTCAACTCCTGATTCGATTTAGCCATGTCTGTCTGTCTGTCTGTCCGTTCACACGAAAACTTCTGACAAAATAAAACTGGTGCCTTGAATTTTTGGTCAAATGTTGGCAGTATGATTTAGTTGGTTCGTATTTAAAATGGGCATGTTCAGGTCATGGCCTACCTTCCCTACATATGTCAAATAAGTGAATGTATCTATACCTCCCGAATGAATAAACCCAGTCGGACAAGAATCGATACTGGACCGGTCCTGGATCGATGACTGTCTACTAAGGAATCGATGACTTTATCGGAGACACGTCGGAGATATTTGTATGGGCATGGCCGCTTTTGCGATACCGAAAATGAGGACAGGAATCGATCCGGAATCGATGACGGTAGTCGATGGAGAATCGATGACTGGAGTCGACGTAGAATCGATACTGGGGTCGAATTGGGATCGATGACTGTAGTCAACGTGGAATCGAATCCGGATCGATGACTGGAATCGATTCCGGACCGATGACTGTAGCCAACGAGGAATCGACACAGATCGAATTCGGATCGATGGCTGTATAAATGGGTTGAATCTAGCCTGATATACAATTCGTCCAGAAATTAAAAGTGTCGTGATTGATTTCACGGCACTTTTAATTTAACGGCGGATTGTATTCATGGCTTACAAAGAAAAAACATACATATTCCTTTATTCCATATTTCATATATGACAACATACCGCCAAATGCCAGATACTTTCAAATGAATTCAAATTTCAGGCTAACTCGATACATAATTGAAAACATTTGAATTTGTCCAGCTTCGGAGACAAACCGATGAATGGAACCGGTAAGGAATCGAAGACTTTGCGATTCCATTGGAATCGGAGACAAATGTCCGACTGGGAACGAAACAAGCTCTAGTTTTGCTAGATGGCTCGGGAGGGTAATTTGATACTATTTTGGAAAAACAAAATCGAGCAGTTGGAAACTAACGTTACTTTTCGCGCAAAGAACCCCGTACTACCCTATCTTTCACGTTTTTTTCTGTAAACTCTTGAACCAATTGACGTAGACACCTGATTTTTGGCATGCAACCTTCAAATGAGAAGTTGCTTCAGTTTTAGTAAGATGGGCATGATCAGACTAAAGAAACGCCTAACTCCCCTACAAATTTCAAAAAATTAAATATCCCTATGGTAACCCCGTAACTTTCGATAGAATGACACTAGCGAATTTAAAATTTGGTAGAGTATTGGTAGTAAGATCTAGTTAGTTGGTCTTGAAAATAGGCAAGATGCGACAATAGCAGCCCCTACCTCCCCTACAAATGATACTTCGAATAGACGACAACTTTCGATAGAATAAATCTAGCAAGTTGAAATTTTGGCCAAATGTTTGTAAAATATTCCAGTTGACAACTTTTGAAAACATTCATGACCGGGCCAAAAATGGTAGCTCAAATATATGGTAACTTCGCATATAATGGAGCTAGCGACTTGAAATTTTGGTCAAATATTTGTGGTGTGGGTTAGTTAGTTGATTTCGGGAATGGGACCGACCTTATCTCCCCCATAAAGTTGTAGTAAAAAGGATTCACTCGTCTCAAATGGCGCCCACCCTCCTTACAAATTTTCTTTCATCGCAGTTTCATATTTGATGTTTTATTGTCACCACTAGGTCTGCACATGTCTCGGGTATATACGTTTTGGTTTAGTTGAAGAAGTAATTGCTGTTAATTTTATTTATGTAACACATAAAAGTATCAATGAATGGGGTTAAGCGACGTGCTGACAACTCGTCCTTGTAAAAACCACTCCATGTCAAGAAACCTGGAACAAAAGCCTCGGATTGGACGGATCAACAACGACGACCACGCAACGAATAAAAGATTATTCTTTCGGATCCTGGAATGTACGCTCCCTGGACAAACCGGGGGCCGAGAAGGCCCTCCTTCAACAGGTCGAAAAGTACAAACTGAGCATTACTGCAGTCTAGGAAACCATCGGGCCGCAAGGAGTTTGGAGTAGCATTTATAGTGAACAATCACCTCAAACCGCATATTACTGACTTCAAACCCATAAATGAACGGCTGTGTGCGATTCGCATCAAGACTCGATTCTTCAATCTCTGGCTCATCAATGTGCATGCCCCCACTGAAGTTAAAGAAGACGCAGTAAAAGACGAGTTCTACGCCCGCCTTGAAACTCTCTTCGACTCACTTCCAACAAACGACGTCAAATTGCTGCTGGGAGACTTTAACGCGAAAGTCGGGAATGAAAGCTGGCATCAGGGGACCACTGGAGGCCACAGCCTCCATGAAGAATGTAACGATAACGGCCAGCGACTCATAGACTTCGCCTGCAGCAGGAATCTAGTCGTAAGCTCTACGTGTTTCCCGCATCGACGCATTCACAAGCAGACCTGGAAGTCTCCAGACGCACATACCGTCAACCAAATTGACCACGTCCTCATTTGCAGGAGATGGGCGTCTAGTGTCATGGATGTCCGCTCCTATCGAGGAGCAAACTGCAACTCAGATCATCACTTGGTGAAGACGACCTACAGATGTAGAATTTCCTCAGTGCACCAGTCAAGAATCAGCCCTCCCAAAATCTTTGCGGTTGATAAGCTCTTGAGTGATGCTACAGCGGTGGCGTATACTACCGCCCTTGAGGAAAAACCATCACCTATGCTACACAACATCAGCAACACAGGCGTCCATGGGTTCTGGGAAGAACTCAAGGGTACCATCAAGGATGTCGCAGAGAAGGTCGTGTGATATAAAGCCCGGCGAGCGCGAAATGACTGGTTCGACGAAGAATGCAAAAATTCACTTGACGCGAAAAACGAGGCCTACAGACAATGGATTCAACGAGGAACCAGAGCCAGAAGAGAAAAATATGACGAGCTACGGCGAATATCGAATAGAATAATTAGACGTAAGAAACGTAAATACCTTGACGAGCAGTTGCTGAACATAAACGAAAACTTAGCTAATAGGAACACCAGACAAGCGTACAAACTAGTAAATACAATTAAGAACGGCTACCAATCCAGGACTAGCCTTTGTAAGGACAAGGATGGAAACATCATCAGCGACACCGATGGTATTAACAAACGATGGGCCTCTTATTTTGAAGAGCTTCTAAACCGACCATCTAACATCCCCACACAGGAAGCTCTCGACGATATTGTTGATCTAGGCCCACCCATTCAACCCCCGACAGTAGAGGAAGTTGATTCGCGTTGCGGTCACTAAAACGAAATAAAGCGCCGGGCGCTGACGAGATTCCAGCTGAACTGCTAAGATTCGGTGGAACGAGTCCAGTTGATGCCATACATCAATTACTCCTGCGAGTATGGGAGAACGAGGAGATCCCAGACGATTGGCGCAGAAGCATCATCTGTCCAATTCATAAAAGGGAGATAAACTGCGGTGTGAGAATTACCGGGGCATCTCACTAGTTTGTACGTCCTATAAAATTTTGACGAAAATTCTGGAAAATAGAATAAAACCGTACGCAGAACGAGTCATTGGCGAATATCAAAGCGGTTTCAGACCTGGTCGCTCCACAACCGATCAGCTCTTCTCAGTCAAACTGATACTCCAGAGGTGCTGGGAATACAACGTAAACGTATACCAAATCTTTGTCGACTTCAAGCAGGCATACGACAGTATCGATCGTGGAGTACTGTACAACATCATGCTGCAATTTGGTATACCAGCAAAATTAGTGCGACTGACAAAGATGACGATGACCAACTCCGTCTCACAAGTCAGGATCCAGAATAGACTTACTGATCTATTTGAAACACGCACTGGTTTGAAACAGGGCGATGGACTGGCTCCGACGCTCTTCAACCTAGCACTGGAATACGTTATTCGGGCCATGAATTTGGACAACAGCAAGACGCTACTCATCAAGTCGACACAATTAGCAGCGTACGCCGACGACATCAACATCATGTCCCGAAGATTGGCTGACGCAGAAGAACTTCTGCATACGCTTGATACCGCTGCAAATTAAGTTGGATTACGTATTAACGAGGGTAAAACTAAAATAATGATGCAATCGGTGACAAGGACACTTGCACAACCAAGCATCAATGTGGGGGACCTCAACATCGAGTTCGTGAACAACTTCATTTACCTGGGTTGCAACCTGTCAAAGGACGCCAACGAAACTGACGAAATCAAGCGACGGATACAGTTAGCTAATAAGACTTTTTTCTCGGTTCTCCCCATAATGAAATCGAAACATGTGCACAGAAACACGAAGCTCCGCGTGTACAAAACCATTATACGACCAGTGCTATGCTATGGCTGCGAAGCAGCCTCCGAAAACATGCTAGACACTTTCGAACGTAAGGTTCTACGGCGAATTTTCGGGGCTGTTTGCGATCGAGATGGATGGCGCATCCGGTACAACCATGAGTTGTATGAAATGTACGATGAGCTGCAAGTCTCGAAAATCGTCAAACTACAACGACTTCAATGGGCAGGGCATGTACAAAGAATGGACGATGATCGCATACCTAAGAGAGTAATGAATGCAGAACGAGTCGACGGAGCGAGACTGCGAGGACGACCGAGATCTCGTTGGGAGAGCTCAGTAGGTGTTGACGCCGCGCAGCTGCTGGGCTGCCAAAATTGGAGGACGCGGTCACGTGACCGAGATAATTGGAGGACAATGATCCAGGCGGCCAAGGCCCGGCGTCGGGCTGTCGTGCCACGATGATGATGATAAAAGTATCAACAGTGTTGACGACGTGGTTGTCGTCATGGTTTCTATATACTCGTATAATTGAAATTAATTCCACTGAATACAATTTTACCCACAAATCCGCGAACATTTTCTACATCTCTCACGCACCACAATTTAAAACCAAATATTTTCAATAAATTTCAATGATAATCCCCGCATAACTTTTATCGCACGTTTTTCCCATTTTAGCAAAAACCTTTCATTCAACTTCATATAATTCTCACCACGCCGGCCGCGACCACCCACCGTCATCCATTCAAAGGACTTTGCTTAATAGTCGCTCGCCATTCTTTACACTTTCGTAATGCTCGCTATCTGACTATTCCAAAAATTCATAGCACTCGTTTTTTTATGTCTGCTGGCATCTCGTCCGTTTTTATCATAATAATAGTAGTAACGCTTTCGCTTTACTTCAACATCCATTCTTCAAGGATCCGGGCTCCAGCCTCAACAAGCAAATTAGCCGAGCTCAAGTACTGGCCTTGTCCTTTATCGAAGGTCCACCCCACAACGGAGTGCTCGTACAACCCTTACGTGCTTACAAATTAGTTTCTCCAATATTTCCAGGATAATAAAATGAATAAGCTCTAAATACTTGACCGGTTTTAATTTGAGGGGGTGGATCAGTGCTGGTGTTGCCGTCCAGAAAAGCAGTTTGAGGACACTCAAGGGAGCGAGCCAATTTAAATAACCTGTCCGACCAACTAGGGATCAATTGCAGTCATGCATACACAAGCTCATCACCGTTGTCCATTTTGAATGCATATAAATGGATTTTTATATAAACATCCATTAAATGGAAAGCGAACGATGAGGACATCATCAACAACAACCCCGTATGCGCTTATTTTCTTCCATCCATCCAATACACGAAGGATAAAATGGACCGCCATCAACGGAGAAGCTTAAGAGATTTAGAGGCAATGAGTTTCCTTCTACTCGTATCCCTCCGCGAGCATGCTTTCCTGCTCGTGTCGTCCGGGAATGTCGGCGTACAGAGTGTCCCGGTATGAAGATTGGACTGTGGATAGTGTGCACTGAATTATGTTAATGATCTCCATGGTACGCTCTCCTATGTGTTGATTGTAGTTGCACATCGAATTTTGAATATGGTACCGGATTAAGGACGAGCATTATTGTGCTTAATATCTCTTAATCCCAGATCTATTTTGGAGTGCAATTCGGCAATGATAAACACTGCGATTAACGACTGTGATTAGTACGACAATGGTCTCGGAAACGGTGGACAAGGCTTAACATGGACAATATTGAAATATATGTTTTCGCTGCAGATTCATTATTCGAAAATTTTTCAATGCTTCATAAGCATAATTAATCAATTGCTGGCTGCAATAAAGTGCGCAGCCTTTTTCAGAAGTATATACATAGTTGTTCTTACGGATGAACCTTTCATTTGAAGTGAGTATTGATTATTATTGAAGAAGTAATAGAAAAGCGACTTTGCATTGGTAATTCAAGCTGATAAAGAAGTTCACGATACGAACGAAGCTGAAGATTTAATGTCAGGACCAACATTGCAACCGAGCTGAGCAGTCTTGTGCTTGCTGTGTGCTCAGTTCGGGATATGTTTCACTGGACAATCAACGAAAATCGCGTGCCCGCAGCAGGCAACTACAGCCCAAAGGATGAAATTGTTCTCAGCAACAAGCGTTTATCGACCGACTCATGCACTAGACAAAATCAGAGTCCTAATATGTATTAATTGCCTTGACCCTTCATGAGGCATGGGAGCATCAACATCTTCAGCTTTTCTATGCCTTGTTGACGTTTCGATAGCATATCTACTTTTCGGACGTGCAGTTGCTAGCATGCACCTCCTATCCACGCCGTCTTTATACTGACAAGCTCGGTGACCAATGAAAGTTCAATTAGTACCCACATGCAGTTTTTGTTCCCGCCGAGGATCGAACCTCCATTCTTTAGATCGTAGAGCGGCGTTCGAACGAAAACGGCCACCGAACGCGTCAGAGTCCTAATGGCTTGAACAAAGACTACAACCCGAAATTTTCACTCCTACTGTCAAAAAATCGAATGCTCGATATCACTATACATACAAGGTACTCAGCATGCCAACTGACTACCTTGTTAAAACCACTCAATTCCACCACTCGTTTCAATCTGTCAAAGAAAGGTGGGCGGATGGCTACAACTCTCTCCGACCCAACACAATCAAATGGTTCACAGACGGCTCCAAAACGGAAGAAGGTTCCGGCGCAGGCATTGTTGGTCCTGAACACCGAGTCTTCATTCCGATGGGTAAAACGCCGTCCGTATTCCAAGCAGAAATACATGCCATCGAGGTCTGCGCAAGGCTGTGCCTGACCGCTGGCTATTTAAACAGGGACATTGCAATATTTATCGACAGCCAGGCTGCCATCAAAGCACTTACCAGCTTCACTTTAAATTCTAAGTTGGTGCTATCCTATCAGGAAGTCCTCCATACTGTGGGTTCAACAAACAAACTCACTCTTTACTGGGTCCCTGATCACTCGGGAGTCGAAAAACCGAGCCTCCATAGCCCCCTTCCATGGCCCAGAACCTTTCTGTGGAATTCCACTGCGCTACTGAAGAAACCAACTAAGAGACTGGGAAAGTGCTCTTGCCACATACCAATGGGAGGCCCTTTCAGGCCTGAGACAGGCCAGACTGTTTATCTCGGGCTACTCGCGTACTTGTACGTTAGAATTGCTACGGCTGAGCAAAAACAGAGTCAGAATGATTTGTAGAATTTTAACGGGACACTCGTGTCTGAGGGGTCACCTTAAAACCATGCGTATTGTACAGGGTGGCGCAAAACTACCGTTATGGTTTGAATGTTTAATAACTTTTTTATTTAATGGTTAATTATTATAATTTTTTTTTGTTATACAGTATATTAATGGGGAATAATTTTGGCTTAAGTATGAAAAATTATATCCCGCAAGTGTGGCCATTTTCGGCTTCGCACATTCGTGCTCTTTCCAGTACATTTTCCATAACTTTTTGTAAAATTTCGGGTGTTATGGCTCGAATTTCATAGCGAATGTTTTGTTTTAGCTCTGGTATGGTCACTGGCTTATTTACGTATACCCTTTCTTTCAAATAACCGAGGACATCCTCTCTATCAAACCTGGCCAGATCAGTCAATTTATCGAGAAAAGTCGGCTAAATCATATGATCTAGTCTTCTCGATAAAATGGGCTTCAGCACAATAAACCCATGGTCGCAGTGCTTGTGGTTTCAACATGATCCACGGCCCTCCCTCCCAATCTAATCTAATCTAATCTAATCACTATACTAAATGCTACTTTGAAGGTTTTCCTTCATCCAATCGAATTAATAGGGAATATGTGTAGCACTTTATAGTTCAAGGAGCAAGGCAAACGTAAATGTAAAAGGAAGCATGACGTCGGCTTATATATTGTCAGGGACATGAGTCTATTGCCTTTTTCGCCTGCTTCAAGTCAATTGAGCTGCCTATAATCATCGATCTTATAAAAATACGTGAAAATTGAAGTTAATGCAGGACAAGCTGTGATCCTAACCATATCTGAATGGTTTGAAAGAAGGCGAGACCGGTAGCTTAGTGGGTAGAAGCGTCAGCCTCATGTCTGAATACGGTCGTTAGGGGCTCAAAACCCGTCCGCGGCGTTCGTGATCATGGATGTTTGTGTTGTCTTCCCCATGTGGTGCGGGGCTTAATAGTAAGCCACACATCACATCTCCCGACTTGTCGCAGGTAGGCGGCTAAATGGGAGCAGGAGGTGCATGCTGGCAACGTTCATCGTCCGAAATTGGTTTATGGCAACGAAACGTGAGCTAAGACATATGGAATAGTTGACGTGCTATGCCCATTAGGGGTTAGGGCAAATGAGAAAGCATTTGCTCTTTCATGCGCGATTTACACGCTACGACTTTCGTTTTGCATGCAACTATTTCAAAACGTAGTTTATACGTTACAATTTATCATGGGCGCCGGCAGGGGAGGGTAAACCGGGCACTAGTATAGGCAAGTAGGGTATCATACCAACTACATTGTATTTTTGGCATTTTTTTTTTCAAATTTGAAAAAAAGAGAAAGGAGAGGGGAAATTAGAGATCATAATTTGTTCCACCTCCCTTGCATTTCAAGACCATCATGTTTAAAACTA
This sequence comes from Chloromyia formosa, assembly GCA_964017055.1. NCBI lineage: Eukaryota > Metazoa > Arthropoda > Insecta > Diptera > Stratiomyidae > Chloromyia > Chloromyia formosa. Next base: position 42,630,052 of record OZ024815.1, read on the forward strand.
TGAAAACTTACGGGAAGGTATCATTCCACTAGCATAGAAAACGAAAAATATATTGAAAATAATGGAATTTTGATATCTTCTCAAAATAGATTATTAATATAGTACGTTTCCATAGTTGCAGTTAGCACACACCTATGCCCCTTGACCAAATCTCATGGCCATCAGTATGATGGCCAACGATAACCAACACCATGGACAATAATATCTCTAAGTTTCGTTACAATCACGCAACAGTCCAATTTGAACCATGGCCTCGAGATGAGTTAGCATCATCTCATTTTCTAGATCATGACGGTTTTGTACAGAGGTATGTGATCAGCAACACGCTCAACCGAGTTATTTACCCCATAAATGGGTACTCATTTAACAGCTGAGTGGGCTCATAGTCCGACATGTAAATCCCCTTTTTTATCGGAAACTACCGCATTCAGTAGGAATCGAACCGGGGCCCAGTGCATAGAAGGCGAACGTGCTAACCGTTACGCCATCCGGACTACTACAATCACGTAATATTTACTAATAATAATACATTCATTTAAAGTTAGGCATTTTGGCACTTTCTATACAAAAAATACTCCTACAGCAGCACGACCAGGCACTCTTCCGATTCGAATGAGGTTTCAAATCGGAATGGGACCCTAGGTAGAATGTTTTTGCTTTTAAATTACACAATGTTAGAGTGCCTGGTCGATCTGCCATCGAAAATATCCTATAATGTATCTGTTCCGCTCTTCGAAACATAAATTATATTTTTTTTCTTGTATGTCGTTCTCTTTCTGTCTGATAATGACAAGAGTTTATTCCTCTACTAACAAAAATATTATACTTCTCTTTAGAGTAAAAATGTACTCGTATAAATAGAGTATTAGTTTCCTTATGAAACTTGTGTAACTCCCATAAGCAGAGTTACAAAGTTGTTATAAGGTAGCAATAGATATCATAACGTTAGGGAAAACGAAATCATTCCTGCCGAACTTCATCAAGCAGCGCCAAGCGTAACTGCCGAGTTGCTTCACCCACTTGTTGATAAAACGTGGAACACAGAGACCTTTCCCATTGAGTAGAAGGAAGGCTTGAAAGGCAGACTTCCAAAAAAGTGCAGCCTTTAGGATTGCAATAATTGGAGAGGCATTTGCGTGCTTCCTGCCGTTGCCAAAATAATAGCCGAAATTCTCCTGGAAAGACTAAGGGAGCACTTAGAAAGCACAATTGATGAAGAGCCTGCCGGCTTCCGATCCGAATTCTCCTATGTCTGTCACATTGACACTTTGGGGGACTTTGAGATCCGGAGGTGAGTTCAGCAGGGGTCCATCCTCTCACCAATCCTATTCCTCATAGTGATTGGCGATGCGTTGCATGCTGCTCTATCCGAGTCAAAAAAAGGGATTCGATGAACCTTAACATCTTATCTACAACATCTTGACCACGCTGACGATATATGCCTACTCTTCCACAAAATCGTGGATCTAAACGCAATGTCCTTACAAATCTCGAGAGGGAGGCTAGCACGGTTGGGCTAAAATATAACACTAACAAGACTAAGATTCTTAACCTGCCGCTAAGAAAAAGAAGAAATCAAACTTTTCCTAGTAGTATCAATGGACAGCTTGTGGAGAAGGTGGACGGATTTGTCCACCTACTCAATTACTCAATTGCTCTAACCCCTTGTAGGGCATAGCGCGTCAACTGTTCCATGTGGCCTAGTTGATGTTTCGTTGGCATAAATTAGTTTCGTAAAATACAGTTGCCAGCATGCGCCTGCTGCTCCCTCATTTAGCCTCTTATCTATGACAAGCCGGGAGATGCTGCGGATTCTTATTACGCCTCGCACCACTGCAGATAGACAGCACAAACATCCATGTGCATGAATATATGCATGGACGGGACACGAAAAAAATGGTGGTACAGAGCAAGGCATCGCCCGTAGCAAATAGTATAGATTTCACAAGAGTTATCACTATATACCTATAGAAGTTTCGCCTCTGCCAGGAGATTTGTATGTATTGACAAATTGTATAAACATAGTATAAACTACACAGTATAGATACACAAGAGAATCAATACACACAAATCTACCTCCGGAGGCGGAGTCAGCTTTCTTGTGAAGTCCATACAATTTGTCAATACATACAAATCTCCTGGCAGAGGGAAAAGTTATATGGAGTGATAACTCTTGTAGAATTATCTATCCTCTTTGCCCGTAGTATCAACCAGGCTGAATGCGCATTCGACATTCTGTAAAAAATCTCACAATACAATTATCTCAGTATTAATACCAAGCTAAGTTTGTACGAGGAAACTGAATGCGATGTTGTATAGGTGCGTTTAGATTTAGCGAAACCACTCGCGATACTAATGCGCGTAATGTGAACGTGTTCCTCACCCGTAACTGTCAAACTTGCCACGTGTGAATTCGGGTGAGTTTCCTCAGGCAACAGTTTCGCGAGTGATTTCGCTAAATCTAAACGCACCGTATGGGAGCTGCACCTGGAAAGTTGCAAGTTTTCGTCAACTCATGTATTAGTCGAATTTTAAGAATTTTCTGGCCTGAAACAATATTAAATGAATCGACAAATTGATACGAAGGTGAAAATGGCAGTGGATAGGTCACACACTGCAGAAAGGTGATAACTGCATTGCTGAACTTGCCATGAAGTGCGACCCCAGTCCCAATGACGGCCGACGAAGGGGGTGCCAAGAGAATCTCATGGCGGCGATTTTTGGTGAAAAAGTGTGAGTTACTAGGTAAGTCGAGGCGGCAGTTGCACTCCATTGCCCAAAACCGAGTACGATGGCGCTCATGAGTAGTTGATCAGCTATGCTCACTGGGGGTTAAGGCAATGTAGTATTGTGTATTTAATTGAATAGACCAGGATTGTTTGTATTGATCATTAAACATCATGCCATGTTGATTTTAAGCTCTTTTTTTATGTCGACCAAATAGGCCCACACACCGTGCGAATTGTCGCCGTATTGATCGGCCGAAATTGTGAACCACGTGAAATGGGCTGTCCTCATTGTACGCTTTGATATGACATCCCACATGCCCACAACCACTGAAAACTAATGTTGAGCCTTTTCCTCATCCACGGAGCCAACCCCCATCCCCCTTCCCCTACTCTCTTTAATTTGACCTTATATTTTAAATTCTGCCAAATTTCATTCATGTAGCTTCAGGCTCAGCTGTTCACAAGTTATGCTGTGCCCAGACGGACAAAGATTTAATTATTTTGTTTTTCTACAAAACCCAAAAACAACGTTATTAAAAACGTTTTAAGAAAAAAACAAAGAGAAAAATTTGAAAACTGTTCCATGGAAACTTTTACCTTGTTTCATTATTTTTCCCGTATGCTTCGACATAAAAAAAAGATTTGTATCATTTTTTCGCGTATCTTTTGAGTTAGTTTCAAAAAGAATATTTTTCATGCTTACTTTCCATTTTTCGAAAATGTTAAGAAAGTAATTAAAAAAATTCCTAGTTTTTGTTACATATTTTGCCGAATATTAAAAAAGTCTTATTGTCTTTTTTTTTAATTCTCAGATTCATCTCTATCCGGAAGAAAGTTGGGCCCGAAACGCTTCATCGTCATACTGGACGATAACACCATGCTGGTGGCAACCGAATCGTTGCACCATTGAGGAGGTAACCGCCACCCAAAAGTTCACCACCAAAGCTCAAATGTTGACAGCGGAAAAAGGATCACTCCTTATTATGGGTACATTCAAAAAGAAGGCACGCGATCGCGATTTCAAACTCTACCTCAATTCGAACATAAGTTTGGAAGATTACAACATGGGCTACTGTATGACGGGCTTTGTAGAACGACGCTGTCAACAGACAAATATCTTCCAAATGACTCATTTTGCCGTCATTAAAAGGCAATGGCCGTCCACTAATGAGAAATAGGAGATATTGAGATGCATAGTAAAGTATTTTTTATGTTCTTTTTGTAGTGTAATGCTGTAACGACGAGCTACTAGCAAAATATGCAAATATGACTATAAGTAAGAAATCAAATGTTCATCAGTATTAAGCTATAAAACATACATGACAAACAAAAAATGCTTCAGAAGCTAAGAAAAACTGCAGAATATAGAATGCAAAATTGCCATAAAGCGGTGAAAACTTGCAGGTTGCATCGCTGTAAATTTATTTAAAAATTATGCGAATAAGTAAGTGGTATGTATGGATGTAACGTGTATTGCCACACAGGATAAAGAAGACTGCAATTAAATTGTTGAAACAAAAAGGATATTTTACAATAGAAGATTTGAAGTAGATATATACGTACACTTAGTACGATAACCAACAGACTTGTATAGGAGTATGTTCAACCTGACTTGCAAAAAAATATGGCAGAAAACAAAACAAGTACCATTCCATAATTTTTCACATCGTGGGTTTGATTTAAATTTTTGACTCCAGAAAATATTACTCACTTCTAAGTTTTAATTATATGCATCTAGTAACAGAATAATTTGGTTCGCATCCGTCTTTTTTAAATTTTGATATTTTCCAAGTAGATAGAACTGATACGAGGTTAAGGTGAAAAGTTCTCGGCCTGACAATGAAACACTACGATTTTCAGTCACAAAATGATTTTATTTTTCTACATAATCTACTTTGACTTCAACATACTTGATCCAGTGTTTCTGAAACATCAGTATTCCTTCCCGGAAGTGAGAGTCTGGGAGGCTGTAAAAATACCCAACTATATTGTTATAGGACGGTTATACATATAACCGTTCCATAACTAGGGTTAGATTTTTAACGTTGAAAATTAACGTGAGAGAAACGTTATATTTACGTTCTCCTAACCAGATTTAGTCAGTTAGGATTTAACGATTAGGTAACATTGCAATGTTTTGATAACGTTACGGCAACGTTAGTAGTTAACAATTATGTTATAGAGTTCAGTTGATGATATAACTATTAACCATTTAGTTGGAACTGAATATTTATTTAACGCTATTAAAACGTTAAGAATGAACGAAATAGTGCAATAGTAACGATGAAACAAAGTTAATGCAATATGCACATTTAACGAATAAGTTAGGTAATTCTCCCTGCCAAGTGTCAGAAACAAAAGCACTAAGAAGAAATGTATTAGAACCCAAATAAAAAATCGATTATAGTTAGAAACATTATACGTATTTCAAATATTCTATATTTAAACGATGCAGACGATAGCACCCTTGACTACACTTACTCTTTCAACTCTGTAGCTGCCTCTCGCCGAAATTCAACATCTATCAACAGAGATCGCATGTTTGACTCACTAAATGAAGACATTTCAAAAATTATTGCATGGGGGAAAGCGAATCGAGTAGAGTTTAACGCGTCAAAAACTCAATGTTGTCTACTTTCCAATAAGCGATGTGCTCCACCTACCGCCCAACCCATTCTTGTCGATGGGGTCAGCATTCCTGATTCGCCCGTACTGAACATACTAGGTATTAACATCTCCAGTAAACTAAATTGGTCCGACCACATTTTTTGCGTTGCAAAAAACGCAATGAAGTGTCTGGGCTTTCTGAATCGCTATAAAAGATACTTTTCACCATCTGATCTGGCTCAAATTTACAAGGCTCATATAAGACCGAGACTTGAATTTAATTCCCACATATGGGCAGGCGCAGGTAGAACCGCATTATCCGCGTTAGACAAAGTTCAACGGAAAGCCTTCAAGCTTATTGGCGAGGAACCCATAACATCTAAAATCGAACCGCTTGAGCACCGGCGAAGTGTCGCCTGTCTCTCACTCTTCTACCGCTAATACAACCGCCGTTGCTCTGATGAAATAGCCAACCTCATTCCTGAGCGTACTTTTCCTTTACGTAACACCCGACTAGCCAGTCGTGCCCATCCTCATCTTCTAGAACTCAGCAATAGTCGCACCGCCAAATTCCATGACTCGTTTGTATCTAGGACAACACGAATGTGGAACGATCTACCATCTTTTGTTTTCCTCCGCAACTATGACCTACAAAAATTTAAACGGAATGTACACCGTCACCTTATTCAAACTCAACCCGTCTCCCCACTACATTAATCCCTTACCGCCAACGCTGTGCTCTCGCATCAAAGGATTACCCCCTAAGCTTTGGTATACACATAAAAAAACATTGACATTCTTACAGAATACATTATTTTGATCATTTATTTTTCTTTTTTTTTGTTCGCTTTCTACTGGATTCGTAAGGAGTCGTTTACAGAATCCGTTCATTTCCAAAATAATAGATGGTCGACACACACAAGCAGCTAAAAGCTAAATAATCTCGCTCCGAATCAAAACTGGTCATGTGTGGGGTTTATCTTGATGGCTCCACGATCCAAGTTGGATATTCAACTCGCCCAAAATACACGAACAGAGCCACCGAGCTACCCGACTGCAACCACCCTTTTGAAAGTCATCCAAACTAAACGGAGTAAAATTTTGTTGACAGAACACTGGTCTGTTTTCGATTAACACTGATGCGGTCAGGATGCAAGCGTTGCACAAGTTCACTTAAGGTTAGCCCGGTGGGGCTTTTATGCGATACGCCGATAATGTTTCACCACTGATAGCGCGTAAATATCCATGAAAAAGTTAAAATCCCTCCACAAAACAAACACGGCAATGCGCTTTTCGATCGAAAACAACCACTTTTGGTGGCACGATAAATGGGCTTCTTCACCTCCGGCACACAGACTTTAACTTTTCAGCGTATGTTCCGCGGTAGCTAGGATTTTCAGGCGGTCGACTAAAATATCACCGCCTTGCACCGACCGCAAGCAAAACACTCATAAAAATGACGTAAAGCGGGAAATCTCAATTTCGTGTTAGGCAGGTGAAGACTTGAATGTAACTGAATTTGCGATCACTCGCAAAAAAAGATTAGCGTCGACTTTTCTCGAATTGTCGATTATAACCAAATACCAACCAACTAACCAAAAAGTATTGTATTAGAACATAATTGTTACAATTTCAACAAACTTGTCAACAAACTTGAATATTGTTGTAAATATATTTTAACAATTTGGTTTCAAAAATATCGCAATATTTTTGTTTATCAACAATGGTGCGACGTTATATATCAAACAACATTATTATCAAACTAACTAAAAAGTTATATAAAATAGTAACATGGTTGTTATAATTATAACAATATGTTAAATTGTTATAGATATAACAGCTTGTTTAAAAAACAAATCAATATTTTTTTTAACAGTTTTGAAACAGTTTTGTTATAAAAATATTGTTATAATTAAACAAAAGTCTTAGAGAGTTACGTAGTTGTTATACTATAGCTGCCACAACATGTAATAATTGTTACAAACCTAACAATTTGGTTAATTGGTATAACAATGAATGGTTATGTTGTAGTTAGAAATATAGCACAATAATTACGAAACAATATTGTTGAAAAATAACTAAAATATGACTCATCATTATCGTTATATTCTAACCATGGTTATAATGTGCTACTTGGGTATTCATCTACGGCCCTCTCCACTTCTTCATTGGATGCGAAGTGCTTCCCAGAAACAAATTTCTTCAAGTTTGGGAATAGATGGAAGTCTGAGGGTGCCAAATCAGGAGAATAGGGGGGATGGTGGACCAAATCGTACCCCAAATCCCGCAGTTTTCCCATCGCCATCGCACAATTGTGTACTGGTGTGTTGTCCTGTTGAAAGATAATTTTTTTCTTTTTCAAGCCAGGCCTCTTCTCGCGAATTTTAGCATCCAGTTGATCAAGCAGTTTGGAGTAATATTCGCCTGTAATTTTTCTGTCTATTTCAAGGTAATTAATTAACAGGATCCCTTTCGTATCCCAAAACACGCTGGCCATGACCTTTGCGGCAGATGCGATCGATTTGGCTTTCTTTGGCGCTGAACCACTGGCTTCCACCCACTGCTTCGACCGCTGTTTCGTTTCTGGCGTGTAGTGGTGGACCCAAATCTCATCCGTGGTGACAAATCGCCGCACAAAATCGGTCGGATTCCGATTGAATCGGAGCAAAGATTGCGAAAACCGTTTGCGCATTTGCTTTTGATCGGCATTCAGGAAATGCGACACCCACCTTGCGCAGACACTTCGCATATCTAATTCTTTGTGCAAGATGTTTCGCACCCTTTCTTCCGATATCCCCACAGCCTCAGCAATATCACTCACTTTCATTCGCCTATTGTCCAACACGATATAATGCACTTTTTCGATGGTTTCCAGTGCGGTTGCGGTTTTTGGCCGTCCTTCACGTGGGTCATCTTCGAGGGAAGTGCGACCACGTTTAAATTCAGTTGCCCATTTTTAAACGATTATCATCGAAGGAGCAGAGTCCCCGTAAACTTTTGTTAATTTCGGATGAATTTCCTTAGGGGTTAATCCATCTAAAACGAAGAATTTTATGACCGCACGATATTCAAGTTTTTCCATTTTAACGAAAAACACGTAAGACGTCTACTGAAAAAATTCGTGTAAAGAAACTACTTGAGAGAACAAGTTGAAACTTGTCATACGAACTAATGACACGTGCACCCAGGTAGGAAACATAAATTTTGCTGATTGTAACGGTATTTCGGTGTCAGGTCGAGAACTTTTCACCTTACCCTCATATGATGAATATGTTTATTATCTATGTATGTATTTATCTTTATCTTTCCATTGTATATCTTATCGACCCTGATACTCTGTAGCTATACTATGTACAGATTTCAACAACAGTCTTCATTATCCTGATTCCAATACACAATGATTGTGGTATGTCTGATAAAAAAAGAACACTAAGTGTCAGTCCATAAGATCAAATGTAATTTTCTTTATGTATTCAGCGTGCAAGAAAAACAATTACTAAAAAAATATGTACCTGGCATGGCGTAACATTTTCCAATATTTTTCAAGGATTCATCAAAAACCTTAAAGTATTATACCACAGTACTAACGTAAAATAGCTAAGCAGACAACTTCACAGGTAACATTATTCTACTGCCGGTCTTAATCCTGATTTATTGAGTGCTTCACAACAAAATTGCCTAGTCGCTTGTCACACCACCTAATTTATTCGACCATGCAAATTTCATAAGAGCTTCAACATACCCCAAACCATTTTTGCAGGCTAGATAGAATTTTTCTCAAAGCAAATATCAACATAACAAAAAAAAAAAAAACAGAAAAAAATTCTCAAAGTAATATTTCAACATTCTTTTAGTATACAATCCAAGAAAAAGCCACAAAAAAAAAGAAAACGGAGATAGAAAACAGAAAATTTTTTGAAATAATTACGAATTATTATCATTGTTATATAGTGTGTAATAATTCCGCATCCTTGAAAACATTATGGATTTCACATATTTCTTTTAAGAGTACACGATGAATTATGATTGTACATTGTATATTTAAGTATTATGTATATGAATGTATTGCTACTTTGTATGTAAATGTTCCTCCTTTTGAGATATTACCATTTTTTTGCGAGTAATAAAGAAACAATTTTCTTATTAAAACAATTTGTTATTTTTCTACTTAGTTTCAGCGAAACAAAAAATAAGTTTGAGTAATTGTTCTGCTGAACGCTGTGTCCGAATAGAAAAGTTATTCTCAAAGGGTGAGGCATGGCCCCAGAGGAGGCATGAGGATTTTAAAGGGGAGGCGTGGGCACAATTTAAATTGTGATTTCTTTTAATGAAAAATCCAATTTTTTTTTTATTTCAGGGTAATACGAATCTCCTGGGCTGGGCGTACCTGTCTGACATATTTGAGCATCATAATGAACTTGACTTGCATTTGGGTCAGGAATTTTGAATTTTTGTAACATCAGTTTTTATTTACATAAAGTTCATATTTAAATTGAAAAGTAATCTTCATAAAATTAATAACTTTTCATCCTTCCGCAAATGTTCAAAATGATTACCGTTCTGGTCAATATACTGTTTTTAATTGTGGGCTATTGATTCACAAACATGAAGAAATATTTCATTGGGTAATGTGCATTCTGGCACATTCATGGCTTTTAATTGTTCCACTGTCGTCTATTTTATGGCGAAAAGAGATAGTCCAGTGGCGTTAAGTCTGGGAAACCTATAACCTCTTCAAGAAAAAGTCCAGTGTTGTTAGGTCCGGGGATGTGGCCATAATTCCGACTGATTATCCAATATCGACGCCAACATCAGAACAACAAATGTCGGTACAGAATGTTCTGCTTAAAGAAATTCTGAAGGAGGGTGCACGTAAGATTTAGCCAAAGTTTGCAAGCATACGCTTAAAACCTGGCCATCTGGTACTTGAGTGCGAGAATAATGCCACTATATACTGGCTTCAGAATATGACTAGCAATATTGTACCGTGAGAAGGGGCCTCACTGTTGGCAGTGACGGGCGAGAGCATCCCCCGCCATAAAGTAGTGAGTGTATTTTTCCCGAGAAGCACTGATAACGACGCCGACGCAGCAAAACAGCAAAAGCCATACTCTACCTTGGCCATCAAAAAGATGGGCTAATAACTGAAGAGTGGAGGTTCATGCGGGGAACTAGTGAAAGGGAGGGAGTGTCAACAATCTTGTCGATAGACCCCAGATCGTTCGCCGTGATTGAGCAAAACAACCTTAGTCTAAACTACCGCTTTGGCAGAGTGACAAGGTACCCGAAGACCTGGTGGTCGGGCAGGAGACCCTCACAGAAGACTCAACCGATTACAGCAAGCACCCAGTCAACCGCCGACAAGGGTCCATCAACAACCGCATCTCATTCGGTCGTCACGACTCCGATGGAAGTGGAGCAAAGTGCTCCATGCAAACCTAGAGTGGATGCGTTAAAGCGCGTCAGTTGCCTTGAAGAAAATGAATAAGCATGCTCACTCTCCAGTTCTGTTACCCCAAGGGAGACTGCACCTAAACCGACGGTCTCTGATTTGGGCTATACACCAAAGAATAACAATGACACAACAAACATCTAGTCCTTGTTTTGGCGTGGTCCAAGCAAACCTGCACCACGCCAAAACAGCCTCGGATGTTATGGCAGCCAGGTTTGCCAGGGAAAACCTTGGTAATGCTCTTATACTTATAAGAGCCCTGGCAAGTAAATAAAACTGTCAAAGGACTAAAGGTAAACAATGCTTCACTTATATACGACCCCAACGCTTGCGTCATCGTGAAGAAAAGCATTAAGTACATTTGCCTTTCAGAATTCACCGGCAGTGATCTCGTGGCTATTATCATCAGCCCGGCTGGAGGTAGTGAATCGAAGAAACTGGTTATTGCATCAGCATACTTCCCTGGAGACTCAGGAATTCCCTGAAACCATATCCAAAAGCTCACCGACTACTGTAAGAAGCATAACGTGCTTCTACTGGTTGGCTGCGGCGCCAACGCGCACCACACAGCTTGGGGAAGCACTGACATAAACAACACGGGTGAGTACCTTCTAGACTTAATCACTGGTTTAGATCTTAGTATTTACAACAAGGGCAACCGGCCCACTTTTGTAACGAGGTCTAGACAGAAAGTCTTGACATAACGTTTGGCAGCCATCTAACTTACAACTGGATTCAGAACTGGCATGTCGCGGACGAGCCATCGTTATCCTACCACATGCATATTAGATTTGACCTGGACGTTTCTTCATCAGTTGCAAGGACAAGACGCATCCCGCAATTTACGGACTTGACAAACTTCGCGACATCGCTTCATGAGAGGCTAGCAGTAATCGATAGGACGGTTACGAACTAGCAAAGCTTGGATAGCCTTACTACTAATGTTACTAACGCCATCACAGCCTCCTACGTCTGTCCTCTGAAGGTAACCAAAGACAGCAGGAGAGTAACGTGGTGGAATCCTAAACTCTAGCGAATGAGGAAGACTACCAGAAAACTCTTCCATAAAGCCAAAAAAAACTGGTAGATGGGACTGAGACTACCGTAACTCGCTCTCAGAATACAACAAGAAGATCAGAGCTGCCAAGAAAAGTACGTGGAGCAGGTTCTGCGAAAGTGTTGACAGCACAAACAAAACTGCGAGACTGCATCGTGTTCTGGCTAGAAAGGTCATCATCATCATCGTGGCGCGACAGCCCGACGTCGGGCCTTGGCCGCCTGGATCATTGTCCTCCAATTATCTCGGTCACGTGACCGCGTCCTCCAATTTTGGGAGCCCAGCAGCTGCGCGGCGTCCACACCTACTGAGCTCTCCCAACGAGATCTCGGTCGTCCTCGCAGTCTCGCTCCGTCGACTCGTTCTGCATTCATTACTCTCTTAGGCATGCGATCATCGTCCATTCTTTGTACATGCCCTGCCCATTGAAGTCGTTGTAGTTTGATGATTTTCGAGACTTGCAGCTCATCGTACATTTCATACAACTCATGGTTGTACCGGATGCGCCATCCATCTCGATCGCAAACAGCCCCGAAAATTCGCCGTAGAACCTTACGTTCGAAAGTGTCTAGCATGTTTTCGGAGGCTTGAGTTAGGGTCCATGCTTCGCAGCCATAGCATAGCACTAGTCGTATAATGGTTTTGTACACGCGGAGCTTCGTGTTTCTGTGCACATGTTTCGATTTCATTATGGGGAGAACCGAGAAAAAAGTCTTATTAGCTAATTGTATCCGTCGCTTGATTTCGTCAGTTTCGTTGGCGTCCCTTGACAGGTTGCAACCCAGGTAGATGAAGTTGTTCACGAACTCGATGTTGAGGTCCCCCACGTTGATGCTCGGTTGTGCAGGTGTCCTTGTCACCGATTGCATCATTAGAAAGGTCACTGGCCAGATAATCACACTTAAGAAAGCGGATGGTAACACTACCACAGATGCCGAAGAAACCGGCAAACTTCTCCTAAGCACCCACTTTCCTGGCTGCGAAATCCTAGGTGGGGATGGCCCTGTGTCACCAGCTATCGGAGGAGTCTATAGAGCTACGCCATCTGACTGGAAAACGGCAAGAGCAATCTTCACGGATGATAAGGTCCAGTGGGCGATTAGGTTTTTCGATCCATTCAAGTCAGCAAGTACTGATGGAATTTTTCCTGCCCTTCTTCAGAAAGGGCTAGTGACACTGACTCCCCATATCTTTAGCATATTTAGAGGCAGCTTCGCACTTGGATTTATTTCTTATTTATGGAGATCTGCGACGGTGGTCTTCATTCCGAAAATGGCCCAAAAGATGACCCTAAATCGTACAGATCCATCAGTCTTACCTCGTTTATGCTGAAATCGATGGACAAAATCCTGGATGAACATATTCGTCAAATTCTCCTGAAAAGAAATCCTCTTCATATTAGACAGTTCGCCTACCATGCAGGTAAATCTATAGAGTCCGCTCTCCACTGCCTGGTCAGGGAGGCGACAATGGAGGTTAAAGAAACGGCTCTTGCAGCTTTTACATATAGATATAGAAGGCTTTTGACAACCAACATTTACTGCCATTAACAAAGCACTTGGGGGAAGAATGCGGACACAACAACAATAGATTAGATGGGACATATGCTTTTTTCCAGAAGGGTTATTGATGGGGCTACCCTCCTTGCTAATGTCACCCGTGGCTGCCCACAAGTAGGAGTTCTGTCTCCTTTACTATGGTGCATAGTGGTTGATAGCCTGCTGTGGAAACTCTCAACGATGGGCTACTCAGCACAGGGCTACGCCAATGACTTAGTTATTTTGATTAAAGGAAAGTTCGAGGGGGTTTTACCCCGTCCTTGAAGTAGCTCTTGCCATTGTACAAGAATGGTGCAACGACAACGGACTTCGAGTCAACCCACCCAAGGCAGTTGTCATTCCATTCTCGAGAAAAAGAAACCTGTAATTAAGTAAGTTCATTTTTTTCGAGTTACTTGACACTTATCGTTATAATTTGACGAATTTACTCAATATTTATTTACTCAACATATTTATAAATCATAGCCTATGTGTTATTCTGATGTAATATGTGTTATTTTGTATAATACTGTAAAATTTCATCAAAGTCCGTTCAATAGTTTTTGCGTGAAAGAGTAACAAACATCCATACATCCTCATAAACTTTCACATTTATAATATTAGTAGGATATTAAAATTATGCCATTATTATATTTCTGCTTTACAATAAAGTGTAGTAATTAACGTTTTTCGCGTCTGGAAGGACGAACCTTAGTATTTTCTCTTCTTTGTTGTTAACATATGATGTTCGTTCATGGTTCAGGTATCTCTCCAAAAAACAGATTGGAGATTACACTGACTCAAAGCCTACAGCACACTGCATTCTGATAATAAATACATATATACTTACAAGTTTGTTGCAGTAACAGCGGCTAGGCAAAGCCAATGTCAGCAACACGCAGAATATAGAACAGCTATCATTATTTATTTGGTGGAGGTGCATGCTAGCAACTGCACGTCTGAAAAGTAGATACATATATTACCGAGACAAGAAGGCATAGAAATGCATGACATGTTGACGCGGTCATGGCCCTGGAGGGGTCAAGGCAATTAACATAATCATTTATTTCATATTGAATGATACTCGTAACATTGCCAAGTTTCATAGTGTTTTCAATATAGGTATTTTAATTCTAGTCGCGTTCTTTATATCATATTTTAACATTACAGAACAGTATAAGTAACAAAGAAAGAAAGCACGGAACTCAACTACTTAGATACCTCGTTCTCACAGAAGGAGAAAAAAAGAAAATATGTTATCAATATTATCAGTTATCTAAATAAAATGGTTGTTCATTAGCAAAAGTAATAGCTAAAAAAATTAAAAACATGCTAAGACTACCGCGCGACTAAAGTGTAACTTTTAGACATTTTTAAGGTTGCTCGCATAATGGATTTTTTTTTCACCTTCTCCCCTTACCCGTGAGATGGTGGAAGATACGCCAGCGCCCTACAACTCATATCAGCGACTACTAAAACTACAAATTTAATATTAACAATGGCGATTTTTATTCAACATCACCCTCACCGCTCTAGAGCATCGCCTCATCACTCCGATTCATGTGATACCCATATTGCCTCGATTTTCCTTCATTGCCAAGAAGGTCCTTTTTCTTACCTTCTTGGTCGCGCTCGGTGGCCGTGGTCGTTCGGTCACCGCTCTACGATACTAATCTACAGCTCGGAGTTAAAATCTCGGCTCGATCAAAAACTGACTGTGGGTACTAATAGAACTTTCACAGTGCCCCAAGCTTGTCAGCATAAAGACGGTGCTAACAAAAATTTAATGTACTCCACATATCAACCAACAGCTGATAAAATCTATGTGGTCATCGGAACGACGCGAGCCCCACACTAGCTGCTGGCGTGAATTTTAAAGCGCAATTTCGTTTCACTGCCAGTGAGGTGCCGTCGCTATAAAAGTTACACTTTAAAAATAACTTTTAATAATAGATAAAAAGTAGCCCGGATGGCTCAACGGTTAGCACGTTCGCCTTCAACGCACTGGGCCCCGGTTCGATTCCGGGGATTTACGTGTCGGACTATGAGCCCACTCAGCTGTTAAATGAGTACCCATTATGGGGTAAATAACTCGGTTGAGCGTGTTGCTAATCACACACCTCTGCACAAAAAAAACCGTCACGATCTAGAAAATGAGATGACGCTAACTCATCTCGAGGCCGTGGTTCAAATTGGACTGTTGCGCCAGTTATTTATTTTAATAGATAAAAAAAAACAGTTCTCGAAGACTTGAAATTCAAAAGAGTCAAAGTGTGATTTTTGATTTTTCCGAGTTATTGGGTTTATTATGATCTCCAAAAATTTGGTCCAAATCTTGGAGTTTTCATTTCCATCGGAGGTCACACGATTTCACGCCAACGCCAATGTTTTCTTTGGAGCTAAGTGCCATGCACCATATCTTGCGACTACGATTGACTGGTTTTTTTTACATCATCACGCCATCACACCTCTGAGCAAGTCAGTGGAACTACTTTTAGTTTATATTTTTTGTATTAGGTGTAAAAATAATAAAAAAGAAATATCATTCTCATGCCTTATATGCAAATTTTACCAATTTCCCACGATCGACCGTTTTGAGTTTCAAGTCTTCAATTATATATCTGCTATCTACAATTTATAAAATACACTACTCATTCTTTTAATTATAATAAAAATCTACATTCTAAATGACAATTAATGACTTGTACTTAAATGACGCATGTTTGATATCACTTTCTTATAAATAAGCTTTGGCGCATCCGAAGAATACAATAAATCAATGTGATTAAAACCAGGAATCTCCACCATTCCAATACGTAAATGTTTCAAAGCTGATTTTAGACGGTAGACATCCTGGAAAAAAAATCGATGAAATTATTAGATTAATTGAAATTACATAAACATATACTTATATTTAACAATATACACCAATATAAGCTCTGTAATTTTGATATTTAAGGAAGCGGTCAATATACAAGGGCGGCCCGATAAGTACTTAGCCTCACCGCCCGATGGCACCACTATTGCAAGAGAAATTTACTATCGTGTAGTACATTGGGGGGGGGGGGCAAAAACTCCTCTTCCATAGTCCTCCGCGTGGGCGCCCCTTGGAACGGCAGTGGTCACAGACCATTGCCAACCAACGTCAAGCCGCCAGTGATGGCGGTGCGATGATTTGGTTGAGGTACCCCTGTGGTGTGGGGTGTGAAAAAAAATACCACGGCCTTTCCCTTTGAGGGCCTGTCGTTAAAACTGACAATCAAAGGACAGGATGTGTATGCCAGCAACTTGCACTATCCGAAATCTTTATATGCTAACGAAACGACAACTATGCCTCGGATAAGGACTGGCTCAACGGTTACGGCTTTTAGCTATCGTACAATGACAAAGATTGGATTCTGGAATGTGCGTACTCTCCTGGACAATGGATCAGAAGGTCCCCAGAACGCACGATTTCTTCAATTAGAGAGTGAATTTCTGAGGTACAAATTAAATATCTTAGGAGTTAGTGAGATAAGATGGTGGAACAGCGGAGAATTCATCTCTCCAACGGGCAGCACTGTAATGTTGTACTCCGGTAAAGCTACCGGTAGTCGTCGTGAGTCAGGTGTGGGGCTCCTTTTAACCAGAGCCGCGCGAAACTGTCTCTTATCCTGGGAGCCGGTCTCTGACAGGGTCTTGACCGCCAGGTTCCGGACCAAAATGAGGAACATCTCAATTATACAATGTTATGCCCCTACTGAACCCGACAATGTCTTGGCAAAAGACTCCTTCTACGAAGAACTAAACGCCGTTCAGAGCAGAACACCTAAAGGTGACATTATAATGGTTATGGGTGATTTTAATGCGAAAGTTGGCGCTGATAACTATGGGCTCAGACATGTGATGGGGAGACACGGTCTTGGTGATTGTAATGACAACGGTGAAAGATTTGTAGAGTTCTGCAACTTTCACAGTCTCTTCATCGGTGGTACTTATGTTTGAGCATAAGGACCACCACAAAATCAGTTGGTCCTCTGTTGATCGGCGCAAAACACAAAATCAGATCGACCATTTTGCCATTAGTAAAAGATTCAAGAGTTGCCTCCTGGACGTGCGAAACAAGAAGGGTGCCGATATTGGGATGGGAAGAGACCATTATCTTATGATCGCTAATGTTCGATTGCGTATTGCAACCGTGCGCCGACTCAGCGACGAAAGATCCAGGCCCCGCAAATTCAACACCGCTCGACTAAAAAATCCAGCTGTCTTACAACAATATAATGACCATCTTGCGCAAAAAGCGGCTGAGATAACTAGTCACCCAGATAGTGACATAAACGAAAACTGGGATGCCATAAAAAATGCGTACATTGATAGCGCAAATACCATCCTTGGCCCAAACCCGGATTGCCGGAATAAGCCCTGGATGTCCGACGCTTCATGGCAGCGGATTGTTGAAAGAAAGGAGCTGAAAGTTCGTTTGGCTGCAGCAGCAGATGACAATCGAAGCAGCATCGAACTCCTTTACCGTCAGAAAGCTCGAGAAGTTCAGCGTAGTGTGCGACGCGATAAAAGAGTTTATGCCAATTCTCTTTTAGCGTCAGCAGAAGAAGCCGCTAGAAGTAACAACTTAAACGCCGTATACGGTGTCATCAAGGAGTTTACAGGTGGTCGTAACTCCTGCCAACATCCGGTGAAAGATAGTGATGGAAAGCTACTTATCTTGGAAGAAGATCAAATGAGGCGATGGAAAGAACACTTCGCCGCGGTCTTGAACCGTGTAACCTCTGGTGAAGTTCCCCCTCATATAGATAATTTAGCTAACCATCAAAATGTGCGTATACGGTCCACTGCCCCGACTAAAGAGGAAATAGTCACTGCAATTATTGCACTAAAACGAGGAAAGGCCGCCGGACTTGACGGCATCCCTGCCGAACTTTATCAAGCAGCGCCAAGCGTAACTGCCGATTTGCTGCATCCACTTGTTGATAAAGCGTGGAATAGAGAGACCTTTCCCACTGAGTGGAAGGAAGGTTTGATCATCAAACTTCCAAAGAAGGGTAGCCTCACAGACTGTAATAATTGGAGAGGCATTTGTGTGCTTCCTGCCGTTGCCAAGATAATAGCTAAAATCGTCCTGGAAAGACTAAAGGCCCACTTAGAAAGCACAATTGATGAAGAGCAGGCTGGCTTTCGATCCGGATTCTCCTGTGTCGATCACATTAACACCTTGCGAATCATCATCGAGCAATGCGCTGAATACGATTCTCCGCTTCACTTGCTTTTCATCGATTTCGAAAAGGCTTTCGATAGTGTGAAGCGGGATTCTATATGGGCGGCCTTGCGCAGGAGAGGCATCCCTGAGAAGCTTGTGGCTATTATTAAGGCAACCTATGACGGCGCGAAATGTCGCGTTCTGCATAAAGGTAAGGTGTCGGGGGATTTTGAGATTCGCAGTGGAGTTCGGCAGGGGTGCATCCTCTCACCGATCCTATTCCTCATTGTGATCGGCGATGTGTTGCATGCAGCCCTATCCGGACTCGACAGAGGAATTCAATGGACTTTGACATCTTATCTACAACATCTTGACTACGCTGACGACATATGCCTACTCTCCCACAAAATCATGGATCTGTCCGTAATGGCGTTAGATCTCGAGAGGGAGGCAAGCAAGGTTGGGCTAAAGATTAATACCAACAAGACCAAGGTTCTTAGCCCGCCGTTGCGAGAAAGAAATGGGCAGCCTGTGGAGAAGGTGGACAACTTCGTCTACCTGGGTAGCATTGTTGCCGAAAATGGTGGTACAGAGCAGGACATCGCTCGTCGTATCAACCAGGCTAAACGCGCATACGGCATGCTGTCCAAAATCTGGCAGGGCAGTTATCTCAGCATTAAAACCAAGCTGGGCCTGTTTCGCTCCCTGGTACTATCAGTGCTTTTGTATGGGAGCAGTACATGGAAAGTTTCCGTAGGAGTTACCAGAAAGCTGCGAGTTTTCGTCAACTCATGTCTTCGTCGAATTTTATGAATTTTCTGGCCCGAAACAATATCAAATGAAGAGCTAAGTCGGCGTACGGGTCAGATGCCAATCGACGAATTGATACGCAGGCGAAAATGGCAGTGGATAGGTCACACATTGCGGAAGAGTGATAACTGCATTGCTATGCATGCCATGAAATGGAACCCCATTTCCAACCAAGGCCGACCAAGAGGGAGTCCTCGAATCACATGGCGTCGATCTGTGGCAAAGGAGTGTCAGGTACTGGGTAAGTCTTTTGGGGAGTTGCGCCCCATTGCCCAGAACAGAGTACGATGGCGCGCAGGAGTAGTTGACGCGCTATGCCCCGCTAGGGGTTAAGGCAAAGTAGTACATTCTCGTAGACGGCTACTGTCAAAATTTTAGCTGAATCGGACTTGTAGTTTTGTTTTGACCGGGTGTGGAAGCGGGCGTGTCCGCGGATTTTAGAAAAATGGAAAAAGAGCAATCAAAGAGCGCTTTGATGTTGTGTACGGTGACTCTTTTCTTTCGATGACGACCGTCAAAAATTGGTTTAACGAGTTTCAACGTGGTCGCGCGTCGGTTTTTGATGAGCCATGCCCAGGTGCGCCGAAAACGCCTACCACGGAGGATAACGTGACAAAAATCCACGATCTCGTATTGGCATGGCAGACCGCCGATTGAAGGTGCGCGAAATAGCTGATGCCTACTGTCATGTCAAAAGACCGCGTGGGTCATATCCTGCATTAAATTTTGGGCATGAAAAAGCTGTCGGCGCGATGGGTGCCGCGTTTGTTCACTCCGGACAACACCACTTCACTTCAGAGCAGTGTTTGACACTGTTTAAGCGCAATCCGAAGTTTCGGCGTCGTTTCGTGACCGTCGACGAAACATGCATCCACTGGTACACCACAGACCAAGGAAGAATCGAAACAGTGAACTTCACCCAGCGAAAGTGCTCCGAAGAAGGCGAAGACTATCTTATCGGCCAGAAAGGTGATGGCCACCGTTTTCTGGGATTCACAAGGTGTGAAACGGTCACAAGGCTCTACTATGCCGAATTATTGGGCCGATTCGATGCCGAATTGCAGAAAAACGGCGCCATTTGACGAAGAAAAAAGTACTCTTCCACCATGACAATGCACCGGCTCACACCTCCGCCGTCGCCACGGCCAAATTGGTCGAATTGGGCTACGAACTGCTCCACCGTATTCTCCAGATTTGGCCCCGTGCGACTTCTTTTTGTTTCCAAACTTGAAAAAGTCACTCCCCGGGCAGAAATTTGAGTCGAATGAGGAGGTCATCGCCGCCACGGAGGCCTACTTTGCAGACCTCGAGAAAACGTATTTTTCAGAGACGGGTTAAAGAAGTTGAAGCGTGGCTGGGTCAAGTATATCGAGCTAAAAGGAGACTATGTTGAGAAATAAATCGCCATTTTTCAAAAATTTTCGTTTTTCTTCTGTAAGCTAAGTACTTATCGGACCGCCCTCTTATGTGTGTATCATAAATCACATTGTAGCTGCAAGATATTTCGTATATGTCGCAATGCAGAATGTAAAAAAAGTGCCAAATAATTGTTGAATTAGTCTCTTGATAATTTGCACTGAAATACAGATTTACTGGCGGAAAACTGATTCGCAAACTAAATTTGTCTAATTTTGGAACGCTGTAATGTTTTACATATCCGTCTAAATAAAAAAGTTTGTATAAATATCATACATATTTAATTATCCTACTAAGGTGGACCAAAAAGAAAGTAAAAAACTAAAAACAAAAATAAAACCAAGTAACTACCGTTAGGAAATGTTTCAGGTGGTGCAAATTCGGATTTAAGCTGTCTGGCTAAATTTCAGTCGAACTCTAAACAAAAACGCGGACAGTGACTGCCACCAGGCCCACCTCTACCGTATGCGCAGATTGTGCATTTGAACAGAGCATCATTATGCAGGGGCGCCAAATCTCCTGTCTGATAAATTAAACCATGCTATATATGACTATCGTTACCGAACCTGCTCAATTGGACATCTCTCGCTCATTGACCTCACATTGGGAGCTGAATATTTTCGAGCTTTTCGGTATTTTTTTTACTGTTATCAATCGTAAGATCTAAAAATGTTTCTCTTTTTGTGTCTGATACAAAATGTCTTAAGGTAAGGTCAAGGTAGCCTTAACGTAGTATTAAAGCAGCATTGAGGTAGGATCCTAAACGTTTTTAAGTTTGGTGTTTTGTGACAAACAGTTCCGAGCGTTTGTTTGATTGACCGGTTCCGTTTCACTATCTAGATAAAATCGCACAGAGCCCACATTGGGCGCCGAATATTTTCGGGTTTTCATGACCATTTTCGTCGGTTTTTCGTTATTTTGCAATCGGAAGTCTCCACATCTTCGCAGGGCAAAAAAAGAAAGCTTTAATCATCGGCTGGACTAATGAGTCCGACCAAAATATCCCCTCTTACTTTTTTTATAAACGGAGGGGGCTTAAACATACGTTCCTTACTACACGCATTTATGTGAGCTTGCCTTCACGTACAAAATACTGAATTCGAATTTTTATAGCATTAAATTTGGGGCGACCGGTAGCGCAATGTGTTTGACTACCGGCGTTTCGGGTTCGAATCCGGTCCACGACGACGTTCGTGGCCATGGATGTGCAGGAGGTGCATGCTGGCAACTCCATTCTCCGAAACCAGTTTATGCCGACGAAACGTCAACAGGTTGTTACCCAGGTATGCGAACTCGTCTACAAATTCTATGCTGAGGTCCTCACCGTTGGTGTTCGATTGGGCAGGGGCGCCCTGATTGTTGATTGAATCATTGTTTTTGTTTAGTCCTCGTTGATACGTGGTACAACTTCTTTTGCAGCTGTGTCAAGTGTATGCGGAAGTTCTTCTGCGTCGGCCAATCTTCGGGACATGATGTTGATGTAGTCGGCGTAAAATGCCAATTGTGTCGACTTGATGAGGAGCGTCTCGCTGTTGTCCATATTCATAGCCCGAATAGCGTATCCCAGTGCTAGGTTGAAGAGCGTCGATGCCAGTCCATCGCCCTGTTTCAGACCTTGGTTTTTGTTAGTCTTGCCGGTATACCAAATTGCAGCATGATGTTGTACAGCACTCCACGATCGATACTGTCGTATGCCTGCTTGAAGTCAATAAAGATTTGGTATACGTCTACGTTTTATTCCCAGCACTTCCGAAATATCAGTTTGACCATAAAAAGCAAATCGGTTCTGGAGCGACCAGGTCTAAAACCGTCTTGATATTCGCCAATGATTCGTTCTGCGTACGCTTTTATTCTATTTTACAGAATTTTGGTCACACCGTAGCTTATCTCCCTTTTTATGAATTGGACGGATGATGCTTCTGCGCCAATCTTTTGGGATCACCTCGTCCTCCCATACTCGCAGGAGTAATTGATGTATGGGATTAACTAGACCCGTTCCACCGAATTTTAGCAGTTTAGCTGAAATCTCGTCAACGCCCGGCGCTTTATTTCGTTTTAGTGACCGCAACGCGAGACAACTCTACTGTCGGGGGTTGTATGGGTGGGTCTAGATCAACAATATCGTCGAGAGATTCTTGTGTGGGGATGTTAGATGGTAGGTTCTCTCTTCAAAATAAGAGACCCATGTCCTTACAAAGGCTAGCCCTGGGTTGATAGCTGTTCTTAATTGCATTTACTAGTTAGTCTGGTGTTCCTATTAGCTAAGTTTTCGTTAATATTCAGCAACTGATTGAATTTTGTAGATGGATTGGATTGACTTGCGTAGTTGGACCTGCTACATAGTTGTGTGAACTCCAGCACGTTTATTAAACCATCTGAAGCAGCTATCTCCGAGGCCATCCCCTGAATGGGGTTAAGCGACGTGCTGACAACTCGTCCTTGTAAAAACCACTCTATGTCAAGAAACCTGGAACAAAAGCCTCGGATTGGACGGATCAACAACGACGACCACGCAAACGAATAAAGGATTATTCTTTCGGATCCTGGAATGTACGCTCCCTGAACAAACCGGGGGCCGAGAAGGCCCTCCTTCAACAGGTCGAAAAGTACAAACTGAGCATTACTGCAGTCCAGGAAACAAATTGGCTTGGCAGCGAGATTAATGACAAGAAATCGCACACAATTTTTACAAGTGGCAAACCATCGGGCCGCAAGGAGTTTGGAGTAGCATTTATAGTGAACAATCACCTCAAACCGCATATTACTGACTTCAAACCCATAAATGAACGGCTGTGTGCGATTCGCATCAAGACTCGATTCTTCAATTTCTGGCTCATCAATGTGCATGCCCCCACTGAAGTTAAAGAAGACGCAGTAAAAGACGAGTTCTACGCCCGCCTTGAAACTCTCTTCGACTCACTTCCAACAAACGACGTCAAATTGCTGCTGGGAGACTTTAACGCGAAAGTCGGGAATGAAAGCTGGCATCGGGGGACCACTGGAGGCCACAGCCTCCATGAAGAATGTAACGATAACGGCCAGCGACTTATAGACTTCGCCTGCAGCAGGAATCTAGTCGTAAGCTCTACGTGTTTCCCGCATCGACGCATTCACAAGCAGACCTGGAAGTCTCCAGACGCACATACCGTCAACCAAATTGACCACGTCCTCATTTGCAGGAGATGGGCGTCTAGTGTCATGGATGTCCGCTCCTATCGAGGAGCAAACTGCGACTCAGATCATCACTTGGTGAAGACGACCTACAGATGTAGAATTTCCTCAGTGCACCAGTCAAGAATCAGCCCTCCCAAAATCTTCGCGGTTGATAAGCTCTTGAGTGATGCTACAGCGGTGGCGTATACTACCGCCCTTGAGGAAAAACTATCACCTATGCTACACAACATCAGCAACACAGGCGTCCATGGGTTCTGGGAAGAACTCAAGGGTACCATCAAGGATGTCGCAGAGAAGGTCGTGGGATATAAAGCCCGGCGAGCGCGAAATGACTGGTTCGACGAAGAATGCAAAAATTCACTTGACGCGAAAAACGAGGCCTACAGACAATGGATTCAACGAGGAACCAGAGCCAGAAGAGAAAAATATGACGAGCTACGGCGAATATCGAATAGAATAATTAGACGTGAGAAACGTAAATACCTTGACGAGCAGTTGCTGAACATAAACGAAAACTTAGCTAATAGGAACACCAGACAAGCGTACAAACTAGTAAATACAATTAAGAACGGCTACCAACCCAGGACTAGCCTTTGTAAGGACAAGGATGGAAACATCATCAGCGACACCGATGGTATTAACAAACGATGGGCCTCTTATTTTGAAGAGCTTCTAAACCGACCATCTAACATCCCCACACAGGAAGCTCTCGACGATATTGTTGATCTAGGCCCACCCATTCAACCCCCGACAGTAGAGGAAGTTGATCTCGCGTTGCGGTCACTAAAACGAAATAAAGCGCCGGGCGCTGACGAGATTCCAGCTGAACTGCTAAGATTCGGTGGAACGAGTCTAGTTGATGCCATACATCAATTACTCCTGCGAGTATGGGAGAACGAGGAGATCCCAGACGATTGGCACAGAAGCATCATCTGTCCAATTCATAAAAAGGGAGATAAACTGCGGTGTGAGAATTACAGGGGCATCTCACTAGTTTGTACGTCCTATAAAATTTTGACGAAAATTCTGGAAAATAGAATAAAACCGTACGCAGAACGAGTCATTGGCGAATATCAAGGCGGTTTCAGACCTGGTCGCTCCACAACCGATCAGCTCTTCTCAGTCAAACTGATACTCCAGAGGTGCTGGGAATACAACGTAAACGTATACCAAATCTTTGTCGACTTCAAGCAGGCATACGACAGTATCGATCGTGGAGTACTGTACAACATCATGCTGCAATTTGGTATACCTGCAAAATTAGTGCGACTGACAAAGATGACGATGACCAACTCCGTCTCACAAGTCAGGATCCAGAATAGACTTACTGATCTATTTGAAACACGCACTGGTTTGAAACAGGGCGATGGACTGGCTCCGACGCTCTTCAACCTAGCACTGGAATACGTTATTCGGGCCATGAATTTGGACAGCAGCAAGACGCTACTCATCAAGTCGACACAATTAGCAGCGTACGCCGACGACATCAACATCATGTCCCGAAGATTGGCTGACGCAGAAGAACTTCTGCATACGCTTGATACCGCTGCAAAGGAAGTTGGATTACGTATTAACGAGGGTAAAACTAAAATAATGATGCAATCGGTGACAAGGACACCTGCACAACCAAGCATCAATGTGGGGGACCTCAACATCGAGTTCGTGAACAACTTCATTTACCTGGGTTGCAACCTGTCAAGGGACGCCAACGAAACTGACGAAATCAAGCGACGGATACAGTTAGCTAATAAGACTTTTTTCTCGGTTCTCCCCATAATGAAATCGAAACATGTGCACAGAAACACGAAGCTCCGCGTGTACAAAACCATTATACGACCAGTGCTATGCTATGGCTGCGAAGCATGGACCCTAGCTCAAGCCTCCGAAAACATGCTAGACACTTTCGAACGTAAGGTTCTACGGCGAATTTTCGGGGCTGTTTGCGATCGAGATGGATGGCGCATCCGGTACAACCATGAGTTGTATGAAATGTACGATGAGCTGCAAGTCTCGAAAATCGTCAAACTACAACGACTTCAATGGGCAGGGCATGTACAAAGAATGGACGATGATCGCATGCCTAAGAGAGTAATGAATGCAGAACGAGTCGACGGAGCGAGACTGCGAGGACGACCGAGATCTCGTTGGGAGAGCTCAGTAGGTGTGGACGCCGCGCAGCTGCTGGGCTCCCAAAATTGGAGGACGCGGTCACGTGACCGAGATAATTGGAGGACAATGATCCAGGCGGCCAAGGCCCGACGTCGGGCTGTCGCGCCACGATGATGATGATGATTGAATTTTCGCTTTAGGAACTGCAAATCCACCATGTATGGGTTCTAGGTTCTTTCCATCAGATTAAGGGATTTCCGCTTCAGAAACTACAAATTCATCTAAGTTCTTCTACTTAAAGCAGAAACGGCCATATAGTGGGAACACGATAGAAAACTGGTTTCGTACTGGAACTTTTCCATACGAAAATTTATTGATTTTGAACTATGTAGTGGGTTTTGAACTTGTGAATTTTGAATCGGTGGATTTTGAATCGATGGAATGTTGAATTAGTGAATTTGAACTGGTGGATTTTTAATATGTGAATTTTGATTAGTGCATTTTGAACAGGTGGATTTTGAATCGGTGGCTTTTGTACCTAATCCAATGTTACAATGCGCCAAAGTGCAAATAAGACAGTAACGGTGCATTTTCGAGAAAAATTGTTAAACGAGTAATTTTGCAGTTTACGCGATTCCCTACAATCTACAAAAAAAAAACAATAATTCGATACAATTATCCAGGACTGATTTATCCTCAACAGAATGAGTATACATCGAGCCTAAAATTTAAATAATAATAATAATCATTTTTAATAAACATTTTGCCCGTATCTACAAACGAAACGCGCTCGTAGCTGTGGATTGATAAATTCTCGACAAGCAATTGTAAAAAAAATCCCTGAGTTGTCCGCATTCTCTTGGAGATACATAAATCATTCCTGGTTTTTCGAATCGGGATATAAATTTATTTTTTAAGTTGTAGAGAATCAATCGAATGCACTGAAAGTCATTCTTCAGATATTTTGCACGAAAATGCACCATTATTGACTTATTCGCAAAAATCTGATTCGAAAATCGAAATAATAAAATCGTAAAATATTTTACCTGTTTGTTTAAACCAAACACTTATATGTAATAGTTGAAGATAATTTTATAGGGAATAATTGTATTGTTTTTATATTCAATTGTGCGACTAACGTAGGCGGAGATAAAAGCAAAAAACTAAAACAAGACACCCCACAAGTACTGTTAGGAATTTCTTCAGGTGGTGCAAATTTCTGTTTTTTGACTAAGCCTCTATCGATTTCCTAAATAATCTCAGAGACCGCCTGATATTTTTTTATGTTAACGCCAAACCTTACCCTTTGATACACAGTCTTGGCGGGTAAGGAAAGGAAAATTAAGGTAAAAGAGGAGGGGTGGGTAAGGTTGGATCAGATGAGATTAAATGTCGGTGAGCATTTTGTTTGAGTTCCTGTAGGTCGTAACTGCAGGGGAAAACAGATGATAGTAAACTATCCGTATTCCACATTCGCGTTGTCCTTCATACACATGAATCATAAAATTTAACTGTTCGGCTGCCACTAGCGTCGATGGTAGAAGGTTGGGCATGCTCTCTGAAGCCACCTTTCACGATGTACCGACTGGCGTAATTCCCCAAAGAAAAAGTCGTGTATGCGCCGTCAAATAAAATTCCTATAAAAACTGCATGACAATATGTCTTAACAAATTAACAGCCTCTTGCCTAATGCAAATATTTCGCCCATTATTCGACCATTATGTCATACTTTGTAATGCGATCACTTCAGTCAAATGAAACTAAAAAAGAAATAAACACTGTAATTATAATATCTCAAAAATAGTCTGCTTAAGAAACACCTTAAGCAGAATTGGCCATAAACTCATGCTCGTATAATGGAAATTTATATTTGGCCTATGTGGCTGAGCAATCTTTAATGCTTGTTAGTTTTTTTTTCTTTTGTTGCAAATATATATTTATAATAAATTACCACAACAAGCTGGTTTTCTAATAGTAAAAGTGGCTAATCTAATTAAATGAGCATTTTCTCCAGATAAGAAATAAACATTTTAAACATTACGTTTAAGTATTGTACGCATAGTCGCAGCCAGGTT
The DNA here is from genome assembly GCA_964017055.1 of Chloromyia formosa. Taxonomy (NCBI): domain Eukaryota; kingdom Metazoa; phylum Arthropoda; class Insecta; order Diptera; family Stratiomyidae; genus Chloromyia; species Chloromyia formosa. Next base: position 42,658,216 of record OZ024815.1, read on the forward strand.
AATTAAGTCATATTCCGATGAAATTTGTCTACAAAATAATTAAACACTCGTACTGTTATACGCTGATTTTGTATGGTCATCAGCCACCCACTGGACGAAAGTATTTAAAGATGTCACAATAAAATATTATACATAATAATTAGGTATCAATGGAAATTAATCGCAAAAAAACACACAGAAATCATAGTTATTTAGCAGATAAAAAATTTGAAACACTATTGACGTACACTGATGTACTTCAGTATTTTAACAGCGCAGGCAGTCCCAATATAGTCCGGGAGTTAGCAATATTACTTTTTTAAACATTTGTTGAAATATAATTTTTATTTTTTCGAGTCATATGAACGTTTTACTAAAATACGTAATTTCTGCCGGCGGACCAGCGGGACAACGCTGAGCAGATTGTTAATTATATAAAAAAATAACGGTAAATTTTTAAAGATGCTAAAAGCTGAAAACTTTATCTATTCTTTATTTAAATTTCAGTAAGAACAAAAATTGCTTGCTGCCACTTGTATTGAAGGACCATCTACTCCTGTCACCGGCACAATTATGCCAAAAGACAAACAACTCATTTGACTTTAATATTAAAAGTTTAAATGAAGTTTGAATGAAAGTTTTTACCATTAGTTTAAAACTTAAGATAGTGACAAAACTTATGCTGCCAGCCATTTGACAGGACCTTACAAAAAGGAGCAAAAAATCGGCTGATGAGCGTGGTCCGGCTATTGCGGTGGCAGGAGTTCATTTGGTAGGCTATGTCATTACGACAAATAAAGTGATAAACCAAGCTTTAACAAATATGATGACGAAAAGTGTCGCTAGCTCCCGAGCTATTAGTAGTCTCAAGCACTGTAAATTTTCGTAGACCGATTTAATTTTTTTCTACGACTATTTATATTCGGTTAAAATAGAAAAAATAATAACAATTCACGTGAATATTCCACCAAAAATAGGTATTGAGGCCGTCTGCACATGGTGCAATTTGTTTACAATACGAATTACAAATCAGCCGACGATGCGACTGATTGATGAGCATGCCTGTGTACGTAAAGCTAATCAAATAAATCGTGAAATCAAACAAATTTCAAGTGAGGCAGTTTTCGCAGGGCCGTCGAGAGGGGGTGGGGAAGGGGCGAATCGTACCGGGCCCGTTTTTTTAAGGGGGCCTGGTCATTCCAAAAATTCAAGCGATTTCATTTGGCGTTGCCATTATTCCTTATGGGGCCCCATAAAAGTTGAGTCCCGGGCCCGAATTTGCTCTCGACGGCCCTGAGTTTTCGTATCGAATGATTTTACACAAAAAGCATTTAATTGAATTTTCAGTCGTTAAAACCATATTTTGCATTATTTCTACATTTTTTTAATTTTATGACATTTTTACTACAGTGTCGATCAAAAAGTTTTATTCAATAAAGAAAGAAGAGCAAATAATAACACCAAAAGCTTAAGACACAACTTTGTCTTAGTCCCCAGTAGGGTATAGCGCATCACCCCTGCGCGCCATTTTACTCTGTTCTGTGCAATGGGGCGCAACTCCCCAAATGACTTACCCAGCGACACTCTATGCCACAGATCGACGCCATGTGATTTTAGGCCCCCTCTTGGTCGACCATGGCTAGAAATATAGTTCCATTTCATGGCATATAAAGCAATGCAGTTATCATCCTTCCGCAATGTTTGCCCTATCGACTGCCATTTCCGCCTGCATATCAGCCTCGGATACCACGGACTGATTCACCGGCGACGACTTTTGGCTTCAAACAATGGACCACGACCATTTTTGGAACGTTCGAACGATGTGAGGCAAGTGCAATAGTGCGAGGCTCACTGAAGTCGAACGGGAAATGACCGCATATAACATCTCTGGACTAGGACTGAGGGAAGCAAGATGGCCTGCATCGGGAACAACTTTATCACCAAGCTCCCAAGCAGTACTGCTCTACTCTGGAAATTCACCTCGAATGGCAGGCATCGGAATCCTGTTGACTAGGAAGGTACGCCTATCTCTAATGGACTGGAAGCCCATCTCCGACCGTATCATCACAGCCAGATTCACAACCTGGGTAAGAAACATCACAATAATTCCGTGCTACGCCCCGACTGAACCAGCGGATCAATCAGCTAAGGACGCCTTTTACCAACGGCTTGACGACACCTTCGACAAGGCTCCCAGAGGTGATATAAAAACTATCACGGGGGATCTCAACGCCAAAGTTGGGTCTGATAATGGCGAGATGTTTGTGGGGTTTTGCAACTCTTGTCAACTCGTCATTGGCGGTACCCTGTTCAAGCAAAAACGCTGCCACTTAACAACCTAAACCTGTCCAGATGGCAGAACAGAAAACCAGATTTACCATATAGTCGTTCCCAAGACATGGAGGAATTGTCTCTTGGACGTCAGGTCGAAGCAAGGTGCTGATGTTGGCAGCAACCACCAACTTGTTATGGCGAAAATGCGCTTACGAACGGCAGCGATCCAGCGCCCTCAAATGCCCACGTTTTAATGTGCACAAGCTTAACGACCCATCTATAAGACGTGCATATTACACCGCCTTGCACGAGAGAGCTAATGCACCACCACCTTATGAGAATCCTACAATTGATGATAGGTGGAAGATTTGCGGGTCGATTTTAGTGCGGTAGAAGACCATTCATTCGCAACTCGACATGGTCTCTAATCCCAGCACACACGAAAGTTAAGGAACAGATTAACTAACGGCTCAGCCAAAGACCAACTCAGAGCTGAATACCGTCCACTACAGAAAGGCATGCAAAGAAGCGTAAGACGGACAAGCGAAATAACATTAACGCATTAGGAGAGAAGGCAGAGGAAGTGGCTTACCGCGGAGATAGTTGAACCCTTTTTAAGCTTATTAAGCCGTTAACTGGCAAATCTTATGCAACAGGATATCCTGTAAAAGATAAAGATGGGTCTCTACTGGTAACCGAAGAACACCAACTGCGGAGATGGAGAAAACACTTCATTGAAGTCCTCAACAACACCTTTGGACCTTCGATTGCATCTGCATTAGTAGCAGAAGATTTTCTGCAAATACCCAGAGTTCATACGAGCCCACCATCTAAGCTGGAAGTAACTGCGGCTATGAAATCGATTTAAGCGGGTAAAGCCCCGGGGATAGATGGGATTCCGGTGAAGCGGATGCCAATGCAACTGCGGACTTTCTTCTCCCCCTTATCCAAGAGTGTTGGGAAACCGAAATTCTCCCTAAAGGGTGGAGGAATGGCGTCATTATTAAGATCCCGAAGAAAGGCGACCTGAAAGATTGCAATAATTGGTGTGGGATCTGTCTTCTCCTAGCCGTCTCCAAACTGATGGCAAAAATAATCTTAAACCGGATCAAACAAACAGTTGATCGCACATTGAATGATGAACAAGCTCGCTTTCGCGAGGGCTTCTCATGTAGCGACCATATCAACACCCTCCGAATTATTATTGAACAATCCGCAGAGTGGAGATCCCCATTACATCTCATGTTCATCGATTTCGAGAAGGCGTTTGACAGCGTTGACCGGGAATACATCTGGAGGGCTTAACGTAAGAGAGGCATACCGAAAATAATTTCCATCATCAAGGAGTCCTACCAGGGAGCCCAATGCCATGTCTTACACAAGGGTAAGATCCTTTCGAGTTGCATAGCGGAGTGAGACAAGGCTGCACTTTGTCACCTACACTGTTTTTAATTGCCATTAATGATGCATTTAGCGGCGCGCTTCAAGAACACCAAAACAAAGATATAAGATGGAAATTGTTCAAATACCTTCAACACCTAAACCAGGGGTTGGCAAACTCCGGCCCGCGGGCCAAATCCGGCCCACCTCCAGGTTTTCATCCGGCCCGCGAGCTAATATTGTATTTGACATGACAAAATCAAATTTATACAAATACAAAATTTGAGATCGATTTTTGTTTATCACAACATAGTGTGGTTGAGTTGAATTTAAACCAAATTAATTTGCTACATTGCAGACGGACAGACAGATAGACGAACAAAGCTTAATCGACTCGTCTCGTCATACCGACCAAGAATATATATAGTTTATATGGTCGGAGATGCTTCCTTCTGTGCGTTGCAAACTTCATGACAAAGTTAATATACCCTATCACATCCGTGAAGGGTATAAAAAGTAAACTACTTAAATGCCCTTTAATTTCGACACGAAAAACTGCCGTTTTTTCTCTTCTATCTAGCAGTTACATTGCTCATAATTTCGATTCAATTTCGTCTACATCTAGGTATATCACAAATGATATCTTATCCGTTTCGTTACTTCGAATTGACGAAATCGATACAGGTTTACGGTCATTTGCAGAAACACATATCGATTTCGTCGTTCGCCGTATCGTATGGCTAACGGCTTGGGCTGCTGGCATACGTTAAGCAGTTTAATTTCGAATTTGATATCCGGCCCGCTGAGCTTAAAATTTAAAAAGTCTGGCCCTTTTCAGAAAAAGTTTGCCTACCCCTGACCTAGATTATACTGACGATATTTGTCTTCTATCAAATAAATCGGATCTAATAGCTGAAATGGCTGATGCTCTGCATTGCGAAAGCCGAAATGCGGGGCTTGCTTGAGTACTTGAGCTTGGATACAGGAAGGCAAAGCGGAATTTGTGTTTCAGGGCAGGCAGTCGAGAAAGTTGATAATTTCTGCTACCTCGGAAGCGTACTTACAGCAGATGCTGTAGTGGATGCTGATGTACAGTCTCGCATCAATAAGGCCCTATCAGCTTTTTTCAGTTTGACTCCTTTCTGGCAAAATAACAACATTTCCAGACGCACCAAACTCCGGATCTTCGAAACCAATGTAAAATCTGTGCGTCTTTATGGCTGTTCAACTTGGAAAGTGGCCAATAAGATAACAACTGGATTGCAAACTTTTGTAAACCAGTGTCTACAGCGCATTTTACACAGTTCGTGGTTAGAAATGACCTCCGGGCACCGGGTCATTTCCAACGACGACCTCCTTACTATTACTGGTCAGGACAGGATAGACAGGAATGGATAGGTTACACTTTCCGAAAAGGGCCAAACAGGATTGCTCAACAGGCCCCCGATTCTAATCCGCAGGGAACAAACGCAAGTCGCCGTGTTAAACGACTTAATAACACCTGGAACGTTTTTATCGTAACCATCTAAGCGCACATAAGATAATTTTTAACTTATGATGCTATCATCATTAGGTGTACATCGGCGGCAAACATAATGAGTTTATTCAGGCATTGCATTATTGGAAATTGTTTTTATATTAATTCCATTTCATACAAATTCTATTCACATTTCAAAACACCGATAACAAAAACGCGCCAATATATCAATTTCAATCACATTAAAAAAGTAAAAACATACTAAATATGTATGTGTTTCGAGTTTTTGTTGACACATCTAAGTGTAGAATCCATCCTTAGAATAGTTATCATAAAACCCTAACTTCAAGGCCATTTTTCCTTAAATTTCCTCCCGTTCGAGAATAAATTTCTAACAAAAACCACCCAAAATAAATTTCATTTACCAAACAACAAACCCAACAATCTGCTTCTATCAAAAACGTCAATTCCGTATTATTCATCTCTAAACCTATTTGCAACATAAGACCACAGAATGTTTGCAAACTCTTGGTAAATAAACATCCAGCCATAGATTCTAATTAACATAATTTTCTCGTTATTTATTATTATTAGGAAAACTCTCGAACGCATAGCTACCGGAACGACTTGAGAAAGAGTTAATTCCATTAATTAATGAGTTTGCTAATAAAGTTTAAATATTATCTTGCACAACTGTGCAAGGAATTGTCAAAGAAAATTCTTTTGGTATTATAAGTAGTACGTGTAGAATGGGAAAAGTATCCTTTTAGCTCGACTTTCGTGATGAAACCTTTCAACCACTAACTGAAACTTAACTTATACATATTTGGAAAAAGTTGCACAATGTTTTTACAATTGTGGTTGAATTAGATATTTCGCAGATTATATTTGGTTTGTTAGTGTATTACATAAAAATAAAATCCTTGCAACTAACCTGTTTTGACATTAGGAAATCCTGTCCACCGTAAAACATTTGAATTGGAATATTTATGTTTCGTAAATTATACTCGGGCGGTGCACTCCTTTTGTATAATCGATAATTATGTTGTCTTGACCGATAATCATACTGCTGGAATTTGCCTATGTAAAAAAGGATTATTCCACAACTCAGAACGTTTCCTGCATTGATAGTCTTACCAGACTGAATAAGTTGACCAAAATGTATGACCTGTTTAGTTGACACACCTGCTGGAGTTGTTTCGTAGATTCGAGGCAAAAGAGACTGAAAAAAAAAGTATAAATATAAAAAATTTATTCAATGAATGAATTATCAGATTCGGATTTTTTTATAGCTGTTTTGAATTGAATTGAATTCCAACAAATTTGCATAAAATACAAATGAACATGAATAGTGATCCAGAGAGAATTGTAATTCACGCGATAAATCTTCCTTTCAATGTTTGTATAAATTAAACGTGAAATGTTGAGCAAATCGATATTACAATATTACCTAATTGATGATTTCCACAATAAAATAAAAACAATTATTCATCGTTTACAGTACAAAAGCTAAATAGGCACGCGACTATAATATAAAAACTCGTAAGATGCCAGTAATTGTTCCATAAATTTGCCACATGTTCCTACATGGTAAACTGTAGGAAATAACGAGTGAATTCAACCCTAGTTTTTAAATGGCTAAATTATAAAGACACCTGGCGCATTGAAGTCAGTAGAACTGATTTTTCATGTGCGCTAATTTGGGATGATTTCCAAGTTTGTGTAAAACTGAGGGACAAAAGAAATCTTCCATAGTCATCCACGTGGGCGCCACCTGGTAACGGCAGTATGTGAAACCGCTGACGGCAAAAAAGGCAGATAGCTGTAGCCAGAATGGGTGACCAACACCTAAGCGTCTTAGGTTTAATATGATGAAAAGATTTGTGATTTTGCAACATAGTTGTGTGAACTCCAGCACGTTTATTAAACCATCTGAAGCAGCTATCTTCCGAAGCCATCCCTGAATTGGGTTAAGCGATGTGGTGACAACTCGTCCTTGTTAAAACCTTTCCACGTTAAGAAACCTGGAACAAACGCCTCGGATTGGACGAATCAACAACGACGACCACGCAAACGATTAACGGATTATTCTTTCGGATCCTGGAATGAACGCTCCCTGAACAAACCGGGGGCCGAGAAGGCCCCTTCAACAGGACGAAAAGTATAAACTGGGCATTACTGCAGTCCAGGAAACAAATTGGCTTGGCAGCGAGATCAATGGCAAGAAATCGCATACAATTTTTACAAGTGGCAAACCATCGGCCCTCAAGGAGTTTGGAGTTGGATTTATAGTGAACAATCACCTCAAGCCGCACATTACTGACTTCAAACCCATAAATGAACGGCTGTGTGCGATTCACATTATCCGTAAAACTCGATTCTGCAACCTCTGGCTCATCAATGTGCACGCCCCCACTCAAGTTAAAGAAGACGCAGTAAACGACGAGTTCTACGCCCGCCTTGAGACTCTCTTCGACTCACTTCCAACAAACGACGTCAAATTGCTGCTGAGAGACTTTAACGTGAAAGTCGGAAATGAAAGTTGGCACCGGGTAACCATTGGAGGCCACAGTCTCCATGAAAAATATAACGACAACAGCCAACGACTTATCGACTTCGTCTGCAGCAGGAATCCAGTGGTTAGCTCTACGTGTTTCCCGCATCGACGCATTCACAAGCAGATCTGGAAATCTCCAGAAGCACATACCGTCAACCAAATTGATCACTCCTCATTTGCAGGAGATGGGCGTCTAGTGTGATGGATGTCCGCTCCTATCGAGGAAAAAACTGCGACTCAGATCACCACTTGGTAAAGACGACCTTCAGATGTAGAATTTCCTCAGTGCACCAATCGAGAATCAGCCCTCCCAAAATGTTTGCGGTTGACAAACTTCTGAGCGATGCTACGGCGGTGGCGTATACTGCCACCCTTGAGGAAGGACTATCACCTATGCTACACAACATCAGAAACACAGGCGCCTATCAGAGCCCATAGGCTCAAGGGGACCATTAAAGAAGTCGCAGACAAAGCCATGAGATATAAAGCCCCGGGAGCGCGAAATGACTAAAAATTCACTTGACGCGAAAAACGAGGTCTACAGACAATGGATTCAACGAGGAACCAGAGCCAGAAGAGAAAATTATGACAAGCTACGGCGAATATCGAATAGAATAATTAGACGTAAGAAACGTAAATACTTTGACGAGTAGTTGTTGAATATTAACGAAAACTTAGCAAATAGGAACACCAGACAAGCGTACAAACTAGTAAATACAATTAAGAACGGCTACCAACCCAGGACTAGCCTTTGTAAGGACAAGGATGGAAACATCATCAGCGACACCGATGGCATTAACAAACGATGGGCCTCTTATTTTGAAGAGCTTCTGAACCTACCATCTAACATCTCCACACAAGAAGTTCTCGACGATATTGTTGATCTAGGCCCACCCATACAACCCCCGACAGTAGAGGATGTTGATCTCGCGTTGCGGTCACAAAAGCGAAATAAAGCGCCGGGTGCTGACGAGATTCCAGCTGAACTGCTAAAATGCGGTGGAACCAATGCCATACATCAATTACTCCTGCGAGTATGGGAGGACGAGGTGATCCCAAACGATTGGCACAGAAGCATCATCTGTCCAATTCACAAAAAGGGAGATAAACTGCGTGCGAGAATTGGTTTATATCACTAGTCTGTACGTCCTATAAAATATTGACGAAAACTCTGCCAAATAGAATAAACCCGTACGCAGGACGGATCATTGGCGAATATCAAGGCGGTTTCAGACCTGGTCGCTCCACAACCGATTAGCTCGTTACGGTCAAACTGATACTCCAGAAGTGCTGCGAATACAACGTAGACGTATACCAAATCTTTGTCGACTTCAAGCAGGCATACGACTGTTTCGATCGTGGACTACTGTACAACATCAGGCTGCAATTTGGTATACCGGCCAAGTTAGTGCGACTGACAAAGATGACGATGACCAACTCCGTCTCACAAGTCAGGATCCATAATAGACTTACTGATCTATTTGAAACGTGCACTGGTCTGAAACAAGGCGATGGACTGGCACCGATGCTCTTCAATCTATAATAGCACTGGAATACGCTATTCGCGCTATGAATATGGACAACAGCAAGACGCTACTTATCAAGTCGACACAATTAGCACTGTCCGCCGACGACATCAACATCATGTGCCGAAGATTGGCCGACTCAGAAGAACTTCTCCATACGCTCGATACCGCTGCAAAAGAAGTTGGAGTACGTTTCAACGAGGGTAAAACTAAAATAATGACGCAATCGGTGACAAGGACACCTGCACAACCGAGCATCAATGTGGGGGACCTCAACATCGAGTTCGTGCACGACTTCATATAACTGGGTTGCAACTTGTCAAAGGACGCCAACGAAACTGACGAAATCAAGCGACGGATACAGTTAGCTAATAAGACTTTTTTCTCGGTTCTCTCCATAATGAAATCGAAGCATGTGCACAGAAACACGAAGCTCCGCATGTACAAAACCATTATACGACCAGTGCTATGCTATGGCTGCGAAGCATGGACCCTAACTCAAGCCTCCGGAAACATGCTAGACACACTTGAATGTAAGGTTCTACGGTGAATTTTCGGGGCAGTTTGCGATCGAGATGGATGGTGCATCCGGTACAACCATGAGTTGTATGAACTGTACGAGGAGCTGGAAGTTTCGAAAATTGTCAAACTACAACGACTTCAATAGGCAGGGCATATACAACGAATAGACGATGATCGCATGCCAAAAAGAAAAATGAATGCAGAACGAGTCGACGGAGCGAGACTGCCTAGACGACCGAGATCTCGTTGGGAGAGCTCAGAATGTGTGGACGCCGCGCAACTACTGGGCTTCCAAAATTGGGGGACGCAGTCACGTGACCGAGATAATTGGAGGACAGCGATCCAGTCGGCCAAGTCCCGACTTCGGGCTGTCGCGCCACGATTATGATGAAGAGCATCTTTTGGGTACATTTGCAATTGTGTGGAAGCTACTCGGGCAGCTCTACTAGTATCTACCATAAGCAGAATGCCAACTTAACATCAATCCAAGCCATCCATACCCAATAACTTGATGCTTGAATCCATTGTGGATATAAAACCGGGCAATGAGGTCGAGACTAAGTCAACCAGACATTAAGAATAATAATAAAATATACAAAACCATGTACCGAATATAAAAGAGCATCTCTCTCAATTGCCCTAACCCCTTGTGGGGCATAGCGCGTCAACTGTTCCATGTGGCCCAGTTGACGTTTCTCGGCATAAACTGGTTTCGGAGAATGCAGTTCCCAGCATGCACCTCCTGCACAGCCATGGCCACGAACGTCGTCGTGGACGGGAATCGAACCCGAAACGCCGGTAGTTAAACATGAGACTGATGCCCCAACACACTGCGCTACCGGTCGCCCCAATCAAAAAAGCATACCAAATGAAAAAACAAGTCCTTATTACTAACTATAATATTGTAACATACCCTATCAATGCTGTGGCCACTAAATCCAACCACGGTATACATCAACAATATGCACAAATCCTGCGATGGTGATCCTGCATCACAAAATAGCCGCGCAACGATTTGATTTAATGCTGAAGTTCCCAGTATTTCGTAAATTCCCAGATTACTCAGCAATACCTAAAAACAACACCACATTAATTCACGAATTTTTTTACACCATTCCTTTCACTGCACAATCATCACCTCCAGCTCATCCGTTTTGGTCGACACAAACCTCAAAATTGGACTATCCAAATTCTTAAGATATGCAATGGGTGCCAAAAGATTTGCCGAAGCGATTTTCTTATTATATTCCGGTCGTTCGGATAGCAGCACCATCAGAATTGTGCTTCCTTGGGAATGGGATGTATAGTGAACCTTGTCGACACTCGTATAATTCGTTACAAAATCCAGAATGGCAGCCAAATCGTATACGCCAATTTCATGCCACGAAAAGTCCCAATATTCGGGTGATGCGACACTCAGGTTCTGATGCCTTTTCGAGTAAGTTGTTCCGCGACAACTCGGCAGCCATACATCGTATCCTTGATCGTGCAGAATATTTCCCAGACCACGATTCCGTCCCGGCAAAATGAAATCCGCTCCGGATCCAATGATTCCGTGCATAAGCACGGCCACTTCCGCCTGAACTGATGAATTTTTCGGTGTTATTCGGTGCACTGTAATAATGTAACCGTCGTCGGTGACCACTTCATGTTTCTCGTTAGGATACCCGGCTTTGAGCAAATGGTGGCTGATTAGATCACTGTTGACACTAAATCCACTATTGATCTGGTTGTCCGTGCTTGCAGCCAAAATTGCTGCAACATAATTCAAAATCACGCACAATATTGTAACGGACACAATTATTAGAAATCGCTGGATCATAACGCCAACAACACTTGCATAACTATAGACACACAATTCTCCACTTATCCCAAATAATGCACTATACTCCGAACTGTATTCTGATGTAGCACCGAACCAACTGATTATCTACGAACCACTGCAGCCGCATAGATCTGTAATGATCATGTTATAACAGCGATCTTCAGTTTTAATTTCCCACCTCACCTGTTAAAATGTTGCCATCATGCACACTATAATAGTTCTTCAGATACAAGTACATATGTACATACATACATCTATGTATATGGCTATGTGAAACAGACACCTCAGCGAGCAGCGAGTGTTCAGTTCACACTGATAAATGAATCAAAAAATTTTTTGATAATTTCTGAGAAAAGATTGATTACAGCGACATCGGAACTTTAGATGTATCTATCTTTTGTCAGCCTCTTTGTCCCTTTGCCCATAGCTTTCCGTGAGTATTAAAATACATATATAGGGTTCTCTTTGTCTGACTTTCGGGTTTTCTCCCAGTCCCAGCCCCCGGTTGTTAGCGCATCCCTCAAGTGCTGGTAGGTAGATAGCCTACGCCATTTTCCTGTTGCACCGGGGATTTAGTCCGGGAACTCTGTCTAAAAAGTTGCAACCTAGCCTAGGCCTCCCGATCATTAAGCGCCAAATACGCAGGATATTCCTGTTTATTTTTATAAATTAAACCTTACTGGTTAATCTAAATCAATCAAATCCTCGGGATCGATACATTTATTTCAGTAGGGGATCTAGAAATCGAGTTCGCAGGGGCCCTACTTTGTTTGTCTCCCGGAGAGCTAAGGATATATCCGCATTTATTGAATTTTTGGTCATGAAGAGGTTTGCGTCTATCGAAAGCGCGCTCGCATTCCAATATACCATAGAGAGAAGCGTGCAAAGATAAACGTATAAAATCATGAATCAAAATAAGGTTAAGGGCTGCCTTGCTTACCGTGGCCCACCTGAATTACAATGGGGTTCATTAGTGACGGATTTACATTGGCCGCAGGAAAAGTCCGCCCCAATTTTATTTTACTACCTACTCTTGCCAACATAACAGGTAAGGTATTTGGAAAGTGCTTCCCGAATTTCCTGAGAGAAGAATCATATGTAGTTACATACAACGCACAGAGTCATTGTGCAGACCATTAAAGATATGCTTGGTGTTACTCCTGTGGCGTCTGTTTTAAGTGGAAATTTAGAGCCCAAGGTAGGTTAGGTTAGGTTAGAAAGGCTGCTGTGTAGAACACAGCACACAAAGACCACAAATGGGTCCGTTGTTATACCTCAACGCTATAAGAGCCTAGTCATCAAACCACCCGGAGCAATCAATAAAGCGATGTAGATGAACAGCACTCACGTCTTTCAAGTCATCCAGGTCAAGAAAGTAAATGGATCCTAGAGTATCCTTTCTTCTACCGGCCAGAGCAGGGCAGGTCCACAGGAAGTGAGCTATTGTCTCCTCCTCGTCTGCACAGCTTCTGCAATGATCATTATATGGAAACCGAAGACGCCTGGCAGCTCACCTATCAAGCAATGTCCTGTAATGATCCCCACAACCTTCCTTAGATGCCTTCTCTTCAGCATCTGCAGCCTTGAGGAGCAGCTAGGATTAAAGGCCGGCCAAATTTGTCTTGAAACATTGCAAGTAGTTCCATTTAGTTAGCCATTTGATATTAGCACGCCTTACTGCGTTTGTCTTGATCAGCTTCTTACAAGCAGCAATCGGTATTTTGACAAGACGAAAACACCCTATCTCCACATTGGTCGTACCCAACCGAGACAGCTCGTCCACGCGGCAGTTACCGCTGAAGCCACTATGCCCTGGTATCCAGCACAAAGTGATATTGAAAAAGTCGCTGAGCTCCTTGAGAGCAGAGCGGCACATCACTACGGGTTTCGAAGTAGAAAATGCAGTGTCCAGGGATTTTATCGCCGCCTGACTATCAGCATAGATAGTAATAGTCCTAGCAAATACGACATTATTACCCAACCAAGCCAAAACCTCTGCAGAAGTGTGTGATCAAAAACACGCTCAACCGAGTTATTTACACCATAAATGGGTACTCACTTAACAGCTGAGTGGGCTCATAGCCCAACACGTAAATCCCCTTTTTTATCGAAAACTACCGCATTCAGTAGGAATTGAACCGGAGCCCAGTGCATAGAAGGCGAACGTGCTAACCGTTGCGCCATCCGGACTACTACTTCTATCAAATATAAGTCCCAAAAATCTGGCTTTTTCGCTAAGAGCCAGTCTAGTCTCCTCCAGCAATGGTGGTATCAACGAAGGTAGAGTGTTCCTTCTGGTGAAGAGAACAAGGTCTGTTTTGGACGGATTGACCCCCACACCCACTTGCCTAGTCCACTGAGATAGAATATAGTATTTAGGGCATTTTGCAGAATCTCACTTAGGACCCCAGGAAACTTTCCCGAAGCAGCTATGGCAATATCGTCCGCGTTCGCAATAACCTCACAGCCAACCCCTTCCAAATCCAGAAGCAGCCTGTTAACCACCAAGTTCCAAAGAAGGGGAGACAGGACACCTCCTTGGCGAGTGCCCCTACAAACTTGCCTGCATATTTTTGATGAGCCAAAACTGGTACTAATGAATCTAGATGTTAACATCAGACTAATAAATTCACAGATCGGGCCATCTACACCAAACTGAAGAGAACATCGAAATAGCCATCGGTTTTACGTTGTTAAAGGCCCCCTCAATATCCAAGACGGAAACCAATGTGTACTCCTTGGAAGTCAGAGATTTCCCAATGCATGCTGCCAATGAATGCAAAGCTGTGTCCACCGATCTCCCTTTCCAGTAGGCATGCTGCGAAAAGGTGAAAAGGTGTGATGGAATAGTGTTCCTTAAGTATATGTTGATAAGACGCTCCAGCGTCGTCAGCAAGGTTGACGATAAGCTTATGGGACGAAGGTCTTTCGGACGTGGGTCTGAGCTTCTGCCCGCTTTCGGGATAAAAACCACCTTCACATCCAACCATGTGCGAGGAATGTGTACCAGCTCCAAGCAGGCCTTGAATATACTTTCAATCCAAGGATACACCAAGTCCATCGTTTTTTTTTGTACATCCGCTGGAATAATGCCATCCGGTCCTGGAGACTTACACGGGTCAAAGCTGTTAATAGTCCATACTATTTTATCATTCGAGTGAATAGAATCATAGTCACAAGGGGTCATTACTGCCCGAGAGCACTCTTGCACATCACCAGATGGGCTGTCTGGGAAATGAGTGTCAAATAAAACCTCAATAGTAAGAAAAACTATAGACTCTACAAATTCTTTCAACACTTTTTTAATAGCTTATCTCTTTTAATTTTTGAGGGCAAATTTTTATAAATGCTGCATGTAATAAGAAACATGTTCCGCCAGAAATCTGCCGCCCTTAGAAATTTGCCACCCCTAGAAATGCGACGCCCTAGGCGCCCGTTTTCGTTGCTGGTATTGTAAATAAAGATAATTGGTGTTTATTTCTTAAATAATAATAATAATAATAATAGCTTTATTGACGTGGAAGAAGAGTATAGCAAGGTACAGGTATGACTTAGTTCTAGTGATTAGACAAAGTCTTTACATCTATATTTGTGTTTTGAGAAAAATTTCAGTGTGTTGCAGTTCAGATAGAATGTTAGAATTTTAGTTAGGAAAAATTAGCTTAAAACCTAATGGTGACTAAAACTAAGACTTAAAACTTAAGATAAATTATAGTAACCCACATACTAAGGCTAGTGAAAAACACTAATGTATTAAGGCTCGTATCAGAGAGTTGTCAGATGTGAGGCATTTTCGAAGAAATTTTTGTTCTAACTGTTGGGACTTTTGTGTTACATATGGAATCTTGGTAAGTTTGTGAAGGTGTCGTGTGGAAAAATAAAATGGCTTGTCTAGAATTATTTTCAAACATTTGTTCTGGATTATTTGCAGGTTCCGTTTGTGAGTAGTCGCACATTTGTTCCAGATAGGGCAAGCATAGAAAATCCTTGGCGCCAAGATATTCTTGTAAATCAGCAGTTTATTCGGTAGCGATAGTTTAGATTTCCTATTTATAAAGGGATATAGTGATTGGATACCAGTGGTGACTTTTACACGTATTTCCTCTATGTGGGATTTAAAAGTAAGCTTAGAATCTAGAATAAGGCCTAGGTATTTAAGAGACTTCGACCAGGGGATCCTGGAACCTAGTACATTTAAGAAGGGGATCGGAAAAAATCTTGAAGCTCGCCGTTTTGTGAAAAAGACTGCTTGAGTTTTGGCAGAATTAATCTTGATTTTCCATTTGTGACAGAAGTTGTTAATCAGCGTCAATTGACGTTGAAGGTTATCGACGATCAATGAGGGGTTTGAGCTTGTAGAGAATATAGCTGTGTCATCTGCATATGTGGCCATACTGCAGCTTGAATTAACAGGCAAGTCGGACATGTAAATATTGAAGAGCGTTGGACTTAGTACTGAGCCTTGGGGTACTCCAGCAGGAATGCCGTATTTGTTTGAGGTGCTTTGCGTTTTAACGCAAAAAGTTCGGTTCAGTAAAAAGGAGTGAATTATTTTGCAGAGATATACTGGGAAGGGATACTGCAAAAGTTTGAAAATCAGGGCTTGGTGCCAAACCGAATCGAACGCTTTTTCAATGTCCAAGGCAATTAGACGTGTTGAGTCTTTAAGAGCGAACCCTTGGCGAATGCAATTCACAACCCTATGTAGTTGGTGGTTGGTTGAGAAACCTGGCCGGAAACCGAATTGGAAATTGGGTATAATGGTATTTTGTTCAATTATTTGCTGGATGCGTCGCAGTATTACCTTTTCGAAAATTTTACCTATGGATGGTAATAGGCTTATGGGACGGTAGTTATGGGCTTGAGAAGGATTTTTTCCAGGCTTTAGGATTGGAATAATTGTAGCATTTTTCCACGCATTAGGAAAATAACCAATCTTTAGGCAGCAGTTGAGGATGAAGCACAGCAGGACTACAGCTTGAATGGGGAAATTTTTCAGAAGAGCATTTGGAATATTATCATCTCCCGCAGACGACTTCAGTTTTAGCTTTTTTATAAAGCCCTTAACTTCAGATGGCGTGCAATGAAAGCCTGGACTGAAGTCACAGGGTGTAAGGGAAAGTGCGATAACTGAATCATTTACTTTGGCGGAGGTTTCTGGGTCACTTAGGTCGTTTGTTAGAGTATATGAGCCCAGAAAAGTTTCTGCTAATAAATCAGCTTTACCTGATGCAGAGTATGTCGTGGAACCATCTGTCGACTGAAGTGGCGGTAAGAAACGGGTTTTATTTAGCAAGCATTTCCGCAGCTTCCAAAGTTTCTGAGCTCCTGTGCCTAGCGTGGAGAGTGTTTTGTTCCAATTGGTGTTACGCATTTCGAGTAACGAGAAGCGAATGTGGTCATTTAGGTGGCTTATGGTTTTGCGTTGCGCTGGTATGCGTGTCCGCTGCCACTGTCGTCGTATAACGTTACGCTGATTAATAATAGCTAGGATTCCTGGGTCAATTGGATTAAGGTTATCTTTATTTCGAGTTTCGCGTGGAGTGGACTCATTTCTGGCAGTGAGTATTTTATCTGTAAAGGTGGAAATTAGTCTATCAATTTGCTCGGGGCTAGATATTCGGGAGAAGTCATTTTCGCTGAGAATAATATTTGAGGCAAGATATGCTCTATATTTCTCCCAGCAAGTTTTATTGAGCTGATAGAAAGATTCGATCGAGAAACTCACATTTCCGGTTATTGAGAAGGAGACGGGTAGGTGAATTGACGATAAATCATTAACAACGATCGGTTGCGATAATGGAGATGAACCGTTGCTTAAGATTAAGTCGAGTGTTGATGGGTTGCCTCTTGGTGGTAAGCAAGTTGGTGAAACTGGTGGATGGATGAGAATGTCACATTGGCCGGCGAGTTCAAAGAGGATGTTGCCCGCCTTATTAGCTTTAGAGCAGTTCCAAAGCCGATGTCGAGCGTTAAGGTCACCACAGATGACAAACTTAGTCTTCAAATTGAAAAGGAGTTTGATATCTTCTTTGAAAAGTTTAAGTTTTTCGGAATTTAATTTTGTACCACTAAAATAGACGACTATAAAGGTCGTGTTAATGTCATCGACAGAGATAGCCACCGCTTCAATTATCTTAGTTGTAAAATTTGCCAAACGCGTATATGATATGCCCTTTTTGATACAAATGGCGACACCTCCTCCAACAGAGTGCTTCCTATCATTTCTAATAATATGATAATTTTGATTTGAAAGTCTGTCATCTTCTTTAAGCCAGGTCTCGCAGAGAAAGAATAAGTCAATTTTATTGGAAATGCAAAAGTGAAATGCTTCGAGAGATTTGTTGCGTATACTTTGTGAATTCCAGAGTAAGCATTTGAGCACTGATTTATTTGTACACAAATTTAATTGCGAGTTCAGTTAATACGCAAAATTGATCATTGCGTGACTTACATAGAGAGAGTTTTGCAATTAATTCTTTAGCTATATTTATCATTTCGCTAGGAGTGAAGAGATCACTGGGTAGAGTTGGAGAAGACGACAGATTTCCAAACAACTGAGGGTTGGAATTCATATCATTTGAGTTTTGATTACGCACTACAGAACTATATGCCGGTCTCAAGTGTATGTTGGAGTTCTCATGGTTGTTGTTAGCTGAGCTAGTGCCCGGTGGATATGGAAAGTTAGAGTTGTTGAATACGGGCGCAGTTTGTGATTCGATTACTTGGTGATGAGAGTCAGCTCGGTGACGACGAGATGCTGAGCGTCGTATCTTTAGGAATTCAATCCACTTCGGGCAGTGTTCGTTATTCGCTAAATGATTCGCGTTGCAGTTAGCGCATTTTATCTCAGATGGGTCTTTAGATGGACAGGCTGATTTATTGTGTTGACTGCCACAAATTAGGCATTTGGTCGGGAGGTGACAGTGAGAAGTGCCATGTCCATATGCCTGGCAATTGCGACATTGTGTAGGATTAGTCGATTTTTTCCGCTGATAGCTCCACTTCACGATGGTGTTCATGACGTCTTTAATTTTGAGCAGATTAGAATACTTTACGGATCCTCGCGGAAGGTATAGCAAGTACGTTGTTTGTTCCTTATAGCGGCGAACTTCCGCAGGTTGGTCGAACTTCTTAATGTCTAGACAGGTTAGATCATACTCGTCTAGAAGGTGCTTTTTTAGAATAGAACATTCCATGTCGTGAAGTCCCGTTAGCAATATTTTCATGGGCTTCTGATCAGCACGTGCGAACGTATAAAAGTGCACTTTTTTGGCAACAAGATGTTTATTAAGAATCTCATACGACTCGA
Source organism: Chloromyia formosa (assembly GCA_964017055.1). NCBI lineage: Eukaryota > Metazoa > Arthropoda > Insecta > Diptera > Stratiomyidae > Chloromyia > Chloromyia formosa. Next base: position 42,677,068 of record OZ024815.1, read on the forward strand.
GATTCTCGAGAATGATTTTCTTGCCAACACTGATATGTTGGAGTTTGTAAGCATGCAGATTTAAACCGTTTAGCATAGCTACGATAGTTTCCCGATCTAAATCCGGAATAATAATTGGTGGGATTTTAATCCGTTTGGCTGCTTCGACATCTTCGGCAATTTCGAGCTCGGTATTATCTTCTAGGTCCGCAAGGGGAAGAAAGCGGTTAGACGTGATCGCCATCAGGGAGTCTGCACTTTTCCTTGGGAGTTTTAAGCGATCCCGCAGTAAGATTTCATTGGGAGAAATCTCCCGTTGCCTTTTCACACCACTACTTGAAGCAATTATTAATTAATTTAATTACTAAAAGAAATCAAACACAATTGACACTCCGAACACGTGCGAAATCGACTATAGGTCTTCACTCAATGAAGACACGGTGACGACTGGTGTTTATTTCTTATTTTCTTAAATTATATTAAATTTTTTTTAAAAATTTTGGGTTCTCAAAATTTGCCGCCCTCTCTAAAATTTGCCGCCCTGGGCAGTAGTCCATGTTGCCCATGCCTAAATCCGCTACTGGGGTTCATTCTGTTGCCACCAGGGACTCATCATCCGACAATCCTATTCATTGAGTCGGACGGAACTTCCAATAAAATGAAGGATTTCGCTACCACCAACATTAGTTAAGTCATCAAGTTCTGGAAAGAAGTGGGATCCCAGAAATGTCTTCCTCATTCTCCTCTCAGAAGAGAACAAGTCCAGCGAAGATAAAAAATAAATAATAATAAAAAATACAAATGCCTTGTCTTTATCACGGCAGCTTCTACAGCAGTCATTGCAGGGATGTGATGTCTCATGGTGTACTTCCTAAAGGGCGTTACTAACCTCTTCGTGCGAAAATGTTGCACTTATCTCCCCCACAAAAAGTGACAGTGTAGACTTGCACCCAGTACATATCCGCGGCGCACTACACTACACTTGAATATCCCCTTCTCACTAAAAAGAGAGCGATCAACACTGTAATGACCGGTTTCCACACGAAATAAAATGCAAAGTAATTATTTTCGCGTGTCCCAATCGCCCAAACAGCGTGGAAACTTTTATCTGTGTTTGGGATTTTCGTACGAAAAGCTGTGTACCGAGAAAAGTGAAAATTTTCGTGCAAACCGGATTTTTGACAGTTTTTATATGAAATTTCGCACGAAAAACGGAGGTTAGTAGCTTCCTTAACTATGCAATACCCAGTAATGACTCCCACAAGAGCTCTGATTTGTTGCCTTTTCAGCAACGAATCTAATTTGGGCCACGGCTTTGTTGAAAGGTATATTTTACTATTTGTCTATCTAGAGTTGGTCGGTTAGTCCTGCTTATCGCTTTAAATTTTAGAGCTAGTTTAGAAGCAGCAATAGGTTTATAAATTTTCCGACGAATTAATGCAGCATCACTTGTTGTACCCTGCCTGGCGAGCTCGTCTGCTCTGCCGTTAGCAGCATAACCGACATAAAAGAAATGCTGAAAAAACGGATCCATCCACGTAAGCACAGGAAGACATTCCGCCACAGTCCCCGATTAGAGGGATTTAATTAAAGCTTGCCTGGTGAAAGTTACAATATGTCTAGCCCATTTCCCGTGACAGCCCAGCCAGGTTAAGGCTTCTGTAACCGCCGTAATCTATCGGCATTGTAGTATTAAGGTAGACTGAAAGATAGATTAAGGTTAAGCCCAACAGAGAAACTCCAACCCCTAATTCTTAGAACAGTCTGTATTGAATTCTATTGAATCTGAAATCTATTGAATTTTTCTGTTCTCATTAACATGTCTGCGTGATTTTGTCGGGCCTACTTGGCAACCGCAAATTTGGTAGATGTGTTGCCAGTTTTAGTGTCTAGAACCTGAAGTAAACAAAGATCACTACAACGGCGACACGTGCCAGACGACTAAATTGATTTGGCCGAAACTTGACCCTGACCGCTCTGTCGCACTGCTTTCATTGAATAGGAAGCACATTGGCATGGTTGTGGTGGTTATTACAGGGCACTGTCCCATTGGTGAGCTCGCCTGGAGGCTCCGTATTCCTCATAACGACTATTGCAGAAGCTGTGCGGATGTGGATGAGAAGGTAAGCGTTCTGCATCTTCTCTGTCACTGTCCGGCCTTGGCTGCGAGGCGGAAGAAATTCCTTGGCTCTTGATTTTTCCTGGACCTGGACGACATTAAAAACACGAGTGTCATACAGCTCTACCGCTTTATCACCAGCTCAGGCTGGTTTAACGTCTAGGTTATAACAGGCTACTTTGGTGGTAACACAACGGTCCAAATGATGGACTAAGTGTGCTGGGTGAGCACCCGGCAGCCCCTTTACCTAACCTAACCTAAGATCACCACAAAAGGCAACGCCGGGCAATTTTCGCACCTATAAATCACTATAAATCATTTTGGAATACTTCCTCTTTATTGTATAATAGATAGATATAGACTTGGAGAGCAAAAGACCTCTTCCATAGTCCTCCCCATGGGCGCCCTCTTGAACGGCTAACCAAGCCCACCAAGTTTTGCAGTTAAAAACATTTGATAGAGGCACATAACGATGCTCATCCTGAATGGCCAATAACACTTGTGCGTTTCAGGAAGTAGGCGAACGCTGGAGCTGCAACTTAGTAGTGAGAACACCAACACGTCACACCCAGCTGAAAGATCATCAAAGGAACGCGCGATCAGAAACACCATTGGAGAGCTACCACTGCGCTGTATAAAAAATAGCTCCCGGCGACTTTTAGGACACCTAAGGAAGCAACCCTTTCGCTAGGATTGGGTATGTAGGCTTTTATCCTGCGTACCTGAAATCAATTTACACTCGAAACATTAAACGAGCCTCGGATATGTAATGGACGGTTTGGTGGGCATCCGAAGATGCCCGTGGGGACGGAGCCAGGGTAGCATAAAGACCGTGCAGGTCGGGCCGTGCCATCTGGCGAAGAAAAAGGCTCCTCAACGAGCTAAGCAGCGGCCTATACTTGCTGTATCTCAGTTCGGGAGATGTGGGCGGGGTTTTCGCCGCTCGTTGCCCCTGTCCTTTACGTATTAACAAAAATTCATAGGCCTGGGGAAGACACCACAAACAGGGGAGGTAAAAATGGGGAATAAAAAAAAATAGTCGATAAGGATGGAATGGTTGGCGAACGGATCAGAAGTACACGCGATCGCACCTGGGTCGAGGTGTAATGGGACCCTCGGCTTCTGGTTTTGTACCACCAACAGATCACTACTCATCAGGTGCTGCTTCGATCTGCAGGTGGGAGCAGCACTACCAGACTATAATATGGTTCATTACAGATACTACGGACTGATTCACCGGCAACGACTTTTGGCTACAAACAACGGACCACGATCGGTTTTTGGAACGTTCGAACGATGTGGGGCGAGTGCAACAGTGCGAGGCTCACTGAAGTCGAAAGGAAAATGACCGCATATAACATCTTTATACTAAGACTGAGCGAAACAAGATGGCCTGGATCGGGACCGACTTTATCACCAAACTCCCAAACAGTACTGCTCTACTCTGGAAATGAAAACGATACGTCACCTCGAATGGGAGACGTCGGAATCCTGTTGACTAGGGAGGCACACCTATCTCTAATTGACTGGAAGTCCATCTCCGGCCGTATCATCACAGCCAGATTCAAATCCAGGGTTTGAAACATCACAATCATTCAGTGCTACGCCCCGACTGATCAGATCAATCAGCTAAGGCCCCCATGGTCCCCCTCTGGATCCGCCACTGTTTTACTTACTCTACTCTCTGTCTTGCCCAATCCAGTGCCCTCTTAATCGTATAATTGATTTACTCTTATGTATGTACATACTAATTTGGCAAAATGCGAAAAATTACACCCTGTAAAACCTGACTGACCAAACATTGGTGTTGGCTAATTTCAGCATGCTTGTGGTCAAATGCTTGACTATTAATTCAAGTTTGCAACTCATTTAGCACTTTAGTATTACATAATTCTAAACATCGACTACTACTAGCGGCGTCAATCTGTCTCTCTGTACGGAGGCTAAACGGCACGATTAGCGAACCACCAGCAGCATTATCAATAGTGATCATTGCACATCCCAGCTATCGATTGGCTCACAGCTAGCGTCTTATGAAAGGTCCATCATCTACGCTAGCGCTAAGCAACCCAGTTAAAATTGTTAACTACTTCCATATTGCCAGAAACATGTTGCTTCCTCTAACAGTTTGTAGTAGTAGATAATTGGCGTAAATATTAGTATGGGTAAGTACCTACAGATACAGTTCAAAAAGCGTAGTTTTGTTTGCCGATGACTGCACATCTGGGAGCATCTAACACTTTAAATCTACACAAATTCGAACATCAACTCCATCATCATCTTTGTTATTAGGCAATGCATGCAATAAGCCAGTAAGATGAATTTGAAGGTCGCTGTAGCAACGCTTGTAGTTATGTCGGTGCATAGATGGAGAAGATTTGAGTTGATTTGAATCGATTGATACTCGTAATGATCAGATTGTGAAACAGTATTGGACTATTCTTAGATGAGGTCACGGCCGAATTAAAATTGATGGAAGACCTCCCAATGCTACATAGATTCTATTTGTTCGAATTTGAGCTCATTGCACTATGAGCTGTGATTTAAAGCAAGGGTTCCCAAACTATGAGGAATTCATTCGAAATTAAGAAATACATACAAGAAACATTTATCGCAATCTCTCCATTATCTTGAATTCTTATCTATTACATTGTTACATTCAGCGCAGCGCCAGGGATAATCAAGTTACTGCACCCACTTGTTTGATAAAGCGTGGGACACAGAGACCTTTCCTAGTGAGTGGAAAGGAATGTTTGAATGTCAAACTACCAAAAAAAAACAGCCTTTACAGATTACAATAATTAGAGAGGAATTTGCGTGCTTGCTGTCGTTGCCAAAATAATAGCTAAAAGTGTCCTGAAAAAAACTAAAGAAGCACTTAGAAAGCACCATGGGCGTAGCCAGGGTTTGATTTAGGGAGGGGCAAAATCTAGGAAATTCAGTATATACAAAGTATGTGAATGCTCTAAAAAGGACTTTACCCATATTACCCTTAAAGGGCACTTCATCGTGAACGTGAAAATGAAAAAATATTTTCTTGGAAAATTTCTGTGGAAATGATTTTTTATATACGGGGATTATACTCGTATTAGAATAAATTGAGAATTCGACAAAATATTTTGAATATATTTTCACAATTTAATACGCGATAACTTGAACAGCAAACACTTGAAATATCCAGTAACTAAAACATTTGATTTTTTACATTAGTGATTCTAAAACTTGAATAGTTTTTGGCTCGTTCCATATATAGGGCTCTTCAATAGGGACGACGCATTTTGTTTTTGACATTTCTCAAATGGGAGTGAAGTTGGCTTCGCAATTCTTTCCCATTTTGAAACATCAGTCTATGCCATTTAATCGTCGAGAGATACATGCTTCAACAACGTTTGCAAACTATCCAACTTTTTTATCAAAGTTCACGTTCTCTCGCGACTACGTTGCGCGTGCTTACGCCAATTCTCGGTCGACGAAACCGTCCAACAAGACGGACTAATGAACGTTTGGTGCAAACAATTTCGAAACAATTTATGCATTGCATAATGTCCCAGTGCCTGTGCGACAACGTAAGTGTCACCATACACTGTCGAACTCGAGCACGAACCTGGTACTAATGTCCTCTGACACACACACACACTTCACATAAATGTGAAGAAAACCGGTCCACTTGAACTAGGCTCGAGTTCGACAGTGTATGGTGACACTAATGCTCGAAGTGAAGAAAATATCGTGGCCGTTCGAGAGAGTGTGCATGAGCAGTCAAGGATGTCGATTCCACACCGATCGCAGGCGTTGAACAGCAGTGTGACCAGTTTGTGGTGAATTTTGCGGAAGGATTTGGCTCTCCGCCCGTTTAAGAATGCGTTGACTCAAGAACTGAAGCCAACCGACCATTGTAAGCGACGCACATTATTACGCGCTTTTCCTTCCGGTCTTGGCGGCCGTCCGACTAGCCTCGGAGACGGGCCTTGGGCCCCACGTGCTTGGTATTTTCCGACCGCCGAACTTGAAAAAAAATCACGATAAGCACGAATTCTTAATTGTCCAAAGTCAACAACCAGGGAGGACACAATATAGAAGAAAAATCGCGTCGCTTCGACTTCGTTACAAATTTAATAAAATAATATTTAACCTTACTCACTAATTTCTCTAAATTCACGGTCGAACGGCAAAATCAAAATTCATTTTATACTAATTAAAATGATAACCTTAATCTACTTAAAATAACTACATCTACCTAGGTGGCGGCAGATACCCTTAAAACGATGAAACCAATCGACGCCGACGGAGCTGTGTGACCGCCCATCGCTTGTACTCCATTTCGGGGATTCCAACAGTTCGCAGACACTACATTCAAATTCCTCGTCTTTACAAAAACAAAAAAAAATATTTTTCTCCACGCTGACGTCGGTTGCACTCTCCGTCTCGATCTTTCCAACTTTCCAACCTCTCCTCCAAACTTCCTACAATCTTCTCGACTCTCCGTCTCAGGGCAAGTTGCTTCTACTCTGCCGCCTTCACAGAGACATATAGAAGGAGATGAAACCCCCATTTACTGTGCACAAAATTCTGGCCGTAATTCCACCACAACTAGTAAAAAGTAAACAGAGAGACACACGCCCTCCACTGCGCAACACCCGCGCAGTCTATATAAAAGCACAGGAAGCACAAAAGATGTCATCCCCTCTCCTACTTCTCCTATTGGAACAATAACATTCCAGTCTGTCTCTCTGCCGCGGCACACCCGGCCGGTCCATGTAGAAGCACGATCGATGTCAAATTTCCATCCCCCTTCCTTCTTCCTCACTTGTGCCGAATTACTTCGTTTCTCTCTCTCTCTTTTTCATTTCCTCTGATTCTCTCTTCAAAGGTCGCCTTACGTAGTTTTTTCTATATACGTCGATCTTACATGTCTTACGTGTGGAGGAAAAACCGGACAAAGAGAAACGTTGTTTAATAGATTTAAACTTTTCTGCTCTTAGGGAAAAATTACCAACCTTAGGTGTCGAGAAAAAATCGGAGAAAGATGTCCCGTTCCTCTTCAAAGGCTTAAATACTTTTACAAACAAACGGTTCTACCGTCAGAGAATCGGTTAAGCCGATCTACACGAGAATCGTACAACTGAGCATTATGACTAGTACGTTAGGGGTGAGTTGACGTTTACAGACATCACAGTCATGTCACTCGCGTTGTTTGTTTACTTGACGAGATAAATATGTATCAGCATCCTACCGCCACTCCCTATTTGCCACCGGTTATCTAATTTAAATATAATTCCAAGTTTCAGGTCAGCAAAATCGATAGCGTAACGAAATTCGCTAATTGAACTTTGGACCAGATGCAAGCTGACGACGATTTTCGCAAAAAAATGAAGCGCACTTCTGGCTCGATGGTTTTGTCAATAACCAAAATTGCCGCATTTGGTCGAGTGAGCAGCCTGAAAAGATACACAATACACAACCTTATCCGTAAAAATTAACTGTTTGGTGCGGTTTTCATCCCGGCAGCGTCATCGGCTTTTTCTTTTTTGATGAAAACGGCGCGCCAACAACCTCAACGGCGATCGCTATAGGGCCACCACAGTTGCGTAAATTTTTTAAAATACAAGCGAGCACAGATAATATTACGTTTACACTATCCCCAGATTACTTCATCTGCTACTTAATCTGGGTGTGGTGAGTTTAAAATTGTATGTATTGTATTTGACAGTTCCAGATTAAATCCGCCGGCGCAGATGAAGTAATCTGGGGATAGTGTAAACCTAATATTACTCGATACAAAATAATTATACTCGTAACTTAGTTCAAATTTGAGTTTTGGTATAAGTATGAAATGAAATCAATAGAACCTTTTTTAAACCAGGGTTTCGGCATGCAGAAGGCTGGCAGCCAATTTTTAGGGTTTTGTAGTAAAAACAAAACCCTTATGAAATCGGTCAAACGTCCGTCTGTCCACGAAATATCTCAAGAACCGAAGAAGCAACATGCATGAAATTTGGTGGAAATATGTAGAAGAACTATAATTCTTTGGAAAAGCGATGCATCGTAATAGACCAACTTTAAGGGGTGGTTCTCATAGAGGGGAAATTAAGGTCAAAATTTTTTTTCCGTTTGGTATAAGCAAGTGGAGTATAGTAAGAAAGGTACCGTCGAGTACATTCCATTTTTGGCATTTTCTTCAAATTTAAAGAAAGGAGAACAGGAGGACATGGGAAAATATGTGATCTGAGTTTGCCCCCCCCCCCCCCCCTTGCATTTCGAGACCGTTATACTTAGAAATATGGAAATTTACAGGAAAGCGGCATTTTACTAACAAAACTAAAAATAATAAAAAATTTGTATCTCATCACCTATTGCTGTTAGCACACCCCTGCACCCCTCAAGTAAAATGCGGGTCTAGAATATTGATAGCCAATCATAACCAACACCATAGGCAAGGCAATAATATCTACAAGTCTCATTACAATCGCATAATATTTAATAATAGCACATTCATTTAAAGTTAAGGTATTTTGACACTATCCAATCCATGCAAAAAAAATACACCTACCGTCCTCATAGGTGCGAGTACTACTTTCATGTTGTTTTTCGTAGTGCGAATTGCAGTTATTTAATTAACCATTTTTGAAAGGGTAAAGATTGGTTGGGTGCAATGTGTCGTAATTGGCCAACTTTAACGGGGAACGGGGTGTGTGTGTGTGGGGGAGGGGGGGGGGGGGCTTTTGTGCGTCCACATCCAGGCGAAATTCAGCTTCCAGTTTCCAGCCGGAAGAAAATTAGCCGGTCCGGGGGAAACCGGAAAATGTGGAACGGACGTAAGATACTAGATCTGGGGGAAAACATTTCAAATATGGTTTTTTTTTATCCATATGAGTGGTAACAAGAAGAGCAAGGAGCCGATATTTACATACCAAAATAAGCGCTTGCTACAAAACCCTCAGATTGCGGGAGTAGCCCTTTATATTCCGGTTTTATTTATTATTCTTTACATAATTTTCTTTCAAATGAAGTTTGATTTAGTTAACAAACACGCCAATCAAATAATTAAAAAGTTAAATACAATAAAATCAACTGGTATACAAATTTAGTTACAATTATGGTAATTAAGGATTGTTGCGGCAGGATTTTGCAAGGCAACCCAATTTTACTTTATTACATTTGAAATGAACCATATTATGGTCTGGTAGTACTGCTCCCACCGGCAGATCGAAGCAGCTCCTGATGAGTAGTGATCTGTTGGTGGTACGAAACCAGAGGCCAAGGGTCCCATTACACCCGGACCCAGATTCGACCGCGTGGGCGTCTGATCCGTCCGCCAACCATTCCATCCTTATCGACTATTTGTTTTTTTCATTCCCCATTTTTACCTCCCCTGTTTGCGTTGTCTTCCCCAGGCCTATGAATTTTTGTTAATACGTAAAGGACAGGGCCAACGAACGGCGAAACCCCCGCCCACATCTCCCGAACTGAGCTACAGCAAGCATAGGCCACTGCTTAGCTCATTGAGTGGCCTTTTTCTTCGCCAGATGGCACGGCCCGACCTTCACGGTCAATTATGCTACCTTAGGCTCCGTCCCCACGGGCATCTTCGGATGCCCACCAAACCGTCCGTTACATATTTGGCGCCCAATGTGGGGCCCATTTCTGATACAGAGAAGGACGAAGAAGGACCTCTTTGGATTCTTCAGCCAAATTTTTGTTGGCAAGCCCTACCCTTAACTCCTAGTGAGGCATAATATAAAACGACACAAAAAACATTAGTTCTGCAAAATTTTCTTTCTAGTACTTAAGAACTGTTATGATATTGAAATTTATAAGTTAAATTTAAATTTAATGAATTTAGGTTGGTTATAGGCAGAAACTCAAGAAACTTTAATGATAAATTAATCAAACAAAATGTTGAGGTGTTCACGTGAAGCGGAGATGGTTTTTTTTTATTCAATAACAACTCAACTCACGAGTTTTACATGTTCCGCCGGTCCTGTCTCTAGGTAAAAAAGTCGGACCCCCTCCGAACTCGATTCTGTATTCGACACTGAGATGATACCATTTAGCCATTTAGCTAGCCTTTATGCTCTCTGTTCATCAGTGTATGGTGACACTAAAATTGTCCTGATGAACAGAGAGCAGGTTTGAAATCGTGCTAGCATAAGATGGGATATAAGCTTCATAATGATTTCGCTCCTCCTATCGCATAAGTGTAATAAAATATATATCTGATAACTGATAGTAATGTGTCTTTATACAGGTACATAGTGTACAACAAGTATGTAGAATCAGCAAATTATTGTTAACACCAACTCCAGTATGCATTCATAACTTGATCCGTTAAGATACAATACACAATCAACATCAGCTTCGTAGAATTAAATAAAAAAAAACTTGTTCGCTGCTCTGTTCAAGTGCACCAGGTGAAAAGCTGCTATCGACAAGGTCGTCCGATGCATTTGAATGTTTGTTGGCATTTTTAGACTGCATGCATGTAACATGGGCGAACTGCAGCCAAGACAGTGGTCATAGTAAAGGTCGTGTTTGTTTACATTTTTGTTTCACAGCGGACTCATCAATTTCCCAATACCATCTGCAAATCGGTCCCACAAAAGCAAACTTTGATGATCGCGGAATCTGCATAAGTACTTACACAGACACATGGATTATTGAGATTATCTCTTTCTTTTCTGTTTTGCTACGAAATCGTTGTTAAACCTATAAGTACATACCCTCGTCAGTTTGGCCGTTTCATAATCGTGTCTTGACCAATTTGGCCAGGTGAGACTGATTGGTATTAATTTTACGAAATACATATATGCTGTGAGTACAGCAGATCAGTTCAAGGTAATTGACTTTATACGTTGATGAGTTTGAAAGGGCAATAACATGAATCATAGTGTTTTAATATCGACTAATTTGTGTAATAGATCTGAATAGAAAAGTATGTACATATTTTGAAATGCAACTAGCTAGGATAGCGGGGACAAAAGACCTCTCCAGACAGTGGCGGATCCAGAGGAGGTCATATTGTTTTTTTTTAGTGAATGTCATGGTATGGGACTGGGAGCATCGTCTAAAGGACGACTTGTAAGCAGATACACCTCGAAGGGTGGAGTGTTCTCTCCTTTTCTGTGGAACTTATTTGTCAATAGACTGCTTCAAAACGAGAAAAATAGATTGTATTCCAGGGGATAACCGAAGCAGACTACTTATGTTTTGGGTCCCTTTTCGCCCCCTCCCGGTTGTTGTATGTGTAACCTCTTTATTTGAATGTCTAATGTAACACTGATAGTCTGAAGCTGAAGTATAATGATTGGTACGTTTACATTGAAAGTCATACAAGATGAACTTAGCCTAGATTCTTATTGTTTAATATTGTTTACACGACACCGGTCATCAGTGATTTCCAGATGTCGACTGATAACTGACGCCCTCTCTCTTCATCACTGAGTCCCGTGTTATTGCTAGCATTTCTTTAAAGCTGAGTTCACTCAAAGCTTCCGCACTTGCAAGTGCCTAACTCCTGCCATCTTGTTTTATGCATGGATTCCATCCACTTCCCGATCTTCGTTCCAATCATGCCGTTCCCCAAAGCGACTCTGGGTTCTAGTCCAAGGAAAGTCGCCGTAGATCCTTGTTTTGCTAGGGCATCCGCCGCCTCATTTCCAACCTATGTGTCCTTTTACCCCCGTTAGTGTAACCTCATTTTCTGAGGCACGTGTTAAGCTTTCGGGCACACTCTAGTGCCAATTTAGAGTTTATGTTCGTCTGCTGCATGCGTATGATCACCGATAGATTGGCCAGTAAAATAATGATTCTCTTCCCCCGCACCTGACCTTCCAGCAGGTGGCCCAACGCATACAGCAAGCCAAGCATCTCTGCTTAGTATACGGACACATTCTCTCCTAGACGAAGCGAACAGGCTAGGTTTTACTCTTCAGAGTAAACCCCCGCCCCCGCTAGTCCGAGGTTCCCACAAGCAAATGGACTTGCCGAGAAAGCGGCTGGTATAAGCAAAAAGATTACGAGTATTAAACCAGGCCGATAAGCTTCGCTTCGGCCTGGAGTCCGAAGCGTATATACCCTAGAGTTGTACAGACCTAGTGGTGATACCAAAAGTACCAATTGGCAACGACCATATGAATTAAAAGTGAGTTTCCTATATGTCCACTTTATAGGGGAAGTTGGCGATCATCCAGAAGATCTTGATCATTCTCAAAATCGACTAACTAACCCACACTACAAATATTTGTCGAATTTTTCAAGTTGCTAGCTTCATTTTATCGAAAGTTATCGCTTATTTGAAGTCTCGCATGAAGGGGAGGTAGAGGTTTCCTTTGTCGTGCCTTGTGCATTTTCAACAACAACCAACTACATCCTAGTACAAGCATTTGACCAAAATTTCAAGTCACTAGCTTCATTTTATCGAAAGTTATCATTTATTTGAAGCTTCATTTGTAGGGGAAGGAGGGGTTTCTTTCATCGGATTATACGTATTTTCAATATTAGCCAACTGGATCCTACTACAAACATTTGACCAAAATTCCAGGTCACTAGCTCCATTTTATTGAAAGTTATCTCTTATTTTAAGTTTCATTTGTAGGGGAGGTAGGCGTTCCTTGAGTCGGATCTGGCTCATCTTTTAAACCGACTAGCTAAATCTTACTTCAAATATTTTACCAAAATTTCAAGTTGCTGGCTTCATTTTAGCAAAAGTTATCGCTTATTTGAATTTCATTTGTAGAGGAGGTAGGGGTTCCTTAGGGCGGATCTTGCCCATTTTCACTACCAACTAACTAGATCTTACTACCAACATTCCGTGAAATTTTCAACTCGCTAGTGTCATTCTATCGAAAGTTGTCGTAATTAAATTAATATTTAATTTTTTTAAATTTGTAGTGGAGGTAGGCATTCCTCTGATCTGATTATGCCCAACTTACTGAAACTCAAGCAGCTTCTTACCTCAGGGTCACTTGCCAAAAATCAATGTGTCTAGGTCAATTGGTTCAAGAGTTATAGACAAAAACCTGAAAAGTAGGGTAGGTAGGGCTCTTTGTAAGAAAATTACCGTTAGTTTTAAACTGATCAATTTTATTTTTCCAGGAGAGTATAAGATTATCCTCACGAGCAATCTACCAAAGCTAGAGTTTTCATGTTTATTTAATCGGGAGTTATAGATACATTTTATTTTACATAAATGTAGGGGAGGTAGGCGTTTTCTTGGCCTGATCATGCCCATTTTCAATACCAACCAACTAGATCATACCTAGTGGTGATACCAAAAGTACCAATTGGCAACGACCATATGAATTAAAAGTGAGTTTCCTATATGCCCACTTTATAGGGGAAGTTGGCGATCATCCAGAAGATCTTGATCATTCTCAATATCGACTAACTAACCCACACTACAAATATTTGTCGAATTTTTCAAGTTGCTAGCTTCATTTTATCGAAAGTTATCGCTTATTTGAAGTCTCGCATGTAGGGGAGGTAGAGGTTTCCTTTGTCGTGCCTTGTGCATTTTCAACAACAACCAACTACATCCTAGTACAAACATCTGACCAAAATTTCAAGGCTCTGGCTTCATTCTATCGAAAGTTTCGTGCGAACGGACAGACAGACAGACGGACAGACAGACAGACAGATATGGCTAAATCGAATCAAGAGGTGACCCTGATCATTTATATATATATTTTACATTGCTGTACCTCCGGAGCCTCCTTTAAGGTGTTACATATTTCCGTCGTGACAGAAACAATATACAATATACTATAAGTCTAGGGTATAAAAAGCCACAGAAATTGGTACCAGCTTTGAGCTAATCCTATTAGAGTATAGAGCTACTCCAATCACGGGAATAGAATATTCTCCTTCTCAATTATTAATGAGTCGTAATTTAAGAACCCAACTTCCAATAAAAGCAGAACTTCTTTTACCCAAAATCTGTCTAGAAATAGAACAAAAACTTGAAAGTAGACAAAACAAATACGAACAATATTATGATAAAACAGCACCAAGTAAAGAATTAGTATTAAATCCTGGAGATATGTAATGTCGTTTATAGAAAAAATGAACGCTGGGAACCAGCTACTGTTGTAGGAAGTCATGTTTCTCCTAGATCTTATGTACTTAATAAGAAATGAAAGAAATAGAGACATTAGAAGGAACACGAAGCATTTAAGATATTCATCAAATACTCCCAATTTTAGAAATGAAGTTGATGATCAAAATAATAGTAGTGTAAATGGGAGTCAGAATGAAAATAGAGCGAGTCAAAATCTTCTTCCTAGCACTAGTAGCCAACATTATGCAACAAGATACGGTCGCACAGTGAAGCCACCTAACTATTTAGAAAATTATAAAACTCAGTTCTAATAAGATCGAAGTCCTGAACAGCCTGAATTAAAGTATTTTAGTGAAATAGAAAATATGAAATTTGGTTTATCAATAATATTAACTTTATTTAGATTGTAAAGAAAATGTTGAATCATATTTACTTTAAAAAAAAATTTAAGAATCAAGAATATTATTTGAGTTGTAAAGCTAACATTGGAACAGATAGTACATAACTTTTTATTTTTAAACAAAATTCTAAAAAAGGGCGGAGGATGTAGTATAATATAGTACAATGTAACATAGTAAACATGTAAATTTATAGTTCATCATCATCGTGCCGCGACAGCCCGACGTCGGGCCTTGGCCTCCTGGATCATTGTCCTCCAATTATCTCGGTCACGTGACCGCGTCCTCCAATTTTGGAAGCCCAGTAGCTGCGCGGCGTCCACACCTACTGAGCTCTCCCAACGAGATCTCGGTCGTCCTCGCAGTCTCGCTCCGTCGACTCGTTCTGCATTCATTACTCTCTTAAGCATACGATCATCGTCCATTCTTTGTACATGCCCTGCCCATTCAAGTCGTAAAAAATTAAATAAATAAAATAAATGAAAATTTTATAGTTCAATGAATTCTTAATAAATTAGTGCTAGAACTCAACAACGAGCCGTGAAGTGTCAATTCACATATGCATGTGTTTTAAAACTGTGAGTGATCATTTGTTTTGTTGTAAGTTACTGTTAAGTAGCGTTTACACTTGCCAGTAGAGCGTGCAAGTACCTAGTCTAGCCATAAATATTGTTAAAAGGTTTGGCAACACTGCAGAAATGAACCGTTATATTGCATTTCTTAAAAATTTAGCTAATCGCTATAGTACGCTTGTGCTTGATGCATTTGTCATCATTTGAGTTTAATTTTTAGTGTAGTGAACATGGATTGGGGTGACAAAGAAAATAGAATTGCTGTGATTGCACTTCATAAAATAGGAATGCAATATTTTTTAGACTCTGCATACCCTTGGTATAAGCCGAATGTTTGTATATCGGGCTATTGAAAGATTTAATGATACGTCTGGAGTAAGTGACCGTGAAAGAAGTGGCCGTCCGCGAACTACTCGAACACCTCAAGCGGTTAAAGCCGTGCGCGAGAGAATTTGCCGTAATCCTCTTCGGAAACAAAAATTTTTTATCGCGAGATGAAAATACCCCAAAGAACAATTTCACGTATCATCAAAAGTGACTTGGGGTTGGGTGCTTATCGTAGATCTACCGGGCATTTACTAACAGATTCGTTAAAAAAAATAGAGTGGAAAAATCAAAACGATTACTTTGCCGGTACGCAAACCAAGAACACCGTAAAATTTTGTTTACGGACGGAAAAATTTTTACTGTCGAAGAAACATTTAATAAACAAAACGATAGGGTTTATGCTCGCAGTGCCAGAGAAGCTTCTCAAGTTGCCCAAAAGGTTCAAAGAGGTCATCATCCAGCCTCAGTAATGGTTTGGTGGGGTGTTAGCTACAGCGGGGTGACAAAGTTGCATTTTTGTGAGAAGGGCGTCAAAACGTCTGCCAAAATTTATCAAGAAAGTGTCCTTGAAAGTGTAGTGAAACCTCTCAACACGTCATTATTCAAAAATCAGCCTTGGGGTTTCCAGCAAGATTCTGCACCAGGTCATAACGCGAAGTCAACCCAAAAATGGCTTGAAGAAAATGTTTCAGATTTTATTAAAGCTGGAGATTGGCCTTCCTCTAGCCCAGACCTGAATCCGCTGGATTACGAATTATGGTCTGTCTTAGAGCAAATGACGTGCTCTAAAAGACATTCTAATATCGAATCCTTAAAGAAGTCTCTTACACATGCAGTCGCCAACTTTCCGATTGAAGTCGTGCGTGCTTCCATAGATAAGTGGCCAGCTCGATTAAAGGCTTGTGTAAAGGCAAAAGGCAATCACTTCGAATAACTTGTTGCAATTTCCGTTGTTGACAATGCATTTAATAAATAAACAATGATTTCTTAACATATAACACCTCTTTTATTGAACAGTGCTTCAAAAAGTTTGTAACAGTATTTATGGCTAGACTAGGTACGTACATTTTACAGGCATTGCAAGTGCCTTGCAAGTAACTTGCAAGCTGTCACTTGCGTATGTGTAAACACCCGTGCCTGTAAACTGCCAGGCCAGTAAACCCGCACGGCGCCTTGCAAGTAGCTGGCCTCCCGGGCCAATTGATTTCCTACAGGCATTCCAGTAGACTTGCGAACATATGGTTGCTGTCATTGGTACGCCAAAAACGATCAAAGATCAACGTCGCCTGAAACTGAATGTCGCAATGGTAAATACGTGATAATCAAATTCACACTCAAGAAAAAATCCCAGCCAACTTGCAAGTTGAATTGCGTGTGTAAACACCTACTGACACACGTCATGCAAGCAGCTACACGCAAGGCACTTGTCGACAAGTCTACAAGCATGCCGGTGCACTGGCAAATGTAAACGAGCCATTAGGCTGCGCGCAAGTTGGCACACGTTCGTGTGTCGCGTTCACGTGTTTTATGTCAAACGGTGTGAGTCTATGGTTTTCAGCCAAAGACACGAATCTGACAATTTGGCAAATGCTCGGCTGTTGTCGTATCACCAAATTGGATTCATTATTGTGCGTTAACGCCAATAATTTAGTATGAAATATGTGCTTATGCACATCCTACTACTCTCCAGTCGTTTGTTTCGCCACTCAGTTCTTACCTAATTATCCGTTTTAAAGAACAATAATGAACTCAGTTTGGTGATACGACAACAGCCGAGCATTTGTCAATTTGACAGATTCGCATCTTTGGTTGCAAACCATAGACCCAAACCGTTTGACAGCAAACACGTGAACGCGACACGCGAACGTGAGCCAACATGCGCGCAGCCTTATGCGCTTGGAAGTGCATGTTTCTATTCTTGATTCAAAAAAGTGTTTCAAGTTTGTTAGGGAGCCAGCTGAAATGTGTCAAACGAACGCGAACAAGAGATTTAGCTATAACAGGCTGAACAGCTGATTTTCGTTGACTGCGAGTTGTGGACGTAATTCGCGCACAGTTTAATTCCGGGGTAACAGCGGCCTTACGAAAGACTCATGACTCTTGGCTGTCAATTTACCTGTCACATCTGTGTAAAATAAATGTATGCATAATAAAAAGCCTCAATAAATGAAATGAAATTGATTGTTAGTGTAATTATGCGGTATTTTTCTGCTCTGCTCTTCACGACTGCTAAAAAAAGACACGCCTGTTATTAAATTTGTAGTCCGGACGGCGCAACGGTTAGCACGTTCGCCTTCTATGCACTGGGCCCCG
Source organism: Chloromyia formosa (assembly GCA_964017055.1). NCBI lineage: Eukaryota > Metazoa > Arthropoda > Insecta > Diptera > Stratiomyidae > Chloromyia > Chloromyia formosa. The sequence goes on from OZ024815.1 coordinate 42,694,831, forward strand.
GTTCGATCCATTCTGGATGCGGTAGTCTTCGATAAAATAGGGGGATTTACGTGTCGGACTATGAGCCCACTAGCTGTTAGGCCGGCCGCACGTTACATCGTAGGCACGGCAACCCGCGCAGCGCGCACATGGCATTGTTGTTGTAAAATCAGATTTTGACAATTGTTACAACAACAATGCAATGTGCGTGCTGTGCGAACTGCCCTGCCTATGCGGCCGGACTAACATGTGACAAAATCACATTTTACAACAACAATGCAATGTGCGCGCTGCGCGGGTCGCCCTGTTTACGATGCAACGTGCGGCCGGCCTAAATGAGTACCCATTTTGGGGTAAATAACTCGGTTGAACGTGTTGCCGGTCACACACCTCTACACAAAACACATACAGTAATCCCTTGACTTACTCCCTTGTTATACGTTTTTTCGACTTACGTCGTTCATTACTTTGAGACCAAACCCTTGAAATTACGTCGTCCGTCCCTTGACTTACGTCGCCGTTTTCAGCGAAGATCTTTCCAAACACTTTACATGATATTATTGAAAATGGAGGATATTGCGCACAGGAGGTGTTCAATGTTGACGAGACAGGCCTGTATTAGAAACGCATGTCCTCAAGAACATTTCTTTCTATTGAAGAAAAAAGAGCTCCTGGCTTTAAGGCAGAAAAATCCAGGATTACTTTGCTTCTCGGAGGGAATACATTAGGTGATTTGAAACTGAAACCTCTTGCTGTTTATCAATCAGAAAATTCAAGAGCTTTCAAAAATGTGTACAAGGAAAATCTACCGGTTATTTGGAGGTCCAACAAAAAGGCCTGGGTTACTTCTAATATATTTTGTGATTGGTTCGATCAATATTTCTGTCCGACAATAAAGAATATAAATAAAGAAATATTTGGAAGCCAATAATCTTTCTCATAAAGCGTTACTAATCATAGATAACGCTCCAAGTCATCCCATAAATCTCAACAATGATGCCATTAAGGTGATTTTTTTGCCTCCTAATACGACCGCGATTCTTCAACCAATGGATCAAGGTGTTAATGCATCCTTTAAGGCCTATTATTTGCGGCGTACATTTCACCAATTAATTGAAGCTATTGAGTTGGGGGACAACAGTGAAATGTCAATTAAAAAACCAGGCCGAAGCTTCGTTTCGGCCCGGAGTCCGAAGCGTATATACCCTAGACTTGTACAGACCTAGTGGTGATACCAAAAGTTTCAATTGGCAACGACCATATGCATTAAAAGTGAGTTTCCTATATGGCTAGTTTATAGGGGAGGTTGGCACACATTCAGGAGGACCTTGGCCATTCTAAAAATCAATTAGCTAACCCATTCTACAAATACTTGTCGAATTTTTCAAGTCGCTAGCTTCATTCTATCGAAAGTTATTGCATATTTGAAGTCTCACTTAAAGGGGAGGTAAAGGTTTCGTTTGGTGAACCTTGCGTATTTTTAATAACAACCAACTAGATTCCAGTACAAATATTTTACCAAAATTTCAAGTCACTAGCTTAATGTATTCGAAAGTTATTGCTTATTTGCCACCAACCAATTAGATCACCCTACAAACATTTAAAAAAAAATGTCAGGTCTCTAGCTTCACTCTATCGACAGTTATCACTTATTGGAAGTCTCATTTGTAGGGGAAGCAGGGGTTTCATTGGTCGGATTTAACGTATTTTCAGTATTAGCCAACTGGATCCTACTACAAATATTTGACCAAAATTTCAAGTCGCTAGCTTTATTTTGTCGAAGTTATTGCTTTTTTAACATTTTATTTCTAGGGGAGGAAGGGGTGCCTTAGGTCGGATCGAACCCATTTTTAATGCCAACTAACTTAATTTTACTACCAACGTTCTGCCAAATTTTCAACTCACTAGTGTTATTTCTATCGAAAGCTATCGTAATTAAAGTAATATTTAATTTTTTTAAAATTTTTAGGGAAGGTAGGCGTTCCTTTGATCTGATTATGCCCAACTTACTGTAAGAAAATTACCGTTAGTTTTTAACTGATCGATTTTATTTTTCCAGGGGAGTATAGGATTACCCTCACGAGCAATCTACCAAAGCTAGAACTTTTCATGTTTATTTAATCGGGAGTTATAAATATATTTATTTATTTTACATATGTAGAGGAGGTAGGCGTTCTCTTGGCCTGATCATGCCCATTTTCAATACCAACCAATCATCAGATCATACTTCCAATATTTGACCAAAATTTCAAGGCTCTAGCTTCATTCTATCGAAAGTTATCGTGCGAACGGACAGACAGACAGACATGGCTAAATCGAATCAGGAAGTGACCCTGATCATTTATAAAAAAACATTGCTATACCTCCGGAGCCTCCTTTAAAGCGCGTTGACACGATCAAACTACGGTTTGACAAACCACCTACTTGAACGTGTCAACCCCTTGTCAAACTGGTTTGATGTCTTGTGCTTCTGTCAAACCGTAGTTGGACGGTGCTCAACTTTTCATCAAATGCTAGCTTGTCAAATCGTAGTTTGATCATGTCAACGCGCTCTAAAGGTGTTACATATTTCCGTCGTGACAAAACAATATACCCTATGCCTATACTAAAAGTCTAGGGTAGAATAAATACATTCAAATTCAAAAAATGAAAGTTTATACATTTATCGCCTGAAGTTGTTTCTACCCTCGAGTTACGTCGTTTTCGACTTACGTCGCAAATTCTCGGAACCTGACTCCGACGTAAGTCGAGGGACTACTGTATCACAAAACACATACATCAAAATCTGGGAAATGAGATGATGCTAACTCATCTCGAGGCCTTGGTCCAAAATTATACTGTTGGCCTTTTATTTATTACATTTTATTACTAAATTTAAATAGTGTTAATGTATTTCAATTCAAATGCAACAGTTTCAACGAGAATTGCTTCAATTAGTGCTCAGCCACCTTCATTCCAATCACAGTTTGAGAGCCATTCTACAGCATTTCGTCGCTTCTACGCCACCTACCACCCGTTCGTAGGAACTAGAAAATTGACTTTTCAAAAGATCAACAGCCAGCTGTATCGCTGTGCATAATTTCACGATTTAGAGTGAATTCCCGAAAACATTTGTGCAATTTTTGTGATACTACTCCTATACTGTCTCATATTCTAAAGTTTTACGAAGCGCGCATAGTGCAAGAAACTTTTGAGCGGGCTCCTCGAACGAAATTCTTGAGTGTGTACTAAATTTATCAAGCACAGTGCAAAAATTACCGGTTGCACAAAAGCGCCAACCGATTATAAGTTCGTATTTTGTTTTGGCCTTGGACCGAAGCGACAGACGGACAGGTCAAATAGTGACCAACGGCCGGCATAGAGGGGGGCCCCGGTGGCCCGGCGTGAATTCAAACGGCTGTCAAAGTCATATGGTGCGATTCCCCGCCACCGTGCGCATCTCTCATCCACTTGTGTCAGGTGAAACTGCCCGAAAACGACACAGCCGACAACTTACCCAACTCAAAAACTCGCCGTACAACCGTCATTAGAACGAGACAGCTGTCTAATGTCCGGACTTTTCGTCGATCCGCAGTGTAAAATGGCGACTTTTCACCATCAATAGGACGTGAGAGTGGTTCCGATGTCTTGTTAGACGTGAATTTTGCCACAATTTTTCCTAGTTTTAAGTCGCCAATTAGCGTTAAATGTGCCGCGATCGCGATACGAAATCACTGTGCATCTTTTCGTGGACGTAGAATTATCGCAAGTGATGTAATTCCAGCGACAAAGTGAGTTGAATGGCGTACAATGCCAGGTTGCAATTGAAAAGTGATGAATTCCGGGGGTTGCCCTGAAAATTGCTTGAAAATCGTTTCCGCACTGTATGCAAGCGAGCCTATCGCAGTCGAAATCGATAGAAAGGTGTAGTTATCTGGTGAAATATACGCGATAAGTGCTTTTTTCGGGATCGTGTTCCAAGTGCCTCGAGAGACTTCTCGACCAAACGACATTTTCGCTTTTTCTCGTGTGTGCATTGGAAGCGGGTTGTTGTTGGCGTTTATAGGCCTGAGGTTGGGTCGTGAGCCGAATCGGGTTTCGATTGTTCGTCGTCGCAGCAGTACACACAAGGGGAGGGCAGCCAAGCACAGGCGAATAGGCCAAAGAAGAAAAAAACAAGAGAAGAAAGAAATTCAAGTCTTCTCGACTCGGTGTGGAATTGTGTGTGGTGCGGCCATTTCGTACGTATTGCGGACGGGCGACAAAATCACCGTGTCCCCGGCGTCGCAGCACATGCAGATTGAAATTTCCACGAAATGTTCGCGATTGCAATGAGTACTCGCATGTAGAGGACGCGTGATCGATCGTAAATATTCTCGACCGGAGGAGTTATTACCAAGCCGCGTCGTACAACCTCCACCCCCGGGCCGCGTGCGTGCGTGTGTGTAATTGGTGTGGCTAGTGCACAAGATGGGAAAACGTAGCGCAAACGATAACACAACAGCGACCAGCGTACCAAGGAAGAAGCGTGCCCGACTGTCCGGCCAACGACGACACCCCCTGCGACGCAATGTCCATTACGAGGCTAGCGAGACATCCGAAGAGGAATCCTTGTCCAGGTCATCGTCCCAGTCGTCGGTCGCGTCCAACGCCGACATTTGCAAACAATCGCCTAAGCCCGAGTTCCAATTGACTCGCGACCTTGTCGACGGAACAATCCTCACGGATTTGTCGCAAAATGAGTGGCGCATTGGCTGTCCTGTTGGTAAGTTTGACCTCGAGTCAATTCACCTGTGGCCACGCTGTTTATTTTATGGTTAAATGACATTTTCTGATCGTTCACAGGCAAAGGCAGTTTTGGAGAAATCTTTTTGGCCTCGGACAAAGTCAACGTCCCGGTGACACGGGAAAATGCAAAGTACGTGGCCAAAATCGAACCACACTCGAACGGGCCACTCTTCGTTGAAATCCACTGCTTGCTCAACACGGCAAAGAACACAGGTAAGATCGGCGATCGTTTAATTGTTTCACTCTTCTCGGTCAATTTTTGCTATTGTCGCACACGTCTTTTTCGCATGGCTGCATTTTATGCACAAACGGTGTCGGTGTGTTGAGCGCACGACTTAGCTTCGACCCCAATAGAAGCGACGTGAAAGACCACAAACCTGAAGTCAGTCCGCTGTTAGCCAGTCAGTCGTTGGTGTATTCCGTTGTAAACGTAACAACGACAGAATTGTGTAAGCAAAATTATTGTCTTGTATGTACGAGTATGTCCGCTACTCTATCGGATAAGATAAAATGCCATTCAAGGCTCGCACTTTAGTATGTAGCGCCCTGGTAACTTCCCCAGTGATCTCACTCAGACATCAGTTTTTTTTTCATCGAATGCCTTTTCAATGATGAACTACCAAGATTGTGATTAGGTAACTGTGTTCTGGTAAAAACGGCGCGGTGCGGTGGCTCTCATATCGGCGTCTGATAAGTGGAAAGTCTTATCGCATTGTTTTTGTTGTTCTGAATGGGTCTTTCGTTAGTAGGCAAATCGTTTTTGGCGCGATATTCGCATATTCTCAGTTCTAATTAAATGTCATAGGGCCGTTTTCTCACGCCTGGTTAAATTGCCAGTTAGCTATCTAGGACACTAAACTAAACCCGGGTGATTCTAGCTGTCAACATCTCAGCCGCTCGTATCAGCTATTGTGAATTATCGTCCGATAAAAGTTTATGCCTGCTACACACAATGGCCCAGCCCCTGCCATTCGGGGCCATCGCCATTATGTGGACGGGCGGATGGCGTTCAGTGGCCAATGCCGCGTAACCGTCAGTTCTGTCAACAGCGGTGGGTCATCGGATGGCCACAAATGGCTTCGAGAGTCATTTTCCTCCACGCGATGACCCATCGCGTACACAGCTGACAACAACTTTGAACAGCTGATTTAAGTCAGGCTACTGCACGGGGCTGATTATGCTGTCGTTTCGTTCGGAAAAAAATGTCAGTGTAGTCAAGTGGCTAGCACATTATGAACAGCCAAATACCATACGTCTTTCCCGTCTAGCGATTCATCGAGTGGAAGAGTGCAACGAATGCCAAGCCGAGCCCTCCTGTTATCCATACGCTGAGGATACTACGAATGATCAGTAAACAAGCAATTTGTCCGCTCGATGAATCGATGGATGAGAGAGACTCATGGCGCTTGGTTGTGCACAGCGAGCTAGCCAGTTCGCTCTTGACTTAGGGAGTTGAATCACAAGTGGTCTGAAACTGTCGGATACATGGAAATATCCTTTGCTAGTCATTATGTCAGATTTTTTAATCAACTTTTGCAACATTCGCGGGTTGAGCTCAAATTTTTTTCTGTGCACTGTCACCTGGCTTCTGTGTTCTCGCTCTAAGCGAAACGAAAGTCATGTGTAAAGCTGATATCGAATGTTATCATGTTGTTGTTGTATCGACGGGCCGATATCCGATGAATGAATGTGTGTGTCATAAAGCTTGGTTGTTCATATTTTCTTCAATGTCCCGGTGTAGAACCGCAGCTGCCTCAATAGGATTATCCCATAGCGCAGTAGGAGTTTGGTGCATGGGAGCTGCAGGAGCTAAAGATGTGCTCAACATCATGTGGAGTGAGGTCACAGGCTGGACAGGAGTTCTGTATTTCGTTATCAATGCGGGATACTATAGGTACGAGCTTAGACGTGAGCACCAGCCAGAACGAAGTTGGGCGAGTGTGGTCCTGGTTGCTCTGGGAAGTCGTAGTTCGTCTGAAGACATAGCAGGTGGTTGCGCATTTAGTACCCTGTTTGGTGTCATGTCCGCGATTCAGGACAACACTTTTCCACTGCAGTGTTGTGGTGGTCGATCTGTAGCTAGCGTTATCGAAGGGAACTCTTTTAAACCTTTGGATCTTCCGCTCGCGGTCCCTCATATTACGTCTTACATGACGTGGCGGTGGGGTTTTATCCATAAGGTTAGAGTTAGGATGGTCACTCCGATAACAGCCAACCAGATACTGCTTCATTAGAAGTGTGTTGTGGCTTCTTAGGGGCATCATTCTGGTTTCTTGGTGTAGGTGGTCCTGCGACGACATCAGTAGGCAGCCTGTGACAGTTCTGAGAGCTGCATTTTGGCAGGTCTGGACGTTTCTCCACTGAGTGTCACATAAGTTTTCCGACCAGATAGGAGCCGCATAATTGGTCACAGATCCCCCGATAGACTTGTAATTCGTTAGTAGGGTCTCCTTGTCTTTCCCCCAGAAATTGCCAGCTAGAGCTTTGAGGACTTTGTTCCTGCTTCTCATCTTGTCACAAATGGTTGACGCATGAACCGAGAAGGTAGCCATACTGTCAAGGGTGACACTGAGAATTTTAGGGTGGTTAACGGTGGGGATAGTTTGACCGTCTACTGCAATATTCAGTTGTTGCCTCACTTCTTTGGTCTATGTTGTAAACAGTGTAGCGGTAGACTTCGACGCAGACAAAGTGAGATTTTTGCTGACGAAGAAGGTGTTCAGTTCGTCGAGATACCCATTTATCTGTTCGCACATTTGAGTGATGTCATTGCCGGTTGCTAGAATCGTGCAGTCATCAGCATAACTGACAATTTCGAGTCCGTCAGGTGGCGTAGGGAGTCCTGACATGTAAAGATTAAACAGGGTGGGAGATAAGACTCCTCCTTGGGAAACACTGTTTAATTCGTCTTAGTTTAGATTTCCCGGATCTAAATTCTGTGTAGGACTGTCTGCCGGCAAGTTGGCGATCCACTTTACAATATGCGACGGAAGCGATGTACCACAGATGTCAGAAAAGAGAAACGAGTGGCTGACAGTGTCAAAAGCCTTTGACAAGTCTAATGCCACCAGAATCGTTCGTTGACAGGGACGTGCTTGGTTGAGGCCATTAAGTATTTTCGATGTTATGACATCCAAAGCCGTCGTGGTGCTGTGCATCTTTCTAAAGCCATGGTGGTCGGCCATCTGAATGTGAGTCGCAATTATAGGATGGAGCAGCGCTTCTAGGGTCTTGGCTACAGGAAACAAAAGTGTGATGGTTGATCGTGGCCGTTATGTATTCAATTGTCGTGTGTCAAGATGTTTGAGCATGACCATCGATATACCGTCTGGTCCAAGGCATTGGAACTCTTCGCTCTTTTTATTGCTGCTGCAACTTCCTGAGATGTAAATTGAAATTGCTGGTCAGCTGGACGGTTACGAATGCTCCTAGTAATGATGCGCTTAAGTCTATCAGGAGGTGGATGTTCGATAAACTGTTTATTAAAGTTGTTGGCGCATTTTGTTGGGTCGTTAACCGTAATGTTGCTGAATTGGATTGCAACATACCCTTTGTTGGTTAGGTTTGTTGACCAGAGCTCATTGACGCCCGTTGTCAAGTTGCAATTGTCGAGGTGAGAGTTCCATTTCCTTCTCCTGTGGTCTGCTATCTGTTTAAAGATATCAAGGTTTAACTCCTTCATGCTTGGATCGTCCGGGTTAATGCTGCGTATGCGGTCTCTATCATCTGCCAATCTAGCTGCTGAAGTAGGGAAATTTGGTCGAATTTTGGGTATTCGACCTGCTGGGATGAGCTTTGTAATTGCTTCCCGCAGTATCTGCCTTACATTTCGTTCGCCCGTGCGCACGTCAGTTGGATTTGATGAAGCAACGAAGGCCGTGTTGATGTAGTATTTGAAGCCATCCCAATCCGCTTTATTGTGGTTGATGAATGTGCGGTGATCAGCAAATTGAGTATTCGATGGTTTGTCCAATTTTATTATGATTGGCAGGTGATCCGAGGATAGCGTCAAGACTGGTTCCCATTGAACATCATTGATAAGTCCAGCGCTGGCAATTGAAATATCGGGCGAGCTGGAACATGTTCCAGCAATACGAGTGGGCGTGTCGTCGTTAAGTGGACAGAAGTTTGACTCGTCAAGTTGTTCAGCTATGGCAACCCCTCTGGCATCGTTGTCGAGGTTAGATGGGCGTTGAAGTCACCAAGCAGGAGACGATATTGGCCAGCTAGCAGTGGTGTGATATTGACACTGTATCCCGAGGGACGACTGGATACAGGTGGAATATAGATATTAGAGATTTCAATATCGACAATGCCCGACTGAATGGCAATGGTCTGTGCCTCCAAGATGTTTTCGGTGACTGTGATGTCGATTTCACGATATGGTACTGAACCTGTGACCCATTGCAGTTAAGTTGTGTAGTGAATGTAATGTAACATAATGTAACACCACACACACTCAATTTTTCTTTCATAAATCAAGAACCATTAAAATATGTCTAGCCACATTTAAATGACCCGAAAGATCGTGTGAACGACGACATGAACTGGCGGTCACCACAACATGTCACTTCACACCTTCGGTGCACTATGCTATTCATGCATGGGTAATGTCCATGCATGAACTCTGTACGCACTGACGACACGTGCATGTCATCATGTGCATAGCATAAGAATATTTATTAGTTCTTGAGTTGACCCAAGATGAACACTAGGGCAATAAACTACACGAGTTTACGACCTAGGATAGGATTAATGAATTGAACTAGGATTAAGATAGAGTAATAAACTCTGTTAGTTTATTACTTAGGTTTAGACAAATTTAGTATATAAGTCTGTAGATAGTTCAATATAGACACAGTTGTTACACGACTTCACCAGAGTTTCTACTTGTGCCTATTCGAAGGGCAATAAGGTAATAGTTGATCAGATGCCTAATCAACGGGCAAATCTGATCAAAAGATCACATGCCTGATAAATGGGCATACGATCGGTCACTAGGCATCCAGGAGTCGTGCCGACCAAATTTTAACTTTTCTCTTTCCTTCCCCCCCATGACAATGGACCCCATCATAGCATCATGGCGCGAATCATCAGAGAAGAAGAAGACATGTTCCACATGTCCTACAGTTGCACAATTGATACGGTGTTGAAATTCGCAACAGCTGGTGCAGGTGCCAGGTTATGTTGCAATGGAATTCTGTTGGTGGTTGTTGTAGCGACATTTGGGGTTCATCATAGGGCGTCACTTAAAAACGCCTCCTCGTCTTCTCCTTCTATGTCGAGGCCAAGGAAGAATGCGACCTCGATGGGGTTTTCCCCACAAAGATATAGGTGTTAAGTTTGTGGGGGCCTCTGGGCATTCAAACAGATGTCTGATGTCGTGTGGAGTGCCATTGCAAGCGGAGCACGTGTTGTTGATGTTTCGATCGATTCGAGACAGGTATGAGTTTAGTCTCGAACACCATCCAGATCGGAGCTGCGCTAGGGTGGTCCTAGTACACCTTGGCAGCGTAACTTTGTTGGAAGATATGTTTGGTCGACGGGACTGGAGTACCGGGTTGGAGTGAAGGTCTTAGTTCGATCGTCGTGCCTCCTCAGTGTGTATCGATGCAATGGCAGTCTTGTAAGTTTCGTTGTCCAACGGCACCCTCTTGAACCTTTGCACCTCCCTCTCAAGGTCCCTTAGGTTACTTCTGATGTTTCTGGGTGGGGGAGTTTTATCCATGAGATGTTGGTAAGGATGTTCGCTGCGATAGCATCCTACAAGATATTGCTTGGACAGCAGGAGGGTGTGTTGTTTGATTGGTAGCATGTTGGTTTCCTGGTGAAGGTGATCCTGGGAGGACATCAGATGATAGCCCGTCGCGGTGCGAAGGACAGCATTTTGACAGATCTGTATCTTCCGCCAATTAGTGTCCTAGAGGTTCTCCGTCCACACAGGTGCAGCATAATTTGCCACAGATCGTCCTAAGACTTTGCAAGTAGTAAGCATGGTCTCTTTGTCCATTCCCCAGGAGCTGCCGGCGAGAGCTTTTAGGACCTTATTACGGGCTCTCATTCGATACCGAAGAGGCGTGGACCGATGATGTGGCCATATTATCGAGGGTAACCCCTAGAATCTTCGGATGGTTGACTGTGGGGATTGGTGTGTTACCTATGCTTACATTCAGCTGTGTGTTGATTTCCTTATTTATTATATTCTGGGGGATAGGCGAAGCAGACCACTAACGTTTGGGTCCCTTTTCGCCCCCTCCCGGTCATCAGTGGCTTCCAGATGTCGACTGATAGTTGTCGACCTCTTTCTTCATCACTGAGTCCCGTGTTATTGCTAGCATTTGTTTAAGGCTGAGTTCACTCATGGCCTCCACATTTATCGTGTGCTTGCCTGTGATCCTCAACCTCGTGTTAGCCAGTGCTGGACATTCGCACACAATGTGTGCTGCCGTTTCGGCCTCCTCCAGGCATAGCCTGCAAACGTCATCTTCCCCGATTTTCATCTTGGCCAGATGAGCCTTAAAATTACCATGCCCTGTGACCAAGGCAGTTATCCAGCTTAGGGTACTCCGTTTATAACTGAGTACCTTTCTCGCTTCCCTGTCTAAAGGGCTGGTCATTGCATTCCGAGCTTGTTTGCAAGTGACTAACTCCTGCCATCTTTGTTGATGCAGGGAGTCCATCCACTGCCCGACCTTCGCTCCAATCATGCCGTTCCCCAAAACAACTCTGGGTTCTGGGCCAATGAAAGTTGCCGCAGATCTCTGTTTTGCTAGGGCATCCGCCGCCTCATTTCCTGTTGTACCTATGTGTCCTTTTATCCACATCAGCGTAACCTCATTTTCTAAGGCACACGTGTTGAGCTTCCGGACACACTCTAGTACCAGTTTAGAGTTTATGTTCGTCTGCTGCATGCGTCTGATCACCGATTGGTTGTCCAGTGCAATAAGGATTTTCTTCCCCCGCACCTGACCTTCAAGCAGGTGGTCCAACGCGTGCAACAAGCCAAGCATCTCTGCCTGGTATACGGACACATACTCTCCTAGACTAAGCGCACATGCTAGGTTTAGCTCTTCAGAGTAAACCCACGCCCCCGCTTTACCGTCCATTAAAGAGTCATCAGTAAAAATGCTGATGTCATTGTACATACACTCATTGTGTATGTTTCCATCTACAATGTGAGTCTTGTGTAGTCTTTCAACTACCCTACGTCTACTCATGCCTTCTACCGGCATTAGAGTCTCCCTGACCTCATCATGAATAATGTCTTGGATGCTCTTATGACCGCTGCTAGTTCCAAAGCAATACCACATGGCATCCCTTTCCATGCGTATTGCCGAAAGCGCCGCCGTTTTCTTTACAAATAAGTCCAACGGCGGCAGTCCCAGCAATGCCTCCATTGCTCGCGTTGGTGTGGTGCGCATTGCACCACATATGCTTCTGCTTTGTGGTATTCTGCATGGCTTTTGGCCATCATACCACTGATGCGTAGACTAGAATGGGTCTTACCATCATTTTGTAAATCCAGTGTGTCGCTTTAGGTGAAATTCCCCACCTACGAGCACACACTCTCTTACATTGATGCAAAATCCTTTTCGCTTTTTCGATCTTTTCATCAACGTGAACATTCCAAGTTAGTTTCGCATCTAAGGTAACTCTTAGATGCTTCACTTCCTTGGACACCTTAATTTCCGAACCAAAGAGCCGTAAGGGAGTTATCTCTATGTCTTTCCTCTTACGAGTAAAAATCATAGTGTTTGATTTACTAGCGCTTATGGTTAGCTCTTGCTCATTACACCATTCTTCGGTTACTTTGAGAGCTTGTCCCATGCAACCTAGAATTGTGTCCATGAACTTTCCACTGATCGTAAGTGCCAAGTCATCGGCGTATCCTACAGTGTGTACGCCCATCGAGTCCAGCTTCCAGAGAAGACTGTCCACGGTGATGTTCCACAGTGGAGGCGAAAGAACACCTCCTTGTGTGCATGCTCGGACTACCTTACCCCGTATTCTGTCACATCCACTGCTAAGATTTACCGCCCTCTGCTTATGCATAGAGTCGATCCACTTACTTATATTATAATCAACCCCCCGCTCAGTCAGGGCGTTCCTTAGTTTGGTAAAGGAGATTTTATCAAAAGCACCCTCTATATCCATAAAAGTAGACATAGCGATCCCGCCATTGTTAATCTCTCTCTCTGCAACTCTAACAAATTCGTGTAGAGCGGTTTCCGTAGATCTGCCTGCTCTATAAGCATGTTGGCACCTACTCAGAGGACTGTACATTAGCGTGGTGTTCTCCAGGTAGTCCACCAACACTTTTTCCATTGTTTTCAACAGGAATGATGTAAGGCTAACCGGCCTGAAGGACTTTGCCTCTGTATAGTCTTTCTTTCTCGGTTTAGGCAGGAAGACCACCTTAGCCTCCCTCCATGCCGTCGGGATATAGCCTGCTGAAAGACAGGCGACGAATATATTCCGGATCCTATCTAGTAGAGCGCTCATGCCCCACTGTAATAGTGGCGGGAATATTCCGTCCATTCCAGCCGTTTTAAATGGTGCAAAAGAGATTATAACACTTTTGACTCCATTTGGAGTTATTATCCTCTCAGCTTCTTGTTGACTTCCCCTCGCTTGTTAGTTTGGGCCCATGGTTGGTTTGACTTGAAACTTCCAGGAAAATGTACCTCCTTCAGCGCCTGCAACGTTTCCTCCACTGTTTCTGTCATGGAACCATCAACTTTGCGTATCAGCCCCATTTTGGAAGCAATGTCTTTCGATATCATCTTCTGTAATTTGCATACTTCCGACGTTTCCTTCATGCTAGAGCAGAATTCCCTCCACGTATTTCATTTCCAAAGACGTAAGGTTCTTTTCAGCTCCCTCTTTTTATCCTTGTATAGTTCCCAAGAGTGAGAGTCTCTCTCCCTCACGTAACGGTTAAAGGCTTTCCTTGTCTCTTTTTTCATAGGCTCCAGTTCCCTACTCCACCATGGTGTTGGGTCCTTCTCGTCCACTATTGTGGAGGGACAAGCGTGTTCGAAGGCGCGATTAATAGCGGAGTTCAGTTGTTCCACTGTTCGCTCTATCTCGACCGTATTCCGAGGTATTCCGTCTTGAATATCCTCGACTTGTTCCAATAAATATGTCTCGTACTTAACACGATCAGTATTTTTTGGCACTCTTATACGTTTGCGTTCGCTACTCCGTTTTCTGCCATACAGAATTTCAAACTGGATAGCCCTGTGATCAGACATGGTTAGCCTGTCCACCACTCTCCAATTCAGAACTCTGTCAAGCATATTAACAGAGCTTAGGGTAATGTCGATCACCTCGGCCCTTCGTGCATCCACGAAGGTGGGAGCGACCCCCTTGTTTGCTACCAGCAGATTGTACTTTTCCACAAATTCTAGCAGCTGCTGTCCTCTGGGATTGTCATCTGTGCTGCCCCACACAGTGTTGTGCGCATTGGCATCACAGCCTATGATCAGGGCCATATCTCTTTCTTTGCAATATCTTACCAGATTTTCTACTTCCTCTGATGGAGGTGGTTCTGGTGCATCATAAGGGAGATATGCTGATGCAATTAGGAATGATCCTGCCCCACTGTCGATCATTACTACCGTAAGATCAGGCGAGCAGAGATGCATCATTTGTACTGCACGTATTCCATGACGCACCAGGATGCATGTCCTTATTTTACCGTCCACCTGTGCATGGTACAGATTTGCGGTTTGTTGTGACAAACCCCTAATTTTGTTTTGTAAAATCCAGGGTTCCTGTATCAAAGCTATGTCCAGTTTCTCTTCATCAAAGCATCTCGTCATCATCGCTGATGCCGCTTTACTGTGATGAATATTCAGCTGGCACACAATTAGTGTTTCTTTGTGTTCTTTATTGCACTATACTCTTGTAAGAGGGCTATAGGTAAAAGCTGGGGCCTTCAACCTAAAATATTGCATATTGTTTTGCGCCCCATACTTACGTTTGGGGTTGTGGTTTGGTGGACTGCTTTGAGTATAGAGGCTAATCGTAGTTTGCTGGGAAAGGTGCAAAGATTGGCCAGCATCACTATTACTAGGGCTCTTAGGACTACTCCTTCTGCGGCCCTGAACATGCTGCTCAACCTACTCCCTCTTGACACGTTTGGAGAACAGATGGCCGCATGTACGGCCATTCGACTACGTGATAGTGGTCATTGGCTTGCTTCAAGCTCTGGACACGCTGCTGTTCTCAATAACCCAATTATTCCGGCAACGACTGACTATATGGCTCCAAAATATGCCCTTGATAAGAACTTTGTCAGTCTGATACCATCACGCAGTCAATGGGAAGAGAACGTGCTTCCACTACATAAATCATTCGAAATATACACAGATGGATCTAAAACGGACGAGGGAGTAGGCGCTGGAATTTTTTGTGATGGGCTGAACCTATGCCTCTCTTTCAATCTCCCCAATTACTGTAGTGTTTTTCAGGCAGAGATTACGGCGATTACAGAAGCCCTGTACTGGTTGGGGCGTCATGTAATATCAGTTAGAGATATAACAATTTTTACAGATAGCCAAGCTGTAATTAAATCTCTCGAACGGGGTTTGATTACGTCAAGGACTATCGCGGAATGTCGCTCTCTGCTTACGGAGATGAGTGAGTTTTTTACCATTTTCTTATGCTGGATTCCGGGCCAAAGTGGTTTCGCTGGTAATTGCAAAGCAGACGAATTTGCCAGGCAGGGTACAACTTACTTAGCTGGTGAAATTCGTCGTAATATCTACATGCCTATCGCTGCCTGCAAACTAGCTATTAAAACCGAAGCAATTATCAAGACCAACTCTATATGGTTACATGGAAGCACATGTCTTTCAACAAAGTTGCTGTGGCCCAAATTGGATTCTAGCCGATCAGCTAAATTGCTGTCACTCGGAAGGCAGCATATCAGAGCGGCGGTGGGAGTCATCACTGGGTATTGTGTGATTAGTGAGCACGCCAGAAGGCTTCGCCTTCCCTACAATGACTTCTGTAGGAGCTGCGGTGACGAGGAGGAGGAGGAGTGCGTTTTTCATTTCCAATGCACCTGCCCTGCTTTGTCAATAAGGAAAAGGACTTTTCTGGGAGCCTACTTCTTCGCTGAATTGGACGACTTGGCTAATGTTGATATTGGCAAGCTCCATCGTTTCATTTACAGTTCTGGCTGGTTTAATGATTAGGATGGTCCGGTGTTGAATCCCCGGTGGTAACATAACGGACCCTGCTGCGGTCCATGTGTGCTGTGTTAAGCACAGCCGCCCTTTAACCTAACCTATCATATTTCTCCCGAATTTGAACCTTCTCGGCTTCACTGCTTGTCTTGCATGTTGGCCAAGCCTTGAATGCGTTCGATTTGGCCTGCACTGCTTCTTTAGTTTCGTTATTCCACCACCACGTCTCCTTGTTCGTGTGGAGTGGGCCTTTCGAAATTCCCAGTGTCTTTTCAGCCTCACCTGCTAACATTTCATCCAAAGCATTCCACATTTGTGTTGGATTTAGCTCGTCGCGTTGTACTCTAGATTTAATTTGTAAAGGAAAAATAGTCGTTTTTCACTCGCTTTCATGTTCTTTTTCTTTTGTTTTTTTTCACCGATCACCATGAAGTGAAAAATCGAAATTACTCCATAAGCCAAAGTAGCAGTACTTATACTTCAATATATATAAGAGTCGATCCACTTAATTATATTATAATCAACCCCCGCTCAGTCAGGGCGTTCCTTAGTTTGGTAAAGGAGATTTTATCAAAAGCACCCTCTATATCCATAAAAGTAGACATAGCGATCCCGCCATTGTTAATCTCTCTCTCTGCAACTCTAACAAGTTCGTGTAGAGCGGTTTCCGTAGATCTGCCTGCTCTATAAGCATGTTGGCACCTACTCAGAGGACTGTACATTAGCGTGGTGTTCTCCAGGTAGTCCACCAACACTTTTTCCATTGTTTTCAACAGGAATGATGTAAGGCTAACCGGCCTGAAGGGCTTTGCCTCTGTATAGTCTTTCTTTCTCGGTTTAGGCAGGAAGACCACCTTAGCCTCCCTCCATGCCGTCGGGATATAGTCTGCTGAAAGACAGGCGACGAATATATTCCGGATCCTATCTAGTAGATCGCTCATGCCCCACTGTAATAGTGGCGGGAATATTCCGTCCATTCCAGCCGTTTTAAATGGTGCAAAAGAGTTTATAGCACTTTTGACTCCATTTGGAGTTTTTATCCTCTTAGCTTCTTGTTGACTTCCCCTCGTTAGTTTGGACCCATGGTTGGTTTGACTTGAAACTTCCAGGAAAATGTACCTCCATCAGCGCCTGCAACGTTTCCTCCACTGTTTCTGTCATGGAACCATCAACTTTGCGTATCAGCCCCATTTTGGAAGCAATGTCTTTCGATATCATCTTCTGTAATCTGCATACTTCCGACGTATCCTTCATGCTAGAGCAGAATTCCCTCCACGTATTTCATTTCCAAAGACGTAAGGTTCTTTTCAGCTCCCTCTTTTTATCCTTGTATAGTTCCCAAGAGTGAGAGTCTCTCTCCCTCACGTAACGGTTAAAGGCCATGTTCACTACACTAAAAATTAAACTCAAATGATGACAAATGCATCAAGCACAAGCGTACTATAGCGATTAGCTCAATTTTTAAGAAATGCAATATAACGGTTCCTTTCTGCAGGGTTGCCAAACCTTGTAACAATATTTATGGCTAGACTAGGTACATTATACGACTAAATTTATTTAACATAACTCTAATGAGAAATTTAACCTGGCAATACAATACCTGGGATTAGCCAACCGACGACGTATGTAGCCTCACCTGTGGACTACTGAATAGTGGTGACATCAGGAACAAAGCACTGCGTTGTCAAAGGAGAAGGAAGAAGAAGAAGAAGTACCAATCTAATAAAAACGGGTCTGCTCCGGTACATAGACTCGGCTGTCGAATGACCAAATAGCACAGTTTTGACCCGGGTAAATCGGCAGGACCGACAATAAACGATGGACATAGTAAGTCACAAGGGGCCATTACTTTTCGGGAGTTATGTGACACTTCACCAGATGAGCTATCAGGGAAATGAGTGTCATCATATACCTCGATAGTGTGTTCACTAGAGGTCGTCCACGTCCCATTTTGTTTCAGCAAATAGCTTGGTATGTTTGAAGCAGTGGATAACATTTTCTGTAGTCCAAAAGTCTCCCCCAACAACTTCCCCTTAGATCTTCTGATTCCGTTTTGATAGATTTTTGGGGGTCCTTTGTACATTGACCAATCAGAGTCTAGCCCCGAAGACTTTGCCAAAATCATTTCCGACCGGATTCTTTGCTACGCTTCTTGTTTGTGGAAATTAATTAATAATTTAAATTTGTGTAGCAATCATCAGACATTGTTTTTTTAATCGGAATCATTTCTTTTTTCATCCATATTTTACAGCAAACAATCCTTTGCCACCAGGAATGCCAGAATACATAGCTTCCGGCTCGCACTACTTCAAGGCCGTCCGCTATAGATTCCTAATCTTACGTCGTTACGACTGCGAATTGCATTCAATCATAAAGCGTCGTCGTGTCGACGAAAAATCACTCTTAGTGTTAGCCGTACAAATTTTGGACATTTTAGAACATCTCCATGACAAAGGCTACTGCCATTCCGATATCAAGGCTGAAAATTTGATGATTAGCAAATGTACGTATCGCAAGAAGAGTCAGTCGAGGGTGCAGGATGCATTGTCGGAAACATCAAGTGACACCGAAATCACCCAGGCAGGAGACTCAAGCGATAACGACGAAGAAGAGGAAGAAGACTATGAGAATGACGACGATGAGGATGATGCTTCGGATTATCGAACGCCGACGTCGTGGAGAAAGAAGAACTTTGTGCCGTATAGTGGATCGAATCCGGTAAGAAATAGCAGAGGCAACTGTCTCGGCAAGAATGTTTCAACTAATTTTTTGTGCTATTTCCTTTTAGGTCCGCTCCTGTCGACTGAATAGACGGAATGTGTCAACATACCAAGAGATGGTGAAAACGCACTACTTACGACCCGTCAAGAAAATCAACTACTCGGAATTTGACGAAAACTCGAAAAGTAGCGAAGATTACACTCTCGAGGAGATAATTTGTCGGCAGCGAGTTGGAACGGGAACACGCCGTCATGTCAACTCACATCTAGCTAACGCTCCGCCCGAAGAAAAAATATCCGTTGCAGACGCTGGCAAAATGGTGACGGAGGATCGAATATTCCTGATTGACTTTGGTCTGGCATCGAAATTTATCGACAGTAGTGGCGTGCATCGGCCATTTTGTATGGATCAACGACGCGCCCACGATGGAACGCTCGAGTTCACGTCACGCGACGCCCATCTTGGCGCACACTCGCGACGAAGCGATCTCGAGTGTTTGGGCTACAACCTGGTGTATTGGTCGCAGGGCTATCTGCCGTGGAAAGAGAATGCCGCTCAACAGCAACACGAAAAAGTTCACTGGATGAAAGAGTATCTGATGACTGACGTTCGCGAGATGCTCAAACAAGTGTACGGCAAGTCAGTTCCTAAATATTTGGGGGAATATATGCACTATGTTGGCACGTTGGCCTATCACGAGCGTCCCGACTATGATAAGTGTCGGCGAATATTTCAACGTGAATATTCCAAATTGAGTCCGAAATCGGACGACATGATACTGAATGTCGCCGAGCTCAAGAAGAAATTGAAAGATGTCAAGGAGGAGATGGAGAACAACAATGAAGTCGAGTTGAAACATCTCAAAGGTCTTGTCAAGAACTTGGGTATTTTGGTGCCGTTTCGCGAGAATATCACAAATCGTGTGTCGCCGAAAAATCTGCGATCAAAGTCCGAGAAACAGTTGAAGAGCAAACGCAAGAAATTCTGTTGGGCGGAAATTCTTAGTCAGGATCCGGATCAGATAGCACGCGAACGGGCCGAGAAAGAATTTGAACGTGATCCCGCGAGCGAAACGCCCGTTATACGTTATTCGGGCAAACCCACTTACGCCATTCTGGAAATTGAGAATCGTATGAAATTCAAAGATCGCTTAGAGGCATGCAGTGATGAGGATGAGGAGATCCTGATCAAGGGCTACACGAAGCCCATGATGGAGATTTTGCGGAAACGTCAAAGCGCCCTGTTGGCCGATATCGAGGAGAAAAAACAGAGCGCCAATCATAAACCCGTTACACGAACTAGAGCCAAGGCCGGTTTACGAACTGTGATCACTCCGACTAAGCGCGGATTAGACTATAATAAAGAATTAGGACAAAGACGCGCGGCGGTTAAAAAACGTATACATAAGAATAGTGGCGATTTTTCACATACGGACGAATCGTCGTGTAGTAGCTTAAATTCGGTGGCAAGTAGTACAAACTCGTCGGCGGCTCATTCAGTGACGAATAATGGTACGAAAAAATCCCAATATGTGAGCAGTTCAAATTCGTCGTTACGTGGCGGCGGTACAAGTAGTTTTTCGTGTCCCTCGTCGTCAAGTGGTGGCGGTTTGAGCGATGAGGATACGCGCGATTCGATGGTTTTTAGTCCGAAACGAACGCGATTTCGACATCAGAATCATACGACGACGGCGTCGAATGGTAAAACAGCAACGATATCAGCAGCAAGCGGCGGCGAGAATGGAGCAACCGGAACAGCCGAAAATGGTCATACAGTTGTCGGTAGCAAGAAACGTAAAAAATCGATACCCATGAAGAGAAATTCGAAAGGTGAGATTATGAGATGTGTTTGAGAGATCCCCCGATTATGTAGGATATAGCGAAAAAGTATCTGTACATGATAGGTGTAGATAAGCACTCCAGGCGGGTACATATGATGCATGGTTGCGTGTGATTCCGATTTTCGGTCGGCATTTATTGCATCCGCGCATTGCATTCCGCCATCCGTCATGTGAATCCCTTGGAGCTCTATATACTCCGTTACCCGTAAAATACATAATTCTAATTACAACATTTCGCAATTTTAGAGTTCAATTGGATCATCTCTAAGCAAAAACAAACGATTTAGATCCCCATTTTCTGTCTCGTACATCCTTCAAAAATTAGACAAATATTACAAAATGAACAAAAATCAAATCAATCCCCCCCGACCAAAACACCCCTCTGTTGAACAAAAGTGTGAAAGAAAGCTACGTTAAGAGAAACGGCGTTGATGGGAATGCTATGAGAAAAATTCCCAAAGAAAGATAAAAGAAGTATGCAAGTAAGGAAATGTGAGTATGAAACATTTTTTTTCATCGGATTTATTCGAAGTATGTCTTGTTTATCGTTCATTAAAACCGCCACGACTCCTCTTCGATTCTTTGGCCATCAATTGATACTTGGCGATTTTTTTATTTTTACTTAAAAGTCCGATAAAAGAAACAAGAATGAAAAAAGACTGATTTGTAAAATGATATGTAATTTCATTTTCTATGATAATTTTAAACTGAAATTTGTTTTCAAATATAACATTTCTTTTGCCCACAAAATTTAAAAAAGATAGTTCTATGATTTATTTTAGCATAAAAAGATTTTCTTCTTCTCTTTTGCGTATTTTTCCTTTGGGTCCTATTCCATCGCGGTGAGGTATTGATGCAAGGATTGAAAAAAAAGTGTTCCAAGTAATATGTATTTTTAGTTTTTCGCGAAACAGTTTTCACTCTGCGTCGATCGTAGGCGACGATGAGAAAGATACACACAAATAGTGCTCCGTGCTCTATTGGTTAATCGCTAATCCCAAAACAATGTGCAACGATAGTTTGCGTAGCAAAACACGCCTTTAAGGCTGGTACTAACGAAATCTTATAGAAAAACTGTCAAAAGTTGCGTTCGCACGAAAAATGTTCGCTCACTCAGTATCAACATATTTCATTCGAAGGAAAAAGTCTCCACATCATTATGAGCAATTTTCACGCGAAAACAATGACTTTGTACTTTATTTCAATTGAAAACCGGTCTTTTGTGTAGAAGGGAAAATCACGTGTCGTGTAGAGCGCTGCGGTAATGTGCTGTGTGCAAGTCTACACTCTCATTTTTTGTGGGAGAGATAAGTGCATAACTTTTTCGCACAAAGATGTTAGTACCAACCTTATCTCTCCCACGAAAAAGTGATAGTGGCGATAGTGGGAACTTCCACACAGCACATATCCACGGTGCTTCCCGTTCCCCTTCTCACTCAAAAGAGAGCGAACGCCACTGTAATGACCGGTTTCCACACGAAATAAAATTCAAATTAATTGTTTTTGTGTGGAAATTGCCCACAACGGTGTGGATACTTTTGTCTGTGTATTGGATTTTCGTGCGAATAATAAGTACCGAGAAAAGCGAAAATTTTCGTGCCAACTGAATTTTTGAGAGTTTTTTTTTGCGCGAAAAAGATCGGTAAATAAGACCACATTTGTGGCGAGACAACTCACGGTCCCTTCACCATGACAGCGATAACTCTACATTACTACTCGTGTATCGTATATTATTTTAAAGATAATTAATTCCAATAGACGCGACATGGTTTGACGGCTTTATCATGCAGCAGAAGAATGCAGCGTGCGGTGTCCAATGAACGCAGTAGCGCCTCATTTTTACTTTAACTGACTAATCTGATTTGCGATTTTAACCCATTAGTGACAGAAGCCTAAAAGTTAACAGATTTTGCTAAAATTTTGTGTAGGATCTACATTTGGGCACAGAAATTGATTACAATAGAAAAAAAAATTGGGGCGGGTGCGTTAGAACCAGGGTGCAGTGGCGTGCGGTGGAAGTTTTTTGTAGGGAAGCGCTCCCACAGTCTTGAAAATGGTATTTTGTTAAGCTTAGGATTTACCAAATGAAAAAAATCCCTATCCCGAATGAAAAATCACCTTCTCAAATGAATTAAACCTAGTACAAATGCCCTCTGAATAGCTCAAGACACACACACACACACTTCATATAAACCTGAAGAAAACCGGTCCACTTGTTCCATGTTTGAGTTCGAGTTTGTGTCGATTGTTAAAATGAAGGTTTTTTTTAATACCAATTCAAGCTTAGTTTGAAATAATTATATTGGAAGCTACAAATAAACTCACTCGTTAATTCAATTGGGAAATGGTTTAATTATATTGGGAAAAAGTTTAATTCATTTGGGAATGTGATTTTGTTGCGAACCACGGCTTTGTCGAGCCGCCGTCACTGCAACAAAAATTTGTTGATGACCAGGATGCTTGTGGCTCGGTGGCTCAGGTCCCGGCTAGACCAGCGGAGGTCGTGGGTTTGGAGCCAAAGCATCCTAGTCCTAGCTCAGCCACCTAAAACATTAAAGAGAGACGAGGGAAGGATTAGGAGGAGGGAAGGAATGTGCCCATCCTTCGGGACACGGAAGAACCCAACGAATTGAAAAGATTAGTTATACATTATCTTATGTGTAATTGCCAAGTAAACATCAATATAATGAAAAGATCAGAAAAAATATCTCAAGGTAAATATTAATTCAAAGAGTATGAAATTTCAGACAAAGTTAGAAAAAAAACAATGATTAATTCAATGAATAAAATGAACGAAAGAAGTCTAAGCCGTGAAAAAAATGATTAACACTAAAATAGAAAAAAAAAATACGAGAAAATTACTCACGGTTTATTATCCACCGACGAACGATCGATCGTCCCTCCGCTGGAATTCACCACTGTTCAATCTAATTCAAGTTAAAAAAAAAATATTCAATGCAAAAGAAATCACAAAATCAAATTAAATGAACCAAAACGCCGAAACCAAACAACGCAAACTGGGCTCGCTTTCGATGACACGAGTATCCGATGATCCTTCTTCAAATCGGTCAAATCTTTGCGCACTCCTCATAAATAACAGTTTAGTTTTTCGATATATCTTTTCCGCTTTCTTTCAATTTAATTCATTTACAAGTTCCGGATCAAGCAACAATTTTGCAGCCTATTGTACTTTTTATTAAATTTGATTTTTTTGTTTTTATGAACAAGTCTTATTCTTGGACAAGTTTTTCTCTGTTATTTTAATATTCTCCCCTGTCTGATTAGTTTCTCAGTAGTCACTGTCTTGTATTTCGGGTTATCCACGAATTCCACTAGAAAAATCTTTAAGGCAATTCGTCACCGCACTTTCTTTCCTCTATCCAAATCCATATCAACCACCAACTCAGACTTCAATCCTTTTTCCAACAAAAAAGAACGTATCCGCCGAACAAATCTCCAATCAGTCTCAATCAAAAAGCAATGCACCGTCACTCCACTCAAAACAAATCAAGCCGACTTCACCGGCGATCACGACCAATCCTCACTTTCCAAGCAGCAACAAAAACTTGCAATCAAAAAAACTGTCCTCCAGGACCAACAAACAAAATTCTCTCGAATCAATCGAAGAAAAACCAAAAACCTCCGCTCCGGACAAACTCCAAAATCCATCTCCCTTTATATTTTCCACCCAAAAACGGTCCTCCGCAATTTAACGGACCTCCCCACATCGAAATGCCTATCAAAAAAAAAAAAAAAAAACACATCGCCGGGTCATCGATCGAGATCCCGATCCATCCACACGTCGATGGCATTGTCGCCAACAACACCAGATACGCCGCCGACTCAACATCATAGCAACAGCATCAGCGTACATTTTTGAATTGTGCATGGACATCGTTTGATCTATGCTGTTACTATTGCTATGTATGTGGCCGGTCAGCTATACGTTGTCAACGACAACTAGGCATACGCATTGTTGGCTGGTCAGTTAAGCCGAATTATCGTGCAACATATTTTTGTGCGTGTGCACAGCGAATGCTCCAAGACAATTTCGGCTAAACAGTGGTTCGCAACAATTTTTCATTTGGGATAGGGATTTTTTCATTTGGGAAAGGGATTTTTTCATTTGGGGAAATGCCATAAACATCCAACCTATGAAATGTTTATTGCATTATTATTTATCGATTCAGTTACTTATAGTGCAACTCGATTCTCCTATTTCCCTTTGCAAATTTGTCAATTACTTCTTCGTAGAATTGTGGATTCTGTGATAAGTTTCTTATGCATTTCTTTTCTATGGAAATTATTGCTAAATTCGATAATCTTTCTTCACCTGTAGAGTTTCTTATGTAGTTTTTGAATCGTTTCAATACTGAGAAGCTTCTTTCTACTGAAGCACTTGTTGCCGGAATTGTCAAAACCAGCTGACAGAGCTTATGCACTTCACTATATGCTTCATCTAAGCCGGTATCCTTTGGAAACAGCATCATACTTAACGGTGTTTTTTGGTTGCATACTTCCGAAGAATCATATAAAGCACTTAGTTGAGAGTACAACGCATCGATATCAAAAAAACTGCCATAATTTATTTTTAGACTATTGAAAGCGTCTATAGGAAATGGAGAATTTTTGTATTTTTCAAAATTACAAAGTTCAACAAATTTCAATTGACTAAAATTTTGAAATCTTTCGGCAAGCTGTTGTGTAATATTATCCAAAATCTCGTAAAACAGTGTGCGCTAGGAGGCCCCTATGTCACCAATATTATCGACCCTGATCCTTTTTCTTTGAGTCTGCAAATTAAAGTTCTTAGCTTGCTCCCAAAAATGCTCAAATCGGTTTCTTTTTTCACGTAATTTTTTTTCAAATCCATGTATACTTTGCATACATAATCCAATATCACTGGATTTTGTTTGCAAAATGTCGAATAAAACATCGGTGTGAGGAAATATTTCGGAAAAAACGATCAACAGGAAGTTAAAATTAAAATCATTTTCAATGAGCTCTAAGTAGCCTCTTGAGCAGTTTACACTTTCGGGATCCCAATCATCTTTGTTATTCAAAATATTATTAACCCTCCAACGCCCAAACCCATATTTTTTGTATTTTTTCAAAAAAAATTCATCATATTGTCATTTTTGGACTTAAATATGATATTTATTGATTTATTGATGATTATAATTTTTTACATTTACAATAGATGGTATGGCACCTAGAGGTGCCACTGGGAAGAGGGGAAATAAAAAAAAAAAAAAATTGAATATTAATTAACATTTATTCAGATTTTTTTTTACAATATATTGACGGAATATGATATGTAACAAACAAAATATGAACTGAATATTTTTATAAATTGAATTTCCATGAAAAGAGATGCCACTGTGTAGCGGATACAAAAAGGAATCAATTAAATTAATTGTTATTATTTTTTTTTAACATACTTCGAAGGAGTGAAAAATATAACAAATAAAATTATATGCGTATTATTTTTATAAATTAAGTTTTGCATGAAAACTGAATGTACAGTGCACATGGAGACCCACATTGCACGCTGGGCACAATTTTCGTGTTCTTTTTTTGCAATGAGCACATCTCTTGTGTTCTCTGGTGTCGGTGAGTTCGTGTTGGCTCTTTCTGGAGCCTGAGGCCTGGATCAACGACTTCGGTATATTTATAATCCGGGATTTCTTTACCGGAGGTTGCCCAAATTTAAATAAATACTCTTGCACCACTGCCTGTCGGAACGAGCAGTATGTAATTTTTTTGTTTGAAGCGTGTTTCTTCAATAGCCAAGCATTATGGCAAGCTGCGTCGATTCCAAATACGAATAATGGGTACCACCATTTTTTCCCCTTCAGGGAGACTCTCAAGCTATCGACGTTTTCGTCGAAGCGATCCACACCTCCCATATAATAATTATACATTTTCGTCATATTTGGGCAGTCTACCTTTATTTTTGTTTTCTTTTTATCAATGACACCGATTCGGTCGATTTTGGTTATAGGTTCAATTGCATGACAATTGGAAACCATTGTGACGATATTGTTATCATTCCATTTCAGTACAACCATTTCATTAGTGTTCATGAAATCGATCGACCCTCTATTTTCTTTGGCCAATATTTTTGAATCTTTTAGGGGGCACTTCTCAGTTCGATTTTCTAAAATAGTTCCTGTTCCTCCTGTATTTATTGTTGTTAGATAACATATTAATTTGACACTGCTGAAGAACCTGTCAAAATAAAGATTATATGTTTTTTTTTCTTGGGGAAGTCTTGAATGTAGTTCTGCTACCACAGCTCCTCCTAGGCCTAATCTTTCTTGAAGTGGTAGCTGTGTCGCTTTCGAGCCCTGATAGGGCTCAAATGAAACCAAGTAGCCATTTCTAGTAGCAAGAGACCATAGTTTATAGCCAAACTTAATCGGCTTGCCGTGAATATGCTGCTTGGCGCCATGTTTCCCATAGTAGGGGACCATAGTTTCATCGATAGAGAGGTGTGAAGTTGCGATACTCTCGAAATTGGCCCTGAAGTTAGAGTCAAGAGCTGACAGATAATTTCTAACTTTTCCAAATTTATCATTCTCCGGTAGGTTGGTATTGTCTTGTAAGTGAAGAAATTTCTGAATATCTAAAAAACGATTTCTTCGCATGCTGTTACTAACTAGTTCAATGTGAGTATCAGAACCCACCGCCCAATACATTCTAATGTTTTGCGGTGTCATATATCCTGTCAATAGCAAAATTGCAATGAAAACTTTTACCTCTTGTTCGGTCAAGTTCAAATTTTCATTTTTCTGTTGGGCGTAGGTGTTTCATCTTTATAATTTCTTCGGTGAAGACTTTTTCAAACCACTCCACACATGTTAGGTCCTCACCGTGATATTCACTAGTAATTTCCATTCCATCCGCATTTCCACATTTTATAAATTTAGTTTCATCTTGTACCCAATTTGTTTTTATTTCAATTTTCCTGCCTTTTTTTCGTCCTTTTTTGGTAGATTTCGGTTGATTATTCGGATCTGCATGTCTTTTTTTACTTACGCTGTTAATTTTGCATTTTTGTGGTCTTTTCCGGGCCTTATTTTTTGGTTTTTCCTTTCTTAATATTTCCTCTTCCGACGAAAGGATTTCTTCTCCATCTGTTACGACTGCTTGTGCCTCTTCGGTTGTAGAAGCGATTTCATGGGTATCTTCTACCACTGCTGTTCCCACTTCTTCCAATTGCTGAAACTCGTTTCTCTCAGATGCTTTCAATTCAACCGAGGACTGCAAAAGATATTTAGGCAAACGGTTCATGTCGCAATCATCGTCTTCTCCACTGTCCACATCTGTTATATTTCCCTCTTCGGGGGGAAATAAAGTAATCTCTACGTCATCAATATCTACGCCAGATTCAAGCAGCTCGATTACTTTGTAAAGTGGAACTTGGGTTCGTCTGAAAAGAGCGATATGGTTGGTGATCAGAGGAGGCAGGTTTCCCAGTGGCACTTGCAGGTGCCATCACTATAAAAACTAAGAAGGCATATTTCCCAATGGCACCTGCAAGTGCACTCACTATAAATAAAGCACTTTTGTTATGTTTTATCGATCAATTTTATAAACCAATCGATTCAATTCGTAAACTTAGCACTCCTACCAAAGACTAATATGAAAAAACCAAAAAAACTTACGATCCCATTTAGATAAAAAAGAAAAACTGTGACTATGTAAACACACGTAACGCTTGATGCCTTCACTTTCATATGACTGATATAGTGCGCAATCTTAGAGACGGAAAAAGAACTAAGACGCTAGAAAATCGTTTTTAGTCACGGGTAGAGGGCTAAAAAAGTTCAAATTGTTGGCGGGAAGATCATTGTGGAAAGCAAAAGACAAGGCACCTGTAGGTGCCGTTAAGCGTTGGAGGGTTAAATAAAGCAATAAGAGCCTCTCGATAGTGAAACACGGTTTGCACAAGTTGGCCACTGTAATTCCAACGGGTTGGAGCAACTTTGGGAAATCTTTTCTGGACTTGAATATCCAAAGCATGGGTCCTTTTCGAAGATTTTGAAAAAAAAAAAGCCGCCATTCTATCAATGTTGAAAAGAAAATTTTACATTCCTTAATCAATCCAACACTCTGCGACAAAACTAAATTCAGCCTGTGAGCAAAACAATGGACGAAAATTGCACTTTCATATCTGTCTTTCACTTTCGCTTGAAGGCCCCCTAAGTGTCCTGCCATAACAGCAGCGCCATCATAACTTTGTCCAATAAGTTTTAAACCACAATTTAATTCCTCAACGATATCACAAACGATATTGAACATGGCCTCCGCTGTACGATCCGATGCTATGTTTAGGAATCGCAAAAACCTTTCTTGAACGACTGAACTTGCTTTTACATATCGCACAACGACAGATAGCTGGCTATGGCTGGTTATGTCAGTAGTTTCATCCATTCCCATTTCCCTTTTAGTGTTATTTAGGACAACACATGCTAAAGACTTAATTAAATCATTCTGAATTCTATTAGATGTTCCCTGGAATACGTTCGAACTCTCTAAATGATTTTTTAAAGGTTTGTCACGGCGCGGTATTGCCTCCGTCCGGAGAACCCTTAGGATAGGATGGGTGGCATTAGGATAGGATGGGTGGCATCAAAATAGGGCGTTACATATGTATATAGATAGCCGGCCAAATGTCGTCATATTTGCCGATTAAATCAATTAAATCAGCATAATTCCCGCGATTTGTGGAGTCCCTGTTTTCATGGTGCCCTCTAAAACTAAGCTCATGTTCCCCAATAAAACAAGTGATATCTATAAGCCGTTTTAGTACGTCCCGGTTTTTTGACACTAGCTGATTGTGTGGTTTATGATTTAGCATTAGCTGATTATCTAAACCATGCTCAATACGCGTTTTTCCAAAAGTTTTTTCTTTTATTACAGCGGTTAAATGTCCCTTTGTATTAATATGCCTCTTGACATTTTTATGAAAATTATTTAAATCTGTAAAGCCGCCAGAGTTCCACGGCGTTTTCTCACTCGAATTAAATAATAAACAAGGCCAACAAAATAACTTACCAACCGATACACATCCAGTTAGCCAGTTAAATTTGTCAAAAAAATCCAATTTAAAATGTCTAGTGAATTTTTTGACAGACTGACTAACTTTAGTTTCTAGATTAATGGCAGGCGTGTTCCTCCCTGCACTGATTATTGCAGCCTTTTCCTGAAAATTAAATTTGGAAAATCCCTTTTCCAATATTTCACATACAATACACATACACCTCTCCATTTTAAACGTAAAAGAAAATAATTACAAAATAAAATAAATTATTCGTATGCCAAATAATAGTTCTCACAATCACAATCGGATTAATAATTCGTTTAAACGAAACTATAATTCGCACAAACACAACCGAAACAATAGTTCAGACCACAAACACAACACATAAATTTGTAAAATAACAAATTGTCGTAAATTGCCACGAATATTTCTGTTCACATTAAATGATTCCGCCAAAATCCTAATGTACGTATCTTCATCTGTATGCAAACTAGAATCGGACACAAATAGCGCTTCTCGCTTACCGAAAGTTGTGTCAACAAAGTAGCATACAACAAAAGTTTTTACAGCCAGAACATCAGCTCGCACTTTGTATCTGTAAACATATGTATCAGAAGCGCACACAAATAGCGCTTCTCGTCTTCCTAAAGTTGCATACAAAAAAGAAGAAAAAAGGAAAATACATTCTAGTTAACAGATATGAAGTGATACATACTCCTGGAAACATTCGACACATAATCCAACGTTGCATTTTAAACATTCTGTTGCAACGACCTTTTTACATTTGGTTGAAGATTTCTCTCCTTGGCAATGTCGTCTTTTTCCAGGTGGAAGCTTTGCTATGAAGTGCGCAACACAATCGTATCTTGAATTAACATTTTCATTATCTTTCTTTGGTCGACGATATCCACCGGGTGGTTTTGGAGTACCAAGAGAACGACAATAATGTCTTGCAATTGATTGTCGGAAAGTCAACTGCGGCACTGCACTTTCACCACCTTTTCGATAAAGGATCCATGCATTTTGAATGGACACATCTACGAGCCATGTAAAAATTGATGACCACCATTTTCTTACTCTGGCTCATGGAGGAAATATACTATGGAGTCATCACCATCCAATTTCGGTGAAGCCGCGGAGACGATAATAGAGAGGATGGTTTGTACCTTTTAGTGCGTTAATTGAAATGAAGTCATAGGCGTCCCTGATTTTGGTACGTTTTATGGGGACTCATACATGCAATAGGTATCGATTGTGTAATCGGTATCTTCTATTAACGGAATTCATAGTTTACTCGTAGTAAAAGTGTGAATTAGAATGAAAACTACGAGGTCGTTTTAATTTTTGACTTCAAATTCGGAATCAGCAGGTTTGACATATCCGGCGGCTTGCTGTGAGTTCCTCGTGCGCAACTTCATGAGACTCAGTCTCCGATTTCGCCTAATAGTGAAACTGCATATTTATGGGGGCACCGAAATAAGCCATAGCGAAATAAGGCATACGAAATAATCCATATAGATACTTTCGTTTGGAAAGTATTCATCGGAAAATAAACGAAATAAGCTATGCATTGATAATATCGGTTCCAAATCGAAATAACGCATGCGATATAAACGAAAATAGCCATGCAGTGCCCAAAGCGGGCGAAGCGAGCGTTCATGTTTGTGCGATACTGAGGGTTGTGATCCTTTAAGCGCGGAGCGAGCGTAGCGGGCGAAGCCCACACAAGCGACTGTTAATACACAACCCGCAGTATCGCACAAGTGTGCATGGATAATTTCGGTTTGGAACGAGCTGGGCTAGCTCCCCTCCTAGGGCGTTGCGAACCCCCGCATGTAGACCTAGGTTGCCTGTTTCACTCTTTGTACATGTACCTGCAGCCGTTTCGTGCTAGCATATCTGCATCCAACATTTTTTTTTCTGGCTATGCACAATTTCAAACCGAAATAAGGCTGCGCGCACGTTGGGACACGTTCGCGTGTCGCGTTCACGTGTTTGGTTTGAGTCTATGGTTTGCAACCAAAGATGCGAATCTGTCAGATTGACAAATGCTCGGCTGTTGACGTATCACCAAATTAAGTTCATTATTGTGTGTTACAGCCAATAATTTGGTATGAAATGTGTGTTTATGCACATCCCACTACTCCCCAGTCGTTTGTTTTGCCACTCAATTCTTACCTAATTATCTATTTTAAAGCACAATAATGAACTCAATTTGTTGATACGACAGTAACCAAGCATTTGTCAATTTGACAAATTCGCATCTTTGGTTGCAAACCATAGACTCAAACCGTTTGACATAAAACACGTGAACGCGACACGCGAACGTGTCCCAACGTGCGCGCAGCCTAAGGTATGCGAAGGAAAGCGAAAATAGCCATGTACATACTCACCTTTGTTTTAAACGAAATTAAGCATTGACTACGTTTAGACCGTGGTAAAAATTGTGGTACTTACTGTGGTGTATTCGAGTTAGTGCAAGTTCTTGGTGTGTTTAGACCGACGGGTGCACCAAGTATTACCGATGTCAGCTGTGGGGTTATTGTCTTTTCGGTCATTTCGGGATTGCTCATAATCCAGGCGAATTGTTTACTTTGAGCCAGACGTTCGGATTCAAGTTCACAGCAGAAAACGCAAACGTTACACGCGATGACAGCTGTAGCGAGCTCAGTACCGCATGGCAAATGGAGTTAAAGTTAGTCATAGCACTAACTAATCTGGCACGTTTAGACCGCGGTGAGTTTCTCCGTATTAATTAATCCTCCAAGTAGTTCGCACGGTCTAAACGTACTCATTGAGTGTGCGTAATTTGGATGTGGTGAGTTTAAAATTGTATGTATTTGACAGTTTCAAATTAAAACATCTGGCTAATATTACGTTTACACTATCCCCAGATTACTTCATCTGCAGCGTAATCTGGGTGTGGTGAGTTCAAAATTGTATGTATTTGACAGTCGCAGATTATCTCAGCTGGCGCAGATGAAGTAATCTGGGGATAGTGTAAACGTAATATAATATTACGTTGAAACTAAAACCAGATACCTTCTTCTGTGCCACATGATATAATCTGAAACTGTCAAATACAATACATACAATTTTAAACTCACCACACCCAGAGTGTGAAGTAATCTGGCCATAATGTAGACGTTATATTAGATTAAGTAATCTGTGTAAACATAATATAAGTTAAATAAAAAATACGAATGTATATCACATAATTCCACTGTCAATTCAATTACGAAATTCATATTGGAACCCCCAGCCGGAAGAAGTACATTTTCGTGTCACCACTGA
Organism: Chloromyia formosa; assembly: GCA_964017055.1. NCBI lineage: Eukaryota > Metazoa > Arthropoda > Insecta > Diptera > Stratiomyidae > Chloromyia > Chloromyia formosa. Next base: position 42,727,676 of record OZ024815.1, read on the forward strand.
TATCGATGGTCAAGATTATGTCAATTGACGCGGTTTTAACAAGATTTTATGAATTTATGTATAAAAATGGACCTCTTTTGATAAATTTTTGTTTGGAGTAGTTGGAAAATAGCGCCAATAACTAGTTTCAACTTACGCCCATCACGGAATCTGCGGTCAATCGCCACAAAAAGCAAAACTAGGTTTTCTCGCATCACCAAACGCGCGTAAAATCGTAATTTCTTTAATTAGAAAACGCATAATCTTTTAACCAAATCATGTTAGCTAGCATTTGAAAAGATGCACTTTACACTTAAAGCAATATCTTGTCAAATACTTTCACTAATATAGTTATTTCACGGCAGAATTAAGGAGCCCCTACATTGGTTCCCAGGTAGACTAATGGGAACACCACACAGATTACGAAAATACCGGCCACTCTTTAAAAAAACAAATCACTCCACTTTAATTATCACACAATTGGCAATTAACTACAATTCATCGGAAATTACAGAACTCACGTCATCTTGCAAACTATGCTTTTGAAATTACATTTTCAACGATTTTGTTCAATCACGGCCATTTCATTCGCTCTATACAACACCATGTTGACAATTTTTATACTTTTCAAAATACCGGCAGTTAAAATGAACTTCATTTAACATATCTATTGTATCTCGAGATAAAAATAGACATACTTTTATTGAAAATTATCGATTACACTTTTGTTCCGATTGAAAATTGAACGAAATTTAAAATGGCGGATATCATGTGTTGCTGGAGAGAATCAATCTCCGAACACCAGATGGAATGTATGTGCAGCGGTGTGGAAAAGAATTGTTGTGAACAAATTATTATTTCGATGTGGAAAATTTTGCTGAGTTGTGTGGAATGAAAGCAAATAGAACTTGGGGGAAATGTTTACTAGAATTAATTAAGTAGTTTGTACGTACTGAAATGGGGAAAACGTAAGAAATTGCTCAAAATATATTGGTGACGGAAATATTTCAAAGTTTATCGATATTGGAAAATGCTGTGGTCAACCACGTTTTTTGTAAAAATGAGAAAGTGGGCGATTTTTTCTCAATTTTGTGTATGAATATGAAAGTAATGTGAATGTATTGCCGACTTCACTGCTCTTCATATTCAGAAGATGCCGTGGTGACTCCATTGTATAATTCCTCCATGCTCTGGCTGTAATTCGGTATGCATTTACATTATGGTCCATTCTATCTGTTCCACCCATGTTTTGGTTGTAGCGACTAATCGCAAGAGGACGTGGTACATCTATTTTCCTATGTACTTCACGGGAATACCTTTGAACATTAGACATAGGATGAATACCGTATATTGTTGATGCCACCGCAACAATCGAGTTATCATTCCATTTGGTGAAGTTGATATTCGCTGTTTGAATTTTTACACCATCTGTCCATCCACGTTCAACTTTCATTTTGATCAGTTCTTTTTTTGATGGTATAGGACAAAATTTCAGAATGAAATTTTCACGAACAGTTCCTGTTCCTTCGAAACCTCTTTCATTCAACGGGCAACACTGTAATGTTGTACTCCGGTAAAGCTACCGGTAGTCGCCGTGAGTCAGGTGTGGGGCTCCTTTTAACCAGAGCCGCGCGAAACTGTCTCTTATCCTGGGAACCGGTCTCTGACAGGGTCTTGACCGCCAGGCTCCGGACCAAAATGAGGAACATCTCAATTATACAATGTTATGCCCCTACTGAACCCGACAATGTCTTGGCAAAAGAATCCTTCTTCGAAGAACTAAACGCCGTTCAGAGCAGAACACCTAAAGGTGACATTATAATGGTTATGGGTGATTTGAATGCGAAAGTTGGCGCCGATAACTATGGGCTCAGACATGTGATGGGGAGACACGGTCTTGGTGATCGTAATGACAACGGTGAAAGATTTGTGGAGTTCTGCAACTTTCACAGTCTCTTCATCGGTGGTACTATGTTTGAGCATAAGGACCACCACAAAATCAGTTGGTCCTCTGTTGATCGGTGCAGAACACAAAATCAGATCGACCATTTTGCCATTAGTAAAAGATTCAAGAGTTGCCTCCTGGACGTGCGAAACAAGAAGGGTGCCGATATTGGGATGGGAAGAGACCATTATCTTATGATCGCTAATGTTCGATTGCGTATTGCAGCCGTGCGCCGCCCCAGCGACGAAAGATCCAGGCCCCGCAAATTCAACACCGCTCGACTAAAAAATCCAGCTGTCTTACAACAATATAATGACCATCTTGCGCAAAAAGCGGCTGAGATAACTAGTCACCCAGATAGTGACATAAACGAAAACTGGGATGCCATAAAAAATGCGTACATTGATAGCGCAAATACCATCCTTGGCCCAAACCCGGATTGCCGGAATAAGCCCTGGATGTCCGACGCTTCATGGCAGCGGATTGTTGAAAGAAAGGAGCTGAAAGTTCGTTTGGCTGCAGCATCAGACGACAATCGAAGCAGCATCGAACTCCTTTATCGTCAGAAAGCTCGAGAAGTTCAGCGTAGTGTGCGGCGCGATAAAAGAGTTTATGCCAATTCTCTTTTAGCGTCAGCAGAAGAAGCCGCTAGAAGTAACAACTTAAACGCCGTATACGGTGTCATCAAGGAGTTTACAGGTGGTCGTAACTCCTGCCAACATCCGGTGAAAGATAGTGATGGAAAGCTATTTTACTTATCTTGGAAGAAGATCAAATGAGGCGGTGGAAAGAACACTTCGCCGTGGTCTTGAACCGTGTAACCTCTGGTGAAGTTCCCCCTCATATAGATAATTTAGCTAACCATCAAAATGTGCGTATACGGTCCACTGCCCCGACTAAAGAGGAAATAGTCACTGCAATTATTGCACTAAAACGAGGAAAGGCCGCCGGACTTGACGGCATCCCTGCCGAACTTTATCAAGCGTAACTGCCGATTTGCTGCACCCACTTGTTGATAAAGCGTGGAATACAGAGACCTTTCCCACTGAGTGGAAGGAAGGTTTGATCATCAAACTTCCAAAGAAGGGTAGCCTCACAGACTGTAATAATTGGAGAGGCATTTGTGTGCTTCCTGCCGTTACCAAGATAATAGCTAAAATCGTCCTGGAAAGACTAAAGGCCCACTTAGAAAGCACAATTGATGAAGAGCAGGCTGGCTTTCGATCCGGATTCTCCTGTGTTGATCACATTAACACCTTGCGAATCATCATCGAGCAATGCGCTGAATACGATTCTCCGCTTCACTTGCTTTTCATCGATTTCGAAAAGGCTTTCGATAGTGTGAACCGGGATTCTATATGGGCGGCCTTGCGCAGGAGAGGCATCCCTGAGAAGCTTGTGGCTATTATTAAGGCAACCTATGACGGCGCGAAATGTCGCGTTCTGCATAAAGGTAAGGTGTCGGGGGACTTTGAGATTCGCAGTGGAGTTCGGCAGGGGTGCATCCTCTCACCGATCCTATTCCTCATTGTGATCGGCGATGTGTTGCATGCAGCCCTATCCGGACTCGACAGAGGAATTCAATGGACTTTGACATCTTATCTACAACATCTTGACTACGCTGACGACATATGCCTACTCTCCCACAAAATCATGGATCTGTCCGCAATGGCGTTAGATCTCGAGAGGGAGGCAAGCAAGGTTGGGCTAAAGATTAATACCAACAAGACCAAGGTTCTTAGCCCGCCGTTGCGAAAAAGAAATCCGACACCTATTGCCATCAATATTAATGGGCAGCCTGTGGAGAAGGTGGACAACTTCGTCTACCTGGGTAGCATTGTTGCCGAAAATGGTGGTACGGAACAGGACATCGCTCGTCGTATCAACCAGGCTAAACGCGCATACGGCATGCTGTCCAAAATCTGGCAGAGCAGTTATCTCAGCATCAAGACCAAGCTGGGCCTGTTTCGCTCCCTGGTACTATCAGTGCTTTTGTATGGGAGCAGTACATGGAAAGTTTCCGTAGGAGTTACCAGAAAGCTGCAAGTTTTCGTCAACTCATGTCTTCGTCGAATTTTAAGAATTTTCCGGCCCGAAACAATATCAAATGAAGAGCTAAGTCGGCGTACGGGTCAGATGCCAATCGACGAATTGATACGCAGGCGAAAATGGCAGTGGATAGGTCACACATTGCGGAAGAGTGATAACTGCATTGCTATGCACGCCATGAAATGGAACCCCATTTCCAACCAAGGCCGACCAAGAGGGGGTCCTCGAATCACATGGCGTCGATCTGTGGCAAAGGAGTGTCAGGTACTGGGTAAGTCTTTTGGGGAGTTGCGCCCCATTGCCCAGAACAGAGTACGATGGCGCGCAGGAGTAGACGCGCTATGCCCCGCTAGGGGTTAAGGCAAAGTAGTAAGAGAACGTTTACATTTGTAAATAAATTGTCGAAATGCAAAGAAAAAGGGTATTGTTGAACTTCTGGATGAAATTCATCCAGCATACAGAATAGTGGTGCTGTGTCGGTTTCGGGTATTTTTCTTCGTACGCTGGATTTATTCTCGGGTTTCGGCCTTGATACATTTCTAAGTTAATCAAATAGCCCGGAGGCGTATTCAAACACCACATTTTGTAACCGAATCTAATTGGCTTGCCTCTGATAAATTGTTTACACCCGTGCCGTCCGTAATACTCCACCATGCTTTCGTCGTACGACAGATTTTGCTCAGGAACAAAATTCTTGATGAAACGTTCTTTCAGTTTATCGGTGAGTGGGCGAAGCATCTTTCTCATCATATTCCTTTGAATCCGCAAAATGAAGGTTACTATAAATTGTTTCGAATCTATTCTATTCCGTCTCATGGCATTTTGTATCATAGCGTTGCCCATATCATTTTCCTCAGGCCAGTGATCTCTTTTGGCTGGAGCGGGATGATAACCAGACACGATTATAATTTCTAGAAATCCTCGCATTTCTGCTATTGTGATATTTGGGTTAGGCTGGTTTTTATATACAGCGTATTCATTTGTTCTATCACAAAGCATTTGCACTACTTCGTCATCGAAGAACTTTTCAAAAAATAAGTGTGGTGGGACTTCATATGAGGATACATCAGATCAGGAAAAATCTTCAATGATTTGCCACTTTCTTCTTGTGCAACCCACTGTATATCCTTATTTCCAGCAGCTGATCGTAAATGTTTTCTTGCAGCAGCTGGTACTGGTTGAGTCTTTTTTCGTTTGGCTGGTGGGGTACGAAGTGGTGTACGGTACGGTGGTGTATGAAGTGGTAACTTCAGCGGAGTCAACTGTTCATAAGCTCCAGGAAATTTTACTGGAGTCACGTCTGGTGTTGTATTATCCGGTACAAAATCGGGATCTTTGACAGAATCATCTGCTGATTCGTCTTCTGATGAGCCAAGCTGTAAAGTAAACACACATTGTAAAAATCTAAATCTAATGAATTAATTATGAATTGGTTATTTAATTAAATTAAGTAATACCTGGGAGGTAGAATCCGGGGGTGTTATTTTCTGAAAAATTGACGGCAATGATGACCCATAAAAACGAACTGTTGGCAATCCTCTTTTCAAATGAGGTGGCGTAGACTCAAGCAAATTAGTTTCCACATTTCTGAAAGAATGCTCCAACACTTCTTTTATATAGCATTTCCAGGTCAAATAAACAAAATTCCGAGACAAATAGATAAATTTCCGGATCAAATAGACAATTTTCCGGATCAAATAGAAAATTTTCCGGAACAAATAGACAATTTTCCGGATCAAATAGATAACTTTCCGGATCAAATAGATAAATTTCCGGATCAAATAGACAGTTTTCCGAATCAAATATACAACTTTCCGGATCAAATAGATAACTTTCCGGGTCAAATAGATACATTTCCGGATTAAATAGACAATTTTCCGAATAAAATAGATAACTTTCCGGATCAAATAGACAACTTTCCGGATCAAATAAATAAATTTTCGAATGAAAAAAATAAGTTTCCGGATCAAATAAATGAATTTCCAAATAAAATAAATAAATTTCCAAATCAAAAAAATAAATTTCTAGATGAAATAAATGAAATTCCAAACCAAAAAAATAAGTTTCCGAATAAAATAAATAATTTTCCAAGTCAAGTAACTATATTTCCAAATCAAAAAAAAAATATTTTCCAAATGAAATAAACAAATTTCCAAATCAAATAAATAAACTTACATGGTAACCAAATAGTCTAATGAAATGAATTCATAAATCATTTATTTCCCAAAAAGTTTTGTGCTGCCATTAAAAAATTTAACATAAAGATTTTGAAAGAGATTTCAATGTAAGTAGTGCGATCATTAATAAGGAATTGGGTTAACTAGGCATCACAATGGAGTTTGTGCGTTTAGAGTTGGACAAGGTTGACGCTCCTTGCTCAAACCAACTCCACAAAAAGTATGTCATAGAATCGTCGGAAGTTAGCAAAGTATCACCCCCGGATTGTACAAATTTTTATGGATATGATGACGCAACTACCAGCTTCTGCGGTTGGATAAACCGCAAAGTCAACGAATTTCAGAGATGAAAATTGTTTAAAAATATAGTTAGCCAAAGTCATAATATGATTATTTGCTAATACAGGGTGTTCCGCCTCGCATGGTAAACACTTTAATGGTAGACACTACCGGCTATTTGTGCAATTTGAGAAAAATTGACACCAAAATGGGCACTCTTCCTATAACATTATAGAGTTGAAGCATTGTTTGTAAATTGTGTCAAAAACTTGACTTGTCGGAAGAAATAAAAATTTGCCACTCTCACAATCATTCCATACGAGATTTGATCTCGGTTTCTAAAACTAAATAACATTTCATATAAGGTAAGTTTGTCCAGGTTGGAAAATTAAGCATTACTTCAAAGATATAACGGTTCAAACTTTTTCAAAATCGAATTTTCATCGAAAACTCATATGATAATTTTACAACGGTAATTTAAACTTTGCGTGAAAATTCGATTTATAAATTTCTTTAAAGTTGGAAAGTTGTATTTATGAAGTAATGGTTAATTTCCCAACCTGGACAAACTTATCTTATATGAAATTTTATGTAGTTTCAGAAAATGAGATTAGATTTCGAATTAAATGATTCTGGGAATGGTAAGTTTTTTGACACAAAAAAAAAAAATGCTAGAACTCTGTAACGGTCAAAGGTAGAGTGCCAGTCTACCAATAAAGTATTTACCATCTAAGACGGGACACCCTTTAATTTATATAGATGTTTTAAACAATTTTAATCTCTAAAATCAATGCAGTTCCTGTCCTGTTGCAGCGGCAGGCAACAACATCATCATGTCCAGCACGTAATTTGTACAATCCGACGATGTTACGGAGGCTACTCCCTCCAGTATTATGTCGGTAAGGACATATTCTCGTCTGGAGTCGCCCAATGTTTGCCGTACATACGCTTTCACTTTCGAAAATACTTTTTCAATGGGGTTTAACATGGGTGAATACGGAGGCAAAAAGGTCAAGATTAAACCGGCACGCTGCAGAATTTCCTTCGTTTCCGCGCTTTTGTGTACTTTAGCATTATCCAAAATTATGATAGCGCCTTCCCAAGACGAATCAAGCTTCGCAACTAGTCCCCTCAGGAAAATGTTGAATTTTTCGGCGTTAACTGTCTCATGGGCCACGACGTTTGTGTGGATAACCTCCTCGTTAGTCACCGCCGCAATCATGCTAACATTTCTTCCACGAACTGTGGGAAGTATAACATTGGCACGCGTTCCTCGTCGAGATCGAGCCTGTTTGCGCCGGAGATGCAAATTGAAGCCACATTCATCAATAAAAATCATTTTTTGTCGGGCTTGTTGGCATCTTCTGGAGATTTCGATGGCATACTCTTTGCGAAGCTGGATAGTGCGTTCTGCGTTCATCCTATCAATCTCGAATGACGCCAACTTTAAAGTTATTTTTAACTTGCGCAAACCGTCGTCAACGCAACTCTTCAAACCGTCGTCAACGCAACTCTTGCTAATATTGATTCCGATTTGCGCAAGCTTCCGACGAATGGCGTCAAGACTAATTCCTCGGTTCTGCTCTACAATTTCCTCTAGTTTCTCGAGAACATCATCCGTCAATTTTTTGCGACGACATCCGCCACGAGATTTTTGTTGTAGAGAGCAATTATTTTTCTTGTAGGTGCGTAGTATTGTCGCCGCCGTATTCGGTTTAATTCTTGCTGCCGATGCTGCTTCCCTAATCGTTTTTCCATCTTCATAAACGGAAATTAGCAGCTGTTTTTGTTCCCCGCTGATCCGATTATAACGGCCCCTTCGTTGTTGCAGTGTCGCGGCGGGCTGCGATTGGTTCAACTGCTGGTCTCCTTCAGGCTGTGAGTCCGCTTCTGGTTGTGGCTCCCGTGTGTTGTGGTCTTGTAGCGTGCGCTGTTTCTGTCGCTGAGTACTTTCTCTGCGTGAACTCTCGATTGAAGTGGTCGACCCGCTATCTCCGTCATGCGGCTGGTAATCATCGCCTATCCGTGAGTGAAATTGCTTTTAGTAAACTGGGTTAAATTGATTTAAAAATATTTATTTGAATTATCTGTTGGATATCCGAAAAATTCCGCATAAATTACTTCCAAAAGTAGCAGGCTTAATTTAAAAAGAATTGTTTTCAAATCGACATTATTTATTGCTAAAATTGTTGTTTTAAAAGAATAGTTACGCTTTTTTTCACAAGTTACGGTTGCCAGCTTAAAATTTAAGCATTAACAAAAAGGCGTAACTAACATTTTCAACAGTGCTTAATTAGCACCAATTCGGCCCGAATTTAATACACTTCCTTCAATAAAGTCTGGTACTTTTGTCCGGTCAACTAAATGCGCTCTATAAACTCTCTCAATCAGTGCGTTCACGTTCTTGAGCGTTGCGGTTATTCAGCAATTGAAATGCATGTAAACGGAAAAAATCACTGATTTCCCCGTTCACGTGCATTTCAATTGCTGAATAACCGCAACGCTCAAGAACGTGAACAGGGAAAAAAACAGTTTCTAATGATCCTGTTTTTTTACCTGTGTCAAAACAAAAAGTTGCGTGGGCGTTACATATATGTAACGTTGGTCACTAATGGGGTAAGTTTTATTATATTTTGAAACGGCACATACTCGTTTACGTTTCCAAAGAGTCTCAGATTGGAAGTTCAATAGACGCGAAAGGATATTACGTCTTTACACGTTCTTTTGTTTTAAATAGTCTGACACTGAAAGTCGAATGAATGTAACAGGACTCATTTTGCGGCGGAGTACGAGGTATGATCAAAAAATAACGGCGTCTGGCCGCTCAGCCTTTGTAACGAATTGTGATAGTCGAGGTAAACCTCAACTGAGGGCGTAGATCGAGACATGGTCTTTCAGACCCGCCGTGAAGCGTGCTCGACACTAGCTGATCTTTCGGTAGTGTGGGCGGGGTTGATGCAAGTTGTTGTTGTAGCGGCGCTTCGAGCTTAGATAAAGATGTGTGTGAAAAATTCTGACTATCCATGTTAGTATCCTCTGTGTCCAGGTGGGGAAAATCAGCTGCTGCTTCGGGGCTAGGGCGTGGGGCGTCACACACTTAAAATTTTCCCCGACCGCAACGCGACCTTCAAATCCATGCCAAGTGCGAACACACGGACAACGGTTCACCCTTTCAAATTCTTTTACCACCCCGGAGCACACTTCACACAAATAAATAAACCGGCGTTTCGTTTAAACGTTATAAAATTCTTATTCTGAAATTCTTATCACTTAAAACTAGCTCCACTTTAACGAATCGGCCGTTCACGAAATCTAAAATTTAATTCTACACGTAATCACTACCTACCAGGCGACCAAGACCCGACGTCGGGCTGTCGCGCCACGATGATGATGATGAATCACTACCTTACTCACTAATCTTAATTATAACTACGTAACTTTGGGCGGCAGTCTTACTCACGATTTCGACGCTACACCAATTCCGTTCACGATCTCGTTACGCCGCCGAATCTCCAACAATCTTGTTCCTCGTATTTCATATTGCTACGCACCGAATCTCCACCGTCGTCGTCTGTCACGGTTGAAGTACTATGCGGATCACTCTGGAAAATTAATTGGGCGGTTATAGTAGGTAGGAGGGGCGGCATATTCCAGATAGGAGTTAGATTATATCTTACCCTTCGATTCCTGCGCCGGGAACATCGACGGTCAGCTCGTCCATCCTCGTCCAACGTATCGCCGAGGGGCTCCCTGGAATAGATATATTATTTCACAAAGAATCTATATTGTACAAACGCATAAAAGAATACTTATCTGAGAACTGGACTATGAACAACACACGGAATATAAAAATGGCGAATGGGGAGAAGGTAGCGATCAGGGGCACGGTTACTGTTCCCTTCCCATTATGATAGATGGTCAGTCAATGGGAACCACTAAACTGCTGGTTGTACCAGAAGTCAGCAGCGACTTAATTTTGGGAGCAGATTTTCTTGGGAACACGGGGTTGGTGCTGAATATGAAACAGCTGTAGAGGGATGTCCCACATAAGAAGGAACTTTCCAGCTTGTCGCATTTATGAGGTAGACAGAAGCTGTCTGCTGAGGAGGAAGAGAAACTGGGGAGTTTGTTAGGAAAAGAATTTGATTTATTAGGAGATGGTATCGGTCGTACTACATTGGTGGAACATAGGATAAAAACTAAAGCGGACCCAATAAAACAGCGCTATTATCCTGTCTCGCCTGCGCGAGAGCATCGACAGGGAGCTTGATGAGATGTTGAATATAGGGGTTGTTGAGCCTTCATCAAGTCCGTGGGCATCGCCGATACTCCTAGTAAAAAAGAAAGACGGGTCTTATCGTTTTTGCGTAGATTTCCGTAAATTGAATAAAGTGTCAGAACGTGATGCTTACCCGTTGTCATATATTTCGGCTACTCTGGACAAGTTAGGAAATGCCAGGTATTTCTCGTCATTGGATGTGAAATCCGCTTACTGGTAAGTACATATGGCGGAGGACTCTAAGCAGTACACCGCCTTCACAGTGCCACATCGGGGTCTTTTCCAGCTTACGCGAATGCCATTTGGGTTGCAGAATGCGCCGGCGACGTGGCAGAGACTCATCGACAGAGTCTTGGGACCCGATATGGAACCTCATGTATTCACGTACTTAGATGATATTGTGGTCGCCACCCAGACTTTCGACGAACACGTGAGGGTGTTGGAAGAGGTCTTCTCACGTCTCCGGCAAGCAGGCCTAAAAGTATCAAAAGAGAAATGTGAATTCTGTTGACCACAACTCAAATATTTGGGTTATGTATTGAATGAACAAGGACTTAATGTTGACCCTGAGAAGGTGTCAGGCGCTGATTGTAACCACACATCAGGTCTATGGAGCTGAAATATGCTTTTCCCGTGAGGCGTGAATTTCGTTCCTTCACTGATGGCATTTTAAAAATCTCCTTTCGAGTTATAGCGTTCAGTGCTCGATAGTCGATACATAGGCGATCACTACCATTCGCTTTCTTCAGACAGTTGGCGATGCGAATTCCGACGTGCTCACCTCACCCGTATGATTTCGTGATCCAACATTCTTGGACATGCTTGTCCACGATAGTTCGTTTTGCGAGTGGTATTCAAGTGAGATACTTTCCCCAAGATTCGGTATAATGGTCCCTTCACAGAGTCTATTATATCGCCATGTTGACATTTCGGAGAATTGGATTCGACAATGCAATTTCCACCTTCGTTCACCAAACGCACTTCATCCTTGCCCAGTACGTCAATACACGTCAGCGTTTATCGTCTTCCACTAACAAGGAAACATCCCCAGGTGTACCCCTCCGATTTTCTTGAAATTTGGATATGTTGTAGAGTAAACAAATCTAAGGATCCCTTATTTTTTCTTAGCTGCTGGTAAGCGGTTTTAAGGGGTGTTTTCACCCCCTAAAAATATGTGTTTTTTGGGGAAAACTGATAATTTATGTAGATACAATAATCAGAATTGAACGGAATTGCTGAAAAATTGTTTCTATCGATGGGAAATTAAAAATGAATAAAAAAAATTTTGGGGTTGAAAATTTTTAAGGGGTGAACCACCCCCGCAAAAGTTAGTTTTCAACGCCAAAAATCGAGTAATGACCCGTTTTTATCTTGAAATAGTGCAAATAGTAGATAATTAAGATACAAAAATACGTATTTTTTGTTTTAGCGAAAAAAAAAAATTTTAGGGGTAAACTACCCCTTCAAGTTTATATCCCGAATTTATTTACCAAAGCCGAAAATTATCGTTGTTGAAGTGAAAATAGCACCGATATAGTATATTTGATTTCTTTATATTGCCCACTGTTGTTCAGAATATACCCCAGTTCTATTCAGGGTGAACCACCCCTCTCTAACGTATACAGGGTGTACCATCCGGAAAGTTTTTTCCTCATAACTTTTTAGGATCAAGGTTTGAAGAAAACTGACTTAAATAAAAGTTGTCGGGAAGAAAGAGGGCTATCGAATGTTGACCTTACATTTGACCTTCAAGGTCATTTTCAAGGTCATTTGAAGGTCAACTTCCGTTTTTTATATGGGAACCCTTATTTTTGACCGCAGATTCTGAAAAAATTAAAAATTTTACGTTAGAGGTAAAATTGGCCCTAGGGGACATCTGAAGGTCAGATGGCTCTCTCGAACTTTTCAGGCTGCGGTATCTCGTTATGATGCGGATGGCGAAATATGAGCAAAATTAATTATTTGGTCTACAACTTAATAATGAGACTTTTTTTAGAGATGGCAACACCGATAAACCAATGGTAGTCCATCTTTGACATACATACCATTTGAAGTTTGTATTCATAAGCTGTCAATGTCAGTATAAACATTTCGTGTTGATTGTTGACAACGTATTTTACCGGACCATGGAAAGTTTCGAAAATTCACGAAAAAAACAACATTTGCGGGAAGTTTTACTTGGACATTATTTTGCTAAGAAGACTGCAGCTCAGAGTCATAAATTGCTCGTGGAAGTTTACGGTGACGATGCTTTTTCGCGTGCACAGTGTTTTCGGTGGTTTCATCGGTTCAAAAATGATAATTTCGACATTACCGACGAAGAGCGACCTGGCCAGCCAAAAAAGTTTGAAGACGAAGAATTGACGAAATTACTCGAAGAAGATTCGTGCCAAACTCAAAAAGAGTTGGCAATTTCGTTGGAAGTGACTCAGCAAGCCATATCGAAGCGGTTAAAATCACTGGGAATGATCCAAAAGCAAGGCCACTGGGTCCGTACGAGTTGAAGCCAAGAGATGTTGAGAGGCGCTTTTGCATGTGCGAACAACTGCTTCAAAGGCAAAGACGGAAGGGTTTTTTGCATCGTATTGTGACCGGCGATGAAAAGTGGATTCATTATGATAACCCAAAGCGAAAGAAATCATGGGGACCGCCCGGGCACCAATCAACATCGACCGCGAAGCCAAATATTCATGGTTCCAAGCTTATGCTCTGCATTTGGTGGGACCAGATCGGTGTTCTTTATTATGAGCTGCTAAAACCGAATGAAACCATTGACGGGCAGCGCTATCGACTGCAATTGATGCGTTTGAGTCGAGCATTGCGTGAAAAACGGCAACAATTTGCTGAAAGGCACGACAAAATAATTCTTCAGCATGACAATGCTCGCCCTCATGTTGCGCAAGTCGTGAAAACGTACCTGGAAACAACCAAATGGGAAGTGCTACCCCACCCGCCGTATAGCCCTGACATTGCTCCATCCGATTACTATTTGTTCGCTTCGATGACTCATGCGTTGGCTGATCAGCACTTCACTTCATATGAGGATACTAAGAACTGGCTCGATTCATGGATAGCCTCGAAACCCCAAGATTTTTTTCGCGACGGAATTCGTAGACTTCCCGAAAGATGGGAGAAAGTTATCGCTGCTGATGGCCAATATTTTGAATAATTTAGTTATATGAATAAATCTATGAACAAATGCCCAAAATTCCTAAAAAAGTCTCATTATTAAGTTGTAGACCAAATACATACAAAATGTTGAGGTCATCTGGGGCCACAACGTGGTGACCTTGGATTTCACTTTGAAGGTCATTTGAAGGTCTATTTGTGTTTTGTGACTAGAACTCTCAATAGTTTGTATATCCTATTTCATTTTTACCCCTTTAATTGCGAGATCTTGTACACTACATCACACTAATTAAATTTATATAGAACGTATCAAAAATATGTAAAAATATTTAAACGAAGTTATACATATGATAGCTGGGTTTTTTTCGTACAGAGCAGAGTAGAGCAGGTTAAGCGATGGAAAAAACGATCGAGAACAACTTACAATAAGTAAAGATCGGCCTCAACGTGGATTCGATCCGCAAAAATTGTTGTAACAATTTGTTGTAACAATTTTTGAACTGCAAGTTGTGGTGCTGTTGCGATACCGACGGAAAATACTATGCAGAAAATGCGGATTGAATTTCCGGGAATGGGTCGTCGGAATTGAACCCCACGAGGGCCTAGTTAAGACACGACAAATGCTCCGCGTTTTTATTCTGCGCGGATAGGTTTCACGCTCCTTGCACCTGAACCGAGGGAGCCAAGTTGCCTGGCGACCGACTCGTGTTCACCGAATTGCACTCGTGATACACGTGAAATTTGAAATTTAAAAAACCCCCTACCTCGTTATTCCTTCTTGTCTCGTGTGTTGGCACGCGCCCAAACGCTCGTCTCCGGTGGACCGAATTTCCCCAGATCCGTTTTTCCGGCTTGCACAATCGAACTGCACACAGCGCCGGTGACTTTCCTCGCTGGTCGTCTCTTCCTCCGCCTTTTTCCGGTGTTGGAAGGAACTCCACGAGCAATTCTTCGAAAATTTCAGCTCTTCTTATTGCGTGACAGCGATCGAACGGCACCCTCCTCGATTCAAAAGTTTCGTCCGCAAAGATGGCGACGCTCCACAAAAGGAACAGTCACCCTGTCTCGATTTCCTTTATCAGTCCACCGATGTTTCGTCCACTTCACGAGCACAAGCCCACTCTTTTTTCGTTACTCGACTCCTCTTCTTCCAATTCCAGTCTCACAGCTCGCCAGCCTTCGAATCAGAAGAAAAGGAGCGGTTGTTCGGATGTGTAGTTTAACATCGAAGCCATAGAGGAGGTGAACAAGAGTCGAGAACGAAATGAAATCGAGGCCACAGAGAAGGTGGACAAAAGAGTCGATAGACGGAGCAATTCCGTACGCGCAGGTGTTGGGTTAGCCTCGTTACAAATTCGTCCTCCCGCGAATCCTGTCAATGTCGCCCACGCAGGTTGTATTGGCATTCCCATTTTCTTCACGACTGACTCCGCAACAAGTGACCTGCTACTCGCAGTATCAACAAACGGATCGAGCCCTACTTTTATTCTCGCGATACGTGATGTGGTCTCCCCAATTTGTTGACACGATTAGTTTGCACTCGACATTTCGCTGTCGTTGACTCTGTCGACACTTTTGGCAGCTCTCGCGTCGTTGTGGCTTCGGACAATTACGAGACAAGTGCCCTGTTGACGACAATTATAGCATATCCGTTGCCTATCATTCCTCCTCGAGTCATGAGTCTTTTAGTGCACTAATTTCTTATAGCTTCACTTTTAAAACTATGTATCTTAATTAGTTTAGGATACACAAACCACTACATTAGGTTTATGTTAAATTGACATGCTAGTATCACCGTTTATCTTATAATTAATTTTATTATTATTTAATTTGAGTCCACTATTGCGTGGCACACACAATAGCAGTGTTAGCGGAAGATTTGGGGTGAATTAAAAAAAAAGTCGTTTACAATATTATTTTTATCATGCATTGCCTCTTTAGAACTGTATCGAAAAAAAACCTCACCAATATCACAATGACGTCCGTGGAGGTAAACCAAACGTTGCAGCCTTGATGATAGTAGGCCGTGCCTGCTCTCAAAGGTCTGGATGTTATTTTCTCCCTATACACTTCTTTTAACTTTTGTTTTAAACTATCCCAATTTTCAAAATTTTCATTTAAAATTAAGATTTGTGCATTTCCCCGAACCTGAGTTTGTATATATCGAAACAAGATAGTTTTTTGAAGATCAGATGCTAGTTCCATGGCTTGAGAACAGCTGTAAACGAAATTAAACGCATCTTCAGCCTTACCATCGAAAATAGGTATGAATGGCTGCGTTCCTGCGAGCGGATCAGGTTTTGACATTTCTCAAATTCTCCTCCATTTACTTTCCCCTCCGGCAAATTTAGTACAGACAACTGTCACTTTTGGATCTGACAATTTCCCCTCTGGATCTGAATATTTTTCCGGTCAATTTCTAAAATCAGCAATTTTGACAGTTCTCAGATGTCACCGACGCCCGTCACCAAAGCAACATAGCCAGTCATCCGTTAACCAGCGTCCAGGACGTGTTGCGAAGTGTTTTATTATTAATTTGCTGCGCCTATAGCCTACAAACCTATTTGAGCAAACTAGTATTCCCTGAGAAATTTGTTAGTGAATTGCCTTATAGTGGAATGATTGTGCTGCGAATTAGTGCACGTTAACAACGCGTTTATAACTGGATTTTAGTAGATTGCTCACGTGGTTCGTCTAGAATGGCAGGAGTAGGCGTTAAAAAAGGATTTACAAACCCAGGCAGTACAATCCCTTTTGTAGATTAGCCAACCGACTGTGTTTGGAGCCGTGTACGTTTACGTGTACTTTTTGGAATAGTAACTTGACAGATTTTTTTTTGGCAGGACGGCGGGGTATGCCGTCTGTGGGAATATTTCTCAGATCCAAAAATTGACAGTTGTCTGTACTAAATTTACCGGACGGGAAAGCATATAGAGGAGAAAACAGAAAAGTCAGATCCATATCAGAAGGCTTCCAGGACCGCGGCCAATGACTTCAGATCACTACATGTCAAAGACATATTAACGTTTTGTTCTAATAACGTTGAATTAAAATTTACACAATGCTCACTAGGACCCGGTGGATATCGATAATCGAAAAAAGTTTGGTAGTCAACGAATTCACCGTTCACTTCTATTGAAATGTTTTTTTCCCGATTTTCTACTATTTCTATCTCCGATAGCTCGAGGAATTCACCATCCAATTTCACTGGAAACTTTAAGCTCATTGGACTAGAAATTCCGACTTGGGTCACTTATTCACAAATAATTGGTGGAACACTTAATTTATATCTAAGAATGCACTCTCTTAATTCTACACAACACTTCTTAATAACTGGAATCTGACTTACATGAAGATTACGATGATCCTTGGAGTCATCCTTTGCTTTAAGGGAACCGGACTAAGCTATGCTGCTGTCTTCACGATCCTGTTTGAAAATCGCTTCGACTGCTCCTCTTGCCTTCTTCTGCTGCCAATTCGCTCTTGATTGTAGTTGTAAGTTGCTGCAATTGTTGAATTGTTTTCAATTTGGTTTTCCTCCTTTCCTTTTGGACCTCTGTCCGATCACTGGATACCGCTTGTTGACGTTGGATGATTTGAATCCTTGACCTTGGTCTTGTTCTTTGCGGTATCCCATTATATATCTATATAAAAATAATTCCAAAGGAAAGTATTAATAAAATGTTTATTAAGAAATTGTAATGGACAGGTGCTGGCGGACACGGAAGTGTCCATGGGGACGGAGTGGAGGTTTGCCGCGATGACCGTGAAGGTCCGGCCACGCCATCTGGCGAAAACTCCTCAGCGGGATAGGCGGCGGCACGAGCTTGCTGTAGCTCAGTGACGGGAGATGTGGGCGGGGTTTTTGCCCTCTCGCTGCCCCGTACCATTAGCATTCCAAAAATATCTCGTGCCTAAGGAACAACGAATACACCAATAGGTACAAAGGTCCCACGACCTAAAAAAAAATTGCAAAGAGAAGAGAAAAGAAACTACATGAAGGCAATGGCCGTCGACCGGCTCATGTACCTCGACACTGCTTCGAGTCCAGCTGGAGCGGACCTTGGCCTCTAAACCCTCCCAACCTTTGAGGTCTCATGGCCGAATATATTGGAGACCTCCCGAAATAAACTCAAACAGCCGATGAGGCTTCTCACCTCATGTCATCAATGGCCTGAAAAGGGAGTTGGGTTGTTCCGTAAAGGAAACGCACGTTTTCAAATTAAACTGACAACATGTTTATTACATTGTTAAGAAGAGAGAAGCTCTGAATACAAAAAAAAAACTAATACTGAATATAAACAAAAATACTCAATAAATTCAATAAAATATTCAAATATTTGAACAAATTAATGGAAGCGAACACAAAGCAAAGACACCCCGAATCCGGAATGGTCATTTCGAACTAGAGCAGCTGTAAGAAAATTACGCACTGACGCAAAATAGCGATAAAAAAAACTGGTAACAAAAAAACAATATGCTAAATGAAACTTGATAAAAAAAAAGTGAAGAACTGATAAAAGGAATTAATAGTTGAAACTAAGAAAAAACCAGGCCGAAGCGAAAAAACCGAGGTGGTTGAAACAAATCACTGGCTTTCGTTGGAGACGCACAATCGATTTTCTATTTCTTTTTTAGACTTTTCTTTTTGGTTATCACTTTAATGGGCATTCACAAATGGAACAACACTATCTCTCAGTGCCTCAACGATCCCTTCGTTAAAATCTGTGTCGATGTTTATTTATTATTTATTTTATAACAATCCGTCTCTGGTCACAAGACGATGGTGTTCGTAATCTGAGGGATCTGACGACAAAAGTCCACCACACGAAAAGAAAATCACCCTATCACTTGAAACCAGATGTTGTTAGCACTGACGGATGAAAGTCGACCCTGTCTGGGCGATCGCGCCGATGTTTCCTGGATGGCGGGTGAAAGTGGACTCCCGAATCGGTCTCCCTCTCGAAAGGTCGAGACACCCCCCATTCAGCACGGCATCGGCTGGAATTTCTCGCCAATCGAGTTCCATGCAACGGAATTCTCCATTTGCATAAAACTCGACTTGGATGTCGGAGCGAGAACGAATATAGCTACCCGCTTGTCAATCATATCACAATGCGAGGTCGATGACATCCGATCAAACAGTACATTTTAAAAGGGCACATACGTGTCCTATTAGAATATATAGTTTGCAAATGTCGACGACCCACAGTGTGATATAATGACAGAGTTGTCGCTCTTGAAAAATCCCTGATGGAACGTGTATTCCCTTTGTTAATTCACTTTTGGGGCATGCCATGTTTTCGGGGTTCCTGAGACAATGGCGACGGATAAGGGCGTGCAGTTTAAGTCTCACGTCTTCAATGAAAATTCGAATTGTTTAGTGACGAATATTTTAGGAAAAATATTTGCCAATTAACAATGCGAATAGACCATCAGAAAAGTCATTTATTACAAAATTGAATATACAATGTTGTCAGCAGTATAATTACAAAAGAGAATTACATTTAACTAGCGCCATCGTTTTATAATGAAAAATCAAGAAACTAAATAGGTCACAAAAATTCTGCAAAGCTTTACAATACGCAATGTTGAAAAAGAAACAACAAGTGCAATTTGGTTAGTAGGTCGATAATTTCACATGATCGGCATATCATGTTTACAAAGATGCATACAATATATGGTGTTATGCTGATCAATTTTTGTACATGAAGACTACAACATGAATTGCATGTAACACTTTCTCCCCTCGAAACAATTAAGCTTCTCCAACAATTGATTTATCGGTGGCGATACGGCCGAAGGGTAGTCTGTTGAGAATAGCTCTATCTGTAATCGCGACTCCCAGTCTGCGAATAATGTAATTTTGCTAACGATAAATTTTTCCCCAAATCGCGCGAGCCGTCTGCACATGTGAACCACAATGCAACTTTTCCATGCCGTCAAGTGCTGAACTATTAGACCGTCTATTAAGTCGCTACGATAACTACCGTCATACTCACGGTGACTTTGTCGCATGTTGAAGTAAAGTTGGTCTTGTTTTATTGGGTTTTTTTTTCCTTGTTTTCGCAAATCACTGTAAAACGCACGCATTCGTGTCCAGTTCATTGGTCTATCGACTGGCCAATCATTGTTATCCAAGTATTATGAAATGATAGTGGATATAAAGTGATGCCTCAGTGGCTAAGTCACTGCATTCTGCTACATCTTGATTTATTTTTTCCCGCATTTTCTCGTTGAAGCGAAAGTTAGCGAACCCCGTTTTCAATACGAATGTGTCTTTTTCTTTGCCCACAGAATCGAGATGAAACCTATCTTTCTGAAACCTATCTGTGTGCAAACCCAATGGCAAAAGAATTCTGTAAAAGTCGTTTTATGTGATGCTTCTAAATCATTATTTAAAATTTCAATTATTTTGAGAAATGACTCTAACTCCTTATAATCATCATATAACCATATAAGAACAGGTCACAAAATAAACTTTTCAATTTAAATATCGGACTGATATAACTTTCACTTAACTCTTCACCCGATCACTCTTGTTTTCTCGACCCCCCTCAATCCATTCTCCCTCTTTCCTCATCAGCCCACCCCACATATAACCCAGCATCAATCCTCTTTCCCACGATCTATCACAACACATGATGATCGTCAAAGTGTTGAGAGTTACGAAATTCAATGATGTAAACATCCCGTGTGTATGCTTGGCGAAACGTTGTTTAGAGGCGAATTTGCCACGATGGCTTTTTCAGAAATGATCTCATTTTAGTTAAAATGGTAAACATCACGTTCGTCGAATAATTAAAATGGCAATAGATGAGTTGGAATGCACCAGGTCCTGCCTCCAGGGCTTGCCAACTTGTTTATGACATTACAAGTAGTAGTAGTTGACGTTGCCGTGAAGGCCCGTCAAAACTTCCTAAGTTGGTCAAACGACGCGTGCTGGCTGGCTTGCTCAGTGACGGGAGTGATAGGGCGGGTAAACGACCAACTCAGGCCCTACCCGTTGACACTTTAAATGTCGCGCGTCTGCCCGAGACAACCGACACTCGGCCCAAGAAAAAATCAAACACAAGCAAATAACATGCTGAACGAAGTGTCACAGCAGAAAAACCCAAGACCACTACACCGAGGGGGATGTCAATCATCACCCCTGGAACTTCGCAAAACGCGGGGAGCCAAGATGTTGTGGCTCTGGCGCTCGAGTCCCACCCAACCATGTCTAGGGCTCGCCTCGGATTCCTAGACCCCGATCTAACCAGAAAGAGAGAGGGGAGAAGCTCTACATCATGAGCTTTGGGGACACGCCGGCAACTATTTATCTATGCATTGCAGATAACAAGCAAAAAAAAAACAAATAAGAAACGCAAAACGACACAAAACAAGAACTAAATTCACTCGTTGCTCGTGGGATGGTCGTCATCGACTTCCGCGGCGCCTTTGAGCCGAAAAGAACCCCCCCTTACCTCATGCACCCCCCTTACCTCATGCACCCCCCCTTACCTCATGCACCCCCCCCCCCCCCCCCCCCCCACACACACACACACACCTCTACCTTCACTTCTCGCACTCGCGTGTAAGGACTGATTTTTTTTTTATATATATTATAAAGTTGCCAGGAGATGTTTACTTACATGAATAGCCGACACATACCCGCACAGCTGCTGTTGAGCGTCCCTGAAAAGACACTAAAATAACTCATAAGCTTGTTGCTCTACGTCTGAAAGACTCATTCATTAGTCTCCACCATAGGTATCTAATCATACTCGATTAATGCGGTTCAATCCAACTCTGTTGATCTACCTCTCTCGACTCGGTGCTGCGATTTGGTAGGCCTGCGCGCGGAGACGGCAGTATTCAACTGCCCCCGGATCGCCCACCACTGCACACCAGCACCGTGACTAGAGAACGTACTGAGGACCCGATACTGCGATTTGGCGAAGCCTGCACACGGAGACGGCAGTTCGCAACTACCCCCGGATTGCTTGCCACTGCACACCAGTATCGGTCGGCCTTCACACGTTGACGGCAGTAGTGTAATATATGTCTTTTCTTTATCCATTGGAGAAAAAGAAAACGTTATTTCGAATGGAGGATTTAATTTATTTAAATATATCTTTCTATATGACTGCAAGATGCAATCTTATTATTACGGCGTAATCGCCAATCTTTCCCTAGCTACGTATATCTGTATCTGTCGCCAATTGCAACTCCTAATTACAGACTGCCCTTCCCTTATACATTATCGCCTATTTATACTATCACTTATTACTACAACATTACTATTCCTATTCCCATGCTCCAGATTCACCTAAAAGTCAAGTGACATCATCACAATAACTTTTGACCTAGTTTCCGGTCATTTATCGTGATATGGTGAAAGTGCATAATGCAACTAAAGTATGCAAGAATCAAGCAGTGCAATTTGACACCAAGAATGCATGCTCAATACTTGCTTTTGCTTACTTCGTTGCTTGTTTGTTTACAAACGAAGAAAATATTATTCTTAAGGTGAGTGTACACCATATGTACACTACAGTAGGTTCCCCTATTGCCCCCGGATCGCCTACCTGACTAAAGCCGCGTGTCCACTTGTGACTAAGTCTCGAGACAAAGTCTCGAGACTTATCACGGAATCAAGTCGACATGAGACTAAGCGCGGTCTCGAGAGTTTAGTTCGGAGATCGCGAGAGACAAGTCTCCGTGACTAGTAGTCTTTCGCATGTCGACTTGAGATCTCGTGGGAGATCTCGTGGGTGTCATTGTGCGATCGAAATTAGTGAATTGTGAGGTGGGAATTGTGCAGTGTACATCATGGATAATGAACAGTTGCTGGCGTTTATAGTCGCTTATAAATTAATAAAAAAACGTAAGCAACGAAAAAGGAAACAGTGTTGGATCAGGCAATGGGTCGAGCGACGAGTACAGTTAGGAGCTTGCTCTACATTAATTTACGAATTGAGGTTGGAGGATCCCCTTCAACTTAGAAATTTCATTCGGATGACTGCTGTGGAGTTCGAGAAACTAATGAATTTAATTGGCCACCAAATTGCAAAGCGGGATACAAAAATGAGGGAAGCTATTCCTGTTAATGATCGATTAATGGTTACACTTCGTTTCTTAGCATCCGGTAAATAATTCGTCTACTATTTTTTACTCTTATCAATTTTTATGCTGAATTGTTTTTTTTAGGTGAATCATACTCCAGCCTGCAATATTTATTCCGCATCCCACCTTGTACAATCGGACGAATAGTCGAGGAAGTCTGCATAGCCATTTATCAAAATTTAAAGGATGAGTATTTAAAGGTATGACATTACACACTTATGTTAATACATTTATTACACAAATATATGAAGTACAAAACAAAAGAACATAAAATAGTGATACATGTTTTAAATTGAAATTCATTCGAGCGCAAATGGCGTTGGAGGTCCACTTGAGGAAGTGCTTGGTGATGTCAAAGACCAGTAATAATTTTCGTCCTCTGCGGTAATCCTTGCAACTGCTGCACGGATTTCTTGTTTTAATTTTCCCCTGTAAAATTCCGATTTCATTGTTCTCAACTCCAATGCGACATATTCCCCGAAACGGTCAAAGTCGTCTTTCGGTTTTTTCATTATCGCTAAGGCCTCTTTCAAAATGGCATCATCATCTTCAGAAGCTTGTTTTCTCTTTTTCTTTTTATTTTCATTTTCTGGGAGCTCTTTATTTTTTTCTGCAGCCTCATTTGACTCGACATTACCCAATTCTGCATCTCGTCCTGTGTTCATCTGAAAAGTTAAGTGCTATATAGATTTCCTTAAAAAAACACTCTTTAAAAAGAGTATTAATAAAAGTTTTGAAATACATAGGAAACTCGTATATTATCTGACAAATAATATACGAATTTCCTATGAGTTCAATCGATAAACTAGAAGCAGTCGGTATTCTATCATATCAAATTTGAAGGTTCTGTAGGCGAATTTATTATTTAATTAATTTTAATTTTCTTTATTGTAACTAATGTATATTTTTGCATATTGCATATTGTTTTCCAGATTCCATGCAGTACAGAAGAATGGAAAGATTGTGCTGATCAGTTTGAACGCAAATGGAATTTTCCACACTGTGTGGGCGCTTTAGATGGGAAACATGTTGTTATTCAGGCACCAAAAAATTGTGGAAGCTTGTACTACAACTACAAAAACTCGCACAGTATTGTCCTAATGGGAGTGGCCGATGCGAATTATAAATTAATTTATATCGACGTGGGCTGCAATGGTAGAGTGTCTGATGGTGGTGTCTTTAATAATTGCTCCCTTTATACAGCTTTAGAAAAAAAGCAGTTGCCTCTTCCTGAAGCAGAACCTCTACCACAAAGAACCATGCCAGTACCATATATATTTGTTGCAGACGACGCGTTTGCCATGAAATCATATATTTTAAAACCTTATCCGTTTCGAGGCCAACCGGCACCGAATAGAATTTTTAATTATCGATTAAGCCGGGCTCGGCGAATAATAGAAAATGTATTCGGCATAATGTCTAGTAAATTCAGGGTTCTGCGAAAGCCTATTAATTTAATGCCAAATAAAGTAATAAACGTCGTTCTGGCAATCTGTGCTTTGCATAATTTTTTAATTCCAACGAAGGAAAATTATATAAACCCAGGGTCTGTTGATTACGAGGATAAAATAACGCATGATTATATTGAAGGAGAATGGAGGAAAGAACCTCCACCCGAAGGGACCCTGTTTTCACTAGAAAGAGGAAATCGACACAACCATGGACATTCACAAAAAGACGTACGGGAAGAATTCAAAGAATACTTCATGACACCTGCTGGAGAAGTGGGATGGCAGTACAGATTCATCACATAGCTAATGGCGCACTCATATTTACCATAAAAATATATTTACTACAAATTAAGCAAAAGATACTGATGTCCACGAATAAATAATGATCATGCATAATTATCATAAAAATCCAAATTTTATTTACCAAATTCGATTCGGTTGCAGTTGGCATGCATGTGGGTATTACGAATTTCAGTGCATTGAAAAACTTCCACGAACTGACGAACTCCACTTCATCGCTTCCAGCACCGCTCTTTCTCTTCCTCAACTTCTGTAGCTCGTGTGAAACCTACATTAATTTTTGTGTTTGTTAATAAACAAATTAGGTACGTCACAAACATCATTAGAAACAGCTACATACCTGATTCCTCAAATTGTGAATTTTCCGCTGAATTTCTGCTGGTTCACACCCAAATAAAACACTAAATTCACCGAACTTAACATTTTTTTTCAAACGATTCCTGTAATCAGCGTGTTTGCTATTCCACAGGAATTCGTTCGCTTCGTACAACTCAATTAATTTCAAAGTATCACAATCTTTCCACTCCATCTTTACCCACTGGTCTCGAGACTTGCAATGAGTATACGAAACGATTCCGAATTCAAGACACTAGTCTCCGATATACAGAAACGACCATGTCCACTTGAGACATGCGTACTATCCGAGACAAGTCGCGACCAGTCACGGAAAATGGTCTCAGCATCTTATACACTTGTGAGTCAAGTCTCATGACTGCTCTCGATATCAGTTTAGTCTCAAGTGGACACGCGGCATTACACACACTACAGTCTTCGGATGACCCGACACTGCGATTTGGCGAAGCTTGCACACGAAGACGGCAGTTCGCAACTACTCCCGGATTGCTTGCCCCTGCACACCAGTATCGGTCGGCCTTCACACGGAGACGGCAGTGCAGTGGCGTGGCGTGATAATTCAACTAGGGGAAGCAATTGGTATTAAAAATTTACTATTATTATGCTTTCCACAAATTTACTGCGTATTAATTGAACCCCTCTCGTTAGCTACTTTTAACATTTCTAATATAAAAGCACCCAGGAATCACGAACGGGGACGTGAGAGTAGGTATACTGTATTTTATCAGCATTTTAATTCCCATGCTACCAATATATAATAATTTACTTTTAAATAAATAATTGTAAAAATTATATGTTGGTTATCAAAAAAGCAAAGCTGTAACTATAAGTATATAAATAAAGCATATTCGAATTATTAGAACTACTATAACAATAACAACAATAGCAAAAAAATTGCAAAATAAATATCCATACACTCATAAAGAAAGTAATCATGTTCAGCGAATCAAAATTTGAATAATAAAAACAATAACAATACAATAAAAATTAAAAATAATTCAACTATTTACTATTTAAAAAATCACAGTTAGTGAGTAAAATAAAATAATAATAATTGGGCAATAAATATATTACAAGTCAAAATAAATAATAAGATCCGTACATACTATTATTTGTAATTTAATTCTATTCGTCTTTCTTTTTTTGCGAATTCATCTATAATATCTGTATAAAAACTTTGCTCACACAAACATGATTTAAGGAAAACCTTTTCAATTGACATTATTGCCAAGTCGCTAAGCCGTTGTTCGCCTGTACAATTTCTAAGATACGTTTTAATCCTTTTTAAGCAAGAAAAACTGCGCTCTGCGGACGCACTGGTTACTGGTAATGTTAAAACTAAACATATTAATTTATAAAATTGTGTGAAGCTATCTTTTAATTTGTTATTAATGAAATAGTTAAAAATACCTTGAAAAGATTTTCCCTGCAAATCAGAATCAGAATAAAGCACAATGAGTTCAGTCTTTAATGAAATATGGTCAAATATATCAGCATAAGTTTTAGTTAAATTTAGTAAAAGATTGTCCGGAAATGTTTTCAAATATTGGTTAAATTTAGAAGAATCTAATAGGTTTAAAAATGTGAAACTTGCTAAGGATGAAAATCTTGAATTTATTTCTGCGGTAATATTATCTATAATTTCGACATAAATACGTGTAAAGAATAGTTCAACATTTTCATTACTGTCAACAAGGCACCTGGCTTTTTTCCGGCGTTGTGGAGTTTCGCAAATAGATGTGGTTTGGGTCCAAATTTCCGTGAAACTATTTCTTAACGATTGAAGTTGATTTTCAAAATCTGTAATTTTTTGAATGCAGTACATTATATCAGTTTGTTTACTTTGAAATATATCGAAAAGTACGTCGGTTTGTGGAAAAATTTTAGAAAAAACATTGAGCAGGAAAACAAACTGAAAATCTGTAAGTAAAACAAGAAGTCCCCTTGCGCTATTAACGGTCTCGCCATCCCACTTTCCACTCTCATTTTCAATGATATATTCAAAGAGTTCTTTTAATTGATCTAAATTATCAAAAATGGTTAAAACTAATCGACCATTAAAAGTCCAACGTGTTGGAGCTAATTTTGGAAGCCTTTTTTTGAGGAATAAATCTAGTGCAACTGTTCTCTTTGTTGAATGATTAAAAAATGTTGAAAAACAAGTAATAGATTGAAAAAAAATTCGACATTCGCGTATTTTATCGCATGATTTAGATAAAACTAAATTTAACCGATGAGCGAAGCAATGAATATATATTGCGTTTTTATACACATCCTTTACACGTGTTTGTAATCCAGTTATTTTACCAGACATTACCGAAGCCCCGTCATAGCTTTGACAAATAAGTTTGTTACCGCAATTGAATTTTTGAACAACATCTAAAACATGGTCAAATAAACGCGACGCAGTCTGATCATCAGAAATATCTGTAAAAGTTATGAAAGTTTCTTTAACCTCACCGGAAGGAGTAATGTAACGAAAGGTTGTTGAGAGTTGAGAACGACATGAAACATCGATTGTTTCATCTAATATTATTGCTATAAATTTAGTTTGCTGAATTTCATTATAAATCTGTTTTAATAAAATTTTAGAAATGCTACTAATGAGATCGTTTTGAATATAATTTGATATTCCGGAAAAAACAGTCGCTTGCTCCAAGTGAGCTCGCAAGTCCGGATTATATTTAGCTAAAAGATTTAAAAGTTCAATGTAATTTCCCCTATTGCAAGAACTCACATTTTCATTGTGACCACGAAATGCCTGTTCTTGACATCCTAAATGGCACACAACGTCAATTAGCATTTTTAGTATATCTCGATTTTTCGAAACTTTCTCATTGTGCAATATTATTGAAGATCTATGTTGGCTACTTAATAATTCTTCAATTCTAGGACCGGAACCGAACTTGGAAAGAAGAAGTACTGACTTTAAATGATCAACGCTTTTCGTACCATGCCTGTCCACAGCTTTATGTAAATTATTTAAGTCACAAAACCCGGTAGTTCGCCAAACATTTGAATCATTTGAAAATAACAAGCATGGCCAACAAAATAATTTTTGCTTGGTCTTACAACCGGTAATCCATTCCGTATCTTCATAAATCTTAGCAGTAAAATGCCTAGTACATCTTTTTGTTTTAGAAACAATTTCCAAAATCGGTTTCGGTCGACCCTTTTCGATAATGTCTTTTTTTTCTGCGAAAGATCGAGATCCAAAAGACAATCGAAAAAGATCATCAACAACACAATATTGATCCATGCTACTTTAAAAACAAATCAAAACACTATAAGCAATTATAAGCACCTAGACCGATTAAAAAACCCCTTCACCTTTTCACCAACAAAAAGCACACAAATCGCACTACACTAAAGCACTACACTAGAGCAAATGAGTTTTAAATTTAACGGCTCATTCAATTCCTTGTGACGTCAATGACTTGAGGCAGTATTACCATCTCCCACTTATTTTTTCTTGGAATTTTCCGTTAAATGGTTTTCGATTAGATATAAGTTATTGAAATATGCATAAATATCCCTATAATTGAGTTCGTCTCTTACTAATACTCGTATACACTAATAATTCTATGCGAAATCACTTCTTCTCGAATTTACCAATAATAATTTTTAACCATGAAGCCATTATATTTCAAATCGAAACTTTTTCCACAATTCAATTCCTATCCTACTCTGGTAACCCTTGTGAAACTCATATAGCACATCACATACGCATTGCAACACAGCAAATATTTTCAGCCCACAAGAAAATACGAACAAAGAGGAAATGGGAAGAAAAGTTCCCCAGCGTCCATGCGCCAGCAGCTCCGCTGCAGGCAAGAATTTCCTCTACTACATGTGAGGGGAACTTGGAAGCAAATTCCTGAGTGCTTCCAACCTACCGTGTACGTGAATTTTTTTTTATCGCGACACAGTAGGTTTACTGGGGAAAAAAATAAACGCTCATAGATGCAAATTTTGATATGCTTCCATGTGTCTTCTTCTTGGTGTGGTGTGGTGGTTTTCGCGGTGTTACCAATTCGGCTGTGTAAGATATTCGCGATTAGTTTCTTTGGAACTTTTATTTACATAGACTGTGCCGAAGAGTTTTTTTCGCGACTTTTTTGCGCGATTCAGAAAAAATTATTTAGAAAATTTTCCACCAATCGCCAAATATAAGGGAAGCAATGCTTCCCTTGCTTCCATGGACGCCACGCCACTGAAAACCACTACACTATACTGCCCCGAATATGTCCACGATCGTCCTGAGACTGACTAAACGCTCGATAGTCATATATGTCTTCAGCTACGATTCGTGGTTTCCTGGCCACA
Source organism: Chloromyia formosa (assembly GCA_964017055.1). Lineage (NCBI taxonomy): Eukaryota > Metazoa > Arthropoda > Insecta > Diptera > Stratiomyidae > Chloromyia > Chloromyia formosa. Next base: position 42,757,052 of record OZ024815.1, read on the forward strand.
GACTTCCATATGTGGACCTTACGTCTCTGTTACGACGGAAAACGATCTTAATTCCTTGGTAGCAAGTGATCTGCCGATTTTAAACATCATCGGTACCAATGGCCACCATTTTGCTTCACATTCTAGGAAGGTGCTTTCTTCCCTCGATACAATTAAGCTCCTCCAACAATTGATTTACCGGTGGCGATACAGCCGAAGGGTAGTCTGTTGAGAATAGCTCAACCTGTAATCGCGACTCCCAGTCTGCGAATAGTGTAATTTTGCTAACGATAAATTTTTCCCCAAATCGCGCGAGCCGTCTGCACATGTGAACCACAATGCAACTTTTCCATGCCGTCAAGTGCTGAACTATTAGACCGTCTATTAAGTCGCTACGGTAACTACCGTCATACTCACAGTGACTTTGTCGCATGTTGAAGTAAAGTTGGTCTTGTTTTATTGGTTTTTTTTTTTCCTTGTTTTCGCAAATCACTGTAAAACGCACGCATTCGTGTCCAGTTCATTGGTCTATCGACTGGCCAATCATTGTTATCCAAGCATTTCATGAAATGATAGTGGATATAAAGTGATGCCTCAGTGGCTAAGTCACTGCATTCTGCTACATCTTGATTTATTTTTTCCCTCATTTTCTCGTTGAAGCGAAAGTTAGCGAACCCCGTCTTCAATACGAATGTGTCTTTTTCTTTGCCCACAGAATCGAGATGAAACCTATCTTTCTGAAACCTATCTGTGTGCAAATCCAATGACAGAAGAATTCTATAAGAGTCGTTTTATGTGATGCTTCTAAATCATTATTTAAAATTTCAATTATTTTGAGAAATGACTCTAACTCCTTATAATCATCATATAACCATATAAGAACAGGTCACAAAATAAACTTTTCAATTTAAATATCGGACTGATATAACTTTCACTTAACTCTTCACCCGATCACTCTTGTTTTCTCGACCCCTCTCTATCCATTCTCCCTCTTTCCTCATCAGCCCAACCCACATATAACCCAGCATCAATCCTCTTTCCCACGATCTATCACAACACATGATGATCGTCAAAGTGTTGAGAGTTACGTAATTCAATGATGTAAACATCCCGTGTGTATGCTTGGCGAAACGTTGTTTAGAGGCGAATTTGCCACGATGGCTTTTTCAGAAATGATCTCATTTTAGTTAAAATGGTAAACATCACGTTCGTCGAATAATTAAAATGGCAATAGATGAGTTGGAATGCACCAGGTCCTGCCTCCAGGGCTTGCCAACTTGTTTATGACATTACAAGTAGTAGTAGTTGACGTTGCCGTGAAGGCCCGTCAAAACTTCCTAAGTTGGTCAAACGACGCGTGCTGGCTGGCTTGCTCAGTGACGGGAGTGATAGGGCGGGTAAACGACCAACTCAGGCCCTACCCGTTGACACTTTAAATGTCACGCGTCTGCCCGAGACAACCGACACTCGGCCCAAGAAAAAATCAAACACAAGCAAATAACATGCTGAACGAAGTGTCACAGCAGAAAAACCCAAGACCACTACACCGAGGGGGATGTCAATCATCACCTCTGGAACTTCGCAAAACGCGGGGAGCCAAGATGTTGTGGCTCTGGCGCTCGAGTCCCACCCAACCATGTCTAGGGCTCGCCTCGGATTCCTAGACCCCGATCTAACCAGAAAGAGAGAGGGGAGAAGCTCTACATCATGAGCTTTGGGGACACGCCGGCAACTATTTATATATGCATTGCAGATAACAAGCAAAAAAAAAACCAAATAAGAAACGCAAAACGACACAAAACAAGAACTAAATTCACTCGTTGCTCGTGGGATGGTCGTCATCGACTTCCGCGGCGCCTTTGAGCCGAAAAGAACCCCTCCTTACCTCATGCACCCCCCTTACCTCATGCACCCCCCCCTCAGCACCCCCCCCCCCACACACACACACACACCTCTACCTTCACTTCTCGCACTCGCGTGTAAGGACTGATTTTTTTTTATATATATTATAAAGTTGCCAGGAGATGTTTACTTACATGAATAGCCGACACATACCCGCACAGCTGCTGTTGAGCGTCCCTGAAAAGACACTAAAATAACTCATAAGCTTGTTGCTCTACGTCTGAAAGACTCATTCATTAGTCTCCACCATAGGTATCTAATCATACTCGATTAATGCGGTTCAATCCAACTCTGTTGATCTACCTCTCTCGACTCGGTGCTGCGATTTGGTAGGCCTGCGCGCGGAGACGGCAGTATTCAACTGCCCCCGGATTGCTTGCCACTGCACACCAGTATCGGTCGGCCTTCACACGTTGACGGCAGTAGTGTAATATATGTCTTTTCTTTATCCATTGGAGAAAAAGAAAACGTTATTTCGAATGGAGGATTTAATTTATTTAAATATATCTTTCTATATGACTGCAAGATGCAATCTTATTATTACGGCGTAATCGCCAATCTTTCCCTAGCTACGTATATCTGTATCTGTCGCCAATTGCAACTCCTAATTACAGACTGCCCTTCCCTTATACATTATCGCCTATTTATACTATCACTTATTACTACAACATTACTATTCCTATTCCCATGCTCCAGATTCACCTAAAAGTCAAGTGACATCATCACAATAACTTTTGACCTAGTTTCCGGTCATTTATCGTGATATGGTGAAAGTGCATAATGCAACTAAAGTATGCAAGAATCAAGCAGTGCAATTTGACACCAAGAATGCATGCTCAATACTTGCTTTTGCTTACTTCGTTGCTTGTTTGTTTACAAACGAAGAAAATATTATTCTTAAGGTGAGTGTACACCATATGTACACTACAGTAGGTTCCCCTATTGCCCCCGGATCGCCTACCTGACTAACACACACTACAGTCTTCGGATGACCCGACACTGCGATTTGGCGAAGCTTGCACACGAAGACGGCAGTTCGCAACTACTCCCGGATTGCTTGCCCCTGCACACCAGTATCGGTCGGCCTTCACACGGAGACGGCAGTAGGTTCCCCTACTGCCCCCGGATCGCCTATCCTGACTAAGACACACTATAGTAGAACCATTTACAACGTAAATGAATCTCTCTACTCTACGTCCACCGTCTCCACCCACATGCATATGGGCTACTACTACTACTATACAGCTCAGTGACCTACTCACCCTGACTGAATCACAGAAACACCGCGAATTCGCTAGATTGAATACACTGCACACAAAACCACTACACTATACTGCCCCGAATATGTCCACGATCGTCCTGAGACTGACTAAACGCTCGATAGTCATATATGTCTTCAGCTACGATTCGTGGTTTCCTGGCCACAGACTTCCAGATGTGGACCTTACGTCTCTGTTACGACGGAAAACGATCTTAATTCCTTGGTAGCAAGTGATCTGCCGATTTTAAACATCATCGGCACCAATGGCCACCATTTTGCTTCACATTCTAGGAAGGTGCTTTCTTCCCTCGATACAATTAAGCTCCTCCAACAATTGATTTACCGGTGGCGATACAGCCGAAGGGTAGTCTGTTGAGAATAGCTCTACCTGTAATCGCGACTCCCAGTCTGCGAATAGTGTAATTTTGCTAACGATAAATTTTTCCCCAAATCGCGCGAGCCGTCTGCACATGTGAACCACAATGCAACTTTTCCATGCCGTCAAGTGCTGAACTATTAGACCGTCTATTAAGTCGCTACGGTAACTACCGTCGTACTCACGGTGACTTTGTCGCATGTTGAAGTAAAGTTGGTCTTGTTTTATTGGTTTTTTTTTTCCTTGTTTTCGCAAATCACTGTAAAACGCACGCATTCGTGTAAAGTTCATTGGTCTGTCGACTGGCCAATTATAATGGTTTTAAGTTGCAGGGTATAAAACGGAGAGAGAAAAGAAGAAGTTATATTCCTGGCAAGTATATATTTATCTAGCGTTCTAGCCACGCTTATTTGTTTAGGCACTTACTGCCGAATTATTAAGACTACGCATCTAGATGCGGATACGTACCATGACGTATGTAGGTACAAGAATGAAAAGACTGTTGGTGACCTGACACCGTCTTAGTTCAACAGATAATAATATATTATCAAGAACACTGTTTCGTTTTTATACAAAAATTCCTTATAACTAAAGTTTATAAATCTATACAAATATTTCTCGACGTGTGTGTATTACTCAATCAGGCATCGGTGCTCATTCTGTAATACACACGACGACCTTGATGACTACACAAAAATGTGTCATCGTTACTTTCTTACCTCGATGACCGGAATATACGTATTCTACTTTCATTGCGGAAACAAAAGCAGAACGCGTATATGTATTACTAAATATGCACATGATGCATGAGGTAATGCAAATATCGGTCAACGTGCAATATGACCGTCTTAATAATATGATGTAACAATACGAATATCGGTCAACGTACAATAATCTCTAGGTATGACGTGCATACATTACACAATCATTGTTATCCAAGCATTTCATGAAATGATAGTGGATATAGAGTGATGCCTCAGTGGCTAAGTCACTGCATTCTGCTACATCTTGATTAATTTTTTCCCGCATTTTCTCGTTGAAGCAAAAGTTAGCGAACTCCGTTTTCAATACGGATATGTCTTTTTCTTTGTCCACAGAATCGGTCCACGTTCCCAATACAAATCGAATGGATGGTGTGGAGCCGGCAACAGTTCGGACCTCGGGAGAATCATGAGATTTTCGCTCCATTACAACTTTGCACATGCAAACACACCTGCATGGAACCAATAGACCAAGTCTTAGAGTTATTATTGTTCTTATTTTTATTATAATTATTATATTTGGACTTATTTTGTCGTTGGAAATAAAAAATTTTATTTTCATTTGCCGTACTTTCTGCTTCTTGAGCTACTGCTATAGCTTCAGCAAGAGTTTCAACTCTGCTTGCTTGTACAGTCTGCTGTACATTTCTGTTATTTAGACCTCTTTTAAATGTGTTAAGGGTTAAAGTTTCATTGATTTTGGATAATGTATCCCTACCTGATTCACCTAGGGAAGTTAATTGTAAAGCTGTTAATTCAGCTTTTAAATTTTCTATTTTTTCGGCGAATTGGGCAACTGAAAGATTGTTACCTTGGTAAGCATTAGCCAATTTGTCTAAGACGTTGTTAGTTGAAGTAGGGGGTTTGTATACTTTTCTTAGATTTGTAGACAGATCTTCGAAAGTTTTTGGTTGGGAAAAAGAGCTGAGTTTTGTTCTGGCAATGTCTGGTAGTTTAGTATTTAGAACAAGTGTAATGAAATCTATCCGTAAATTTTCTGGTACCGATTTGTAGATTATCTCTACAACGCTGATGAATCGGTTAAGGTCTTGATGTTTTCCAGTAAAGTCTGGGATGACCTTTAGGCTATTGAATATATCGAAAGTAGCCATGTCTGAAGAAGTATTTTGTGTTTTCTTTTTGATTATTTCAAAGATTTCAGTGTATTTAGTAGTGAAAGAGTTTTTTAATTGTAATGTATTTTCGTCTTTTAGTTTAGCGATACTATTTTAGTTTTGAATGTTTCACGTATATCATATAAAGATAATTGCAATTTTACCATATATTGGTCAGAGTAAGTTCGATATATATTTTTCTTTAAATTTCGAAGAATTCTATCTAGCTCGACTATACATTCCATTGTTTAGACACTTAGTACATTTGTACTTTTGGTTATTCCTCTACTGATTTCCTTTTTTATAAATTTTTTGTTAGGAAATATATGCCGAATATTAACATCATAATTGCAATTGTTACGACTATAAAAGTTGTTACTTGGGTTGTTGTGAACTGATTACTGTTGCAAACAGAGCCCGTGTTTACAATAATTTTTTCGTCAACATTTGTATCTGAAAAAACCATTTTGAATATAATATATTTTAATGTTATTACTTTTTATTTAACTCAATAATTTGTTTATATATTTTTTTCTTTTCGCTACCACATAATTGTAAGTTGTATGACTTATACAATAAAGCTAATTCCTTTCTTTTTTTAAAGGCTTTGCCTCCTCTCTTTCTTTTTCTATCCACAGAAGGTGGTTTGGTTACATTGATTATTTTAAATCTATTCTTATATTCTTCTATGGTTATTGGTTGAGGTCCGATTCTTATTTTTTTCCAAGCGTTGCTGCTATTCTCTATTGGAGTTGTCTTGATATTAGTTCTTTCAATGCTCAAAATTTCGATTTTTGGTTTTGCTGGTACGTAAGGTGGTGGCGCTGGTTCATCCTGTCTAATTGGTGCTGGTATGTATGGTTCTGGTGCTGGTTCATCTATGGTCCTGGTTCCAGGAAGGATGAGGCTAGTTGGTTCTTGTTTATTGATCAGAAGATCTTCCAACTTCTGGAAAATCTCATTGAAGGCACTGTGTATTTGCTCCTATTTTGCAAAAATGGCAAGATCGTACGTTCGCAGGATCGTTTGCAATGGCAGGATCGCCATGTAATATTTATATATATACATATGTAATATATATATATTTGACGTCAGTGTTATGTGTGTGAATTATGTGTGTGGTTGACGTGCAATATTCACGTATTTTTTTTTGTTATCACACAATTGGTCAACAATTGGTCAGGATCGCCGTGGTTGAGGATACATGTAGGAGAGCAAGAATAATAATAGTGAGAAAAATCGAACGGTGATTTGTTGAGCGTCCGTTCCCGCTCATACGAAGGCATTCACTGCCGAATTACTTACCATGTTTTGCCGGTTTGAGGCAAGCAGTGGTAAACTGCATGTTTTAACTAACAGGGGGGTTGATTCTTTAATAATACAATAACACACAACACGGTTTAATTCTAAACGGACACTGACACCCAGCGCGTTTATTTCGTATCTATATATACTTAAAACTATACAACAATCTTATGTATAGAAATTCTATCTTCTATTTACTAAATTTACGATCCTAAGATCCTTGCACGTGCACACCAATTTTATTGCCATACATAAAAATCCTAAGCCATCATATTTTTATTATTGGTGACTTTAAGACCACAGCAACGCACATAAAATTCATTCTCACGCACAAGGATCAACATTTACTTATCGGTCCTATCTTAAGGAGATACGAAGACCGTGCCACATGGATCTTATCATATGACACGATCCGTTGGTCGTCATTAAATTTAATGTACAAACAATTCTACATTCAATATGAGACGATCCCTTGGTCGTCATAAAACTAATTCTGGTATATTATTAAGTAATTCTACACTGCATATATTAATTTTACCAAGTTTTACCGAAGGGAAGGCAAGCAGTGGTAATCTGCAGTTGAGGGGATCTGGTCCCGCAAAAATGAAAACAAGGCAGAGTGACTGCCGTAATGTGCGTTCTATGCTAGACTGATGTATTTAGTATCTTAATCCTAAGTTTATATACAATTTTCATTAACCTAAATTATGCTTTTCTAAGCTAAAATATGTGGGAACTAGGTAATTCCCGAATTCGTCTTATCAAGCATTTTCCCATGAATTTGTTATTCTATTTTGCTGTCTGCACCTGAAATCTCGGGTGACAGAACTTTTCTTGAATTATTAAATGAATGCACAAATGTGTTTACTACAAAAACGATGCATATCGTATTTCACTTGTGCATGGATGGAAGATTGTTTACTATGAAGAACACGTGCTTCGTATGCATATGGATATGTGGGATGCTTGATAGGATGATTTCAAGGTCAAGTGCACGTATACAGTACAGGGTGTACCTTGTATACACTACATGATGAGGCCCCTTTTCTAAACATGGTTGTTATATAGGTCAAAATCTAGCTGATCTGTGTGTCTTTTTATTGATTGCATGTTTGCAAAGTCTAACTATTTTTGTGTGTGATCCTTGATTGAGATGTCTGTCGATTTTGAGTTGTTTGATTTGTTGGGGTTCCACATATTTGGTCCCTGTTGCCTCATTCAATTGTCTGCTATGTTGGTTGTGTTGTGGATATGTAAAATTTTTACTTTACTTCCGATTGTGGCAAAGATATTTCTTCGCAATGGGATAATTGACTTTTTCTTTTCCCTCCTTTTTAGGATCGCACACCCTGCACTGCCTGTATATATGTATATCTGAAAAAGGGACTAACCTCGTTTGGCCTTGCTAATTGCCTTGTTTCAGCCCATTATTGTGGTGTTTGTACCGTCCGTTGTTGTTTTATGCCCGCCCTTTGGCTATGTATAGCGCTGTGGTGTATTTGTTGCAGGGATTTGTTATTCTCCTGGTAGATCTTCCGATGTCCCGCTTTTAGACTGGGAAAGAACAGAGAGTCACATAAGAACACATTTGTAAAAAGAAGGAGAGAGAAATTGTCATCACTATATGGACTAAGATGTGCCGCCCGCACGACCACGAAACTATGCCAATCACTCTTCAACCAATCAAAAATATACTTTTGCCATTCCATACTACTATTGTTGCACTTGTAGCACATTTCAATTTCAGAAATTAGATTCTAAATTTTCACGGAAAACCAATTCGTGTTGGCCTACGGGCAGCCCACCCCACTCCATAGCACAAATGATGACGAAAACGCGCACAAACCCGGCAATATTTGATTTGTATGTTATGTATCCTCCTAGGATTCCGGATTCGCACCGATCTGCGGCTGATTTTATGGGGTCCTACTGTAACGAATCTTATCACTTTTCCTCGATTTCTTAAGCACTTGTGTTTTGATTTATTAGCTTGGAAATATGTGAGTGTATCCCGACTGTTTTTTTATGTGAAAACGCACTATTAGTTTTTCCTTTGATTTGTTGGGTGATTTACGGCCTATTACCATAAATCTTAGCCGGACTTGTTAACCCATTTTGGGAGTTCCTGATCAGGGGGACTAGTCTCAGACTCCATTGCCGCTTTAGTGTTTCGGACGGGCTTGTTGGAGTAGATTTGACTTGTTCGGAGGGTAGATTTGATAATGTTCATTGATTAATGATGGTATGTGTGTGTGGGCGAACACATTATCGATTTGCATCCGGTGAGGAGCCCCAGCGGCGCACCTTTTAACTGGGACCCCTCCCCCAACGCAACACCAGTATGTTGTTCCACATTTTAGTCTGCAGGTATGAATTTGCAGTGTGACTTCTCATACAGGTGCAACAGGGGAATTAATAATTACTATTGATTGTAGTTTCTTGCATTATCTCTAGTAGTTGGGCTTTTGTTCCCATTCCCACCCCGAATGTTCATTTTTGTAAGGAAAACAGGCTGGTTGGTTTGTATCTATTGTATTTTTATTGTTGTAATTTTTAGGGGCGTTGAGCCCTTGTGAATGTTTGTACATGAATTTATACATTTTTATTCTTATTAGTTAGGAACAATTGACTTGTATTTTGATTTAGTTTAGAATGTTGATCACATATTTTGTATTAAGTTTAAGGCCCCATGTTGTGTAATATCCATTTAGTAGGTCAATCTGCCCTGTAGGGACATGGATGTGCACACTTCGGTTGTATCTTTTGATTTTGCATCTACTGAATGCCATGGAATTGCGGATGGGGAGGAGCAGACCCAAGATTAGGACTAGTCCGAAAATTCTGTCATTGTGCGGCGGGGAGTTTTCCAGGAAGTATATCTGGTTTTTGTGGTAGCCGTATCTATTGATGAGCAATTGCTCATGGATGATGCTTCCTATTTCCCTCACGTTTATGTTTTCATTCTCGGGACAGAATGTTGTTGGTTGTTCCATCCGGGTGAGATGGTGTATTATTTGTTTGATTGGGATGGAATTTAAGTAGCTGAACTTGATGCACATCCATGACCCCACTTTCTCTTTTCCTCTCGCCCCTTGCCAATTATTTCATTCAATATCCTTTCTAAGTTTGTTATGGTGACTGCTGTGGTAGCGAAAACTGGTGGGTTGGTTCCCATTCTAACATGGCCCATAGCTTTAAGCTTTGGAGGTTGGACTTCTTTTATCCTAGGGAAGGGCATGTTAAGCTTAATGTGGTGTTGCCGGATTGTGTTGACTAGTGTCTTATTTTGTCCCGTGATTTTTCCCAAAGGCAGTATATCGCCTTCCTCAATGCCCCGTCTGATATAGGTTGCCCCTCCTCTTTTTCCTTTCGTTACTGTGTATTGGGAAAAGAAAGAAAAGGAGTGAGAGAGTTTAGTTTGAATTGGGGTGACTTTTAAGGAGCTGACAATAAAAGGTGGCCTACTAGTTATGGATTATGGGTGACCTGTTAGTTTTCACCAAAAAGAGGTGGATATCATGGCAGTGGGTTTCGTAGGGAGTCTCTTGAATGCTAGTGGAGGGTGGGAGTTTTGGTAATGGTATGTTGGAAGGACGACGTTACATGAGCTAATGTGTGTATGTGCATGTGTGTATTTGAAGAGGAAGTACCTCTTTTGGGGTTACAGACAACTGATGGTTGTCTGCATGCCCTCTTTTCTAGGACTTTTCCTTTTCTTTTATAGCAATTCTATGAGTAGATGCTCATTGATGTACTCTAATGCGTCTGCCCTGTCCAGCTTGTTTATGACTTTTGTAAGGTTATGCGTATTGGTTTGCCACTTTAGTGGGAGTTCCGAGAAATACTCCCTACTATACTTCCTCATTAGGACATAAAACAGGTTTCGTGCAAACCCTGAATGTACGTGTGGGGTAATAATGACGATGTCTAAATTTGCACTGAGGCCCATGTATGTCAAGTGCAAAATGGGTGATATGCGCTGGAACAGGTATTCTGCAAAGTGCATGGTGTACATTTTCTTAACCAAATTGGTGAAGGGATCCTCAGTGACGTCATAGTCCAGAATGTATGCCTTATCCCTATTTATGCCCATGTAATACATTTCTGATATCATGTCCAAGAGTCCCGTGAGGGTGGACTTTTCGATACCATAGTTGGCTTCCATAAGCTCCCCGTATTCCTCGGGTATTCTGGACATGGTTTGTCTAAAGGGGAAGACTGTCGTTGAGCATTTTATGAGCATCTGATGCTCCTCCACATCCTCCACCGCAGCCCATTTCCCAATGGGCTGTTTTGCATTTTGCAAGAGTGCGTGTAGGGTGTCGGTCAGAGTTTTATGTATGCCTATCAGGGGTTCTTTTTTGATCTTGATTGATCCCATTTGTTGACCTGAAATTTTATCAAAGCTGCCCGTTGTGTCGATGTTCGATATATGTCCTCTGTACGTGTGTTTCATGCGGCATCTTCTCACCTTGCCGGATGCCTTCAGTCTGTCCATAAATGTCTTTAGGTTACTTCTTCTCTTTATTAGCAGGGACCCTGTAAGGATGAAAGGATCACTGTTGAGGTATCGGGACCAAGGACAAAGGAGGGGCTAAAACTGTGGTGGTTATGTTGGCGGGGCTGGAATTGTACTCCAGGCAGTGAGTGTATTTGTACACCTGTGAATTTAATGGGGGGGGGGGGGGGGTTGAGGGGCATTTGTCTGACCGGGGAGCGGAGAGTTAAGAAGGGGAGGGGTTTTTTAAATGTCGAGGGTTACTTTGGGAGTGTCCTTCTATTGTTGCCATGATGGCGGAGGGGCCCGATAGAATCTTCCCTGTGGAAATCCCCTGTGGGTCGGTGCCATTTTCATCAGCCCGGGAAGGGAGAGATAGGGAAGTGTGGAGTGCTTGTGGTTGATTGAAAGAAAATAATTGTTGTGGTCATTTATAAACACATATATATAAATTCTCTTTTAATACTTTTTACACGAATTCAATGGGAATGATAATGTTGTGCTTTTTATTTAAAGCCTCGGCCCAATTTTCAAATAGCTTGGGTAGGAGGGTACTGCCTTCCTTTGACAAAGTCTTAAGATACATAGTGGTGTTTTTCACACAAATGTCCTGTCGTTTGGTATGTTTTAATAAGTCCGGCAAGAGATCTTTGATTGCCATTTTAAGGAAGATTTGTTTGACCAGGGAGAAGATCTCGTCATTATGTACATGAAAATACAGTCTGTATGTTTTGTTATTATACCTGACCGTCTGATTTAAGCTTATCTGCTCCTCGACTATTTTGCTGAAATCCTCAATTGGGATGTTATTGTCCGTGAACATGTCACGGACGTCCGCCAAATCGTCATAGACGTGCTTGAGCGTTTCTTTTATGGGCAGCAGTAGGTCAAGGTCCCGCGGCCGTATTGTAAAGTTGTATTCCCCAAGGTCGCCCGGTTTATCAACTATAAGTATAGCCTCACTTATTGTTTTGAGGTAGCTGATTGTTATCAGCTCTGTCTCCAATGTTGCCACTTTTTTGGCTATCAGCGTTGTACTGCCACTGGCCATGTTGTGTTCCACGTCCAATTTGGGAACGGGGTATTTGCCGTTCTGAATGATGTGTTCGAGCGTTGCCTTGTCCCTCGCCTTAAGGATTCTATGGTGGTCCGCTAGCATGACTATGTTTCGTACATGGCCCTCGTTGTTGGGCACACGAACCATGCGGTTTTCTTCGATCATCGTACGGATGAGGACTGCCCTGTTTGTCCTTTTCTTCGCTACAGGATGGAGAGAGGGGAAGAAAGAAAGGCGAAGAGAGAGAAAAAGGTTCAGTGTTGATGTTGTACGATTGGGGCTATGTTTATTTATAAATTTGTTTTTTGGCAACCCAGTGCAACTCGATTTGCAAATTCGTCAATTACTTCTTCGTAGAATTGAGGATTCTGTGATAAGTTTCTTATGCATTTCTTTTCTATGGAAATTATTGCTAAATTCGATAATCTTTCTTCACCTGTAGAGTTTCTTATGTAGTTTTTGATTCGTTTCAATACTGAGAAGCATCTTTCTACTGAAGCACTTGTTGCCGGAATTGTCAAAACCAGCTGACAGAGCTTATGCACTTCACTATATGCTTCATATAAACCGGTCTCCTTTAGAAACAGCATCATACTGAACGGTGTTTTTTGGTTGCATACTTCCGAAGAATCATATAAAGCACTTAGTTGAGAGTACAACGCATCGATATCAAAAAAACTGCCATAACTTACTTTTAGACTATTGAAAGCGTTTATAGGAAATGGAGAATTTTTGTATTTTTCAAAATTACAAAGTTCAACAAATTTCAATTGACTAAAATTTTGAAATCTTTCGGCAAGCTGTTGTGTAATATTATCCAAAATTTGGTAAAACAGTGTGCAGTAGGAGGCCCCTGTGTCACCAATATTATCGACCCTGATCCTTTTTCTTTGAGTCTGCAAATTGAAGTTCTTAGCTTGCTCCCAAAAATGCTTAAATCGGTTTCTTTTTTCACGTAATTTTTTTCCAAATCCATGTATACTTTGCATACATAATCCAATATCACTGAATTTTGTTTGCAAAATATCGAATAAAACATCGGTGTGAGGAAATATTTCGGAAAAAACGATCAACAGGAAGTTAAAATTAAAATCATTTTCAATGAGCTCTAAGTAGCCTCTTGAGCAGTTTACACTTTCGGGATCCCAATCATCTTTGTCATTCAAAATATTATTAAATAAAGCAATAAGAGCCTCTCGATAGTGAAACACGGTTTGCACAAGTGGGCCACTGTAACTCCAACGGGTTGGAGCAACTTTGGGAAATCTTTTCTGGGCTTGAATATCCAAAGCATGGGTCCTGTTCGAAGATTTTGAAAAAAAAAGCCGCCATTCTACTCAATGTTGAAAAGAAAATTTTACATTCCTTAATCAATCCATCACCCTGCGACAAAACTAAATTCAGCCTGTGAGCAAAACAATGGACGAAAATTGCACTTTCATATCTGTCTTTCACTTTCGCTTGAAGGCCCTCTAAGTGTCCTGCCATAACAGCAGCGCCATCATAACTTTGTCCAATAAGTTTTAAACCACAATTTAATTCCTCAACGATATCACAAACGATATTGAACATGGCTTCCGCTGTACGATCCGATGATATGTTTAGGAATCGCAAAAACTTTTCTTGAACGACTGAACTTGCTTTTACATATCGCACAACGACAGATAGCTGGCTATGGCTGGTTATGTCAGTAGTTTCATCCATTCCCATTTCCCTTTTAGTGTTATTTAGGACAACACATGCTAAAGACTTAATTAAATCATTCTGAATTCTATTAGATGTTCCCTGGAATACGTTCGAACTCTCTAAATGATTTTTTAAAGGTTTGTCACGGCGCGGTATTGCCTCCGTCCGGAGAACCCTTAGGATAGGATGGGTGGCATTAAGATAGGATGGGTGGCATCAAAATAGGGCGTTTCATATGTATATAGATAGCCGGCCAAATGTCGTCATATTTGCCGATTAAATCAATTAAATCAGCATAATTCCCGGGATTTGTGGAGTCCCTGTTTTCATGGTGCCCTCTAAAACTTAGCTCATGTTCCCCAAGAAAACAAGTGATATCTATAAGCCGTTTTAGTACGTCCCGGTTTTTTGACACTAGCTGATTGTGTAGTTTATGATTTAGCCTTAGCTGATTATCTAAACCATGCTCAATACGCGTTTTTCCAAAAGTTTTTTCTTTTATTACAGCGGTTAAATGTCCCTTTGTATTAATATGCCTCTTGACATTTTTATGAAAATTATTTAATTCTGCAAAGCCGCCAGAGTTCCACGGCGTTTTCTCACTCGAATTAAATAATAAACAAGGCCAACAAAATAACTTACCAAGCGATACACATCCAGTTAGCCAGTTAAATTTGGCAAAAAATCCAGTTTAAAATGCCTAGTGAATTTTTTGACAGACTGACTAACTTTAGTTTCTAGATTAATGGCAGGCGTGTTCCTCACTGCACTGATTATTCCAGCCTTTTCCTGAAAATTAAATTTGGAAAATCCCCTTTCCAATATTTCAAATACAATACACATACACCTCTCCATTTTAAACGTAAAAGAAAATAATTATAAAATAAAATAAATTATTCGTGTGCCAAATAATAGTTCTCACAATCACAATCGGATTAATAATTCGTTTAATCGAAACTAAATGAAAATAAAATGTAATGGAGTCTGGAGGGTCTGTTGTGGATTGGTCTCACTCCATATGCGGCAATTTTGCTTATTAACAAACCCGTTAAGCCAAAAATGAGCCTCATCGCTGAACACAATTTGGCGATAAAACAACGGGTCAGTTTCCAACTGCTCTAGAGCCCAATCGGCGAAAGAACGACGCATATCATGGTCTCGTGGCTTTAATTCCTGCACCAGCTGGATCTTATACGCGTGTTGGCCAAGATCTTTGCGCAAAATTTTCCACGTAGTGGACGGGCAGAGCCCCAATTCCTGCGACCGACGACGAAGCGATAAATTTGGATCTTCTTCCACACTTTCGTTTACAGCGGCGATATTCTCTTGAGTACGCACATTCCTTCGACGTGTTGGTCTTACTGCATCATGTAGAGAGTATGTGGTACGAAATCTATCCACAGTTCGACGGATGGCTTGCTCAGATGGACGATTATGTGCGCCATAAAAATCACGAAGTCGTCTATAAGTTGCGCGAATCGACGACTGATTTTCGAAGTAAATTTGGATAATTTGGTAGCGTTGCTCAAACGTCAGTCTATTCATGATGATTTGCCAGAGTATACTGAAACAAATAATAAATTTTTTTTTTTTAATTCCCTATATATTGCACAATTATAAAACAAGTGCAATATTACTTACTTCCTATTTGCTTAACTTTTAACTTCCGCAGTCTGATACACTTTACATATTTATATACGGAAACATTTAGCAATAGCTATTTTACTTAAACTTGAAAGTCATATATTTTGGCTATCTCGCTTAAACATTAGGTCCCGGTCGTGCAGACCGTTCGTGGCATCTAATTGCCTAAACTTCCTCAGATGTGACCGATTTCGCGCGTGCTAGAGCCATCGGTAGTCGGGGAGGGGTGCCTTGGTCACACCTGTCTCGCAGTGTCACAAGATAAATTCACGCGCGTGCCCGGGTGCCTGATCAGATGAGCCATTCCTGAAAAAAAAACCTGAAAACGCGTACGACCGGTGAAAGCATCTTGTCCCCTGACGAACATGGGAGCCCCTTGATGGTTTAGGGGCTCCGCGCTCCCTCCCCACACCATCGGGCTAGGCCGCACTCAAGTTTCTAGCCCCCAAGCGAACAATTACACGAGCGAGAAAGCGAAACGAGGGCCCAGGAAAGGGTGTGTAATATAAGATGTTTCTAAATTCATGTTTCGAGAATTAAAAGAGATTTTTCTTTAAAATTACAATTTCGTATTATTATTCAACCATTTACCTAGCTAACGACTGCAAGATGCAATCTTGTTATTACGGCATAATCGCCAATCTTTCCCTAGCTACGATGAATCTGTATGTCGCCAATTGCAACTTTTAATTACAGACTGATTTTCCCTTATTCATTACCGCCTATTTATACTAATTACTTATTACTACAACATGTTTTCTTACCAATTAGGCATTACTATTCCTATTCCCATGCTCCAGATTCACCTAAAAGTCAAGTGACATCGTCATAATAACTTTTGACCTAATTTCCGGTCACTTCTTGTGATATGGTGAAAGTAAACGTGATCCGCGAAATAATGCAGCTAAAGTGTGCAAGAATCAAGCAGTGCAATATGATACCAAGAATGCATGCTCAATAATTGCTTTTGCTTACTTCGTTGCCTGTTTGTTTACTAACGAAGAAAATATTATTCTTAAGGTGAGTGTACACCATATGTACACTACAGGTGTCAGGAAGCAAAGATAATATTTCCTAGTGTGATTTCACTAAATTTTTTTTTATTTTAAAGATACACATCTTTCATTTCAAATTACAGCAACAAAATTATATGGAATGTAATTAGTACGAGTATATAATTGAAAGAATTATTACCGATTTTATGCCAATCGTTACATGTTGACGAAAACTTCATAAATTCTATTTGGGATTGGTTCACACAATTTTCCAATAAAATTAAGTGAAATGGAGCTCCAACAAGTTTGATGGCTTGGGTAAGTTCAGGAGTGGTGGAATATTGTTGTTCAGATCCATAAACTTTTCGGGTTAACCATCCCCAAACATTTTCGATAATGTTTAGTTCCGGTGAGTATGGAGGCCAGTTTAACAGAGTTACGTTTTGGCTCTCTATAAACGATTTCACGATTCGGGCAGTGTAGATGGGTGCCTTGTCTTGTCGAAATGTCCACGAGCGAGGTCCAAAAGGGTTGTTAAAGAATGGGAGTATGCCATTGTTTGCCGTTGCATTCATTGTTGAGTTCAAAAATTTGCAGCTCGCAAGTGCCATAATACGAGATCGCTCCCCACAACATGATACCTCCAACTCGGCTATATAAGTGGTCCAAATGATGGTTCTCCTTTCGTAAATCATGAAAATAATAGCTGTTGTAGTATGTATACTACTATTCCATAATTAAAAAAATTTCATATTTCTTATTATGATTATGGTATACATAAAAACCAATTATTGCTACGACAAAAATCGCAGATGTGGTCAACGCCTGTTGATAATCTTCCAATATTGTTGTATTCGCTGTTGCTGCTGAACAATTATTCCCTATTTTACGGCTTCAGTTTTAGCAGTTCCCGTTGAAAATATTTTTTCTGCTCTCCCACAGAAATCCGTATTAGCCAGTGTAGCTCTGCTCTGTCCCTCTTGAGCTTCGTCCGCCGACCGCCTCTTGGCCGTCGTTTCCTCTCAATCGTTGTGAGCTTGTCCTCCAACTTCTTGTCGTCGGTCTTCCTCAAAAACTCCTCGATTTTCCTTGGCTTCGGTCCTCGCAAGTCTGGCGTCCCTATTGGTGTTGGTACGTATTTTTTGATTGATACTATGTCCACACTCCTCGCTATGTTTGTCGGAACGTACTCCTCGATACGTCTTTGACAACACTCAAATATGCGTTTGAACTCCTCCAAATCCAAGTCCAATTCCAGACATACGTCTTCTACTGTGCCGGAGGATAAGTTTGAGCCAGTACCAGAGGACTCCAAACTTGAGAAAGTGGCAGGACAGGTACCAGAAGTGGCAATATACGAGGTGGCAACAGGACGGTCACCAGAAGGTCCAACATTCAAAGTGTCGGCAGGATCGCCATGTAATATGTTTTGCCTGTTATTGTTGGTAGCCGACATAATTTGTAAAGACCTAAGCAAGCGGCGGAGCCGCAGTTAGATTGGCCACATGTCCGAGGACACTTGCCGTGATTTCTAAACAAGCTCGCAGAAAGAACAACGAAATTCTATCATTAATACTCACACCTTTTAGAGTTCTGATATTACTGATCGTTTATTGTACTTATTACTTTCACTTAAATACTATTTTTATGACCTAATAATTCATGCTTACCATAGCTTTACTGTGATACGTTACTCATAATTCGGTCATCGAATTTGTCCCGTGTGAATCCGCATGGTGACTCAAATTCACCTGAATGCATGCTCGCGTGCCCAATTCTTTGAGCATGCCGCAAATGTATTTCGTGGGTAAAATTACACAGTGAAATGCCGGTCAGCGTACATTTACAAAGTAAGCACTTTGTTTATTGTAACATGTGATATGTATACAATTTGTTATGTTATGATAATGTTATGATACGTAAGTATATGTATACTACACTGTAGCCATCGAGGCCTTCCAAATTGATTCACTTCAAACGCAAAAACGGTCACTAAATTCACCGATCTTTCATATTTTTTTCTTTTGGACACATGACAAACACTTCACTACACAACATATTTTACTTTCACGCCGCACACCGACCGTGAACTGACATTTTTCAGTTCGCCGTCTTCGAAAATTGCGTCTCTTAACAGGGACACCGCTGATTGTGGTGCATCTACAGAAGCTCCCCGAATCTGCAGTCATGGACCACATGTATATGGGGTTGTGTTGAGAGGTTAACACTCCAGCCGACAAATGCTCCACCATAGGCGACTCGACCTGCTTGCACTTCTTCGCCGAATTTTTGGAAGTGCTTGCACCAACGTGGCCAACTAGAAGACCAACCGATCGCGCGATTCTTTAACAATGTACACCAAACACGACTGACAAATATCAACATGTCAATCTCACACCAGTTTTCGTGTGTTTACAATGAATCATTCAAGCAACATTCACAGTAACGAGTTATCACGGACTCAAGTTCAAGGACAGGTTATCGAACTTGTCCGTGACGACATGGATGGACCGCAAATTAATTTAGCGGCATTTCACCGGTCCACCGAAAGGATAAAAGGCCGATGAAATTAACGGCACACCCTCTTGTTACGGTGATACGCGACCCGGAGCAGATCTGAATGCGTAGAGCTCTGTTAGCTAGATATTGCTTGACAAAAGAAAAAAAAATTAATTAAACAAAAATTGATTCGCTGAGCTGAGCAGAGTGGAGGTTATTAATCTCGGAAAATATTTAGAAAAAAAAATTTAGAGAGATACCTTCGCTTCGCATGTCGGAAGTATTGTTTTTTTTATAAGTTTACGCGAATTTTCTCCTCTAGGAAATTCACTAGTAAGGGGGGAGT
The DNA here is from genome assembly GCA_964017055.1 of Chloromyia formosa. Lineage (NCBI taxonomy): Eukaryota > Metazoa > Arthropoda > Insecta > Diptera > Stratiomyidae > Chloromyia > Chloromyia formosa. The sequence goes on from OZ024815.1 coordinate 42,776,476, forward strand.
GTTACGGTGATACGCGATCCGGAGCAGATCTGAAAGAGTAGAATTAGCTAGTTATTTATATTTTGTAATGTAATTGGGCGGCTATGTTAGGTAGGAGGGGCGGCATGTTAAAAAAAAAAGGAAAAAAAAAATACGTATCAAAATCTTATCTTACCATTCATTTCCTGCACCGAAACATTGACGGTTGGCTCGTCCATCGCATCGCAGAGGAGCTCCCTGAAACAGAAATATTATGAAACAAAGAATTAATTCTAAAAACACGCTTTAAAAAAAATACTTATTTGAAGACTTGTGGCAATCCATCGGAATACGAACACTAACCAAAACAAATTGTTGACACCTCTAGACATCTGTCAAGCCCGACGTATGTAACAATGGAGTAGCGGAGGACGAGGGTTGGTAAGGCCGTGAAGGCCTATGGGACACCAAGTGTCAACAAACCACTCTCCGGAGGACCACCTGTGACGTGCGCTGGCAGACCAGCTCAGCTGTCGGGAGTAGTGGGGTGGGCTATGCACGGCAGTCACCGGCCTCCTCCATCATTAACAAAAAAAGGTATCGCACGTCTGCCCGTTACTCACAAAAGAAAACCGCAAAAGAAACTACCAAGATCAAAACCAAATATACCAAAACAAAAAAAGAGAAACCTAACCGTGACGACGAACGTCAAACTCCCAAAAATATCGAACCAAAAGACGCAAAGTCCCGTGCAGGGACACAGGGCTGCATCAGCCAAACTACAACAGGCACAAGGCCGAAAATACAATAAAGACGGGAATACCGTCCGATCAGGACAGATTCTTCACTTCTACAGGCCAGTTGAGCCTTAAGGTGTTAATCGCTCTATAGGAGCCCCAGATGTTGTGGGCTCAGGCGCGTCCATGCCCTCCCAGCCATGGGTTTTGTAATATTTGAACGTGGAAATAATGTAGAAATGATGACAATGCCGTGGGATCAACTTGTCATTCTCACTTCCGGTGACATTCTTCTATTTTTCAGTCATCCGCAAGTGAAAACGATTGATCCAAACGGCCAACGGTTGGCTAAAAATGCAATGAAATTACTTATTACATGGCAAGTTGAATTTGAACTTATACTCACCACACCATCCGACAGGCTTCCATCAATGCCATCCTTCCATCCAATGATGTCAAATATCGTCCTGGTCAGTAGAATTGTTGCGGTCCTTGACTGCTGCCTTGAGCGGGCATTCTCCATAAACGATCCTCCTCGGCTATCTACAATGATACCGAATAAAAATCCAGATTAGCAAGCTATTGGAGAATGGCACAAAGACGCAGGCACGGATATCAACCACCCGGAAATAACTTCCTATGGCTGGAAACAACACCAATTCACGGTCGACAAGGATCACCGATTGCGGACTGAGCACGATGTAAATAGACAAATGTCATTGAGACTTGTCACCACAACTGTCAGGTCAGCTGCTTTGATCATCAGCTGTTGGCATGGCCCCGCCATCTAATTGTCAGTACCTAATACTAATCGTCGAAAATGCGTTCAATTCGGCACCTTCTTTTGGCGCTAATTGGTAATATGGAAACTGAGCACAGGGACGAAGTGGAAACGGACCGGAGGCATGGAATTTAGTCCAGTGCGAGCCCCCGAAGTATGCGGTTGGGAAATTAGTGCAGAGGAAAACAAAAGAATCGAAGGCAGCCGAAAAACAAAGAGCGACTCAAAGTCTACGGGTAAGTAGGAGGGGAAACCCTGCCCAAAGGTGCCACGTAACGAAAAGGAAAAAAATAATCAAAAGAGTGCTAACCCTAAAATCGGGCCCACTCGTTTTAGGGCTCCGCTGGACGACGTTTTAAAGAGGTGGCTCTAACCTCCAACGAGGCCACGATCCTATTGCGTGGCGGAACAACGAGCCCCTGGCCGCGTCGTTTGCGGAGAAATTCTCCGATCGCGTTTTCAAGAGGTGGCTCTAACCTCCAACGAGGCCACGATCCTATTGCGTGGCGGAACAACGAGCCCCTGGCCGCGTCGTTTGCGGAGAAAATCTTCGGTCACGGTTCAAGAGGTGGCTCTAACCTCCAACGAGGCCACGATCCTATTGCGTGGCGGAACAACGAGCCCCTGGCCGCGTCGTTTGCGGAGAAAATCTTCGGTCACGGTTCAAGAGGTGGCTCTAACCTCCAACGAGGCCACGATCCTATTGCATGGCGGAACAACGAGCCCCTGGCCGCGTCGTTTGCGGAGAAATTCTCCGATCGCGTTTTCAAGAGGTGGCTCTAACCTCCAACGAGGCCACGATCCTATTGCGTGGCGGAACAACGAGCCCCTGGCCGCGTCGTTTGCGGAGAAAATCTTCGGTCACGGTTCAAGAGGTGGCTCTAACCTCCAACGAGGCCACGATCCTATTGTGCGGCGGAACAACGAGTCGCTGGCCGCGTCGTTTGCGGAGAAAGTCTCCGGTCTCGTTTTTAAGACTAAATTTAAGTAATTTGCTCAGTATGTGCGGAGTGGTAAGAGTACCTGAAAGCCAGGAACCCTGTTTATTTTAACTTACTATTGCCTTGCAGATCGTGGAATCCCGTAGCGGCCGCCACAGGATATTCCTTCAAGAAAAAAACAGAAAAAAAAAAGGAAAGGTAATTCTCATTACATATCTCTTAGAGTCTATGTTGTTGGGGTTTGTATGGTACCAGACCTGTAAGGGTGTCCCATCTTTCAGTGGCGCTACTAGTCCGTGGCAATTTTTTTGTAATATTTTGTTTGAATATCAAATTTATTGTAATACTTTTGAATTAGCTTCTATATGCAAAGCACGTATTCGTTAAGTCGTTTCCCTGAAAAGAAAAATATAACAAGTATGAAGTAATAAAAGAACCATGGGCCTTTCCTTCTTGCTACCTTCTCTTTAACATCGGCGTTGGCTGACACCCTTGGTGTCTATGAATTTGCATTCGGGTCAGATCCGCGTAAAGTATGTTTTCGTTGCAGGCACGTGATTTTTTTTGGTTTTTGAAATCCGAATACATGAGAACATGGAGAAAGGACCTCCCCCACATCTCCCGAACTCGAGTTGCCCACCAGCACGTGCCGCTGCTCCAAGTTCTCATCAACAGAACACCATGCTGTGGTGACAGATGCCCGGAATCGGACGTCTGGTCACGGAACAACGGCTACAATTGTTAACTCGGAAATTATTACAGTTTCGGGCGCCAATGTTAGAAACCCCCTATATAAACGCAAGTCGCGAGGTAGAGAGACAAGAGAAGGAAGCTTTCTGTCTCATCCAAATAAAAATAACGCAATATGATACTTCATAAAAAAAAACCCTAATATTCAGTCTTTCTGGGTTTAGCAAGAGAGAAAAAGAATTGCCGGGATATTTTCTATTCCCAAGAAATTTAACGATGACACGTTCGCGTTTTAGTTTAATTCATTTGTGCGAGAATCGATGTCACCACAAAAATTCATTCAAGGTAGAGAAGATTCCTGTAGCGCGAGGCGAAGCCGATCGGCCCGTAGATTAGTCCGTCAAGTCGTCCGGTCCGTCGGAAGTACGTTAGGTGGAATACGTGTTGGTCCGCAGGCAGTAAAAGAAACCGTCCTCTGTCCACGGTCCGTCAAGCCCGTCATCGTCGCATGCCGCTGGGTCTTGGCCTGGCTAAGGGGGCGTGTCTCAGCCAGTTTGCCAACACGGTGACAACCAGGTAGTCGGAGCGTCGAGGTGGTGGTGCGTCTCCTCCAGCGTTGGTCCGCATGCAGGGGGGGGAGGCCTCGTCCGTCTGTGTGGCCATCCAACCACATTCCAAGTCCTGGTGTCGCCTGCCACGTACTAAAGGTCCGGTCCAGTCCGTAGGTCTGTCGTCCTGTCCGGGGCTTCGCTCCCGCCGCTTTAGGATTTCTCTCTCCTTGTTTATATATACATATATATAAATTTTTTTTTTTTTTTTTATTATTATTATTGAATAAAAGATAGAAATTGTAGTTTATTTGTTCAGTTTCTCAACTTAAATTTTAAAGGTTAAATGCATAATACCCCATAAAATACATATGAGTGTAATAAAAATATCAATATGATTCCTTATTAATAAAATAGAATGCCCGCTAAAATGGGTGAAAGATATCGCCGAGCGGCGCTTTCATAACAAAAAAAAACGCACGTAAGGAAAATCTTTCTCGTCAGCCGATAATTCACGTACTACGAGATAACTTATTCTGCATCATATTAATCATATAGTGTCATTCCTAATGAACAAAGCAGACCTTCAGTTGTGGCAGTTTGATGCCGGCCCTTTTTCTAACCAATGGATATTATTTCCAATTAACTTTTAAAAGACTTCTGTCATATCCTTAAGTATCGTTATCTGTCCCTTTTAGGGCTTTTAGTAAAGCACTCCACGAACTTTTCTGCGACACGCTCTCTTGGAAGATCAACCATATTACGGTCGCTAAGTCGCTCATATGTATACGAAGCTTAAACAAACTACTTCTACACTCGCTTCAAACGCAAAAACGATCACTAAATTCACCGATCTTTCATATTTTTTCTTTTGGACACATGACAAACACTTCACTACACAACATATTTCACTTTCACGCCGCACACCGACCGTGAACTGACATTTTTCGGTTCGCCGAGGATTTGTACGGGATATTCTCTTTTGTTTGATCTATTCGACGAGGAAGGTGGATATCCTAATGAATCCGTAAGTTATGAAAGAAATGTATCTGACTCTCTTTGACTTTATCAGTTTACCTTAGATAGCAAAATATGACTTAACCATTTTGATTTTACCAGAATATTCACTATATTATACACGGAAAGACGTCCGGTCACTTCATTGGTTGAAGAATGGCCCGTCTTCGTCTGTTGACGAGTGTGTACATTGTCGTCGTTGTACATATAGCTTCGGTGTGTTAATGTAACAAGGATGTGAAGTCGGCATGCGGTTCAGATGGCACACATTTTTTGATTCCCTCCTCTTTGAACTCTCCCGCTATCTATCATACTTCACTTCGAGTTTAATACCTCTTGTTTCACTGGTTGAAGTTTTTTTTTCACCCATGTGAGTTTTCAGGAGGTGTTACTAACACCTCCTGCCTCGACACTTCAGTTTGTATGGAAAATGAAGTGATTTGATAAGTTCATTTGGCTTGAAATTAGTAAACGGACTCGAAATGAAGTAATTTGGTTCTGTTTGAACGTAGTATAAGATACACCCAAATTTGAACTAGAAACCCGTTAAAAGCAAACATGCATCTACAGCACTACACCACCATTAACTAGAATTAAGCGAAAGTCATTAACACATGCATGGTGTCATGAAAGCATGCACATGCACTGCAAACAGTAGTGTACAGGTCATGATACAACAAAACGCATGCTATTGATTGTATCATGCCATAGACTAAGTCTTTTATCCATTATATCGTGATACGGGTCGGACTAGCCCAATATGAGGATTCTATTCCAATGCTATTACACGCGTGAATCCCATACAAACGAACGATCGCATGTTAGCGATTACTGACATATAATTGCATATCTCAACCGGGCAAAGAGCGCTTCTGCCCAGGTTGAACTCACCATGCGTTTTGTATACGAGTACATACAAATTTCGTGGGAGTTGGAGGATTGTTGGAACATGGAACGCAATACGATGGTGGGGAAAAGACGAAACAATATCTGTTGGTTGGAAGATAGTTCAGCACGCAAAGGGTTGTTGTGTGCAATGCACTGTATGGTAGTGTTTCAGAGCTTCCCAGCAAAAAATTGAAGGCTTATCTAAGGCTTATTTTGGAACACCTGATACCTTACTAAATAAGCAAGCATTTAGTAAGCATTTCTCTTTTCTCAAGAGATAATGCTTATTTCATACTTAACTTAGCATGGGCCATGTCATTGGCATTAAGGTTTAAAGCTCAAAGCTCAGTTTTTGCATATTTAGGCCATACAGAAAAGATTTAATTATAGAGGATAAGAAAGCATATATAAATATTACAATAGGGTAAATTTAATGATGATAAAACGTATTTATTATGGCTTCAAAGTAAGGCTTTTTGATGATGAGTGAAATGCATATTCGTCTCTTGCAATAACTCTTATTTAAGGTTTATCGGAACGCATAAAAATCCATTCAAAGTAAGGTTTCTTTAAGAGTAACAGAAATGTATATCTGATCCTAGCAATTACTATTATTTAAGGACTAAAGAAATGCATAGAAGTCCATTCAAAGTAAGGTTTCTTTAAAAGTAATTTAAATGCAAATCTGTTCCTTATAATTACTGCCATTTATGGACGACAGTAATGCATAGATATCTATTCAAAATAGGGTTTCCTTAATGACTGAAATAATTGTATATATATTCAGTAAAGTAAGACTTTTCCATGAAAGATGCGAATGATTACTGCAAATATATCCATTCATTAATGCTAATAAATGTCAAATAAAATAAGTTTAACGATTTTTTTTATTTTTATTTTTTATATTTACATATTCAGATTACGTCATTTCAATTTTTAAGATATTTACATTTTAATTTTCAGATCTTTAGATATTCATACTTTTATTTTCACATATTTTAATTTTCATATCTTTGAATACTTATATACGTACTATTTTAATTTTCAGATTTTTACATATTTACATTTTAATTTTCAGATCTTTAGATGTTCATACTTTTATTTTCACATATTTTAATTTTCATATCTTTGGATACTTATATACGTACTATTTTAATTTTCAGATTTTTACATATTTACATTTTAATTTTCAGATCTTTAGATATTTATACTTTTATTTTCATATATTTTAATTTTCATATCTTTGGATACTTATATACGTACTATTTTAATTTTCAGATTTTTATATATTTACATTTTAATTTTCAGATCTTTGGATACTTATATACGTACTATTTTAATTTTCAGATTTTTACATATTTACATTTTAATTTTCAGATCTTTATATATTTATATTTTTATTAACATAAACTATTTTAATTTTCAGATTTTTAGACCTTTACATTTTAATTTCCATATCTTTAGATAATTATATTTTTAATTACATTTATTTTAATTTCCAGATCTTTAGGTATTTTTATTTACATATATTTTAATTTTCAGTTCTTTAGGTACTTATACATATTTTTATTTACATATACTATTTTAATTTTCACATCTTTAGATATTTATATTTACATATATTTTAATTTTCAGATCTTAACAATTGTGCATTTGTCTTTATTTATTGATTTCTGCTTGAACCGTTCTTGGTCAAGTCTATTTTTATTTTTACGAATAGCATCTTTCATGTCCCTTTCGTAGTCGTCGTATGTGCTATAAATGCTGGTCAAACATTCTGTAAAAAAATAAAGAGTTAGTATAAGTGAACTATTTTCATTCATTTAGTAAAATCAGTACATTAAAATAATTGAATTATTGAAAAGGTAGGGGAAAAACTTACGGTACAAAGTGCATCTGAAAAATTTTCGAGATCGCATCGGGATCATATTTCGCCTCCCTTCCCAGTTTACATCACGAAGCAAATTGTCTGATACGAGGAGATTCAGACTTTTTGTTGAAATTTTTCCCGATATAAGGGTTGAAATCTGTATTTTCTGAAAAGAAAAAAAATAATGAAATAGGAATATTTCAATAACAGTTAGCATGGACTTACTAAATTCCTCTCGAAGGATTCATCGTTAATTTTAGTTTCTAAGTCTTCCATGTCTTCAATATTCCTCAAAGGAAAACTAAATACGGGCGTACACTTCCCGAAGAGTTTTTCGTATATTTTATTTATTTTAACGGACTGTTCCGCCATTTTATTTGTTAACGAAGTTAACATATCTTGAACGTCTGTATAATATAATAAAAAAAGTATAAAATAAAATTGTTAGATAATGCATAATTTAATTCAATATAAAATAATAAACAATTAAGAAAATTGAGTATATAATCTACCTTTTATTTGGCTAGCTAAACGCGGATCAGGAGCATTGCTGACCGTAGTGGCCGTTGAAATTGCTGGGGAAAGCGGCATATCAGGGGGTACAACGACGACGAATTCGTCCCGGAATAATAATTGATTATTCTCTAAAATAATAACTCCACATTAGTGTCTACTTTATAATTAGTGATAGTTAATCTATATTTTACCTTCCATTGGTGATGCTCTTATTGTGTATACTGATGCAAAATAGGAATGAGAAGAATACGAACATTATTTATTTTGATTGGAAAATATTTCACATAATTACTGCTGAATGGGAAAACTTTTTCTTCTTCGTCAAATGCCGAAATCTCAATTATTCCTAATTTAGACGAATTAACCGGATATATGAAAAAAGGTGATATGTTGATGGCTTTACAGCCTACGATATAATGTTTTCCGTTTTTTATCCCTAATGCCGAAATTTTAATTGGATTGCCGTCTATCATGCAATAGTTGTTTGGAAATTTGGCCGAAAAGAATGTTTGATTGAACTTCAAAGAAACCAAAGATTTATCTATCAAATCATTTGCTCTATGAAACTGAGTTTGAATTGGAATTTGATTTAATTTATTGTTTAATTGCATTAGAATATGTTGTGGTTTTTTTATTTTCCGTTTAATAATTTGCAAATGATTTTCAAATTTATAGCTGTCTGTTATTCCATTTTGTTTGATTGATTCAACCAAATGTAACAGTCCGTGTACTTTGTAGGATATGCTATCTTCGCTGTAAAATTTAGGAAAATCTGCTACAAAGAGCTCAATCATTTTTTGTACCATTTCATAGTTAATTTGGAATAAGTTCTTGTCGAGGCAAATTCTATATGCACAGCATAATATTAGATAATGTTCATAAAGCTGCTTATCCAAAACATTTTTAAATATGACAATTCCTGTGTAAAGGATCAACTGACGGAATTCAGTGGCCTTCCATCTTGGAAGTTCATCAAACACTCTAGGCTGCCTGCAAAATTCTTTAGGGACATTTTGTCTCAATTGGATCAGCCTCATTGATAAATAGTCTTTGTTTTCTTTTGATATTTTAAAAGAGCTAGTAACAGTTCCATTAAAAAGTTTCATTATCATCTTTTTAAAGACTCCCAGATCAATCAAATGGAGAAAGTCGTATGGAAATTGCGTCACCATTTTTATACCAATAGTCTCTAATATATTTGCTTTATCCCTATACTTTAAAGAATGATGTTCTATATCCCTCCGGTTAACAAAGCTGTCGTCTGTCCTCGCACCCCCTGCAGTTGTAGAATAAACAGTCCTTTTATTTTTACGGCTGCCAATCTGACTACAAAAGGGGCATCCATGGAATGAATTATGGGATAATGTTGATGTCATAAATGCCCTCGCAGGTGCGTCACAAATAAACGCCCTTATATTTAATTTACAAATGGTATTACTAATGAGAATCCCGTTACACTCAATGTCTTTTAATTCAGTGACAAAATTTTCTAAGTATTCATCAATGCTACAAGGTTTGCTAGTTCCAGCAAAACAACCAATCACAAAAGGTCTCAGATCAGGCCTCTCAATTATTGCACCCATTATAGGCCATAATTGTGTCCCAGAACTCTTATATAAGGGCAGACCATCTACATTAATATCAATACTAACAGTTTCATTGGACGTAATGTTTAAATCGCTGTATTTGATAATATTTTTTCTTATGCCGAAATGTATGTAATTACCCGGTTCAACATCTATTATATTATTTTTTTCTATCTTGTTAGTTTGTAGTAATGTCGGCACTGAAAGGGGAACATTTAATCCTGCATCTGTGAGTATAAGTAATAGTTTTTTTGCGGCACGATGCGAAATATTTTCGTCGATTACCCAATTGGCTAGTTGAATTTGATACGAATTTGCTGATCCCTCATTACTTTTTGCATCAGTATATTCCTCGTTCGTTACTTCATCATTATTAGGCAAAAAGGTGTAGGTATTCGCACTTATTGCTTGTAATTCATTGTCATGATGCATAGATTCCAGTATCTGCTTCCTAGCAGTCTTCACCAGCCTCTTATAATGCCTCTTTGAATATCCTACATATGAGGCAAGCATTGCAAAATAATGCAACACGTTAATGACGTAATGTGGAAGACACAAGCGCAAAACGGCCTTCAACTCCGTAATGCATATATTTTGTATACCTAGATAGAAAATATCGCACATGATTGATTACACTGGTCTACAAAATTCAAACTTTTTTTTGGCACCCAAAACTGATATCAAATTTTGAATCTACTATTGGCACATAACAAAAATATATTAAAGAAAAACAAGCTAGCCTTCGGCTAGTGCATTAGTTTTGTGGTGCATTTGCTACTTTCAAAGTAGTGGTTAAACTTGTTCCGATTTCACTATTCCTATGAGAGACTTCAACCAAATTTAAATAGTCTAAATAACACTTTTCTATTAATCGTGTAAATTTTTGACGAAGCGATACAGCCTACTTGGAGATTTAATTAAGAATATACATAATAGTACCATTTAAGCCAACATAACATAAAATGAATATGTCTTACTTGAAAGTCAGCCAAATCCCAAGCAGCACAATACTCAATTTTCTGTAATAAAGGAAAGCAACAACCTTAATTTTTGAATTTTTAAAACGAGAAGATTCTTATAGTGAAATATGTACAGTAATTTTCTTTACCGCATTCAAAATGTATGTTGTCTGGACACACGGACGGACAAATGTATGCTACTCACCTTAAATAATATGCAATTTTTCCAGAGCGATTCAAAAGCGATCTCAGAAACAATGAACACACGATTGAAAGAATTACGGTAAATGACGACGCCGTTTTGCATACGCATTATAGTAAGGTTGAAAGCCATTATGAGGGCTACACTGATGCTTAATGAGTGCTTATATTAAGTCTTACTGCAAAGTCACATTGCTTTACAACATTTGGAAACCTATAATAAATGCTTGTTTAATGCTGAACTATAAGCCAAAGTAGCATAATATTATAACAATTATTATAAGTTTCAAAACAATGATTATAGTAAGTATTAGTATAATTTATATATAAGCTTTACACATGCCTTCGAATAAGGTTTGGTTAAACCTGATACTATTCAGATTTTGAAGCTTACATACTATTTATAGTTTAGTCTTTAGTAAGCATTTCAATAAGTTTAAAATAAAGTCTTCATGTCTTCCTTACATAACGCTTATAGAACAGTTACATATAAACATTATAATAAGTTTTAAATAAGTTTTTTATGGTTTATGCACTATGACCGTACATAACGCTTATAGGACAGTCGTAAATAAGCATTTCTAAAACTTTTACATAACTTTATAATTAATTGAAGCTTCATTCGCTTACATACCACTCATAGTACATTCGCAAATAAGCAATAATATAAGTTCTAAATACCATTTTCATGGTTTTGCTTTAATAATACTTACAGTATAGTCTTAAATGACAATTAGTACTAAGGTGCAATGCCTTATTTATACCTTGTACTTTATGAAGCCTTACCAATTTTTTGCTGGGTTTTTACGTTGTACGTACGCACGATACAGTGATGAGCTATTTTCAGGTGATTAATATGTATGTACTTATCAATGGGAGTTTAATAAAGCAATAATGTTGTGCAAATTTTCAATATGTGTTGACACAATACGTTTAGTAATGTATAGGGTGATGTTTAGTAACTGATAGGATGATGTTTAGTAATTGATAGGGTGGGCAGTGCCCACCTTGCCCACTGTGACGGGCCGCCACTGGGTGTTAGGCCCTAACCAGATTGAACGCAGAATGCAGCAGCAGCGGCAGAAACAACAACAACAACAGGTAGATCTGTCATCGCCGCTGTGCCACCGCGACAGATCTACCTGTTGTTGTTGCTTCTGCCGCTGCATTCTGCGTTTAATCTGGTTAGGGCCTTAGTGCGCTTTCACACGAAGAGCCGCATGGCTCTCGCTCGCGAGTGAGAGCGAGGCGCGTAAGACTGAAATGCAAAGGCTACACTGCAGCTTTCACACGGGGAGCGCGAGCCGGCACGGCTCGTGCATCTCGAGCCGTGCGTCGCGGCTCTTGATAGAAATGCAAAGCGAGGGATGCCGGCATTCACACGGGAAGAGCGACAATGGCTCTCGCTATGCTTTCAGTTGCAAAATACGCCTTGCAGACGTGTTGTGACTATGTATCTTCTTTACCGTCGACGCCGGCCGTCTTCGACGACAAAAACGCCAACGTTCCAAAGCGTATTGTGTCCATCCTAGCGGGTAGCGAGGGACTGAGGAGCGAAATTGGAGAATTTCCTCACTTTTCAAATTATTAATTTCTGGTTTGAATTGTTCACGTAAGTCGTGTATGGACAGTTGCAAATTTACCAAATATTCATCAGTATAAATTCTGTTTGGACTTTTTTTTTTAGGTTTTTTAGTATTTTGTCTAATTCCCTTAAAGTGTACAAATAAGTACATTGGTACTTTTGCCAATTTCCTTTTTAATTGTTTTTGTAATATATGTTTTCGATAAAAACTAGATTAAAAATGTAATTAGCATTATTGCTATTGTTACTATAATAAATGTAGTAACTTGTGTACCTGTGAATAGGTTACTATTATTACGGGACCTGTGTTAACTATAATTTGTTCATCTAAATTGGTGTCGGAAAAAACCATTTTGATTTAGATTATTTACTATTTTGTATTTTAATTATCTCGCTAAAAAATTCTCGTTTTTGTTTACAATTTGTTTCTATATTATACTGCTTGTATAGAATAGCAAGTTCTTTGGGTTTTTTTAATTTTCTACCGCCTCTTAGTTTTTTGTTTCTTTATAATTTGTTCGCTTATTTTAATACTACTTTTTATTTGTCTTTCCCGATATCGTTCGATACTAATAGGCTGTGGGCCTATCCGGATATCTTTCCAGCTGATACTTGGGGTGATAATGTTGTCTTCCTTGATCGGTGTTGCCTTGTATGGTAGGCGCTCATCGCTGATTATGTGTATTTTTGTTGGTACGTACTGCTGGGGGTTTTCCTCTGCTGGTTTTACTGCCTTTGGCTTGTACTCCAATAGATTTTCCAGTTTTTGGAATATCTCATCGAAGGCTTTAGTGATCTCGTCCTAGGATGTCGTCAGTGCAGGATCGAATTATTGCAGGCACGAATCAGTGCAGGATAGAATAGGTGCATCGAACCGGTGCAGGATCGAATTGGTGCAGGATCGCCATGTGGAGTTGGCATGTGTCGCCAAGTGAAGGGTGGCACGATACCATAGAAATTCGAAAAGAGAGAGAGACATTATACTATTGAACGGTTTAGTTTAGGAGCAGCCGTTCCTGCTCATTGATAGGCACTTCTACCGAAACGTCGCTATCTGCAGTGGAACTGCCAAATAGACTTACCATTGTTTGAGTCAGTGACTTCAGCAGTTGGTTTCTGCAAAATAGAGTCTAAAACTAAGGCAATTTCTTGCCAAGAGTAAAACGCAGGCAATGTCTTGCCAATGTGGTTTTCCAGTTAAGACTTCAACTTTATTTACAAATCTTACCCTATTTATACTAAATTACTTATTCTAATTGTGCTGAATCTTATTCTTAATCCGTGAGAATAAGGTAAAAACCTTATCAAGCAATTTCCCACATTTGCTACATTCACATGCATCTATCTAAATATATCTTGCATGTGCATATGCAATCTAAATACAATATATATGACTGAGTGCAGTACGCGAAATGAAAGTGTCAAATTTCGTCTGGCTTGTGTATGAAGACAATCGCGTGTGTTTCTAAGGTCAACATAACAATTTGTCCGATGACGTATATTGTTGTTTTAAAAACAAATGGAAGTGCATGAATGAATATGCGGAAGCTTGATATGGTTGTTACGTAGTCACGTTTGCAGTGTGCGTAATAAAATGTTATGAAGTTTTATGATGCAGTGTGTACTCACTACACCACTTCCACTTTCCAAATTTATAAATTCTAATTTTCAAGGTTCTACTTCACACAAATTCGACCGAACTCAATGCTCTCAAAAAAACGAGAGTAAAATGTATAGACTTACTCACTATCCGTCTCGAAGTACCAAACTCAAAATGTTGAATTCCAAGAAAAACAAATTCGACGGACCATCGAATGCTAGGCGAAATGTACACTACTCAATTGGTTTTCAATTTTGCAAACTGCACTTTTCGATAAGTCGCGAAATCATCCGGCTCGACGGACCAATGTGACTAGTTATAATAACATCTTAGGCGTGATAATCACTGGGGCCAACCAACCCATAGGGTCATAAAGACGTGCTATATTCGATAAGAGCTCTCGTTTAGTGTATTTTGCCTCACTATTAGTTTCGAAATCAAAGTGGCAGCTAAACTTATCAGCTACCGGATGCCAAACAATGCCGAGAGATTTGTGGCCTTGATCGAAATTCAGGTCGAGGGGATATTTCAATTCGATATCATTCGCAGCGACGATATCGAATTGAAATATTCCTACATGGTTGTGGTGTGACAATAAGACTGTATTGGCTTGGTTAAATGAACAACCAGTTAAGGCAGGCTTCTATTTGGACAAGCGTTGCTGTGAATTCCTCAAAAGTAAGAGAGCTAGCGCCAACCACATGTCGCAAGTGCATTTTAACCGATTTCACACCGGCCTCCCATAAACCTCTTAAAGTGAGGTGAAGCCGGGGGAATAAAATGCCATTCTACTCCTTCACTCGCCATTAACTCCTTCGAAGGGACAAGGAGGGAGGAGAGGCGAAAAGCTAAAATTAGTAAATAATAACTAGTAAAACTTATCCATCGTTTCCATCACCACCACCAACATCGATGACGCATCTCGTCCATCCTGTCTGAGAGGTTTCCTGAAAATTGAAATTTTATCACAAAGAATCGCATTCCAATTTAAATAAAATACTTATCTGATATCATCATCGGAGTTTTCGTGGATGAAAAGAAACAAGACACTTAGCAATTCCGCGGAACTCGCAAATACGATACCAAATAAAACACAAGACGCAAACAACGTAAACATTGTCACGGAAATGTCATCGGTCAGCTGTCGTTGACGTCATGAAACAATTTGAGGACAAGGGAAGATCTGCTGTAATGCGAGGGCGGTTCAAATATGATCGAGACAAACGCTCTGACACATTTATTTATTATCGAAAATATTTACAAAAATTTGGAGTTTTTATAGGTAATTCCCCTCACTAGTTACACATTTTTGTCACCTCTCCGGAAGTTTTTTGATACCGGTATCAAAGAATTCCTTGGGCAACTTGGACAGCCATGTGTGCACGAACTCCTCTACCTCGTCGTCGGCGCGCCATCTACAGCGTTTGTCTCGATCATATTTGAACCGCCTCTTTTGAAAGAGAATAGTCTGGCAGTGTTATAGCTTTCTAGGTATATACATATATTCTGCAGATTTGACTAAATGTTCTTCTTTGATACGACATAACACGTGATCAAGTTCTTCTACAATTTGTTTCTCGATGTAATCTTGACACAGAGAGGTTTTTATTCCCTTTTTCAATGACATTTTAGATTTTGCCTGTGATGTCTTGTTTCACAGATTTGAAAACGAAAATCTACTCTATAGGAAGGATGGGGGTACTACAGAGGAAAGCACAGCTACTTGGAGGGAAAATATGTACAGTAAAGCGGCCAAGTCCTAAGATTTAGAGCAAGTAGCCGTAATGTGCTTGTGGGGACACAGATCGGTGGAAGGACCAAAAAGGAACCCGATGAGGTTCTTTTTAGTCCTGTTCTTTACCAGAAATGGGCCCCACGTTGGGCGCCAAATATGCAACGAACGGTTTGGTGGGCATCAGAAGATGCCCGTGGGGACGGAGCCTAAGGTTGCATGCTGACCGTGAAGGTCGGGAAGTGCCATCTGGCAAATAAACAGGCGCCTATGCTTGCCGTAGCTCAGTTCGAGAGACGTGGGCGGGGTTTTCGCCGCTCGTTGTCCCTGTCCTTTACGTATTAATAAAATTCCTAGGTCTGGAGAAAATAACACAAACAAATGGGAAAACAAAATGGAAGAGTAAAAAAAGGGGCGATAAGGAGGAAATAATTGTCGGACGGCTCAGATGCCCTCAAGCACGCTGCTGGTTCCTGGTCGCAAAGGACCCTCGGCCTTCTATACCCTCCCATACATGAGGTCTCATGGCCGCTACTTAAAAATTTGGGGACCTCCCTATGAGGACAGAACTTTGTAGCTGCGCCAAGCCTCGTGTACTTTTGCAGGTCTTTTCTGACACATTTGGTCAAATACCGATTTAATTTTGCTTTGTTCCTAACTACAGGGTGGCGCAAAACTACCGTCATGGTTTGAATGTTTAATAACTTTTTTATTTAATGGTTAATTATTATAATTTTTTTTTTGTTATACAGTATATTAATGGGGAATAATTTTGGCTTAAGTATGAAAAATTATATCCCGCAAGTGGTGGCCATTTTCGGCTTCGCACATTCGTGCTCTTTCCAGTACATTTTCCAACTTTTTGTAAAATTTCGGGTGTTATGGCTCGAATTTCATTGCGAATGTTTTGTTTTAGCGCTGGTATGGTCGCTGGCTTATTTACGTATACCCTTTCTTTCAAATAACCCCAAAGAAAACAGTCTGGCGCTGTTAAATCCGGTGAACGTGGGGGCCAATTAAAATCGCTTCTGCGCGAAATAATGCGTTCGCCAAAGAGGTCCCGTAACAGAGCCATTGTATCCCTTGCAGTGTGGGCTGTGGCTCCATCTTGTTGGAACCACAACTGTGGATGGTTTTCTACAGCTGGCCTCAAAAAATTGTCCAGCATCGTTCGATATTCAGCACCATTGTTGCTGATGAACTGTTCTTGGATTTTCCGTAGCCCATATCCTGCAATTTTGCTTGTTTAAGAAACCATTCAATTGGAAATGGGCTTCATCGCTCATTATCAAATTGTGAATGAAATAGCGATTTTCTTCTGCTTTTTGTCGGAACGAAATGGCATAATCAAGCCGTTGTTGGTAGTCTATCGGCTTCAATTTTTGCACAAGCTGAACCTTATACGGGAACATGTGCAATGTAGCCAAAATCCTCTGAAGGGACCTCCGCGATAGCCCCAGTTGTGCCGAACGTCTTCTTGTCGATGTTTCTCCACTGTCCTGCACACTATCCAGAACACGTTGGATATTTTCTTCCGTGTGGGCCGTAAGAGGTCTTCCGGTACATGGAATGTGTCCTACTGTACCATATTGTTGAAAATTTGCAACCAGGCGGTTTATTGTTGGTGCTGAAGGTCCAGTACGCACATTAAAAAAACGACGATAAGCACGCTGCGTCAAAACAATTGACCGTTGATTTTCAAAATAAAATTCAACAATTTTCGATCGCTGCTGTGTTGTGTACTGTTCCATTTTAAATTCCCGAAGTTTTCTTCACAAAATTCTGAAATAAAAATAAAAAATAAAAATTAAATTAAAAAGTTATTAAGCATTTGAACCATAACGGTAGTTTTGCGCCACCCTGTATTTTAGCTATTGCTTCAACTCTTTGTTTGAAAGAGAATATGTAACGAAACTTATTTTAATTGGATTTCGATTATTAGTAAGAAGAAGACTTCTAGGCTTGACCGTGTAGGTCGGCCGTGACATCGGTATGCCAAATGTCTTCGCATCAAGTACCCCGACGACGCATGCTGGCTGGGCTAGCTCTTAGCCGGGAGATGTGGGGTGGGCCAAATGGGCACTTGACGATCCAGTTCGTTAACATTAAATATTCATGCGTCTTGCCACTTTAACGAGTACACAAAAAAAAATGTTCCCACAACACAAGCTATAGTTACAAAAGTTGCCGGTATACAACAATACAATCCTCAAGATGCCATGCATCACTCCCGAAAATATGAAACAAAATCAAAAGTAGAACAACACACGAAACCGCTAATCACAAAGAAACACAAAAACAACCATCTTCCAGTGATCAACCACACCCGTTCGGAGAAGGAATCCAATCACAAATATTTACGCGATACCAACGTTGTCATTATGGTTAACACGATAGTGCTGTCAGGAATCAGATGTTTTGATTCCTCGACCACAGGAAAAGGTGTTAATCTTCCCGTGGTTCCCACCCAACCAATGGATCCACATTCAAAATTATTGGGATCCCCTAGCCAACTCTCAGACTACTACACAGGATCACGCGAGATCAATTCGATATCCGAGGATTTCCCGCGCGACGGAGCGTTTCCTCAGACCTCCCAACAGTTTGGAATCCCCAAGCCAACTCCTCGAGCACCAGCATTTTCACCCTATCCGTTCTACCATGATGACATCATTCATCCATTATCTCAACACCAGAGATGTGTGGCCATGGTCACGTAGACCTTGGTTCCCACAATCTCTGTACCAAATCGTACATAAACTATCACGAACCTTTAAGAATTTAGTCATCCAATCAATACTATAAACATCCTGTGTTTATGTTTGGCAAAATATTTCTTTCAAGCGAATTTGTCACTTGATTGATTTGCTTAAAATGGGCAAACATCACGTTCGTCGGATGATTAAGATGGCAATAGAGGAAATAGAATTTTTTTTTTTTTAAATTCAATTTGGGTGGTTATTACGCACCAGGTTCTATTTCAAGGGTTGCCAATTTGTTTAGGCCATTACAAATAATCTGGCAGTGCTATAACTCTCTAGGTACATACATATGTTGGGCGACCGGTGGTGTCTGTCGCCTTGCTACAGCACCGCCAAAAACAAAATATTTTAATCACGTCCGCAGTGCACAAGCTAACAGCAATGACACACACAAGCAAACACTTTGAGTCAAACCCGCTCGTAACTCCGTTACCCCCGCAGTTACACAGGCACGGCACGGCGCTCCGCCACCATTCCACGGCCCCACAGGAACGAACGGTACTCAAGAGCTAGAATAGCTACTGGCTGATATAGCCGAATGTCTTTTAAAAACTTCTCAAATAAAATCGTAAATTCATTATTTTAGCCGATATAGGCTAGCAGTTGGTGATGCATACAAAGTTGAAGATCTGTCTCAAAAGAAAGGCAGGGTGTCTGCCGAGAGAGTTGTAACGGACAGTTTGGTGGGCATGAGAAGATGCCCGTGGGGACGGAGCCTAAGGTTGCATGGTGACCGTGAAGGTCGGGCAGTATCATCTGGCGAAGAAATAGGCCCCTCAACCAGCTAAGCAGCGGCCTATGCTTGCTGTAGCTCAGTTTTGGAGACGTTGGTGGGGTTTTCGCCGCTCGTTGCCCCTGTCCTTTGCGGATTAATAAAATTCCTAGGTCTGGAGAAAATAACACAAACAAATGGGAAAACAAAATGGAAGAGTAAAAAAAAGGGGCGATAAGGAGGAAATAATTGTCGGACGGCTCAGATGCCCTCACGCACGCTGCTGGGTCCTGGTCGTAAAGGACCCTCGGCCTTGTATACCCTCCATACATGAGGTCTCATGGCCGCTACTTAAAAATTTGGGGACCTCCCTATCAGGATAGAACTTTGTAGCTGCGCCAAGCCTCTCATGTACTTTTGCAGGTCTTTTCTGGCACATTTGGTCAAATACCGATTTAATTTTGCTTTGTTCCTAATTATTTTAGCTATTGCTTCAACTTATGTTTTGAAAGAAAATAGTCTGGCAGTGTTATAGCTCTCTAGGTATACATATATATTTTGCAGATGTGACTAAATGTTCATCTTTGATACGACACGACTTGCTCACGTGTCAGTTCTTCTACAATTTGTTTCTCGATGTAATCTTGAGATAGAGATGTTTTTATTCCCTTTTTCGATGACATTTTAGATTTTACCTGTGATGTCTTGAAATGGGCCCCACGTTGGGCGCCCAATATGCAACGAACGGTCTGGTGGGCATCAGAAGATGCCCGTGGGCACGGAGCCTAAGGTTGCATGCTGACCGTGAAGGTCGGGCAGTGCCATCTGGCAAATAATTAGGCGCCTCGACGAGCTAAGCAGCGGCCTATGCTTGCCGTAGCTCAGTTCGGGAGACATGGGCGGGGTTTTCGCCGCTCGTTGTCCTTGTCCATGTATTAATAATATTCTTACGTCTGGAGAAAATAACACAAACAAATGGGAAAACAAAATGGAAGAGTAAAAAAAGGGGGCGATAGGAGGGAATAATTGTCGGACGGCTCAGATGCCCTCACGTACGCTACTGGGTCCCGGTCGTAAAGGACAATTATGCAATTATAATGCAGTATGGAGAACAGTATGGGTCGCTAATCAATGGTAATCGCCAGATTCATCATATTAAGTAGTTAGTATGATGTGAAAGAGAAGAGTAAGAGATTACTCAACGTTTGAATTGAGATTTGAAGAGAAGCCGTTCCCGCTCATATACAGGGTTATCCATTTTCTCTTTCGGAAAGTAAACTTAAATTAAACACAGTAAATATTTGAATTTCGATGGAATTTTTATTTCATAATAAAGTTTGGATTATGCCATTATATGTACGTGGAATACAATATCTGTTAAATGTCCCCCACGGGACCGCTTGCAGGACTCGATCCTTTTGAGGTAATTTTCGATTATCTTTTCACACATTTCGGTCAATAACTCGGCTACAACTCGACGGATTTCGTCCTTCAATTGACCAATCGTCGTGGGATTGTTCGCATAAACACGGTCCTTCGCATAGCCCCACAAAAAGAAATCTAACGGCGTTAAATCGCAATTACTGCCGGAATTGCTAAGCAGATTTCTTTGCAGGTCTTACCATTTTTTTAGCCGATATGGGCTAGCACTTGGAAAAGTGGCGATTTATTTCTCAACATAGTCTCCTTTTAGCTCGATACACTTGACCCAGCTTCAACTTCTTTAACCCGTCTGAAAAATACGTTTTCTCGAGGTCTGCAAAGTAGGCCTTGTAATATTTGAACGTGGAAATAATGTAGAAATGATGACAATGCCGTGGGATCAACTTGTCATTCTCACTTCCGGTGACATTCTTCTATTTTTCAGTCATCCGCAAGTGAAAACGATTGATCCAAACGGCCAACGGTTGGCTAAAAATGCAATGAAATTACTTATTACATGGCAAGTTGAATTTGAACTCATACTCACCACACCATCCGAAAGGCTTCCATCAATGCCATCCTTCCATCCAATGATGTCAAATATCGTCCTGGTCAGTAGAATTGTTGCGGTCCTTGACTGCTGCCTTGAGCTGGCATTCTCCATAAACGATCCTCCTCGGCTATCTACAATGATACCGAATAAAAATCCAGATTAGCAAGCTATTGGAGAATGGCACAAAGACGCAGGCACGGATATCAACCACCCGGAAATAACTTCCTATGGCTGGAAACAACACCAATTCACGGTCGACAAGGATCACCGATTGCGGACTGAGCACGATGTAAATAGACAAATGTCATTGAGACTTGTCACCACAACTGTCAGGTCAGCTGCTTTGATCATCAGCTGTTGGCATGGCCCCGCCATCTAATTGTCAGTACCTAATACTAATCGTCGAAAATGCGTTCAATTCGGCACCTTCTTTTGGCGCTAATTGGTAATATGGAAACTGAGCACAGGGACGAAGTGGAAACGGACCGGAGGCATGGAATTTAGTCCAGTGCGAGCCCCCGAAGTATGCGGTTGGGAAATTAGTGCAGAGAAAACAAAAGAATCGAAGGCAGCCGAAAAACAAAGAGCGACTCAAAGTCTACGGGGCTCCGCTGGACGCGTTTTTTTAAGAGGCGGCTCTAACCTCCAACGAGGCCACGATCCTATTGCGTGGCGGAACAACGAGCCCCTGGCCGCGTCGTTTGCGGAGAAATTCTCCGATCGCGTTTTTAAGAGGCGGCTCTAACCTCCAACGAGGCCACGATCCTATTGCGTGGCGGAACAACGAGCCCCTGGCCGCGTCGTTTGCGGAGAAATTCTCCGATCGCGTTTTAAAGAGGTGGCTCTAACCTCCAACGAGGCCACGACCCTATTGTGTGGCGGAACAACGAGCCCCTGGCCGCGTCGTTTGCGGAGAAAGTCTCCGGTTGCGTTTTAAGAGGCGGCTCTAACCTCCAACGAGGCCACGATCCTATTGCGTGGCGGAACAACGAGCCCCTGGCCGCGTCGTTTGCGGAGAAAATCTTCGGTCACGTTTCAAGAGGTGGCTCTAACCTCCAAAGAGGCCACGATCCTATTGTGCGGCGGAACAACGAGTCGCTGGCCGCGTCGTTTGCGGAGAAAGTCTCCGGTCTCGTTTTTAAGACTAAATTTAAGTAATTTGCTCAGTATGTGCGTAGTGGTAAGAGTACCTGAAAGCCAGGAACCCTGTTTATTTTAACTTACTATTGCCTTGCAGATCGTGGAATCCCGTAGCGGCCGCCACAGGATATTCCTTCAAGAAAAAAACAAAAAAAAAGGAAAGGTAATTCTCATTACATATCTCTTAGAGTCTATGTGGTTGGGGTTTGTATGGTACCAGACCTGTAAGGGTGTCCCATCTTTCAGTGGCGCTACTAGTCCGTGGCAATTTTTTGTAATATTTTGTTTGAATATCAAATTTATTGTAATACTTTTGAATTAGCTTCTATATGCAAAGCACGTATTCGTTAAGTCGTTTCCCTGAAAAGAAAAATATAACAAGTATGAAGTACTAAAAGAACCATGGGCCTTTCCTTCTTGCTACCTTCTCTTTAACATCGGCGTTGGCTGACACCCTTGGTGTCTAGGAATTTGCATTCGGGTCAGATCCGCATAAAGTATGTTTTCGTTGCAGGCACGTGATTTTTTTTGGTTTTTGAAATCCGAATACATGAGAACATGGAGAAAGGACCTCCCCCACATCTCCCGAACTCGAGTTGCCCACCAGCACGTGCCGCTGCTCCAAGTTCTCATCAACAGAACACCATGCTGTGGTGACAGATGCCCGGAATCGGACGTCTGGTCACGGAACAACGGCTACAATTGTTAACTCGGAATTCATTACAGCCTCCGTGGCGACAATGACCTCCTCATTCGACTCAAATTTCTGCCCGGCGAGTGACTTTTTTCAAGTTTGGAAACAGAAAGAAGTCGCACGGGGCCAAATCTGGAGAAGACGGTGGATAGGGCAGCAGTTCGTAGCCCAATTCGACCAATTTGGCCATGGCGACGACGGAGGTGTGAGCCGGTGCATTGTCATGGTGGAAGAGCACTTTATTTTTCTGCAATTCGGTGTCGAATCGGCCTAATAATTCGGCATAGTAGAGCCCTGTGACCGTGTTTTGCGCTTCTCCGGGAAGTCGATGTACGAGGGTGGTCCGATAAGTACGTAGCCTCACCGCCCGATGGCGCCACTATCGCAAGAGATATAGCGAATACATTTGACGGCAGACAGCCAAGTGTCCATGTAGGCCAAACCAGAATGGACACGATTGAAGCTCTCGTACGGGGGCAGAAAAACGCCATGATGATGAGCGGCTGCCGTGCGCGGCGATGATGGTGGTTGCGAGACGCGCGATGTTGTCCGCCATGTCACGGCGCGATGCAGATTGCTGGGTCGGCGAGCTGGTTACGGGGACGACGAGCGGGTTGCTGAGGCCGATGAGAGTAGCGGCTCGATGCCCGAAAATGACACAAGCGATCGTGGTCCTGGCGACTACAATGGCGGATGTGTCCTATCGGCCGGAAAGGTGATGGCCACCATTTTCTGAGATTCACAAGGTGTGATCTACTCGTATAACATTTTACCAAAAAAAAAAAAACAAATTAAGTTAGTCTCTACTTGAGATTAGTATTAACAAACAGTGGTTTAAATTTTAATATATTTATTGAAACTTCACTTGGTTAAACATAAGCCAGTTTTCCGGCTGGCCATCAAAAATCGGAATCGCCACCGGTTCTAACCGTATATCCCCCTGGTTGATTTGGACACGAGGCGGCTCTTGCACGTGTTCCGAAACGGGTTCCCTCAGGTACCGTTTCAGAGCCACCGTAGCACAACTGTAAATTTGCTCGGCGTCTGTAACGATTCGTGGATATTGGTGATGTTCCTCATCCGGTAGGTTGCAACATTGGAAATCTGTTGACCGAATCATAGTCACAGCCAAACAAATCCCAACGCCGGCATACCAAATGAGGCGACGAGTATCCACTCTGCTTGCTAACGTATAATCAGGGGAATATTCGACACAATGTGCAGGAAGGGCTTTTCAAAACTTAAGAAATAATCGACAAATAGCAAATCATTACCTCTTACCAGCAGCGTCACAAGTCCGCAAATCGTCCTGCAAAAGTACTCGTATGTCTGGAGTATAACTGATACCACGCATATTCCAAGTGTGCGATGAGACACAGTCTGCTACCAATCCCTGGTCTTCTCGAATTTCTCCCAGCCGCGGCACAATTATCGATAAAAACACGGCAACTAAACATAAACACGGCCACTAGAACCACTTAATAACACAGTCGTGACATTTCACATTGTCAAATTGAACACCCAAATGTCAAAGAGTTGGGGGAATGTAAAAATTTCCCATCTTTAATTTGAGGGTGTTCAATGCCATTATGCGGTTTTACACAACATATAGCCAGGTTGGGGAACTTGATGAATCTTCAAGGGCGTTTCCGGCTAGGGGTTCAAGTGAACTCGAAACGCAGTGACGTGTGGAAGCAGTGGAACATGTTATCGCCTAAGTGGCGTGGAAATTTGGACACATTTTGCTCTCAACATAATACACTTATTTACGATAACACATTAACACATATAGAGCGCGGCAATATTTTTTTTTCCGTTTTTTTCTTTCTGTTATTGCTTGGTTGCCTTTTTTGGTTGGAAGCGGCGCTGGCTGTCACGCTTGGACGGCACAAAGTGGCCGGTAATTCCGATGGCTGTAGTGACAGAGGAATTGCGGTGGATCCAGCTCATCCGTGTTGGATGGGGCCCACGCAATACGGCAGGGTCAGAGAGCGAAGAGGGCATCCAGCGACGTATTAACCCTTACTACACTGGTTTTTTGGGGTTATGGTTACGCCCGCCTCTCCTCCTCTTTCACCTACGCTACCAGAGCAGAGTACAGGGAATTTAAATGCGATGATCTTCGCCCCGACGTCTTTTCTCTTTTGTTTTAATTTATTTTTCACTATGTCGCGCAAAATAACAGGCAATTGAAATATTCAGATTTTCGCCGATACCTTTTTTTCTTCGACGGTCCACTTATTTTATACGCCTTGTGATAATCCTCATTGAGGAATTTACTTAAAAGGATTTTTGGTTACCACTCTTTCTGCTGTTTGATTTCGGCTCGACCATGGAGCGCAAATCACAGGGAATTTGAGTATTTAGATTTTCGCCAATACCTCTTCCAGCAATTTTCCACTGCTTCCACACGTCACTGCGTTTCGAGTTCAGTTTGCGTCCGCAAAGAAATGGTCATGAGCGACTCGCTCCTTTTCTTCTGCTGCACCCACCAACTTAAAGTGACTGGTAACCAGCCGCTCGAAGTGTTGATCCAGCATTCGAAGCTGCTGTTCTGCCTCGATGTGGTCGGGCCGAAAACTAGGACCGGTCACTAATTCGTTTTAAAGAAGCTTTTGCCGACGCGCGGATACTTAATTCGGACATTGCAAAACATAACACACGCGTAAATTCAATTAAGTTCCTCACAGGAGGCACCAAATGTTCGCGATCTGAGGAGATGCGAACAGCAGAAAACCAAAAATCGCGACCGGAGGAGATGCGAATATTAAAAGACGAATGAATGGAATGATAGTTTATTGACCGTCCTCGTTGAGGTCTCGATTGGAACAGAAAGATCCAAAATGACAAACTGACATTTTAAATCAATGTATGGATGAAGTGGTTGCCGAGCCATCAGCTGGCCATGGTGTTGGGAGTTTGGGTAGCCATCTACAATCTCAAACAATTAGTATTAACAAACAGTGGTTTAAATTTTAATATATTTATTGAAATTTCACTTGGTTAATTACATGGCTTAATGTTTAATTTGTTAATAGGATATTTTATAGTATCCTTGGGACAGGTAATTCCTATCTAAAGCCGCGTTCCCATTAGGCGAGTTTTGTGGAAAGCGACCAGCCGCGACACAAAAATCCCATGGGAGATAAATTCGATGTTGTTCACACGTGCGGGCCCGCACACAAAACCATCTACATAAGAAGCCAGGAAGCAGGTCGCTGAGAGTGTGTGAGTCAGCCTCCTTTCAAACTGACAACCAGCACTATCTCCGACGACCAAGTTCCGAATGGCTCCGACTACACTTCGGCACGAACATGGTGGTTTCTCAAATTGAAATTGTTCAAGCATGTACATCTATTGATTGATTATTATATATCACAACCAAAGGATGGCATGCCCGAAACTTCAATTTGATTCGTATATTCCGTTTCCGCACTTTTCACTTCCTTCCACAAGTAAAATTATGTACAGAAACAAAAAAATATATATGGTGCGGGAAAAAATTAATTCACCCGCACAAATCGCCATATTGCTTCTTGTCCGCACTTGTCACACACGACACAAAAAGTAAACAAAAAACTTCCACATTCACTTCAGATGCAAAAACGAGCACTAAATTCACCGATTTTTCACATTTTTATCTTCTGAGCACATAACAAATACTCCACTACACAACATATTCCACTTTCACGCCGCAAACCGACCGAGAACCGACATTTTTCGATTAAAATGTCGCGCGAAACCACTTGCGGTCCATATACCGCCATACAAATTTTCAACTGAAATCAGCCTCCTTTGGGCCATTGTTGTGTGCGTGACAGGGTCTACTTCCTGGCTTTGAATGTAGATGGTTTTGCCCGCACAGCATAAACATCACTACGAACACATACACACACCTTTGAGACCGACGACTCTTTTCGAAACGATATTAAATACACCGCGCGACGCGGCGCCACACAAATTCAATGAAAAAACACAACACAGATCACTTCAGATAAAAACACCCGCGACACAATTTTCAGATACTTTATTGACAGATCACGGAACATAGGCGCCGCCATATGCAAAGTAAAAACGAACGACCGAACACCACACGGAAGCACACGACTTACCAGTCGAGAGACAAATTATTGACCGGGACAATAATTTGTCTAAAGACAATTTTAGCCCCTCGGCCTGGTTCACGACGCCACCGCCGTCCTCTTACAAAATCACTTGGTTATCCCGATGATGTGATGTGTGATTTTATTCTTCAAATAGTAAAATATAAAATACATTTATACTATTGTACATTTCGCAACTTACTCAAAGGTCTGGCGCCGTCGCTGATAGTTGAAACAAAAATGAACTGACAGGCGGCTGTGTGGATCTCAACTTGTTCTGTTTCACTAGTGGATTTGTCTCTTTGTTGCCCACAACTCGTATTTAGGTGTGAGATCTACTTTGCAATTATAATTAGTAATGGCGTGACAAGTTAAGATCCACATTCACAATAGTTTCCCATTTAAAATGGGACGTAATCGGACCATAATGTATTATAAACTTAAATGTATATATTCTGTCGGCAACAGCTTGACTTCATTCGATTCTTATGAACTATTTGAATGTTCACTTCTCGTAAAACTACTGGCCTTCGGGTTTCTTTACATACGAGTTGTTGCATCCGAAATATAGAGTGCGCGGGGCTCCCCCCACTCGTCACCCTGGAGTTCGATACTGGTCTGATGATGGTCTCCCACGATGAGCGGATCTGAAACAAGAAGGAACAAAGGATCACAATTTAAATTGGTAAACAACAATCACTTATCTGAGATGATAATGGTCCACTTTCGTCTCGCCTGCTCATGGATGCTGGATGCTGAAAGTAAACAAACAATCAAACGTCAAATATTAATATTAATCATTATTGTGAATCATTGTGAATTAACTGAAATACTTACAAAAATTGTTACTAGATGGCGAGATGTCTTATGTATTATTTTGGCGCAAAATCATTATTATGTATAGCTGGAAAGAAGATAGTCTTTTCGATTTTGCGGTACAGTCGAGAATTGATAGTGACCGAGCCCACTCGCCTTTTGTAATCTGCGAATTACATTGAAATCAATAAAGTTTTATAACGTTTTGAACAAGTGTTTTATACGGTCCGTCGAGTATTAAATTCGTACATCACATTTATTGGTGTTTCAAGAAAGTTTCGAGTCTTGTGTTGAACACGAGTATTTATATGATTTGTTATCAGTCATAATTCTATTTATAATTCGCATTTTCTATTAATATTGATAAGTGTTATTCAGGTTTTCCTTTTGTATTGATAAGCTTGTTATTCATGTGATTAGTTATTCTTGAAAAACATGTTCTTATTTGCTAGTTATGGATGATGTCATTCTTATGCTTAATTGGCCATTCATATATTTTAAATTGTGGATATATCATATTTTATGCTGAGGTTGGGCGATAAAACAACGGGTCAGTTTCTAACTGCTCTAGAGCCCAATCGGCGAAAGAACGACGCATATCATGGTCTCGTGGCTTTAATTCCTGCACCAGCTGGATCTTATACGCGTGTAGGCCAAGATCTTTGCGCAAAATTTTCCACGTAGTGGACGGGCAGAGCCCCAATTCCTGCGACCGACGACGAAGCGATAAATTTGTATCTTCTTCCACACTTTCGTTTACAGCGGCGATATTCTCTTGAGTACGCACATTCCTTCGACGTGTTGGTCTTACTGCATCATGTAGAGAGTATGTGGTACGAAATCTATCCACAGTTCGACGGATGGCTTGCTCAGATGGACGATTATGTGCGCCATAAAAATCACGAAGTCGTCTATAAGTTGCGCGAATCGACGACTGATTTTCGAAGTAAATTTGGATAATTTGGTAGCGTTGTTCAAACGTCAGTCTATTCATGATGATTTGCCAGAGTATACTGAAACAAATAATAAAAATTTTTTTATTAAAATTTAATTTTTGTGCTATTTTTTACAATTTCAAGTTCTATCGGGCTTAAAAAAACACCCAAACACCCTTTATATACATTCTGTCGAAAAAGTTCCGGGAATTGGTAAACAAAACAAAATGTTTATTTTTCATCCAAACTTATTTTATCGCCTTCAAAGTAAGTCCCTTCTGAAATGATACACTTATGCCCAACGAGTAACCCAATCATCAAAACATTTTTCAAATGAATTTTTTGGAATCGACTTCATTTCTTGCAGCGAATTCTGTTTTACATTCTGTCAACAAAGTACCGGGAATCAATCATTAAAAAAGCCTGCGCGACAGGATTGTCAATATTCTTTTTGTCGCTAAGTTGGCACAACTGTCCTCTATACTGTCACGGATTTTGACAGTCATCTGTCATTTAGTTTATTTACAGTACTCGATATTGTCAGTTCATCTCAAGTGTGTTTTGCGATTTTTGCAATGGACGACATTATCGACAAAGAATTTGTCTTAAATTTTGCGTTGCAAATCGAATTTCGTGTACCGAATTTTTCACTTCCATTCCAACCCGTGTCGTGATCGGACGTGTTCTCTTGGACAGTCTATTTCCCCATAGCGGTGTATGGTAGTACAGTTATTTTTTTTTAAGTCCAAACAGTTTTAGCCCTACTTTTTGGTGTTCTCACGTGTTTTTTAAAAGTGCCTTTGGTGCTATAAGTCAGTAAGTTTTTTAGTGTATACGGCTGCTTTGTTGGGGCTTATCTGTTTTAGTCAGATAATCTCCGACAAGGCGGAAAGCTGAGTGACTCGGATATTCCGAGTTGTACCCCTGATGCGCCCGCACCAGGCGCATCGGGGACAGACCTTAGTAACGGTGAATCTGAAACAATTGGCTCCAAGAGGAAAAGAGAAATCAGGAAGAAAAGCAAGGATGCAGCGAAAATAACTCCTCCGGCTAAAGCTGCATAGCCAAATTCTATTCAGATTGTGGAAAAAAATTACAACAACATGAACAAAGGTAATGATAAGCATGTTTCGCCATCTGCAAATTGCGCATCTGCTCCTTCGAGTAGCGAAGCTCTGCCGCTGAGTAGCGTAACTGCTCCTTCGAGCAGCGTAACGGCTCCCTCAAGTAGCGTAGCAATGGCCGCCAAAAGTAATCTGCCAAGTGGACCGGTTCTGTATGATCCTGATCCAAAACGGAAAAATTTTGTGGTTATGGTTGACAGGTCGCTCCACGAGGACGGTACGAAGAAGCAGGTAGACAGGCTGAGTTTCTTTATGAAAATTAGACATCTAAAGATCCAAGGCATTACTAATGTAAGGAAAGTCAGTTTCAGAAGATTTAAAGTAACCTTCAATTCGGCAGAAAATTCAAATTCTTTCGCTCAGCACAATCGAGTCAAAAATTTAGACTTTAAAGCATTTATCCCGGCTAGCTTAGTCTACCGTTGCGATTGTCAAAGACATTAGCACAGAAATTACGGAAAATGAGATTTTGGAAGAAACTCATTCCCCATATGAGGTAGTCAATGTGCTACGCTTTAACAGGAGGGATTACAAAGATCCTACAAAGTTTGTTCCTTCGACGACTGTAAAATTCACTTTCAAGGGACAACAGCTTCCTGAAGAAATTGTTATAATGTACACTACTTTCCCGGTTGAATATTATGTGCCTAAACCCAGACAGTGCAACAACTGTGTGTAAGGGGCCGTAACTCACTCGTACAAAACACTCGTTTAGAATAAATAGGCACAGCAATCAATGGGAACAACGTTTATTTATTTGTTAATTTGCGATATAAACTAGACGCGTAGGTGGTCGGCTTACAACTAACTCAACAATTTGTTTTCCGGCAGCCTCTTTCTCTCTCTACGCCTTGTCGTTTTTGTTTATGGAGTTGCCAACAATTCGGCCATCCTAACACTCAATCGTCCCGATTGACCTAATACTATTAAATTCTTTCGACCACGGTTTCATATTTGCCACTTCCCATACTCCCGTATAAGGTATCTGACTTAGCTGTAGGTTATCAGCATCCTTCACCAAGTATCTATCATTAGATAAAACTTTTGCAACGACATAAGGTCCTTTGTATTTGGGTGCAATTTTCTTACAGACTCCTGGAGTACTTATAAAATTTCTCACCAGCACATAATCACCCACTTTGTATACTTTATGAATCCTATTTCGATCTATCTTTTCCTTATTATATGCTTGATTCTTCCGAATATTTTCATCTGCCTTTTCCCTCAATTTTACCAAATTTCTCTCATTTACACTTTCATTAATCTCTTCTAGTTTCTCCTTTAAATAATCTATCACCACTCCTTTCTGCTGGACTCCAAATAGTAATTGACTCGCGGATATCCCTGTACTTTTGTGTATCGTATTATTCATCGCAAACTCAACATCTGGTAACACCCTGTCTAGCGAATAATTTATTCCAGCGCTCGTCATTTTTGCTATCATAGGTATCATAGTTCTATTGACCCTCTCAACTTGCCCATTGGCTTGTGGGGAGCCCGTAGCTATTTTAATGTGTTTGATATTTCGGCTATCAATAAAATCCGAAAAATCCTTTGAAGTAAATGCGCTTCCTCTATCAGAGATTAATACTTTTGGCCTACTATATGCATTAAAATAATCTTTCAAACAACTCAGTACTTCCTTCGTTCCAGTTGATCGAACTGCATACAACCTAGTGAATTTTGAAAACGCATCTATCACTAGAAAAACATATTTTTTCTTAGCCTTTTTCAGACTTATTGGACCACAATGGTCAATGTGTATTATTTCAAATGGGACATCTCCTTTGGGTATATTATGTAGCAGTCCTTCATGTTTCCCATTCTTCGAGGAATAGACTATACATTTTAAACAATTAGCAATATGATTTTTTACTTTGCCTCGCATATCCGGGAACCAATACACCCTCATTATTGCATTCACAACTTTTTCACAACCCATATGTCCCATGTCATCATGATATTTCTGTATAACATTTCTTTCCATGCTACTTGGTACATAAAAAAATATTTCCGATTTAATTTTTTTATATATCAATCCATTACGCATCTCGTAAATACTACTTTCTTTCTTTTCCAGCTGGTCTCTTATCTTCTTTATCGTTTCATCTTGGCCTTGACATACTGCTAAATTCTGTTCAAATGTATTTTCTTCTAAAACCAATATGCTCATCATTCTACTTAATGCGTCTACATGTTGCATCTTGGACCCATCTCTATGTTCAATTACGTAATCATAGTTCTGTAATTCAAGTGCCCACCTAGCTATTCTCGGATTTACCTCTCTTTTGTTCAATGTTAGCGTCAACGAATTACAATCAGTCACAATTTTAAACTTCGCCCCCATAAGATATACTCTAAATCTCTTTAATGCGTAGATTATTGCCAACGTTTCCAATTCAAAACTATGGTATTTGGATTCTTGCTCTGTTGTCCGTTTTGAAAAGTAGAATACAGGGTGAAACTTTCCATCGCCCTTCTTTTGCATTAAAATAGCTCCAAATCCGAGAGAACTAGCGTCACAATGAAGCTCTGTCTCATCCCGTGGATCAAAAATAGCCAATATAGGAGATTCTATCAGTTTTAGTTTCAAAACCTCAAAACAACGTGCTTCTTCCTCACCAAATTTAAAGTTAACATCTTTCCGGATTAGCCTGTACAATGGCTCAGCCAAGAGCGAGAAATCCTTAACAAACCTTCTAAAATAAGAGCATAATCCCAGAAAGCTATGAACTGCTTTTACGTTCTGTGGTATTGGAAAATTTCTTACCGACTCAATTCCCTTCTCATCAGGTCTCAACCCCTCTTCAGAAATGGTATATCCCAAATAATGCACCTCAGATTCTAAAAAGTGACATTTATCCAATCTCAGT
Organism: Chloromyia formosa; assembly: GCA_964017055.1. Lineage (NCBI taxonomy): Eukaryota > Metazoa > Arthropoda > Insecta > Diptera > Stratiomyidae > Chloromyia > Chloromyia formosa. Next base: position 42,809,219 of record OZ024815.1, read on the forward strand.
TCTAACTTATTGCGTACCAGCCTGTCAAAAACCTCTTTCAATATATCCATATGTTCTTCAACGCTTTCCGTTGCCACCATAATATCATCGAGATATATTGCTATCTTTCCAGCTCGGAGTAGGTCATAAAAAACTTCATTAATAAACCGCTGAAATGTGGATGGTGCATTCTTAAGTCCGAATGGCATTTTTACAAACTCGTACTGCCCTAATGGTGTCACAAAAGACGTATACTTTATCGCCTTTTCACTCATTTGAACATGGTAAAATGCACTCTTTAAGTCCAATAATGAAAATACCTTTTTATTAACCAACCGATCAAGCAAATCGTCTATAAGAGGAATAGGGTAATTGTCCTTCAACGTTACCTTATTAAGATTTCGATAATCTACACATAACCGAATATCCCCAGTTTTCTTTCTAACTAACACAATTGGAGATGTATATTCCGACTTGCTAGTCCTTATAACTTCTGATTGAACCAATTCATCTAAAATAACCTGTAATTTCCCTTTCTCTTCATAAGATAACCTTCTAGGGGAGCAATAAAATGGCTTTTCATCAGTTAATCTCAACTTCATTTCAAATCTAGTATCAGGTAAATCAGGACGCCTGTAACTCAAATAATTTTCCTCAAATATCTTCATAAATTTTTCTTTACTTTTGAAGTCTAACTTTTCATTATTAATAGTAATAGTCTTTTCATCAGTTTCAATGTTCATCAGATTGCGACACTCTTCATTATACGTTTTTTCTTTCGCCACCTGTTCCTTCACATCATCTATTTTTACTATTTTTAAATTACATTTTCTCAGAAAATCTCTTCCAATAATTACTGGCGTATGCATCGTTTCGTTCTTCACTACGTATACATTTAAATCAATTTCATCTTTATTAAATAAAACACAACAATCTAATTTACCAACTATGTGCAGAGGGCTTTTATTAATACCAAAATAATTGTACGGTACATCTTCCTTATTAACTAATGCCTCTGGTACAAATTTTTGACGAATAAGACTTACTGGGCTGCCGGTGTCGATTACTGTTTCTAAACAAGTTTCATACATTAATTTTCTATTTTTAAATGTAAATGTAAAATTTCTTACGTAATCATCTTCATTGTCGTCCTGAACTGTCAATACTCGATTAGCTGGCTTCTTCTTCGCACACACTGCTGCGTAATGCCCCATCTCGCCACAGACATGACACGCGCCAATTGGTCGTTTATCCTTCCGGCATTCACTAGCGATGTGTCCCAGCGAATTACAATTATAGCAGCGAATTGCCTTTGCTGCCTCTCCTTCCACCGTATTCGTATGAAAAGTTGAAGGTGTTGATTTACATGATCGCTGAGGAGGTTCACGAGGCTGACGAACATTAACAAAGGCTTCCAGTAAATGCTCCTTTTTGGCAACACGGAGCATCCTCGCCTGGTGTCGCAATACCAAATCGGAAATTCCCTCGATGATATATTCCTTTAGCTCGTCTTCGCTAACCATGATTTTATTTGCCAGGATTACTTTATCATGGTAGTATTCTTGGAAACTTTCATTTGTCAACCATTTTCTCTGCTCGAAGTGACGTTTCAACATTAACACGCTCTCACGGTCTTTGAAAAGTGTTCCCATTTCATCTAATAGAACGTCGACTGGTACGGTAATCATATCCGTCTTGCTATGTAGCCACTTCAATGCTTTTCCTTTAAGACGGCTTGAGATTAACGCTCTCTTATTGTTGTCATCCAATTCGTAAAGAGAAATTATGTTTTTCAATTGTTGCAGCCAATGCTCAAAGCTGTCTCCGGACCCAGTGAATTCCGGCAACAGATCTTTAATAGCAGTAAAGTTTATCGCACACGCGCCATATGTTTTTCTATCTTCAGTATGCAGCTTCAACAATTCATTTTCTCTCTTCAAGCACTCGTTTTCCTTTTTCTGCAACTCCAATTCGCGTTTCATCAGTTCAAGTTCTCTTTTCATCAGCGTCCACTCCCTCGATACCTTTTCGCTCCTCTTCATTTCTTTCATTCGTTGTCCGCGTTCTTTTGCACTTGTTTCACGTTCTTTTGTATGTGAATCGTTTTTTCCGTCGTCGTCATCGTCGTACATTTGATCGTCACTCGTATTGTAGTCACTCTCTTCATCTGCTTCTTCATTTGATTCGTTATTTGTGTTCGCTGTCGCGATTAACTTCTCCCTTTCTTCTTCGGGGACAGTTAGCAAGCGCAAAATCAGCTCACTTTTATTGCCTGTCGTTTTATGGCCAACTTCCGCCAACCATTTCTTTAGCTGCGCCGCCGTATACTTCTTAAAGTCTTCTGCACTTGACATTGTCACGATTAGTTTTTTTAAAATTTCACCAATTTGACACGATACTATCCCACTTCTGATTTGTAAGGGGCCGTAACTCACTCGTACAAAACACTCGTTTAGAATAAATAGGCACAGCAATCAATGGGAACAACGTTTATTTATTTGTTAATTTGCGATATAAACTAGACGCGTAGGTGGTCGGCTTACAACTAACTCAACAATTTGTTTTCCGGCAGCCTCTTTCTCTCTCTACGCCTTGTCGTTTTTGTTTATGGAGTTGCCAACATGTGGAAGGTTGGGGCACTCGACTAATTTTTGCAAATCAACTCGAGGTAGGTGTCTAAAGTGCGATCAGTGATCAGGAGTGTCAAGGAGTATGCACAACCCCTCTGTGCATTCTTTGCAACAGTCCTGACTACACTGTGACAGACAGCAGTTTTGTACTGCGGTGGAGGTTAATTGAGGGCTATCCAGGTTAACTTACACACATTACACAAACAACTAGGGTATGTTGTTTGTTTAATATTAACCCGGATAGCCCCCGATTAACCTGCACCGCAGTACAAAAAAACACGCCTATTATTAACTATTCCTAACATGTTCTTTACAATAAATATTATAATAAATATTTCTATAAATATTACACACTACAATATTACACTATAACACAAAAAAAAATATTAACGAAGAAAAACAAACACAGATATTGTATTGTATATCGGCGAAATTTTTCACAGAGCGATTTCTCCAAGCATTATAACTCCAAATTGGATAAAAAGTTTCTACCAGCTCAGATTGTCGAAGGGATTGGCACGATGTGCTACCTGCTTTCGGATCTGAAAGGCAAAGTTTTAGGCAAATATCATGCCAAAGATATACGAAGATGATCCTCAGCATCTTTCGACCAACCATGGGTGGACAAAAGTTGCTGCCCTGTAATAAGTTAGTTTTTTTTTCTTTGACATATTGTCATGGCGTCGGAACCCAGCGGTGTCAAGTTTGTTTCCTGAGTGATGGCCTGAATATAATATGCACAGGCCACCACACCAGAAAACAAATACACCCCAAAGCGATGTCAATAAATGATTTGGTGAAATAGAGGAAATGCAACGAAATTACCTGACATTAGCTAGGACCGCACCCGAGTGACCATAATCATCTGCGGAAGCATCGAGACGACAAGGTTTCGAACAAATGTCACGTGGTCGTGTCGTGAGCGGGTTTTGCACAGAGTATCGTGGTCAGCCATTGTGGCACTTTTTTGTGGAGTTCTTATTTGGTGAGATTAATCCATTTTTGCATTCCGAGTCTGATTCTTTCCATCTAAAAACAAGGTGTAGTGGTTTTTGATTTATCTGGTTGATACTAGTTACATAGAACTAATAGTGCTTGAGTGGTGTTAGGTTAAGGGAGAAGATGGAGGAGCCGGAACCTCCGGACACCCGGGAGGAGAATAGAAAAAAGAAAAAGATATCGGGTGGCCAGAGGTCGAGGGACGTTATCCCAGTAAAAACGACCGGGATCATTGATTCAGTTGATAATACTAATGTATCAAAAAATAAAAGCTTGGTAGACACGCACGTGATTAGGGACGCCCAGAACACAGAACAAGATACCCCTAAGTTACGGGACGATAATAACGGAATTAATAACCGTACCAGGCGGATTTACCAATACCAAGAGGACTCGGTGGAAAAAGAATTTGTGGTTCTTATTCAAAATACCGAGGATAAGAGGATCTTGGAAATGGAACTTAACGATTTTCTGGAACACTGCCGTCCGTGTTAGTGATCTAGTAAGTATAAAAAACGCAAATTTCCGATCGGCAAAAGTGATTTTCAGTAATCCTAAAGATGCCAATACGATTATCTCAAATCCAACATTGAAACTTGAAAGCCAATGGATACAGAGCGTACATTCCCCAAAATTGTATTTCTTGTTATGGTATCATCCTCGACGTACCTAATAGCATCTCTGAGGAGAAGCTAATGCATAAACTCCAAGGCGCATACGGCATCCTTAGTGTCTATCGGTTTAATAGGAAAGATAAGGATGGAAACATTGTGTCAACTACGTCAGTTAAGGTCGAGTTTGACACGGTTGAAATTCCAAATATCATATATTACGGTCTTGCCGTTATGAAAGTAGAATATTTCATCCCAAGAGTCCATTTTTGGCCATGTTAGCAAATTCTGCAAAGCCAGGGTCAGGAAATGTCTGAAATGTGGTTCGGATATTTCCCTCGTGCAAATGTCACTGGTGTGAATCGCATAAGGGTATGGCTGGTGGACTTTGAGAAGTGGGTAATAGGCAAGAGTTTGCAACAAAGATTTCGGCCAACAGGTTGTCCTTGTCCTGCGGCTCACTATATACTTTGCCATCCTATACCAGTAGTGGAATGGAAAAGGTGGTGAAGTTATTCTTCACAGATTTGGCAAGTGACCAGAAATCTTTGCTGTCTGATTTTACCGTCAAAATGAAATTTAGTTTTATTTATGATAGATTTGCAGGTATTACGCACAGAATTGTAAACTTCTCTCAGTTCGACAGAGGGGCATCGTTTGTATGCACGGTATGCCGCTTCTTTTCTCTTTATGGCCTCTTTGCAATCTCTTGTGGGGAAGCTTTGCTTCCATTTTTGTCGTCTACGAGCCATGTTAGAGAAGAAAGAAATAATTATAATTTAATAAAATAGATTATAATGATTATAACTAAGGCTAAAGTAGTCATCTCGTATTCATTTACGTTGCTGATTATCGACTGTTGTCCTCCCATCTTTCTTCTTTCTGAACGTCTGTGCTTCCAGATCTGCAATTCTGTTGTATATTTCTTGGTCCCTTTGCCAATCTCGGGTCGTTCGCTCTTGTATATCCCGCTTGAGCGCAGCTATTAATCTTCTGTTTCGTACCTGTACGCCTCCTCTCCGCTTCTTCGGTTTCTTCAGAGTTGGTATCGTTGTTAGTTTGGCTTCTGCACTTCCAGTTTTTCTTTTCTTATAATCTTCTAACGTAATTGGTCGTGGTCCGCTCGGTATCTTACATGGTGTGTACCGTGGAATCTCGTTTGTTGTTGGGGGGTTTGCTGTATACTCCTCCAGTAGTTTCTTTGTATCTATCCCGTTCTTGCGGTTGATAGAAGTATCCGCGGCGCAGCTGATAAACGATATCTTCTTCTTTTCCTTCTCAGGGCATTGTTTCTCTATACTAAATTTTACTCTAGCTAGAACTTCTCGCAGCTTCTCATCTTCAGACTGCTCTACTACTTTAGTTCCGGTCGAGGTGGGCAGGATCGCCATGTGGGGAGGCTTTGCTTCCATTTTTGTCGTCTACGGGCCATGTTAGAGAAGAAAGAAATAATTATAATTTTTGTTGGCAAGAGGAGAGGGCCGGCACAACTAGATGCCACTGGCCAATGCCACTAAAGGCAATACCTTCGGGTGCCGCCAGATAGGCACTCTTTTGGTGGTCTCGGTGCCGAGATGGATAGGCACTCGAGGTAAAAGGTGTCGCCAGGAATAGGCACTCTAGTAATAACACACTTGTCAAGTATGCTATAACGACTGTGTATTTTACTTAATAGTTAACAAGTATTTATACTTAATTTATGCTTACTTGCTAAGTTCTTATCGATTACTCATTATTCATTATTGATTAGTCTCCATAGGAAAAAGTGCAATTGATTGCTCCACTTTTCCTATGGTCATCTGCCATTACTCACCTGTATTACATATGTTTTGATGAATCAAAAATATTTCCATGTGAGCACGCGACTTGTACTTCCATCAACAATGTATGATCAAATTACAAGTGCATGTAGCTTACTGGAATTATCGCAATGTTTTTGTTTTGGATAATACGTAATATCGTGGCACAGATAAAGGCAAGGTCGTTTGTTGACGTAATTATAAAATTGAAGTGATGATGGGTTGTGTCACATAAGATACACCACACTCTGTTAAACCAAGAGTTGTGGTTGGTTTGCTATTCTTAGAACTATGTATGTAGGATAAAGCAGTGCATTCCATTACTAATTGACTCGCTTATATAATCGACGTTCTTTGTCGAGAATCAGTCGGACCAGTTCCTTATTATAATGCCACAATATTCTCTTGGTGGAAGGTAAATTATTGACATTTAGTGAGATAGCTGCGAATCGGGTCGATATCAATTTGTGATCGGAATTTCCCAAAAGAGATGAAACCGATAAAACCGGTACTGAATATTTGTCAGGGTGTGAGGTGATAAATAGGTCCAATAAGTTGGCGTTTTGACCTTCTATATCAGGTATTCTGGCTCGGGAATCTACTAATTGGTGTAGGTTGTATGATTCACAGAATAGCTCAACCAATCTTCCTGCTTGGCTTGTAGATGAAGAATATTTAAGCCATTGAACATTATGTACATTGAAGTCGTCAAGGCGATTTCTGATGCAAATTCCCTGCATCAGAAATCTAATAGCTCATCGGTAGTATCAGGACCAGAGACTCCAGGGCTTTGATACGGAAAACACAGGAATAGAGTATGTTTGGTAAAATTGAATCTAATCCAGGTGTAGGTGAATGCTGGATTAGACAAAGTAAACTGATGGTGGAATGGGCGATTTTATTTCAGATGTACAATGAAATCTCTCTGTGGGTTGCAAAAACAGGCACGAAACGATAGCCTGGGATGTAGGGATTGGCTTATTTCGGAAACGCTAAGGACTTTTGTTTCGCTTAATGCCATAACTGCTGGGTTGTGCAACATGAGATGAGATGGGCATGCACCGCAGTATAATTCGCCCTTATTCCACGAATGTTGCAAAAATCAAATCTAAATTGTTGCATGTTTCCGCGTTTAAACAAAATGTGCGAAGTTATGGGGGAGGATGAATTTGGTCACTCTGTTGTAGATGTTGTTCTTCCCTTCGTGGATACTCCGGGATAAATCCAATTTCAGAGAAAATACATACAAGGTTTTAGTTTGATGGTCTATACTTGTTTTATTTTACAAGACGGCTTACCTGCTAGCTGGATTCTTAACTACTCATTCTTATTTTCTAAATACTTACCTCGATAGCTCGGTGGCGACCCGCTTACGCAATCGCGAACCAAGCCAACATCGCGTTCTGCTTGCGTAGGTGCAAACCAGGTCGACACAATTCTAGTCGTGTTGACCTAGCCCACTTCTTGCAATTTGGAACAAATGTTGAAGTGGGTCGCCAATGCACCTGTGTGGGCCGCGACCCAGCCACCGAAGTAAGCCAACGTTGTGTTGTGCGTGCGATGCACATAATACACAACAACTCAGTAACGTTAACGATAACGCAGCAGTAATGATGCAATCACAGCTAACAGTAGTGTTATGCCTACTTGCTAGTTGTTATTGGATTGAAAGCGGCCAGTAGCCAATTATGGTAGTGATTAATGCAAATTCATTAAATTCACAAGTCGGACAGAATGTTAAGTCTACAAGGAACAGACTCACCGGGATTATGCTGTGCTGTCACTGAGGGGCCTTTCGCCATTGCACACAAAACATACGAGGGGTGTATGAAAGTACCCGTGTTAGGCAAGAAAACGCGTTACAAAAAAAAATTTTTTTATTTATTTCTCAATATAATCTCCTTTCAGCTCGATACATTTAGTCCACCGATATTCTAACTTTTTCAAGCTATCCAAAAAATATGATTTATCGAACTCCGCAAAATAGGCCTCTGTTGTGTCGATAGCCTCCTCATTCGAGCCGAATTTCTTTCCTGCCAACGATTTCTTCAAGTTTGGAAAGAGGAAAAACTCACTGGGGGCCAAATCAGGGGTATATGGTGGGTGAGGCAGCAATTCGACCAGTTTTGCTGTGGCGATTTCGGACGAGTGAGCAGGTGCGTTGTCATGGTGAAAAAGGACTTTTTTTTCGCCAAGTGAGGCCGTTTTTTTTATCAATTCAGCATTGAATCGATCCAATAAATCAGCATAGTACTGCCCCGTGATTGTCCTTCCTTTCTCCAAATAGTCGGTGAAGATGATGCCTTGCGAATCCCAAAAACGGTGGCCATGACTTTTCCGGCCGATGGAACCGTTTTTGCCTTCTTTGGAGCAGTTCCGCCGGGTGAAATCCACTGTTTTGACTGTTCTTTCGTTTCTGGCGTGTAGTGATGGATCTATGTTTTGTCAGCAGTCACGAAACGCCATAGAAATTCTTTCGGATTGCACTTAAACATGTCAGAACAGTGCTTCGAAGTTGTCATGCGATTCCGTTTTTGCTCCACTGTTAGCAAACGCGGCACCCATCTCACCGATAGCTTTCTCATGCCCAATTTTTCGTGAAGGATATTTTGTATCCGTTCAATTGAGACGTGTACAATGTCAGCAATCTCTCTGACCTTCATCCGACGATCTGCTAACACAATATCATGGATTTTATTGACCATATCCTCCTCCGTAGTCACCTCAATCGGACGGCCTGGGCGCTGTTCATCAAAAATGGATGTTCGGCCACGCTTGAATTGATTAAACCAATATCTGATGGTAGTCATCGAAGGTGCATAGTCCTTATAAACGGCATGCAACTTCACTTTGATTTCCTCACACGTCTTCCCATCCAAAAAAAGAAATCGAATCGCTGATCGATATTGCTCTTTCTCCATGATTGCCAATCAACACGAACTTGATGAATTTCAACAGCTGTCAAAACAAAACTACTCGGTAAATCGGTCTGAAATTTTCACAGTTGTCATTGCAAAGATGGCGCTACATGATGGCATAAACATTTTGCGTCAGTGTTGCCATCAGTCGGTAAACACGGGTACTTATCATACAGCCATCGCAAGCACACACGACAAATCTGGCGCGCACATTCTATTTTTAGATTATTTTTTTTAAGAACGATGTCACGCACGTCCGTTCCTCTTGACGGTCCGAACTCAACTTGCTATATGATTATTGGCGTTGATTGTGTCTGTAATTTTTTTTTGGCATAGACTTTCCAAGAGCTCTAACGGTTTCTGGAAACTACAGTTTTGGGTGTCTTTATATTTGTAACTTTCTTTTTGGTCTTTTACTACATGGTTCAAAAAGTCCCGGGAATTTTGGCGGGATGGCGTCACCACTCTCAAAACAATATCATTTTTCGGAAGTGCCAACTTTTTAATAAAGAATGTCAAATTTTCATGACATTTCATTTAGTAGTTTGGAACCTATCGCTGTATGAGTGGCGCTACTTTTGATATTTCGTAAGCAATGGAAAAAAGTGAATTTCGCATTTTGATAAAACATTGCTTTGTGATCGGAAAAGCGAGAAGCAAACATTGGAATGGCACCAAAAACATCACAGCACATCTGCTCCGTCGAAAACAACTGTTTACAGATGGTTTGGTGAATTTAAAATGGGTCGTACGAACACCAGTGATGCACCACGTTCGGGCCGGCCAAATGAAAATCCATCTGATCGTTTTGGAAGACCGCAAAGTGAAAGTGAGAGAGCTAGCAGACATAATGAAGTTGTCGATCGGCAGTATTTTGAATATTTTGCATGAGCATTTGAAAATGAAAAAGCAATCTTGATTAGTACTGTTCCTTTACTTTCACTCGTTTGAGTTTACTCTTCTGTTTTCTACATTTTTGTCTATATACTAGGGAGAACCACATCTGTATTAGGGTCAATTAAAAGTTTGTAATAATTCTTAACCCTCAATCCGTAAAATTTGATTGAGTGTATATTCTTTCATGGGAATTTTTGCCTTTAGTTAATTTTGTGATGCAAAACACAAATCTGAAGTCGCCTAAGCGATATCTCTGTTAGTTGAAGCGCCAGGTGAAAGAAACGTAAGTCATCCTCAGGGACGACTTACCGGTTTAAGTAAAAAAAAAAAAATATGTGTATGGAATTATTTTATTATGGTTTTTTTTTTCATATTATTGTAGGTATAGTGAAATAGAATACAAAGGTAAATTATTATTTGTTGTGATAATCGAAGAAGCGGTTTTTTGAACTCGAACAGCATAAATGCAGATCGCACTTTTGGCAGACACACTGTAATAATAATGTAAAAAAAAAAAAAAAAAGGTAACAACTCTTTTCCTGCTGGGAGAATGGAGTATGTGATTGCCATCGGGGAATGGTTTTCCGTTGTGAATTTTCGTGTCAGACGACACACATACACGATGATTGCTCCAGTTATGTCCAAGAAGAATGAGTTTGGTTTTTTTTTTGAGATGGGTTGATGACGAGTGGGTCGGAGTAAAGAAAAGAACACGATCCGTTTAGTTTTGGTCACGTAGGCTTTGGATTATGGTCGTTAGAATTGGTCAGGAGTTGGAATAGAGAGGATCGCGGATGGAAGCTGGTCATTTTTGGTGTGGGTTGATTTTGTGCGGTGGATAGGCGTGCAATTGATGGGAGGGAGTGAGTGTATGATGATGTGATGACGATGAATTATTTTTCAAGCCCCACCCCAAGTAGCTGTCCTGGCCGGGACGTAAAAGGATGTTTTTTTTTGTCGGCCATTAAGCCGACTAATGTTGCAAAGGGGCCATCTCCCGGTCCCCTGCTGCGATGTGACATATATACATATATATGGATATTTGTATATACTTTCACATTTATTAGACTTCCCCTGAAGATCTGAAAAGCCTTCAGGAGGGGTCGCAACAAATGGCGCCCAACGTGGGGCCTGAGCTTGTAGCTCACTTAAGTGGATTTGTTTTGATTGTCACAGTTGGTGGCGTATTCGGGAATTTTGTGGTAGGGTTCAGTAGCTTTCACGGCTAGAGTGAAAGTTCACATCGTGGCTGGCGCCCAATATTTTTGTATGAGCAACATATAACTTCGTCATTGAAAATCTTTTTACGGAAACGTAACACGTCATATCGGCCTTTATTCGACTAAAACGTTTTGATTTAAGGAGTTATTAAACTAAATAATTTGTAATTCGTCAAATTGAAGAGGTATATTCGACGCGAGACGTTTTGACTCCTTTTCATTTTTTTTGATTGGAATAAGTTATTTGAGAGTGTTGTTTCTGCTGGAAGGATTGGAAATGGACCTATTACATCCAGTTTTTTTTTGTGTTTTGTTGAATACTCCTCGCATCTCGTTCATCCGGGATTCTCTTGTCTCTGTAATTTGAAGTTTGCATATAAAAAAGAAAAAAAAAAGTAAAATACAATACATATCTGTCTTCTTTTATTACTTAAATAATTTACATTTGTTATTGTTCATTATTTCAATTAATAACTTTATCAAATATATTTACTAATCAGAAAAAAAAAAAAAAATTTTAAACCATAGATTTCGTCTGATCAAGTTTTCACGTTTGCTGCTTCTGGACTCAACTTCGCATCCATATCGTAAAACAATCTGCGCACGCGTATCCACTGGTTTCAAGTTTGTTAACTTCATCAGTTTGATAAATTCTTCTAGATATCAATAGCATTTTTGTTGATAGTTTTTCTGGTATATACTCGTAGGTTAAAACCAATATTAATGTTGTCTAGGTTAGTATGTTCATTTTTTTTTCTTCTATAGTCTCTATTTTATAACGTAGTTCATCTGATTCTAACTATTAAATATAATATAAAATACCAAATTATGGCCTGGCATTCGCGTAGAAGCCCGTGTGATTTTGGACCTGAATTCGCTTCTACTCCTGCTATAAATAATCCTAAAGTCATGGATACTCCTAAGAGAAACGCTCGTGAAACTAGAGATACTGGTTTAGGTTCTTCAGCTGGAAATCAACCTGCAGTGTCTGCCGATAATCATAATATTTCCCATAACCCTTTCGTTAATAATGTTCCACCCGAAGTAGTTTCAGTTAACGTTCCCTGTATTGAAAACCAACAACAGTTTGAGGTTCATATTCCAGATTCTGAATTTTTGTCTTCACGTGTAAATAGTAATTATAGGTCTAGACAATCTGGTTTGCCTGTGTCTAAATGGGGCATATACTTTGATGGATCGAATAATAGTATTCCAGTTAATTCTTTTATTTATCGGATACTGGTATTGGCAAATACCCATAATGTGAGTTTGTCTGAATTGGCAGGACATTTCCATCTACTAGTGCGTGGCTATGCCAGTGACTGGTATTGGAAGTTCCATGAACTAAACTCACCCAATATTTCATGGTCTAAGCTGAAGGAAGCTTTAACGGATAGATTTGGTTCTACACAATCAGATGTAGATATTCGTAGGCGAATTGATTCTCGTTTGCAAAAAGCCAATGAATCATTCATAGAATTTTATGATAGTATAGAAACTATGTCTTTGGAATTGCGGCATAGTTTTCATGATTATGACATGCAATGTATTCTTGTTAGAAATATGTCGAAACGTTTACGTGAACATCTGGCTGGTCGGCAATTTGTCAACACAAGAGAGCTAGTTCAATGTTGTATTTCGGTAGAGGCTGTTTGGAATTTGGACCAGCCCACGGAACGTCCCTCTTATATACGAAAACCTGTCCACGAGATTGAATGTTCAGAGTCTTTCGCTCCTATGGCACATGTTAATGTTCTGGAAAATAAGGCTCCTTTAGGAAATACTTCACGTAATTTTGTACCGAATTCCGAATTAAATGTTCCAAATTATAACATTTGCTGGAATTGTCAGGATTTGGGTCATAACTTTTATAATTGTCCTCTCCCAATAAGGCATATTTTCTGTTTCGGGTGTGGTGCCAAGGACACTTTGAAGCCGAAATGTGGCAAGTGTTCGGGAAACGTGATGAGGAATGTGAGGAACCCGGGGAATCATCACATTCCTTCACCAAAATTGTTTCTGCCCCCGGTATCAAAGACAGTGGATGCGGCCACGAATGTGGACCCAGAGCTGCATCATCAGCGTTAAACTCCGCAACATATAGTTCTGATTATGTGAAGTCTTCATTAAAAATGTGTCACAAATCAGTTCAAACAATGAAGTCAGTAGATGTTGATACTCAAAATGTTATATTAACCACATTCGAGGATAGTTCGGAGGAGTTTGAAATTACCAGTTCATCTTCAGATTTTTCTAAAATTAGTAACACTCCTCTCTATGGCTCTAGTCATTCTAGTAATCGTGCTAAAAACCGTCGTACCCGATCAAATCGTTATTTTCATGACATTCGTCTTTTGTACAAGAGTGCAATTAGTTCCATTATTACGTCATCTGTCCCGGGAGATTCTCGGCCGCATTGTGAGATTTTTATTGGGGATCGTGGGATTGTTGGTCTTTTGGATAGTGGGGCTAGCATTAGTGTTTTTGGAAGAGAGGCTTTGTCTATATTGGATGAACTTGGGTTGTCCTCTCGTTTATACAATTTTCGAACAAATGTAAGTACAGCATCCGGACAAAAAGTCACAGCTTTGGGCTATATAGACCTTGAGGTTAGTTTTAAGGATTCTATCAGGTCTGTACGATTTTTGGTTGTGCCAGAGTTATCAGGTACCTTATATTTAGGTATTAATTTCTGGAGAGCTTTCAACATTGTGCCTTATCAAAATCCAACAGTCTGCGAAGTGGTGCCCTCACAATCTCTTGACGGTCCTACGTTTTCTAATTTATCTCCGGAGGATAATTTTAGACTACAGGAAATAATAAAAGGATTTCCTTCTTATAATTCTCTTGGATTGGGAAAAACCAATCTGTTATCTCACCACATTGATACTGGTCAGGCCAAACCTATCAAACAGCGTCATTATGCTGTATCCCCGATAATACAGAAACAGATATATGAGGAATTAGACAGAATGTTGGCACTCGGTGTAATAGAGGAGAGTCATAGTTCGTGGAGTGCTCCTATCACTTTAGTGCGTAAGCCTGGCAAAGTGCGCCTGTGCCTAGATGCACGCAGGCTAAATGAAGTGACGATAAAAGATGCATATCCTCTCCCTCTTATAGATGGATTGTTATCCCGTTTGCAATCAACTCGTTTTATATCAAGCCTCGATCTCAAGGACGCCTTTTGGCAAATTCCTTTAGACGATGAGTCTAAGGAAAAAACTGCCTTCACTGTGCCAGGGCGTCCTCTTTATCATTTTAAGGTAATGCCATTCGGTCTGTGTAACTCGCCACAGTCCATGTGTCGTCTTATGCATAAAGTGATACCGCATGAGTTACATGACAAAATATTTGTGTATCTTGATGATTTACTTATCACAAGCTCTACATTGGAGGAACATTTTGAATTATTGATAAAAGTGGCTCATTTACTTAAAGATGCTGGTCTTACCATTAATATACAAAAGAGCAGGTTCCTTCAATCTGAAATTAAATATCTGGGTTACATAGTAAGCGATGGTATTCTCAAGCCCGATCCGAACAAGATTTCTAGTGTGGTAGACTATCCTACTCCTAAGTCTGCAAAAGATATCCGTCGTTTTATGGGAATGGCGGGCTGGTACCGCAGATTCATAGCTCGTTTTGCCACAATTGCAGCTCCTCTTACAGATTTATTAAAAGGAAAGAAAAAATTTAAATGGACTGACGCAGCTGAAAATGCATTTCAGCAACTAAAACAAGCACTTGTGTCCGCTCCTGTTTTGGTCAATCCAGATTTTTCTAAGCGATTTTTTATCCAATGTGACGCTAGCAGTACCGGAATCGGTAGTGTCCTTTTCCAAAAGGATGAAAATAATAAAGAGCACCCAGTGGCTTTCATGTCTGCTAAACTTACTTCCGCTCAGCAGAAATACACTATTACAGAATTGGAATGCTTGGCAGCCGTACAGAGCATTAAGCGTTTTCGTGCTTATATCGAAGGTTTGCCCTTCACAGTTATTACTGACCATGCCAGCCTTAAATGGCTGATGTCTCAGCAAGATCTTTCGGGTAGATTGGCTCGGTGGAGCTTAAAGCTTCAAAGCTTTGATTTCGCAATTCAGCATTGTAAAGGGATCAACAATTTAGTACCAGACGCGTTATCACGTATGTTCAAGGAGTCTGAAGTTGTTGCATCTGTCAGTGTGGTTTGTAATCGATCTTGTCATTCTCTTGCATTTTTACCTGAACATTTGCACTTGGATGAAATCTTACCGGATACAGCGTTTACTGAACCATCGTATTTGGAACTTATTATGAAGGTCAGTCAAGCGCCTGATCGGTTTCAAAATTTGTGGATTCGAGATGGTCGCCTGTATATTAATACCGGTTCACGTCCTAATGATGTGGATATACCAGTTACCAAACTTTGGGTGCCTGAGAGTCAAAGGTTGAAATTGATTTTTAATTCACATGACTCACCAACTTCGTCGCACTTTGGGATTCGCAAAACAATCGAGCTTTTGCAGCGCTATTATTATTGGCCGACTTTACGAAAGGACGTTACAAAGTATATTTCTGAGTGCATGACATGTAAGAGAATTAAACCAGCCAATTGTGTAATGAAACCTCCTATGGGAAAAATGCGAACATCCGAAAGGCCTATGCAAAGACTGTTTATAGACTTTTTAGGTCCTTATCCCCGTTCAAAGGCAGGGAACACCCAACTGTTAGTGATTTTGGACCATTTTTCTAAGTTCATATGGTTGAAAGCTGTGCCTAGAGCCACGGCAGATTCAGTCGTCAAGTTTCTTAAGGATTTGATTTTTCACACGTTTGGTGTGCCTGAATTTTTGCACTCGGACAATGGAGTGCAGTTTACTTCGAAGGCACTTGAAACTTTGTTGATTGAATATGGGGTTACACACATATTCACGCCACGTTACTCTCCGCAATCTAATGCGTCAGAGCGTGTTAATCAATCAATTTTAGCATCTATTAGGGCATATGTGGTGGAAGATCACCGAAATTGGGATGTTCATCTTAGTGATGCCGCAGCTGCTTTTAGGAACGTTGTTCATGAGTCCACGGGTTGTTCCCCATATTTTCTTATGTTTGGTTATCAAAGTATTCATCACGGTTCTCAATACCAATTATTGAGACAACTCAATGCCTTTGAGGATGGAGCAGTTGAATTATCGCCTCATATAGAGCGTTTACGTCTTATTCAAGATCAAGTTAAAGCCAAACTGACGGAGGCTTATTTTAAAGGTGCTCGC
The DNA here is from genome assembly GCA_964017055.1 of Chloromyia formosa. NCBI lineage: Eukaryota > Metazoa > Arthropoda > Insecta > Diptera > Stratiomyidae > Chloromyia > Chloromyia formosa. The sequence continues at coordinate 42,825,533 of OZ024815.1, forward strand.
CGTTATAATCTTCGGAGTCGACCACGATCTTTTCAAATTGGCCAAAAGGTTTTGGTGCGCAATCATGTGCAAAGCTCAGCTGTGGATTATTTCGCCAGCAAATTAGCCCCGAAATTCATTGATGGAGTTATAGTACGACCTAACGGCAATGTTGCCTATGAGGTGGCCGATTCCTCAGGAAAATCATTAGGTATATATCATGCTCAAGACATTCGCACCTGAGTCTGGTTGCAACTTATATTCATTTCAGGTGATAGGTTCATATTAAATTTTGCTTTCGTAACCATCCTGAGAAGCACCACCGCTATTTGGAATTCACTTATCAAATAGTTGCAGGTCTATTAAAGTAGAGTTCATAAAATTTAGCTATTTGGTGTACACCTTCTGTGTAAACTTTGTATTGCATTTCCGTAATTCGGCTTCCAAAAATTTATTAGCGTAGTACATTAATTCATAGTATTAGTATATAAGATAAGGAATTATTAATTATTTTCGTTAAAGGATTATTTTTGGATTCAGGAGGATTTGGGGATTGATCAAGAATCAATACTGTTCCATTTTACTCTTTGTTTATTGTAATTTTGTAAGCATTGAAAAATGCTCTTTTTTTTTAAATTTAGCATTGATAAATGCTGTCGGTTAGCATGTAGCAACACGAGAATTTTGTTTTGATTTTTTTTTTTAATCCAAAAGTAATCTTCCTGTATTATCTGTGTTGGTTATCTTCATCGGTCAGGTATAAGCGCCGAACTTGCTGGTTCTTCGACCTTGGAATGGTTTAGATTACAGTTTGTTCTGGTTTGAGATCCTTCCGCTGAGGTATACTGAATTTGTGAGAGCAGAGATATTTTCGTTTTTTTTTATTGAATCTGGTGACGTATTGGTGACTATAATTCTGGAAAAAGAAAAAATTATATGTAAAGATACATCGTAGAAGTGAATTTATTGTAGGTTTGGAAACATTTTTTTTTTGTATATTTGCCCGGCTTTTATTTAGGAGACTCTTCCTCAGGGATGGGTCGGCCCCTCGTTTGTAATAATAATGTAAAAAAAAAAAAAAAAAAAAAAAAAAAAAGGTAACAACTCTTTTCCTGCTGGGAGAATGGAGTATGTGATTGCCATCGGGGAATGGTTTTCCGTTGTGAATTTTCGTGTCAGACGACACACATACACGATGATTGCTCCAGTTATGTCCAAGAAGAATGAGTTTGGTTTTTTTTTTGAGATGGGTTGATGACGAGTGGGTCGGAGTAAAGAAAAGAACACGATCCGTTTAGTTTTGGTCACGTAGGCTTTGGATTATGGTCGTTAGAATTGGTCAGGAGTTGGAATAGAGAGGATCGCGGATGGAAGCTGGTCATTTTTGGTGTGGGTTGATTTTGTGCGGTGGATAGGCGTGCAATTGATGGGAGGGAGTGAGTGTATGATGATGTGATGACGATGAATTATTTTTCAAGCCCCACCCCAAGTAGCTGTCCTGGCCGGGACGTAAAAGGATGTTTTTTTTTTGTCGGCCATTAAGCCGACTAATGTTGCAAAGGGGCCATCTCCCGGTCCCCTGCTGCGATGTGACATATATACATATATATGGATATTTGTATATACTTTCACATTTATTAGACTTCCCCTGAAGATCTGAAAAGCCTTCAGGAGGGGTCGCAACAACACTGTGTAACTGAAGCCTTACAAAATTTGCATTTCTTTCGACCTCCCTTCTTTGCTTAACCAAATTGGGAAATGGTCGAACTTATCGTATTTAAATTAGCGATAGGATGTTTAGCTTTCTGACCAATATTAGAAGTAGCAGGCTCATCAGCACGAACAGATGGTCGACCAACAGGTCTTTTTTGCTTATAAGTGATAAGACCAGCAGCTATTTCTTCTCTGAATTCAGGTAATTCATAGAGCCTGCCTTTATCAGTTTCTTGATCTGCAGATTTCTGTGCTTGGACTCGGCGATATAGGATGTAAGAATTCCAGGAGAGGAAGTGATGTATAGAAATTGTCAAAATACAGAATATGATGGACTAAATCTGGTATTGTCTGTGACAATCGTACAACGACGTTGCCTATAGCACCAAAATCTGGTGTACCAGGTAAAACAATATTATCGCATGCTCCGTTATAAATTTCAAAGCGATAGGCATAACCATATGCATCACATAGAACAAATAGTTTGACGCTCCATTTATGCGGTTTATTTGGAAGGTATTGTCTCAAATGATGTTTTATCTTGGTACTACACATTTGTTCATCTACGCATAAACGGGCTGTCTTAGGAATGGAATGGATTCGAATGTTTAGCTTATCAGCCAGCTTTCGGATGCGAAATATCCTATCATAACCAGGTTCACATTTTTTAGCACGTCGACTCTCGTCCTCGAAGCATAGATATCTTTTGATATTCTCAAATCTTCGCAGCTTCATAGTCGACTGGATTTGTGCAAAGCTGTTTTTTCCCCAATAGCTTTCGAGGTTTGGATACCTGTAGATAGACATGTACATTAGGATACCAATGTAATGATGAATCTCCTCAACGTTTGTCGTGAAATTTGAATTTGCCGCCAAAGCAGCTCTATTCGTTTCTTCAACTATCATGCTAAAATAATAATATCTTCGTTGAAGAAGTAACGGAAATAATGCATTGGTGTTGGTAGGCTTGTCACTGATTCTGACAAACGACTGTTTCCCCTGAATGCTACTTCGTTTACATGCAATACCATGTTGGTCTTTCTCCATCGGATTTTTTTGAACCCATTGGACTCTGGATTTATTGCTTCTAAACCTGGGAAAGAAAAAAATGCAATGGTTGAATAATTTTTTCGTTTTCTTTTTTTTCAAATCGGAAGGAAAATTTGTTTACGATGGCAATCGTCGTCACACTGGCTTAGAGTTCAGATGCTTTTAGAGTGGCTCCTAGAAAATATGCGTGTACGCTGGATGTCTGACTGTTTCTGTATGGGATTGTGTCCCAAAAATTTCCGTGATGAGGAATGTGAGGAACCCGGGGAATCATCACATTCCTTCACCAAAATTGTTTCTGCCCCCGGTATCAAAGACAGTGGATGCGGCCACGAATGTGGACCCAGAGCTGCATCATCAGCGTTAAACTCCGCAACATATAGTTCTGATTATGTGAAGTCTTCATTAAAAATGTGTCACAAATCAGTTCAAACAATGAAGTCAGTAGATGTTGATACTCAAAATGTTATATTAACCACATTCGAGGATAGTTCGGAGGAGTTTGAAATTACCAGTTCATCTTCAGATTTTTCTAAAATTAGTAACACTCCTCTCTATGGCTCTAGTCATTCTAGTAATCGTGCTAAAAACCGTCGTACCCGATCAAATCGTTATTTTCATGACATTCGTCTTTTGTACAAGAGTGCAATTAGTTCCATTATTACGTCATCTGTCCCGGGAGATTCTCGGCCGCATTGTGAGATTTTTATTGGGGATCGTGGGATTGTTGGTCTTTTGGATAGTGGGGCTAGCATTAGTGTTTTTGGAAGAGAGGCTTTGTCTATATTGGATGAACTTGGGTTGTCCTCTCGTTTATACAATTTTCGAACAAATGTAAGTACAGCATCCGGACAAAAAGTCACAGCTTTGGGCTATATAGACCTTGAGGTTAGTTTTAAGGATTCTATCAGGTCTGTACGATTTTTGGTTGTGCCAGAGTTATCAGGTACCTTATATTTAGGTATTAATTTCTGGAGAGCTTTCAACATTGTGCCTTATCAAAATCCAACAGTCTGCGAAGTGGTGCCCTCACAATCTCTTGACGGTCCTACGTTTTCTAATTTATCTCCGGAGGATAATTTTAGACTACAGGAAATAATAAAAGGATTTCCTTCTTATAATTCTCTTGGATTGGGAAAAACCAATCTGTTATCTCACCACATTGATACTGGTCAGGCCAAACCTATCAAACAGCGTCATTATGCTGTATCCCCGATAATACAGAAACAGATATATGAGGAATTAGACAGAATGTTGGCACTCGGTGTAATAGAGGAGAGTCATAGTTCGTGGAGTGCTCCTATCACTTTAGTGCGTAAGCCTGGCAAAGTGCGCCTGTGCCTAGATGCACGCAGGCTAAATGAAGTGACGATAAAAGATGCATATCCTCTCCCTCTTATAGATGGATTGTTATCCCGTTTGCAATCAACTCGTTTTATATCAAGCCTCGATCTCAAGGACGCCTTTTGGCAAATTCCTTTAGACGATGAGTCTAAGGAAAAAACTGCCTTCACTGTGCCAGGGCGTCCTCTTTATCATTTTAAGGTAATGCCATTCGGTCTGTGTAACTCGCCACAGTCCATGTGTCGTCTTATGCATAAAGTGATACCGCATGAGTTACATGACAAAATATTTGTGTATCTTGATGATTTACTTATCACAAGCTCTACATTGGAGGAACATTTTGAATTATTGATAAAAGTGGCTCATTTACTTAAAGATGCTGGTCTTACCATTAATATACAAAAGAGCAGGTTCCTTCAATCTGAAATTAAATATCTGGGTTACATAGTAAGCGATGGTATTCTCAAGCCCGATCCGAACAAGATTTCTAGTGTGGTAGACTATCCTACTCCTAAGTCTGCAAAAGATATCCGTCGTTTTATGGGAATGGCGGGCTGGTACCGCAGATTCATAGCTCGTTTTGCCACAATTGCAGCTCCTCTTACAGATTTATTAAAAGGAAAGAAAAAATTTAAATGGACTGACGCAGCTGAAAATGCATTTCAGCAACTAAAACAAGCACTTGTGTCCGCTCCTGTTTTGGTCAATCCAGATTTTTCTAAGCGATTTTTTATCCAATGTGACGCTAGCAGTACCGGAATCGGTAGTGTCCTTTTCCAAAAGGATGAAAATAATAAAGAGCACCCAGTGGCTTTCATGTCTGCTAAACTTACTTCCGCTCAGCAGAAATACACTATTACAGAATTGGAATGCTTGGCAGCCGTACAGAGCATTAAGCGTTTTCGTGCTTATATCGAAGGTTTGCCCTTCACAGTTATTACTGACCATGCCAGCCTTAAATGGCTGATGTCTCAGCAAGATCTTTCGGGTAGATTGGCTCGGTGGAGCTTAAAGCTTCAAAGCTTTGATTTCGCAATTCAGCATTGTAAAGGGATCAACAATTTAGTACCAGACGCGTTATCACGTATGTTCAAGGAGTCTGAAGTTGTTGCATCTGTCAGTGTGGTTTGTAATCGATCTTGTCATTCTCTTGCATTTTTACCTGAACATTTGCACTTGGATGAAATCTTACCGGATACAGCGTTTACTGAACCATCGTATTTGGAACTTATTATGAAGGTCAGTCAAGCGCCTGATCGGTTTCAAAATTTGTGGATTCGAGATGGTCGCCTGTATATTAATACCGGTTCACGTCCTAATGATGTGGATATACCAGTTACCAAACTTTGGGTGCCTGAGAGTCAAAGGTTGAAATTGATTTTTAATTCACATGACTCACCAACTTCGTCGCACTTTGGGATTCGCAAAACAATCGAGCTTTTGCAGCGCTATTATTATTGGCCGACTTTACGAAAGGACGTTACAAAGTATATTTCTGAGTGCATGACATGTAAGAGAATTAAACCAGCCAATTGTGTAATGAAACCTCCTATGGGAAAAATGCGAACATCCGAAAGGCCTATGCAAAGACTGTTTATAGACTTTTTAGGTCCTTATCCCCGTTCAAAGGCAGGGAACACCCAACTGTTAGTGATTTTGGACCATTTTTCTAAGTTCATATGGTTGAAAGCTGTGCCTAGAGCCACGGCAGATTCAGTCGTCAAGTTTCTTAAGGATTTGATTTTTCACACGTTTGGTGTGCCTGAATTTTTGCACTCGGACAATGGAGTGCAGTTTACTTCGAAGGCACTTGAAACTTTGTTGATTGAATATGGGGTTACACACATATTCACGCCACGTTACTCTCCGCAATCTAATGCGTCAGAGCGTGTTAATCAATCAATTTTAGCATCTATTAGGGCATATGTGGTGGAAGATCACCGAAATTGGGATGTTCATCTTAGTGATGCCGCAGCTGCTTTTAGGAACGTTGTTCATGAGTCCACGGGTTGTTCCCCATATTTTCTTATGTTTGGTTATCAAAGTATTCATCACGGTTCTCAATACCAATTATTGAGACAACTCAATGCCTTTGAGGATGGAGCAGTTGAATTATCGCCTCATATAGAGCGTTTACGTCTTATTCAAGATCAAGTTAAAGCCAAACTGACGGAGGCTTATTTTAAAGGTGCTCGCCGTTATAATCTTCGGAGTCGACCACGATCTTTTCAAATTGGCCAAAAGGTTTTGGTGCGCAATCATGTGCAAAGCTCAGCTGTGGATTATTTCGCCAGCAAATTAGCCCCGAAATTCATTGATGGAGTTATAGTACGACCTAACGGCAATGTTGCCTATGAGGTGGCCGATTCCTCAGGAAAATCATTAGGTATATATCATGCTCAAGACATTCGCACCTGAGTCTGGTTGCAACTTATATTCATTTCAGGTGATAGGTTCATATTAAATTTTGCTTTCGTAACCATCCTGAGAAGCACCACCGCTATTTGGAATTCACTTATCAAATAGTTGCAGGTCTATTAAAGTAGAGTTCATAAAATTTAGCTATTTGGTGTACACCTTCTGTGTAAACTTTGTATTGCATTTCCGTAATTCGGCTTCCAAAAATTTATTAGCGTAGTACATTAATTCATAGTATTAGTATATAAGATAAGGAATTATTAATTATTTTCGTTAAAGGATTATTTTTGGATTCAGGAGGATTTGGGGATTGATCAAGAATCAATACTGTTCCATTTTACTCTTTGTTTATTGTAATTTTGTAAGCATTGAAAAATGCTCTTTTTTTTTAAATTTAGCATTGATAAATGCTGTCGGTTAGCATGTAGCAACACGAGAATTTTGTTTTGATTTTTTTTTTTAATCCAAAAGTAATCTTCCTGTATTATCTGTGTTGGTTATCTTCATCGGTCAGGTATAAGCGCCGAACTTGCTGGTTCTTCGACCTTGGAATGGTTTAGATTACAGTTTGTTCTGGTTTGAGATCCTTCCGCTGAGGTATACTGAATTTGTGAGAGCAGAGATATTTTCGTTTTTTTTTATTGAATCTGGTGACGTATTGGTGACTATAATTCTGGAAAAAGAAAAAATTATATGTAAAGATACATCGTAGAAGTGAATTTATTGTAGGTTTGGAAACATTTTTTTTTTGTATATTTGCCCGGCTTTTATTTAGGAGACTCTTCCTCAGGGATGGGTCGGCCCCTCGTTTGTAATAATAATGTAAAAAAAAAAAAAAAAAAAAAAAAAAAAAAGGTAACAACTCTTTTCCTGCTGGGAGAATGGAGTATGTGATTGCCATCGGGGAATGGTTTTCCGTTGTGAATTTTCGTGTCAGACGACACACATACACGATGATTGCTCCAGTTATGTCCAAGAAGAATGAGTTTGGTTTTTTTTTTGAGATGGGTTGATGACGAGTGGGTCGGAGTAAAGAAAAGAACACGATCCGTTTAGTTTTGGTCACGTAGGCTTTGGATTATGGTCGTTAGAATTGGTCAGGAGTTGGAATAGAGAGGATCGCGGATGGAAGCTGGTCATTTTTGGTGTGGGTTGATTTTGTGCGGTGGATAGGCGTGCAATTGATGGGAGGGAGTGAGTGTATGATGATGTGATGACGATGAATTATTTTTCAAGCCCCACCCCAAGTAGCTGTCCTGGCCGGGACGTAAAAGGATGTTTTTTTTTTGTCGGCCATTAAGCCGACTAATGTTGCAAAGGGGCCATCTCCCGGTCCCCTGCTGCGATGTGACATATATACATATATATGGATATTTGTATATACTTTCACATTTATTAGACTTCCCCTGAAGATCTGAAAAGCCTTCAGGAGGGGTCGCAACAACACTGTGTAACTGAAGCCTTACAAAATTTGCATTTCTTTCGACCTCCCTTCTTTGCTTAACCAAATTGGGAAATGGTCGAACTTATCGTATTTAAATTAGCGATAGGATGTTTAGCTTTCTGACCAATATTAGAAGTAGCAGGCTCATCAGCACGAACAGATGGTCGACCAACAGGTCTTTTTTGCTTATAAGTGATAAGACCAGCAGCTATTTCTTCTCTGAATTCAGGTAATTCATAGAGCCTGCCTTTATCAGTTTCTTGATCTGCAGATTTCTGTGCTTGGACTCGGCGATATAGGATGTAAGAATTCCAGGAGAGGAAGTGATGTATAGAAATTGTCAAAATACAGAATATGATGGACTAAATCTGGTATTGTCTGTGACAATCGTACAACGACGTTGCCTATAGCACCAAAATCTGGTGTACCAGGTAAAACAATATTATCGCATGCTCCGTTATAAATTTCAAAGCGATAGGCATAACCATATGCATCACATAGAACAAATAGTTTGACGCTCCATTTATGCGGTTTATTTGGAAGGTATTGTCTCAAATGATGTTTTATCTTGGTACTACACATTTGTTCATCTACGCATAAACGGGCTGTCTTAGGAATGGAATGGATTCGAATGTTTAGCTTATCAGCCAGCTTTCGGATGCGAAATATCCTATCATAACCAGGTTCACATTTTTTAGCACGTCGACTCTCGTCCTCGAAGCATAGATATCTTTTGATATTCTCAAATCTTCGCAGCTTCATAGTCGACTGGATTTGTGCAAAGCTGTTTTTTCCCCAATAGCTTTCGAGGTTTGGATACCTGTAGATAGACATGTACATTAGGATACCAATGTAATGATGAATCTCCTCAACGTTTGTCGTGAAATTTGAATTTGCCGCCAAAGCAGCTCTATTCGTTTCTTCAACTATCATGCTAAAATAATAATATCTTCGTTGAAGAAGTAACGGAAATAATGCATTGGTGTTGGTAGGCTTGTCACTGATTCTGACAAACGACTGTTTCCCCTGAATGCTACTTCGTTTACATGCAATACCATGTTGGTCTTTCTCCATCGGATTTTTTTGAACCCATTGGACTCTGGATTTATTGCTTCTAAACCTGGGAAAGAAAAAAATGCAATGGTTGAATAATTTTTTCGTTTTCTTTTTTTTCAAATCGGAAGGAAAATTTGTTTACGATGGCAATCGTCGTCACACTGGCTTAGAGTTCAGATGCTTTTAGAGTGGCTCCTAGAAAATATGCGTGTACGCTGGATGTCTGACTGTTTCTGTATGGGATTGTGTCCCAAAAATTTCCCGTGTCTCGCTCCTCTGAATGGGTCACGGTGCCCATCCAAGCCCAGTACACCAACGAGAGATCTTGGATCCTGTGCGCCTCCACATCTACCTCATGGGGTCTCTACATCGGCAGGGTAGGGGCTGTGTTCTTACGCTAACAGACGGTGAATTGGGACATGATTACTGTATTGAATATCGAAAATTACACGTCTTTTATACTGTTTGCTTCATGCGTACTTTCCAATAAATTCAATAAAACCTGATTAGATATGCATAATCATAAAAAAGAGTTTTTAAGAATGATTTCCCCCTCGAAGGGGGCCCAAAAAGCGTGATTCGCCGGTTTCGACCGCTGGTGCGAAGCGCTTCTCATCAGACGCCTCTGCTCCGCGCATCGCACCAGTGGGAGAGGCGTGACCGGGAATGACCCAAGACAGATGTTGTTTTGCCTTATATAGGCTGACCAACACGCCATGGGTGTGAATCCATACCGAATGCAATGTTAAGCATCATGCACGTTGTATGATAGTCGATGGCCGTCGCCCGGCAAAAAACTTTGTTTGTAAATTGCCACTGGCGCCAAGCCAGAACAATGAAATTAATTTTATACCTACAAGCTGCACGTTGCAGTTTGCATTCGGTATGGATTCACACCCATGTCGTGTTGGTCGCCCTATATAAGGCAAAACAACATCTGTCTTGGGTCATTCCCGGTCACGCCTCTCCCACTGGTGCGATGCGCGGAGCAGAGGCGTCTGATGAGACGCGCTTCGTACCAGCGGTCGAAACCGGCGAATCACGCTTTTTGGGCCCCCTTCGAGGGGGAAATCATTCTTAAAAACTCTGTTTTCATTACGTGTAGCCACACTAATGGCTGGTAAGGGCGACGGCATGTTAAGCATCATGCACGTTGTATGATAGTCGATGGCCGTCGCCCGGCAAAAAACTTTGTTTGATGCATAATCATGCTGCGGGCGACCTTTGATCTAGGTGCTTGTCGAATAGCTAGCTATTTTCGTTCTCATCTCTGGTCACACGCTGATCACATGGCTTTCTCGTGTGCAAGAAAAAATATCAAAGTCATGCATCCACATCCCACAATCAACGTTATTATTAATATCTTTTGTACTTACCCCATATTTCCTTCGTGCTTCGACATAAAGTGATCCTTTGGCGCCGATAACAGCAGTAGCTGCATCACCACACACATTAAACACACAAAAAAAAAACATATTTATTGTTACGATTTTCTTGTTGAGGTAACCCTCAACCGAGGACGGAGAGCGAGGCGGGTCGTTCAGGCCTGCCGTGACAACTAAGTGCGAAAATCTCCTCAGACTTGACTTGAATCGACGCGTGCTCGACACTAGCTCAGCTGTCGGTAGTGTGGGCGGGGTTGTTGTAAGTCAAGCTACCTCGTAATCGCACAAAAAAAAATCACGCGTCTGTCCGAGTGATTAACCAACACGGGATTTCCCTAACAGGATATACACGAAAACTATGACCCACGAAATTCCTCACCCCTCTCCCGAACTAGTACGGGAGCCCCCTGTTGTCGTGGGGCTCCGCGCTCCCTCCCCTAAACCTTAGGTTGAGCTGCGCGACATTGCTCAACCCCCTTCGCGAATTGGACGAGATACACGCGCGAGAGTGGAAAGCTGCAGGGCCCTTTAGGGTTCAGGAAGCAAAAAGATTATTTTAATGTGACTTCATTTTTTCTTGTATTACTCGAAGCTATGTTACAACAAATACCGATCGGAAACTATTACTAAAAAAGATATAACTATACTTAAAATACGAGTGAGTAATATAACAAATTGTATCATGCGCGAGACTATTTTGGGTTAAATATGTACAACACAATGAATATGCGGATGAAATTCGAAAACTGGAGAATAGAGAAAAGATAGACAGCAGGAGTAAGTTGCTCAGACTGTATCCTTTCATCGACGGCAATGGAGTTCTACGTTTGAGTGGATGTTGGAGTTATTTGATACGGCGCGATCGTCGTCTACCTGGAATGGAAAGAAGATACCACAAAGGATCAACGAATCAACAAATATTGAAAAATCAAGAACTTATCTGAACTGAGTCGAAGGCAAAACAACACAAAACAGATGACATCCACATCGCCACCGCCAGATACATAAACTTTGTTTATATTTTCGATTGACATTTCAACCAATATTTGATAGTAGTAGAAGAGTAGAATTGTAGCTTGAAATTGTAATAGATTAGAGCAGCTGATTTCTGGATTGTATGTATCAGCCTGTATTTATCTTTGTTGATTATGCTACTTATGTATTAGTTAATATTATTCGTATTTGAATTGAGCGGATAGTTCTCCGGGAATATTACTGAAATTGGAAAACTAGGATTGTTCGCATGCATTTGTTGGCTTCTTGATCTTGAGTCGTTGACTAAGACGGTAGTACGCTTGAAACTAGAACCATAAATTGAGTTTAATTAGTAGATTTATTGAACTGAATACTTAATTTAATAACATAATATACGTTTTATAACGTTGAAGGTGAAGTGTATTCATTTGGATAGCCAACCGAGTGGAATTTTGACTATTTTACAATTGGATGGTCCGTCGAGTTGAAGCTCGAATATTGAACAGTGGACGTTTGACAAATGCAGATTTCTCAAATGACGGAAAAAGTCCCATCATCATTCCCAAAAGAGGTATCTTTACGGATTTGTTTACAAAACATACGCATGAAATCACACTACACGGCAACGTACAACTAGTGCTTACAGTACTTCGACGTAAATACTGGGTGATTGATGGAAGGAGAGTTGTAAAGAATTATGTCCACCACAAGTGCGTCAGCTGCTTTCGAAACAAGACACACGATTCGTCGCAATTGATGGGCTGTTTGCCAAAACCCCGAGTTACAATTACACCACCCTTCATGGGTTGGTTATTGTGGCCCCTTTATAATAAAGGACCGGATCGGACGAGGAAGTCAAATTGAACGATGCCTTAATTCTAGGCCATTATGCCCCGCTAATGACGATCCAACCAGCGCAAGTGTGTTAACTCCTGGACATTTTTTAATTGGCGATATGTAACGCTTTTTGATGTCGGGGCGATCCCAGATCCGTGAGATGTATGTTAAACTGCAATTGAGAAAAATATTTGTAGCTTTGCGGTCAGTAGGGGGTGGCGGAATACTTCCTCTACGCATTTGGTCAATGAATCCGTCCAGTGGAGTTGAGAAGTGATGTGCCTCGAAGATACAGATGAACCTGCGAAAGGAAAGAAGAAATCACAAAGTAAAAGGGCTAAAGGATAAAGATATGAAAGTAATACTTATCTAAATGGTTGGTGCGGGCGTCCGAGCGGCGTAAACAATAAACACGATCGATGAACTGTCAATGTCGGGATGACGTACACTGCATTATCGATTCAACGGCGACGTGCTAGAGCGTGACGATGGAGACGAATTCTCGTAGTCAATAACTGGTCGAGAAATATCCGTTCAGACAAAAAGCTATTTAAGGGCCCTGAGTGGAAACGGCACCCTCTTTGTTCAATTTCATTTCTATTGGAAAAGGTGTGTTTACGTTCTCTCAGGACCCGGAGCTGAAATTCTAATTTGTCTCTCTTTGTTCAATTTCATTTCTATTGGAAAAGTTTCATTTCTATTGGAGAAGACGAGAATCCTGTAGTTGAAGGCGGAGTTAGAGGCAAGAAATTGAGCTAAGAACGGAGAGCGGAATTATCTGTACGGCAAGAGTTCTTGAGACGGAAGAGTAGTTACCGAAGTACCTAGCGTGGAGACGGCTGAGGAGGAACGGCGAGAGCGGGATCGGAGTGAAGAGTAGTGCAACCGTCGCAACGAGTAGGGTGTAGAAACCGCCACCTAGGTAGGTGTAATGATTAAGATTTTGTTTAATTAGATAAGAAAGATAAGATATAAGATAGTTTGGATAAGTAACGTAATAAGACGGCCGGCTCGTGTGATTTGCAAATTAGTGTTAAGTGCATAGAAAGTGGTATTGATTACGAGTATAATAAATTAAATATTGTGAAGAACGTGTAACGCGGTTTTCTGGGTGATCGAGAAATAGTTGTTCGGGGGTGAGAAGATTAAGTTAAACTTTGCGTTCGGTTCGGCTAAGAGTAATCGTGGTTTCGCGCTTCCCACGGTTAGTACAGCCAGGCAGCTTGATTTTGAAAGCGCGTGGCGCCCACGGCCCGTTTCCGTAGTTGGTCGGACGGCTGCCCAAGAATCGGCGTAACAGATAGTTTGATGGCGTTACCGGATGTCGATATAATAGAAGAAAGGATTAACACATTAACACGATGGCAATTAACACAGAGACTGTCACAAAACTTTTGGAGAAAGTGGAAAGAGGAATACCTTAATATACTCCAACAGCGTCCCAAGTGTTTGTCTTCCTTGACATCTCTAAAAGTCGGCGATATATGCTTGCTAAAGGATGAGCGCAGTCATCCATATCGTTGGCCACTCGCTAGAATACTCGAAGTTCATCCTGGAAGCGATTTGATTGTCCGAGTTGTAACCGTCGAATCAAATGTAAGCATCTACAAGGGATCAATAACCAAGGTTATTTTGTTGCCAATAAATTAGTACTACAATATAATGATATCATCATTTTCCCATCCTTTCCCCCAATCCTTCTATTACGACATACTTAAAGGACTGTTAAGATGAGATACCGACAAATGCCCAACATAGTTGGGACGACTTTGTTCTGCTGACTCTTAACAATCAAACACATAGACTATGAATTCAATCGAACTATGTATGGAAGTGAAATATTTCGATTCGTTACAACTAAGTATATCGCGAAGCTAATCAATACGAGTTGTATAATCAAAGACTCTAATATTGAAGATAGACACTTACAACATCGATCACTTGGAATATCAACAACAGTTATAAAATTCTTTACTACCAAATCAACTAATTGGCATATTGGGATTTTTAAGTGTCGCTATTTTACATGAATAACAACTATTATAACGACTTTAAGATAGTATCTGTTATTGAATTTTTGGATGGTCCGTCGAGTTGTTTTTTTGAACATTTGTCTTTTGGATTTCGTTTTCGTTTTACGAGAGGAGAAAAAAATGAATAAGTATAGCATCCCATAAGCTCTCAATATTCAACTCTTCGATGGGCTTGGATACATTCCACTGTTCTATCCAGTAAATTCTTTAACGAAAGAGCCGATTCCGAGGCTACTCTTAAGTTAAATAATTTCCTAAGTTGAAGTTTCAACAATACATTTTTATTATCGTACCGCTCTTTTAACACCCGCCACGCTGCATCGAAATTTGTTTCCGTTAGGGTAAAATGGCTAATTACTTAATTTGGCGGCCTCTCCAGTGAGACTGAGCTGCCCATCGCGTGGATGCCTGAGCCTCCGTTCATTCTTCCCAGAAGGAACAGGCTACAAGTGCCCTTAAAAACATTACACAGGATCGCCATGTAGTGTTGGCATGGCGGAATTGCCATGTGTTATAACGTCAGGGCAGGAATGTCAAGTGTAGTGTTGGCAAGTGTCGTCAAGTGAAGGGTGGCACGATGCCATAAAAAGTTAAAAAGTGAGAGAGTTATTTTTCCATTGAACGGTTTGGATTAGAAGCAGCCGTTCCTGCTCATTAATAGGCACTTCTACCGAAACGTTGCTATCTGCAGTTAAACTGCCAAATAGACTTACCATTTTTTGAGTCTCCGACTTCAGCAGTTGGTTTCTGCTAATTGTAGTACAAAACTTAGGCAATTTCTTGCCTAGAGAAAAAACGAAGACAATGTCTTGCCGATGGGGTTTTCCAGTTAAGACTTAATCTTTATTTACAATTCTTACCCTATTTATACAAAATTGCTTATTCTAAAAGTGCTAAATCTTATTCTTAAGCAATCAAGTAATTTCCCATATTTGCTACATTCACATGCATCTATCTAAATAAATCTTGCATGTACGTATTCGTATATGCAATCTAAATATTGTAACGCTTTTTGATGTCGGGGCGATCCCAGATCCGTGAGTTGTATGTTAAACTGCAATTGAGAAAAATATTTGTAGCTTTGGCGGTCAGTAGGGGGTGGCGGAATACTTACCTCTACGCATTTGGTCAATGAATCCGTCCAGTGGAGTTGAGAAGTGATGTGCCTCGAAGATACAGATGAACCTGCGAAAGGAAAGAAGAAATCACAAAGTAAAAGGGCTAAAGGATAAAGATATGAAAGTAATACTTATCTAAATGGTTGGTTCGGGCGTCCGAGCGGCGTAAACAATAAACACGATCGATGAACTGTCAATGTCGGGATGACGTACACTGCATTATCGATTCAACGGCGACGTGCTAGAGCGTGACGATGGAGACGAATTCTCGTAGTCAATAACTGGTCGAGAAATATCCGTTCAGACAAAAAGCTATTTAAGGGCCCTGAGTGGTAACGGCACCCTCTTTGTTCAATTTCATTTCTATTGGAAAAGGTGTGTTTACGTTCTCTCAGGACCCGGAGCTGAAATTCTAATTTGTCTCTCTTTGTTCAATTTCATTTCTATTGGAAAAGTTTCATTTCTATTGGAGAAGACGAGAATCCTGTAATAGAAGGCGGAGTTAGAGGCAAGAAATTGAGCTAAGAACGGAGAGCGGAATTATCTGGACGGCAAAAGTTCTTGAGACGGAAGAGTAGTTACCGAAGTACATAGCGTGGAGACGGCTGAGGAGGAACGTCGAGAGCGGGATCGGAGTGAAGAGTAGTGCAACCGTCGCAACGAGTAGGGTGTAGAAACCGCCACCTAGGTAGGTGTAATAATTAAGATTTTGTTTAATTAGATAAGAAAGATAAGATATAAGATAGTTTGGATAAGTAACGTAATTAGACGGCTCGTGTGATTTGCAAATTAGTGTTAAGTGCATTAGAAAGTGGTATTGATTACGAGTATAATAAATTAAATATTGTGAAGAACGTGTAACGCGGTTTTCTGGGTGATCGAGAAATAGTTGTTCGGGGGTGAGAAGATTAAGTTAAACTTTGCGTTCGGTTCGGCTAAGAGTAATCGTGGTTTCGCGCTTCCCACGGTTAGTGCAGCCAGGCAGCTTGATTTTTAAAGCGCGTGGCGCCCACGGCCCGTTTCCGTAGTTGGTCGGACGGCTGCCCAAGAATCGGCGTAACAATATATATGACTGACAAGGAAACATCCCCAGGTGTACCCCTCCGATTTTCTTGAAATTTGGATATGTTGTAGAGTAAACAAATCTAAGGATCCCTTATTTTTTCTTAGCTGCTGGTAAGCGGTTTTAAGGGGTGTTTTCACCCCCTAAAAATATGGGTTTTTTGGGGAAAACTGATAATTTATGTAGATACAATAATCAGAATTGAACGGAATTGCTGAAAAATTGTTTCTATCGATGGGAAATTAAAAATGAATAAAAAAAATTTTGGGGTTGAAAATTTTTAAGGGGTGAACCACCCCCGCAAAAGTTAGTTTTCAACGCCAAAAATCGAGTAATGACCCGTTTTTATCTTGAAATAGTGCAAGTAGTAGATAATTAAGATACAAAAATACGTATTTTTTGTTTTAGCGAAAAAAAAAAATTTTAGGGGTAAACTACCCCTTCAAGTTTATATCCCGAATTTATTTACCAAAGCCGAAAATTATCGTTGTTGAAGTGAAAATAGCACCGATATAGTATATTTGATTTCTTTATATTGCCCGCTGTTGTTCAGAATATACCCCAGTTCTATTCAGGGTGAACCACCCCTCTCTAATGTATACAGGTTTTTTTTTTTTTTTTTTTTTTTTTATTATAGAAATCTCATTGTTCAGGAGACACTGCCGGCAACTAGTGACAATTGCACGGCAGCGACATGGGACTTTCATCGTCAGTGTGTGACTACTTACCCAGTAAAACCTTCAACCCTCTTTCTCCACCATTCTCCCTACGGAACTACCTCTCGGTATTACGTCGCAGGGCTGGTTTTGGCTAATTAGCCGTTAATCCGTCGCGTCCTTTGGCGTATTTGCTCCTCTTTCCTCAGTTCTCTATGTATGTCGCATATTGTGCGAGTCACGGCCTCCCAATTGGATTCAGATCTTATCATGTGCTCCACTATGTTACGTGGATTGAGGCCACTTCCAAGTTCGACCTCCAGTGCTTCTCGCTTTCTTGTAAACCTTGGACATTGAAAGATTACATGTTCCGGGTCTTCCGCTATTCCTGGGCACCTCGGTCAATCGGGCGAGTCGTCCAGCTTGAATCTGTGTAGGTACTTCCTATATCCGCCATGTCCAGTAAGAAACTGGGTTAGATAGTGGTTCACCTCTCCATGTTTGCGGTTCAGCCACAATTCGATTTGTGGGATAAGTATATGTGTCCAGCTTGCCTTTGGAGTTTCATCCCACCGCTATTGCCATCTCCTCAGAGAGTTTTAGCACGTGCTTTGACGATTGATGCACGTGTACTAACGTGTTCCTCCATGAAAATGGTTTCAAAGGACCAGAAATATACCCTACCTACATCTGGTAGCGCCTCAGAGAAGTTTGAACCCCACGAGGTAAGTATATCCCCAGTAGGTAGCTATACGACGCAGGTTGTCGTTTCGGGGCGGCCGGACACTTCCCAAAAAAAAATCTAAATTTCGGTGAAAATTTTTTTTTCACGTATACAAATTTTTTTCTTATATTCTAGAAGGGTAAGACTATTTTTTAAGCCAAGAAAAAAAATCGATTATCAAAAAATTCTACAGTGGTGTAACCCCTTAAGTACATAATAACATTTTTTCAATACATAATGAAATTTATTCAATAAATCATATTATATCATTGCATATACATTTACCATATTTATAATGGAAGGTACATTACATTACAAATTGAATTCATGGATTATACGTATCGCAAAAATGGTAATCCTCGAAAAAATGTTTAAAACATAGAGATTTTTTGCACCACGAACATCGTACTACAGCTACTTCATTACAGCTTTCGATTTCACACCTGGGATTGGCAGACATTCCAAAAGCAAATTCTACGGGGTTATCAAAGTATTTTAATCTGGTTTTACACTTGTATATCCACTTTTAAACCAAGAATATCGAAAAAGATTAGTATATCTTGGAGAGGATAACTGATTATGTGTTAATGATTGTAATTTAATGATGTTATTTCTTAAGTGCAAATTTAAATCGTAATTAAGTAATAAAACACTATCCGAAAAATGTCGGACATAGTTTTTCCATATTCGAAATCCAAACACATCGAGAGGTTGGATTTTTCCAGTGGTTCCTTTCGGAATAATCATCGGTGTAACGTGTTTGTTTGTAGGTGTCACATCTCGTACAACTTGTGGACAATGTCCGCTCCAGGAATCAATTAAAAGCACGCTGTTAATACCAACATTGGGATAGAAAACTTCACTTAACCATATTTTGAAGTGATCTGTAAAAATAATTATTATGAAAAATAATAAATAAATATTAAAAAATTCAAATATCTTTACATACCTGAAGTAAGTTTTCCGGATTTTGAAGATGACACAAAAACGTTATTTGGTCTGAATAAGTTTACCTCCACAATTGGTCCAAATTTTCCCCGTTGGTTCTTTCAATACTACGAAAAGTGGTAAAAGTAATTTTCCATCTCCAGATATTGTAGGTTGAATTGTGTAGCTGTGCGTCATTGAAAAAACAGATTGTGCAAGACATTGTACTTGTTTTGTTCCTTCCACCGCTAATGTTCGACCAGAGTGAATTTCTAATTGAAATCCACTTTGATCAGAGTTATAAATATTTTGCAATCCGTGCTGTTCAATAAGCGGTTGTACGTCACGAATAAAATTGTCAGCATTTTTTTTTCAATAGGTCTCCCCCAAGTAAGGCTTTTTTAGTTGTAAATTTGTTAAGTTTTCGTGATGTGATACGATTAATTATTTTAAAATTTCGTAACCAATTGTTGGAAGCTTTGAATCTTCAAATCCTTTTTCATGCTTGGCCTGTAATGCCCATTTTTTCAGATCGACGTCGTGCACGATTAAACCTTCAATTGCTATTTCAAAGTTCCTCAATGTAGCTTCATTTATTTGGGCTATTTTTTCTTTAAACGTTCCACCTTGATTAATTTGACGTGCCCAACGTTTTAATTGTGTTAACGAAACTACTTTCCTAAATCTGTTTCTGACCGTTTCAAATGTTATTTTTTTGTTTTTTTCCACTTCTCCAGTATTCTACGGCTCTTCTTTTGTAATCGAAATCAAATTCCTCTTCGTCAGATGAACAGGATGTTGAATGCTCGTCAACCAATGTAGATTTCAATCCGATGTCATCATCTTCCACTACGTGAATTTTGTGGTCTTTGTATGGTTCATCGAATGTTAACGAAGAGTCTTCAATTATCTCGGTTTGAATATCTTCATTCATACATTCGATTAATAACTTTTCTATATTTTCTTTCAATTCCAATTCATTATTATTCAATGGGGTATCAGGTAGATTCATTGCTTGAAATGCAATGAGTAACAGGTGAATTACATTCATAGGGTTTAAATATTTGAACCTTAAAACAGTAGAAAATATTCGCACTTGAAAGTTACTGACACCAAGTTTGCTGAATCCGTGGCCACCACTGTGTATATGAATACTTATATAATTTCAGACTATTTATTTCATGAAGACTAATGCGCTTTTATACACGTTCAGACGGTTTAGATAAGGTATCACGGTAAGAGTTAATAAAACGTGATAAGGCAAAGATTCTGCATTTTGTTTTCAAATTTAATATGGACTATCACAAAGTTCAAGTATCGCCAATCGAGTTTATTAATTTATTATTTTTATCATGCCGATCGTTATACTTTAAATAAAAACCTAAAAAGACAATTTTATATGATAACAATTGTGCTGGGGATGTTTCCTTGTGAGTGCAGTACGCGAAATGAAAGTGTCAAATTTCGTCTGGCTTGTGTATGAAGACGATCGCGTGTGTTTCTAAGGTCAACATAACAATTTGTCCGATGACGTACATATTTTGTTATTGTTTTAGAAACAAATGCATGAATGAATATGCGGAAGCTTGATATGGTTGTTACGTAGTCACGTTTACAGTGTGCGTAATAAAAATGTTATGAAGTTTTATGATGCAGTGTGTACTCACTACACTTTGCTGGTCGCCCGGCATTTCAAACGTAAGTTCAAATTGGAACGAACTCACCGTATTTGTACCGCTAATCGCTTAAAGGCTCGTCAAACTTCTCTCCTCAGCGGCAATACGTAGAATGAAAACTGCAGGTAAAGTCTTTGCTTTCTCAATCGATAGTTCACTATGCACTTCACACACAGTTTTGTTTTTCCTGTCTTTTTATACACACATGGTCAGATGAAATTTAATTACGCAGTATTTTCAGACTCATCCTGTTGAAACGGCCTCCTAGTACAATCATTAGACGCGTGGTCACCCGCGCATTTTACACATTTAGCTTTGGAGATGCAATTCGCTGACACATGCCCAAAGCGCTGGCAGTTGTAGCATTGCGTGAGATCATTGCGGTTGGGTTTTTCCCATTTTACCCGTTGGCAGAGGAGGTACGAGATGTTGGTAACGGAATGGAGGGTTAGCGAGTCGTCTGTAGTGACCCGGAAGATGTCAAGTTCGATTTCGTTCGCTCTAGACCACGCAGTAGTATGTTGTTTAACTACTACCTTGGCAGGCGCAATCATACGATTTAACTCCTCACTGATCTCATCAGCAGTAAAGGAATAGATACCACGCAACATTACGGAGTGCTTCCGATTTTCTTTTAGCGTGAAGGAGTGTCCCTCAAGGTTCGCTTTCCGACAGGATTCCAGAAGTTTAGAATGTGTGGAGGGGTCGTCCACTTTGACCCTATGGCTACCTTCGGAGAGGTTGTGAATTTCAATCTGGCAATTTTTGTCCAGAGTTCTGATGAGCATAATTAAGTCTTTAGTAGAGATCCTGTGGACCGTAATTGGTGGGCAGAATTTTTTAATAGGAAGGGGAGTGTTGGAGGGGGCAGCCAAACTCACCGAGGCCTCCATGTTTTTTTTCGCAGCGAGAGGGGCAAATCGATTGCTGTTGGCCGTGTCGCAGTTGCCACGAGCAGCCTGATGGAATTCTAATTTTTTTTTTTAAATGTGATATGGCCTTTGGCCGGTAAAAATTCCTGCGCCTTAAAGCTGAGATCGTCGAAAACGTTTTCACTATTAAGTGAGAGTTAGGTGTTAGCCGCTTCAGTATCGCTGACTACATCCATTAAAGCTGAATTCGCCTCTCTTCGGACCGAAGAAGAGCAAACAGAACTGGGCGGAAGCGGATTCATCCCGCTGGGGTTTGATGTGTACACGTCGATGGCGTTACGCCGAGGTAACGATGACGAGTGAGGGCGGAACTCTTGATTTCCAACTCGTGAGGAAACAACGATGTCCTTACACGGAGGTGAGAATCCCGCATGAGGGCGGGGCACTTGATTTCCGACTTGTGCGGAACGATATTGATCGGCTTGTGAATAGACAGAGCCCGACATGTGAAGACTATTGCTAACGACGTTAACAGGTGTGTTAGCGCTACATGAATCCACCTGAGGGGAGGCTGGATTCCCCCGCGTGAAAAATTTCTCGGGCTCCGGGGCGCAGATGTCCGTAGAATTCGATGACATGGAGTTACAAATATCAGTTATAAATACCTGACGTGATGGGCTGACAGGACGCCCATGGAAACCAGGAGGGGCACTGTTGGGCTGGTGATGAGGCAAATTGCCGGGTATATCACAGCTAGAAGCGACGGACGGCAGGAGCTTCTCAGGAACAGAAGTCGAGGACAGTGGACCAGTACGGGTGATTTCCGGCGAAGGGGCGGAACTGTAAGGCGCGTTGTTAGTGTGACGGAGACGAACATCCGAGGCAGGTTTGAAAATCTGGGTACCGTTATTTATTATTTATTTACACTGTTGTTTCACACTTGCATGCCTGTCACTGCCAAACTATAAAAGCTTGTCGTTCAAAACTTTGCCGTATAAATAGTTGTATGCATTTAGTAAATAACAAAAGAGTGCATGTCTGATCGTACGACAAATATGTGTTTTAGAAGAGCATAAATAAAGACCGTCTGTAGACGGTCTTGCCCGTCAAAGGATTAAGACTTAATCTTTATTTACAATTCTTACCCTATTTATACAAAATTGCTTATTCTAAAAGTGCTAAATCTTATTCTTAAGTAATCAACTAATTTCCCACATTTGCTACATTCACATGCATCTATCTAAATAAATCTTGCATGTACGTATTTGTATATGCAATCTAAATATATATGACTGAGTGCAGTACGCGAAATGAAAGTGTCAAATTTCGTCTGGCTTGTGTATGAAGACGCGTGTTTCTAAGGTCAACATAACAATTTGTCCGATGACGTATTTTGTTATTGTTTTAGAAACAAATGCAAGAATGAATATGCGGAAGCTTGATATGGTTGTTACGTAGTCACGTTTACAGTGTGCGTAATAAAAATGTTATGAAGTTTTATGATGCAGTGTGTACTCACTACACTTTGCTGGTCGCCCGGCATCTCAAACGTAAGTTCAAATTGGAACGAACTCACCGTATTTGTACCGCTAATCGCTTAAAGGCTCGTCAAACTTTTCCTTCTCTCCTCAGCGGCAATACGTAGAATGAAAACTGCAGGTAAAGTCTTTGCTTTCTCTATCGATAGTTCACTATGCACTTCACACACAGTTTTGTTTTTCTTGTCTTTTTATACACACATGGTCAGATGAAATTTAATTACGCACTTTCAGTTTTCAATTTTTTTTTTCTGTTTTGGGTATATCCGACTTCTGATGATATAAAGGAACACTACTCCGATACAAAAGATCACTGTTTTGATATAGAGGATCACTACTCCGATACAAAAGATCACTGTTGATATAAAGGATCACTACTAGAGAACGATTCTGTGGCGCAGTCTTCTCGCGTCGGCTGTCGAGAGAGCTCTGTCCCCCCAGCACTCACAGATCCGTATTCCGTCATACGATTTCTATTGTGATTTCATCATAAGATTTATATTGTTCGATCAATTCGAAGCACGCACATTATTCAACCGTGTGTGTAGTGTTTGCTGTCTAAGCACAAATTTGTGCTTGTCTAAGCACAGATACGTGCTAGTCTACAATGCGCGACACTATGGTTAAGCACAACAGCATTTCGTACACGATTTGCTCTAACATATATGTATATGTTTTTTTTTTGACATGGATATGTCTTATAGCTGGGAGTCATCCTAAAAATCTGTCCGTAACACGAAATGTCTGTTATTCTACTTGGGGGTTAGAAGAGGAAACAAGCCCATTGAAAATTTTTCCGAGTTATATGAATGTAGTGGCCGATCCTCAGTCAATCCGAGTCAGTCATTAAAGGGAACTCACGAAAATCGAAAAACATCGCGTCATGGACTGACTAAACAACCAGACACCCATAACGCAAGTCAACATTATTCAACTGCCATCCCCTCGTGATTCAAATCTGCTCACAATACCAGCCACATCTGACCTGATATTATGGCTTCATTAGTATTACAGTCCGGGTTGAACATGCAACAGAAAACTAATAATTATGTTACAACGATAATCCGAATCAAACACCTCACTAATCAATTTCACAATAGATCCGAAGATCCTTTATTTTTCACATTAAAAATACAATTCGCCCGTCCGCCTTGTTAACACACCACACCAAAACCGCCCGAGCGCTCCAATGGTGTCGTCTGTCTCTTCTCGACTGACTCATCTTCTTGTCGCATAGCATATGTGTGCGCACGCCCCTCACACACACTCACTGCCGTGCTGCTGAGTGTCGACCGCCTCGTAACAATTAATTAGCATGTAAGAGGGCGACTAGGGATAGTTGGCGACCATGTAGGTTAATTACCTTTGTTCTACCGTTTACATCATCAAATCCAAGGAGAAACCAGCTCGAGCTTCATCTGAAAAGAAGAGAAAGAATACACAAAGGACCGTGCACTATACTAGAATAAATTAAAGATACTTATCTGACAACAGCTCGCTTTTCGTCCGACCGATAGCTGCTACGGTGCTCCTTGTGTCGCTTATGTGGCGTTCTCGCGAGAATGTTGTTCGCGATCACTGGTTCCGGTCACGTTAGTCCCGACACGAACAACGATAACAAGAAGACACATTCGTAAACAAACACTGGCCAAATGACACGATCAGCTGAGTCTGACATTCGGGTAGATCGATTTAAGAACCACTTCAGGAAGTACAGTAATGTCCCGTGGTTTGAATATTGGATGGTCACATGTTTGGATATGTGATATTCATAATGTTTCTGATATTGAATGGCGCGTGCGAATAGTGGGGTCGTGAACTCGCGCTGTTCAAGGTGAACTAAAATTCAAATTCGCCGTATTCCTAAAACCACAAACACAGTTACTTACTTTTTATGCATTATTTAACAACTCACAGACACTTTATTGAAATATTTTTTTAACCAGAAATTTTATCCATTATTTAATATTCCACGGACACTTTATTAAAATATATTTTAAACAAAATCACCGGATTTAATAAACCACTGTACGTTCATATGAGTGTGTGTAATGTAACTATTTAATACTCCACAGACACTTTCTGATAATTTGTTATTTCTTCATGTTGGTTATTCCCATAAATAAATGAAAAGAACCGTTCTCTTTAAGATTTCAATACAGAATGAATACATTCAATATTCTATTATACTTTCAACATTTCATTTCAAGTGACAAAGAAATTAAAAAGATTCTCCATGCAGCAGACTAAACAATTTTCCTCACTTGAAATTAAATGATAAGAAAGAAAATGAAAAGCGAGTTAATTTGTACTTAGGCATTTTATGGATTCTTAACAGGGTGTGTACTTCAAAATTTCTTTTCGTCATTGATTAAAATGCATTATCCAACACTTCATAAACTGAATTTTTCACTAAACAACCGGATTTAACAAATAATGATATTAAAACGCAGTATCTCGATATCAATGTTTGTAATGTAATTTTGAATAAGTACAAATCTTTAAACTTGGGCTTATCCACGTCATACTCTAAACATCAATGAACTATAAGTCACACGGAAGCAGGTGCAACGACTGCTCAAATACAAGTCGAAATACACAGCATCAAATGGGCAGATTTACAGTGGCTTTGATTGCGACACGATCGACTCGGACCGCAGGTAGAATTTTGCCAGGAAATGCTAAAAATGTCGCATCGAACGGGGGACATGTAATAATGGAGATCGGAGGACGAGGGTTGGTATGGCCGTAAAAGCCTATCGGACACCAAGTGTCAACGAACCACTCTCCGGAGGACTACCTGTGACGTGCGCTGGCAAACCAGCTCAGCTGTCGGGAGTAGTGGGGTGGGATATGCACGGCAGTCACCGGCCTCCTCCATCATTAACAAAAAAAGGTATCGCACGTCTACCCGTTACTCACAAAAGAAAACGCAAAATGCACTACCAAGATCGAAAAAAAAATGTACAACAAAAAAAAGAGAAAACCTAATAGTGACGACGAACGTCAAACTCCCAAAAAATAAAGAAACAAAAGACGCAAAGTCCCGTGCAGGGACACAGGGCTGCAACAGCCAAACTAAACACCGGCACAAGGCCGAAAATACAATAAAGACGGGAATACCGTCCGATCAGGACAGATTCTTCACTTCTACAGGCCAGTTGAGCCTTATGGTGTTAATCGGCTCTATATGAGCCCCAGATGTTGTGGGCTCAGGCGCGTCCATGCCCTCCCAGCCATGGGTTTCGGGCGCTTAAAATATTAGAAACCCCCTTTTTTGTGGAATATGCACGTCTCGATTTAGAGAGAGAGAGGAAGAGAAGGAAGGCTTTCCGTCCCATTAAAATAGACAAAAAAAATTTAATTCTTCAAGAACCCAATATGCAGTCGTTCTTGACTTAGACAAAAGAAGAAAGAAAAATTGTAGGGATATTTTTCTTTTACCAAATGAAGTTCAACGATGACTCGTTCGCGGTGTAATTTAATTCATTCGTGCGAGAATGGATGTCATCACAAAAAAAATTAATTCAAGTTAGAGAAGATTCCGGTAGCGCAAGGCGAAGCCGATCGGCCCGTAGATCAGTCTGTAAAGTCGTCCTGTCCGTAGGGAGTGTGTTCTGTCGAGCACGCGTGGGTCCGCAGGTCTTAAAAAGAAACCGTCCTCTGTCCACGGTCCGTCAAGCCCGTCATTGTCGCGTGCCGCTGTGTCTTGGCCTGGCTAAGTGGGCGGAACTTAGCCAGTTAGCCAAAGCGGTGACCACCAGGTAGTCGGAGCGTCAAGGTGGTGATGCGTTTCCGCCAGCGTTGGTCCGCATGCAAAAAGGGGGGGGGGGGGGAGAAAGGCCTCGTCCGTCCGTGTGGCCATTCAACCACATCATAAGTCCGGGTGTTGCCTGCCACGTGCGAAGGTTTCAGTCCAGTCCGTGGGTCTGTCGTCCTGTCTTGAGGTCAAGTCGGTCCAAGTCCTGGGCTTCGTTTTGGGCCGCTTTGCTTTGGGATCTCTCTTCTCTTTTTTTTTTTTTTTAGCGATATAAGTAATTATCATGTATGGTCTAATACCAAAAAGGAAATGGAATAAGATAAGCGATATACGTAATTATCATGAAGGAAATGGAATAAGATAAGCGATATAAGTAATTATCATGTATGGTCTAACACCAAAAAGGAAATGGAATAAGATAAGCGATATAAGTAATTATCATGTATGGTCTAACACCATTCTTCTTCCTCTTCTTCCCTCTACACCATCGCGATGTGATGATTAAAAAAAATAAATAAATATGTAACTGGCCTGCATAAGTAAAGAATAAGTCCGTCATGGAGGTTAAAAGGGGATTCAAAACAAACAAACAAAATTAGCCGAATCGCTTCCCTCACCCAACTTGTCCCTTCCGACAGCACGAAGCCCGTCGTGTAGCTGGCACCATTGCCTACTCACGCAATTCGGAATTTCAATTTGCCGGACTTCGAAGTGGGATGAGTTGACGACTCGGGCTAAGAAATACAAGAAATTCTTTTTTTTTTTTTTTTAAGGACCACTGATCTGTCACACATAGGTGAGGAAATGTCCTCCTGACTTCACGGTCAAAATATCGAAAAAATCATCATCAACATTCCGCGATTCTCGTGAAGTAAGGAGAGCATCCTTCACAGAGTACATTATGTACCCTACTGTAGTAATAGTGTAAAAAAAAAAAAAAAAAAAAAAAAGGTAACAACAACCGTTGTGAATTTTCGTGTCAGACGACACACATACACGATGATTGCTCCAGTTATGTCCAAGAAGAATGAGTTTGGTTTTTTTTTTGAGATGGGTTGATGACGAGTGGGTCGGAGTAGAGAAAAGAACACGATCCGTTTAGTTTTGGTCACGTAGGCTTTGGATTATGGTCGTTAGAATTGGTCAGGAGTTGGAATAGAGAGGATCGCGGATGGAAGCTGGTCATTTTTGGTGTGGGTTGATTTTGTGCGGTGGATAGGCGTGCAATTGATGGAGGGAGTGAGTGTATGATGATGTGATGACGATGAATTATTTTTCAAGCCCCACCCCAAGTAGCTGTCCTGGCCGGGACGTAAAAGGATGTTTTTTTTTTTTGTCGGCCATTAAGCCGACTAATGTTGCAAAGGGGCCATCTCCCGGTCCCCTGCTGCGATGTGACATATATACATATATATGGATATTTGTATATACTTTCACATTTATTAGACTTCCCCTGAAGATCTGAAAAGCCTTCAGGAGGGGTCGCAACAAATGGCGCCCAAAATTTGTGGCCTGAGCTTGTAGCTCACTTAAGTGGATTTGTTTTGATTGTCACAGTTGGTGGCGTATTCGGGAATTTTGTGGTAGGGTTCAGTAGCTTTCACGGCTAGAGTGAAAGTTCACATCGTGGCTGGCGCCCAATATTTTTGTATGAGCAACATATAACTTCGTCATTGAAAATCTTTTTACGGAAACGTAACACGTCATATCTGCCTTTATTCGACTAAAACGTTTTGATTTAAGGAGTTATTAAACTAAATAATTTGTAATTCGTCAAATTGAAGAGGTATATTCGACGCGAGACGTTTTGACTCCTTTTCATTTTTTTTGATTGGAATAAGTTATTTGAGAGTGTTGTTTCTGCTGGAAGGATTGGAAATGGACCTATTACATCCAGTTTTTTTTTTGTGTTTTGTTGAATACTCCTCGCATCTCGTTCATCCGGGATTCTCTTGTCTCTGTAATTTGAAGTTTGCATATAAAAAGAAAAAAAAAAAGTAAAATACAATACATATCTGTCTTCTTTTATTACTTAAATAATTTACATTTGTTATTGTTCATTATTTCAATTAATAACTTTATCAAATATATTTACTAATCAGAAAAAAAAAAAATTTTAAACCATAGATTTCGTCTGATCAAGTTTTCACGTTTGCTGCTTCTGGACTCAACTTCGCATCCATATCGTAAAACAATCTGCGCACGCGTATCCACTGGTTTCAAGTTTGTTAACTTCATCAGTTTGATAAATTCTTCTAGATATCAATAGCATTTTTGTTGATAGTTTTTCTGGTATATACTCGTAGGTTAAAACCAATATTAATGTTGTCTAGGTTAGTATGTTCATTTTTTTTTTCTTCTATAGTCTCTATTTTATAACGTAGTTCATCTGATTCTAACTATTAAATATAATATAAAATACCAAATTATGGCCTGGCATTCGCGTAGAAGCCCGTGTGATTTTGGACCTGAATTCGCTTCTACTCCTGCTATAAATAATCCTAAAGTCATGGATACTCCTAAGAGAAACGCTCGTGAAACTAGAGATACTGGTTTAGGTTCTTCAGCTGGAAATCAACCTGCAGTGTCTGCCGATAATCATAATATTTCCCATAACCCTTTCGTTAATAATGTTCCACCCGAAGTAGTTTCAGTTAACGTTCCCTGTATTGAAAACCAACAACAGTTTGAGGTTCATATTCCAGATTCTGAATTTTTGTCTTCACGTGTAAATAGTAATTATAGGTCTAGACAATCTGGTTTGCCTGTGTCTAAATGGGGCATATACTTTGATGGATCGAATAATAGTATTCCAGTTAATTCTTTTATTTATCGGATACTGGTATTGGCAAATACCCATAATGTGAGTTTGTCTGAATTGGCAGGACATTTCCATCTACTAGTGCGTGGCTATGCCAGTGACTGGTATTGGAAGTTCCATGAACTAAACTCACCCAATATTTCATGGTCTAAGCTGAAGGAAGCTTTAACGGATAGATTTGGTTCTACACAATCAGATGTAGATATTCGTAGGCGAATTGATTCTCGTTTGCAAAAAGCCAATGAATCATTCATAGAATTTTATGATAGTATAGAAACTATGTCTTTGGAATTGCGGCATAGTTTTCATGATTATGACATGCAATGTATTCTTTTTAGAAATATGTCGAAACGTTTACGTGAACATCTGGCTGGTCGGCAATTTGTCAACACAAGAGAGCTAGTTCAATGTTGTATTTCGGTAGAGGCTGTTTGGAATTTGGACCAGCCCACGGAACGTCCCTCTTATATACGAAAACCTGTCCACGAGATTGAATGTTCAGAGTCTTTCGCTCCTATGGCACATGTTAATGTTCTGGAAAATAAGGCTCCTTTAGGAAATACTTCACGTAATTTTGTACCGAATTCCGAATTAAATGTTCCAAATTATAACATTTGCTGGAATTGTCAGGATTTGGGTCATAACTTTTATAATTGTCCTCTCCCAATAAGGCATATTTTCTGTTTCGGGTGTGGTGCCAAGGACACTTTGAAGCCGAAATGTGGCAAGTGTTCGGGAAACGTGATGAGGAATGTGAGGAACCCGGGGAATCATCACATTCCTTCACCAAAATTGTTTCTGCCCCCGGTATCAAAGACAGTGGATGCGGCCACGAATGTGGACCCAGAGCTGCATCATCAGCGTTAAACTCCGCAACATATAGTTCTGATTATGTG
This sequence comes from Chloromyia formosa, assembly GCA_964017055.1. NCBI lineage: Eukaryota > Metazoa > Arthropoda > Insecta > Diptera > Stratiomyidae > Chloromyia > Chloromyia formosa. Next base: position 42,855,818 of record OZ024815.1, read on the forward strand.
AAGTCTTCATTAAAAATGTGTCACAAATCAGTTCAAACAATGAAGTCAGTAGATGTTGATACTCAAAATGTTATATTAACCACATTCGAGGATAGTTCGGAGGAGTTTGAAATTACCAGTTCATCTTCAGATTTTTCTAAAATTAGTAACACTCCTCTCTATGGCTCTAGTCATTCTAGTAATCGTGCTAAAAACCGTCGTACCCGATCAAATCGTTATTTTCATGACATTCGTCTTTTGTACAAGAGTGCAATTAGTTCCATTATTACGTCATCTGTCCCGGGAGATTCTCGCCCGCATTGTGAGATTTTTATTGGGGATCGTGGGATTGTTGGTCTTTTGGATAGTGGGGCTAGCATTAGTGTTTTTGGAAGAGAGGCTTTGTCTATATTGGATGAACTTGGGTTGTCCTCTCGTTTATACAATTTTCGAACAAATGTAAGTACAGCATCCGGACAAAAAGTCACAGCTTTGGGCTATATAGACCTTGAGGTTAGTTTTAAGGATTCTATCAGGTCTGTATGATTTTTGGTTGTGCCAGAGTTATCAGGTACCTTATATTTAGGTATTAATTTCTGGAGAGCTTTCAACATTGTGCCTTATCAAAATCCAACAGTCTGCGAAGTGGTGCCCTCACAATCTCTTGACGGTCCTACGTTTTCTAATTTATCTCCGGAGGATAATTTTAGACTACAGGAAATAATAAAAGGATTTCCTTCTTATAATTCTCTTGGATTGGGAAAAACCAATCTGTTATCTCACCACATTGATACTGGTCAGGCCAAACCTATCAAACAGCGTCATTATGCTGTATCCCCGATAATACAGAAACAGATATATGAGGAATTAGACAGAATGTTGGCACTCGGTGTAATAGAGGAGAGTCATAGTTCGTGGAGTGCTCCTATCACTTTAGTGCGTAAGCCTGGCAAAGTGCGCCTGTGCCTAGATGCACGCAGGCTAAATGAAGTGACGATAAAAGATGCATATCCTCTCCCTCTTATAGATGGATTGTTATCCCGTTTGCAATCAACTCGTTTTATATCAAGCCTCGATCTCAAGGACGCCTTTTGGCAAATTCCTTTAGACGATGAGTCTAAGGAAAAAACTGCCTTCACTGTGCCAGGGCGTCCTCTTTATCATTTTAAGGTAATGCCATTCGGTCTGTGTAACTCGCCACAGTCCATGTGTCGTCTTATGCATAAAGTGATACCGCATGAGTTACATGACAAAATATTTGTGTATCTTGATGATTTACTTATCACAAGCTCTACATTGGAGGAACATTTTGAATTATTGATAAAAGTGGCTCATTTACTTAAAGATGCTGGTCTTACCATTAATATACAAAAGAGCAGGTTCCTTCAATCTGAAATTAAATATCTGGGTTACATAGTAAGCGATGGTATTCTCAAGCCCGATCCGAACAAGATTTCTAGTGTGGTAGACTATCCTACTCCTAAGTCTGCAAAAGATATCCGTCGTTTTATGGGAATGGCGGGCTGGTACCGCAGATTCATAGCTCGTTTTGCCACAATTGCAGCTCCTCTTACAGATTTATTAAAAGGAAAGAAAAAATTTAAATGGACTGACGCAGCTGAAAATGCATTTCAGCAACTAAAACAAGCACTTGTGTCCGCTCCTGTTTTGGTCAATCCAGATTTTTCTAAGCGATTTTTTATCCAATGTGACGCTAGCAGTACCGGAATCGGTAGTGTCCTTTTCCAAAAGGATGAAAATAATAAAGAGCACCCAGTGGCTTTCATGTCTGCTAAACTTACTTCCGCTCAGCAGAAATACACTATTACAGAATTGGAATGCTTGGCAGCCGTACAGAGCATTAAGCGTTTTCGTGCTTATATCGAAGGTTTGCCCTTCACAGTTATTACTGACCATGCCAGCCTTAAATGGCTGATGTCTCAGCAAGATCTTTCGGGTAGATTGGCTCGGTGGAGCTTAAAGCTTCAAAGCTTTGATTTCGCAATTCAGCATTGTAAAGGGATCAACAATTTAGTACCAGACGCGTTATCACGTATGTTCAAGGAGTCTGAAGTTGTTGCATCTGTCAGTGTGGTTTGTAATCGATCTTGTCATTCTCTTGCATTTTTACCTGAACATTTGCACTTGGATGAAATCTTACCGGATACAGCGTTTACTGAACCATCGTATTTGGAACTTATTATGAAGGTCAGTCAAGCGCCTGATCGGTTTCAAAATTTGTGGATTCGAGATGGTCGCCTGTATATTAATACCGGTTCACGTCCTAATGATGTGGATATACCAGTTACCAAACTTTGGGTGCCTGAGAGTCAAAGGTTGAAATTGATTTTTAATTCACATGACTCACCAACTTCGTCGCACTTTGGGATTCGCAAAACAATCGAGCTTTTGCAGCGCTATTATTATTGGCCGACTTTACGAAAGGACGTTACAAAGTATATTTCTGAGTGCATGACATGTAAGAGAATTAAACCAGCCAATTGTGTAATGAAACCTCCTATGGGAAAAATGCGAACATCCGAAAGGCCTATGCAAAGACTGTTTATAGACTTTTTAGGTCCTTATCCCCGTTCAAAGGCAGGGAACACCCAACTGTTAGTGATTTTGGACCATTTTTCTAAGTTCATATGGTTGAAAGCTGTGCCTAGAGCCACGGCAGATTCAGTCGTCAAGTTTCTTAAGGATTTGATTTTTCACACGTTTGGTGTGCCTGAATTTTTGCACTCGGACAATGGAGTGCAGTTTACTTCGAAGGCACTTGAAACTTTGTTGATTGAATATGGGGTTACACACATATTCACGCCACGTTACTCTCCGCAATCTAATGCGTCAGAGCGTGTTAATCAATCAATTTTAGCATCTATTAGGGCATATGTGGAGGAAGATCACCGAAATTGGGATGTTCATCTTAGTGATGCCGCAGCTGCTTTTAGGAACGTTGTTCATGAGTCCACGGGTTGTTCCCCATATTTTCTTATGTTTGGTTATCAAAGTATTCATCACGGTTCTCAATACCAATTATTGAGACAACTCAATGCCTTTGAGGATGGAGCAGTTGAATTATCGCCTCATATAGAGCGTTTACGTCTTATTCAAGATCAAGTTAAAGCCAAACTGACGGAGGCTTATTTTAAAGGTGCTCGCCGTTATAATCTTCGGAGTCGACCACGATCTTTTCAAATTGGCCAAAAGGTTTTGGTGCGCAATCATGTGCAAAGCTCAGCTGTGGATTATTTCGCCAGCAAATTAGCCCCGAAATTCATTGATGGAGTTATAGTACGACCTAACGGCAATGTTGCCTATGAGGTGGCCGATTCCTCAGGAAAATCATTAGGTATATATCATGCTCAAGACATTCGCACCTGAGTCTGGTTGCAACTTATATTCATTTCAGGTGATAGGTTCATATTAAATTTTGCTTTCGTAACCATCCTGAGAAGCACCACCGCTATTTGGAATTCACTTATCAAATAGTTGCAGGTCTATTAAAGTAGAGTTCATAAAATTTAGCTATTTGGTGTACACCTTCTGTGTAAACTTTGTATTGCATTTCCGTAATTCGGCTTCCAAAAATTTATTAGCGTAGTACATTAATTCATAGTATTAGTATATAAGATAAGGAATTATTAATTATTTTCGTTAAAGGATTATTTTTGGATTCAGGAGGATTTGGGGATTGATCAAGAATCAATACTGTTCCATTTTACTCTTTGTTTATTGTAATTTTGTAAGCATTGAAAAATGCTCTTTTTTTTTTAAATTTAGCATTGATAAATGCTGTCGGTTAGCATGTAGCAACACGAGAATTTTGTTTTGATTTTTTTTTTTTAATCCAAAAGTAATCTTCCTGTATTATCTGTGTTGGTTATCTTCATCGGTCAGGTATAAGCGCCGAACTTGCTGGTTCTTCGACCTTGGAATGGTTTAGATTACAGTTTGTTCTGGTTTGAGATCCTTCCGCTGAGGTATACTGAATTTGTGAGAGCAGAGATATTTTCGTTTTTTTTTATTGAATCTGGTGACGTATTGGTGACTATAATTCTGGAAAAAGAAAAAATTATATGTAAAGATACATCGTAGAAGTGAATTTATTGTAGGTTTGGAAACATTTTTTTTTGTATATTTGCCCGGCTTTTATTTAGGAGACTCTTCCTCAGGGATGGGTCGGCCCCTCGTTTGTAGTAATAGTGTAAAAAAAAAAAAAAAAAAAAAAAAAAGGTAACAACTCTTTTCCTGCTGGGAGAATGGAGTATGTGATTGCCATCGGGGAATGGTTTTCCGTTGTGAATTTTCGTGTCAGACGACACACATACACGATGATTGCTCCAGTTATGTCCAAGAAGAATGAGTTTGGTTTTTTTTTTGAGATGGGTTGATGACGAGTGGGTCGGAGTAGAGAAAAGAACACGATCCGTTTAGTTTTGGTCACGTAGGCTTTGGATTATGGTCGTTAGAATTGGTCAGGAGTTGGAATAGAGAGGATCGCGGATGGAAGCTGGTCATTTTTGGTGTGGGTTGATTTTGTGCGGTGGATAGGCGTGCAATTGATGGAGGGAGTGAGTGTATGATGATGTGATGACGATGAATTATTTTTCAAGCCCCACCCCAAGTAGCTGTCCTGGCCGGGACGTAAAAGGATGTTTTTTTTTTTGTCGGCCATTAAGCCGACTAATGTTGCAAAGGGGCCATCTCCCGGTCCCCTGCTGCGATGTGACATATATACATATATATGGATATTTGTATATACTTTCACATTTATTAGACTTCCCCTGAAGATCTGAAAAGCCTTCAGGAGGGGTCGCAACACTACACACGACACAAGACAGATCAGGGCCTATTTAGGGAGGGGAAATACTACTTTAAAAGGATGTGGAGGGGAAAGGGACACCAGTCCTAGGGTCTGCCTGGGCCAAGATCAGCGTGAAGCCGGAATCACAAGGATTTGAAGTGCCAAAGCACTCCGAAACTTGAAGGACCGCGGTGGGACATATAAAAATGTGAGGACCCGAGATGGTGTTGGGTCCTCTTTGTCCAAGGACGAAAACAACATGATTTTTGGCCCCACGTTGGGCACCATTTGTAATACTGGAGATCGGAGAGTGGTTCGTTGACACTTGGTGTCCGATAGGCCTTCACGGCCATACCAACCCTCGTCCTCCGATCTCCATTATTACAGACACCACCATTTCAATACATTTTCTCTTTCCCTTTCATAAAGCACGTGTAATTTTTGCATATATTGTGTACAAAAGGTACAATAAAAATGATATAAAGTATTTACACTGCATGCAGATACATCGGAACATGGATATGTCTTATGCCTACCGAAAGCGTGGGACGTGTTTTGTCGAATGATTTCATCCAGTATAACTATACTGGGATCTTTATAAAACTTACGTCAATATCTTCAATAAAACAGGTTCCACGCAGTCGGTAGCCAAAGACATATACATGTTCCGATGTATCTGCATGCAGTGCAGATACTTCGTATCATTTCGGCTTCATTTCTCCTCACATTCAATAACTAAATCATACCACTGTTTTAATTTCCTCCATCGTTCGTCTGGCTTATCCAAAATACCTTTATTGCAGGTACAAGAAAACAACCACCCAAACATCATATTCGTTTCATGAAACGACAATCGACCAGACGCTCGTTCCCACTCGAGCACATCTCAGCCAACACTAGAGCCACACAGCGCATTCATCCATCCACTCCACACATTCCGTGCGAGGTTGTTGCAACTCAACTGTTTGTGCCCGGGTGCCTAGACAAACGAGCCGTACCTAAAAATTAAATAAGACCTGAAAACGCGTACGACCAACGAAATTACCCTGTCCCCTGACGAACACGGAAGCCCCTTGATGGTTTAGGGGCTCCGCGCTCCCTCACCACCATCGGGCTAGGTCGCACTTGTTTGAATATGATTTATGCCGGATTGGTGGCGGCTAAGTGCTGCACGAATGTGGTGGCGCTCCGACCAATTCGGTGGCGCTCCGGCGGACACGCCGCCCGCCTTGGAGGTTAGTTTTCCCCCGTCCTACACAATATAGCGGACGGCGTTCCTGCCGGCCGAATTGTTTTCGTTGACCTATGATGAGTCCATTAGGACCATTTATTTTTCCAAGAGAAACCAAAAAAAATTACCTTTGAGTGTCCTTCCGCAATTCCCTTTGTATTGTGGCGACACCGACTTTTTCCTCGCTCCACGCTGGCTCTCCGAATGATAATAATCGATAAATACTCGTAGTATTGCGTACATGTCAAGAGTGTTTACATGGTAATATTATGATAATATCCCAACTGTCACTCAATCCCATGTAGGTTTAAGTGCTGCTATCATTCGCCGGTTGCGCACGTGGATTTCTCCTCGATGTTTCCTAATTTTCTTAATTGTAATAAAGCATAAAAGTCAGGATTCGCTTATACACGTTTTATTACAAGTTTAAGTACAAGAAAAAGAATAAAAAGTTATTCGTTATTAATTTGTTCGCGTCTTTCACTCCCGGTTAGTCCACTCGTGTCGCTCGGTTCAACACCTGAAAAGAGGTGAATACCAGTCTTTTTCCCTCGGTTACTGGCTTCTTAGTGTCGCAAGATTGATCTTCTACTGTTGTCTGGGCACAAATTGATTTGTTGTATTTCGGTACTTTCGTTATTAATCCTGTTTAAGAGGGTGAAGATTCCAGTTTGGAGGACAGGATCGCCATGTCGTATGTTAAATTCTCCATGTTGGATTAGCGTAGACTTTATCAGAAATTATGTATCCATGATGGAGAAGAGAGAGAGAGAGAGTCAGTACAACTTTGGTATATTCAGGTCAATAGCGGGCCGGCATAGGTTAGATGTCACTGGCCAAAGTGCCGTATACAGGCATTACCTAGAAGGCACTTTAAGTCCAGATGGTGCCGAAAGGTAATAGGCCTTCTTGAGGTTGCCGAGAAGAATAGGCACTCCTGCTTAGGTCTGTGCCGACAGGGATAGGCCGCACGATACCTGTGGCCTCGCTGGCCGAATTGGTGGCGGCGCCTGCCAAATTGGTGGCGGCTCCTGCCGAATTGGTGGCGGCTCGCTGCCAAATTGGTGACGTCTTCTTAGGGTTTTCTTTTTTTTTTGTCCGGCCGGCCGACACGCCGCCCGCCTTGGATGTTGGGTTCTTTTGGCTCTCTCTCGTCGTAGCGGTCGGCATGTCTGCCGGCTGGATTGCGCTGGGTGCCCTAAAAGGAGTCCATTAGGACCATGGTTGACCAGTAATGAGAAAAAAATCCTACCTTTGTGTCCTGTGACCACTTTTATTTCTTGTTTCGCGCTCCAGTGTGCCGTGCTCTCCACGTTTGCCCTCCGACCGTCACCTGACAATCGACCTTCTTCTTTTTCGACCTCCAACTTTCCATCGGAATTTCGGAGGTCGAATGGTTGACCAGTAATGAGAAAAAACAACTTACCTTTGTGTCCTGCAACCACTTTATTTCTTGTTTCGCGCCCAGTGTGCTGTGCTCTCTACGTTTGCCCTCCGACCGTCAACTGACAATCGACCTTCTTCTTCTTCTTTTCCGACCTCCAACTTTCCATTGGAATTCCGGAGGTCGGATTGTCAATGCGCATTGAGGTTATTTTCTTTCGCTCTGTTCTCGTTGTAGCGGACGGCGTTCCTGCCGGCCGAAATTGCGCTTGGTGTCCTAAAATGAGTCTATTAGGACCGGTTACGCGACCAACAGTGAAATAATTCACTTACTTTCGGTTTTTCTCCTCCCGAATTTTGCCTTTTTATTTTATTTTGGTCGTCTGCACTCAGTGTGCCGCCTCCTCCACGTTGAATTTTACTGTCAATTGCCTTGCAGCTTCTGGCCAAGTGGTCAAACCCAATGCACCGCCAGCAAGTTGGAAAGGGCTCCCTCACAGTAACGCGGTATGAGAACCATTTCACATACACCCGTCCCTGCGAAATTAACGCCTCTGTAACCACTGGCGAGCCATCGAGCACAACAGTGGCCTTAGCATTAAGGCCAGACAGGCGCAGCAGCAACAGGCGCCGTGGTGGAACCAGCAACCTCCACAACCGCGGACTTTACGCCCGCATCCAACTTTGGCATTGGGGCCTCATCGATTTAAGGCAATCAATGTGCCCACGCAGCCTCTCGTTCACAGCCATCTGCCTGAAGAGCATCTCTTCGTAGTCTCTCAGGATATCATTAACTCTAATGATAGCCAGGAAGCTGCACTGTTCTATAGTTAGAGCTTCCTTAACCCTCTGCCTTACTTCCCTCATCCTGGACAGGAAATCCTCACTGCCTTTGACCTTCTTCCTCCTCCCTACTGCCTGACCGGTTGCGCTGACCAGGATTGAACCTACTTGTTCAGGCCTCTTGGTTTTTGCAGCCGTCCTCCTTCATACTGCGTCTGAGGTATCTCCATCAGTCGCACTCACCGGTCCCGCAAACTTACCACTTACCTGCTCAGGCTTCCTAGCCTTCTTACGCTTCGGTGACCCAGTCGGGGTAGCTGACCCGCTTGCGTCGCTCTCCATAGCGTTCCGCACTTTAAGCGGCATATCGCCCACTACTCACTTTCGGGACACCCTGTGTCCTTAAAACAACTCACTTAAATACGCCTCGTGTCACTATCACAGAAACTCAGATGCACTAAGTGCCTTATCACGGAAACAACTAATCACGTCACTGACCCTTATTCTGTCACTGCTTCTGTCATTGCCCTATGTTTGACTTTGGATCCACTGTGTAGTAATTGTGTAGTAAATTGTGGTGATTGTTGTTGGTCAGAGTACAGAAAGAGAATGGATATAAGTGTTGAGCGGTAATTTTAGAGAGCGTCCGTTCACGCCCATACTAAGGCATTCACTGCCGAACTACTTACCATGTTTTGCCGGTTTGAGGCAAGCAGTGGGAAACTGCATATAGTGATCGTTGCCGAACAAGGAAACAAGTCAGAGTGCTGCCAGTAAAGCGTTTCGTGTTAGACTGATGTATTTGTTAACTTAATCCTAGGTTTATATACAATTTTTCATTAACCTAATTTGCTATTCTATGCAAAATGTGTGGGAACTAAGTAATTCCCGAATTCGTCTTATCAAGCATTTTCCCATGAATTATTTGTTCTTCTATTTTTCTGTCTGCTCCTGAAATCTCGGGTGACAGAACTTTTCTTGGATGAATGCACAAAAGTGTTTACTACAAAAGTGTTTACTACAAAAACGATGCATATCGTATTGCACTTGTGCATGGATGGAAGATTGTTTACTATGAGCCACGTGTTACGTATGCATATGGATATGTAGGATGCTTGATAGGATGATTTAAAAGTCAAGTGCAAGTGTACAGTACAGGGTGTACCTTGTATACACTACAGCTGGTTTCTTTTGCTTCTGTTGTGGTTAAGTGGTTGGCTTTATCATAAAACACGACATGTATAACACTAAAAATACTTTATTTCTTATACTCGTAACAAGTAACTTAGATTTATTTAACTCTAACTTCACTTAAATCCAATTCACTCGTACGCTTAGCTCTGCGCACTTTGCCGAGTAAAACTTCCCAATTATATGTTTAATTGTACGCTTATTTGCGTACTTACTAGTACTAGTCACTTAAATCCAATTCACTCGTACGCTTAGCTCTGCGCACTTTGCCGAGTAAAACTTCCCAATTATATGTTTAATTGTACGCTTATTTGCGTACTTACTAGTACTAGCTACCTTCTTCAATTCTCCTTTAGTTGGTCACTTCACTTCCCAAGTAATCTCGTATATTCGTTGTCATCATCGAATTGTACCCAAAGTCCAATTCTGTTAACCCAGTTAACTGGGTCACTTCGCATGGACTTTAAGCTATAATTCAGTGATGAGGTCAATAAGTAATACGTTCATGAATACAATGCAATATTGCACATTTAGCAAATGTAGAACACACAGTAATTGTGTAACATTTGCAATGTTCAATAAATGCATTGCATTCAGTGCATAGTGTTACTGACCCATAACACTTCCGTACCAGTTTGTTCCGCGGCTGTGCCGGAAATGCCGACTTGGAAAGCACCTAGTAAAACAAAAAAAAAGATGTATAACTTTCGATTTGAACATTTCAAACCAATAATGTTTGTCGCATATAAAAAATACACACCTGATATTTTTGCAAACACCGGATTATTGGCATTGTCCATTAAGTCCAATGCGGTCGCCTCCCAGTTATTCAAAGAAATTTAGCGGTTACCAGTCGCTTTTTTTTACCCGCTTTCTTTTTCACTTCATTTTTTAAGTTTTGAATTTTTTTAGAAATTTCGCTTAAAGGAAATTCTTTGCCAAATGTCTTCCCATAATCAATTTTTAATATAGCCAACGCTTGTTTTTTCTCCAGTTTCACTTTCGGAATTTGGGATTTGTTGAACAATACGCGCTTATTTTTTAAAAGTTCAACCAAATCGGCTGTTCGTTGAAACCGTGGCGATCTCTTCATCCTCCGACCTGCTTTTGTACTGTAATCAGAGATATTATGCATCTGTCGTACAGAATAGAAAGCAATAAAATTCTTTGAATGTCAATAGTCACCAACCACACACTTTAAGTAGTCGGATAAGTAACGAAAGTAAATTTTAGAATGTGAACTATACCATTTTTGTATATATATGATTGGTGCTTTAAATTCTGAATATAACATTTCTGTATTGATCATTCAGACCGTTTTTAAAGATAGTTAGGCCATATTTGTCGTTAAGACTTACTATCATCTGTTTTTGTGCAGCTGTTGCGGCATTGCCCAATTCATTAATTTGTAACTGATTCAGTTCACCAATTAATGTTAATATTCGCTCTTTGTAACTGATTATAGACGATCGTTTCTGGGAAATATTGTTTAGAGATGTGTGAATACTTGCTATGGTAAATGAGGGTTTATATCTACTTAGGAGTTTTTCTCTGAGCTGTTCTAGGGTGCTAGGGATGTCAGCACTCAATGCGGTACGTACATTTTCTGATAACTTTACATGAAAAATGAAGTCAATCAATTGATTTTTCCCAGTTTCATTTAAAGTATTGCTGATATACTCAGCTATTTTTATAAATGCATTGAGTTCTTTTGGCTTCCCTTCAAATAAAGGTATGGTTTTCATTGCTACTTGTATGTCGAAATTCGCCATGTTGCTAAACTCACAGGGCATACGTCTTCTACTAGTTGATTCTGTCTCTGAGTCTGATACTCCACTGCCAGTAGTATCGTCAGTTAGGCTAGTCGTGAGAAAATCTCTTAATTTTTCGGTACCACGTTTCAATCTTGTCTTTAATTCTAAAGTTTTGCAGTCGTCTAATAATTTCAATTGCTTATTGAATTCTACTTCTATTTCCTGTAAGCGATCTAATTTTGTTCTGACCGTTTCTAGTTTATACTGTCGGTTTGCTCTTTTCTTTATATTCGTCAACCATTGTTCCACTTCATCTGTTGCATCCGAAATATAGAGTGCGCGGGGCTCCCGCCACTCGTCACCCTGGAGTTCGATACTGGCGGATGATGGTCTCCCACGATGAGCGGATCTGAAACAAGAAGGAACAAAGGATCACAATTTAAATTGGTAAACAACAATCACTTATCTGAGATGATAATGGTCCACTTTCGTCTCGCCTGCTCATGGATGCTGGATGCTGAAAGTAAACAAACAATCAAACGTCAAATATTAATATTAATCATTATTGTGAATCATTGTGAATTAACTGAAATACTTACAAAAATTGTTACTAGATGGCGAGATGTCTTATGTATTATTTTGGCGCAAAATCATTATTATGTATAGCTGGAAAGAAGATAGTCTTTTCGATTTTGCGGTACAGTCGAGAATTGATAGTGACCGAGCCCACTCGCCTTTTGTAATCTGCGAATTACATTGAAATCAATAAAGTTTTATAACGTTTTGAACAAGTGTTTTATACGGTCCGTCGAGTATTAAATTCGTACATCACATTTATTGGTGTTTCAAGAAAATTTCGAGTCTTGTGTTGAACATCATCTATTAAACGTTTTATGGTTTCCATCAATTTCCATAAACTTTCTTAAATAAAAACAAAAGATATGATATATTTATATTATTATTATTTTTACGAACATTAAAAAAATGTTTTTTTTTTTGTTATACATTAATATTTCTTGAAATTTGCCTTAGCATATATTTTTTGTTATTACTATCATATATATATGATACATTCCAACAATAATAATTAGAAAGATGATCGATGTTACTCCGGTGACGCTGGTTCCTAGGCTTGTATTCCTCTAAAATTAAAGGAACGGGGCCTGCTGCTGGATCCTCACAAACAGCTTCCCAAAGTATGGGTTTTCTGTATTGCCTTGTGGTGACTTCTAGATTTCGAAGGGAAAAAACCTCTTCCGGGTTGTATTCCTGAGGTGACGTTTTGATTATTGGTCCTGGTTGGTATTTAGGGGTGTTGGGGCTCCTTGTTGTTGTTTCCGCTCCGGGTTTGTATAGCTCCCAAAGTTCCTCGAATCCATACATCTCTTTTAGATTCTGTAGGTGGCAGGGTCGCCATATAATGTTAAATCGTAGGGGTCCATTGTCTATAATAAAATCTTTACCTGTCCTTTCGCAAATATGCAAAAGTATAATGGCACACGAAATGCCGATCTTGGTATCGAAGGAAGACTAACTCTTAGTCTTGTATTAAATTGCTGCCTCAAAGGCTGCAGTCTTCTTTATTGCTTGATAGTTGTACAAATCAATACTTGTCCAATACCTCGTAAATTCACTGCTTATATACTAAATCTATGACATATTTTCTAGGGTTCTTAATAATTACCACGTGCCCATGATTCACCGTGAGAATTCATCGTTCTATATTCAAATGACCAAAGTGCAACGTTCTTACAAAGAAATGCAATGCGATGCAATTTCGTTTGTTCATTCATAAATTTTGTTCTTCTCGCGTTACATCCGTAACAATACGGTTGATCGCGTGCTAGAAGTATGTTATGTTTGTAACTCGTACTGAGTGTACAATACAAACATACCGCTGCGAAAAAATAATAGCACCAACGTCACCAACAATCTTTCCAAAGGCATTGTAATTCTATTTGTTAGTTTAAACAACTAATGAACACATTTTTAAAAGTAAAAAAGCTTTATAAAAATTGTGTAATAAAAATATTTAAGGTTTTATTTACCGTTTGAATGCTATTTCAACAAATCTTGTAAAAACATGAAAATAAGGAAAAAAAAAGTTGCACCACAATTCCAAAGTGCACTTAAGGTTAAAAAAATAGAAAAAATTAATTAGTTTTATTAGTTTGCGATAGTTATCTGTTCCAGCTGATGACGTCCTTCAGTTTTAATATTTAGTTGCGTGACCTTTATTGGCAATAACGGCTGCACAACGTTTTGGCATTGAATCAACCAAGCTCTGGCATCGACTTAGCGGAATTTCGCTCCAGGACTCCTTAATCACATTCCAAAGTGATTCGTTGCTGGTTGGCTTGACAGTAGCAACTGCTTTCTTTACATCAGCCCACAAATTCTCAATAGGGTTGAGATCTGGCGACTGCGCAGGCCACTCCATGACGTTCACTGAATGCTCTCTGAACCATTTCTTCGCTTTCTTGCTGGTGTGTTTGGGGTCGTTGTCTTGTTGAAAGACCCACAGCAAAGGCATCTTGTACTCTGCATAAGGTAGCATAATTTTTTCCATTATTTCAACGTAAACGTGTTGGTTCATAATTTATTTTATCCAATGTATTGGGCCTATGCCATAATGCGAAAAGCAAGCCCACACCATTACACTTGACCCCCCATGTTTAATGGTTTTACATGTGTATTGAGGATTGTATTCTGCATTCGGAGGGCGTCTGACGTATGAACGAGAGCCTTTTCCGCCATACAGAACAATTTTGCTCTCGTCTGACCATAAGATGTTCCTCCATTTTTCAACTGGCCATTTCAGGTGTCCTTTTGCAAACTCAATACGTTTGGCTACATGCTTCGCACTTAGGAGTGGAACTTTTCTTGGGCTACAGGCCTTTAAATTGTGATGTCTTAAACGACTACGAACTGTTTGCACCGTTGCAGCTATATTGAGATCCTTTTTCAGTTCAGTTGCTGGCTTAAAAGGCTCCTTCTTGCTCTGGCGGATCAACCGATTTTCAAGCAATTTCGATATGGTGCGTTTACGTCCACGTGTTTCAGCTTTTTCTTGGAAAGTTATGGCATTGCGTATCATTTTGTTTGAACATCCAACAAAATGACGCACTTCGCTATAAGTTTTGCCGTCTGAAATAAGTTTTCGAATAAAGTCTCTTTTTTCAACACTACAATGCTTTCCGCGACCCATTTCGTGACCTAAACGATAGCTTTACTAATAATTTGTGTAAAAACTAATGAAAACCGAGCAAGAACACTTTAACTTGTGCAGGGGTCAAATTAATAAACTCAACTAATGTGCTCTTCAACAGAATTGTCAGCGGTGCTATTATTTTTTTCCTTCTATTTTGCATTTTTCTCTGAAAATCGCTTAAATTGAAAAGAAAAAGAAAGGATCCATCATATCGTCCATATGTGTCGTAGTTGTCTGATCACCCATGGTCGTACCCTCCCGGCTATACGGCCACCGTGGAGTCGTTATTCGTTTCAGATTTTAAACTCTCACATCTCTTTTCTCATGTTTTCTAAAGAGTTTGAATTTCGACGAATTTCCAAACACATTACAACCGACTTCAATTTAAATTTATAATGGACTGGACATGGCGCATTATATTTTGTTTATTTGCTAACCTTCGCAAATCAACCACTATTGACGTGTTTGCGTACGGTAAACCATACCACCTTAAATAGTGCAAACGATAAGAATTATTGTATCTCGAGGGACTTGTTGGGTATTTAGGATCATCTCTCTATATTTTTTGGAGATGGTAAGGAAGAGTCTCGGTATGAAAGACACGTAGTCCTTTTTAAACTTCGACCTTCCTGAACTAAAGGATATTATATTGCTACAAGAGTTATAGTTGGAAATTTGTATTTGCAAAAACTCGGTGTAGAAATCAGGATAAGTCCAGTCCTTGAGAAATATGCGTTGTTCGACCAAGTTTACATTGCTGGGAAACTCAGGGTTCCTGATTTGTCAATTAATTGGATCAAGAAATGTGTTAGCTTTGTAAGCAAGGCTGCACGCACATTGTTCCCATTTTTTCAGACCTTCGATTATTTGCAATTATATTTAAATCTTTGAAAATTAAAGGAAAAGGAGGGTAGGGTATTTTGATTTCCCAACACCTGTTCAGAATCTCTTAATAAATTAAATAACTGTAAAGAGTGTTTTAGAAGACTATCTCATGTTTCGGGCTACAACTAAAGGATTTAATTTTATAACTACCCATTTTATATTCTTTATTGGGTCCCTGATCTAGATATTTATTTTGCACTAAACTGTCAAGTTGTAGGAGGATTTTTAGTTAAGCAATATTTTCTATTAATAATTATTTATTTATGTTTTTTATTGTTTATGTATGGGCGACCAGACGCATTTCGTCCTCACTCACGAGGACTCATCAGTGGTCTTTTTGTTTTATTATTATTATTTATTTTCTGTAAAAAATCAGAAGATCCTACGAAAGTTATTCTATTCTTTCAATTACTTTTAATTGCAGTTGAAAATAACTAAGTTAAAAACTATGATCAAATTCTTTAATTTACTGCTCTTTGTTTCACTAACTAAGTAAAATACTTTAATAAAATTCTTTAATTTACTGTACTTTGTTAACACTTAATTATTTCACTACTTTACTTCTAATTCACTTTCCTACTGATCTTCACTGTTTAATTTCTGGTAACTATCCCTATCTCCGTTTATACCTAAAAATTCTTTCAAAATCCTATCATGTTTATACATGTTGAAGCTCGTCTGCTGGACTTTGTTTTCATCTTACCAGCACGTTCCCCGCACATTCCCTGCTTAAATGTTGGTCCGGGAATCAGCCACTTTTCCTGCCGGCCATCATTTTCAGCCACACCTCTTGGCGCATGCTCGATGTAATTTTTTACGCCAGGATCTATCCCAATTAGAAGGTCGTAATTCGCCGCATTCAAAGGTGCGGGCTGTGGGTCGTGCGCGGAAGCGGCGATTCTCCTTTTTTTTTCGGGGGAACTTCTTCAGAGTTGTTCGTGTGGCGGTTCATCAGTAAAGCTACCTCGACGCCGTTCGTGCTCATCGATAGCCCAAAGCTTGTACATCCACACATCGACATATCCACACATCGACACATCCACACATCGACACATCCACACATCGACACATCCACACTTCCACACATCCACACATCGACACATCCACACATCGACACATCCAAACATCGACACATCCACACATCCGCCACTAAACATACAGAGTCGTTCTACGGCACTAACTACGCAAAAATAAATTAAGTATCGTATATGAAACTTTTTTTCTTTAAATCACTCAAATTGCACTGGCACAAATTCGTAGAAATAACAGTAATTATAAATCAACCACGTGTCGCACTTCACTAATTGCACAAAAATAAACTAAGTACTGTCAGAACAGGGCTAGAAGGTAAATCGAACTGATAACACTACTATTATTTATTTAATATAAAGATAGATAGATTTATACAGTGGATCAGCCGGCACGCTCACCCTCTCCTTCTCTCTCACACGTTGCTATTTGAAGAAATTTATAAGCAACAGGCTTAGTGAGTTTCATACGCACACACATATGCAAACTACAATTGGACAGGCAAGGCAAATAGTGCAGCAAGGACAGCCAACACATGGCACAGTTTGAGCAAGGAGCGCGGAACAGCATGCATAAGTCGCACCCATGGTTAGGGACCCAACGGCTATGTCATGCACCGAATTATACTCCCAATGAGCGCGGAACAGCATACATAAGACGCACCCATGGTTAGGGATGCAACGTCTCTATACCATGCACCGAATACAACTCCCAAGGAGCACGGAACAGCATGCATAATGCCGGCACCACATTATGCGGGATTCGCCGAATCACGTGCCAAGTAGATAACACATTGTGCACACCCAAGCACCGTGCGTCTCTCCCGTCCAGCGATTCATCGGGTGAACAAAACGCTCCACGAATGCTTAATCGGAATTCTTTACATTGGATGGATTTCGTTCACTCGTAGGTGCTTGGATGTGCACAACATGTTATCCACTTGGCTCGTGATTCGGCGAATCCCGCATAATGTGGTGCCGACATAAGACGCACCCACGGTTAGGGACACAACGTCTATGCCATGCACCGAATAATACTCCACAAACACCCTGGAACTGCACTATGTCCGTCTAATGTAAATAAACACTACTACACAATACAGGCAACTAACAACTACGTACTACACTCACCAAAAATGCAAGCTCTTGACTCACTACACTACACTCCACTGTGATCAAAGCCTGACTGACCACAGGCTTCAATTAGAAATGGTAAGAAGTGGTAATCCTTCTTGGTTTCTTTCGGCACTGGGTTGCCAGCTTACCTTTTTACTCTGACAGTACGTAAAACTTTGTAAACAATACTTCTCAAAAAGTCACTCAACTAGCACAATCTCGATGTTTCACAATCCACTAACACGAACTGAATAAAAAGTCGAATATCTAAACCCTTTAGTCCAGAAAAATGCCAAATAAACAATAATTTTATAACTTTAAAATCATAAAATAATATCTGAACACGTAAAGAGAGAATCAAAAATTATAAAAAAAAAGCACCCACCAGTTCCTGCATTCAATAGTTCAGCATAGGAATTCGTGTAGAAAGATCGTTTCCGCATAGTAATCGAAGTACTTACTTGAAATAGTCGCATAGAAAACATAAAGAACATAAACATAAGACCAAGTGGTCACATTCATCATTCATAGAATGCCAATATGGTGCACTTCATCAACGTCCACGCTGAATTGAGTAATGTTCTCTGTCACTGCTGCACGATTAGTTTCTTCAACAATAATTTTCATGACTTCCTTTGTGAAGAAATATAAGAACAATTCCATTGGAGTTTGTAGTTCTTTAATTTCAGCGGGTAGCATCGTATCTCTACGAAAAGCAACTTTGTTGACATGCATACATTGTTTCCGCCACGTCACCAGGGAAAATTCCTTTGCTTCCTTTGGAGAACGGGGTTTTTTTGGAAGACACTATTATTTCCTTGTTGGTAACTGAAGTGGAAAACGCATCAAGAAAACTACAATACTATTCAGCGTTACGTTTCCTGCCAACGCAATATCAATTTCATCGATATCACTATCTTCGCCGCTAAATTCTTCGTCCGTTTGTACGGATTCCAATAATTCAAGTATGTAGTTGTTTGTCACTGTTGTAAATATAGCATTAGAGCTGCTGCAGTCAACAAAACAAAACCTGCACAACCGAAAAATGAAACACACCGAATACGAAGAAAAACAAAACTGTTTATTCGACTTGAATACCTCGAAGGCTTGTGCTAGACTGACTGATTGAATCATATAGTTACGTTACATAGTTACGTTATAACAACGTATATACCTAGTCTAGCCATAAATATTGTTACAAGGTTTGGCAACCCTGCAGAAAGGAACCGTTATATTGCATTTCTTAAAAATTGAGCTAATCGCTATAGTACGCTTGTGCTTGATGCATTTGATATCATTTGAGTTTAATTTTTAGTGTAGTGAACATGGATTGGGGTGACAAAGAAAATAGAATTGCTGTGATTGCACTTCATAAAGTAGGAATGCAACCAAGTGATATTTTTAAGACTCTGCATACCCTTGGTATAAGCCGAATATTTGTATATCGGGCTATTGAAAGATTTAATGATACGTCTGGAGTAAGTGACCGTGAAAGAAGTGGCCGTCCGCGAACTACTCGAACACCTCAAGCGATTAAAGCCGTGCGCGAGAGAATTCGCCGTAATCCTCTTCAGAAACAAAAAATTTTATCGCGTGAGATGAAAATACCCCAAAGAACAATTTCACGTATCATCAAAAGTGACTTGGGGTTGGGTGCTTATCGTAGATCTACCGAGCATTTACTAACAGATTCGTTAAAAAAATAGAGTGGAAAAATCAAAACGATTACTTTGCCGGTACGCAAACCAAGAACACCGTAAAATTTTGTTTACGGACGAAAAAATTTTTACTGTCGAAGAAACATTTAATAAACAAAACGATAGGGTTTATGCTCGCAGTGCCAGAGAAGCTTCTCAAGTTGCCCAAAAGGTTCAAAGAGGTCATCATCCAGCCTCAGTAATGGTTTGGTGGGGTGTTAGCTACAACGGGGTGACAAAGTTGCATTTTTGTGAGAAGGGCGTCAAAACGTCTGCCAAAATTTATCAAGAAAGTGTCCTTGAAAGTGTAGTGAAACCTCTCAATACGTCATTATTCAAAAATCAGCCTTGGAGTTTCGAGCAAGATTCTGGCTTGAAGAAAATGTTCCAGATTTTATTAAAGCTGAAGATTGGCCTTCCTCTAGCCCAGACCTGAATCCGCTGGATTACGAATTATGGTCTGTCTTAGAGCAAATGACGTGCTCTAAAAGACATTCTAATATCAAATCCTTAAAGAAGTCTCTTACACATGCAGTCGCCAACTTTCCGATTGAAGTCGTGCGTGCTTCCATAGATAAGTGGCCAACTCGATTAAAGGCTTGTGTAAAGGCAAAAGGCAATCACTTCGAATAACTTGTTGCAATTTCCGTTGTTGACAATGCATTTAATAAATAAACAATGATTTCTAAACATATAACACCTCTTTTATTGAACAGTGCTTCAAAAAGTTTGTAACAGTATTTATGGCTAGACTAGATACTTAAGGTTCATGTTCCTCGGGGCGACTAATGCGACGATAGCTCACCGACGATAGCCCTTCGACGAAAGCTAATCGACGATCGTGCACGGGGTGTGTTTCTCGACGCGATGATTAAGTAAAAGCATGAGACGCATTTACACTCATGCCAAGCTCCCAGCGGGGAATAGTGAGTGCGCTGGCAAACGGACGAAATTCCAAATTAATTGAAACTGACACTGCGAGTATATAGCATAAAATAATTGTATACATCGGCGAACCCCATTGCATACTTCACTAAATTTGTAAACGCATATCTAAATCATAAATCATCAGAATCATAAAATCATCGCGACATGTTTAATCTAATTTTCCTCGAAAATCGTTTATGCGCGCTTCTTAGACAAAACAGAAGTGTATTTAATTAATATATATATTAATATTTATAAATATATATAAATATATATCCTCGCTCGCGAGCATAGTCGCAGTCGTTTGGAGGAACACAGCTCCATAGACAATACACACAAATAGTGCTCAGCGCTGATCGCTGAGCTGGGATAGCTGCGCTGTCATCGCATGGATCGCCCCGAGGAACATGAACCTTTAACCTACTTCCTACTTCAAAAATTTATTATATGAGTTTCATCGAAATGGGAGGGGAACACTTCCCTAGTGTTCCTTGTTAGAGTGGAAGTGTGACGCAGTCAACACGGATGTAAACGGACCTCCGTGTTTTGACCGGCTTGGAGTTGCCGCCCCCGGGAGTTCCCCTATCTTCCAGAAAATGCTTTTTCGAAAATTACCCCTTTGGCATCTGAATTTAATAGTGTAACGTCTTCGGTCAACCAGCTAGGACCCCACCCCGTACTCTACTGACTGAGACGCCCACCAGCAGATGCCACTGTCGGTGGTTGAGGGATGCTTAGTATCCATGACCGAAAGGACTTGTTCTTCGATCGTTACAACTACTTTCCTCTATAGGTTCCGACCAGGCAAGTCACGTTTTAACATGTAAAATAGCAAAAAGTGTCATGACGACACTGGAATCGATCCACCAGAAATAAAGCGATGTGCGGACGATGACTCTATCTGAGGAATATTTGAAGCAAAAAATGGCGAGTCGGTTC
Organism: Chloromyia formosa; assembly: GCA_964017055.1. NCBI lineage: Eukaryota > Metazoa > Arthropoda > Insecta > Diptera > Stratiomyidae > Chloromyia > Chloromyia formosa. The sequence goes on from OZ024815.1 coordinate 42,876,752, forward strand.
TCACTTTTGTGTCAGGACATTAGCAGCAGAAATTGAAGACCAAACAACCTTAACATGTGCCGGATAATAAGTGGGCTGACAATAAAATTTAACAAATTTCCGAGCTGTGCAGAACAACGGAAATTTGAGCGCATTGTATTTTACATTTCTGTGTTGTATTTTCAAATCATCGGTCGAAAATCATCCAACGATAGCGACTCGACCACGTCAACAACGCGGCGTTTCGATCGATATTTAACCACAATTTGGGCGATGGCATCGAAATAACCGACCAGGAAGATTTTTTTTGTGAAGAGTGTCAGTACGGGAAAATGCATAGAGTTTCTCATCCATCTAAACAAATGCGAGTGATGCAAACAGCATGGATTTGTGCGGCCCGATGGAGACTAATGGCATCGGAGGTGTCCGGTATTATTTGCTGTTAAAGGATGAGTCAACTAGTTTCCGTTTTGTGTATTACCTCAGAGACAAGCCAGAAGTAAAAGAAATTTGTAATGAACCAAACGTCTGTGAGTTGCGTTTTCGATTTTGGCTTTTGGATTTCGGTTTTCGATTTGCGTATAAATATTTTCTTTTATCGCTACCGTTGCGTTTTATTCTTATTAATTGAATTGAATCCAGATTTTTTGTTGTTTTCTCGCTCGAGCGTTAAATTAATTTATTTATTAAGACAATGCCGGTGGAAAACTCCCCGTTTACATCCGTGTTGACTGCGTCACACTTCCACTCTAACAAGGAACACTAGGGAAGTGTTCCCCTCCCATTTCGATGAAACTCATATATGTTGTAGAGGACTCGAAACTAAGCGACATGTATTTTTTTTTATCGGCGGATACGCAGTTTTAAGGGGGTCAGAAGGTGACCATTTTTGGGGGTTGTAATGTTCTTTTCCTTTAATAACAACAAGTATACGAAATATTGTCGAAAATGAAAAATATAAAATAGAGAAAAGGAAAGAAAGTTGGATTGATGGAAATTGGCGCTGTCTGAAATGAGAAAAATTAAATAAAAATTACAATACTACCTTGGACGACCTTTACAGGTTTAAATGCGACTGGGCGATATCTGTCTACGCATATTGCAATGTGACTAACTGCAATGATGAAAATGATATTCATCAAAAAAATGATGCAGGCAGAGAGACTTTCTGCACCACGAGCATCTATCTAACTACCGCAACATTAGAACAACCATCAACTTCACATTTTGGATTAGAAGATTGTCCAAACGCAAAATCGACAAGATTATCAAACTCCTCTGGTTTTTTAAAGCATCTTTGGGCAGCACAAATACGCCATATTCAAAAATGGTTGAGTTTTCTGAACATGTCCTCTTTCCACATTTCTTTTCGATATTCGCACTTGGTATATCGTGTAAAAGTTTTAAGTACAAATCGTTGAAATTTGCCTGGCATGGCAAATAGTGATGTGTTTGTGTACTTTCCTGTATTTGGTACTCAAATATGCTTTTACGCAGGATTGCTCTTTCACGGTATGAACCTGGTGTCAGGTCTTTTTTCGGCGTTTCCAAAGCAATTTTTTGAAAAGAATTATCCGAATCTCCTACCGTTTCTTTAAATTTTTCGTTGTCGAATATTTACGCTAAGACAAGCTAAAACAAAAGACGAAGAATCATTTAATCATAAGATGCTTTCACTGAATCGTTTTTATACTCATATTTCATGACAAGCCTTTATAAAACTAAACTAAGACCTCGTCAATCAAAACCGAAAGCCTTCCACGGGCACCGTCGTTTCAGCGATCTAACGAATAGTTCCGCGAAGGTTCCGCGTGGAATTGTTAAGTCCTTTTTGGCAATTCTTATGATTAATTAAAGATACTCATACACTACTGAAACAAGCTATCAAAAGCACAAGTGTTCCTGACAGCCCAAAATTTTGAGTTAATGCAAACAGCCTTCAGTTCTGTTACATTCCCGTTTTTCATGACAGGAAGGTTATTCAGTTTTTTATGAAGAACAACAACAACAAAGTGGAAAATATTTATGTCTGTATGATCTAAATAATAAAAAAATTAATAACATACAGTAGCGGCCAATGAAATCCGGACACTTCGTTTTCATGAAACCAGGTGCTATTTTCCTATGAATAAGAAAGGGGGGGGGGGGAGGAGGAGGAACGATAATAGGGTGGAACATATTTACAGACATATAGCTTTTTCGCGTTCTTAAATTTACTGTGTTTGCTAAATATGCTCTATTTACCATGTGATGGTCCGTTCGAAGATTCGATGCTGTCCATAGAAATATCCTTATGTCCATCGGAAGGTAATTAACTTTGTCTACTATTGAAGCTTCTTTTGAGACAAGGCCCCTCCAATTCTCCTTATATCTTGTTGCGGTTACTAAAATGAATATTAGTGATTTATTTTAATATATTAACCGCATATTCAATATACCTCTGCAAACATTATCCTCAAGATTGATCGTTTCATTCGACATTTTAGATTCGATTTCCTGTTCAGCCGCTCTTAATTTCATCGAACCTCTTAAAAATTGTATGTGCTCAAAAACAAAAGTGTCATCACTTTGTGGAAGATTCGAAAAATCTCTGTTTTTTAAATTATTAAAGTAAGATTCAACATGAGCGCTTGATGCAGGTATTCGTCCAAAACCAAAATTAGGCTGATTGACGCAGGGCAGGACCGAAACGTGGCACATTCCTCAATTAGGCGATTCACGAATGTTTAATGTTTAGTGGGGATACTTCATTTCCAGGATCATTTTTATCAGCTTCTGGCATAAACGCTTCTTGAAGCGCTACATCGACAATACTATTCAAATTATTTCCTTCTGAAATAAAAAAAAAATGTAAAAAGGTTATTTTTGTTCATTATATTTATGTGTATTTACCGTCACCATTATAAGAACATTCTTTCGTTATAAGGGTTTTTATTTTCTTTTTGTGCTCCTCACATGGTCTAGAAATGCTATCGTATGTGCTTCGAGTAATTATGTATTAATAAAGATATAATAATTTACTCAAATTTTTCAAAGGAATCTGCCATTATGGCTTGCCCGATCGCGCACAGGATAATTTTTTTAATTTTTGGCATCATATTCGGCTTTAATTTGTGTAGGAAATCACGCCAAGATTTAATGTAGTGAGCGACATCGATTCGAATGTAGCATCTTGGTGCAGGTGTTTCCCCCTTCAAATTTCGGAAACACTTGTTAGCGTATTCCTTTATTGCATTACCTATTAATCACGCATAAGCGCATTTTTAACTTTTTTGAGAATAAAAGTGGAGTGTACCATTGCTAAGCAGTCAACAAGACCACTTAGCAATGATCCCACCCAAAATGTTCAGCCTAAGCCTATTCGCTTAGTGATTAAGCTGGTTTCGTCACCCGATAGACTATACTATTCAGGAGCTACCTTGCGGGGAGGTAGCTCGACCAAGCCCAGTGTGTATTCCAACTTTCGTCAGAATACGTCACTTCGCACAATGCTCATGGTATATATAGTGGGCATTATAAAGCTCCTGAAGAGTATAGTCTATCGGGTGACGAAACCAGCTCAATCACTAAGCGAATAGGCTTAGGCTGAACATTTTGGGTAGGGATCATGTTGACTGCTTAGCAATGGTACACTCCACTTTTATTCCTTTATTGTTTGGCAATTCGTGAAAGCTCGGATCGCTCCAGACAAAAGCGCCAAACTATTGTCCATTACAACTTCAAAATGAATCTTAGCACCTTTTAGTATAAACTCCAACAGCCAATAATTCAGAATATCTGTTGGTTGTGTTGGGCAATGTGAAAATTTCCCCATTACCTAGTCCCCGACGGATGTAAATGGCCTCATTGCGTCCCTTTTCAGCTGTTTTATTGGTAGGAAGAGAAAAATTGTGGAAAATCTGATAAAAGAGAGTTATCACAGGTAAGCAAGTAAACCTTTTTCTGGTTGTTGGTACAGGGTATGATGTTGTTCCCCACCCGTTTATCTCTGTATCTATGATAAATCTATTAGCAGTTGGTCGCTAATGAACCCCTTTATTTCTTCTCTACTTAGGCCATTTATGTTGCACTCGAGGTTGTGGGTTGGTGTTGCCCACTGGATCTTCATTTCTGTACAGTTGTTGTTGTATTGTATTTGTCACACAATCTATAAATAGTGTTGCGTGTGTGTCCTGAGTGTTTGGAGGGGACTATGATGATGATGTCCCAATTATTGCTCAAGCCCATATAAGTTAGGTCGAACAGAGGTTCCAGGTGTGTGATGAAGTATTCATAGAGTTCTATGATATATAACTGTTTCACAGCTTCCGTGAATGGGTCCTCTGGAACATTACAATTCAGGACATATGCTTGATCCTTGTGGATGCCCAGATGATACATGTTTGATATCATCTCGAGTAGACCTTTAAAGGTGGAAATATCCAGTCCATAGCTGGATTTAATTGCTTCACCATATCTTCCCGGTAGTCTAGCCATAGTCGTTTGAAAAGGAAAGTTCATGGCCCTACATTTTATGAGTGTTTTGCGTTCGTCATTGATTGGGAACCAATTACTGTGTTTTGGACGCAATCCTTGAAGAAAGGCAGACATGATATCTGTGAGATATTTGTGTATCCCCACTGTAGGTTTCCTCATAATTCTAGTATCTCCTAACTGTTGGCCCTCGCCCCCATCAAATCCCCCCGCAGTCCTAAACTTTGCAATGTTGCCCCTGTAGGTGTTTTTCATTGCTGTTTTTACAATTCTGCCGCTCTCCTTCAATACGTCTATAAATGTCCTGTAGGACCTCCTTCTCTTCGTTTTTCGCACTGTGAAAACAGAAAGGAGGGGAATATGAGGTGTTGATTGGAATTGAATATATTAGGAAGGTTGAGAGGGGCTTTAAATCAGAAGATGTGTATGTATAGTTGCAAATATATATTTTATTTCGCTTAGACAAATACTATGGGAATGTCATGATTGTGTTTTTTCGTAAAAACTTCTGACCATTTGTCAAAGAGTTTGTAAACAGTTTGCACATGTTGCTCTTCTGCTTTAAGGAATATGATGTGATTTTTGATTTGAATGTCGGTACGTTTCACATATTTATGGAGCTCCGGTGATATTTCTTTGACTACCATCTTCAGGAAGACTGATTTTATGAAGTTGAATATTTCATCATTGTGTACGTGGAAATTAAGCTTATACGTTTTGTTCATATAAGAATTTGTTTGATTTATGATGATTTGTTCCCTTACGATCTGTATAAGGTCCACAACCGATAATAGGTTTTCCGTAAGCATGTCGCAGGCCTCTGGAACGTTGTCGTTCACCCATTGCAGAGTCTCCTCTATTGGAATGTACAGCTCGGGATCCCTTACTTGAACCGTTAATGTCAGGTGTTTTGTGTCGGTATTGTTGTCAAACTTCATCAAAGCATTGCTGACAGTCTGGAGGATACTCCTGACGATCAGCTCAGTTTGGAAGGTCGTGATCTTTTTATTGATCAGGACCATTCCTTTAGTCGATGGATTGTACCTTACATCCAGTATTGGAAGTGGCAACTTCCCACTCTCAATGACGGCCGTCCAGGTCTTGTCGTCTTTGACATGTAACAGCCTATGGTGTTCGGATAACATTAACATGTGCTTGACATTGTTTGAGTTGTTTGGGATGCGTGCCATTTTGCCCTCCTTAATAAGTGTTTGGATCAATACCACCCGATTCTGCTTCTTTTTGGCGAAAATTATTCGAAAATAAAGAAAAGAATGTAAGCATGGCACATTATTAAGCCGATGATGATTAGACTTTACTACTTTGTGTTTTTGACCATCCTGTTTGTAGACAGAGGGCCATTTTACAAGGTAGGCCGCTTGAATGTTGCCACACCTGGTCAGCTAGGAGTGTATCTCGTAGGGAGAGAGTATATGTGTTTGTGCGCATCGAAAGATGTACACAGGTGAGAAGCTCAAATAAAGTTGATTTGAGAAAATCTATGTGATTCCTATGGGATCAAAAGTTATATGTATTGGGTATTTATGTCGAAGTGGAAGTCTAGACGCGTTTCGGCCCTTTCCAAAGGGGCCTAATCAGTAGACTTGGTCTCTGGTGTGAACACATGCCTATATTATTACATATTTGCATGTGTTCAGGTAAGAAAAACCAATTTTTGGTCCCTTCTTCACCTCATACAGTGTCCGTTGTGGTAGCACCCCTTCAATTTAGTTTATTTTATGATAGGGATGTGCACATATTAAAGGTCTACTTGTGGGCAGGCCTATTGAAGTGGTGCGAACGGACCAAGAATTTGTATTGTGAGTATATATAGAGAGAGATAAATGCCAACCACCCACGGCCCGACCCGAACACAAAACCGGCACGAATGTCCTGCGGGGCATTCGAGGCGGCGAACGGACCAAGAATTTGTATTGTGAGTATATATAGAGAGAGATAAATGCCAACCACCCACGGCCCGACCCGAACACAAAACCGGCACGAATGTCCTCCGACACAGACATGTTTGACATGAGCGTGAAGCAAACCAGTTCACGCGTACCGGGTCCGTGACCGAGCCTGACAGTTCATGGCGACACCCGGTTGTATGTTACTTTTCATTGGTGGGAATTATAATGAGAATGATGATTTCCGCTTTAGGAAATCAGCGCCATATGTGCTGTGAGTCCGATGGCATGTATATATGATGGGATGGTAAGTACATGTCATAAATTAGCCCAATCAGTTTGGATTGATACCCCATATCGGAAATTAAGGAAAAACAGAGAAAAGACGAGCCCACATCCAGTATGTTAGAAGGGTGTTATATATTGTATTCAAAAAGTCGGGTGACAAGTATCTTTATTCCATTATGAGGTGCACCCTTGCTCGGATGTGAGCGGGGTGTCCTATATGTTGGATTTCGATGATTATCACCTGATGCTGAAAGGGGAACCTGGCTAATAATGGGTGGGATCCCATGTGTGTGTGTGAATGTGTGTTTGCTTTTTTGAAACGGGCCGAATTTCGATAATTATGTGTCAATATTGTTGATCACTGGATACCACATGAGTTCGGGAAGCCTTTATTGGATCTCAATGTTGATTCTCAACGAATGAACTACACCGGATTGTTTGGGAGCAACCTAAAGAGGCCCTCATCAGACTTCACAGGACTCCGCATGAGTTCAGGAAGCCTTTTCTGGGCGTCGTTGCTGGCTCCCAACAATTTGCACCGGATTGATAAGGAAAAAAACACTAAGCAAACCTCCATCAGACTTCTCAGAACTCTGCATGACCTCAGGAAGCCTCCGTTGGGCTCCAGTGCCAATCCTCAACAACTGCATCGGATTTGATTTTAACACTAAAAAGCCTTTATTAGACTTTCCGGAACTCCGCATGAGTTCGGGAAGCCTTTGTTGGGCTTTAAATGCTGATCATTTGTACCAGATTTGGCCAGGAAAATACGGTAAAACTCTTATTAGACTTCTCAGAACTCTGCATGAGTTCAGGAAGCCTTTGTTGGGTCCCAGCGTTGATTCCTGGCAATCTGTACCGGATTCGATAAAAACACCAAAATCACTGTTAGGTCTCCCAGAATTTCATGTAATGTACGATTTTCGATTTTAGGCATGGATTTCCCTTTTTTTTTCTTTTTTTTTATATGTATCACACACGCGGCCCGGTTCACACACTTTTTGCCTAGCTAAATATGCACAGTTTAAAGGAAAAATTTTTAACCAACCTCTTTTGGCTTTGATCGCCGATTTCTTGCTTGCGCTGGCCTTTCCCATTATTTCCAAAATTAGACTGCTCCCCAGGTATCCCTATTGGATGTGGTCCTTAAGACTCCAAAATTTAATTTATCGCACGGATTGCCTTGGTCTGGCCTTATCGGGAGACTTGTTACAAAATGTTTCACCACACGAATTGCTGTATTAACCATATTATCCGGAAAAGACACATATACACTTGTATCACCATTTGTAAAAACACACAAACCAAATTGACACATTTTACCTCAAAAATCTCCTTTTTTGTCGCCCTTTTGAAATTTGTGTAAGTCCGGCTGAACACCTTGTTGTTTGCCGTAAATTTATTCTAAAAATTCAAATGCTGATTCGTGTTGAAACCTCGTCGTCGTTTTCCACTTTTCCAAATACTTTTGTGTTTCCTTAAAAACGGATTTACGATGTGCGTCTCGCAACTGTCTGCTTTGAAGTGTGCACGTATGGCTAAGAATCTTACTGTCTGTGGTTGCGTGGGTCCCAGTATTGGTGCTATACAGGGTCACCCGAAGCTCATATGGATGGATGTGCGTGTTTGTACAATAGTACGGGTCATGGATAGCAGTTCTAAATTTGAGGGTGGTAGTGGTGTTTGGGGTGGTGTCACAGGTTAGAAATTTGCGCGCTTTTGTCGTGTGTTTATGTTGGTGTTGGTAGCGTGGGTCGTCTAAACGGCATGACCGTATCCATGTATGATGGCCAAAGTACTAATGAATGGTTGATGTTATGTGACAATTGTGCAAGTGTGTGAAAGCAGCTGGTTTGGACAAAAGCGACTTTAAGGTTTTGCAAGGTGCTGAGTTTGGGTTTAAGGGTTCTATGGGGGTTGCATTTCGGGAACAAAATTGCAAATCAAACTTATTATGGAGGATTATGTAGGAGTCATTGGGGACATACGTGCGTGTTGGGGGTCGACAAAATTTGGGGTTAAAGGGTCAATTTATGTTAATGTTTGCCAATTTTGATGTTTTGTGTGACTGTCCTGACGGTCACTTGTATGGGCGGCAGTGCATCTTTTCACACAAGTGTGTGAAGGTCATGCTTCTGAATGTTTACATTCAGCTAATTGGAATTTACTGGCTTAATGATCATGTTGAACTGGCGAGATGGCAGGAGTCTCTTTGGGAATGTCCATAAGACCCCGTCTCAGACTCGTTGTACCTGTATCATGTTAGTTTAACATGCGGTCGGTTCGCTTGCCATCTTTTAGTCAATCCGAGTGACCTGAAATTAAGAATGCAAGGGACATAAGGATTGTGCGAAAGTTACGCATTCTACTGTTTACCAGTCAGTTGATTCAAGTGGAAATTGCTGGTTTAGTGGTCATTTTGGACTGGTGAGATGGCAGGAGTCTCTTTGGGACTGTCCCGTAACAGGACCCCGTTTCAGACTCGTTGTACCTGTATCATGTTAACATGAAGTCGGTTCGCTTGCCATTTTTTAGTCAGTCCGAGTGGCTCAAATTCAAAAATCAAAGGGACAAAAGGATTGTGCGAAAGTTACGCATTCTATTGATTCAGAAGGGAGATACTGGTCTAGTGGTCATTTTGAACTGGCGAGGTGGCAGGAGTCTCTTTGGGAGTGTCCCGCCACAGGACCCCGTGTCAGACTCGTTGAATCTGTATCATGTCACCTTAACATGAAGTCGATTCGCTTGCCATCTTTTAGTCAGTCCGAGTGACCTAAATTCAGACATGAAAGGTTGTTCTAAAGTTATGTATTCTATTATTTGCCAGTCAGCTGATTTGAGATGGGGCAGTTTTACTGGTCTCATAGTCATTTTTGAGGCTGGCGAGATGGCAGGATTCTCTCTGGGAATGTCCATAAGACTCCGTTTTAGACTCGTTGTACCTCTATCATGTTACCTTAACATGAGGTTGGTTCACTTGCCATCTTTTAGTCAATCCGAGTGACCTGAGGTTAAGAAAAGCAAAGGGGCAAACGGACAAAAAGGGAAGACAGAAAACTCTATCTGTTTCCGCCCCACGCCCCAAGGTGACCAAAATTTAGGAATGCCTTTAATTTAGACTTTCCCGTTTGTTGGCTCATTGGGGCACGGGATCAGGACAGAAATCCGAGAGTCTCCCGCCTGGTTTTTTGCACATCTGAAAAGCGTGTAGGATTATATTGATGAGTCCTTTATCTGCCTTTGCAGATGTTGCAAAGCGTCCAGAGTTGAATGAGCCTTGTCAGTCCCCCCACGCCCGCATGTCACCTCCTGGTCCAGAAGATTAGAACAAATGTGTGTCCCCATGTCAACATGACTCTCTCGAAAGCCATTCCAAATTGGGCTTTCATCCGATTTACATCGTGAAATGTTTATTTTTGGAAAAGGAAAAATACTCATATTCTGAGTTTTCTTGTTTGCCTGATCCGGCAACATTAATTGAAAGTTTAAACTCACTGTGTGATCCCACGTTGAACGATCGATCGCCCGCCGTGTACGCTCCACCGTATATCGGAAATAATGAACTCTAGAATATTAATTTTTAATCGAAAATATTCACCTTCATTGGCATAATACTTGTGTTCTTGGTATTTTTTAAAATCGTTTTTTAGAATGAAATCGAGTGAAGCCGAGGCCACTGTTTAGGCATGCTCCTTTAGTTGCTATTTAAAGCTGACTCTTGACTAAACTGGTTTCGTCGTCAATGGACACACTCTTCAGGTGTTGCCTTTATCCATTGACGAGGCAACACGACCAGCTAGTTTTGTCACAGTCCGATCATTTGATCAGACTGCGACTAGCAAATACAATGTTTGGCCTTATATAGGCCATATTATACTTCAAGAGTACGAGTTATATTAATCGAGGCCTAAACAGTGGCCTCTACTTCACTCGATTTCATTTTAAAAAATCTAGAATATTAAATTTAATTTATACCAAAAAAAATATGCAAATTTAGAAAAAAACAAATGATCCATCCGTGTCCAGCTCGATCGTGTGTTCTCTTTAATTTTTTAACGCCGAATTCCAAATTACTCAAATGTTATCAACGAAAATACGGTGATTTCCGTTAAATTTCCGCGAATGTCACTAGCACTAACAAGCAGAGTGTTACTTTTCGACTCAAATATGTAATGGAGCACGGAGGACGAGGGGTGGTTTCGGCCGTAAAGGCCGGAGGTCACCAAGGGTGAAGAAAAAAACCCTCTCCAGTAATAAAGCAAAAAGATCAGGTTTCGCTTATACACGTTTTATTATAAGATTTAAAAACAAGAAAAAGAATAGAAAGTTATTCAATATTGGCTCGATCGCGTCTTTCACACCCGGTTGGTCCGCTCATACCGCTCGGTTCAACACCTGAAAAGAGGTGAATACATGAGTATATACGATACTCAGTGAATAGCCACAGACACACACACATTCACACTAAAGAAGAGCAAATCCCCTTTCACGGGGACAAACCCCAACAAGAGTGGGAACACATCCTTGGGAACAAATCCCACTATTGAGGGAACACATCCCATTTATCTTTCATGGGATCACATCCCATTTCACACACGCACCGTACAACACACATAAAACACAATTCCACAGGCCACTCACCGGATTGATCTATAGTCAGCTACACTTTGCACTCGAATGACTAAGATCACCCGTATCGTACAGGCACATCACCAGCTACTTGCCTGATTTGTTTACTCAGGTGGTGCTTACTTGGGTGTTTACTTACTGATTAAAATACGCTTGACAAACAAACCGAGATACTTACGTTTAACACCAGAGACCACCAGATGACGTGCTCTGGCAGACCAGCCCAGTGATCGGGAGTAGCGGGGTGGGTAGATCACGGCAGTCACTGGCCTCCTCCATTATCATACAAAAAAAAATAGCACGTCCGCCCGAATAAATATCAGAAATAAACTAAGCTGGGGCATCCCCAAATATACCCAAAGAGAAAGAGATAGAACTAGGGGTGATGTCTGTACATCAAACTCCCAAAAAAAAGAAATGAAATACCAAAAGTCCCGTGAAGGGACACAGGGCTGCACCAGCCAATCTACAACCAAGTCAATATAGAAAAACAAGGGGATACCGTCCAATCAGGACAGATCCTTCCCCCTTCCAGTCTACTAGGACTTAGATGTTAGTTGGTCCTTTCCATGGGTCCCGGGTGTCATGGGCCCTCGCCTCTAAACCCTTCCCCATTTCATTATTTAATCTTACTCTTTTCCTTTTCCTCCTTCCGCGATGGAGGGTTTTTCGCCCTTTCTCAAACGGATCTGCTCCTCAATCTTCCCTATCTCCTCCCAGAGTAGATTCGCTATGGCCCAGGCTGGTGGATTGAACTCGTCCTTCACTACGGACTTAAGGAAACAAAAAAGAAACAAGAAAAGAAGAAAAAGGTACACCCTTGTGTTCTCCGCTACACTGCACTGATAAAAAATTACTATTTTTAGTCTTGAAGCATTGAATTTGAAATTATTTGATGGTGATATTAGAACTTCTGTAGCAAAAATGCATCAAACAAAAAAAAATGAGAAAAGAAGAACTCCAACCAAAGACATAAAAGGTCCTAGTAGTTCTTCACGCTGAAAAAAAAATGAGCTGGCAAACTTAATTGCCCAAGGCTCGAGTATCAGATTGCTTCAGGCAAAGTTACTTGCCTTGTCGGTATATCGCCTTTTCAGGTGATCATTCATCTCCCGGTCTTGGCTTTGAATACGGCCTTTTATAGCAAGAAGGCTAACCGTATCCAAAGCTCAAGATCGTTGCACGCGCATGCGTTACTCCTGTCTCCAAAATCTCACTGCAGCATCGAAGATACAAAATACTAGAATCCCCAAACCACTCACTTCCGAATGGTGGGTGTGGGTGTCCGCAATACCGGTGGTGAGTGTCCTGGGTAACTGTTGTTGTGTCTTCGGTACTGCACTGAGATTTGGGGAGAGATCCCGCAAATCAGTGTAGCGGCGGAAAGAAAAAAAAAATAAAATAAATGGCACATTACAAATATATACACATGCTAGAAAAAGTCTGCGTTCACCTGCTGTCAGTCAGTTTGTAACTTCAAAAAATCAAAAACAAACAAATATTTTCCAGATTTTGTTTCACGTATTTATTAAGTATTTCTTACGTATTCAACACATGTAAGTTCATACATTTCGCTTTTACAATTTTTGAGATAACGGCTCTTTTCAGAAAAAAACATACAAAAACGAGGCAGAAAAAGTCTGCGTTCACATGAAATTAAAATAATAAAATAGAAAATAGTAAAACTTATTTAAATTAGTTAGTAACTGGTGGGGTATCCCCGGTTCTTTATTACCTCTCGGGGCCTTTTCGGCATCGAATTGACGAGCTTCGCCGTCTCTTCAGCACTTGTTTTCTCCCACTCCTCTGTCAAAACAGTTTTCAACATTTCCTTACTAGTTATTGTGTTGTCGAATTTTCTTCTCTAGCGAATCCCATAAGTGTTAGGTCTGGTGATTGTGGGGGTGTATGTATCTGTTTTGGGGCATGATAGAGTAACCAGAGCCTCACTATCTTGGCTGTATGCTTCGGATCACGATCATGTTGGAAGCAAAAATTTGAACCTAAGCCGAGTTTAATGGCACTCTGCCTCAAATTATTTTTCAAAATGTTGAGATATCCAAATCTATCCATCGGCGATTCGATAAACTGCAACTTCCCAACGCCAGTACTCGCCATACGCCCCCACACCATTACTCCACCACCACCATGTTTTACAGTGGGTAGGAGGTTTTCTTTTTGGAGTGCTGTTCCAGACTTCCTCCATACTAACTTCGTCCTTCTATGCCAAAAATGCAAAATTTACTTTCATGAGAAAATATTACATTCTTCCAAAACTCCATTGGCTTATATTTATGTGCTGCTTGGCAAATGCAATGCGTTTTTGTCGGTTGACCGGTGAAATGTACGGTTTCTTCCGAGCAACCCGTCCGTGGTATCCTGTCTTTTTGAGGATTTTTCTTGCAGTATCTGGACAAATATTTTTCTTGGATTTTTCTTTGATTTCAGTTACTATTTGGAATGCAGTCAGCCGTGGATTTTTTTTACTAGTGACACGATATGTCGTTTTTCCCTGTAGGTCAACTTTGATGGACGACCAGAACGAGGTTTGGATGTGAGTTCTCCTGTCGATTTGAAATTAACCAACCAGATAGGTCAAAAGGCTACCACTGTCGCCACCCTTGACACGTTATGACAGAGCAAACAATGATATACGGGGCGCTCAAAAATCGAAACACCGCAAGTCGAGTTCCGACCCTCCGACAATAAACTCTCAGCGTGGAACAATAGACGGCAAATCCTGGCCCCTTCCACGAACTTCGACAATGTTTTATCCGTAGCACAAGACCACGCAATAATCATAACGATAGTCACCAGCACACTCGAAATCGACAGCCCGCTGCAGGAGCCCCGCTGCCGACAAAATGGCTAGCGGCTAAACGATTCGATAACCACGGACTTATATTTTTCTCTTGTCGAATGCCACTTTACTTCGACCGGTAGCAATATCCAAAAAAAATCAGCACTTTAGCGCGTCCTTAGCGTCAATCCAAACAAATTCGATGCAACCCATCAGCCGGTCGTTTTTGCGGAGGATTTGCCACCTCTCAGTTGCTGTGCTAATTTCTCCTCCCCGTTCGGGAACAAAAACCTCCCAACCCGGGCGAATCTCAGTAATGGAATTCCACGAGATTGTAGAAAGTCCTTGGTATGTCGCGCGGTGTGCACCGCAGCATTATCTTGCTGAAATAGCCATTCAGCTCCGTGTGTTTCTCCGAATGTAATTAGTACGTCATCTAGCAACTCCACATATTTGACAGCGTTCATTTTTGTGGAAATAAAAAAGATAGGGGACATGCCGTAATATCCAATAGCAGCCCACACCATTAAGGATCCTCCACCGAAATTTCTTGCCATCCTTTTTTGCTTTTTTGTACGTTTATCGTGCCAATATCTTTGTAGGCCGTCAGGCCCGTCGAGGTTGACTTTTTTTCATCGCTGAAAAGTACTGTGGTCCACTCCTCTTCCCAAAATTAGTACTTCTCAGCAAAATTCAATCTTAGCTGTTTGTGGCGTGCTGTCAATTTAGGTTTAGGATCCCGTTTGACATACTGCAACTTAGTATCTGCCTTCAAAATTTGTTGCACGCGTCTCATACCTACTCGAAGACCTAAAGTGCGTTGAATTTCTGCTGGGCTGTTGCCCTTATTACATGCTAGTCTTTTAATTTCTCTGGTTTCTCTAGCAGACACCACTGGCTTCCTTCCTGAACTCTTTTTTTCTACCATAGTTGTCTTTTAATTTCAGAAAATTTATAACCACAGTCTTACTTCTTTTCATTCGAGATGCTATTTCTCTGGTTGTTACGCCACTATTCCGATAGGCGAGAATTTGGCCTCGTTCTGTTTCCGTCAATTGCTTTCCCCGACCCATTTCAGTGTGATTCGCACAGCTGTCGATATAAAAGTTAGTTGTAACAGTAACCAAAAATACAATTTAACTTACCTAATTAAATGAAATTAAATATTATACATATGAATGACGATATCGTCCAGATAAACGAAGCATTCCAATCCTTGCAAACCTGTGAGGATATAATTCATCATCCGCTGGAAAGTGGCGGGGGCTCCTTTGAGTCCGAAGGGCATTCGTTTGAACTCAAAATGCCCATGGGCCGTACTAAAAGCCGTTTTCGCACAATCATCAGGATGTTGTAGTAATAATGTAAAAAAAAAAAAAAAAAAAAAAAAAAAAAAAAAAAAAAAAAAAGGTAACAACTCTTTCCCTGCTGCGATGTGACATATATACATATATATGGATATTTGTATATACTTTCACATTTATTAGACTTCCCCTGAAGATCTGAAAAGCCTTCAGGAGGGGTCGCAACAAATGGCGCCCAAATTTGTGGCCTGAGCTTGTAGCTCACTTAAGTGGATTTGTTTTGATTGTCACAGTTGGTGGCGTATTCGGGAATTTTGTGGTAGGGTTCAGTAGCTTTCACGGCTAGAGTGAAAGTTCACATCGTGGCTGGCGCCCAATATTTTTGTATGAGCAACATATAACTTCGTCATTGAAAATCTTTTTACGGAAACGTAACACGTAATATCGGCCTTTATTCGACTAAAACGTTTTGATTTAAGGAGTTATTAAACTAAATAATTTGTAATTCGTCAAATTGAAGAGGTATATTCGACGCGAGACGTTTTGACTCCTTTTCATTTTTTTTGATTGGAATAAGTTATTTGAGAGTGTTGTTTCTGCTGGAAGGATTGGAAATGGACCTATTACATCCAGTTTTTTTTTGTGTTTTGTTGAATACTCCTCGCATCTCGTTCATCCGGGATTCTCTTGTCTCTGTAATTTAAAGTTTGCATATAAAAAGAAAAAAAAAAAGTAAAATACAATACATATCTGTCTTCTTTTATTACTTAAATAATTTACATTTGTTATTGTTCATTATTTCAATTAATAACTTTATCAAATATATTTACTAATCAGAAAAAAAAAAATTTTAAACCATAGATTTCGTCTGATCAAGTTTTCACGTTTGCTGCTTCTGGACTCAACTTCGCATCCATATCGTAAAACAATCTGCGCACGCGTATCCACTGGTTTCAAGTTTGTTAACTTCATCAGTTTGATAAATTCTTCTAGATATCAATAGCATTTTTGTTGATAGTTTTTCTGGTATATACTCGTAGGTTAAAACCAATATTAATGTTGTCTAGGTTAGTATGTTCATTTTTTTTTTCTTCTATAGTCTCTATTTTATAACGTAGTTCATCTGATTCTAACTATTAAATATAATATAAAATACCAAATTATGGCCTGGCATTCGCGTAGAAGCCCGTGTGATTTTGGACCTGAATTCGCTTCTACTCCTGCTATAAATAATCCTAAAGTCATGGATACTCCTAAGAGAAACGCTCGTGAAACTAGAGATACTGGTTTAGGTTCTTCAGCTGGAAATCAACCTGCAGTGTCTGCCGATAATCATAATATTTCCCATAACCCTTTCGTTAATAATGTTCCACCCGAAGTAGTTTCAGTTAACGTTCCCTGTATTGAAAACCAACAACAGTTTGAGGTTCATATTCCAGATTCTGAATTTTTGTCTTCACGTGTAAATAGTAATTATAGGTCTAGACAATCTGGTTTGCCTGTGTCTAAATGGGGCATATACTTTGATGGATCGAATAATAGTATTCCAGTTAATTCTTTTATTTATCGGATACTGGTATTGGCAAATACCCATAATGTGAGTTTGTCTGAATTGGCAGGACATTTCCATCTACTAGTGCGTGGCTATGCCAGTGACTGGTATTGGAAGTTCCATGAACTAAACTCACCCAATATTTCATGGTCTAAGCTGAAGGAAGCTTTAACGGATAGATTTGGTTCTACACAATCAGATGTAGATATTCGTAGGCGAATTGATTCTCGTTTGCAAAAAGCCAATGAATCATTCATAGAATTTTATGATAGTATAGAAACTATGTCTTTGGAATTGCGGCATAGTTTTCATGATTATGACATGCAATGTATTCTTTTTAGAAATATGTCGAAACGTTTACGTGAACATCTGGCTGGTCGGCAATTTGTCAACACAAGAGAGCTAGTTCAATGTTGTATTTCGGTAGAGGCTGTTTGGAATTTGGACCAGCCCACGGAACGTCCCTCTTATATACGAAAACCTGTCCACGAGATTGAATGTTCAGAGTCTTTCGCTCCTATGGCACATGTTAATGTTCTGGAAAATAAGGCTCCTTTAGGAAATACTTCACGTAATTTTGTACCGAATTCCGAATTAAATGTTCCAAATTATAACATTTGCTGGAATTGTCAGGATTTGGGTCATAACTTTTATAATTGTCCTCTCCCAATAAGGCATATTTTCTGTTTCGGGTGTGGTGCCAAGGACACTTTGAAGCCGAAATGTGGCAAGTGTTCGGGAAACGTGATGAGGAATGTGAGGAACCCGGGGAATCATCACATTCCTTCACCAAAATTGTTTCTGCCCCCGGTATCAAAGACAGTGGATGCGGCCACGAATGTGGACCCAGAGCTGCATCATCAGCGTTAAACTCCGCAACATATAGTTCTGATTATGTGAAGTCTTCATTAAAAATGTGTCACAAATCAGTTCAAACAATGAAGTCAGTAGATGTTGATACTCAAAATGATATATTAACCACATTCGAGGATAGTTCGGAGGAGTTTGAAATTACCAGTTCATCTTCAGATTTTTCTAAAATTAGTAACACTCCTCTCTATGGCTCTAGTCATTCTAGTAATCGTGCTAAAAACCGTCGTACCCGATCAAATCGTTATTTTCATGACATTCGTCTTTTGTACAAGAGTGCAATTAGTTCCATTATTACGTCATCTGTCCCGGGAGATTCTCGGCCGCATTGTGAGATTTTTATTGGGGATCGTGGGATTGTTGGTCTTTTGGATAGTGGGGCTAGCATTAGTGTTTTTGGAAGAGAGGCTTTGTCTATATTGGATGAACTTGGGTTGTCCTCTCGTTTATACAATTTTCGAACAAATGTAAGTACAGCATCCGGACAAAAAGTCACAGCTTTGGGCTATATAGACCTTGAGGTTAGTTTTAAGGATTCTATCAGGTCTGTACGATTTTTGGTTGTGCCAGAGTTATCAGGTACCTTATATTTAGGTATTAATTTCTGGAGAGCTTTCAACATTGTGCCTTATCAAAATCCAACAGTCTGCGAAGTGGTGCCCTCACAATCTCTTGACGGTCCTACGTTTTCTAATTTATCTCCGGAGGATAATTTTAGACTACAGGAAATAATAAAAGGATTTCCTTCTTATAATTCTCTTGGATTGGGAAAAACCAATCTGTTATCTCACCACATTGATACTGGTCAGGCCAAACCTATCAAACAGCGTCATTATGCTGTATCCCCGATAATACAGAAACAGATATATGAGGAATTAGACAGAATGTTGGCACTCGGTGTAATAGAGGAGAGTCATAGTTCGTGGAGTGCTCCTGTCACTTTAGTGCGTAAGCCTGGCAAAGTGCGCCTGTGCCTAGATGCACGCAGGCTAAATGAAGTGACGATAAAAGATGCATATCCTCTCCCTCTTATAGATGGATTGTTATCCCGTTTGCAATCAACTCGTTTTATATCAAGCCTCGATCTCAAGGACGCCTTTTGGCAAATTCCTTTAGACGATGAGTCTAAGGAAAAAACTGCCTTCACTGTGCCAGGGCGTCCTCTTTATCATTTTAAGGTAATGCCATTCGGTCTGTGTAACTCGCCACAGTCCATGTGTCGTCTTATGCATAAAGTGATACCGCATGAGTTACATGACAAAATATTTGTGTATCTTGATGATTTACTTATCACAAGCTCTACATTGGAGGAACATTTTGAATTATTGATAAAAGTGGCTCATTTACTTAAAGATGCTGGTCTTACCATTAATATACAAAAGAGCAGGTTCCTTCAATCTGAAATTAAATATCTGGGTTACATAGTAAGCGATGGTATTCTCAAGCCCGATCCGAACAAGATTTCTAGTGTGGTAGACTATCCTACTCCTAAGTCTGCAAAAGATATCCGTCGTTTTATGGGAATGGCGGGCTGGTACCGCAGATTCATAGCTCGTTTTGCCACAATTGCTGCTCCTCTTACAGATTTATTAAAAGGAAAGAAAAAATTTAAATGGACTGACGCAGCTGAAAATGCATTTCAGCAACTAAAACAAGCACTTGTGTCCGCTCCTGTTTTGGTCAATCCAGATTTTCCACCCAGTGGCTTTCATGTCTGCTAAACTTACTTCCGCTCAGCAGAAATACACTATTACAGAATTGGAATGCTTGGCAGCCGTACAGAGCATTAAGCGTTTTCGTGCTTATATCGAAGGTTTGCCCTTCACAGTTATTACTGACCATGCCAGCCTTAAATGGCTGATGTCTCAGCAAGATCTTTCGGGTAGATTGGCTCGGTGGAGCTTAAAGCTTCAAAGCTTTGATTTCGCAATTCAGCATTGTAAAGGGATCAACAATTTAGTACCAGACGCGTTATCACGTATGTTCAAGGAGTCTGAAGTTGTTGCATCTGTCAGTGTGGTTTGTAATCGATCTTGTCATTCTCTTGCATTTTTACCTGAACATTTGCACTTGGATGAAATCTTACCGGATACAGCGTTTACTGAACCATCGTATTTGGAACTTATTATGAAGGTCAGTCAAGCGCCTGATCGGTTTCAAAATTTGTGGATTCGAGATGGTCGCCTGTATATTAATACCGGTTCACGTCCTAATGATGTGGATATACCAGTTACCAAACTTTGGGTGCCTGAGAGTCAAAGGTTGAAATTGATTTTTAATTCACATGACTCACCAACTTCGTCGCACTTTGGGATTCGCAAAACAATCGAGCTTTTGCAGCGCTATTATTATTGGCCGACTTTACGAAAGGACGTTACAAAGTATATTTCTGAGTGCATGACATGTAAGAGAATTAAACCAGCCAATTGTGTAATGAAACCTCCTATGGGAAAAATGCGAACATCCGAAAGGCCTATGCAAAGACTGTTTATAGACTTTTTAGGTCCTTATCCCCGTTCAAAGGCAGGGAACACCCAACTGTTAGTGATTTTGGACCATTTTTCTAAGTTCATATGGTTGAAAGCTGTGCCTAGAGCCACGGCAGATTCAGTCGTCAAGTTTCTTAAGGATTTGATTTTTCACACGTTTGGTGTGCCTGAATTTTTGCACTCGGACAATGGAGTGCAGTTTACTTCGAAGGCACTTGAAACTTTGTTGATTGAATATGGGGTTACACACATATTCACGCCACGTTACTCTCCGCAATCTAATGCGTCAGAGCGTGTTAATCAATCAATTTTAGCATCTATTAGGGCATATGTGGAGGAAGATCACCGAAATTGGGATGTTCATCTTAGTGATGCCGCAGCTGCTTTTAGGAACGTTGTTCATGAGTCCACGGGTTGTTCCCCATATTTTCTTATGTTTGGTTATCAAAGTATTCATCACGGTTCTCAATACCAATTATTGAGACAACTCAATGCCTTTGAGGATGGAGCAGTTGAATTATCGCCTCATATAGAGCGTTTACGTCTTATTCAAGATCAAGTTAAAGCCAAACTGACGGAGGCTTATTTTAAAGGTGCTCGCCGTTATAATCTTCGGAGTCGACCACGATCTTTTCAAATTGGCCAAAAGGTTTTGGTGCGCAATCATGTGCAAAGCTCAGCTGTGGATTATTTCGCCAGCAAATTAGCCCCGAAATTCATTGATGGAGTTATAGTACGACCTAACGGCAATGTTGCCTATGAGGTGGCCGATTCCTCAGGAAAATCATTAGGTATATATCATGCTCAAGACATTCGCACCTGAGTCTGGTTGCAACTTATATTCATTTCAGGTGATAGGTTCATATTAAATTTTGCTTTCGTAACCATCCTGAGAAGCACCACCGCTATTTGGAATTCACTTATCAAATAGTTGCAGGTCTATTAAAGTAGAGTTCATAAAATTTAGCTATTTGGTGTACACCTTCTGTGTAAACTTTGTATTGCATTTCCGTAATTCGGCTTCCAAAAATTTATTAGCGTAGTACATTAATTCATAGTATTAGTATATAAGATAAGGAATTATTAATTATTTTCGTTAAAGGATTATTTTTGGATTCAGGAGGATTTGGGGATTGATCAAGAATCAATACTGTTCCATTTTACTCTTTGTTTATTGTAATTTTGTAAGCATTGAAAAATGCTCTTTTTTTTTTAAATTTAGCATTGATAAATGCTGTCGGTTAGCATGTAGCAACACGAGAATTTTGTTTTGATTTTTTTTTTTAATCCAAAAGTAATCTTCCTGTATTATCTGTGTTGGTTATCTTCATCGGTCAGGTATAAGCGCCGAACTTGCTGGTTCTTCGACCTTGGAATGGTTTAGATTACAGTTTGTTCTGGTTTGAGATCCTTCCGCTGAGGTATACTGAATTTGTGAGAGCAGAGATATTTTCGTTTTTTTTTATTGAATCTGGTGACGTATTGGTGACTATAATTCTGGAAAAAGAAAAAATTATATGTAAAGATACATCGTAGAAGTGAATTTATTGTAGGTTTGGAAACATTTTTTTTTTTGTATATTTGCCCGGCTTTTATTTAGGAGACTCTTCCTCAGGGATGGGTCGGCCCCTCGTTTGTAGTAATAATGTAAAAAAAAAAAAAAAAAAAAAAAAAAAAGGTAACAACTCTTTCCCTGCTGCGATGTGACATATATACATATATATGGATATTTGTATATACTTTCACATTTATTAGACTTCCCCTGAAGATCTGAAAAGCCTTCAGGAGGGGTCGCAACAATGTATAGCAACTTGGTGGTAACCACTCGCCAAGTCAAGTGTTGAAAAATATCGTGAATTCCCTAGCTGATCGAGTATGTCCTCAATGCGAGGTAACGGAAAAGCATCTCCAATCGTTTTCTCATTCAATTTACGGAAATCTACGACAACTCGCCAGCGTTTTTCTCCGTCGGGACCCAATTTCTTAGGGACCACAAGGCGTGGTGAATTCCAAGGACTTTGGCTGGGCCTTATAATGTCGTTTTTCAACATTTGGGTACAACATCCCAAAAACGCATGAAGCTCTGGAATTATTTTGGGACTATCTTCCCCCGAAAATATTGGCACAAGTTGTGAGATTAATTTGACCACTTTTTCGTAATTACACATTTTCGATCCACTTGAAACACTTTCACTATTATTGATTATTGAACTAATGTTTTCACTCGCGATCGACTCAGAAAACGTTGACTCACACACTGACAGTTTCAACAAACTTAAATTAAAATCCCTATCACTAATGTTTCTTATACTATCATTAAAACTAGTACCTTCTGGGTTAAAACTTGAAAATCCGGCGAATTGCTCTAACTCCTCTTTTAAATTTTGACAAAATTTCCTGGATTCGTTAATTTTAACTAAACGCTCTTCTCGAGTATTTTCCAATAATTTACTAAGCCTATCCAAATCTCCTATTTCAAATTCGCCCGATTTTCTCGCTTTTACACTTAACGACTGAAGGTACTCACCTAGATTGAAATCCTTTCCTTTAACGATTTTCCTGCTTCTCAGCTCTAGCAGGCACGAAGTCGACGGCTGCGGTGACGTTGGTAGTCCTCGATCTGCTGACATCAACTTCGTTGAACTCCTTATTTCAATGCCCGGCAGACTTCACGTCCTATAGTTGGGGAATCCGGGTCTTTTTATTTCACTGCCCACTGTTTGCCAAATACCTTCGCTCTAAAGCTGGCAAGGACTTACCGTCGTGGGACTTCTAAATTGGTTTATGTTTTTACTAATATTATTAAATTTTCTCTTCTTATATTTCACAATTGTCTGTTCCTTCTGGTCACTATTTTCACTATTTCTTGCTGTCAATTTTTTTTATTTTGCTATTCACAATTTCACTATTGACTTTCGTTTTCGTTGATTTCCACTATTAAATTAATAAATTAAATTTTCTCTTCTTATATTTCACCATTGACTGTTCCTTTTGGTCACTATTTCCTTTGTCTTTCACTATTTCTTACTGTCAATTTTTTATTTTGCTATTCACAATTTCACTATTGTCTTTCGTTAGAGTCACTTAATAACACTAACTTCACTAATTTTTTTTACCGGCTGCGCCAAATGTTGTGGTTAAGTGGTTCGCTTTATCATAAAACACGACATGTATAACACTAAAAATACTTTATTTCTTATACTCGTAACATGTAAACTTAGATTTATTTAACTCTAACTTCACTTAAATCCAATTCACTCGTACGCTTAGCTCTGCGCACTTTGCCGAGTAAAACTTCCCAATTATATGTTTAATTGTACGCTTATTTGCGTACTTACTAGTACTAGTCACTTAAATCCAATTCACTCGTACGCTTAGCTCTGCGCACTTTGCCGAGTAAAACTTCCCAATTATATGTTTAATTGTACGCTTATTTGCGTACTTACTAGTACTAGCTACCTTCTTCAATTCTCCTTTAGTTGGTCACTTCACTTCCCAAGTAATCTCGTATATTCGTTGTCATCATCGAATTGTACCCAAAGTCCAATTCTGTTAACCCAGTTAACTGGGTCACTTCGCATGGACTTTAAGCTATAATTCAGTGATGAGGTCAATAAGTAATACGTTCATGAATACAATGCAATATTGCACATTTAGCAAATGTAGAACACACAGTAATTGTGTAACATTTGCAATGTTCAATAAATGCATTGCATTCAGTGCATAGTGTTACTGACCCATAACATTTGTTATTTCTTTGTCGTCAGAACTAGTTGCTTTCTTTTTACGTACACTTCTGGTCTTATCAATATTTCGCACTAGAATGTTTTTGAATTACACCACAAACGAACGTTTTAACAGAAAACAAAAATCATAAACCGGTTCTTGGGAAATACCGATCTGTATAATCCCATAGCGCACTGCACTAACCCAACTGCATTTCTATTTGTGTATTATTGCAGTTTTGTGTGTTGGTCTTATCATTATTTCGTGGGGTGTCTTTCTGTTCTTGGGAACTGCTCCCCGAACACTTTCTGCAGCTGCTCCTTCCATGCCCACCTCCAAATCTTTCTAATAAATCTTGCCCATTTATTTGAAATTTCCACGTTCTGTAGTTCGATTCGTTTAGCCGATGAGACATTACAGAATTTCCCATCATACCGTTCACGTTGATCTCGGGACAAAAAAAAAATATTTACAATAACTCGATACAAAAGTCCGCGTGGGTCACTCTGAGCTCATAACCTGTTGACTTTCTATGACTAAAAGTAAAGAAAACCAAAGTTGACTGTTTGAGTTTACGAACACGAGTGAGTCGTGATAGATTCATTCATTAAGTATTGCCAGTGTGTATCACGCATTGTTAAGTTAAAATTTTAAAATTCATTATCTGACACGAACACTTTTTCAGTCCTTGTTTCAATACAACTCACCGGAATAGAAATACCCCATAATACTGTCTAAGAAATAAAAAAAAAGAAATGTTTAGAATTATTTGAAAATATAGTCAAAAAATAAAATAAAATATTAAGAAAAAAAAGGTACATTCTCACACAACCCCCTGAAAAAAGGTGATAATAATTTATGTAAATTTTGCGTTCCGATTCATCGCTTTTTCGCCGTGTTCTCCCTTCACACGAGACTTCCTAGTAAAATATGTACTTGTAAAACTATGAAATAAAAAATATGAAAAATAAAAGACTAAACTAATTTAAACCATACTTTGTCTTTTTAATTACATTCTCATCACTCATGCATCAATCTTTTTTTTTTTAATTTTTCATATTTCACTTGCCCTGCGCCCGCCTTTCATATGATGTTGTAAAGAACTATAAATTCCCTCTTTTCTATGCCGTTGAATTTTTTTTTGTCAAAAGTAACAAAGCCAAGAGAGAGAGGGAAAACTATAAGGAAAATATTGCTAAAATAAAAACAAAAAGTATTTTAGAATTGTCTGCAACCTCCCATAAAAAAAAATAGAAATATATTATAATAAATCACTTAGCAAATAAAAATAGCAACCTATAAATAAATACATAAATATAGTATGTACACATTAGAAAATTACTACTCTACTAATTAGATGTAAAAATGGCATTAGAATACTGTACAGTTATTAAATGGCCACAAGCAAGCATGTTCATCTATTGAAAAAAACGAACGCTATCGAAAATGGGATTTGGTCCTGAAAGCTACGTTCCGTGTATATATTTGAAAATATTTTCTAAATAATCACATAATATAAGAATTGATGTTCAAATCGAAACAATGCTCCGTATTCGTTGTTTGTTATATAATAATAAATATGCATATATGTATAATAAATAATTGGAAATTACAACAAAAGATTCAAAGAGAATAAATACATACATAAAATTTGTACATGAAAATACAGTTCATGCTATTCAAAATATATAAACGTACAATCTATGTCATGTTAGTTGGGAATATTCTAAGAAATCATCGTTAAAATCCAAGCAAACACACCAAACAATGACGCTGTTAATATTATGTATTGATATCAGAATTATATGGCATAATAAAAGAAAAAACTGACATAATAAAAGAAAAAACTGTGTTTTCCAATTGATATCGACGCCTAAAATATTTATGCAATTTCATCAGAAAAAAAAAATAATCTAACGTAGACAATTATGACATCCAAAAATACATTATAATCTTCATTCTTAATTAAAAAAAAGTCTGCAAAGAAATTTAAAAAAAATCCCCTAAAAAAATAAAATATTAAGAAAAGAATTGATGTTTTATTTATATTAAAAAAAATAGATAAACTATATAGTTCTCTAAATTATAAGTCCTATAAATAAATAAAAGAATATTAATTACACTGAAACCAATACGTTCAGCTCGTCACACATGTCGAACCAAATGGTTCGCGACGATGGTGGTGGCGAACAATGGAAATGAGGAGATTCTTTTTTCCGCACGTTCTATTGATTTTGACGTGGTTAGATGTTGGTCGCGAACCATTTAGTTCGCCATCTGTGTCAAGCTGTAAAAACAAACAAATCATTGCCGTTTTAGAATAGACATTCTTTTTTGTATATATGTTTATGATTTTTAGTCATTATTCTTTAGTTATGTATTTGTTATTCTAACTTTTTAGATTTATTCACAATGTAATTTGAAAAAAAAAAGAAAAAAAAAATTTGGTATCCAAATTTTCCCCTCACCTTGTCTAATTTTTACTGAAATCCTATCCCACGAATAATTATAAGTTTATATGAATTATAAATATTTTATAATTTTGTGTTATGAATTTTCCTTTGTTAGTAAGTGTTCGATTTAGTAAAAGTCACTAAGAACATACGATTAAAAAAAAAATGAATAAAAAGCTCTGAATACACACAAAACGCTAAGGTGTTGTTTCTTTTATTGCATGTACTATTTTTTTATTATGCATTATTAAATATACTTGAATAGATTTTAGGTAGATGCTATAACAAATTTTAAACGAAACGTGCTGAATAGTGATTTCCACTGAGTCAAAAATCATTAGACAAAATTTATTTGTTACTCTAAGTTCACGGAGTTGTACGAACTGTCTATTATTGGCCGATATGCGCATGCTGTGTATTTGATTTGTGTTTTTTCTTATGTTTTAATATATGTATAATATATGTATCGGAAATTTCATAAATAATGTACATGCCCTGCTGTATCCTTTAATGGAAGAACAAGAAATAAATGGTTGATGATCGTATTTAGTAGAATATATTATAATAATAAATATAATATATAATTTTAAGAAATGTAAAAGAAATAAACGTCTGAACGCTAATAAATTACAGCTAACAAAATTCTTTATAAGTTACAATAAATTAGATTCAATGAAAATCTATATATACATTCATATACATGCATCTAAAAAGAAGAAAAAGTAATTGCAACAATAAATAAATATTATTTAAAAGTTTTGTGTTTTTATTTCCTAAAGGTTTTTTTTCCGCATTGTCCCTTAGTGTCACCACACACTGTCGAACACGAACATGGTATAAGTGGACCGGTTTTCTTCACGTTTATGTGAAGTGTGTGTGTGTGTGTCAGGGTACATTTCTACTAGGTTCGTGTTAGAGTTGTTGTTGTTGTAGCAATGGTCGGAATTCGGTGTGTTTGTTGGTTACATGCCTACAGATTCGTTTTCATCCCCGGTATTGAGGGATAGAAAGTTAGCTGCCTCTATTGGGTTCTCCCACAGCGATCTAGGAGCCAGGTGCATGGGTGCAGCTGGGCAGTGAAAGATGTGGTTTACGTTGTAAGGGGCTCCATTACATGCGGGACAGGTGTTTGAAACGTCCTGATCGATGCGGGATAGGTAGGAGTTTAGTCGTGAACACCAGCCTCACCGAAGTTGGGAGAGTGTCGTTTTCCTAGCTTTCGGAAGTCTTTCCTCTTCCGGAGATATTGGGTGTACAACTTTGCTTCCGTCGTTTTTTCCTGGAATTAAAAGCTTAATTGTCAAAAAGTACTTACAGATGTATTATTCTAAGTACTGTACATCGCTAGCGGCAACTTTCGCCCATCTCTCCGGCAAAAAGTGGCGTCTTTCCACGCGAGCAATGATTGTATCCATTTTTCGACTTCCTCGCACGAACGAAAATTCTGATCAGCCAGGCCGTGCGCCATGGAACGAAACAGATGGTAGTCGGAAGGAGCGATGTCTGGGGAGTATGGTGGATGGGGCAAGATTTCCCATTTCAGGGTTTCCAAGTATGTCTTGACCACTTTTGCGACGTGTGGCCGAGCATTGTCATGCTAGAGGATGACTTTGTCGGGTCTCTCTTGGTACTGTGGTCGTTTTTCTTTAATGCTCGACTTAAACGCATCAATTGTGTTTGGTACCGATCTCCTGTGATAGTTTCATTCGGTTTCAGTAGCTCGTAGTATATCACACCGAGCTGGTCCCACCAAATGCAAAGCATAACCTTGGCGCCGTGAATTTTCGGTTTTGCCGTCGACGTTGAGGGCATTCCCCATGACTTTCTGCGCTTGGGATTATCGTAACGGACCCATTTTTCGTCGCCGGTTACGATGCGATGTAGATATCCCTTCCGATTCTGCCTTTGAAGCAGTTGTTGGCATGCAAATAATCGCCGTTCAATATCTCTCGGTTTTAACTCGTACGGAACCCAATTTCCTTGTTTCTGAATCATGCCCATGGCTTTGAGGCGTTTCGAGATACTTAATTGTCCTAACCCCTTGTGGGGCAAAGCGCGTCAACTGTTACATGTGGTCCAGTTGACGTTTCGATGGCATAAACTGGTTTCGGAGAATGCAGTTGCCAGCATGCACCTCCTGCACATCCATGGCCACGAACGTTGTCGTGGACGGGATTCGAACCCAAAACGCCGGTAGTCAAACATGAGACTGATGCCTCAACACACTGCGCTACCGGTCGCCCCACGTTTCGGCGTTTCGAGATGGCTTGCCAAGTCACTCCCAATGATTTCATCTTGCGTTTGGCACGAATCTTCATCGAGCAGTGCTTCCAATTCGTCGTCTTTGAAAAAATTTTCTCTCCCACCACCATGCTTGTCCTCGACATTGAAATCGCCACTTTTAAAACGTTGAAACCACTCACGACATGTTTTATCACTCAGAGCAACCTCACCGTAAGTATCTGACAGCATTCGATGAGCGTCAGCTGCAGTTTTTTTCAAATGGAAGCAGAAGATCAAAACTTCTCGCTAGTGACGTGAACTTGGCTCGAAAACAGACATTTTGAATCGCGAATCTTATTAAAAATGCGAACAACTTTTACTAATGCAGGGATGTCGATACGTTCACAGACGTCCAAACTCACTTTGTGACACTTTTGAACTACGTATTTTGACCAGCTCTCACCGATGCAGCCGTCTGTCGGAAAACGGCGGAAGCGAAGTTGTACACCTAATATCATGGATGGTATGGACGAGAGAACTGGACTCAAACCTAAACCAGCAATTGACTGATGAACCTCTTCCCGATGTATCGCTTCGATGGCCAACCTGTGTGCGCCACTATCAAAGGGTACCCTTTTGTACCTCTGGACATCCCTCTCTAGGTCCCTCAAGTCGCGCCTAACATGTCTTTTTTTTTAAAAAAAAAAGGTATTTTATGATGGAAATTTTCCAAAGATACCGCCGATTTGGCGGCATGCCGGATTTTTACCAGCTAAAACCAAAAAAAAAACACCTCCCACTGCCATTTCCTCCCTGCGGAACTACCTTTCGGCATTACTTCGCAGGGATGGCCTTGGCTAATCAGCCACCATTTCTGTTGCCCGATTACGCCTAGCTTCTTCTTTGCGGAGCTCCTTATGGATGGTGCAGACCATCTGGCTCACTGCCTCCCAGTGTTGTGATGATTTCAGCGTAATTTCCACCACATTCTGCGGATTCACCTCACTCTCCAGTTCCGCTTCTAATTGTCCGCGGTTCTCTGCAAATCTGGGGCAGTCGAACATAACATGCCTCGCATCCTCAACTACTCCCTTACATCTGGGGCAGTCTGGAGAGTCATCCAATTTAAACCTGTGCAGGTACTGTCTGTATCCGCCGTAGCCCGTAAGGAACTGGGTCAAGTAGAAGTTCACTTCCCCATGCTTTCGTTCCACCCATTTTCTTATATTAGGAATCAAGCTGTATGTAAGTCCATCGACCAGTCGATGCTTGTTCCCAACGCTCCTGCCATTTCCTGAAGGAGTCGTCCCTCTCGATGCTCCTCTGTTCCCCCGAAATCTCAGATGGCTCCAGGGCTCGGTTTCGAAACAACCTCTCCGATTCATCGACCAGGATATCGATTGGGATCATTCCGGCGACTACGTACGCGGCCACGTGTGATGTCGTTCGGTATGCAGAGCATACCCTCAACGCACTTCTTCTGTACACCGAATTAATGATTTTGGTATTGCATTTAAACTGTAGCGCGCTACCCCAGACCGGCGATGCATAGAGCAGAATAGATGTTACAACTGGAGACAACAGGAGTCTTCTGCTGAGGAGAATGCGAATGCGGAAATCGTAAACCAAGTGCATCGAATCGTTTTGAATGCTCATAAAGTGAAGTTGCGCGAGTAAGCTGAGGTCGTGGCCATCTCAAAAGAACGGGCGGGATACATTTTGCACGATCTTTTGGAGATGAAAAAGCTATCGGCGCGATGAGTGCCGCGTTTGCTGACCGTCGACCAAAAACAGCAGCGCATTGATGATTCAACGGCCGGTTTGGCGCTGTTGCAGCGTAATCGAACTGACTTTTTTGGACGTTTTGTGACGATGGATGAAACATGGGTCCGTTACCATACGCCTAAGTCCAATAGGTAGTCTGCAGTGTGACTGGAAAACCACGAAAGCCGACCAAAGCGGCCAAAAAACCGGGAAGGTTATGGCCTCCTTTTTTCGAGATGCGCATGGCATAATCTTCATCAATTACCTGCAGAAGGGAAGAACAGTCACAGCAGAGTATTATGCAGCGTTATTGGACAATTTAAATAAATAACTGGCGCAACAGTCCAATTTGAACCACGGCCTCGAGATGAGTTAGCATCATCTCATTTTCTAGATCGTGACGGTTTTTTGTGCAGAGGTATGTGATCAGCAACACGCTCAACCGAGTTATTTACCCCATAATGGGTACTCATTTAACAGCTGAGTGGGCTCATAGTCCGACACGTAAATCCCCGGAATCGAACCGGGGCCCAGTGCGTTGAAGGCGAACGTGCTAACCGTTGCGCCATCCAGACTACAGACAATTTGAACAACGAAATAAAGCAAAAACGGCGAAGAAAAAAGTTCTGTACCATAACGATAACGCACCGACACACACCTCTTTGAAAGTGATGGCCGTATTAGACCAATTACGATTTTAATTGGTTGCTCATCCACCGTATTCTCCAGACTTGGTCGCCAGCGACTATTATCTGTTCCCAAACCTCAAGCGGTGACTCTAGGGCAAGAGATTCAGATCGAATGTGGAAGTCATCGCGGAAACCGAAGCGTATTTCGAAGGCTTGGCATCAAAATGTTGGAAAATAGCTATACCAAGCGCATCGTCCTCGAAGGCAACTATGTTGAGGAATAAATATAACTTTGCCCAAAAGAAGCTTGTTTTCATTAAAAATCTCGGTACTTTTCAGCCCAATCGATGACGATGTTGAAGCGATTTTCGCGAAAAATATTCATTTTTCAACCAAAAATATTAAGACCAAATGTGTAGTAAAATTTACTACAAAATGGTTTGAAACTTTTTTTTCCTAAAGTTAACCGTTACTGAGAAAAACGCGAGTCAACGTTATGTTATTAGTTTGGGTAAAAAATGCAATCATTTCCATGGCAGCGCAGACGCAGAGTAGGAACATTATGGGTTTACGATTTTCAGGAGTGGCAAAAGACTTTTCCGTAGTCCTCCTCGTGGGCGCCCCTGGTAACGGCAGTGTGTCAAACCGCTGACCGCCAAATCTTTGCGATAAGACAGTTTTGAAAAGGCAGATAGCTGTTGCCTGAATGGCTGACCAACACTTAAGCGTCTCAGGTTTACTAGGATGGAATTATTTGTGTAGTTGGACCTGCAACATAGTTGTGTGAACTCCAGGACGTTTATTAAGCCATCTGAAGCAGCTATCTCCGAGGCCAGCCCCTGAATGGGGTTAAGCGATGTGCTGACAATTCATCCTTGTAAAAACCACTCCACGTCAAGAAACCTGGAACAAAAGCCTCGGATTGGACGGATCAACAAGGAGGGCCACGCAAACAACTAAAGGATTATTCTTTCGGATCCTGGAATGTACGCTCCCGAACAAACCGGGGGCCGAGAAGGCCCTCCTTCAACAGGTCGAATAGTACAAACTGAACATTACTGCAGTCCAGGAACCAAATTGGTTTGGCAGCGAGATCAATGACTAGAAATCACACACAATTTTTAGAAGTGGCAAACCATCGGGCCACAAAGAGTTTGGAGTAGCATTTATAGAGAACAATCACCTCAAACAGCACATTACTGACTTCAAACCCATAAATGAACGGCTGTGTGCGATTCGCATCAAGACTCGATTCTTCAATCTTTGGCTCATCAATGTGCATGCCCCCACTGAAGTTAAAGAAGACACAGTAAAAGACGAGTTCTACGCCTGCCTTCAGGCTCTCTTCGACTCACTTTCAACAAACGACGTCAAATTGCTGCTGGGAGACTTTAACACGAAAGTCGAAAATGAAAGTTGGCACCGGGGGACTACTGGAGGGCACAGTCTCCATGAAAAATGTAACGACAACGGCCAGCAACTTATCGACTTCGCCTGCAACAGGAATCTAGTCGTAAGCTCTACGTGTTTCCCGCATAGACGCATTCACAAGCAGACCTGGAAATCTCCAGACGCACACACCGTCAACCAAATTGATCACGGCCTCATTTGCAGTGGGCAGTGGGTCTAGTGTGATGGATGTCCGCTCCTATCGAGGACCAAACTGCGACTCAGATCATCACTTGGTGAAGACGACCTACAGATGTAGAATTTTCTCAGTGCACCAATCGAGAATCAGCCCTCCCAAAATCTTTGCGGTTGATAAGCTTCTGAGCGATGCTACGGCGGTGGCGTATGCTGCCGCCCTTGAGGAAAGACTATCGCCTATGCTACACAACATCAGCAACACACGCGTCCATGGGTTCTGGGAAGAACTCAAGGGTACCATCAAGGATGTCACAGAGAAGATCGTGGGATATAAAGCCCGGCGAGCGCGAAATGACTGGTTCGACGAAGAATGCAAAAATTCACTTACGCGGAAAACGAGGCCTACAGACAATGGATTCAACGAGGAACCAGAGCCAAAGGGAAAAATATGACCAGATACGGCGAATATCGAATAGAATAATTAGTTGCAAAAAACGTAAATACTTTGACGAGCGGTTGCTAAATTTAAACGAAAACTTAGCTAATAGGAACACCAGACAAGCGTACAAACTAGTAAATACAATTAAGAACGGCTACCAACCCAGGACTAGCCTTTGTAAGGACAAGGATGGAAACATCATCAGCGACACCGATGGTATTAACAAGCGATGGGTCTCCTATTTTGAAGAGCTTCTAAACCGGCCATCTAACATCCCCACACAGGAAGCTCTCGACGATATTGTTGATCTAGGCCGACCCATTCAACCCCCGACGGTAGAAGAAGTTGATCTCGCGTTGCGGTCACTAAAACGAAATAAAGCGCCGGGCGCTGACGAGATTCCAGCTGAACTGCTAAAGTTCGGTGGAACGGGTCTAGTTAATGACATACATCAATTACTCCTGCGAATATGGAAGGACGAGGTGATCCCAGACGATTGGCGCAGAAGCATCATCTGTCCAATTCACAAAAAGGGAGATAAACTGCGGTGTAAGAATTGCAGGGGCATATCACTAGTTTGTACGTCCTTTAAAATATCGCAAAACGAAACATCGGCGAATATCAAGGCGGTTTCAGACCTGGTCGCTCCACAACCGATCAGCTTTTTACAGTCAAACTGATACTCCACAAGTGCTGGGAATACAACGTAGACGTTTAGCAAATCTTTGTCGACTTCAAGTAGGCATACGACAGTATCGATCGTGGTGTACTGTACAACACCATGCTGCAATTTGGTGTACCGGCCAAATTAGTGCGACTGACAAAGATGACGGTGACCAACTCCGTCTCACAAGTCAGGATCCATAATAGACTTACTGATCTATTTGAAACACGCACTGGTCTGAAACAGGGCCATAGACTGGCACCGACGCTCTTCAACCTAGCACTGGAATACGCTATTCGGGCTATGAATATGGACAATAGCAATACGCTACTTATCAAGTCGACACAATTAGCAGCGTACGCCGACATCAACATCATGTCCCGAAGATTGGCCGACGCAGAAGAACTTCTGCATACGCTCGATACCGCTGCAAAAGAAGTTGGACTACGTATCAACGAGGGTAAAACTAAAATAACGATGCAATCAACGACAAGGACACCTGCACAATCGAGCATCAACGTGTGGGACCTCAACATCGAGTTGGTGAACGACTTCATACGCCTGGGCTGAGTTGCAACTTGTCAAGGGACGCCAACGAAACTGACAAAATCGACGGACACGGTTAGCTAATAAGACTTTTTTCTCGGTTCTCCCCATAATGAAATCGAAGCATGTGCACGGAAACACGAAGCTCCGCGTATACAAAACCATCATACGACCAGTGCTATGCTATGGCTGCGAAGCATGGATTCTAACTCAAGCCTCTAGGAACATGCTAGACACATTTGAACGTAAGGTTCTACGGCGAATTTTCGGGGCTGTTTGCGATTCAGATGGATGGCGCATCCGGTACAACCATGTTGTTTGAACTGTACGATGAGCTGGAAGTTTCGAAAATCGTCAAACTACAACGACTTCAATGGGCAGGGCATGTACAACGAATGGACGATAATCGCATGCCAAAGAGAGTTATGAACGCAGAGCGAGTCGACGTAGCGAGACTGCCTAGACGGCCGAGGGCTCGTTGGGAGAGCTCAGTATATGCGGACGCCGCGCAACTACTGGGCTTCCAAGATTGGAGGACGCGGTGACGTGACCGAGATAATTGGAGGACGATGATCCAGGCGGCCAAGGCACGACGTCGGGCTGTCGCGCCACGATGATGATCCTAATGATGGGGAGTGTATTTGAAGACGACAAATTTAAAAACAGTAACCCTCAAACACGCTCATAATTTCTTAAGAATTTAATTAATAAATATCATCCGTGACAAAATGTCTACAACTAGAAATACATATCACCAAAAAAACAAAGTCCATACTGTGCCCGCGCATCAAACGAAGTCATGCAGCAAGAAGCATCGGCCAAGCATTGAAAAAGTAGAAAAACCAACTGGATACTCTATTTGCGGATAACAAGGAGTGGAATGACCAGTTCTTTCTACTCCGAATATAAGAAAAAACACGCCATTGTACTTCCGAACTTACAGAACGGCGTCCTACTATCGACGCGATTTCTAACGCCGTTTCTTCTTGTCCTGCTTGCGAGCGCGAAAATGAGGCCTTTTCGGCGTGTTCTGTGACGAAGAGTGCTCCGGACTGCATTCACCATTCTCGCCAACCTGCAGAGAAATAGCGAAAATGTCCATTAGCACCTGCAAAACTAGTTTCCAGCCTACGGAGGACAACATACTCCCTGGCTACCACTCGGCGCCGGATTCGGTAGAAAAATGCACGCACCAATGCAAATCAATTGGAATATTGCTCCCAAGTACAGACCGTAACGTATTATGGAAGAGAGCAAATCTTCTTGACCTAAATTCTGGAATGTCGCTTCCATTGCGAATTATTTTTAACTATTTTTCCGGGTTTTAAAGAACCAGCTGCAGGAAATAGAAATGCTACTCGAAATGTCAAAATGACGTGTCGAACAAGTTTATCAACAAATTACCGAACAGGGCTACCATGACCGTGATGGGACCAAATAAAATGACAGTTGTTTTGAACGGTAGTGTACATTTAGATCCCACCTGATTAGAAGTTTAAAACGTTTATTTACATAAAGTTAAAACATTTTGAAAATGAATTTTAAAAATTGTTTAAGCGCACAACTATTTAAAATGCTTTAAAGCAACCTTCGTCATCAATAAAAGGTATTTCAACCGTCTAGGTCGTTATCAACCGGCCACGTTTAGACCGTGGAACTAAAAGGCGATTTAACTAAATCATTTTAGTGTTAGTACTTGTTGGTGGAGTGTTTATACCGACCATACGGAGAGGTACTTCTTCTTCTTCTTTCGCCGTTGACAGCACGGATAAATTTTACAGATATAAATTTTACGACAGAAAAAGACTTTTCCTGCCCGTGATCACGCACTGCTTTCCTGAAATTGCAAACAAAGCAAACGCAAAAAAAAAACGACAACAAAGGAAACATAAACCACCGAGGCAACATTAGCGATGACAGCGACATAAGTCCCAATTTTTTTAGTCCAGTTTCGCATCGCAAGTAGAGATAAGCCAAGTCCAAAACTAACTAAATCGATACGTTTATATCGTCGAGAGTTAGATCGATTTAGCTAGATCTCGAAGATAGTCCCGCGGTCTAAACGTAGTGCCTGGCCGGGCTCTTTTCGGCGCCGGCATTTCTGTGCTGTCAAGATCACCTGTTGCCATGTCAACGGCGTCGTAAACAAATCGAAATCTGTTATGAGTCTCAACACCGATATATTGGAGAAACTCGAAGAATTAGTAGAACGCACAAAATTGGACGATGAAGGGGAAAAGAAAGAAATTGTCGAGCAATCGGATTATGCTGAAACCGCACATCCCACCTACGAGACTATTCCGAAATTCTACTATAAATTGCCGCGAAATGCTGACACCTTGGCGCAAAAATTACGGGAAGAGGCGCGCGCTCTATTTCTGCAGAAGCGGACCAAGGAATTGCTGGACAACAATGAGTTAAAAGTACTTTGGGGTATCCTGGAGAGGAATCATACCCAGGTCACTCCGCTTGGGGAGCAGCTGATAGGATACGATGACTACCTGAAGGTGATCGAAGAGTCGGACGAGAAGTGCAAAAAGTACCTTACAGCGTCCCTTTTTGCACGACTTCAAACCTCTTGTGGATATCCCGGAAAGGTTAGTATAACTTCCGTCTTCAACTATACGATGCGCAAGGTGTGGATGCAGCAGACAAGAATTGGTCTGTCCTTGTACGACTACACCGGGCAGGGATTCCTGCGCGAAACGGTAAGTCTTTTATTCTATCTGATACAAAATTTCGTCACTATCAATTCAACTTACAGGACCTCGAAAACTACATCCTCGAACTGATCCCAACTCTTCCTCAACTTGAGGGCCTCGAACATTCCTTTCACAGCTTCTACGTGTGTACGGCTGTGCGAAAGTTCTTCTTCTTTTTGGATCCGTTTCGTACCGGCAAGGTGAGAATTCGAGATATTTTGGCGTGCGGCTTTCTCGACGATCTTCTGGAGCTGCGCGACGAAGAGACACCGAAGGATAGTCAAGAACTGAATTGGTTCTCGGCTACGTCGGCCCTCACCGTCTACGGTCACTACTTGAATTTGGACAAGGATCATAACGGCATGTTGAGCAAAGCTGAACTGGCCGGCTACGGGTCCGGTACGTTGACCACTGTGTTTTTGGATCGTGTTTTCGCTGAATGTCTCACCTATGACGGTGAAATGGACTACAAGACATATTTGGACTTTGTCCTGGCCTTGGACAATCGTCACGAGCCGCAAAGTCTTCATTACCTGTTTCGTATTTTGGACGTTGAGCACAAGGGCTACTTGAACGCTTTCACGTTGCATTACTTTTTCAAGGGCATTCAAGAGCAAATTGTCGCTCATAAGGCGGAGGCGGTGAATTTTGAGGACGTAAAGGATGAGATTTTTGATATGGTCAAATCGGAGGACCCGACAAAAATCACCTTAAAGGATCTAATCAATTGGTTAGTGCGATGGTTTATTTTGGAAATTTTATAGCAATTCCTTTTCTTATTTTGCAATTGCAGTGGTCAGGCAGAAACAGTTGTTTCCATTCTCATCGAATTCCATAAATTTTGGGCCTATGAAAATCGAGAAGTTATTGTCGTCGAAACGGCATCGGATGATAGCGCCCACAACGTATGACGATGGAAAGAATCAAGTCTTAGACTGGATAGTAATAAATCATGAGTTTTGTGCTAGTTTTTACGATTCTTTATCGACAATCAAGTTATACACATTCCATTTGATGATTCCAAGAAATATATACATAATATTTTTTTTACAGACAATATAGTTTAGTTTTACACTTCAGCCACCTGTGTTTGGATCGTTGAGCATGGAGCGACTGATAGCTATGTGGGGTGACCGGTAGCTCAGTACGTAGAGGCATCAGTCTCATGTCTGACTACCGGCGTTTCGGCTTCGAATCCCGTCCCCCCGTGGTGCGGGGCGTAATAATAAGCCACAGTATCTCCCGACTTGTCGCAGGTAGGCGGCTAAATGGGGGAACAGGAGGTGCATGCTGGCAACTGCATTCTCCGAAACTAGTTTATACCAACAAAACGTCAACTGGGCCACATGGAACAGTTGACACACTGTGTCCCACAAGGGGTTTAGGGCAATTGAGTATAGGCCATCATAATGACCGCAATTGCTCTCAGAGGGTTTTTTTTACGGCCGTCCACCCGTTTATTACGATGGAAATGGCTTGTGTGGCAATTGCGAATTTGTACAAATGGACTTCCACCACATTATGATAAGCTTGACTAAGTCTCCATCCGTTTCGAGGTATGACGCTGGGGCGCCTCCCAGTTCATAATCCACTTCGGTTGACGAAACCAGAAACCTTTACGGAGAATTATTCTGGACAATTTTCGTGTACACAATATAAGATATACATAAATGCAAACATAATGACCCAAGGAATAAAGACCGAATGTTGTTGTTGTAGCAATGGCCGGGAGTCGGTGTGTTTGTTGGTTACATGCCTACGGATTCGTCTTCATCCCCGGTGTTGAGGGATAGAAAGTTAGCTGCTTCTATTGGGTTCTCCCACAGCGATCTAGGAATCAGGTGCGTGGGTGCAGCTGGGCAGTTAAAGATGTGGTTTACGTCCTGAGGGGCTCCATTACACGCAGGACAGATGTTTGGGACGTCCTGGTCGATACGGGATAGGTAGGAGTTCAGTCGTGAACACCAGCCTGACCGAAGTTGGGCGAGTGTCGCTCTCGTAGCTCTCGGAAGTCTCCTCTTCCGGAGATGTAATTGGTGATATGGACGAGAGAACTGGATTCGAACCTAAACCTGCAATTGACTGATGAACCTCCTCCCGATGTATCGCTGCGATAGCCAACCTGTGTGCGCCACTATCAAAGGGTACCCTATTGTACCTCTGGACATCCCTTTCTAGGTCCTTCAAGTCGCGCCTGACATGTCTGGGCGGCGGCGTCTTGTCCATGAGGTTGGAGTTTGGATGATCACTTCGGTAGCAACCCACCAAGTATTGCTTGGCAAGAAGCTGATTGTGGTCCCTTAAGGGCATCATCCTGGTTTCCTGATGTAGATGGTGTCCTGGGGTGACATCAGGAGACAGTAACAGTACGGAGAGCGGCGTTTTGGCACGTTTGAATCTTTTTCCACTGTGTGTCACAGAGATTCTGCGACCACACAGGAGCCGTATAGTTGGCCACTGATCTTCCGACTGCTTTATATGTGACCAGTAGAGTTTCCTTATCCTTGCCCCAGGTACTACCGACCAGGGCTTTGAGGATTTTATTCCTACTGCGCATCCTGTCGCACACGGTTGAGGCATGGGGTGATGATGTGGCCATGCTGTCCAGCGTGACTCCTGGGATTTTAGGATGGTTTATAGTAGAAATAGGATGATACCCGATCGAGATTTCAAGCTGCATCTTGACCTTCTTCGTCCAGGTGGTAAATAGAGTTGCCCAGGATTTGGACGCTGAGACGGTAAGGTTCTTGCTTATGAAGAACGAGTTGAGCTCTTCATGGTAACCGTTGATGTTTTCGCACATATCCGCTATGCTGTTCCCTGTTACCAGAATGGAGCAGTCGTCAGCGTAGGAGATGATGTCGATCCCTTCAGGTGGTGTTGGGAGTCCTGATAGGTATAGATTAAACAAGGTAGGAGATAGAACTCCTCCTTGAGGTACACCTTGTTTAATCTTCCTAAGCTTTGATTTGCTGCTCCTGAATTCTGTATAGGATTGCCTGCCAGCGAGATAATTGGCAATCCATTTCACTACTTGCGTCGGAAGCGATGAACAGTTGATGTCAGATAAAAGCGCTGAGTGGCTGAAAGTGTTGAAGGCTTTCGACAGGTCAACCAGTATTGTTCTTTGACATGGACGAGCCTGGTTGAGACCATTATGGATGCGGGATGTAATGGCATCCAAGGCCGTGGTCGTACTGTGCATGCTTCGGAAGCCAAGCTGGATGTGGGCCGCAGGAACAGGGTGGATTAGTGCTTCAAGCGTTTTGGCAACTGATGACAGTAGAGTTATTGGACGATAGGATTCGCTGAGTGTTGCTTTCTTCCTAGGTTTCAATATTGGGATGACTCTCCCTTTTTTCCAGATTTCCGGAACGATCAACGAGGAGATGGATAGATTATAAGTAGCCGTGAGATAGTTGATGGCTGGCAGATCGAGGTGTTTGAGTATAGTCATTGAAATGCCATCTGGTTCCAATGCTTTCGAGTTGTTCGCCTTCCTTATAGCTGCAACTACTTCGTCCGTAGTGAAAAAAAGGTATGCTGTCTGTGGTTCGGTTGTAAATCTTCCTACGAATTTTGCGCTTAAGTCTGTCTGGTTCGGGGTGTTCAATAAATTGTTTATTGAAACGACTTGCGCAGTGGGTATTAACTTGTTAAATTTTCACCGAACTGAATGGCGACTTTCCCTTTCTGTTTTGGTGTATTGGAAAGGGCACGGACTGTCGACGATAACTTACTCAACGCTGTGATTAGATTGCAGTTATTCAGATGGGTGCTCCATTTTGACCTCCTGTGTTCGGCTACTTGATTATGGATCTCGTAGT
Organism: Chloromyia formosa; assembly: GCA_964017055.1. Lineage (NCBI taxonomy): Eukaryota > Metazoa > Arthropoda > Insecta > Diptera > Stratiomyidae > Chloromyia > Chloromyia formosa. Next base: position 42,917,603 of record OZ024815.1, read on the forward strand.
TCATCTCGTGGATTCTGGGGTCGTCCGGATTTATGCTCCTGATGCTGTCTCTCTCATCTGCCAATCTGGCGGCAGGGGTTGGAAAGTTGGGCCGAATTTTTGGAATCCGTCCTGCAGGAATGAATTTCGCAGCCGCTTTGTTCAGGACTTTCCTTATGTTTGATTCGGCTGTTCGAACGTCGGTTGGCGTTGGCTGTTCGAGGAATTTAGCGTTGGTATAGGAGGTGAAACCGTTCCAATCAGCCTTATTGTGGTTGACAAACGTGCGATGTTCGGCAGTTATGATATTTGTCGGTTTGTCAAGCCTTATCACGATTGGTAAGTGGTCTGAAGATAGTGTTAGGACCGGCTCCCATTGAGTTTCATTTATGAGACTTGCACTGGCAATCGTGATATCTGGAGAACTGGAACATGTACCGGCGATGCGAGTGGGGGTGTCGTTGTTCAGAGTACAGAAATCGGAGGCGTCAAGCTGCTCAGCTATTGCGATTCCTCTGGCGTCGTTGTTAAAGTTGGAGTGCCAGAGTTCATGGTGAGCATTAAAGTCACCGAGCAGGAGGCGATGTTGACCGGTAAAGAGATGGTTGAAATTTGCAAGGTATCCTGAGGGACAGCTGCATTCCGGTGGAATGTATATGTTGTAAACTTCAATATCAACATTACCCGATTTTAAGGCGATGGCCTGCACTTCCATGGTGTTATCGTTATTAATAAAACCAATTTCCCGGTATTGCACGAAATGATGAATAATGAAGGCGAGCCGTCCTCCAGCGTTGGTCAACCTGTCTTTCCTGACAATAGCATAGTTGCCATGTGTGTTGAGGGACGAGTTGGAGTACAGTTTCGTCTCCTATATGGCTCCAACTTGGATGCGATGTCTGTCCATGAATGATGCGAGTTTAGCAATTTTGTCCTGCAGCCCATTGAGTTGGACGAGTGAAAGCGTATTGAAGATGGTAATCGGTGGTGCAGGCGTAAGATTATGTTGAGAAATTCTATTGGAACTGTTAGCAGGAGTCATCGCAGATGGCTGTAAACCTGTCTGAGTGCTCGATGGTGTTGGATGTTGAGGCTTGTTAGACGAGGTTGCTACTTGTAGTCCTCTGTTCCTACACTGATTGGCATTAAAGGAGGAATGCCAGTGCCTGTGATGGTTGAGTCCAGAGCATTATCTTAGGTGGCACCACTGATTGCAGCAATTGCATCTCACCGTAGTCGCGTTTCGGTGCAGCACTCTGTCGCATATGCAGCAGATCCACGGACCAGGGTTTCTCTTAATGCCGGCGCGGAGAAGTAGCACTGAGAGCAGTTGCGCCGAGATGTATTGCTCCTAGTGAACATAAAAAGACGATACGGGGCATGTAACATACAAACACACTTTCCTTATTGCATTGAAGGGTTTTGGCAGCTCTTGGCCGTTGTGAAATGGGTCGCTCCGGTGCGTAGAACCGGCTGCCGTAGGAACGAGGTGGACAACTTAGTCTACCTGGGTAGCATTGTTGCCGAAAATGGTGGTACGGAGCAGGACATCGCTCGTCGTATCAACCAGGCTAAACGCGCATACGGCATGCTGTCCAAAATCTGGCAGGGCAGTTATCTCAGCATCAAGACCAAGCTGGGCCTGTTTCGCTCCCTGGTACTGTCAGTGCTTTTGTATGGGAGCAGTACATGGAAAGTTTCCGTAGGAGTTACCAGAAAGCTGCAAGTTTTCGTCAACTCATGTCTTCGTCGAATTTTAAGAATTTTCTGGCCCGAAACAATATCAAATGAAGAACTAAGTCTACGGGTCAGATGCCAATCGACGAATTGATACGCAGGCGAAAATGGCAGTGGATAGGTCACACATTGCGGAAGAGTGATAACTGCATTGCTTTGCATGCCATGAAATGGAACCCCATTTCCAACCAAGGCCGACCAAGAGGGGGTCATAGAATCACATGGCGTCGATCTGTGGCAAAGGAGTGTCAGGCACTGGGTAAGTCTTTTGGGGAGTTGCGCCCTATTGCCCAGAACAGAGTACGATGGCGCGCAGGAGTAGCTGACGCGCTATGCCCCGCTAGGGGTTAAGGCAAAGTAGTAGTAGTATTAAGTAAAATAGATGTTCAAGCGAAAAAAAAAGTTTACCAGGTTTACCAGACCGAAAACTGAAACACAGCTCTTAGACATCATGTGCGCAGGCAGATCTGTAGCAAATTATGCGGCACCAGTGTGGACACTAAATCTAAGTCTCACAAATTGGGAACACATTCAGACCTGTCAAAATGCAGCTCTACGCACCGTCACAGGCTGTCTGTTGATGTCTCATCAAGACCACCTCCACCAAGAGATTAAAACTATGCCTATTAGAAAACACAACATACTACTATCAAAGCAGTATCTAGTTGGTTGCTACCGAAATTATCACCCGAACTTTGGCCGTATGGACAGAGCTCCACCGCCATGACACATCAGGCGAAATCTAAGAGAACTCGAAAGGGAAGTCCAACGATTTAAGAGGGTCCCCTTCGATAGCGCTAGCTATAAATCTGCCATCGCTATGCTGCACAGTAGTGATGTGTAACACAGTAACGAGTCACTCTTTTTGAACGACTCAACAGGATGAGCGAAAGATTCGACACAACGACACAGCCTTCGAGTCGTTCAATTTAAGAATGACTCGCTGTAAAATTAATTTCCCAACTAGCCCATCGCATAAATATTACCCAACGCATAACCAATCCACGCTCATTTCTCATTACATACGAGTATAATGTACTACAATACATTCATTCACTCACATCCCATCCCATTATCTATCTAAAACCAAAACCACCATCATTTATCTACCAAAGCAATCCCATCTAAATCCATTCATATTCATCTCTATGCAGTATGCAATGCACGCATTGTGTATACTTCTAAATATATACGCAACAACCCATGCTGACTGCAAATGCAAACATATCATTACTTACGTCGCGTCCCACCGCACAGCCAAGTCTCTCCAAATACAGAAAACAACCTAACATTCTAAAACAAAAGTATTCGTGTTACGTATCATCATCTCAAGCTCAACTTTAGATGAAACCAAACAAAAACCCATAGCTTCCACTTCCACTACAGCTACAGTGTAAAGCAGCGTTCTGACGGGGCAAATACATGACATCGTGGCACGCTTTCGATCTCATGCTTGTATCGAGCGTGGACTGGAAAGTGAACTGCCTTGGGTTGAGGACTGTTCACACGACCACGATTCAGTTTATCCCATAAATCATTCTGTTTCAAGCAGTTACACCACTACTATACCCTAGTTTTAAATAAACTGTTTTGTGGCCATAACTTCTAAAATATAAGGAATTTCGCATTTTTGACACCATTTTGACCCCCCCCCCTTTAGGTTCCCCATCCAGGCTGAGGAGCATTCATCCCCACTATTTGGATGCTCCTCAGCCCGCATGGGAGTTCTTAAGGGGGGTCAAAATGGTGTCAAAAATGCGAAATTCCTTATATTTTAGAATGGCGACATTTTGAATTGGCCACAAAACATGGAGCATTCATCCCCACTATTTGGATGCTCCTCAGCCCTCTCCCTCCCTATCCCCTTCTCCCTTCTCTATGTAAGATTCATTCAAAAAGAGCGATACAAAATCGTATCGCACAAAAAGATTCGTTCAAAAAGAGCGACTAGCGACATGAAATCAACTCGCACAAAAAGATTCGTTCAAAAAGAGCGACACGAAATCAACTCGCACAAAAAGATTCGTTCAAAAAGAGCGATACAAAATCGAACTGCACAAAAAGATTCGTTCAAAAAGAGCGACGCAAAATTGATTCGCACAAAAAGATTCGTTCAAAAAGAGTCAAAACAGCCCGCCCCAGATTGGCTGCCCCGTTTTCATGGGAAATAGTGGTCCGATCGGGCTGGCTCGAACTAAAGGGTATTGGGGGGTCGCTAACTCCGAATCTGGGGTCAAAAAAGAGAAAAAAAATTGGGGTTGCCCATCACAGGCTGGCAGCCCCGCTTTCATGGGAAATAGTGGTCCGATCGGGTTGGCTCGAACTAAAGGGTATTGGGGGGTCGCTAACTCCGAATCTGAGGTAAAAAAAAAGAAAAAAAAAATTGGGCTCGCCCATCCCAGGCTGGCAGCCCCGCTTTCATGGAAAATAGTGGTCCGATCGGGCTGGCTCGAACTAAAGGGTATTGGGGGGTCGCTAACTCCGAATCTGAGGTCAAAAAAGAGAAAAAAAATTGGGGTCGCCTATCCCAGGCTGGCAGCCCCGCTTTCATGGGAAATAGTGGTCCGATCGGGTTGGCTCGAACTAAAGGGCATTGGAGGGGGGGGGGGGGGGGTGGTCGACAACTCCGAATCTGGGGTCAAAAAAGGTGGGGTCGCGCATCTACGACCTTTATTGAATATGTTATTAACCAAGTTTCAGACTCTTTGCATGACTTTTTTTGAACGACTCATTGGAAAGAGTCAGAGCTTATGTGCTGGCACAGTGAAAAGAGTCATTATGCCCATCACTACTGCACAGGGAAGAAGTATATACGTCGATTGTGGAACTAAATAACAACAAAGTACAGACATCTCACCGGATGAACGAAACCTGCCTAGAGCAACTAGGACCACGCTCGCACAACTCCGTTCAGGCTGGTGTTCGCGCCTCAACTCACACTTTGTCCCGAATCGACCACAGCATCTAAAACACCTGTCCGGCATGCAACAGTTTTCCCCACGACGTTGAGCACATCTTCGGCTGCCCTGCAGCACCAACACGCCTAACACCTATCGCGCTCTGGGGGAATCCCATCGAAGTAGCTGCGTTTCTGCAACTTCCTACGGAGGAAACTGAATCGGACGCGCTGATTTTATGACACACACACACTGAAACTAAATTTCTACACTGCTACAACAATATTGATAATTTAAACACCATGACGTCGTTTCATCTAAAAGTCTCTTTTTATTATTTCTTTTCGTTCCAATTTGTTCCACAAATTCTTATCTATATATATTGTATATATATTTAAATTCTTTTATACATGATTCATATTGTTTTAATTCATTGACAATTAAATAGTTTTACTTTTCTCTTAAACACAATGATTATTTAAAACGATAACTTAATATGAAATGATAGGCTCTCATATTAAAAATAAAAAATGATACAGAATTGAAGCTCATATCTCATGATACCACCCATAATCACTGATTATAGAGGAATTTTTTAAAAGCATGATTACATAAATAAATAATTTTGTGAATTTATTAGACGAGTGAAAATACGAGCAAAAATATCTAAAGGTCGCCACAGACGATCGTGCGGAACCGTTCGTGATCACCATCGAATCACGCCTACGTTCATAGAACGCTGAAAATGAGAATTTCTTTTCGCACGTTCTATGAAGTCGACGTCGATGGTGGTCACGAGCGGTTCCGCTCGATCGTCTGTGGCGACTTTAAACACACAAAAGGAAAAAAGCATTTTCGGAAAATTAAAGGAACTAAGTGGTAATCTTTTCTACACAAGCCTGCTTTTAATGACATGGCAAAGACATAATAGATTTCATTTGTTTGCTTGTCTAAGATAGCAATTAGTAGTTCAATTAACAATATAAATTTCATTACATTTTCGTTTGATTTCTTTTGGAAAATATAGAAAAAATTTTAACATGGTATTTCGTTATTTCTCGCGCACTCTCTTCATATGTATTTCAGCAATGCGTCTTGCGCTCATTCACAGTTTATACGCTCGCCTCATATCTAGTTTATTTCTACGAAAATAATTCAATCGTACTTTATCCATATGTGAGTAGGAAGGAAATAAAATGTTACACGCGTATCTTCTTTGAAAAGAAAGTGTTTTTCTGTTTCTTTTAATGCGCTTTTGTAAGAGATGTCTCCCCTCTTGGCTAATATTTTTTTTTTACAAATAGGCTTTTACAATCTTTAAATTGAAAGAAAAAATACAAAACACAAAACAAAACAGTTGAATTGTTATTTACTGGGACAATGATAGTATACAAATGTCCCCAGCTTTAGTGACTAGCCAGTTTCGCTTGTAGTTGTAGCGGTTGTTAGTTCTTGGGCTGTTGTAGTGGTAGCACCTGAGGCAGAATTATTTGCTTGCAGTTGATCTAAAGGCTTTTTTTCGTCAGTTAGTGTCATATTCTGGAAGAAGAGAAAGGAACAAGTATTTAATTTCTAAGCTTTTAGATAAATATTATACGAATTATGAAAAAAAATCAATGGCTTAATAACGACTTTTTATACAAATTAAAGAGGATTGTGCTTCATCTGAGATACTAAAAAAAACCATGACCATATTTCTACATACAACTTCCTTTAAATACTAAATTAAAATGATACATAACATTACTAACTATGTACGAGGGCGGTTTAAATATGATCGAGACAAACGCTGTAGATGGCGCGCCTGTATGTTTTGAAGATCGCGGCTTGAATATGTGATAGCTGGGTCCCTTACGAATAGTGTGACATAGTTTTCGTCGCGAACGCACGTTTCACGCGCGTGCTACGACCATGAGTGAACATCAAGTGCCGACCGCCGTTGCGCAACGTATTGTCGTCGGTGTTGAATTTTTGACCTCCGAGGGCGTCTTTCAGTGGTCCAAACATGTGGTAGTCGCAGGTTGATAAATCCGGACTCTAGGGGGGGTGTTCTAGTACCTCCCACCCCAATTCTGATATTGTATCGAGCGTGAGACGCGCGGTATGAGGGCGCGCGTTATCCTGGAGAAGAATAACACTTCGCGCTGGAATGCTCCTCCGTTTCGAGCGATATTGAAGGTGTTCGTGGATGATAGACACTACACTACCAATAATAATGCCGACTTCAGTCGAAATGTTTCGAACATTCAACCTACGATCCTCCAAAATGAGTTGTTCTACGCGGCGAATGTTGTCTGATGTGATGCTGATTCGCGGTTGATGATCATACGGCTCATTCTCGACGGTTTTGCGGCCATCTTTGAACGCTTTGGCCCATTTAAACAGGCACTCACTACCGAACTGATTTCGTAAACGCCGAAGAATTTCCGTGTTTTTAACGCCTTCCCACACCAAAAAACGAATGACAATACGTTGCGCAACGGCAGTCGGCACTTGATGTTCACTCATGGTCGTAGCACGCGCGTGGAACGTGCGTTCGCGACGAAAACTATGCCACACTATTCGTAAGGGCCCCAGCTATCACATACTCAAGCCGCGACCTTCAAAACATACAGGCGCGCCATCTACAGCGTTTGTCTCGATCATATTTGAACCGCCCTCGTATTATGGAATCATGCACAAAAAAAGGCAAACACAAAATACGAAAAAAAAAAAAATTATAATTAAGACTCCTCCACTAAATTATGAATTCCCATCCCGTGCAGATATTTGCGATGACTGACGCAGTTTTTAATTATTCCGGAGCATAAACTTTCAGGCTGAAGGACTCAAAACCAACCAACAGAAGTATCAGAATGTTTCTGTATTCGTTGTCAACATATTTGTCATTCTTCCAACTGCCTTTAATTCGTAACTGTTGTTGTTGTTGTAGCAATGGTCAGAAATTTGTTGTGTGAGTGTGTTACATGTTCTTATTGTTCCTCGTCTTCCTCGGTGTTAAGCGACAGGAAGATAGCTGCCTCTACAGGGTTCTCCCACAGCGGCCTGGGGATCAGGTGCATGGGTGCAGCCTGGGCCGTTGAAAATGTGGGCCACATCATGAGGTGTACCATTGCAGGCGGGGCATGTGTTCGTGACATCCCGGTCATTGCGAGATAGGTAGGAGTTAAGACGCGAACACCAGCCCGACCGAAGTTGGGCAAGTGTCGTTCTCGCTGCTCTCGGAAGTATTCTCTCATCGGGAGAAATGGCTGGTGGTTGTGTCGAGAGAACTTTATTTGGACCTAGTCCTGCGATTGATGTTTGTACCTCCTCGTGATGTATTGCTGCGATCGCTGAGCGGTATGCGTTGTTGTCAAAGAGAACCCTTTTGTACCTCTGGACGTTCCTGCGGCAGCCGGTTCTACGTACCGGAGCGACCCGTTTTTACAACGGCCAAGAGCTGCCAAACCCCTTCAATGCAAGAAGGATGTGTGTATTTTCGTAACTGTCGTTCTCATCAGTTGTAAAGTTCATTTGTTTTGTGGCATGTGATTAACAGAAAATTTATATATCAGGGGTTGAAATTAATTCGTAGCGTTTCACAAAAGGTGGCGTTAGTAGTCCGGACGGCGCAACGGTTAGCACGTTCATCTTCTACGCACTGGGCCCCGGTTCGATTCCTAATGAATGCAGTAGTTTTGGATAAAAAAAGAGGATTTACGTGTCGGACAATGAGCTCACTCAGCTGTTAAAGGACTACCCATGTATGGGGTAAATAACTTGGTTGAGCGCGTTGCTGATCACACACTTCTGCACAAGACCGTCACGATCTAGAAAATGAGATGATGCTAACTTATCTCGAGGCCATGGTTCATATTGGACTGTTGTGCCAGTTATTTATTATTTTATTTTAGCTGAGCAAACGTGCAGAAAGTGGTTCGCTCGGTTCAAAAATGAAAATTTTGACTTGGAAGACAAGGAGCGTCCCGGACAGCCGAAAAAGTTTGAAGATGAAGAATTGATGACAATGCTCGATGAAGACCCGTGTCAAACGCTTGCACAGTTGTCAGAATCGCTTGGAGTTGACTCATCGACGGTTGGAAAATGCCTCAAAGCCCTTGGAATGATACAAAAGCAAGGAACGTGGGTGAGTTGAAGCCGAGGGACGTCGAACGGCGCTTAGTCATCTGTGAGCAACTGCTTCAACGGCAGGCAAGGAAGGGATTTTTGCATCGAATCGTCACTGGCGACGAAAAGTGGGTGAGTTACGACAATCCTAAGCGCAAAAAATCGTGGGGTACGCCCGGTCATGCATCAACATCATCGCCAAAGCAGAATATTCATGGAAAGAAGATCATGCTGTGCATATGGTGGGATCAGCTGGGCGTAATCTATCATGAGCTGCTTCAGCCGAGTGAAACCATCACTGGGGACCTCTACAGACGTCGACTGATGCTTTTGAACAAAGCATTAAAAGAAAAGCGCCCCCAATTTAAGGATCGACATTTGGAGGTACATTTTCCTGGAAGTTTCAAGTCAAACCAACCATGGGCCCAAACTAACAAGGGAACTGGTGGGGTAAGTCAACAAGAAGCTGAGAGGATAATAACTCCAAATGGAGTCAAAAGTGCTATAAACTCTTTTGCACCATTTAAAACGGCTGGAATGGACGGAATATTCCCGGCACTATTACAGTGGGGCATGAGCGCTCTACTAGATAGGATCCGGAATATATTCGTCGCCTGTCTTTCAGCAGGCTATATCCCGACGGCATGGAGGGAGGCTAAGGTGGTCTTCCTGCCTAAACCGAGAAAGAAAGATTATACAGAGGCAAAGTCCTTCAGGCCGGTTAGCCTTACATCATTCCTGTTGAAAACAATGGAAAAAGTGTTGGTGGACTACCTGGAGAACACCACGCTAATGTATAGTCCTCTGAGTAGGTGCCAACATGCTTATAGAGCAGGCAGATCTACGGAAACCGCTCTACACGAACTTGTTAGAGTTGCAGAGAGAGAGATTAACAATGGCGGGATCGCTATGTCTACTTTTATGGATATAGAGGGTGCTTTTGATAAAATCTCCTTTACCAAACTAAGGAACGCCCTGATTGAGCGGGGGGTTGATTATAATATAATTAAGTGGATCGACTCTATGCTTAAGCAGAGGGCGGTAAATCTTAGCAGTGGATGTGACAGAATACGGGGTAAGGTAGTCCGAGCATGCCCACAAGGAGGTGTTCTTTCGCCTCTACTGTGGAACATCACCGTGGACAGTCTTCTCTGGAAGCTGGACTCGATGGGCGTACACACTGTAGGATACGCCGATGACGGCACTTACGGTCAGTGGAAAGTTCATGGACACAATTCTAGGTTGCATGGGCCAAGCTCTCAAAGTAACCGAAGAATGGTGTAATGAGCAAGAGCTAACCATAAACGCTAGTAAATCAAACACTATGATTTTTACTCGTAAGAGGAAAGACATAGAGATAACTCCCTTATGGCTTTTTGGTTCGGAAATCAAGGTGTCCAAGGAAGTGAAGCATCTAGGAGTTACCTTAGATGCGAAACTAACTTGGAATGTTCACGTTGAGGAAAAGATCCAAAAAGCGAAAAGGATTTTGCATCAATGTAAGAGAGTGTGTGCTCGTAGGTGGGGAATTTCACCTAAAGCGACACACTGGATTTACAAAATGATGGTAAGACCCATTCCAGCCTACGCATCAGTGGTATGGTGGCCAAAAGCCATGCAGAATACCACAAAGCAGAAGCTGGATGGGGTACAAAGGATAGCTTGCGTAAGCATATGTGGTGCAATGCGCACCACACCAACGCGAGCAATGGAGGCATTGCTGGGACTTCCGCCGTTGGACTTATTTATAAAGAAAACGGCGGCGCTTTCAGCAATACGCATGGAAAGGCATGCCATGTGGCATCGCTTTGGAACTAGCAGCGGTCATAAGAGCATCCTAGACATTATTCATGATGAGGTCAGGGAGACTCTAATGCCGGTAGAAGGCATGAGTAGACGTAGGGTAGTTGAAAGACTACACAAGACTCACATTGCAGATGGAAACATACATAATGAGTGTATGTACAATGACATCAGCATTTTTACTGATGGCTCTTTAATGGACGGTAAAGCGGGGGCGGGGGTTTACTCTGAAGAGCTAAACCTAGCATGTGCGCTTAGTCTAGGAGAGTATGTGTCCGTATACCAGGCAGAGATGCTTGGCTTGTTGCATGCGTTGGACCACCTGCTTGAAGGTCAGGTGCGGGGGAAGAAAATCCTTATTGCACTGGACAACCAATCGGTGATCAGACGCATGCAGCAGACGAACATAAACTCTAAACTGGTACTAGTACTAGAGTGTGTCCGGAAGCTCAACACGTGTGCCTCAGAAAATGAGGTTACGCTGATGTGGGCAAAAGGACACATAGGTACAACAGGAAATGAGGCGGTGGATGCCCTACAAAACAGGGATCTGCGGCAACTTTCATTGGCCCAGAACCCAGAGTTGCTCTGGGGAACGGCATGATTGGAGCGAGAGGTTGGGGAGTGGATGGACTCCATGCATCAACAAAGATGGCAGGAGCTAGTCACTTGCAAACAAGCTCGGAATGCAATGACCAGCCATTTAGGCAAGGAAGCGAGAAAGGTACTGTTATAAACGGAGTACCCTAAGCTGGATAACTGCCTTGGTCACAGGGCATGGTAATTTTAAGGCTCATCCGGCCAAGATGAAAATCGGGGAAGATGACGTTTGCAGGCTATGCCTGGAGGAGGCCGAGACGGCAGCAAACATTGTGTGCGAATGTCCAGCACTGGCTAGCACGAGGTTGAGGATCACAGGCAAGCACACGATAAGTGTGGAAGCCATGAGTTAACTCAACCTTAAACAAATGCTAGCAATAACACGGGACTCAGTGATGAAGAAAGAGGTCAACAACTATCAGTCGACATCTGGAAGCCACTGATGACCGGGAGGGGGCGAAAAGGGACCCAAACGTTAGTGGTCTGCTTCGGCTATCCCCCAGAATATAATAATAATAATAAAGGATCGACATGACAAGGTGATTTTGCTCCACGACATTGCCAGACCCCATGCTGCAAAAGTGGTGAAAACTTACTTAGAAACGCTGAAATGGGAAGTTTTATCCCACCCGCCATATTCACCAGACATTGCTTCATTAGATTTCCACTTGTTCCGGTCCATGGCGAATGGCTTGTCAGAGCAGCACTTCGACAACTACGAAAGTACCAAGAATTGGATCGATTCATTCATCGAATCTAAAGACGAAGAATTCTTTCGATGTGGTTCGTGCTTTGCCAGAAAGATAGAAAAACAGTAGTAGAAAACGATGGACAATACTTTGAATAATACCACTGTAATATTTTCAGAATAAACCATCAAACTTTGCCAAAAAAAACGCTACGAATTAATTCCAACCCCTAATAAAAAAAACAAAAATGTTAAAAGTCTTAGGACAACTAGTCTACAAATTTCCCAAGCACCAAATTATAAAAAGTTCCACTCAAATGGACTACTGATACGTGTTGATGATTGAACAGGGTACTCACCTTAACACCATCCTCCAATCGAGTGCCATCACTGATCGAATTTTCAGTAGTCGTGTTTGTAGTCTGCGCGGCAGCCAGTGATTTATCATCATTCGTGGAGGTTCCGGTCGATTCCGTAGATGGCGATGAACTCTTACGTGTCGGTGGCTGAAGCGGCGGCCGTTGTACAAACATATTGTCCAATATGTGATCGATATTCTCGGCACTGCCCAAAGGAGCCGAACTGTTGCTTGTCGCCGTCGCGGAACCCTTCTTCGCCTCATCGTCCTTATCTGCACGCGACTTTTGTTTTTCGTTGGGTGGCGCCAGAATGGGGATGGCATTTGTCGGTCGTCGTTGTGGCAGAACAACTGGCCTGGATGTTGTCTGTGGTTGCGGCACAAAATACGTTGTTCCGCCGACTGTGTTGTAGTTTTGATAGCCTGCGTAATTTTGATAGGGAGCGGCCGTGGCCGGTCCCTGAGCTTGGACAAAGCCCAATGCGGATGGTGCTGTACCACTGGCCTGTGGCTGAGGTGTGTACGGGGCCAATGGACTCGCCGTTGGTGGCGGTTGAATGTATGCCGCAGCAGCTGCTGCCTGTTGTTGAGTATATTGTGCCGTTACGGCAGGCGGTGTTGGTTGCGTGTATTCGGCGGTCGGATTGTAATAGGTTGGCGCCGGTGCGCTGGGTTGATATTGCGCCTGAACATTCTGATATTGGGGTTTCTGTTGGTGGCCGCCGCCTGTCAAGCCTTGCAATGTAACGCCCTGCATTTGTGCTTGTAAGTTCTCCTGCGTTTGATACAACTGCATAATGTTGGACTGAAGCAAGTGTTGATCTTGCAACAGTACGTGCTGATGGGCAGCAGCAGCAGCTGCAGCAGGATGTGGTTGGTGATGATCGTGCATTTGAATTTGTTGCACGAGCGTGTGTTGATCGACAATGGTGGGTTGCGGCCCTGTTGGAACTGGAACTGTATCGTTTTGTGATCGTTGTCGAAGGCTTGAATATCGTTTTGTACGGCTAGTCTCTGACGCCGGCAGCTGTTGTTGTTGTTGCTGCTGCTGTTGTGGCTGAACCGGGCCCATGTCAGCCTGTGTTTGCGCCATTATGGAATGCATTTGAATGCTGCCCACGTGACTGGGATCGTTGCGATTTTGTACCTGCAGTCGGGCGGACAGCGTTGAAACAGACGGTTGTCTATTGGCATTAATACCGCCCGGAGAGTTGTGAATCGTTGTATTAATTGCAGGCAATTTGTCTGTCTTGTCGCCACTACCGCTAACATTCTGCACTGGATTGAATTTCTTAACATCCAACTGCTGATTGTTCACCATTTTATCATTTTGTGGTCTTTGCCCACGAACAACTCTGTTATTGGTAAAATTGGTAACAGTGTCCGAGTGTGTTCGATTCTCGTTAACTTTGACATCATCTCTGTCTTTTCGGCCGGCCGATGTCGACGACACCGTCGGACTTTGTGTGTCGTTGTTGCTAACAATACGATTCCTGTTCTGATTCCTAAACTCGAAACTTTGACGACCCGATCTAAAGCTTTTACCACTATTACGTTTCTCAATGCGACCATCGCGCTGCGATAGATTTGTACCTCGATTAAATGTTGTTGACGTGCGTTCACTGTCGCGATCATAGCGATTCTCCTTCTCCTCGCGAAAACTTCTGGATTTGAACGATCTTCTTTCGCGATCGCCCAATTCCGGAAAGTCTTCGGGACGTGGCTTGCGCTGCGGGTTATTGTTGTTCGATTTTATATAAGCACTCTCATCTTCCCAGTTGCGATTGTACTTGTTGGGACCGCGCCCGTAACGTCGGCGTCGTCGTGGACGCGGTGGACCATCTTCGCTCCGGATATCATAGCTGAAATTTTAGAAGCAATCAATTAGTCCCCACTGTATGGATAACGGATCGAACAACTGAGATCAATTTCAACGCACCCATAAGCTGATACCAGCTCCTGTCGGGATTTCGGTGCTTGTTCGGATTCTTCGAAACGATCATGTGACCATCGTTCTACAGCCGATGCTGGTTGCCATTTTTTCATTGTTTTCGACGATTGCGAAATGCTGGGCGTGGATGATTTCGTCTGTTCGCCGTCGCCATCTTCAGTATTTACTACACCTAGGTCACTGTAAAACAACATTGGGAAGCAATTAGCAAAACTGGTTTCAAAACAATTTCAATGTGTGTGCATACTTTTCCTCCAGGGTACGATCGTCGTGTTCGTAGAAATTTCCCTTTTTCGGTATATACTGCGGATTGCTGCGATCCTCATCGACTTTTTTCAAGAAATCTTGTTCTTGCCCATCGCCACGCTCGCGTTCCAAATCAAATCCTACACTTCCATTCTCACTCTCGTCCTCTTCGCCATCCGCGCCCAGACTATCGTCATCATCGTCGTCGTAGTCATCATCATCGCCGCCATCGTCACTAGCCGTGTCGTATTCCGAATCGTGATGATGGGAGTTAAGACGTGCGTCTTTTACAATTGGTGCACTCTGGTGGGGAGGGTTAGAAAAGGTTTCGAAAATTAGCTTTTCTTAAGATAATATTAGGTACTCCGTAAGGAGGAGTACTATCGCCACTCCTATGGGTACTCGTACTGAATGTTCTACTAAAATCCTTAGAATCGTCAAGGGTGCGGGTTTACTGGCCTGATAGTTCACAGGCACGGGTGTTTACACATATGCCAGTGACAGCTTACCAGTTACTTGCAAGGCACTTGCAATGCCTGTAAAATGTACGTACTAGCACGGTCTACTGGCATGTGTAAACGCTACTTTATTTAAAATTTGGAGTCGGAATGGGCGAGTTTCTAAAACGGATTAGTTTTCTGATCCTTGAATCCTTTTTTCCGATTTTCTCAGAAACGCTGTCCGATGCGGTTCCGGTACAATGGCTGCGTTCCTGCGAGCGGATCAGGGTTTGACATTTCTCAAATTCTCCTCCATTTGCTTTTCCCTCCGGTAAATTTAGTACAGACAACTGTCACTTTTTGGATTTGACAATTTCCCCACTGGATCTGAATAATTTTCCGGTCAATTTCTAGAATCAGCAATTTGGACAGTTCTCAGATGTCACCGGCGCCCCTGTCCCCAAAGCAACATAGCCAGTCATCCGTTACCCAGCGTGCAGGACGCGTTGCGAAGTGTTAGCCTGCAAACCTGTTTGAACAAACTAGTTAACAATTCCCTGAGAAATTTGTTAGTAAATTGCCTTATAGTGGAGTGATTGTGCTGCAAATTAGTGCACGTTAACAACGCGTTTATAACTGGATTTTGGTAGATGGCTCACGTGGTTCAGAATCGTCTAGAAGTGCAGGAGTAGGCGATCAAAGACGATTTACAAACCCTGGCAGTACAATCCCTTTTGTGGATTAGCCAACCGACTGTGTTTGGAGCCTCATTCGTGAACTTCTTCGTGCATTTCTGGGTCGGTTTTCGCGCTCGATGCCGTCCAACTCCAATCGTGTGTCATGTTGTTATCCATGACAACGCGCACTATATTTAGTATGCTTGGCACACACTATTTACAATTTGGATATCACCAAAATCATCCAATAATTCCGCAATAATTAAATTTTCCATTTTAAAATTAAAAACTTGACAGATCTTTTTTTGACAAGACGGCGGGGTATGCCGT